>OY856409.1:559332947-560780447 GCA_963693085.1 Alisma plantago-aquatica
TGATACAATTGGCATGATTGCCTACCTTAATAATTGACTATGGATGCTGGTGTAGGCCGGGTAATCATTGAATTATTTTGAATCTTGGCCCACTAGAATATTGTACGCTACAATATTTTGAATTGATATTAGGGGATATCAATTTGAATAAAATAGTAAGAGCGTGGTAATTAAAGACCTAATTAATATTGTCAAACTTTTTAATCAAATCAAATCAAAAAGTTTTTTTTTCAGATGCAAATTTTCTCTTATAGAATCAAATGATGAAAAATCCAATTTGAGATTGGTCCTGAAGAAGGATAAACTTAATGGGAGAAATTTCCACAAATGGTTTTGGACTTTGAGAAGGGTTCTCAATGAAGAGTGTAAGCTCTATGTCCTTGGCAAACTAGTTTCAAAAATACCTCCTCCTGATGCTCCTAGGGCACAAGTGGATGCTTACTGGAAGCATGCCAATGATGACTTGGAGATAAAGTACATTATGCTTAGTTGCATGAACTATGAGTTTCATGAGAAATATTAAGACATGATTGTTCTTAAGATGGTAATACATCTTAATAAAGTGACACTTGGTTTTATAAAGCAAGAAAAGGATGATATCCTGAAGGTGCTTCTTGAGTCAAAGCTGACAGAGGGAACCTCAACAGAAGAACATGTGCTCAATATGATTAGACATGCAATCATCTTGAAGAATTGAGATTCACCTTGATCTAAGAGTTGGCCACTTATACGATTCTAAAGACTATGCCAGAATCATATAACCACTTTATTGCATATTATCATGTGAATAATACGGCTGGACATATGTTAGATTTGCTTGCCATGTTGATTCATGATGAAGCAAAATTGAAGAAGGACAAGTCCGTGATGGTGATCAGAGGAGCTGAGTCCAATGAACAAAGCAAGACCAAGAAGAGTTCTGAGGTCGAGCCAAAATCCAAATCTTCATCACTCAAGATAAGGAGAAAGAAAAGTACAAGAGGAGTTCATCCTTTGTACTTGAAGGCATTCAGGAAGAAGAAGATGGGGATGGTGATCTCAACTTCAGGTATATATATTTTTGAGATAAATCTAGCTTCATCATCATGGGTACTAGATACCAGATGTGGATCTCACATATGTTTTCATATGCATGATCTGAAAGGAAGTAGGCCTTTGGGAAAAGGCAAGGTGGAACTAGGAGTTTTTGAAGACCCGGGGCCGATTATTGGACTGGATATCACAAAAGTTGTTCTTAATTTCTTTGAGGATGGGAAGATTTTGAGAGAGTGTAATAGATCATTCATTACCCTCATCCCAAAAGTGTAAGGAGCTACAAATCTGAAGTTCTTTCACCCTATTTCCCTCTGCAATGTGCTGTTTAAGATAATCACTAAGATTATGGCCAACAAACTAAGAGATGTTTTCCCTGATCTAATCGATAAGAATTAGGTTGCTTTTATTAAAGGAAGAGTTATCAGTGATGTGATTCTTTTGGCTAACGAGCTACTGAGCTCCTTCTCTGTTACTAATGGCCCTCCTTCCATGTGTGTTAAAGTAGACTTATCTAAAGTATATGATACGGTAAGGAGAGATTATGTTTTGTTTCTTATGGAGAGGATGAGGTTTCCTCCATGTTGTCTAGCTTGGATTTAGGTGTGTTTCAATGTAGCTTCTTTTCAAGTGTTGGTTAATGGATCACCTTCTAGTTGTTGTGAAGCAACAAATGGGGTGCGTCAGGGTGATCCCCTAGCCCACTATCTCTTTGTTATAGCCATGCAAGGCTTTTCCTCTATTATGGAATCTTATGTTAAGAAGGATCTAGTTGTAAAATTTGGTGTCTCACATATCATCTTTACAGATGATCTCCTATTGTTTACCAAAGAAGATACATCTAATGCTCAACATGTTGCTAATGTCCTGAGGACTTTCTGTTCAATTTCGGGTTTGAGCCTCAACAATGCTAAAAGTTAATTTTTCTTAAGCAAAGGAGCTAAAATTATTCATAGTGATATCACTAAGAATCTTGGTATTGAGAGGGTCTCTCTTCTAGTTAAGTACTTAGGGCTGCCACTCTTTACTGGACGTCTCACAAAGGCCATGTGTTCTCCCATAATTGATAAGATTAGAATAAAGCTTGATTCTTGGAAAGGGAAGCTCTTATCCTTTGCAAGCCGTGTGGCGCTAGTAATTTCTACCTTCTCCACTTATCATGTGTTCTGGTCATCGACTTTTACACTTCCTAAAGCAGTAATACTGGACATTGAGAAACTTATGAGGAATTTCATTTGGAATGACTCTATCAATTAGAAGCATCTTTATACTGTATAGTGGGAGATGATTTGCAGACCTAAATGTGAAGGTGGCCTGGATGTTTGGCTTGTGGAGGATTGGTCCAAGGCTGGGCTTCTTAAGAATTTGTGGGATGTTGAAAGTAACAAAGAGACTTTATGGGTGAAGTGGTTACATGAACGATACATTAAGCATGACTCTATCTGGTTAGTTGGGTGTAAAGCCAACTCTCCATGGATGAGGAAAAGATTTCTTGGTCTGAGGAACTTGCTGAAAGTTCATATCGATTTTCATGTTGGCAATGGCAAGACATTTCAATTCTGGAGAGACCCATGAATACCCAAGAAAAACTCTTTAATGGACATGTGTGATGAGTCTGATGACAAGATGATTCTCAAAATGGGAAATGGCCTCAACTGTTAAATCTCATCCTGTGTCTTGGATAGTAGTTGGAGAATACTAGACATTAGAGGTGGAAGTGCCATACAAGCCCTAATATGTGACATGGCCCCTCTGAATGAAGCTGAAGATCGTGTGTTGTTCAAAGGGAAAAACTATTTCAAATTGAAAGATGGTTGGGATATAGTTAGAAGGAAAGGTCCTAAAACAAAGTGGTCAACCTGGGTTTGGAAGAGCAAGTTCCCTAAAGGCTGTTCCTGCTTCCTCTGGAGATGCTTTCTTAACAAAATTCCCACCTGTGAGTATCTGAAAAAAAAAATAGATACTCGCTTGCTTCTAGGTGTGAACTTTACCTATTAGAAGGAGAATACCTGGTCCATCTACTGTTCAATTGTACATACAGTCGAGAGGTTTGGAAGATGTTCAAGCAAGAATATGGTAATGAACCTTGGTGGTTGGATGAGATCCTTCATCTGAAAGATGATATGAAGTCTGCTGCTGGTCTAATTTTATAGAAACTTTGGATAGAAAGAAATACAAGGATATTTGGCTGCTCAAAGAGAAGCCATGAGGAGATTTGGAGTATAGTTCAAATAGATAACAAAATTCTCCATAATTTAGTTGTATAGATAGGTCCTTTTGGTTGTTGTTCAGTTAGGTTTTCTCCTTTCTTTTCTATTCTGTTGTGTCTTGTTCCTTAATACACTGTATATACCCCATTTTTCTTATTAATGAAGAGGCACGCTAGGTTCATAAAAAAAAGGTGAAACTAGGAGTTGCTAATGGCGCAAGAGTTGCGGCCATTGTTGTTGGAACTTATAGTATAGATCTTCCCACAGGGCTTGTAATAGAGCTAAAGAACTGCTATTATGTACATGTAGTATATAGAAACATCATTTATGTATCCTGTATGGACAAGGATGCATTTGAATTCCATATTAAAAATGGTCAATGTTCTATTTCAAAAGATGGGATATTTTATGGCAGTGCCCCAATGTCTTATGGTCTTTACTTGTTAGATATATAGATTGATGTATATAACATTAATACCAAAAGACTAAAACTCAAAAACTCAAACAAAACATACCTTTGGCAATGTCATCTAGGGCACATAAATGAGAATCACATATCTAGACTCCCTAAAGATGGTTATTTGGACTCTTTTGATTTTGAATCATTAGAGACATGTGAATCTTGTTTGTTGGACATGATGGCTAAGACCCCTTTCATTGGTAACAATGAAAGGGCTAGTAATCTATTAGGGCTCATACATACTGATATGTGTGGGCCTTTTAGAACAACTTCTAGAGGTGGGTATCAACACTTCATTACCTTCACTGATGACTTTAGTAGGTATGAATATGTTTATTTAATGAAAGATAAGTCAGAAGCTCTTGAAAAGTTCAATGAATTTATGAATGAAGTATAAAACCAACTTGGTAAAAGTATTAAGGCACTTCATTCTGATTGAGGTGGAGAATACTTAAAGCAAGAGTTTGAGGACCTTCTTAAAGCCCATGGGATTGTATCCCAGTGGACTCCACCTAGAAAACCATAACATAATGGTGTATCAGAAAGAAGGAATCACACATTACTGGATATGGTGCGATCAATGATGAGTTTATCCGAGCTTCTGACTACCTTTTAAGGGTATGCTCTACAAACCACCACATTTACACTAAACCGAGTACCATCTAAATCGGTTCATAAGACACCATATGAGGTGTGGACTGGGAAGCATCCCAAAATGACTTTTATGAGGATTTGGGGGTGCAAAGCTTATTTCAAGAAAATGATTCCTAAAAAGATTGGCCCTAAATATGAAAAATGTTAGTTTGTTGGATATCCCAAGGAAACAATGGGATACTACTTGTATAATCCATCTTACAACAAAGTGTTTGTTTCTAGACATGATGTATTCCTTGAAATATTATTCTATTTCCAAAGGAGTCAATGGGAAGAAAGTAGAACTCGAAGAGCATTGAAACCAATAAGAAAACATTCAAACTGATAGATGAAGAAGAGGAACAAAGAAAATTACAAGATGTTATGGAATCTCAAATTCCTTAGGTAATACATGAACCTCATAGATCAAGTAGGACATGCCTTGAGCTTGAAATATTTGGATATATTATTACTTAGGAAGGCAATGAATTATTCATAGATGATGATACAATATCCTATAAAGATGCTATTGAGTGACCAAAATCTGAGATATGGCTTGAGTCTATGATATATGAGATGGAATCCATGTATACCAACAAAGTATGGACTTTGGTGGATCCACATGAAGGGATAAAACCCATAGGGTGCAAGTGGGTCTTCAAGAAGAAGACCAACATGGATGGAAAATTTCAAACCTATAAGAGCAGATTGGTTTCAAAGGGTTCAAACAAGTTTAAGGTGTTGACTATGAAGAAACCTTTTCTCAAGTGGCCATGGTTAAATTCATCAGAATCATGCTTTCTATTGCATCTTATCATGACTATGAAATTTGGCAAATGGATTTTAAAACAACATTCCTTAATGGGAATTTACTCGAGAATGTGTACATGACACAGCCTGAGGGTTTATCAATATAAAGGATGCAAATAAACTCTATAAGCTACAAAGGTCAATCTATGGATTGAAGCAAGCCTCTTGGAGTTAATCATCTTTGTTTTGATGAGACAGTCAAAGAGTTTGGCTTTATTCAAAATGAAGATGAACCTAGTGTGTACAAGAAGGTTGTTGGGAGCATAGTGGGATTCCCCATATTATATGTATATGACATATTATTGATGAGGAATGACATTCCTACTTTAGAAAAGGTAAAGACATGGCTTGATAATACATTCTCTATGAAAGAATTGGGAGAAGCATCCTACATCTTGGGGATAAAGATCTATAGAGATAGATCCAGAAGGCTTCTTGGACTGTGTCAGAGCACACACATTGATAAAGTGTTGAAGTGGTTCAACATGGAGAACTCAAAGATAGGAAGCCTACCTACATGTCATGGTGTCCTCATCTCTAGATCTCAATGTCCCAGTTCTTGTAAAGAAAGGGAACACATGAGTCTGATCTCATATGCCTCAGTAATTGGATCAATCATGTATGCAATGTTGTGTACCCGTCTAGACATTCGTATGCTCTGAGCGTGACAAGTAGATATCAATCAAATCTAGGTGATTCTCACTAGATATCTATGAAGAACATCTTCAAGTACTTGAGAAGGACTAAGGATCAATTCTTGGTCTACGATAGAAACGAATAGTTGGTGGTAAAGGATTACACCGATGCAAGCTTCCAGACTGATCAAGATGATTACAAATTGCAATTAGGATTCATATTCTGCCTCAACAATGGAATTGTGAACGGGAAGAGTTCCAAGAAAGAAATAGTTGTCGATTCTATAATAGAAGCTGAGTATATTGCTGCATCAAGTGTAGAAAAGGAGGTTTTATGGATCAAGAAGTTCATCACATAAGTTGGGGTCATTCCAAGCATCCGCGAGGAAATCAAGCTATATTGTGAAAAGAATGTAGTTATTATGCAAGCTAAGGAACCCAGACCGTGTCAGTGCTTAAAGAATATATAATGGTAGTTCCATGTCATACAAGAGATCACACGGTGTGGAGATGTAAAGATTTGAAAAGTACCAATTGAGGGCAATGTTGTTGATCCCTTGACTTACACACTTTCACAACAGAAGCCTGGTGATCATGTAAGATCACTTGGAATATGATTCATAGGTGATTGGCTCTAAGTGTAAGTGGGAGTCTATTGGTATGTATTCCCAAAGTGCCAATAATGCGATGATTGTAATGGCAATACTTTTAAATGATTTGATTATTAATAAAAGGAAAGCTTCCAATTGTTTTTGTTTAATTCAGTTATGAGATAATGATGTAACATTATGAATGTCTAGAGAATAATATTACTCAATGATGTATGTCTTCATGTTTAAGACTTGGGGAAATGAGATCATATGGATGTTAAGAGTACATATATATGTTCTCATTATGTCCCTGATCAGTTGTCATTGTGGAAGGTTTATAGACAATAATGACACATAAAATCAGAGTGTGAGTTGGTTGATGATAGAATCTCATTAGTAATGATATGGCTATATCAAACGAACCACACAAATACATGTTAGAGAATAGTGTATCAGACAGACCCACCGTGAGACTAACACATGGAAGCCATCATCATGGAAGTCATAGTCAGGTCTCACAGTGATGGTGGTGGTTGTGGTTCTTAGACCAAAAACCAATACACTCATCACATGTCGTTGGGTACACTTTTACATCATCAAACGCAATCCTGAAACATGGTTTGTTATAACAGTGATGATTGGGTGACTTTGACACATGAGGATTGACTATGAGTGATAAATATGGCATTTGTTCCTAGTCCTCTTGATTAGCGAGACTGAGAAATGCATGGCCATTCACATGTGAGTCAATATGTGATATTGAGCTTACATATATCTTAGACAGTCTGCTCTTGGTTCAAGAAACATGATTACCTCTAGTTGAATCTGGACATCAATGATAAAGGAATTATACAAACACTACAACACCATACACAGATTGTAGGTTGAAGTTATTCCCAACTTTCCATTTACTTGAGTAGCATTGATGTGTGACTAGGCACCACTCATTGCTTGTGATGTCATAAGTTGTTATGGACATTCACTGCCAATGTAATATGGGACCTATAGGGTTACACACATACACATTGACCTAGAAGAGGAGTTTAGATCTAGAATGACAATTGAATTAAGTACTAAAGTATTTAGGTATTTTATTCACACAATAAATAGGATGACAACACTACCAAACACTCATCTCAAGTGTTGAGACGGCTGTCTGGAAGTGCCAAATGACCATCTTAAGTGTTGAGATGGGAGACAGGCGTCTGGCGAGTCAACCCGATTATGAGTTCAAATTGTCTAAGGAAGTGAACCGATCAAACTAACCGACTCGACTTGGGTCACTGGAAGACCGTCTGGGTGTCTGAGATGGCTATCTCACATGGGCTAGATGGTCCAGTTTAGTCAAGGGAATGTTCTAGATATTTCCTAATTCATTTGAGCTGCACATTACTTATTGTGTAAGGAAATTAATATGGAATATTAATTGGAAACAAATTGTCAATTTTGTGCACAATTGGGAAACAGCCAAACGACCATCTGGGATGTGCCAAATGACCGTCTGGCATGCCAGACGACTGTCTGGGTTGCTAGATGACAATTTGGGCTATCGTAGGTTGCAAAAACTCTAGAATTATTGTGAAAATTTGAGATCTTTTGAACCCTTCCACTTCTGCATCGACTGGGAACCTGAACCCAAACCCTGCCTATAAATAGAGGGGTACTAGGGCTTCCCAGAACACAACATAGACAATTGAAAACAACTGCTCTGACAAACATGGTTTTCTCTGGTTGTGGTAACCACGAGATCCCGAGCAAGTTCTACTCGACTAGGGAGGAACAACAAGGGAAAGAGCAATTGAGATCATTATTGTGGGAGAGAAAGTTGGTGACTAGTACACCAACAGGAGGGATGACCCCTTCCGGATCATTCTAGTAGGATGAAAATAGTTCTAGGCGGTCTGTGTGGACTACCATAGAGGCGGGAGGCCATTGTCTTCCGCTAGGAGGACAACGTCAACCAACAGTCCCTGACAAGAGGAGTTGTTGAAGAACATGAGGTTTGTGGCTGCAGTCTGTGGTGTAGACCAGGAGGCACAACAGTCAGATGAGTCCTAGTGCAACTAGGATTCAGAAAGTTGCACATCTATGATGACAAGGATTGCCGATGGTCTTTCTCTAGGACCAGGTATATCCTCGAAACCATCCATCCTATCTTATAGTAATTGACGCGATCTGCTGATTATAGGGAATATGGTACATAATTTTTTTATTTCCGCTGCCTACTATGTAGCCATATTTCCCTACATATGTATCTTTAGTCATGTATTGGCTATCAACTTAGATACATGAGTATTTATTAGAGAACAAGTTATACTAGACATACCTAATTTGAGAATGACACATGGAAGCCATGTATGATAGTAAAAGTCATTGTGATAGTGGTAACTGTGATCCTCAAACTTGATAATCAGATTTTTTTGTATACTATAACACTAGCCCAACATGACATGGAATAAGGGTTTCCATATAGGAATGATTGGGCACATTATGACACTTTTCGATTACTATGAGTGATGTAGATGGAATTTGTCCTTCCATTGGAGTGATATCACGACCACTTGATAAGTGATACTGTAAAAAGCAAGGAATGATCATATGAGTCAATACATGATATTGAGCTTACATAATCTCTCTAGTATTATCACAGTGTGACACCTTGCCACACCAAAAGAGATTACACAAACCAAAACATACGATCAACAAGTAAACAAACCATATTACCAGAAAAGAGAGTAAATTAAAACCGATTTCAACATTACTATCATGTCTAGAAAACATTACATAAAGGTCCATCACCTATATCACATCACCTACCATACTAGGTATTTACATGCATGCCAAGTGGCATCAACCACAACCTGTGCACAAAAGATATGTTTCACTTATACATGCCATATACAAAACATAGGTAAACTTCCAAAACCATGTGTCGATTATACATATCATCTATAAAACATCCCCTACCTAGACCTGAGAGTACATGGACGACACTAGGACTCTATAAACTACTATTCAACCTTCAAATTCTACTACTCTTCAAGATGCTCCTCCTTAACACCACAATCCTGATCATGCCATTGAAGACCACCTAAAATGTTGTGGTGACCCACGAGGTGAGACCCATGTCCCAGCGAGAGATATAACTCTCAACCAACGATTATTGATTATGACAAGAAACCTTATTAAGTAGGATGACTAGATTCAGATAACTATTCATGTTAAGCAGATTAAGTAGGCTAAGTAACTCAAATAGGTAAATCATGATGAGCACAATATATAGGGAAACATGTAAGGCTACCACTTTCTATATAGTTGATTTCTCTTACCGCATTACATTACAACTAAACATTCTAAGAAACAAGGTAAGGGTTATCGACCAATGTGAAGCATGTTTAACCCTAAATAGATATACTACATGGTTGTATTATGACTTTTATTAAGCCCTGAGGAGTTGAGGTATACCACGCAACTGCAACTGATCATTGCTAAATCAAAATCAATGCCATACAAGATCTAGGAGAGCCGGAATCCTAAGACCTCATCTACCCTCGGTGAGTACCAGTCTGCCGTAGAGACATATATAGTCAAGTTGCAAACTAGCCTAGATTGCCCTTGGTATATATGTCATGTACTAGTAAACAACCTACTCCATCCCTATAAAGGTCATGGTACTAGTGAAAATAGGGCATACAAACCCAAATATCTGAGGTACAACCATAGCTATCCTCAATCACATCATATATATAGAATCATAACCATATGAGATATGGCCTTGACTGTTCCCCTGCCAAGGTATGGCCATAGACATCCTTGAGAAGATGCATATACTCACCAATATAAGACTCCGAGCTTCCACTAAAGGAGAACTCGTTTTACCATCTAGCAAGTCCTGACACTGCAATGGATCTATGGCACAAGGCACTACATTATCAAGATTTCACTTAATTAGTTAATTCCAATTGGGTATATTTTAATTACATCAATCAAGTTACATACAAACCCTAAAAGAGTTTTACAAAACATGGGTAGATTGAAACCTCAGAAGATATAAAATGTATGAAACATAAGGGTAATCCTATCACTACATGATACTATTTCACTTCCATACATGTAACCATACTCATCATCATACCATCACAAGATTTCAAATCCTTGTCATACCATGAAGAGGATAACACCTCAATTAGGGCAGAAAACCACATCCAAGGTCATAAGACCATTCACATTATTCCCTGCAAGAACATCATTATCTTTCCATGCCTCATCAAGGCTCATTATTCCATCACCATTCAGGTGACCCATAAACTGACACAACATTACATTTGAGAGCCATGATGTTCATAAGATAGAAAATTGGGGTTACAACAACGTAGAGAGAGAAGTACTCCATTATCATACTAATTTCATAAGAGGATATGTATCATCATCACTTATGTGTATTAAGGTTAGGTTCATATAATAGTTGGATTAACATTGCCAAACAACACTTTACGTAAAAACCATAGGTTTGTATTCATTTGAGGGAAATGGTAAGACTATTAGATCACGTGTAATCAAGCACCACCAAATTAGGGTTACTAAATCAAAATACCATCAACCATGAAAGCACTTAGGTCAAACATAAACATAATAGAGTCAATAAGACATAACAATCATAGAGATCCAAAATTTTTCATTGGCTACTTAAGTCAGTGCTATCATCGGCCATTAAAAATTAGAGAAGTTCATCAACCATTAAAGAGGAAACACTGGCGACTGATGGGGTGAAGAGTCATTGACGACTGATGGAAAATCAACTCCTTCATCAACCACTAAAGGTCTAAAAATCAAAAACTACATAACATAAAGATTCTCATCAACCACATAGATCAAAACTTGGAAACCTTCATGACATCAAAATCTTTGCGACCAAACAAGATATCAACTCATCGACCACATAGGTACCAAAACCTTGGCGACATCTCAGAATCCAAAACAGGTGATTACCACCAACAATCCAAAAGATCATCAAAATGCATCACTAAAGAGAAGATTAACTTATAACCTTGATTTAGAAACCATCATATGAGAAAGTAAAACCATCATTTGAAACTCAAAGGAAAACCCTAAAACTCCAAGAACAAGACCAACGATTTCCACATGCACACAAGTACCAAAAATTCCATCATCAAAGAAGGATTCGTGTAAAAGGGATTAAGGTTCATCCAAGAAAAATTATCTACTCAAAATTACCATGTAGATAAAAACTCTAGGTAAAGGATATTATCTTTCCACTTAGAGCATCATTATGAGGTAGGATCATGTGCATGCAAGATGAAAGTAAGCAATAATCATGGAGAAAGTTATATAACTTACCTTAGAGTTGATTTAGAAACTCCAAACATCAAGTTAGCTTGAAGAAGAAAGGTAGGAACCCTAGCTTGAGCACTCCTCTTAGCCAAGCTAGCTCCACCTCCAAGAAAGAAGCAAACCTTAGGTCCAGGAAGCAAAGAAAGAGAGCAAACCTTAGGTATAAAGGCAAAGAAGAGATGTTCTTCAAGCTCTAACTCAAGCACTACCATGGAACATGTAACAACCCCCTCCTCCTATTATCCTCTATACAGCAAACCGAGAGGTGAAGGGCTATTAACATAAATACAAGATCGAGGTTTATCAAATAACTAGAAATAATGACTAAATTCCTAGGTTTTGATGATTCTAATATGTTCAATTGATCTTAATAATCAAAGTTTGATTTTTTTTTGGATAAAAATGATAACTTGGATCAAATTTGATGTTAATAACTCATTAAATGATGAACTAGGAATTCCTTGAGATTGAAAGTGCAATTAATGTTAAGATTAGGGCTTGTAACCTAAAAGAGCATGAAAAGTGATAATTAGGGTTTAGAAAGCCAAAACCCTAATGAAACCCTAAGTTGACCCAAAACCGTTACTTAGAACCCAAGTCACTTGCTAATGGTAGATTTTAGATAAAATAATAACACATGGGTAATTATGCTTTAATTTTAGGGTCATTGCTTGCTTGCTTGCTCTTGTTATCTTTTTATTGGATATCGACAAGTTACTCTGAAACAAGTGTGTGGCTACATCTAAGACTACTCAATTCAGTTTCCCAACATTTTATTAAGTTTTTCAGATGGATTGCAAATTAAATAGTTGAATGTTTATTTATTTCCTACAAACTATAAAGTTACTATGGCTATCATATTCTATGGACATGACTAGCTCGAATCCTAAGACACTTCTAGATCTATGATATATGAAGAAAATGATGGTTAAGACCATAGGGAAGAGGATCATCAAAGGTCATCCACCTAAATAGGGGAAGACTCATATGACACCAAGCACCTATCGGGAGAATATGTCCACTATAGGGACAATACCCCGAAGGGATTTGATAGAGGTTGGATAGATCAAGGTTGAGTAAATTATGATTAAAATATTAATTTTGATTATGTAAATAATGGTTGCTATGATTATGTTGTTACAAATAAGTGCAAACTTTTGCTTCCCCCACATACTAGTATAACTTGTTATACTGAGGAAGTATTTATTTCTTGATGTTTTAGGATAATCTGGTATCATACTTGCAAGAATAATGGAAAATAAACATCCAGAGAAGAAGGCACCAAACGAACATGAAGTAATGAAATCATGGAGGATTTAGTTAGTTAGTTTTATTTCATGTTTGAAACACTAGAAAATTATACCATGTAATTCCTTTATAGAAATTTTATCTTGTACATACTCTTTTCCTATCGAGTGGAATTTAGTAATTATTTCTAGTTATTTGATAAACCTCGATCTTGTATTTATGTTAATGGCCCTTGCCCTCTTGGGCTGCCTGTATATGGGATAAAAAAGGGAGGGGGTCATTACAGAACAAATAGGTTTGACCAAGAAGAGAAAGAAGAAGAGGGTAGAGCAAGGAAAATGAAGATGAATATATCTCACTTACCAAGACCAAGAAGAAGAGAAAGAATGCACCAAAAGATCACAAGAAGGGTAGATTCAAACCCTACCTTAACATGCAAGGGAGATCGACCCACCTTCTTCAACCTTGAGCTCCCCCTTCACCACCAAGAAAGAGGGGACAAACTGCAAGCAACTGAGGAAGAAGAGAGAAGAAACTAGTGTGAAAAGTGGTTGTTTGTATACAAAGAGAGGGGATTATATAACTTACGTTTGGAGAGAGAGAAAGATGGTTAGGTGTCAAGATGAATGTGCCATGTATCCAAGGGATATCGTCCATGAAACCACCACACTTATGCATGAAACAAGTAAGAAACTACCAAGAAAACCCATCGACCAAACTGGTCCAAAAAAAGCAAAACGACTGAGGAGAAGCTTTGATGACCAACTGATCAGAAAAGCAAATGGTCGCTAACCCTAGAGGATGTTGGCGACCATGATGACTAGAAAATCTCATCGAACGCCAATACTAGGGAACACACACAAAAAAAATCTACCACCAAGAAATAGGATCATAGGAGAACTTAGCAGTCGCCAAAACTATGTAGCTCACATTCAAGGTCAAATATCAATTTAGGGCATCCATGCAAACCCTAATCTCAACATGAGATGTCACTGCATCAAACCAAAGTGTGACAAGGTGCCCCAAAGCTCAACTATATCCAAAATGATATCAAAACATGTGAGGCACAAAGAGCATGTAACAAATTGCAAGAAAGACCTTAGAAGTGGGTAAATTGCAATTAAGTCCAAAACTAGCACATATATGCATAACTAGCTCAAACAATGTCCAAACTGGACCAAACTTGAAACATAAGCTTGTCACATGATATAAAAGAACATCACAAGGTTATTTTAAGGTTTTAAGAATCTAATTATGATAAGAAAGCATGTTGAAACAAAAGGTAAGGTCAGCGATCTTATAACCATAAACCCATAACAAGGATTTTGCCCCCAAAATCCTATGAAAATAGAGACAAGTACTTCCTATGCATTTCATCCTCTAACTCATACATGTATTCCTACACACCACGGTGATGCCACAAAACCTTAACTAAAACTATATCCTTCTTCTTCAACTTCTTCACCCTCCTATCCAGGATCAACACATGACCCTCAACATACAACACATCCTCCTCCAACTCAACCTCCACAGGCTACAACATCTACTTTGTATTAGGGTGGCAATTACTCAACATAGAGACATGGAAGACATCATGGAATTTGTGCAACTCCAGTGGTTACTCCAACTTGTATGCCACCTCCTCAATACGTGCCAAGATATGGCAAGGTCCCATATACCTAGGAGCCAACTTACCCTTCTTACCAAACCTCAGCACACCTTTCCAAGGAGAGACCTTAAGATACACTCAGTTTCCTACTTGGAACTCAAGCGGCCTGTGGTGGTTATCAACATACAACTTCTGTATATCATGAGCTGCCTTCAACTACTGCTATATCACCTTGATCTTATTGATAGTCCGTTATACTAGCTCAGGATCCAAAAGCTGATGTTCACTTGTCTCATACCAACAAATCGGTGATAGTCAATGTCTTCCATATAAGGATTCATAAGGTGCCATATCTATACTCCTCTAATAACTATTTTTGTAGGAAAACTCTATCAAACTCAGGTGCACATCCCAACTCCCAATAAATTGCAAGACACAAGCTCTCAACAGATCCTCCAATGTTTGAATGGTCCTTTCTGACTAACCATCTGTCTATGGGTGAAAAGCTATGCTAAACTTTAATTGTGTCCCATAGCTGTACGCAAATGTTCCCAAAAGCAAATCGTAAACTACAAATCTCTGTCAGATACTATAGTCATTGGAATACCATGCAAACATACTATCTCTTCCATGTAGATATGTGCAAACTTCTCCGATGTGTATGTCATCTTGACTGGCAAGAAGTGAGCTGACTTGGTCAACCTGTCAAATATCACCCAAATGGAATCATGACCTTTGACTATACTAGGAAGACCAACCACAAAGTCCACGATAATATGATCCCATTTCCACTATGATATCGATAAAGGTTGTAACGTTCCCTGTAAGATTTTGATGCTCTGCATTGACCTATTGACATACTAGACATCTAGTAACAAACTCTGCCACATCACATTTCATACATGGCCACCAATAATGATCCTTAAGATTATGGTACATCTTAGTAGTGCCAGGATGCATCGTGTACATCGAGGAATGAGCTTCCTCAAGAACCAACTTCCTCAGACCATGAACATTTTACCACTTTTCGGTTGTAAAAGCAAACTGTCCCATCATTTTTCTCATGAAAACCATCATAATTCTTACTGCCAAACTCCACCCTAATATTCTTAGCACAAATATTATTCTATTATGCATCTCTGACCTATTGTATCAATGTTGTCTTCACCTATAACTATGCTAACAAACCTACCAAATGAGAAACCTCTAGCTGTACATTCATCTGACGTAGAGACACCAACATGTCCCGGTTGTAACACACCAGAGCATGTAACTGTGCCTTGTCTACAGATGATGACGAAGATGAATTCCTTCTCAACGCATCAGCCAGCTCATATGTTTTCCCTAGATGGTAGTATATCATGCAATCATAGTCCTTGATCAACTCCATCCATCTCCTATGCCTCATATTCAGCTCCTTCTTTGAGAAGATATACTGGAGGCTCTTATGTTTGGTGAAGATCTAACACTTCTCTCCATATAGATAGTGTCTCCAAATCTTCAAGGCATGGACCACAATTGCAATTTCCAGATCATGCATTGGTAGTTCTTATCGTGTTTCTTGAGCTGTCTCAAAGCAAAAGAAATCATGTTCTTGTCCTACATCAACACACATCCCAAACCGTTCTTCAACACATCATAGAAGATGATGTAACCTTTCTCTTGCCTTGAAAAAACTAAGACCGGCGCACAAGTCAACTTCTCATTCAACAACTGGAAAGAATGTTGGCACTTTTCATCCCAGACAAAAGGAACACCTTTCCTTGTAAACTTGGTTAGGGGTAATGCCATAACACTAAAATTCTTGATGAATCTCATGTATTAACCTACCTAGCCCAGGAAACTTCAAACTTCTGCTGGTGTCTTGGGCTACTCCCAATCCATCACTAATTGTACCTTATTAGGGTCATACAAACACCTTTAGAAGATATCATGTGACCAAGAGAAGATACTTCCATCAACCAAAACTCACATTTACTGAACTTGGCATACAACTTGTGCTGCCTCAACATCATTAAAGCTTGGCAAAGGTGTTGCTTATGCTGCTAGCTATCCTCAGAGTATATCAAGATATCATATATAAACACCAGTATAAACTAATCCAGATATAGTTTGAACACTCTGTTCATCATATCCATGAATGTTGTTGGCACATTGGTTAACACAAATGACATAACCATGAACTCGTAGTGACCATACCTAGACCTAAAATTTGTCTTAGGTATGTCATTCGCCTTGATCCTTGGCTGATGATATGCTGACCTCATATCTATGTTGGAGAACACTATGTCACCTCTCAAGTGGTCAAACAAATCATCAATCCTCGGCAACGGGTACTTTTTCTTTATTGTGACCTTGTTCAACTGAGGGTAATCTACACACAACCTCATGGAACCTCCCTTCTTGTTCACAAAAAACATGGGAGCACCCCATGGGGAAGTGGTTAGTCTGATAAAATCCTTCTCTAATAGCTCCTGAAACTATTTCTTCAACTCCTATATCTCTACTGGTGCCATATAGTAGGGTGACTGTACTATGGGTTGTGTTTCAGGAACACGATTGATCTCAAAATTAATCTCTCTAGGTGGGGGAACACCAGGAAGCTCTTTGGGAAAGACATTCTCAAACTCTCACACTACATGCACCTCCTGAATACCAGGACTCCTCCTCTTAGTATCCACAATATGTGCCAAGAAAGCCTCACCCCTTGTCTCATCAACCTCTCTGCTGCCATAGCCTACACCAAACACATAGGAACAATCTTCCTATCTCCTTGGGAGATCCACGAAACATCTCCATCATGGAACGTCACCACCTTAGAACTACAATCCAAAACAACCTTGTACTTCTCCAAGGTATCCATTCCTAGGATCACACCAAACCCATGCATGTCAAGTGGCATAAGGTCCACTTGAATGTTGCATCCCGAAAAAGAAACAATGTAGGATGGACACACCTCCTCCAACTTAGCAGAACCAACAAGAGGGGTTTCTAACCAAAGACTATTAGATCTACTATAAATAGAAGTAGAGGGTATAGCAAGGAAAATGAAGATGAAGTAGAGGGTATAGAAAGGAAAATGAAGATGAAGAGGTGTATCTCACTTACTAAGACCAAGAAGAAGAGCAAGAATGCACCAAACAATCACAAGAAGGGTTGATCCAAACCTAGCTTAACATGCAAGAGAGATCAGACCACCTTCTTCAACCTTGAGCTCCTCCATCACCACCGAGAAAGAGGGGAAGAGCTCCAAGAAACCAAGGAAGAAGAGAGAAGAAACTAGGTGTGGAAAGAGGTTGTTTACATGCAAAGAGAGGGGTTTATATGACTTATTTCTAGAGAGCGATAAATAGGGTTAGGTGTCAAGATAAACATGTCATATGTCCAAGGGATCTCATCCATGCAAGCACAAAAATCATGCATGAAACTAGGGCTACAGTACCAAGAAAACTCATTGACCAACTTGGTCTAGATAAAGCAAATGAGTGGTGAGAAACTTTAGCTCCCAACTGTTCAGAAAAGCAAACTGTTGCTAACCCTAGATGATGTTGGCGACCATGATGAGTGGAAAATCTCATCGACCGCCAATACTAGGACACACACACACACAAAATCATCGACCTAAAAGAACTATGATCATATGAGAACTTAGTGATCGCAAAAAGTAGGTAGCTCTCACTCAAGGTCAAACATTAATTCAGGGCATCCATGCAAACCCTAAAAATCAACATGAGGTCACCACATCAAACCAAAGTGTGAAAAGGCACCCCAAAGCTTAACTACATCCAACATGATATAAAAACATGTGATGCACAACAAGCATGTGAAAAATTGTAAGAAAAACCCTAGAAGTGGTTAAATTGCAATTAAGTCCAAAACTAGCACATATATGCATAACTAGCTCAAACAGTGTGCAAACTGGACCAAACTTGAAACATAAAACTGTCACATGATATCACATCACATCACAAGGTTATATTAATTTTTAAGCATCTAATTATGATAAACAAGCATGTTCAACCAAAAGGCAAGGTCAGGGGTCTTACAAGTATACTCTAGTTCAAGAAACATAGATTGAATGTTAAGAGGATGGCTACTTCATACCTTAGTTTCAATCTGGATATATATGGAAAAGTGATTCTAAGGTCATGGTGACATTGATCACCTATATGTTAAAGTTGTTCTCAACTAATTGCAATTACTTGCATAGAAAGATGTGCTGCTAGATACCAACCTTTGTTGTGAGCTCTTAAACATCACTGTTTACATAATGTGGAGCCTACAAGGTCATAAGCATAAGGATGCAGAAGGGAATCGATGTTTGAAATAAAATATATGGTTAGAATAGTTCTAAATCATGTACATGCTGACTTCCTATCCAACTGGTTGATTGGGAAAGTCAGTTAGTCAACTACATGGTTTGAATAAACTTGTAGATTAATTGTCCATCAATCAACTGAGTACCATCTTGGGAAACTGGTCAATTGATTGAGTAGGTAACCCATTCATTTGACTAGATCAATGTCTAAAACAACAAGGGATATATGTTTGATTTGGAATCAAATTGGTCAACTATAATCGAATTGGGACTCACAAACCTTGCGACTGGGAAAGCCAACCAGTTGACTTAGTGACCTAATCAGTCCCAATTGATAAACTAATTAAAGAATCAAGCAATTGAGATTTGTAGAAGCATCCCAAGTTTGATTCTATTTTGATCTGTGATTAAGATCAATAATGAACTTTTAGAAAATTCAAACAAATTAATCCTCTGTATAAAGGGGTGGAAATCCAAGGGGAGACACACACATCATAATACAAGAGTTGTCAAAGAGTTCATCCTATAGGAGACGGAAAAACATGCCAGGGACAAAAACCTACAATAGGAGAAGAAGGAGAGCAAGAAACATTCACACATCTACAACTATGAGTTTTGCTTCCTCTTAGCAACCTAGGTGGTGCACCAAGAGTTTGTACGTCTGTGTGGATGATGTAGAGGTTGAGGCACTTAGGCGGAGGCTTGAGGTTAAGGACTTTTCCAAGGACAAGACAAGGCATTACTGCCAGGACAATGTGACAATAACAACAACAACCACTCTGGATTTAGATATGAAAATGCAAGTTCTACACTAACATAAGACATGTCTAATTGTTGGAAAACTAGTTTGCTGAAATGTATATTCAATATTATTTCTATTTTTTTAATATACCAATATTGAATGACTATGATAGATCCATTGCTAAGAGTTTGTTGGGAAACCTTTGTATTTCTTCTGTTCCCCCTCCCACCAAAAACCCTACATGATCTTCCATTAGAATTAGTGCATACAACACTTGATGAGCTTTAACTCCCAACACAACTTTAATCTTGATATTGAAAAGACATATCATAGGAGGAATCAAGCAATCAAAACAAAATAGATTTGACAGAAATTGCATGCCAGGCGAATTAGGCCCTTACAATGCAACACAAAAGAATAATGCAAGAAACTAAGATAGTAGTACAAGAAGTGATGCATGCATCCCGAGAAGAAGTGTAAGAGGATGAGAGCCAACATCACTATAGGGGCTTTTCCTTCCCTAAAGTTTCATACTTCACCAACTAGTAATTTCACCTACCATCACATCCCACAATTCAATACTAGAATTCAATGGGGTCAGATAATGTAGAATAGTCAATTTGTAGGAAATAAGGAATACGACTTCCAAGACCACCTATATAGGTTTGCTGGTCTAAGTGCACTAAAAAATTATCTAGGTGTGTCTGAAGACACCATTACATTGCATATGTTCAAGTATCCCCTCTCTAGTAGAGCTAGAAGGTAGTAAAACTCCCTAGAAGGGGTGAGCATCATGATGTTGGAGGATCTCTAAAGAAAATTCTTGGAGAAGTATTATCCTCCTTCTCTCACCTACTAGATGTAAGGGATATTATACAATTCTCAATGGTTCTAGGCGAGTGTTTGGATTTTTTTTTAGGAAAGATACAACAATCTCCTCAGACAATGCCACCACCATGACATTTCATAGGTTCATCTTATTGAGACTCTATATAGGAGGTTGACAATTAAACAAAGAAGTTTTCTAGATTCCTCATCTGAAGGAGACTTTATCCACAAGATCTATGATAGAGCATGAAGGGTTGTGAGCTTGGATCCAAAATCCAAAAAATTGGGCATATTCGGACATGGACGTTTCCTCAAAGTAGCAATAGCAAAAGACAATTTTGTGCTAACGTGAATTGCTGAATCTTTAAAAGTAATGCCACTAAAGTAGGAAAATTTAGAATATCCTTTCAATTTTTATAAAATGAGGAACCTTTCACAAAAACAACAGGTGAAGTCTTCTACAATACTCAAAGCCCTTAAATTTGACAATTTTTGACATTGTGGTGTTAACTTCTTTTTGAAGTCATGGTGAATAACTCTCAATCTCAATGTGACAATAATGAAGTAGATGACTTGAACTCCATTCACAATATCCCAAGTCACAGATACTACAATCCATATCAATATAGATATCATCTAGGTCTATAATATGGGAATGATGTAGATGCAAAAAATTCACAAGAACTTCGGCTAGGACATGCCAACAATCAAGCTCGGGCCCTCGTGGCTTCTAACAAAACAATAAACAAAACTTCATGAACCAAGGAAACTACATCATGGAAATTACATGAATAAATATCATAAACCAGGGGTAACAACTTCAAATTCTCAACCAAGGTCTGGGAAACCAGTAAAATCAACAATAGAAGAAACCAACAAAATAATCAACTTAGAAATTCACCCACTCTAGAACAATTCATACTATTTTCTATAAAAAGGAAGCCTCAAGATCAATGTTTTCCTACAATAAGTCTATGGACTCTCAGATGGTAGATATCTCCACTTTACTTTACCCTCTTTAGGGTTTTTTAAGGGCAGTCAAAAAACAACCCCAATCATCCCAAACATTTGAATGTTGTAGCTACATGTTCAGGAACAATTTTTCCAGAGATAATGATTTCACCTACAAGGCCAACAATGATTGATGAATAAGATAATTTTATGGCCATTCAACTATGGTAGCTCATACTATCGTGACGAGGGAACATGAGTACACAAAAAGGAAGATAATAGTATAGAGAAATACAAGGGACATCACATCATGGATACATAATTGAGCATTTTAACACCATCCCTTCCACTATACAAACCATTCCCTCCCTTTCAAAATTGTTTGAAGAAAATAAGGCTAGACACCAGGTTTGCAAAGTTTAATGAGGCAATGAAGAAGCATCATATTGAAATTACTGTCTTAGGTGCCTTAACAAAGATATAGACATGGTCTAACTACCTCAGGACACTCCTCACAAAAAATACACAACCAAGGAGTACGATACAACTAAGTCGACAATGACAACTTCTGATATTGTTCTGAATAAAATGGCAAAGAAGCAAAAGGATCCATATTCTCTTAGGATTTCAATCATTCCACATACAAAAAGGTCTATCTAATCTTGGGACTAACATTTCCACCATTCCCTACAACTTGCCTAAGAGATTGGGATTTACAAGACTTTTTTTTATAAGGACAAGCATCCAACTTGTATATTCTTCTATGACCACTCCACTTGGTATAACATAGGATTTTCTAGTTGGAGTAGGGAAAATTTCTTATATTCTGTTTGATTTTGTCATCATGTACAATAAGGATGATCTCCTAGTAGTCCCATATGTTTGGCCGCCCTCTCTTATCCATAACAACACATTGATTGATGTTGAGGTAGGGACTTTAATTTCTAGGAATGAAACACTTGAGTTCACGTTTTTGATAGCTTAAAGGGGACACATATTCATGAAGAAGTCTTCTTATTGGACTACATAGAGAAGATCACACACATTATCTAGGAAACTCCATTGCCATAAGATCCCCCTAGATACCACTCTTGTTGATCCTAACGTGTATGAGTCTATTGATGAACATGTCAAGATATGCTTATTCCACCTTAACACCTCCGAGGAAGACTCACATGATGAATTTCAAGAGCTAAACACAATTTCTACTATCGAGAAGCATGTCAAAGCTCTAAAGGCACCTGAGAAATTTTTTCCAAAAGGGTTAATGTATGTTTTCCTTGATGAGATGATAATCAATGCAATTGAAAAGGGAGATAAGCTTTTGAGAGGGACACGAAGGAAAAATGCCCTAGGATATAAATGACTAATTTGATAGGGGTAATCCAGGAACTTTGGTGGCATAAGATTCATAGGGTGGAGGATTACAAGCCATCCATCATCCCTTAGTGTAGATGAATACAAATATGAAAGCAATTCTCTTCCTTAAAGTCATTACTTTTTTGATAAGATCATCTATCCATGGCATACTTCTCGTGGTGAGTACTATACATGTTGTACCTAAGAAGGAAGGAACCATTGTGGTTCCTAGTGAAAAAATGAGCTGATTCCTACATGAACAATCATTGGATGGATGACGAGCATTGAATATAAGAAGTTGAATAAAGAAACACACAAGGATCACTCCCCTCTTACCTTTTTGGGTTAGGTGTTCGAGAGATGTGTACACCAGGAGTATTTTTGTTACCTAGATGACTATTATAGTTTATAACTAATTGCCATACATCCGAATAATCAAGAGAAACAACCTTTTTTCCCATTAAGGATTTATGCTTCCAAGAGGTTTCCCTTTGGGCAATGTAATGCACTGCCACCTTTAAATGGGGCATGGTGTCCTTCTTCTCCATTTGACAGAATCCATCATGGAAGTCCTCATGGATAACTTCTCCATCTATGGGGATCTTTTGACACATACTTGCACCATCTCTTTTTCATTATTTAAAGATGTGAAGAAGCATATATGGTTCCCAATTGAGAAAAACGGACACTTCATGGTGAAGGAGGGGATAATGTTGGGGTATCAAGTGAACAACAAATAGATTGAGGTAGACAAGGTGAAGATAAAAATTATATCTAGACATGCTCGTCCTTCATGATCATGATATTGTTTGGGCCTTCTAGAACATAGAAGGTTATACAAAAGATTCATTAAGGACTTCTTCAAAATTGATATACCGATAACTATTTGCTTCTTAAAGACACATAATTCCCTATTAATGAAGCATGCATGAAGATCTTCAATGATCTAAAGAAGAATCTTACCTCAACTCCTATGATTCGGGAGTTAAACTTGTCTGTATCCTTTCAGATCATTTGTGATGTTAGTGACTATGCGATGGGAGCTGTGTTGAGATGTCATGTTGATAAGAAGCACCATGAAATCTACTATGCTTCTAATACACCATATGAAGCTCAGAGGAACTATGCCCCACTGAAAAGGAACTACTTTCTATCATTTTTACCTTTGAAAAATTTTGATCATATTTTGTGGGGTCACAGGTCATTATGTATACAAACGATGCTACTGTGCACTATTTTTTGTCCAAGAAGGACACAAATAAAAAAATGATATGATAAATCCCACTTATATAGGAATTTGATCTAGAAATTAGGGACATAATAGGGAGTAAAAATGTAGTAGCTTATAACTTGAGCTGCCTTCACATCTTGCAATTCCTATAAATGACTCACTCCTAGATGATCAATTAATGATGGTCTCTACTACCACTCTTAGGTATCCCAACTTTGTCGCTTACCTTGATGCATATGTCCTACATCCAGACTGCATAGCTAATACCAGAAGAAATTTATGCATGATGCCATTCATTATCATTGGGATGAGTTGTATCTTTTATGTCTATGTCCTCTATCATGTTGCATTCCTAAGGAGGAGGCACCTCTGATTCTATAGCAATGTCATTTTAGTTGTAAAAAGACTGCAATGAAGGTTCCACAATGTGGATTCTAATGGCTGGTAATCTTCAAGGATGCCCATAAATTTGTTTTGTTATGTTATGTGATCAATTCCATAGGACGAGAATCACATAAAAAATGCACAATATGCCATTGACTTAGTGGCAAGAAGTTAAAATCTTTGATGTATAGGGTGTGGACTACATCCATTTGCCCCATCATACGTCTTCTCTTACATCATAGTAGATCTGGAGTATGTCTTAAGTGGGTTAATCTATTCTCACTATCTTCAAATATTCAAATCCACTCATCAAACTCTTCATTAAACTCTTCAAAGACATTATTTTCCACATGGTGGCCCCTCACAGAATCATTTCAGACGGGGACTCCCATTTTATGGAGCATACTTTGAAGATTGTTAAAGAAATACAACATCCATTATCAGGTTGCCTCTCCATATCACTTACATATGAGTGGACATGTCCTAGTTTTAAATAGGCAAATCAAGGCTATCCTAGAGAAGACAATCAAACATAGGATAACATACTGGGAACATAAGCTCAATGATGGTATGTGGGACCATAGGATGTTGTTCAAGACACCCTTAGGAACCACACTGTTCAAATTGATCTACACAAATTTATGACATCTCCCTATGGAACTAGAGCACAAGGCATGGTGGACAATAAAACAACTGAACCTCGATACAACAACTATTGGATACAAAAGATTTGATAGATTCAAGAATTAGAAGGGCTCAAAATGATAGTTTATTTGAACATGTGAATATATAAAAGAGGATAAGATGTGGAATGATGGTCAATTGAAGAGAAAGGACGTACATGTCAGAGATCATGTGGTTCTAGAAACTTTCGACTTAAGACCTTTCCATGAAAGCCTCTCTCACGTTATTTTGACCCATATACAATGAAGATTTTACTCGATACTTCCATATTTTGGAATGAGACAATGAGGGAATTCATGGAGAATGGTAAAAAATTGGAGCTTTATATACACTGACTGACTGCATGATACTTCCATGTTTTGAAATGAGACAATGGGGGAATTCATGGAGAATGGTAAAACACTGGAGCTTTATATACAACGGCCAACTTTAAGTCAGATGTTTACTCTCTCTACTCACGCTAATCCCTTAGAAGAGTGATATACAATCATCAGGCCAATAATATCATAAAAGATGCCTGTTAGAGTGCAACCTAATGCTTATTGCTTTCTTATATTTACAAATTTTAAAGTAGCTAGTTCATTCATTTTTCTTTATATAATTTTATAGCTAAATTTGTCCTTTGGATCCTAATATATGTTCATCCTTATTGCAAATAAAGATTGTTGGAGTTTTGTTTTCAATTCACTGATAGCTGGTGAGCCGGTCGATTGTATTATTCGTCGATTGATTCTTCTATAGCAAAAAACATCCTTTCTTGTGATAATCGGTTGAATCATCTCATGAGTTGACTAGGCTGAAATATGGAAACTTCAACACCAATTCTACATGAGGTTCACAATATATGAACCGACCAATTAGAATGCCAATCATTCAATTCACTTGTAGACTAGAGAGCCTCTTCACCACACTAATTGGTTGAATCATCCTATGAGCCATTTGGTTGGTAATTTTAGCATATTCAATAGGGATTTTCTAGATTAACGAGAAAATCTAATGGATTTCCCATTTCTCAACCCGCCTATAGAGGTTGAAGTCTTCGTCAAGCCCCAATTGACCCATTCACCATTCCTACTGGTCAACTAGTCTTCTGAGGAAAACACACCAATTTAAGAGTAAATTGGGGTTGACTTATTCCACCTTTACCATTATATACTCTTGTGCAAGAGACGAGAGGAGCAGATGTAGTCTCTGAATTTCCCTAAACTCCATCACCAAATCCATTAAGCCGACCCTCACAGATCTAGAAGCAATACCAACTGGGTGACTCTCCACTTCTAGTCAGCTGACTAGCCTCCATCAACCGTATTCTTTCTTCCAACTCTCAACCTTCCTCTCCCTCACCCATTTAGGGTCGGGGAAGAGATCTTACCTTCTAACCACTGACATGTGTGATATTGCACCGAAAGTTTTTCTAAGGGTGAACCCCCTAGAGTTTCCCTTTACCAATATACAATAATCACCACCTATAAGCAAGCAGGTCTTATTGCAGTATAGTTAAGGATCATACCCAAAGGACAACATAATTTTTAAGAATTAGTTGATTGTTTAACCTAGACTAGGATTAGTATTTCATACAAAAAGGGATTTGTTTGTTACAACTAAGATGCAAGAGTAAAGACTAAAATAAAATCTAAGTTATCATATGGATGGATATACTAGGATGAGTGATTTTTACCACCACTACTGACGTTCACTCTCTCACTACATCACAAATAGAACAAACAATATCATGGAGGCCAGGTAAATCCCCTTTTTAGCATTGGGACTAGTCCTAGAGAAATATCACTCTTGACTCATTATTGCATTACCTAGAAATCCTATATCCGTCGCCCCAGAAAAAACCTATCTGAGTTCTCATCAAGGGTTTAACAAGAACCAATCGACATTCGAAATCTTGGGTTCAAAGTTCTTGACACTCGAGATATCGACAAAAGTGTAAACCTACTGGCCAAACAAGCATACACACATAAAATAATTGATTCAACATGAAATACAATTCATACATGCATGTATGTAACAAAAGAACAAAAGCAAATAGTGGGGCTACTACCCACATCCTAGAGCAAGGAAAGAAATAAGGAAAAGGAAGGAGATCGCCAACATCTCAATGGGTAGAAGAGACGTAACAGTAGAATCTTCCCAGGACTATCATTGGGTGACCCTTCTTTTTCATCACCCTCCTTGTTTGGATTTGGACCACAGATGAGAAGAGAAGGTGAATGGTTGGTGTGGAGGCACTACCTACCTTCCTCCTTCAAGGACAAGAGGTTGAGCCTTGGTGGAGCGATGTCTTTTAGTTGATGTGGTCACCAACAAATGGAAACCACCTGTGGGGATCATCTTCCGGTGGTTGAATCATGAATCCATCAACCTGGAGGGTGGAGAAGAGATGCCTCCCGACAAAGACTGGAGTCTTGTATTTATAGGTGGCAAGTAGGGTTTGGAACCTCCCAGCCACCTTGCATATAAAAGGTCAGCCACAATGAAGGTGAAGGGGTAGAACAACAAGGAAATTTATGGGTCACACAACATTCAAAACTCCCATCAGTAGGCAAGGAGTTAGTATGACCATAGGAAGGCAAATAAAGAATGTCGTCAAAATATGCATGCGAGACTTCGATAAAAAGGTGGAGTAGGAGTACGTTTGGTTGTTGCACATAGGAGGTCCATCGGTAGGTGAATAGGCATGAAAACCTTTGGAAAAGGATGCTAAGTCGACCATCAGTATACAATGTCTGATTGGCCATTGGAAGGAAAACTTTAGACAACCATCAGTTGTCAATTCATGGTTGGATAGAGTGACCAAACTGATGGATGGGCAGACTGATGCAACCCCCCCCCCCCCCGGGGTAATGGTGTAGGGTCGATGGTCCGTGACAATGGGTCATATTTCAAAGGAAAGGCAACCAATGGAAGGGTAGACCAATGAAAATCGATGACCTGGAAGGTGCAGTGCAAACCAATGACGGAATAGTTCAATTAAAATATGGCCCATTCAAAAGTTTCTTGGGTCCGCTAGTCGGTTAGTGGGACCATCACCTCTTACACTCCTACTATGCAATGAGGCTCAAGCCTTCCATGAAAATAAGGAATTTGGATCAAAACCTTATAAACTATCATAAAGAAAAGAAAACCTAAATTCTTAAATGCAAGCTAGCTATAAGCTAAAATGATGGAAATGAATGCAAAGCTAGGCTATAAATGTGACTTTAAATAGGATGAATATGCATTCATAAACCACAAACAACAACCTCCACAACACCCACACCAAATCACCTTTCATTCCATTCATCACCACCTCCTCCATTTTCACAGTACCCGTCTAGCCACACACATATAGGAGATCTAGCCAATTGACTCAAATCAGTCCATCAATTGAATTGATCCCCATTAGTTGACCATTCTAATGCTTTTAATATATCATCACCATGCTACACTGATCTTCTCTTATCATTGAATTGAGTAACCTGTTCATCTACTCAATCATTTAGCCATCATCAAGACAACTAATCTTTTACTCCAATTGGCCATTTTTTACTCCTCCTCGACATGTTATCACCAGGCTGTCAACTGATCAACTAGGCTAGTTGATCGATCCGCTTACAAAGTAAATCCTTAACCCCCTTATGATTTGACCAATTCACATCTCTAGTTGATCGATTTAACACCACTATGATCGTTTGTTCTTTATCTGGTCGTTCAATTGGACCTCACAATCAACTAATTGGCTTTGTCAATTGATCGATATATTTGTTCAATCGATCAATTGACTCTTCTCAACAGTATGTTCACTTGCCGCTTGATCCAACTCCACCACATTTCATCTAAGTTGAGGGATCTTTCTTGGGCATACTTGGTAAGCTAAAATATAATGTTGGATTCCAGAAGGATGACAAATACAATGACACACTTTTTTGCTCATAGTAAGCACGCCCTTCCAGATAGGATATCATTTTCATCCAAGAGCAAAAAGCTACTAACGACTTCCCAACTATGGGAATCTTCACGAGTCTTTGAGTTTGAATTAAATAATTCTACAACACTCAAAGTTGAAGCATGCAACCAAATGATTATTGAGATGAAACATGAGCAAAAGCAACACATAATTGTCTTGAGAGTCGCATACCGATCTTCCTCATAGAAGACACCATCACCAAAACAACCACAATGATCTATACATACTATCCTCTTTGGATCTGGGGAAAATCATGAGCCACAACCTTATCCTCTTTCTCATGAGAATCATGTCATTCCCTAGCTAAAAAACACAAGGTGACAAACACAACTTAGCAGAAGAAGTGCCTAAAGAAATGGAGACTCTTGGGGCCTAATTGCCCCAATGGGCATGTGCTACTACTCTAGGCTAGTTGGGGATTTAGAAGGCTCTTGAGGATAATCTTTGTCTCTCTCACCTACTCACCTTCCCCTATAACATTCGTCATGTCTACGCATAACTCACTATATAGTTCTTGGCTACATAGATAAAGTGGAGGTAAAAATAGATATCATTGCGGATTCATGATGTTTGGTGAGGCGCACAAGCTCAAAGATAGGGATCTTACCACCATACTCATCGATGTTCATTTTGACTGACTAGACCAGTGAGAAGCTAACAACCATACCTCATTCAATAAGAAGTTCATTGATGGGAAGTTATGATCTGAAATTTCTGGAGAGATGCCTTCTTTTATGAAGAATGCTTAAGATTTCTTCATACATAACTCCAAGTTTAGGTACATTCACCATATACTTTCTTACACTATCTACTATAGGGGTGGAATGTAGGGAGTCATCTCAAACACCAATATGTACAGTCTCTGGTCTATTCTAAATGAAGAACCATACAACCAGGGCATTGCTTTTATTAACTTCACCTTGTGGCACCCAAAATAGAATCTCACAATTACACAGGGAATGCTGGCTACTACTATTGCTATTTGTCTAGGGTACACCAACATTCCTTACACAACAATAATGGTAGGAGAATCTTTGATTGACATGAAGTACTTGTCAGCATCTACTATCATACAAAAGTCTATAGAAAATTTTCTACTATTCAAGGAGAGCCTGATACAACACGTTATTCCTATGCATGCCCCATTCTTTACATGAGACATATGACTTCACCAACCTTACAACACATATACAATGCTTCTTGTTCAAGCCCACACCGGTTCAGAGTGAGATACCAAATCCAATTTTGGGAAGATGCAATGCCTCTATGGAAGCCAATGGGGAGGCAATTGGTCCTTCAACAATCCCACTTGCCCCTCACATTATGTGGTGGACGTATACAAGCACATGCACCATGACTTTTGAGGGGCCTTGTGATTTTGGAGCAAAGGATTTCCAACTGGGTCACATAGAGGATACTTATACCTGCATGGAGCGGGAGCAGTCGTGCCAAGGGCATCAACTGAATCATATATATCTTGTAACATACCAAAACTTAAACATATTCTCTTTTTGTCTCTTTTCCAAGATTTTCATTTCATTTATATCCTTTTTGGCTTTGATGTTTAATTTGTGGAAATAATAGTGGTTTGGTGAACATTTGTTTATTATTTATGCCAACAAATGGGTTTATGCACAAATACCTCAGTGAATTCTTTAAATTGGGTATAATATGTAAATTCACCACTTATGTGACATATTAATAAAAGGAATTTGTTCTAGATCATTCCATAGGATTATGGAGCAAGGAAGAGAAAAAGGAATGAATAATAATGCTTTAGACATGTTAATGTGATATTGAATTATTTAATATGAGAAATAGTGGTAATAATGGATAATGGGATAAAAATCATAAAAGAAAGACTAATCGGTTAAAAATAACTTGAGATTCATTTTATTTGGGCTTGGTTTGGATTGGAGGCCAAGTTTCATAATTTTTTGGATGATAATAACTTTTTCTATTTTATTTTGAAAAGAAAAGGTCAGTTTTCCTCCAAAATATGAAATAAATCATTTAATGACTCAAAAAGTGGAAAATAATCTTAGGTTCGTAATCTACACATTAAAAATAGTCTTTGGGTGAATTTTCATGTAATTTGGATAACCAGTAATATCCATGTGTAGATTAGGAGAGAGAAAGTCCAAAATGTTAAATAATGAGTAAAATAATTCCAAAGGATAATATTAATGGCCAATTCATGTTTGACATGTTTTGGTTTTCTTAAGAGTGAAGCTTCACATTAATTTGTGTTTTCTAGAAGTCTCTAATGTGATAAGAAAGAGAAAATATGATTTACTTTAACATAATTAAATAAAATATTTAGAGTTTTTAAAAGTGAAAATTAAGGCCATGTTTGGATTCCTCATGTACAAAATAGGTTGGGTGCCAAATTTCATTAAATTTGGAGTTCATTTGTACCCTCAAACGAGGAGAGAGAAAAGATAAATAAATTAAATGTATCACTTTAGTTTGAATTGGATTTTGTAAACACTTTAAAATGTCAAATATGTCGGCTTTGACGTGAACCATCTGATCGCCAACGGATGGTGTGGATTGTGTCTCCTACCTTGGGTAGGAGAGCATCCCAAGGTGAACAATACCCGCGTACGAAGGGATTTTGCAATGGGTTTTTCTCACTCTTTTCTCAATAATTTTTTGAGATTTTTGTTGCTGCAGATTCCGGATAGAATTCCACACATTTTGAGCCATAACTCATGCTCTGGTTTCCATTATTTGAAAAACGTCCAAGTTTCTTCTTCGCTCCTTTGGACTCTCTACACACATACACCGCCATATACCACCCCACCTATAAATAGGGGTACCCGAATCTTCATTGTCCCCCACAACATGATCCTCCTCTTTCAATTTCTCAGTTTCTTGAGTGTTCGTTGTCAGCAATCAAATTTGGATCTTGAGCTTGTGGTGAACAATCCTCTCTCTCCTAGTCATCTTGATTCAATCGCTCACACCAGCAGGTTCACGATACTCTTCTCCTTGTTACTGTGTATTTGCTTTCACGAATCGTCGTGCCTTCATTTTTTCCCAAAATCATAGCCAAGCAGCAGCTTTGTTGCTTGCTGCCATGGCGTCAGGTGTGGGGGGGACAATCCCCCAAATTGTTTTCCTCTTTTGCCCTCTTCATCTATTCTTTCTGTGCTTTTTCACATGAGGGTTATCTTGGTCTTTTTGCTACTTTTTACTTGCCTTGGACGAGTCAAACCAGACCTTTGACCCGCTGATATGACCACCTTTGATTGGGCTAAGTCAGCAAGGCTCGACCCTGCTCTCCCTCTCTCTCTTTCCCTCTCATAATGGATTGATGATTTGGAATTTTTTGATTGGACAAATTTACAAAAATTGTATCTTTTAATTCGCTTGTCCAAAAATTAAGTAAAAATATGTTTTAATATTCGAAAAATGTGATCTTTCTAATAAAAATACTCTCGAGGTTTGGTTTTGAGTTTATTTGAAAGGTATTTTCTAAAATGATTTTAATACATAAAAATCACCAAAAATAAACTTTAATCACCATAACTCCAAAATCGATAAAATTATGTTCTCTTAATCAGGAGAACCTAATAAGATCAATGGTGATAATTTCATAGTCTAAATCGAGGTTTTGTTCAAAAAGTCTAAAAGTTAGGGTTTCTTTACATTATTGCATATGAAAAACCCTAATGCATGATTATACATTGAAAATAGGAAAAGTGGACCTTGGACTCAGTTAAAGTGGTGAAAGTGAATAATTGAAATCTGTAAGAGAGGTATGTGCAAATATTACTCGTAAGTTGTGATATTTATGAACCTATCCCTATTTTCCATAATGAGGCATGAACCCTACTTCCTTTATTATTGTTTCTCTTGGTCTAATTGCCTCAAAATCAGTTTTGATGTCTTATTTCTTGGGTCATGGAACCCCACTATCATGTTGCAACTATTTGATGATAATTTTTACCACTTTATTATTCCTTGAGCATGATGGTTTATTTGACGATTTAGCTATAGTAGTGGTACTTATGTACAACCACCCACAATTAGGGCATGCATGTGTTATTTCACCCTGGGAAATGTGCTTACTTTCCCCCTAGAGAATGTGTTATTTCTCCCCAATATAAAATATTTGATAGGTGACTGAGATTCTGATTACTCTCCCCTCACCTATAGGCTGGGGTCCGGTAGGTGCCTCAACCCTACTTGGTTTATTTAGTCCAATATTAATCGTTCATGTAATTCATTATTATTTGGGAGTATAAACCAAAATAGCACAATTTGATAAAAATATGTACTGAAATAGCACCAAAGCCATCTTAATTCCCGAAATAGCCCACTTTCGGGTGAAAGCGCCAGCACTTTTGGCGTTTTACTGTATCCGGGGGCCAAAAGCGCCAAAAAAATGACGTTTTCAGCTGAAAGCGCCAAAAAAATGGCGTTTTCAGCTGAAAGCGCCAAGTTTTTGGCGTTTTCAATGTAAAAGCGTTAAAAAAAAGCCAATTTTTTGGCGCTTTTGCATGAAAAACGCCAAAAACTTGGCGCTTTCAGCTGAAAACGCCATTTTTTTGGCGCTTTCAGCTGAAAACGCCATTTTTTTGGCGCTTTCAGCCCGGATACAGTAAAACGCCAAAAATGTTGGCGCTTTCTCTGGAAAGTGGGCTATTTCGGGAATTAAGATGACTATGGTGCTATTTCAGTACATATTTTTATGAAATCGTGCTATTTTGGTTTATAATCCTTATTATTTATTAGTTTTGGCAAGAATGTTTTGTTATATGCCTCATTCTCTTGGCCTTCTCATCTTATGATGAATCTATATCATTATGTTTCATTATTGTTCTTATCTTAGTTTCTTGTTCATATTGTTGACACATACCTTGTTTCTCTATCTTATTGGGTGACTTCCCAACTACCCAGGTAAAGTACAGGGTGTTGAACAAGATCAAGGAGAACATAGCTTTTGGCTTGGACCTAGCTCTTGGAGATGTTGCTTTGGAAACAAGACTTGAAGTAGTTTAAACTTTCCTCTATCTTAGATCCTTTGATGTATCTTACATGTAAATCATTAATGGGAGATATGATGGGATTTTGTAATCTTTTAAAAAATTTAATATAGTCATTACTTTTATTCCACTGATACACTTTGGTTGTTTTCCATACCATTATATAAAGGTTTGAAAGTTTTACACCTGTTCCAACATACCTTTTGAGTATGTTTGGTATAGATGTTTTATTCTTCAAATTTTAGTAAAGGGGTGATTTCACTCTTTTACAACATGGTATTAGAGCCCACGGTAGTTGAAATCTAACTATTTCAATTTTGTCTCCCTAATTAGAAACCTTGTCTTACATAGTTCCCCTTTAAGAGACATCTTCACCCTAGAATTGAACTATGTTTTCATGAGATGATGAAAGGTTTATTTAGGATCATATGAGTTTCACATTAGAAATATGTTTAGTTAACCTTATGTGATGAGCCTGTTAGGTAGATATTAGGGCATAAGTTGAAAGCAAAGGTGTCTAGAAAGGATCTGAGTTTGGGGGCTGGCAAGATTTTCCTCCACGCCACTAGCTTGGTTTACGAGGACTCCTGGATCCACATGATACCTACCTGGCCTGAGATGATACTGACCGTTAAAAATAGCATACCTATAGGAAATAATAGCCTTAGACATCTATGCTGGATGCCCTTGGGAGCCTTATATGATGACCTTGTGACTTGTTTTGAGGAAGGATACCTAATATAATTCCTTTATGTCCCTTAGGACCACATCCTTGGGGTAGGCTATCCCTATAACCTAAAATTTGAAGTTTGGTGTTATGTAAGCTATTAGAGTGCGCAGTGGAAGCATGATGGATCTAGTACATGGTTTAGTTAGACTCACCCTTTTACCTATAATTTAGTTTGTCTTGGTAGGCCAAACCATTTAAGGGGTAGAGAGTAGTTGGTTGTTGATGCTTGAGTGGTTAGATTTCGAGGACGAAATCCTTTTTATGGGGGATGGAGCCTTGTGCCATACCGAGATCTAGCTACTCTGACTCTAGAAACCCTAACTCCACGACTAGGAGGTTATTATGCTTGGTCTTTAGTATTTGACTTAAAAAGGTTAGACTTATCCCCTAACATGCTTGTTAATATATTAATGAGCATATAATGGCCATCTAATGAATACTTCACATGTTTGAAATCTAATAAATACTTAATGTACATAATATGAATAATTCACATATTAATCTTCATTGTGGATGCACATGATTCTAACCATGTCATGAACCAATAAACCCTAATGATAGGATGAGCAAGATAATTGGAACCTAACTCTGGACTTAATGCATGTTAAGAGGGTATAATGATCATGTAGACCTAAACCCTAAGTTGTAATCTAACCTTAATATATACATCCTTGATGGAATTCGTGATACATTAATTCCATTAGATGTCATAATCAGATAACATACCTTGATAGACATAAATGATACATAATCAACTAATCACAGATTAATCAAGTTATCAATATGTAATGCATATCACCTTGTTCTCTAATACACACCTAATTAATCACCTAATCATAACTTGGTATGTGAATCAAATCATTAATAAGTAATATGTTTCACCTTATTCACTGAAATCATATAATGACTCAAGTATGGTTAATGAGTAATTTGATTCACATAATCATGCATGAATTGTTGATGTGAGGTTAAATGTGCATAATCAATTATAGGAAGTGAATAAACATGAGTAAATGATTTATGATGAAATTAATGTGAGTAAGAGAGGTAATGTAACAATGCTTAATATAGATATAAGTAATTAATGTGACATTATTTGAATTAATTGTAGACTTAATAACAATCTGGATAAAATGTCTTATTTTGTGCAAAATAATATGATACAATTCAATATGATGATAACATGAGGACAATGGAGTTTAAATCCAAATTATCAAGGATAATGGTCAAATATAAATATCGAGATAATTAAGTAACCTCTAATTGTGCTAAAACTCTTAATAAGATAAATAAAATATATATAAGTTTTGTGCATAATAATGAAATGAAAATATTTTAGAAACAAAGTGAATATAATATGACACAATTAAAAGAGTAATAATGATACTGTAATATCATAATAAATATAATGCTAATAAGCCTAAAATGTTAATTGTGTAAAATCTAATAAAAATAAATCTTAAAAGTGAAAACCCCTAGTGATCCTTGAGAACCTGACCTATGAGGAGTAGCTAGTGAAAGTTTTGATGGACGTTTTATGGTTTGGAGGAAACAACCTAGTAGTTTTGTGTTGTTATGTTGCATACTCACACTTCTCTCTTTGCTTGTGATTTCGGGGATGAAATCCTCTTTAAGGGGTGGCGTGCTGCAACATATCAAAACTTAGACATATTCTCTTTTTGGCCCTTTTCCAAGATTTTTCTTTCATTTCTATCCTTTTTGGCTTTGATATTTAATTTGTGGAAATAGTCGTGGTTTGGTGAACATTTATTCATTATTTATGCCAACAAATGGGTTTATACAAAAATACATCAATGAATGCATTAAAAATAGTCTAATATGTAAATTTACCACTTATGTGATATATTAATAAAATGAATTCGTTCTAAATTATTCCGTAGCCATATGGAGCAAGGAAGAGAAAAAGGAATGAATAATAATGCTTTAAACATGTTAACGTGATATTGAATTATTTAATATGATAAATAGTGATAATAATGGATAATGGGCTAAAATTCATAAAAGAAAGACTAATCGATTAAAAATAACTTGAGATTCATTTTCTTTGGGTTTGGTTTGGCTTGGAGGCCAAGTTCCATAATTTTTGGATGATAAAAACTTTATCTATTTTATTTTGAAAAGAAAAGGCGAGTTTCCCTCCAAAATATGAGATAAATCATTTAATAACTCAAAAAGTGGAAAACAATCTTAGATTTGTAATCTACACATTAAAAATAGCTTTTGGGTGAATTTTCATATAATTTGGATAATCTTTAATATCCATATGTAGATTAGGAGAGAGAGTCCAAAATATTAAACAATCAGAAAAATAATTCCAAAAGATAAAATTAATGGTCAATTCTTATTCTACATGTTTTAGTTTGCTTAAGAGTGAAGTTTCACAATAATTGGTGTTTCTAGAACTCTAGAAGTCTCTAATGTGATAAGAAAGAGAAAACATGATTTATTTTAAAATAATTGAATAAAACATTTAGAGTCTTCAAAAGTAAAAACTAAGGCTATATTTGGATTCCTCATGTCTAAAATAGGTTGGGTGTCAAATTTCATTAAATTCAGAGTTCGTTTGTACCCTCAAATGAGGAGAGAGAAAAGAGAAATAAATTTAATGTATCACTTTAGTTTGAATCGGATTTGGTAAACAATTTAGTGTCACACATGTCGAAAATGATGTGGAGCGTCTGATCGCCAACTGACGATGTGGATTGCGTCTCCTACCTTGGGCAGGAGAGCATCCCGCGGTGAACAGTATCCGTGTACGGAGGAATTTTGCGATGGGTTTTTCTCGCTCTTTTCTCAATGATTTTTTCAAGATTTTTGTTGCTGTGGATTCAGGAGAGAATTATGCATGTTTTGAGCGATAACTTGTGCTCTAGTTTCCATTATTTGAAAAACACGTAAGTTTCTTATCCATTCCTTTGGACTCTCTACACACATACACCGCCATACACCACCCCGCCTATAAATAGGGGTACCCGAGCCTTCATTGTCCCCCTCCAACGCAATCCTCCTCGCTCAATTTCTCTAGTGCTTGAGTCTTCTCGTTGCCGACAATTCAATTTGGATCTTGAGCTTGCGGTGAGCAGTCCTCTCTCTCCAAGTTGTCTTGATTCAATCACTCACACCACCAGGTTCGCGATACTCTTCTCTTTCTTTCTGTGTATTTGCTTTCACAAATCGCCGTGCCTTCACATTTTGCTCAAAATCACGACCAAGCAGCAACTTCGTTGCGTGCTGCCATGGCGTCGGGTGTGAGGGGGGACAATCCCCCAAGTTATTTTCCTCTTTTCCCCTCCTCATCTCTTCTTTCTGTGCTTTTTCACGTGAGGGTTATCTTTGTCTTTTTGCCGCTTTTTACTTTCCTTGGATGAGTCAAATCAGACTTTTGACCCATTGACATGACCACCTTTGATTGAGCCAAGTCAGCAGGGCCCGACCCCGCTCTCCCTCTCTCTCTTTCCCTCTCGCAATGGGATTGATGATTTGGAATTTTCTGATTGGCCGAATTTGCAAAAATCATATATTTTAATTTGCTTGTCCAAAGACTAAGTAAAAATATGTGTTGGAATCGAAAAAATGTGATCTTTCTAATAAAAATACTTTCAAGGTTTATTTTTAAGTTGTGTCAAAATGTATTTTAATGATTTTAATACATAGAAATCATCAAAAATACACTTTAATAATCATAACTCCAATATCAACAAAATTATATGTTCTCTTAATCAGGAGAACCTAATAAGATTAATGGTGATGATTTTAGAGCCTAAATTGAGGTTTTTTTCCAAAAGTTAGGGTTGCGTTACATTAATGCATATGAAAAACTCTAATGCATGATTATACATTGAAAATAGGAAAAGTGGACCTCACACTCAGTTAAAGTGGTGAAAGTGAATAGTTGAAATCTGTAAGAGAGATGTGAAAATCTTACCCGTAAGTTGGGATATTTGTGAACCAATCCCTATTTTCCATAATGAGGCATGAACCCTACTTCCTTTATTATTGTTTCTCTTGTTCGAATTGCCTCAAAATTAGTTTCGATATATTATTTCTTGGGTCTTGGAACCCCACTGCTATGTCACAACTATTTGATGATATTTCTTGCCACTTTACTATTCCTTGAGCATGATGGTTTATTTGACTATATAGCTATAGTAGTGTTACTTATGTACAACCACCCATAGTTAGGGCATGTGTTATTTCGCCTTGGGGAATGTGTTTACTCTCCCCCAGGGGAATGTGTTATTTCTCCCCAATATAATATATTTGATAGGTGACTAGGAATGTGATTACTCCCCTCACCTATAGGTTGGGGACTAATAGGTGCCTCAACCCTACTTAGTTAATTTAGTCCAATATTAATCATTCATATAATTCATTATTATTTATTGGTTTTAGCAAGAATCTTGTGTTATATGCCTCATTCTCTTGGCCTTCTCATCTTATGATGAATCTATAACCTTATGTTTCATTGTTGTTCTTATCTTTGTTACTTGTTCATATTGCTGACACATACCTTGTTTCTCTCTCTTACTGGGTGACTTCTCGACCACCCAGGTAAAACACAAGGTGTTAGACAAGATCAAGGAGAACATAGCTTTTGGCTTGGACCTAGCTCAGGGAGATTGTTATGACCCACATTGAGGATAGTCAGTAAATACCTCAATTAACATGAAACACCTTGATCAGTGTTGAGTATATTAGTAAATAGCATGGTTGATTAAGATAAGCTAAGTCATAAATTAATAGTTGAGATTTACTCATATGAGGTAATTAATGATGATAGCAATGTTGATTATTAAGTTCAATAAGTTGAATCAAGTAATCACAGATACAATTGGTGCTTTGACCAGTTGTGACAAGATCCTAATTGTGATTTCTTGCTTCGAGGTCGTAGTGAATTCCATTATCGAAGTTTTGCAAGAAAAATCAGTAGAATTGGACTTTCAAGGCAATAGTTAGGCCATTTTTATTTCTTCTTGGATTTGGTTGCAATTTATCCAAATTAGCCTTTTATTTTCCCTTTTCCCTTCTCGCTTATCTTTCTTCTTCACGCGGTTAATAGAAAAGGACCACCGCTTAGCGGCGCCCATTCTGTCATCTCGACAGTAGTAGCTAGAGGGGAAATCCAGGGCGATTCCTTGGCTTCACACCTCCGACCAACGGCCCTGCCTCCACCATCTTCTCTTCTTCCCTTTTCCCTGCTCTATCCACGACCACGATCATCAGGGCGGCGCCCTCAAGAAGAGTCGGCCGACCTGCAGCTCGACCTGCTGCGCGGTGTCCTAACCTACGGCACGCGGCCAACAGCTACGGAGGTATAGGATGCTCTGCAGCACCTTCTGACCTCCACAACGATGCTTCCAAACTCCCCTTCTTCCTTTATTTCACCCAGCCCTAGCAGGCGCCGACTTGCAGAGTTGCAGCTGTGCTACTGCACAGTTCTGGCTAGAGGTCCTTGGGCCCACGAAATGGCAAGTAAAGGCCAGCTCTGTGACCGACCAAGAGAAGGGAGAAGGAATCCGCAGCTATTAGTTCGATTTAGCATTCGATTGAAGCTCAGCATCAACCTGACCTAGGCGTGCATTCACTGTGAGCAATAGAGCCGTGAACAGTACAAATCAAAGGTTGAAGACGATCCAATATTGCCCGGAATCAGGCCCTGGACGCACCTCGAGACGAATCTGAACAGACCAAATCGTTGTGAGTAGGATTTCATTTATTTATCATTAATAAACTCAGGCATTTGAATATTTTCTGTTTTGTGCGCGAATTACGCTGATAACATGCGTCATCAGGCGTCGGACAGCGTTTGGCGTCGCCCGACCCTTTTAGTTCATAAAATGCTTCTAGACACTGTTATATGATTAAATTTAGCATTTGAACAGTATGGATTGAATCAGTAGATTTATATGGTTCATTGGAACCTAAATTGCTCATTTGAATGTTGAAATTAGAAATTCATGTCTGAAAATGGTATAATTTGGGTATGAACCCAGACAATGAAGATTTCTGATAAATTATCAGATGTACGATTTCAAAGTTGATATGAATAAATAAAATATGCATGAAAACCCTAATTGCATATATCTTTTGACGTTAATATGTGTAAATTGATATTTACATGAAATGGCACATTTCTCTAAAATATTACCAGAAATTCTCAAGTATTGTTATTAAATTGTATTGTGATATGTAATTAACTCTTAATTGAGTTAAGTGATGCACAAACTAGGATTTGGGTTAATGTGCACATTTTTCAAGAATTTTAGAGAATTGATAATTGTTGAGTATGATTCTCATATGTGAAGTAAATTTCTTTAATTTGTGCAATAAGATGTTCAATTGCGTAAATTCGCTATGTATGTGCCAAATTGAAATAAGTTGGGTTATTTATGCATTTCTAATTTGTCTAAATGCATGGTATGATAATTTCTCAGAAATTACAATGATTTGAAATATATTGCTCTGTCAGTTTAGAATGACAGTGTATTGTGATCTGATATGAAATCAGTAAATGTGATATTCCTGTTTAAGTGTTTATATGTTAATCAGTTAATAGACTTAGGTGCCCTAACACCGTAGAACCCCTTCGAGAGATCTGCTTCTTAGGGGTGAAACTCGTGTTGCAACATTAACCGTGCGGAGTCATGGTGGCACGAGGACAGAGAGGCAGTGTTCAACAATAATCCGTGCGGAGTCACGGTGGCACTGGAAAAAATAGGGGTTATTGCAACAAGATCCGTGCGGAGTCATGGAGGTAACCCCGTGAGACTCTCCGCCTGTGTGCTCAGGTTAGAGGAGGAGTCTAGAACACTCGGAGTAGTGCATTGAGGCCGGAGAGCCTGTAGGCCGGAGAGCCTGTGGTCCTGTGGCAGAGCAGGGCTGGCGTCAGACTTAGCATTTCCCGGGTGTGTCGCTAAGTCTTGTACGGTGGGATCGTAGTTCGCTACGGATCTTTATATGCAGAGTACACTGCATATGATTAGGGCATAATAATAATATAAATATGTAATCATATAGGAACACAGTAAATTTAATATGTTAAGAGATTTGAATTTCTGTACCAATTCTCTATAATTGTTTATTTGTTTAAAATATCTGATGTTGCATAGAAATGAAATTGTTATCTGTAAATCTGCTATGTCATTAGAACTGCCCTGCTTAGTACTGCACTTATTTTTATTTCAATCTTATATATCTGATGAGTTGTTTAGTGATAGCTAAATGAAATGCTATTCACTGAGCGAGTAGGCTCATCCCTCTACTCAAACATTTTCAGGTCAACATCAGCAACAGGAATCGGAAGGATCTTTTCATCCTAACGCTTAGTCTGTAGAAGGTGTATGTAGTTAGTTTAGATAGAGGTCTCTTAGTCCTTTCCCCTCGATCCTTGGGACATGGTGTGGGTGAGAGAGAGTATGTATGGCGGATGTGAAAAAGGTGTAAATTAACTGTTATGTATTACTTTCTGTTAAACAATGTTACATGTTGTAAACTCTGTTTATGATCTCTAGCCAGTTTAATTGAAATGCTTCCGCAATAGTTTATTATGTTTTAGTTTATAGCAATATCCGGATATCATTACGAGGTGTTAAAAAGAAAAAAGTTCTCAGTGATTTGTTATGTGATAATCCCTCCGTCGCGCCCTAATCTCGTGATTAGTGGTTAGTGTGAGATCGGGGTGTGACATCTTGGTATCAGAGCATAGGTTGAGTATATGAATACTCTAAGTCAAGGTCAGGGGACAATAATAGACCAATAGGATTAGGACTTAAGTGTCTTCCTTCTAACTGCAATTTTCTAACAGGAAGTATTCTGTTATACTATTGCAGATGGCAGGAAGAAGACGTGGTCACGAGAATCAAGTTGAGAGTTTAAGCTGAGTTATCAGGGATCATTAGGATCAAAAGATAGTATTATAATTAAGATGGATAAGAAATGATGTGTCTTTAGCTCTGGAAGGTCTGAGTGTTTAGATACCCTGGCCAGGTGTCTGAATACTTAGATTGACTAGTATCAAGCTACTATGTCTATTCTTCTCTGGATGCCCTGGCCAGGTATGCAGAGGAAGGATAGGCTAGAGAGAAACCCTAGAAATCTTAGGGTTAAGAAACTGGAAATTTATGCAGGAGTAAGAGATTAAACATAGGATGCGATGCAACTCTTGCTTTATATTGCTTATTTGATTGGAAATCATTAGAAATGCTCTTATATGTATGGATTTAGATTTTCAGTTTATAGAATAAATATGATTCTTTTATATTGTTGTGTGTCATGAAGTGATTTAGTTATTGTTTATATTCTTTGTATTAAGTATACCAGAAGTTATGTTTAAATGAGTTTGCCCTAAGTGGATATTCTTTCCACATGTTTGAGATTAATAGGAGTTGGTTAATCCTGAGTAGCTCTTGGCTTCAAGACTACAAGTTCGGCCTGGTCCGGCTGGCAGGATGTGTTACTAGGATCTAACGACTCTTATTAAGAATATAATGAAAGTAGACTCTAGATAATTTAGACCCGCAACATAGTGAGAATGTATATACACTAAGATGTTGAGATATACGAGAAAGATTAGGATAGCTAAGTATTAGTTGGAACTGATATCAGAGGCTCAACGTTGGGACCTCATATGAGCAATCCTTAATTAGAAATAAAGGAACACAGTAAGGGTCAGATTAAATTTAATGATTAGGTGAGAAATACCCTTAATGGTACTAATCAATAATGTATAACAAATGCATGGATCCAATACATGATTAGTAAACCCTAGTGGAGGGTGTATCATTGTGAACCCTGGTTGAGGGTGTATCCTTGTGAACCCTGGTTGAGGGTGTATCCTTGTGAAACCCTAGTTGAGGGTGTATCCTTGTGAAACCCTAGTTGAGGGTGTATCATTGCAATTGTTTATAGGCAACTTTATAATAAAGTTATGCCTTAAACTAAGATAAGTCCATATCATGTGAGATAGCTGGACAATTCTAATGTGTGGCCTATGCATTATATACTAGGGGTGAGTATTCTGTGATGGAATGCATTAAGAGGGGAAATACCTTAATACAAGATAAAGTTGGTTAACTTAAGAGGGTCTGAATTAATGAGAAATGGGGAACCCTAACCCTAATTTGGGGAAAAAGGAATGATAAGCCATGTTTGATAGTGAACCCTAATTCCTGGTTAAGGAATGATGGTATTACTACTGTATCACATGATGTGATAAATATCTTGTATGACTGTTATCATGCCTAATAACCATGCAGGTATGATGAGATGATGAATATAGCCAAGTTTGGGCTGTGACATTTATATAATAAATGTTGATTGGCTTTTTGTGTGTTGATGTTGTTGTTGCTTAATAAAAGTAATAATGTGTACGGATTTTATGAGCCATGTGAATAAGTTGTTTCCTAGTGAGAGGTGACAAGATATGAATGGCCTTGTGAGCCATGTGTGATGCTTGGGTAGCAAGTATCATGTTTATTTGTAGCATTTGTGTTAATAAGTTATGCTAGAGAACTTGGTTGATGTTACATTTCTGTTATATATCTATAGTTCATTGATGATTATTCATATCTGTTGTATTCATTACAAGTAGATGGATGAACTTATGAGATCTAAAGTTTGATTTCAAACTAAGGAAGCAAAGTCACACCACAATAATGCTATGTTACTGATAAGGACCAAACCCTACAATGTTTAGAGTTGAAGTAGTTCAAGGGATGTCGCTAGTGATTTGACCTTGAATACTAGTATCTTTATAAAACAAGATCATACGATTTGCACTATGAAAGGTAACCTAGCACTAATAAAATCCAGGGTTTAAAGTTAGCTAATATGGAAGGTAGATACACAATATGAAAATGACTCGGAGAAAAGAGTAAGATATAATTTTGAAATAAATTCTTACAGTAGTAATAAGAAGTAAGTAGCATAGAATGAGGAGTATTACTCGTCACATGATCTGGAATTAGTTGTTGTAGTTCATGCTCATAAGACATGATATTACTATCCTTATGGTGAAGTGTGCCAGATGTTTATAGATCATAAGAACTTGAAATATATCTTTACCCAGAAGGATCTGAATCTTAGACAGCGGAGATGATTAGAATTGATTAAGGATTATGATATAATGATAGATTATCATCCTGGAAAAGGCAAATGTAGTAGCTGATGCCCTCAGCAGGAAGTTAAGTTCAACAACTGATGCATTCTCTATGGCATGTTTCGAGAGAGACATACTAGTAGAAATGTGAAAGTTGAACTTAGACTTAAGGGTGACATAACATAGTGGTTTGATTGCATAGATGCAAGTCAAGCCTACTTTTTATGATCAGATCAAGGAACTTCAGCAGAATGATAGTGAGTTACAACAGATCATGCATGATATGACAAAGGGAAAAAGACCAAAGTTTAGGTTTTCAAATGATGGTTTGTTGTATCTACATGATAGGTTGTGTACCTCAAGACATTGATTTGAAAGAAAAGATTCTTGAGGAAGCACATGCATCGATGTACGCTATACTTCTAGGTAACACTAAGATGTACATGAATCTCAAGGAGTTGTATTGGTGGTCTGGTATGAAGAGGATGTAGCTGAGTATGTGACTAGGTGCGGTGTGTGTTAGTAGGATAAGGCTGAGCATCAGAAACCTGTAGGTATTATGTAGTCTCTTCCTATACCAGAGTGGAATTGGGAACATATCACAATGGATTTTGTGGTAGGGTTACCCCGGACACCTAAAGGTTGTGACTCGATATGGTGATTGTGGATAGACTGACTAAGTCTGCTCACTTTCTTCATATCAAGTCAACCTCTGATGTTCCGAAGTTTGGCTAAGATATTCATGGATGAGATAGTCAGGTTGCATGGTATTCCTGTTTCAATCATATCATATAGAGGTTCTAAGTTCTTTGAAATCAGTGGACAAAAGTTGAGATTCTGTACAACTTTCCACACACAAACGGATGGTCAGTCCGAGAGGACCATTCAGACTCTTGAGGACATGTTGAGAGTAGTTGAAAGCTGCTAAGGACAAATAGAAGAGTTACGCTGAGAAGAAGTGTTGATCTCTTGAGTTTTAGGTTGGTGATGAAGTGTATTTGAAGGTTCCACCATGGAAAGGAGTATTGAGGGTTGATAAGGGAGGCAAACTGACTCTTAGGTTTATGGGCCCATATCCTATCGTTGAGAGGATTTGACTTGTAGCCCATAAGTTAGATTTGCCATCCGAGTTGCCCAATTTACATGACGTGTTTCATGTATCGATGTTGAAGAAGTGTTATCCTGGTTCAGAGAAGATAGTGGATCTATAATCTGCTCAGCTCAGACCAGATGTATCCTATGTTGAGGGACCAATTCAGATAGTTGATCGAAGGATCAAGAAACTCAAGAATCGTGAAATACCATTAGTGAAAGTTCTGTGGAGGAATCATAACCTAGAGGAAGCTATGTGGGAGCTTGAATCTGAGATGCGTAACAAGTTTCCTTTTCTCTTTTAGGAATTTCGGGACGAAATTCTTATAAGGGAGGGAGATTGTTATGACCCACGTTGAGGATAGTCAGTAAATACCTCAATTAACATGAAACACCTTGATTAGTGTTGAGTATATTATTAAATAGCATGGTTGATTAAGATAAGCTAAGTCATAAATTAATAGTTGAGATTTACTCATATGAGGTAATTAATGATGATAGCAATGTTGATTATTAAGTTCAATAAGTTGAATCAAGTAATCACAGATACAATTGGTGCTTTGACCAGTTGTGACAAGATCCTAATTGTGATTTCTTGCTTCGAGGTCGTAGTGAATAACATTATTGAAGTTTTGCAAGAAAAATCAGTTGAATTGGACTTTCAAGGCAATAGTTAGGCCATTTTTATTTCTTCTTGGATTTGGTTGCAATTTATCCAAATTAGCCTTTTATTTTCCCTTTTCCCTTCTCGCTTATCTTTCTTCTTCATGCGGTTAATAGAAAAGGACCACCGCTTAGCGGCGCCCAATCTGTCAGCTCGACAGTAGTAGCTAGAGGGGAAATCCAGGGCGATTCCTTGGCTTCACACCTCCGACCAACGGCCCTGCCTCCACCATCTTCTCTTCTTCCCTTTTCCCTACTCTATCCACGACCACGATCATCAGGGCGGCGCCCTCAAGAAGAGTCGGCCGACCTGCAGCTCGACCTACTGCGCGGTGCCCTAACCTACGGCACGCGGCCAACAACTACGGAGGTATAGGATGCTCTGCAGCACCTTCTGACCTTCACAGCGATGCTTCCAAACTCCCCTTCTTCCTTTATTTCACCCAACCCTAGCAGGCGCCGACCTGCAGAGTTGCAGCTGTGCTACTGCACAGTTCTGGCTAGAGGTCCTTGGGCCCACGAAATGGCAAGTAAAGGCCAGCTCTGTGACCGACCAAGAGAAGGGAGAAGGAATCCGCAACTATTAGTTCGATTTAGCATTCGATTGAAGCTCAGCATCAACCTGACCTAGGCGTGCGTTCACTGTGAGCAATAGAGCCGTGAACAGTACAAATCAAAGGTTGAAGACGATCCAATATTGCCCGGAATCAGGCCCTGGACGCACCTCTGGACGAATCTGAACAGACCAAATCGTTGTGAGTAGGATTTCATTTATTTATCATTAATAAACTCAGCCATTTGAATATTTTCTATTTTGTGCGCGAATTACGCTGATAACATGCGTTATCAGGCGTCGAGCAGCGTTTGGCGTTGCCCGACCCTTTTAGTTCATAAAATGCTTCTAGACACTGTTATATGATTAAATTTAGCATTTGAACATTATGGATTGAATCAGTAGATTTATATGGTTCATTGGAACCTAAATTGCTCATTTGAATGTTGAAATTAGAAATTCATGTCTGAAAATGGTATAATTTGGGTATGAACCCAGACAATGAAGATTTCTGATAAATTATCAGATGTACGATTTCAAAGTTGATATGAATAAATAAAATATGCATGAAAACCCTAATTGCATATATCTTTTGACGTTAATATGTGTAAATTGATATTTACATGAAATGACACATTTCTCTGAAATATTACTAGAAATTCTCAAGTATTGTTATTAAATTGTATTGTGATATGTAATTAACTCTTAATTGAGTTAAGTGATGCACAAACAAGGATTTGGGTTAATGTGCACGTATTTCGAGAATTTTAGAGAATTGATAATTGTTGAGTATGATTCTCATATGTGAAGTAAATTTCTTTAATTTGTGCAATAAGATGTTCAATTGCGTAAATTCGCTATGTATGTGCCAAATTGAAATAAGTTGGGTTATTTATGCATTTCTAATTTGTCTGAATGCATGGTATGATAATTTCTCAGAAATTACAATGATTTGAAATATATTGCTCTGTCAGTTTAGAATGACAGTGTATTGTGATCTGATATGAAATCAGTAAATGTGATATTCCTGTTTAAGTGTTTATATGTTAATCAGTTAATAGACTTAGGTGCCCTAACACCGTAGAACCCCTTCGAGAGATCTGCTTCTTAGGGGTGAAACTCGTGTTGCAACATTAACCGTGCGGAGTCATGGTGGCACGAGGACAGAGAGGCAGTGTTCAACAATAATCCGCGCGGAGTCACGGTGGCACTGGAGAAAATAGGGGTTATTGCAATAAGATCCGTGCGGAGTCATGGAGGTAACCCCGTGAGACTCTCCGCCTGTGTGCTCAGGTTAGAGGAGGAGTCTAGAACACTCAGAGTAGTGCATTGAGGCCGGAGAGCCTGTGGTCCTATGGCAGAGCAGGGCTGGTGTCAGAGTTAGCATTTCCCGAGTGTGTCGCTAAGTCTTGTACGGTGGGATCGTAGTTCGCTACGGATCTTTATATGCAGAGTACACTGCATATGATTAGGGCATAATAATAATATAAATATGTAATCATATAGGAACACAGTAAATTTAATATGTTAAGAGATTTGAATTTCTGTACCAATTCTCTATAATTGTTTATTTGTTTAAAATATCTGATGTTGCATAGAAATGAAATTGTTATCTGTAAATCTGTTATGTCATTAGAACTGCCCTGCTTAGTACTGCACTTATCTTTATTTCAATCTTATATATCTGATGAGTTGTTTAGTGATAGCTAAATGAAATGCTATTCACTGAGCGAGTAGGCTCATCCCTCTACTCAAACATTTTCATGTCAACATCAGCAATAGGAATCGGAAGGATCTTTTCATCCCAACGCTTAGTCTGTAGAAGGTGTATGTAGTTAGTTTAGATAGAGGTCTCTTAGTCCTTTCCCCTCGATCCTTGGGACATGGTGTGGGTGAGAGAGAGTATGTATGGCGGATGTGAAAAAGGTGTAAATTAACTGTTATGTATTACTTTCTGTTAAACAATGTTACATGTTCTAAACTCTGTTTATGATCTCTAGCCAGTTTAATTGAAATGTTTCTGCAATAGTTTATTATGTTTTAGTTTACAGCAATATCCGGATATCATTACGAGGTGTTAAAAAGAAAAAGTTCTCAGTGATTTGTTATGTGATAATCCCTCTGTCGCGCCCTAATCTCATGATTAGTGGTTAGTGTGAGATCGGGGTGTGACAGAGATGTTGCTTTGGAGACAAGATTTGAAGTAGTTTAGACTTTCCTCTATCTTATATCCTTTGATGTATCTTACATGTAAATCCTTAATGGGAGATATGATGGGATTTGTAATCTTTTGAAAAGTTGAATATAGTCATTACTTTTATTCCACTGCTACGCTTTGGTTGTTTTGCATACCATTATATAAAGGTTTGAGAATTTTACACCGATTCTGACATACCTTTTGAGTATGTTTGGGATAGATGTTTTTTTCTTTAAATTTTAGTAAACGGGTGATTTCACTCTTTTACATATCTTATGCATCATGTCTACACCTAGTAGCACAAGCACCAACATGACTGCCATGCTCCATGTCAACAACTGGGTAGGTGTATTCTTTAGTGGATTCTTCTTATTAAACGCACTACTAAGAGCCACTCCAACATATCACTCTACTCCATCGTGATGAGGCAATTGTCAAGGTGGGCAGTAACAATCCTCATATTCTTCCACTCAGTGCTAGTAGAGCGCACCACCTTAATATAGATAAAAGTCATCTCTAGAGCTATATCCACTATACACAAGAAATCCTTTAAGTTTGGGGCTATTTAAATGCATATTCATCTTAGTTTAGTCACACAATTAGATTAATTTTGCATACATGTTTATGCATTTCGTTTTTTATATCCAAGAGAATTTAATTTTATTGCTTTTTCTTGTTGTTATTATATTCTGATAAGAGATGCTCATTTTATTGTAGGAATTGTGCAAGACCAAGCTCGAGGCCCCTAAACGCCCTCCTAATTAAAGTTAATTAGGATCAACATCCCCCATCTCTAAGAAATTAGGAGATGATCCATTGTTCCAAGACTTGGAACAACTTCTAAAATGCCCAATCGACCAATTGGACCTCCCAGTTGACCAACCGGGGTTTGTTCTAAAGAGTAGAAAAGTAACAAAGTGGATCGATCAATTGGCTTGCATATTGACCAATTTGCCAATTTGAATAACTTGACCGTAAATTTGACATTACACCAACCATCTAGTTCATTAATTAGTCGACCAATTGGTTGTCTACTAGGGAAATCAGCTACATAATGTTGATTGGTTTGCCAGCTAGACAAACCGACCAATTAAGATAGTCTCTAAGAGCTCTCATCAATTATGTACCAATTGACCTAGCCATTGAGTTGACCAGTTCGTTGTCCATCCTCACACATAGGAAATCTCTCCCAACCACTCAACCACTTCATCAATGAGTTGTTTGGTTGGCCATTTGGGTAGACAAAACATCAAGCTTCCAATCGATTGATTGGGAAACCAATTGATCAATCGAATTTTTTCCAAGACACACAGAAAACAATGTCAGTCCACTATAGTGAATAATTTGGGGCCCAAGAGTGTAATCTTATATGGAATTTCAAGCTAAGTCATGGGAGGGTCGACTCTTGGTTTAACTCACGTTGCGGTCATCTGGGAGCTATAGGGAGCTAGGAAGAAACATAACCTCCACGATCATCATGGATTATCTTCACCACTAGTTTGTAGGTAGATTGTCATACATCATGAGTGTCCTCCCCTTCATCAATGTGAAGATGAATTCTACCTTTTCTCTTTCTAGGTGTGTTTCCTTCATTCCATGAGTGAGTAGTATTCTCACTAGGGCGCGGGGACTAGACCTGCTACGCACAACTTCTGACTTCAAATTGTTATTTCTTATTTGCATGGAACAATGGATTTACAATGAAACATTTATTTCAGTTTCACGAATTTTACACCTATATTACATGTCGATTATAATATTAGGACTAGGGAGTTTTGAAGTCTAGAATTAGAATTTTGATTAGTTGAAAGTCAACTCTGACTGAGAATTTCTAAAGGGCATTCTCTGGGGCAATGGATTCACGATCAACAAGCATCATGATTATGAGCCAATGTGGAAATATATTCTTGCAAATTCCTCAATCTGAAAGGATAAGAATTTTCTTGGCCCCAATTTAAAATTCCATATAAGTATGCAATGTAGGTGAGAGAGTGGGTGCATATTGAAACATAAATCACTCTAGTATTTTCCTATTCATTTATCAATGTATATTTTTTAAATTCAACTACCATTATATTAATCAAACAATCGACAATCTAGTTTTTAAAAATTTCTCTTAGTTCAAACTCAACTAAACTAACAAGGTTCTTATACAAATTGTCCTTTGGGATTTGACTCTATTAGTACTATGATAAGACCCATCCGCTTATCGGTGGTATTGTGGTACACAATATAAGTGAAGTATAACAATTTCATCCCTAAAGAATTTGAGGGTACACAAGATGCCACATTACCTCACCAACATGAAGCCCATCATTATAATGATACAACTTGCTGACCACTCTGACAACTCCCCCATGCATTTATTAAGATGTACCAATGTAGAATGGAATTTTTGTTATCCCTTGAGACTTCTTCATGGTGGATATACATAAGGACCTTTGGTATCTTATTTTTTATGATTGATCCTAGATACAACAGAACACCCACTGATGTATGTATGTAGGCGATGAACACAAACTTCAAAGTCTTCAAAGACCAAAATGACACTCTCTCACCAAATAAGCATACTTATTAGATTTCATCAACCTCTTAACTAGATATAAAAACATGAAATAGTTATATGATGATCCCATTCACTTGGATTTTTCTGTGGAAAACCCTAAAGACCTTGGAGACAGTTATGTAAAGGACCTAATGCTTTTGCTCGATAGTTCTATGGTCGTACCGATAGACACTCAAGTGGAAGTTGTGGAATAAAAAACATATCCAAAATAATCACCCAAGATAAGAAGCCTCAGCTTGAACTCAAACCTTTACCAATTTAGTTTAACTATGCATTTCTTGATGAGAAAAACAACTACACAACAATCATTAATTTAGTATTCACATAGACCAGATAGGAAAATTACTCCAAGTTCTTAACAACCACATGAATGTCATCAAATACCCCATAAAGAGTCCCATAGAATCATTGAATCACTCTTTGCCCTCATGATTCACATGACACAAAATCTCACCCCTTTCATTGAGCATGGATGACAACATATAGAACCCATACGACAAGGTAGTATTTGCGGAAGTGTTAACATTACTTGATGTTAGGAACATATATCCCATCTTCAAAAGATCTTGGGTTAGTTGGTACAAGTTTTGTGGAAGAAAGGAGTCACCATTATATTGACAGACAACATGAACAAACTATGCCCACAAGAACTATGACTGGTTAGTGTATGTGCACAAACTGTCAAAAATTAAACACAACAATGAGTATGGATCACTTCCCATCGCCCTTCCTTGATCATGTTCTCAAACGCCTTGCACACCAATCTTTTTTTGTTACCTCAATGGACTTCTAGATTCTAATACACCCATAGGATCAAGATATGACGACAATCACATGCCCATAGAGTGTATAAGCATATTCCCACACCATTTTTGCTATGCAAATGAGCGTACCTCATATTTCCTAATACTAATTTTCCATCAAATAATGATACTTTTACACTTTTAATCATTTGAAACTAATTTACCAACTCGTTGTTATTGGTCAAAACAAAGGCTACGTACACATTCCTTGCTCCCTCCAAATTGCTATCTTTCTCTAGCATAAGATATGGGTTGTGTTACTAATTTAAAGATTATATTATGGTAGAATAATGATCCACAATTTGAGCCTCATAACCCACGGAGAGAGTGGAAACAAATTATGATAAGTTGGAGCATTGATTTTCTAGATGATAGGAACATCATGTACAACTAGGATATAAAATTTTGATAAAATATGTATTAACTTTTCCGTATGGTTTCTTGGTAGATACCCTTTATAAAATATATTACAATTTAATTAGAATGCATCAAAATATCTTTTTATTTGAATCCTACCTGGTGAGATCCTTTTTATTTAATCTAAGAAATCAAATCCATGTTCTTAGCTGGTCATGTTATCCCTTTTGAATTAAAGTTGCTCTTAAACTCGACACAATACCTTCCCAGGACAAATGAATTATACAACATGGATAATTATACTCCTTTCTTCAGCCAAAAGAATTACATTGGCCTTCACTAAAATATTGATGACACTTCTATTTTTAAAATGACATTACTACATATTAATTTCTTTTGTAAAATGGATAATCATTGGAACCATGAGCATTGTGAGTATTAGCATCGAGAAACACCCATAAGTAGGTTTTGGTTCTTATAAAAGTTGATGTCAAGATATAATTTTAGAAAATAATTTATATATGTGGAGACAATTAAGCATAAATATAGTATAGTCACAACTTCTGTGTTGGTGTTTTGAGCTATGACAACTCATCAACAAAATGAAATAGGTTTAACGTTTGATATGCGATATACAAGCATAGATACAACCTCACACAACCATACTTGTTAATGAATAAGATGTTGCACATGCTTTCCTTAAGGCCTTTGCATACCTTGACATACCCAAGGTTTTTAAGTCTATAGGTTTATTTTTGTCACATACATATAAATCGAGTAGTTCCCCTTATATACATACAATGCTACACTTCTATGCATAAATTCATAGTATTTTATGATTATCAATATCTCTCTTTGTACAAGTTTGATTGTTACCCAAATGAAACACTAAACTATGGATAATTCAAAATCAAAGTACATATTATCGATGACTAGCATATGTCTTCAATAGTACATTGGTATGTGTATTTCGAAAAGGACATTAATACATAGAACAAGTATTAGACTCGATTAATGGCCCAATATAAACAATAGTAACAATCAAACCCCAATTATCTTGTTCTTTATATTTTGTATACTATTTAAGTATATTGTATCTTGTGATGTTGATATGATCAGTTAAAAAATATCCATCACATACCAACGGCCTAGTAATGGTATGGAACAACCGGTACAATATTTTTCTCTCAAGTGTGCCATTCCAATATATTTTGTGTATTGTAGTGTGTATCTATGTTTAAGAGTAGTTGTCGACAAGAAATAGCGCGTTGAGGAATTCCAATGGTCCAGGTATTGGAACCCGGCTTAAAACTACACAAACACATGTTTTTTTTATTTCCCTCCTAGGCATGCGGCTTCTGCCACAAGCTATGGGGGAGCGGGCAAAACATGTTTTCTAGTAATTCCGTGGATCGAGAACAGCCTAGTAACAATTGTAAAGGTAAAGTTTTGATGTGTACTTTTTTTCTTCAAGGATAAACATATTACACACAATAATACTCATTAATAAAATATAACAATTTCCATTAATAAAATAATACTAAACATTGTTTACTTTAGCGCACAACATATGTTCAATTAGTCGAGTCATTTTCTTAGAAATGACAAAATTTCAGATATTACAAATTCGATATAAACAACAGTACTGAAATTTTACGAAGAATACGCAATAATACATATTAAAATGATCAACGCCGAACTAATAATGGGCTATTATTGATCCATTGCAAAGATTGTTTCTAGTCCCGGAGGATTTTTCTACAGATAGTTTCTGTTTGAAGTCACATAGTCTTGACGCTTAATAGCCGGTCAAAGTTTTTATTTCAGATTATTATCGTTTTCACGAAATAAATATAATTATGTCATGGGTATTTGGATTCCTATGGTATACCAGAGGGCATATAATACTTTACATTGCAATGAGTTCTATAACAAGGATAAAGAAGCATTAAAGTGAAGGCTATTAATATATGAATGTACGGACATTAGTCCCTGATTCTAATGGTCTCATATATAGAAATTGATGATCAAGAACTTTATAGACGATACTAAAATCCATTTTACAAATAAAAATACCCACCAAAGCCTCAAGTCACCAAATAAGTAGTAGCATTGGTGCACTTATCAGTTGGTTTAATTAGTAAGCGTAGTCGGTTTCGTTAGACGCAGGTTGCAAGCTCGATACCCGTAGCACTACGGAAGGGGTTAAAAACAATCTCCGGCATTGCAAGTAGCAGTGAATACAAGAACATAACTCCATCCGGAAAAAAGCAGAAGAATGCATATCAAGGTAGTTGCACTGTTCAAGGCACTCTTATTTGTGGCTCCTTAGTTGCATTGGTCAAGGCACACTTATCTGTGGCTCCTTGACACCTAGAGACGCACCTTGACAAAGCAACCAAATCCCAAACAGGGAAATCTCTATTTCGGTCATACTCTGAACTGTTGACCAGTGTTTGTTTAAGATTTTATTTGAATGATAGAACACCGCCTAGAAGACATTTTTATGCTGTACAGTAAAAACTTCTATTTGGAAGGTTACCTACCTAACAGAGGCTCCCACGCTTCAAAGACATGTTTCCTACAATAAAACAGCGACGAATCACTTTTCTAAACAATCTGAAAATGAGACTTCGCATAGTATATACGGCATAAGGTTTTTCTGATTGGAAACAATAAATTGGGCGATATTAGTAACTTACTATTTTCTTCTCATCTTGGAAATTATGGTAAATGAATCCGATGCCAACATACATCTATCATTTGCCATTCTTAATTGACATCATATTTTGAGCCATAGAGTTATGAGAAAATAAGCATAATTTATAACAGAGGCTCCCACGCTTCAAAGACATGTTTCCTACAATGAAACAGCGACGAATCACTTTTCTAAACAATCTGAAAATGAGACTTCGCATAGTATATACGGCATAAGGTTTTTCTGATTGGAAACAATAAATTGGGCGATATTAGTAACTTACTATTTTCTTCTCATCTTGGAAATTATGGTAAATGAATCCGATGCCAACATACATCTATCATTTGCCATTCTTAATTGACATATCATATTTTGAGCCATAGAGTTATGAGAAAATAAGCATAATTTATAACAGTACTACAGTACGGAAGAAAGTGCCGCACGATGCGCTAATGAATGCTTCAATTTGGCATTCTATGTGATACCCATAGACCTCACATCCATATCTATGAGCGTCCATGTTCGCGTCCTTTCTGGAAAGCACAGATGCATCCAGAGTGGATCTAACTACAGCAGAAGAGAAACATGTCAAGAATTTAGTCAAAGAGTGGTTGCCACATTTACACAAAAACAGGCCAACCCTCCACTGCACGAATCAGTTCTCCAAACTACTGCGAAGATAGGCAGCGCACTGGCCTTATGGACGGTTGGCCTGCTTGCAAACTGTCGTGGATTCAATCCTGCTTAATTGCTTGATGATAACCATAAGGCTAAATGGATATTTAGATATGTTCGGCTGGAAAGGGAAAAGATTCAACAAAGAATCGAGCCATTTAGCCCTCCCAAAATTTTTAGAAATTTGTTTCATCGCTAATTATACTGTTTTGAGACTAAATTATTCCCTAGTATGCCTCTGTATTCTAAAAGTTTTTATACTGTTTCAGCTGTTGGGTTACTAAATTACCACTAAGGATGAAGGTGACCCTTGTTCCGCCCTTGGCAGTAATTAGGATTTGGCTGCTTGGGATTGACCCTCAAACCCAGTCCATTTTTGCAGTAAAAGCCTGGGAGTCTAGTTTGACTTAGTACTATCTTCACGTATGTTATGTTGCTTATATGAAAAAGGGCGGCAATGGTGGTTTAACAGTAATGATCGTTAGGGTGTTGCGAGAAGAGACAACACCGCAAAAAGAGTCCAACGACAAATGTACAGCTAGACAACAAACCTATCTTGGATGGGCACAACTCCGGTGGCAAAGGGCGGGGGTGGGGGGGGGGGGTGGGGTGCAGTGATGCAATTAAAATTTCATCTACAGATAAACATATTATACACCCACCCAATCATTGATGGCGTTGAAGAGTACAACGTAGGAGCTAGGCGGGATAGTTCAACTGCACAGGGACATAACTATTTAAAACACATGAAATTATCAGCATGCGTCATGGAACATAAGTTTGAGTAGACATATACCACAATTGCTCCTTTATGCAAAAACAGAAAGTGAGGTGGGTTTAAGATCTCAAAGCATAAAAAACCAGTAAGAGAGCAAGTGCCTCAGAAAAGAATCTTGACAGGAACTCAAATCCACTGTGACCGGTTTACCTTAAAAACTACACAGCTTTATGTAATCTTCGAGATGAAAGCTATGGATTGGAAAATATCATTCTTTTTCAGCTATCACCACAAAAACGTCCTTGTTAGACCACTTTCTACTGATATGTTTGTTTGGGGGGTTGATCACTGCTCGTTCAGCATCCACCAGGCGATAACCAATTATAATTTCTTTTCTTTGCCGAGCTCTCAGCATTAATTCATAAAAATTCATTTCTTCATCTTCCCGGAGATACAAGTCAGCTGGTCTAATCTGCATTTCATTTCCCTGTATGGAGAAGCCAATAAATGTACCATACAGGCAGCAGGAAAAGAGTTCACATATGTAACTTTAATATAAAAACGACAGGTATACCTAAGAAAAGAGAGACAAACATTTAAGATGCTATGGCGATAAGAGAGCGCACTATTACTTTTCGATTACAGAACATGTTCCTGATTGTACCAACACACGTAGAATAAGTAGTAAGCCGTCCCGTCTGAGTGACCCCCCTCCCACTGCTTCCTACAGTCTGTTGCCGAGAGGGCTTAATGAGGTGGTCTCCATGTAAAGTGGGGAATCGTCCAAATGGATTGCTTCTTGTGAAATAAAACAATCTATTGAAAGTATGTAATTGGATTATAGGAGCAAGGGAGAAACCCTGAGACTTGTGTCCCAAGTAATCTAAACGGGCCGAGACACTAAAGACCCACTAACTAATTAACCTATTAACTAAATAGGCTAATATAGACTCTTTAACACCCCCCTTCAAGCTAGAGCATGGGCGAAACACATGTCCAAAGCTTGGAGGTTACAAAACTCGATAAAACGATAAAAGAAATGATAAATGAAAGATAAAAGATAAATATCACTCCCCATACAAAATTGATACTCCCCCTGAACCATGTGGTGACAATGCCTCTCTTCTTTGAAATTATATTCTGTAGGCTGGAGATCCTCGAGCTTTGAAGATCTTTGGAGTGCATCTGGAATGAAGAGCATCTGAAGAATGGAACCTGATACTACAACAGTAATTCACCACTTGGAGCAGACAATCCTCACCACCATCACTACGTCATCTTCATTGGATTACATACTTAACGCGGCACGAATGTGGATGCCCAATGTCGATGTAGCAGTAGCGGAGTCTTCGAATTGTCTGAGAAGGCGTGCATAACGTGGCACGAACACGAACAGACGATGTGCTGGTGATACGATGCAGGTACCATAACTCTGACGCATGAACCTTGGGGGCTTGACAAGAAAGGAGATATCATCCATCAAAGAAAGTCCCAAGAAGATCAACAACAGGTGACGTCGAAATAGCAGATGCGGCTCGGAGAAGACGTGATGAAGCAGCTCAGTGAAGATAAACTCTGAGCTTCTGAAAATTTGAAGAAGTACCCATCTGTCTCATATGTTTGCAGCTGAAGAAATACACCATCAACACCTGACGTACATAACGCGGTACGAACGCGGATACGGTGTCGACGCTGAATGAAGCTGGCTGCAGGTGGAGAACAGACGTTCTGAAGAGCGTGAAGCTCCATGAAGATAATAGCCTGGAACATTTATAACCTGAATACATATATCATCTCTTCTCATATTCTCTCTCATACATATTCTCTCACACACTCTCTCTCTCTTCTCATCTCTTCCTCTCCACTCTATCCCCCCCGCACACCAAATACGACAAGAGTGAGTGTTTGGTGTGGAGAAAAGGATATATGACCCCCACACACTGTGGAAAGGGATACACACAAGATATGGGTGGGTAGGAAAGGAATTAGTGAAAATGAGAAGATTTTTTGATATGGGTATGTATAAAAAATGTGGAGAATGAAACCGATAACCGGAGAGAAGATGCTAAATGTGTCAAAGTAAGATTCGGGTAGAAAATTAAATGGATCTGATCCCGACCCAAAAAATCCGATTAGGGTCAAAATGGGATTTGATTAGCAAAAGATAGGACCGATTAAGGATCTGAATAGAGACAGGGATAATGCATATGGGGGCAGTAAACATGGTTGTTTGGTAGCGTTGGAGGGTGATGGGTGACTGATTAAGGCGTTGGGCAACAACGACGAGATGGAGAGAAAGCGTGAAGTAGTTGTAGAGGCGGCAATTTTTAATGGCCGACGGCTATTGTAGATGGCCAACGGCTGCTGCTATATGTTGCCGGTGGTGGTGGCGCTGCTGTTCAGGCTGATGGCGGCTATGGCTGGCTACGCTGTTGGGGTTCGGTGATGGCTCTGATTGGAGAGGAGGGGCCTGCTCTTGGCGGCAGCTGCTGCGCCTGTCCCAGGCGGCGACTGCGGTGCCTGCCTTGGGCCGTGGTGGCGGCTGGGCCTTGGGCTGCCGACGATAGCTGCGGCAGCTGCTGGTGTGCGCTGGCCGCTGCTGCGGTGCGTTGGCGGCTGCTGCAGTTGGAGATTGACGACAGACGGAGATCGTCGTGAAGACAGATCTCCGGCGTACATAAAGAAAAGAACGGAGAATACATACGACCATGGAGGCTGGGATATGCCTGGCGGGCAGCCGGCCTAAGCCATGGCAATGGCGGCGGCCGCCCGCAGGCGGGTTCTCTCCCTGTTGCGCTCTCTCAGAGAGAGGCAGCGGCTGGCCTGGGGCTATGTTCTTCGGCGGCTAGGAGAGGAGGGAAGCAGAGGCGGCTAGGGTTCCCTCAGGAGCGAACACGCTCTGATACCATGTGAAATATAAGATTGGATTGAATGCAATTGGATTAGATGAGTACAAGACTGGACACCCCTATCCTATATATAGGAGCAAGGGAGAAACCCTGAGACTTGTGTCCCAAGTAATCTAAACGGGTCGAGACACTAAAGGTCCACTAACTAATTAACCTATTAACTAAATAGGCTAATATAGACTCTTTAACACTTCTGAAACTGACAGATGCATGCTCCATCTTTGATTTCTCCCTCATCATGCTCAACAAAGGTGGGAGAAAAAGGAAGATATGGGAAAAAGGGCATAGGGCTATGCTTGGGTAAGCAATGCTGGAAATCAGGTGAGAGGAAAAGAAAAGAGACGAAAAAAGTGAATTAGTTTAATGTTCCACGAAGTATTTTGCGATTCAACTATAGATCCAGTACATATATAAATGGCTATAAGGGGGTGTGGGAGAGAAGCCTCCATGGTAGGGTACATTCTATTATACAAATCCGATTAAGGATGTGTATAATCAATGTATAAGCGTCTTTTCTAGGGTTTGAGGTATCATCCATGCATTACGTACTCGAGGTGGCAGGTGGCTGCGCTCTAGGGTGTACTCTGCCTCCTTCAAGAGCTCTTCATCTTGTACCTTTCTCTCTATGGTGAATCTGCTTTCCTCGTGTGGGCATAGGCCATTCTGACTGAACCATGTATATATTGTGTTCTTTCATTGTACGGTATCTTCTTTTCAATGTATCATTTCAACACTCGCTCATCATGGTCCTTTCCTCAACAATTATAAGAGAGACGAGAGGGTGAGTGGAGAAAGAGGCGAGCAAGAAGATTGATAAGAGGATTACGACAGAGACAAAGAAAAATAGATAAGAGTTTGTAGAGAACGTAGAAGGATAAAAAAATTGAAAATAAAACTTGTCTAAACTTTGTCAAAAGTGCTCCTTATCTGTTCACCTAAGTTTTGAGACAAACAAAATGCAGCTTGACTACAAGTGATTTCAAAATTCTCAATCCTGTTGTTTTGGGTTATTCCTCAATCTCAATACAATTTCACAACTCCTAGGATGTGGATGAACATGCTAAACCCACTCCATCTTTGATTTTTCAAGTATTAGAAAACCAAGAAGAAGCATATTCTCAACACTTTCCTTAATCAACCACATGTACAATACGCATGGATTGTGGTTCAAGGACATCTTAAGCATGGAACAGGACTTCGATTTCGAGCCGACTTCGACAGGTGTGGACATGGAAGTTCTTGGAAATGTCGAGGAAACTTCAAGGATTTTTACAACTAAACTTCAACAAAAATTAAGCTAAAAATAGTCATTTTGTGATGAAAATTGACAGATTTCATCAAATCTAGCTAAAATATACAATATATGTGTACATATAGCCATCCAAATAGGTTTACATATGTAGAATAGTACACGATTACATACGGTTGTCTCCGGACTACAAAGTTGTTCCATATATAAAGTTAATTACAATAAACAAACTACATAAAAATGGTATATATCTATGGTAGATCTAGCTGAGAGGGGGTCGACCGATTAATATTAGCTTAGAATAATAAAAAATAGCATTAAAATTGCCTTACCTCAACATCGACATCGCCAGCCGTCGACATCGACAAAATCGGCGAAATTTCGCCCAAGTCGTTGACATTTAGTACCATGATCTTAAATACAAAAAGACGGTTGTTGAAATCTGAGCCCAAGCGTGGGGAGCCTCCCATTGACCATGTACTTTTTTTGTGAAACAATACTAGTTTAACTATATGTCTCCTTAAATATAATCTCGTCAATATTCTTTATCAGTTTTATAGAATCAATCTAGTCATTCTGTTCAGAGATGATAAAACTCCCTTTGGAATCTCTTGGTCTTAAGAATTTAGGATTCAATCATCAAAGGGACTCTTTGAGAGAAGTAACCACAACAGGAAATAATGTGGTTGATGATCAAGTTATGTTAAACACTGACTTGAATTACCCTTGGTTGAAGACAAATATTAGAGATAGCATGCATCATGCTTGTAACTCCTCTCATGGAAAACCAAGAGTCATAGCATGTGATAAGAATATGTGCTAGTATTGTATGTGACAGCTAGACATGACTAGAGTGCCTTCACAATAAACAGTTAGCATATGGAATGCCACTCATTGCTTACACTTGTGAGTACGTTGGGCTCAGGGTCATATCAGGTTTTGACAGGCTCGTGCTAGAGCCATATTGTTAAACCCGTATAAGCTGAGATTTTCAAACATTATCTGCGCCTAAACTCAACCTACCATATGGAAGATAACGACATTGTCGAGATTGGATATTATTAGTATAATACGCTTTATGCGTTATCTTGTGTTGTGTGTTTTGTTAAGCGTTATCTTGTGTTGTGTGTTTTGTTATGTGCTTTAGACTTGTCTTGTCTTTATCTTTTCTTTTATCCCATATTGCCTAGTTTTGTACCTCCTTTCCTCTCTTGTCCTATAAAACATAGTGCATTGTAATTGTTTCTATATATCAAATAAAGTTTTTCCCACTTTATATGGTATTAGATGTGTTCAATCCTCCCTAAGCCATCCCATTGACCCCCACTCCCTCCACCATCGACCCCCACTACCTCCACCATTTCCACCATTCACACCATCCCCACCACCTAGTCACCCTCTACCTCCATAGCCTTCATCACCACCACCTTCCCACGACCTCCACCACCCATCGACCAACCCTTCCTCTTCCACCCATCGACCAACCCTTCATCTTCCACCCATTGATCCATCAAACCATCGACCAATCCTTCATCTTCCACCCATTGACCCATCGACCAATCCTTCATCTTCCACCCATTGACCCATCAACCCATCGACCTACCATCAACCCTTCACCTTCCATCAACTCCATCGACCTTCACCCCCCTTCATCCCATCGACCTCCACCCCCACATCGACCTAAGCCCATCGACCTCCACCCCCATCGACCTGCATCCCCTCATTCCCTCTTTTAGTTAGTCCCAAAATAGCAAGTTGAAACCCTAAAGTAATCACCTCTTCTCCTGCCTACGCAACATGCTGGAGTGAATCTCTTACCATGACGGCGTAGGTATTTTCTTCTCCTTACTGCCTCTATGTGGGTTTCTCAGATCTGTTAAATCCGATCCGCTGCTGCTCTCCACTGTCCCTATGTGGGTTTCTCAGATTTATTGATCCATATCTATTGCTGCTGCTATCTACTGCCCCTATACAGGTTTTTTGGATCTCCGTGGATCTGGTTGCTGCTTCCTCTGCCCCTATGTGGGTTGTTTAAGATCTACTTATCTGTTGCTGATCTCTGCTGCTACTGTTTTGTTGCTGCTGATCCATTGCGAGTTTCTCGTATCTAGTCATCCAAATCTGCCTTTTCCTACTACTGCTACTTCATCTCTGTGTGCATCATCACTTTGACTTCCATGGCGACTACAAATCCTTCACGGACCTTGTGTGTTATCAAATTACCATCTTTGGGAGGCATCATTCGAAATCTATGCCAAAGCCCAAGGACGTTACTCTCATATCTCTTCTGCTGCTAAGGTTCCTCTTAATGACTCGGCAGATGACAACCAAACAAGCCTATGACCAATGGGCCAAAGAGGATTCCCACGTCATGATGTGGATGGTGAATAGTTCTGAACCAAAGATCAGTCAGTCTCTTCTTCGTCTGCAAAATACCAAAGCTATGTGGGATCAACTCTCCCATGTGTAATCTCATCAACAAAACCCGAAGAAGGTCTTTGAGATCTTCAAAAACTTGGCTAAAAAGGAGTATTCCACTAACGAGTCTGTTGAAAACTATTACAACCGGTGTTCAACACTTAGGGCTAAATTTGAAGTATATCATCCACTCTCTGCTGATATCAAAGAAGTTCAAGAGTAACACGACGAACTTCTACTCGTTCAAATTCTGGCTGATTAGCCTCATTCCTTTACATGTGTGGTAGACCAAATCTTATCCAGTGATCCCTTACCTACGCTAAGGGATGTTCTCAAGCGCATTCAACGTGTTCCTTCTATGTCTGCTACTTCTGTTGATCACTCGATCCTTGCGGTTCGCTCCTCTAATTCTGGTCAAGTACGTGGACGTGTTTGTGGTCACAGCCGTGGTGGACGTGCTCCTGGGCAAGGTCCTCCTCCTAGACCTGGACGAGGTCAACCTCTACCTACTCTTGCCAACCGCTTCTACAACTTCTGTGGGCGCACAAACCACACTGAGGACCGCTGCTGGAAAAAACACGATGCACCTACCTAGGCAAATCAGGTCTCCTCTGATGTCTGTGAAGACTCAATTGCTACTGCCTCAAGTTCTACTCAACCCACTGTTGAGTGGATTCGCTCGGAGTTTGAAAAACTCCTCCAGGCTCGTTTCGCAAACAACTGTTACAGAAGGAGGTTCCTCTGTTTTACTTGCATCTCCTGCTACTTATGATACAAATATAAGGGGTCATCGAATCTAGCGCTTCTGTCCATATTTTTGGTTGTTCCAAACTTTTCACCCTTATTTTAAACTGCAAGTGTCCCTCCTGTGGCTGTTGTGGATGGGACTGACTCAGTCTGCTGTACATGGTATTAGAACTATATTTCTGTCTAAAATCTAAAATTTGTCTAATATGTTCCAAGATTTCCTCTTAATTTGCTATCTGTCAATAAAACTGTTAAGAGCCTTTAGTGCTCGATTACTTTTGATCCTAAAGTTTGTGTATTTCAAGATCTCCGTACGAAGAAGAGGATTGGTTTGGACCATGAGGGACCAGATAGACTGTAGCACCTAGAAGTGCTGAAATATGCTGCAGCTCTACTATCTGCTTATGTGACTAGTTTGCAATGGCACTATTGTCTGGGGCATCTCTGTTGCAAAACTGCGTTGTTTATTTTCTAATGTTTCTGAAAAACATTTCATGTGCGAATCATACCAGTTTGGCAAACAAACTCGAGTTGTTTTTCATAAGAAGTTAGTTCTAAAAAACTTGTTTGATATTGTTCATGCCGATATTTAGGGTCCATGTTATGTTTCTATCTTGTCTAGATATCACCATTTCATGACCTTTATTGACGATTATTCCAGGGCTACTTGGTTGGTTCTCTTAAAAGATCGCAGTACTATTTTGAAAACTATCACCACCTTTTTTACTGAGATCCAAACTACTGTTGAAATCTTGCGATTCGGTAATGCCCTATAATTTATGCGAAAATCTGTTGCTCTACTTTGTAGTTCTCGGGGATCGTCATCTGCTTGAAGTAGCACACACGATTCTTCTTCACTATCATGTTCCTAAACATTTCTGTCCTGAAGTCAAGGAACGTGGTATCCGATTTCGATGCCGTTCCGACAACATGGAAACCGATTTTTTTTTTAAATTTCGATAGATGCAACAATGTCCGTTTCGACGCTAAAATGAACGAATCAATTGATGAAAATTTACAGGTGTGATCTCTATACCTAAATGCATCGTTTTATGCAATAAAATTTGTTGTGGGGGTAGGTTGTTGGGGGGGGGTCTTTCATGTGGGAGGTAAGGGAACTGTCCCGTTTCTTGAGAATTTCTATGAGAAAATATAGGAATTAAGTTATGCAATTTTGCAAGAATGAGCTATATACATGCATGTACTTATTTGTGTTATAGTATCTGTTAATATGTGTGTATAGGGTCCTACTTGTAAGTGTGATAAAAGTCAGGGATCTATGTGTAAATTCTCATGTATATAAATATAGAAGCACCTCAACCGTGGAAAGTTGAGGGATTCTCCCACTTTTTGCTCTAGTTATCTCATGGTATCAGAGCAACAGGGAACGTCACTCTCTCCAAGGAACTTGTCATCCCCAACGTAAGGTCTTCAGTCACCCAAATCAGCAAAACCTCATGCTTTCCCTCTTGCTACAGTACCGTACTGTAGCACGACGGTCCTTGGAGTGGCTGCTGCTCCTTCTTTACTTGGATTTCAGATCATTCGTTTTGGGTGTTGTATCCCCTTGGTCTTAGTTGCTCCACGGTGGTGGTGGCTGGCTGCTACTCCCCTACGTGCTTCTCGAAATCATCTTGTATTTGGCTGCTTTGAACAGGCTTCTATCACAGCAAGAGTTTGGCTTCAATAAAAGGTTTTAAGGGCTGTTTTCCCTACTCAAATCTGGTCTATAAGGGGCGTCCTTGATCCTATTACCTTGCCCTAGAAGGTCACAGGCATTGGTAATCCAAGGAGGGAGCTTCGATCATTCTCCCTAGGTACTGTAGCCGCGGAGTACTGTACCGACTTTGGAAAGTTCTGTTTTCAAGGCCAAACAGTCTTATTTCAAGGTCTCCAGCTTCTACAAAGTGTGCAATAGTCGGATTTAAGGTCTTCTATTGTATATTGGTCTGATTTCTTGAAGAACAAGTCTGATTTGTTGAGGAACAAGTCTGATTTCTTGAAAAAAAAAATCTGAATCTTTGCCATCAAGTTTGCTTCTGTTCCTGGTCCATCTTGTGCTGATTTAATTAATATCTCATTTGTGGGTGCATTATTTGGTCAACATGGTTGATAAAGAGTTTGTTGTTCACCAATCTTGTGCGACAATCCGTAATGAGTCTTATGGAATCCCTGCGAAGTCCACCAACATGAAAACTGTAGATGATACCCGGGAGGCAGCTATATATCAGATGTCTTTGTCCAAAGAAGAATATGCTCATTTGATGCGTCTTCGAGCTTCAAAACAAGCAATGACTTCAGTATTCAATGCACAAAGTCTCGATTTGTCAGCATGCATTTCACATGGATCCAAAGCATCGACGTCCAGGTCAGACTGGGTTCTTGATTCCGGTGCAACTGATCACATCGCTGGGGTACGAGAGATGTTCACCACCTACACACATAAACCCAACCTACCCGGTGTCACCCTTGCAGATGGCTTTGTTGCTTCTGTTAAGGGAATTGGGACAGTTTCACCAACCCCACATTTATCCCTTCCATCTACTTTATTCATTCCTCAATTTCCTTTTAATTTGTTATCAATTAGCAAATTAACTCGTTCTCTTCAAGCCTCCGTTACTTTCTTACCAGATACTTGTCTTATACAGGACTTGAAGACGGGGAAGACGATCGGTGAAGGATATGAATTGGCTGGACTCTACTACTTGCAACAACTTTCCACAGCGTGTGTAGTTGCGTCTCCTTTGGTAGTGCATAGTCGTCTTGGTCATGCATCTATAGAAAAACTCAAGTTTATGGTTCCAAGTTTGTCCAACTTGGAGAGTTTGCAATGTGAATCATGTCAACTGGGAAAACACACAAGGTCTGTCTTTAGGTCTAGGGAGAGTCAAAGAACAAAGTCTGTGCTTGAGTTGGTACACTCTGATATATGGGGTCCGAGTCGTGTTACATCTAAGCTTGGGTTTAGATATTTTGTTATTTTTGTCGATGATTATTCTCGTGCTACATGGCTTTATTTGATGAAGGAACGGTCTGAACTTTTGTCCATATTTAAATCCTTTACTGCAGAAGTGGAAACCCAATTTCAAAAGAAAATTTGTGGGCTTCGTTCTGACAATGCTAGAGAGTATTTCAGTCGTGAGTTCATCCATTTCACTTCCACCCATGGCATCATTCACCAATCATCTTGCCCACATACACCACAACAAAATGGGGTAGCTGAGAGAAAAATTCGTCATGTTGTTGAGACCGCTCGCACTCTTCTCCTTCACATGCACGTTCCTAGAGAGTTTTGGGGGGATGCCGTCCTCACTGCCACCTACCTCATCAACCGTATGCCATCATCTGTTCTTCAAAATTGCATACCTGTTCAGATCCTTCATCCTATGAAGCCATTGTATAATGTTCCACCAAGAGTGTTTGGATGTGCTTGTTTTGTCCATTGTCTTGGTCCAGGTTTGGATAAGTTAGGTCCAAAGTCTGTTAAATGTGTTTTCTTAGGTTACTCTCGAGTTCAAAAGGGATACAAGTGCTACAGTCCTACCTTACATCGTTTCTTTGTATCTGCAGATGTCACTTTCTTTGAAGACACATCCTATTTTGATGGTAGCTCTTCAGTGACCCCCGTAGTTATGGAAGAACTCTTGCCTCTTCCCATTATTGTCGAGTCTCCTATTTTTGAGTCCCCTAGTGATGATGGTCCTCGTGATGCAAGTCCACCTAGCCCAGCTAGACCACCAGTCACTCAGGTTTACACTCGTCGTACAAGTACATGTGGGCAGTCTAGTTTTGGCACCAATGCAGGTGGTACGTCTGGTCCTACCAATTCAGCTCCTCCAGATGCTTCCTTGTCAGAAAGTCAGGTAGAGACCATTCCTCCATCTTTTGAACAAAATCTTCCTATTGCTCTGAGTAAAGGCGTCAGATCATGCACACTTAAAAATATTCAACATCCTATCTCTAATTTTGTTTCATATAGCCACATATCACCTTCATATCATGCTTTTATTTCTTCTATGTCATCAGTCTCTATACCTCTGTCTGTTTCAGTTGCACTTGATCACCCAGGTTGGCGTCATGCAATGGATGAGGAGATGTCAGCTCTTAACCAGAACAATACATGGTCTCTTGTTTCACGCCCACATGGTAAGTCTGTTATTGGATGTCGTTGGGTTTACACTGTCAAAGTAGGTGCAGATGGTTGTGTTGATCGACTCAAAGCACGGTTGGTAGCCAAGGGCTACACTCAGATCTATGGTGAGGATTATTTAGAGACCTTCTCTCCTGTGGCAAAGATGACATCTATTCGCATTTTCTTATCCCTGGCTGCTATTCACTCTTGGCCTCTACACCAGCTTGATATTAAAAATGCATTCCTTCATGGTGATCTAGATGAAGAGATTTATATGGAGCAACCACCTGGGTTTGTTGCTCAGGGGGAGTCTGATCTAGTATGTCGTCTTCATAAGTCCCTCTATGGTTTAAAGCAGTCACCTCGTGCCTGGTTTGGCAGATTCAGCAGTGCTCTTTCAGAGTTTGGTCTCCAGAGATGTACTACAGATCATTCAGTCTTCTATAGACGACATAGTTCTGGGAGCATTTTTCTAGTGGTATATGTTGATGATATCGTGATTACTGGTGATGACAGGCATGGCATTGCACAGTTGAAGACATTTTTAAAAGGCCAATTTCAAACAAAGGATTTAGGTAGTCTCAAATATTTTCTGGGGATTGAAGTTGCCAAGTCCAAGTCTGGGATAGTTATCTCACAGAGAAAATACGTCTTAGATCTTCTCACTGAGGCAGGGATGCTAGGTACCAAACCTATTGATACTCCAATGGATCCTAAAGTCAAATTGTCAATGGAGCAGGGGGAGTTACTTGATGATCCATGGAGATTTAGACGACTTGTTGGGAAGTTAATTTATTTGACTGTCACTCGGCCTGACATTGCCTTTGCTACTAGTGTTGTTAGTCAATTCATGGAAAATCCATGCACTAGTCATATGGAGGCTGTGATGCGCATTCTGAGATTTCTCAAAAAGTCTCCTGGTAAAGGGCTTCTATATGAAAATCATGGACATTTACAGGTTCAAGGGTTCTCAGATGCTGATTGGGATGGATCTAGTATTGACAGAAGGTCTATTTCTGGCTATTGCGTATTTGTAGGAGGAAACTTGGTGTCATGGAAAAGCAAAAAGCAGACAGTAGTTGCAAGATCTAGTGCAGAATCAGAGTATAGAGCTATGGCCCTAGCAACATGTGAGTTACTATGGATTCGTCACTTGTTAGAGGAGCTTGTCTTTATTCAGAAAACCCCCATTGATCTGAAATGTGACAACCAAGCTGCTATCCACATTGCCCAAAATCCTGTTTTTCATGAGAGAACCAAACATATTGAAGTTGATTGTCATTTTATACGAGAAAAGATTCAACAAAATTCGATTCAATTGTCACAAGTCAGATCTGAAGACCAGTTAGTTGATTTGTTTACAAAGTCTCTAAATGGTTGTCGGGTTCAATACTTATGTAACAAGCTGGGTACATATGATATGTATGCTCCAGCTAGAGGGGGAGTGTTAATATGTGTATAGGGTCCTACTTGTAAGTGTGGTAAAAGTCAGGGATCTATGTGTAAATTCTCATGTATATAAATATAGAAGCACCTCAACCGTGGAAAGTTGAGGGATTCTCCCACTTTTTGCTCTAGTTATCTCAAAATATTGGATATGTAGGGCATCCCCACACATTTACTTGGGTTGATAGTTTGTTGTTGATATTGACTCAATAGTCAATCATTTCATTGGTCCCAAGAACACTAGTGCAATGTTTCCAAGCTAAATCATTATTTGTTGGTGTGGTTGGCTTCCTAGAACCTTTGTTGTCTAATAAACCACCACTAGGATACATGTCGTCCACATTGCAGAAACTAAAAAAGCATGCATTGCATTAGAATTTAATAATTTGAATAGCAAATTTTAGGGAAATGCAATGCAATTATGATATACTATAATTATAAACTATGTATAAATACTAAATGGTGAAATAACTCCAATTCCCCTTTGTTCCTCTTCAAAAAACAACAATAACAACAAGGATTGCAATTATCAAAATTTTTATCGAAATTTGACGAAATTCATCGAAATCATCGAAATTTGGCGAAACTCGTCAAAATCGACACAGTCGCACGTTTCGGTACCAAATCCCATCGAAATTGAAACTTTCTTGCCTGCAGTTATTTCTACAACATGCTACTTAATTAATCTTATGCCTTCTTTTGTATTACATAATCAAGTCCCTATCTCCCTTTTGTACCTGATGCACCTTTTTTTTTATTCCACCGCACATCTTTGACTGCACATGTTTTGTTAAGAATCTCCGCCATGTATCTAAACTTGACCCTCGCTCCACTAAATGTGTCTTTTTGGGTTATTTCCAAACTCAAAAAGGTTATCGATGTTATGATCATGTCAATCGTCAATGGTTTGAGTGCGGATGTTGTGTATCCCATCGAAATTGAAACTTTCTTGCCTGCAGTTATTTCTACAACATGCTATTTAATTAATCTTATGCCTTCTTTTGTATTACATAATCAAGTCCCTATCTCCCTTTTGTACCTGATGCGCCTTTTTTTTATTCCACCGCACATCTTTGACTGCACATGTTTTGTTAAGAATCTCCGCCATGCATCTAAACTTGACCCTCGCTCCACTAAATGTGTCTTTTTGGGTTATTTCCGAACTCAAAAAGGTTATCGATGTTATGATCATGTCAATCGTCAATGGTTTGAGTGCGGATGTTGTGTTTGGTGTGTGTTTATTGATAGAGAGTGAGAAATAGTTCTCATGGGTAGAAGACCTATGGAAAGTATGACATAGCATGTTATGGTTTGTGCTTTGTGGCTAGAGCTTGTAAAGCTATCACTAGTGACAATGAGGTAATCCGAGAACCCTAGACCAAGAGAGGGAAGATAAAGTATATGCATATGAGATATTCATATAAGTTGGTTTAGTACAACCATGATATAACATAGATAAGAATGTGATCTAATCTTGAGATTTGACATATTCCGTACTACTATGACAAATGCGCTGCCTTATCTTGTGATCTGATGGATCCTACTCCTCTGCCTGAGGTAGTAAAGATAATAAAACTGATAAAACTGAAGAGTTGTCCACGAGAAGACCTACGGTTACAGTTCCCCCTCTGGCTCCTCAACAACCAATTCCTCCTTCATAGGCATGTCACAACACCCTGCAGGTATTCTCTGACTTACATCTTCCTATCAGCCTAAGGAAAGGTATTTGTTCCTGTACTTAGCATCCGATTAGTAATTTCTACTCATCCACTAATCTTGGCACTAGCTTTGCACGTTTTACCATTAATCTGTCTGCTATTTCTATGTCAAAGAATGCTACACAAGCTCTTCAACATCCTGTCTCACGTCAAGCTATGAAAACTGAAATGATTGTCCTACGAGATCGCAAGACCTGAGATCTTGTTGATCGTCCTGAAAACCGTCTGACGGTTGGTTGTTGTTAGATTTTTACTGTTAAATATCAACTAGATGGTTCTATTGAACGGCTGAAGGCTCGCCTTGTAGCCAAAGGCTACACTCATACCTATAGAGTAGATTACTTTGAAACTTTCTCTCATGTGGCTTGCCTCAACTTTGTGAGAGTACTTATCTCTATAGCTATCAATAAAGATTGTCCTCTTCATCAACTTGATGTCAAAAACGCCTTCCTGTATGGTGACCTACATGAGGATGTTTATATGGAGCAACATCCTGATTTTGTTAGTCAGGGGGTGTTCCAAAATCTACAGACTCGGGAAGGTGATGTATGGCCTAAACCAACGCCCAAGGGCGTGGTTTGATAAAGTAAGCCAAATCTTTCTCAAGTTTCATATTTGCACTCCTATTCTAATCATTTTGTTTTTCTAGAAGTCGGCAACGAGATTGCTTATTATTGGATGATTAAACAGAGTAGAGGGGGCTCTCTTTTATAAGACAAGAGAGTACACATGGTATAGAGATAACCCATGTGGGATAAAGAGTACACAATAGAAAAAGACAAAAAGCATAAAGTAAAATACACTAAGTATAGAAAAGCAGTAAAGTGTATATACTAATACTCCCCCTCAAGCTGGAGCGTCGATGTCAATTGTTAGAATATAAGATTGCTTGAATATGAATAGATTGTGATAGATACAAAGACTGGACACCCCTGTCCTATATATAGGAGCAAGGGAGAAGCCCTGAGACTTGTGTCCCAAGTAATCTAAACTAGACGGGCCGGAATATAAAGGCCCACTAAACTAATTAGCCTATTTAACTAATAGACTAATATAGACACTTTAACACTCCCCCTCAAGCTGGAGCATGGGTGAAACACATGTCCAAGCTTGGAGAGTTACAAGACTCGAAGAAATGATAAATGAAAGATGAAGATAAAGATCACTCCCATACAAAATATGTTACTGCCCCTTAATCAATACTCCCCTTGAATCAAATAGTGATGATGACTTTGCAGGCTGAAGATACTCAAGCTTTGAAGAAGGTCTTCCTTGAAGTGCATCTGAAATGAAGACATCTGAAGATACTCTGTAGGCTGAAGAATGCGCCACTGGAATACGGGCTGAACGCGGCACGAACGCGGATATAGTGTCGACGAATGGACCTGATACTACAACAACTCGCCACTGGAATACGTGCTTAACGCGGCACAAACACCGACGGACGATCTGCTGCTTGATACGATGCAGGAACCATGGGGGCTTGACAGGAAAGTAGATATTATCCATCAAGGAAAGTCCCAAGAGGATCATCTACAGGCGATGTCGATACAGTAGATGCGGCTCGGAGAAGACGTGATGAAGCAGCTCGGTGAAGATAAAACTCTGAGCTTCTGAAGAAGCACCCATCTGTCTCATGTGAATGCAGCTGAAGGAATACATCATCAACAACGGATATGGTGTCGACGCTGGATCTTCACTGCTGGCTCAAGTAGAGAATCGGTGTGCTGTGTGAAGCTCCATGAAGATAGCCTGGAATATATATAATCTGAATACATATATCATCATCTCATCTCATACTCTCTCTCTCATACATGCTCTCATGCTCTCTTCTCATCTCATCTCATCTCATACTCTCTCTCTCATACATGCTCTCATGCTCTCTCTTCTCATATCTTTCTCTCCTCTCTATCCCCCCCGCACACCAAATACGACGAAAGTGAGTGTTTGGTGTGGAGAAATGGACATATGACCCCCCCGTAATGTGAAAAAGGGATGCTCACATAATATGGGTGGGTGGGAAAGAAAATGGTGGAAAAAGAGAGGAATATGTGAAATGGAGATGGATAATATGTGGAGAATGAAACCGATAGCCAAAGAGAGTATACTAAATGGGTCAACATGAGATCCGGGTAGAAAAATAAATGGATCTAGTCCCGACCCGAAAAGGGGGTTTGTTGGCCCGTTAGGGTCATAATAGGATCCGATTAGCAAAAGATAGGACCGATTAATGATCCGAATAGTGACAGGGATAATGCATATGGGGGCAGTAAACATGGTTGTTTGGTAGCGGTGGAGAGTGATGGGTGATCACCTACTGTAGATGGCAGCAGTAGCATGATGACGCACAACGCAGCAGCAACTTGCGGATGAAGATCGTCGGAATGATGATGAAGTGGAGGAGCAGCAGCTTGCGGATGATGGCTGGATATGACGCTCGGCTGATGAAGCACTTTGTCGCAACATAGGAGATGACAAAGGGTCTCCTGTGTGACTCTGGAGATATTGCATGCCAAGAGGATGCATGCGAAGCCAAGGCGGACCCTCTCCAAAGCGGCGATGAAGGCTGATATGAAGACTTCATGAGATAGAGTGCTGATTGATAGGTGTATCCTTTTTATATCGCCACTGATCAACTTTCGATGGTATCGACAGACGCTCTTCTTATCGCTGTGATAAAATCGATACCATCGAGTTCCCTGTCGATAGTATCGACGTCGACGCTCTTCTGTCGCTGTGATAAAGTCGATACTATCGACCTCTTGTCGATAGTGTCGACGCCGGCGAATGCAGGTTGCATCTGGACTGATCTCGATACTATCGACGCTCGGGTCGATAATATCGACACGGCGGCGGCGGATGGGCTGCTGCGACAGATGGAGTATCGACACGTCTGGACTGATGTCGATACTATCGACGCTCGGGTCGATAGTATCGACACGGCGGCGGCGGCGGCTGCTGCGGAAGATGGAGATGGCTGTTCCTTGCGGATGGGAAACGATTTCTGATGGCTGACGACTCTGTGGAGATGGCTGCTGGCGGCTACTACTGCTGAAGGTGGCGGCGGCGCTGCTATCGTGCGGAGTTGGATGCGGAGTTGCTGGTTTCGGATGGCGGAAGGAGATTACTGCGTCGGATGCCTACGGCGGCGACTGTTGCGGATGATGATGGAGGACGGCTGCTATGATAGGCAGCGAAGGTGTTGTATGGAAAGAATGAAAGCATAGAGAATCGAGATGACCATGGAGGCCGGGATATGCCTAGCGGGCAGCCATCCAAGCCATGGAGATGGCGCGGCTGCGGCCGCCCGCAGGCGGGCGCTCGCCCTTGGCTGCTCTCTCGAAGAGGCGGCGGCCGGCGGCTAGGGTAGTTGCGTGCGCCGAAGAGGAGAGAGGGAACCAGACGGCACTAGGGTTCTCTCAAGAGCTGACCCGCTCTGATACCATGTTAGAATATAAGATTGCTTGAATATGAATAGATTGTGATAGATACAAAGACTGGACACCCCTGTCCTATATATAGGAGCAAGGGAGAAACCCTGAGACTTGTGTCCCAAGTAATCTAAACTAGACGGACCGGAATATAAAGGCCCACTAAACTAATTAGCCTATTTAACTAATAGACTAATAGACACTTTAACATCAATCATGCCCAGCTTGGATGTCATAGTAGGAAATCTCGTCTTTGGAAGAATCTTTGTGAAGATGTCAGCCACCTGATCAGAAGTATGGATGTAGGGAGTGGATATCTGGCTAGATAATACAGCTTCGCGAACAAAATGGCAGTCCACCTCAATGTGTTTAGTCCGCTCATGAAAAGTGAGATTACTGGCGATAAACGTAGCAACTTTGTTATCACAATACATTGGAATAGGAGAGGAGTCAGAAATACCAAAATCCTTCAGTAGGCTTCGAATCCAGAAAAGCTCAAAAGTAGTATGTGCCATGGCGCGATATTCAGCTTCAGCACTTGAGCGAGCAACCATAGTCTGTTTCTTGCTTCGCCAAGTAACAAGGTTTCCTCCCACAAATGTACAGTTGCCAGAAGGGGAGCGTCGGTCGAGCTTGCTCCCAGCATAGTCAGAATCAGAATAACCAATGAGTTTACAGTGACCATGTTTCTTATATAGCAGGCCTTTCCCAGGAGAGCTTTTCAAATATTTAAGAATGTGGCAAACAGCGTCCCAGTGACATTGTCGGGGTTTATCCAGGTATCTACTAACAAACCCGACAACAAAAGTAATATCAGCTCGTGTGACAGTCAGATAAATAAGCTTACTAACCATGCGTCGGTACTGATGATGGTCAGGATAGGCAGGAGAGTTCTCATCATCCCAATCAGTATTTGGATCCAGAGGTGTGCTAGCAGGCTTAGCACCTAGAAGTCCAGTTTCAGAAAGCAGATCCAGAACACATTTGCGTTGAGACAAACAAAGATCAGAAGAGGACCGAGAAACTTCAATCCCAAGAAAATACCGCAGAGAGCCAAGATCTTTGGTAACAAAGTGTTTCTCCATATAGCACTTGGTAGCCTAAATGCCTGCAGGATCACTCTTTGAGAGAATGATATCATCAACATATACAATAAGGATAACAATGCCAGCAGTAGTATTTTTGACAAAAACAAAGTGATCTGAGTGGGAGCGTCTAAAAGAGAATTTCTGAAGAATAGTACTCAGTTTATCAAACCAAGCACGAGGACTCTGTTTGAAACCATAAATCGCCTTCCTCATCCTGTAGACTTTAGAGGACTCCCCCTGAAGCACAAATCACGGGGTTTGTTCCATGTAGACCTCCTCATGTAGATCCCCATACAGAAAAGCATTCTTCACATCATGTTGATACAATGGCCAATCAGAATTAATAGCAACAAAAATAAGAATCCGTACAAAGTTCAGCCAAGCCACAAAAGAGAAAGTCTCAAAATAATCGACCCCGTAAGTTTGTGTATAGCCTTTAGCAACGAGTCTCGCCTTTAGCCGTTCAACCATGCCATCCGGTTGATGTTTGACAGTAAACACCCAGCGACAACCAATGGGGGAACAGTCTGCAGGAGGATCAACTAGCTGCCATGTGTTGCGTTCCGTACGAGCTTGCATTTCAGCTTCCATAGCTTGACGCCAAGCAGGATGTTTAAGAGCATGAGGAGCATTTTTAGGAATAGATATAGCAAAAAGAGCAGCAGTAAAGTTAGCAAAATTAGTCCCCAGATGATCAGTAGTACAGAAATTTTTAATAGGATGTTTAGTGCAAGTTCTAGTTCCTTTCTTCAAGCTGATAGGAACATCAAGATCAGATAATACCTGCGGTGGTGTTTGATCCTGCACGGAGGATGAAGACGTTGGAGGGGCCATAGAGGGAGTTGCTGTCTTCTTTGATATACTTTTAGAGGCGGCTTTTCAGTAGTAGTATCAGCAATATCAGTAATATCAGCGGTATCATCCATGACAAGTAAAGCTGTATCCAGTAATAAATCCAATGTAAGAGTCAACCCGGCAGAAGAGTAAAAGGGCATGTGCTCAAAGAAAACAACATCAGCAGATACAAACCATTTCTTTCACACATGATCATAGCAACGGTACCCTTTCTGAGTGCGCGAGTACCCTAGGAAGATACACTTAGTCGCTCTGGGATCAAGTTTGGTGAGACCGGGACGAAGGTTTTTGACAAAGTAGGTGCTCCCAAAGATACGAGGAGGCATAGTAAAAAGGGGCACATTCGGAAACAGGATCTGATATGGAACTTGATTCCCAAGCACAGAAGAGGGCATTCGATTAATTAGATAACAAGCAGTAGAGATAGCCTCAGGCCAAAAACACTGGGGAACATGATAATGAAAAAATAAAGTGCGGGCAACTTTAAGAAGATGGCGATTTTTGCGTTCAGCGACTCCATTTTGTTGTGGTGTAAGCACAGGAAGTTTGGTTTATGGTGCCTTGTTTTCGACAAAAGTTGCTGACAGAGGCTTGCACAAATTCTAAGGCATTATCAGTGCGAAATTTTTTAATGGGTTTAGCAAACTGGGTCTGAATCTCGACAAAGAAAGTCGTGATACTGTCAAGAATGGTAGACCTGTCTTTAAGAACCAGGTGGTTCTAGAAAAATCATCAATAAAACTCAAGAAATATCTAAATCCAGAAGTACTCGACACAGAACAGGGTCCCCAAACATCAGCATGAATAATGTCAAATGGCTGTAGAACTAATACATGTTTTTTTTTAAAAAGATGCCTGGGTTTGTTTGCCCAGTTGGCAAGTCTCACAATGAAAACAGAGTCTAATACATCAGGTAATAATTGTTTCAGCTTTGCTGCAGAAGGATGTCCTAAGCGATAGTGCCACTGGATGTCTGTCACAGAAGATGTCAAGTATGCTGCGGCCTTCAGAACGTCCAGGTAGTATAGCCTGTCTGGTCCCTCATGGCCTGAACCAATCGTCGTCCTCGTACGCAGATCCTGAAAAATAACACCATCCAGGTCAAACGTAATCGAGCAACGAAGGCTCTTCACAATTTTATTTACAAATAGCAGATTAATAGGAAACTTAGGAACATAAAGTGTAGACCGCAGAGGCAGACAACCAGTAGTACAAATATCACCAATCCCAGTAACAGGTGTCTTAGAGCCATCAACCAGTGTAACAGGAGGTATAATAGAAGTATTGTGCAGTTTAGAAAATAAAGTAGGATTTCCAGAAATATGAGATGTCGCACCAGAATCAATCACCCATGAGTTTTTACCAAACTGTGTCAGGAGGGCGGTGCTACCATCAGTATAAGTTTCAACAGAGGAAGCAAGACGAGCCTGGAGCAGCTTTTCAAATTCAGACTGTATCTAGTCAGCAAAGGGGGGAGCAGAGGTAGTAGCAGTCTCAGTCTGATCCGTCGTGACCTGATTCTCCCAGGCTGGCTTGCCATGCTTGATCCAGCAGCGATCTTCATTATGGTTTGTCCGCTTGCAGAAAGTACAGTAACGAGGCTCAGTAGAGTCAGCGCCAGAGTATGAGCCACATCCAGGTGCAGTAAAACGTCCGCGTCCACGGCCCCGACCACGACCACGACCACAGAAGGAATCTCTAGTGCGAACAACGAGGGCTGCTCCATCAGAAGTATCAGAAAGGTGTTGCGAAACTGATGGCAGACACTGAACCCTTTTGAGAACATCCCGAAGGGTAGGCAGAGGATCACTGGATAGGATCTGATCCACAACTCCAGCGAAGGAAGATGGCAAACCAGCGAGGAACTGAACAAGCATATGTTCGTTCCGTTGACGCTGAACTTCAGTGATGTCGGCAGAAAGCGGATGATACACCTGAAATTCATCCCAGAGAGCACAACAGGTGGTGTAGTAGTCCTCAATAGAATCAGTGGCAGAAAATTCCTGTTTGGCAAGTTGCTTGAAGATCTCAAAAACCTTCTTAGGATTTTGCTGATGAGAGTATACATGAGTGAGCTGCTCCCACATTTCCTTCGTAGTCTGGAGGCGAAGAAGTGATTGGCTGATCTTTGGCTCGACGTTGTTGACCATCCATCTCATAACGCCGTAGTCCTCCTTGGACCAAAGATCGTAGGCCTGCTTAGTCTTTTCATCAGCATCAGTAGCGAGGACCGCCGGTCCTTTGGTAGTCAGATGAGAATAGCGCCCTTGTGCTTTAACATATAGCTCGAAGGAAGCCGCCTAGAGGTGATAGTTGGAGTTATCCAACTTCACAGTAGTGACACACAAGTTGCGTGGAAGGTCAGGTGTCGCCATTGGAAGGGGCAGAAGCACGAGCGCAGAGAGCAGTAGAAGTCAGCAGCAGCAGAAAGCAGCAGAAGTCCAACGCATGGACTAGTAGTAGAAGATAGAATATCCACACATGGATCTTAGGAAACCCACATAGGGCAGTAGATAGAGATAAAAAAACCTACGCCAACATGGAGGATCAGTCACTCCACCATGAGGCGCAGGCAGAAAGAGAGAAACTCCGTTTACGCCGTCAACGTGCCAGAACTGGAAAACGCCGGGGCTGTCCGGAGATTTCAGAAATAGAAACAGAGCTAGACGGAGGGGCCTGTGATAGATTAGGCCACAAAAGCGGGTGTAGCTAGGAGATAGGAGGTTGGTGGAGAGATTGGAGGGGTGGACGGCAGTACTGTAGCAGCGGTACTGTAGCGGCGACGAAAAAAAAAGAGAGGGGGGGTGGGGACATCTAGGGTTGGTGGAGAAGATGGCGGCTAGGGTTAGGGTGAGAGAGGGATTAGGTTTAAGGTGGATCGGCCCGCTCTGATACCATCTAGAAGTCGGCAACGAGATTGCTTATTATTGGATGATTAAACGGAGTATAGGAGGCTCTCTTTTACAAGACAAGAGAGTACACATGGTATAGAGATAACCCATGTGGGATAAAGAGTACACAATAGAAAAAGAGAAAAAGCATAAAGCAAAATACACTAAGTATAGAAAAGTAGTTAAGTGTATATACTAATAGTTTTTATTAAAAACATCAGTTACAAACTTGTTGTATTTATTGTTTATGTGGACGATATCATTCTATCTAATGATGATTATGAAGGTATTACAACTACCAAACGATATCTAGAACAACATTTTATTACTAAAGATCTAGGTAAACTCAAATACTTCTTGGGAATTGAAGTTTCCAGATCGTCTTCTGGCGGCTGCCTCTCAAAGCGCAAATATGTGCTGGAACTTCTGAAAGAAGCAGACATGCTTTGTTCTAAACCTGCTAGTACTCCTCTGGATCTCAACACCAATTGGGATGATGAATATTCACCTCCATACCCTGATAAACATCAATATGATGAACTGTTGGTAAGCTTATCTATCTCACTATGACAAGAGCTGGGCATATTTGACATCTACACTCCAACTTGAGGGGATGTATTAGTATATACGTTTTATGTGTTATCTTGTGTTGTGTGTTTTGTTATGCGTTATCTTGTGTTGTGTGTTTTGTTATTTGCTTTAGACTTGTCTTGTCTTTAGCTTTTCTTTTATCCCATGTTGCTTAGTTTTGTATCTCCCTTCCTCTCTTGTCCTATAAAAGAAAGTGCATTGTAATTGTTTCTATATATCAAATAAAGGTTTTCCCAGTTTATAGATATTTTTAAAGGCCTAGAATCATATCCCATCTATACTATGACGTATAGATAAAAATCCATCCAACCGTTGAATAGCTGCAAAAACATTTTATTAGAAAATTCACATTTCATTTCAATGAATGGTCCATAAATATTGGATTGAGATAAATTTTCAAAATTATCGAAGTTCATTATATACATCCAATCTATAAAGTTTGTTAGAATATAGCCTATTTAGTTAATAGGTTATTAGTCTATTATCTTCATGGGCCTGTTGCCCATGGCCCATTAGGGTTAGTTCGCTTCCTTCGTGCTTCCTTGTAATAGCCTCCTGTCCTATATAAGGACATGGGTTTACATATCAACAGAACAACACAACATCATCGTATACGCTTCTTCAAAAAGTTAATCATGTAGTGGGTTGAAGTTAAATGGGTATGTATATGTACTTTGGTACACAATGTTAGCTTTATTAACATGACCGACCAAAAGTGTTATAGATAAAATTTAATTTGGAGATTATTTAGTTACATGAATCTTATAAAAGTCACATATTATATATATTGATATATATCTTATGCTTTATATTTAGTTAGTGCTTTAGACTTGTCTTTGTCTTTAGCTTTTCTTTTATCCCATATCCGCTAATTCTATTTCTCATTTACTCTCTTATCCTATAAAAGAGAGTGCCTTGTATTTTTTTAACACATCAAATAAAGGTTAACTCATTCTATATGGCATCAAACGATTATGATCCACCTTAATCTCTCCCCTCCCAACCCTGACGCTTGCCTCCCACCCAATTTCACCTTAGCCCCACCGTCGGTCAAGCTTCTTATCCCCCACCCATCCCTACCCCCACTACTCCTCCACCTTCTCTCCTTACTACCGCCATCCCACCCCTTCCTCTCTCACTCCCTCCGCCCCCCCCCTCACCCACGCCCCCACCAACACACCACCCAACCGCCCTTTCCCCACATCTCTATCTCTTTATTGCCCCTCTTTCCCGTCTCTCTCCCTTTCTCTTATCTTCTACTTCTTCGTCTACCGGTACCTTCCGAAATAGTCTATTAAAGACATAAAGGAGCCATCTTTTTCTTTGCCTACGCCAAATGGTGGAGTAAATCTCGCATTGTGGTGGCGAAAGTCCTTGCTTCTCTTTGCTGCCCCTATGTGGGTTTATCTGATTTGTTGATACAAATCTGCTGATACTGATGCTTAGTGTGTATATCATACTACATCTTCTATTTCTGTGCGCATCATCAACCTATCTCTAATGGGAATTATGGATCCTCCTCGGTCTCTTTGTGTTACGACTATGAATTTTGACGAATCAAACTATCATCTTTGGCCAGCTTCATTTGAGCTCTATGTTAAAGCCCAAGGGCACTATTCCCATATATAATCTGCTGCTCCAGCCCAACCTGATGCCTCGATCAATGTAAAAGCCAAGCAAGCCTATGCTCAGTGGACCAAAGATGATTTAGGTGTAATGACGTGGATGGTTAACAACGCCCAACCAAAGATCAGTCAGTCTTTCCTCCGTCTTCAGAATGCCCAAAGCCAAGTGGTATCAACTATCCCATGTGTACTCTTACCAACATAATCCAAAGACGGTCTTTGAGATCTTCAAGAATCTGGCAAAAAAGGAGTATTCGACTGATGGATCTGTTGAAAATTATAAAAACCAGTGCTCGACCCTCTGTGATGAATATGAAGTCTATCATCCCCCCTCTTCTAACATCATAGAAGTTCAAAGCCAACACAATGAACTTTTGTTAGTTAAGTTCTTGGTTAGACTTCCTCAGTCTTTCTCTGGGGTTGTAGACCAGATCTTATCCAATGATCCCTTGCCTACTCTACATGATGTTCTCAAGTGCATCCAACACCTCCCAACCATGTCATCCCTACCATATGATTTTTCTGATCACTCTATTCTTGAAGTATGCTCCAATGACTCTGGTAGAGGCTGTGGACGTGGACGCAATCACGGTCGTTCTTCTGGCGGCTCTAGATGAGGTCCTCTACTTGGATCTGGACGAGGACACCCTTCTGTCGGCAGTCACTTCTGCAACTTTTGTGGGCGCATTAACCACACTGAAGACTGTTGCTAGACAAAACACGGTGAACCCACGTTGGCGAACCAAGTCATCTCTGCTGCTTCTAAAGATCCATCTACTACTGCCTCCAGTTCTACCTTGCCTACGATTGAGTGGATCCACTCAGAGTTTGAGAAACTTCTTCAAACTCTCTTGCCCTCACTACCTATTACTCAAGGTGGATGTTCTTTTGTTTTATTTGCTTCCCCTGTAACTTATAATAAAAATAAATGGGTCATTAACTTAGGTGCTTCTGCTCATATATCTAGCTGTTCAGAACCGTTTTATGTTGTATCTATAACAACTAGTTTCAGATGGAACTCAGTCCCTGGTGCATGCCATTGGGACTATTTCTCTCTCTCATAATTTTCCCTTAAAATCTGTGTTGTATGTTCCAAGATTTCCTCTCAACTTTTTACCAGTCTGTAAAACTGTTAATAATCTTCAATGCTCTATCATTTCTTATCCTGAGGGTTGTGTGTTTCAGGATCCATACACGAAGACAAGATTGGTTCCAACCATGAAGGACCGGATGAACTGTACTACCTGGACGTGCCACAATCTACTGCTGCTTTGCCATCATCCTCAGTAACTGGATTACAATGGCACTATCATCTAGGATATCCATTAGTTGCTAAATTGCGATGCTTATTTCCTGCGATACCTGATAAAACTTTTCTTTGTGAATCTTATCAATATGAAAAACAAACTCAGGCTGTGTTTCATAAGAAAAAAGACATTTGTTCATACTGATATATGGGGTTCATGCTCTATTACTAGCGTCTTTGCTTTCACTACTTTATGAGTTTTATTGATGATTATTCTCGGGCCACTTGGCTATTTCTTTTAAAAGATGGCAGTAACATTTTGGATATTATTGCCACCTTCTTTACTGAAATCCAAACTCAGTTCACTAAAGTTGTCAATTTTTTTTTCAAATATCTTAGAGTTCATGCAAAAAATCTTGTGAAGCAACCTGCATCCCGGTCGATACTATCGCCATTCTGTCGATAGTATCGAGATCAGTTCAGGTTCAAGTTGAAGCAAGCTGCATCCCGATCGATACTATCGACACACATGTCGATAGTATCGAGATTGGTTCAGGCGCAAGACAATATTCCGTCGATACCATCGACACTCAAGTCGATGGTATCGACACCGACACAGTGGCGGAACGGCAAGCCAGCGGCAGATCTATTTTGCTTATGAAATTTAGTTTTTATTATTCTTCTCTCTTTGTACCTCATGTACTTACCCTAAAATATATATACAAGTGTGTAGGCTCAAGCCCTACTCACGTTTGCTGCATCTTCCAGCCGACATGTGATCGGTGTTCCTGTCTTCTTCCTTCTTCATTTCTTCTTACATGGTATCATAGCGGAGATCGATCTAGGGCTTCTCCTTTCTCTCTCCGGAGGAACTCTCCAGGTCTCTCTCTCCTTGACGGCCGGCGGCTTCCCACCCGTCATCTTGGCGTAATCCACCTGCTGCGAAGAACCACCGTTAGCTACTCTGGGTCTGCGGTAGATATCTAACTCTACCGTAGCCACTATCATAAAGAGGTTGAGGATCTCCAGGTGATCCAACGATCATCTAAAACACCACCGGAGGACTAGTTTCGTCTCAACCATCATCCTAGTCACACCTCCTCCATGTGTGATTAGGAATATCTTTTGGAGGCTGTGAATGCGTCAGTAACACATTTCTTCTTGTGTTTCTTCTGTGTGTGACGTGTATCTCTCCGTCACCACATCTTCTTTGACGTGTATCAATCCGTCATATATTCCGTTCTACCATGGAGGATATCAAGACACCTATGATCTACAACGAGGTGTCACCTATCGCCTCCATCAAACTCAATGGGAAAAATTATCTCCTATGGATGAACGCCATCCACACCGTCTTGGAGGCTCGTGACAGAGCAAGGCATGTTGACTCGGGTCCCAAGGCATCTACTGACGAAGGGTATGCTGAATGGAAGTGACATGACAGTCTTGTGAAGACTTGGTTGTGGAATAGTATGGAATCTGCAATCGCCGCAAGGTTCATGTTCTACTCTACGACCAAGGAAATATGGGACGCAGTGAAGAAACATTACTCTCAAGAGAAGAATGCTCTCCGTCAGTTTATGATTTATGATCGTATGTTTGCTGAAAAACAGGGTGACCGATCTCTTGAGGAGTATTTTGGGGCGATTCAGGCTCTTGCTCAGGAGCTAAGTTATTATCATCCTGTGACTGTTGCAGAACAGATAAAGGATAGAGATGATCTAGTTACAGCCAAATTCTTATCTGGGCTTAACTCGACCTGTAGCTCCGCTCGGAGTGTTATCTTGGCCAATGATAAATTACCCAATCTTGTGGAGGTTTATTCAAGGATCCAACAATCACTGTTTGAGTCTGCTTCCTTTGTTCCTGATATACCTTCTGGAGAATCTCATGCGTCTGTTGCTGCTGCGGTGCGAGGAGGACGCCCCAGTATGGGTAGAGGGCGTGGGACACGTCCGAAATGTACCTTCTGTGACAAACCGGGACATACAGTGGAGAAATGTTGGAAGAAACATGGAAGACCTGCTGCACCACCTGTGGGGGCAGCACATTGTGCCACTACCACAGGATCCTCATCCTCTACAACTGTGGGTACTACCTCTGGCACCGGCATCACTCTCACTCAAGAAGAATATGATCGGTTCATTCAGGCGACACAGCACATGAGTATGGGGTCATCATCATCTTCTTCATCGGCAAATCTGGCATCTACAGCTGGTAATCAGGCTACATCTCTCATAGCATCTGGCTCATCCTCATCTTGGGTGGTTGACTCTGGCGCCTCACAGCATATGACAGGTATGAGGAGATTGCTCCACACTATTGACTCATCTATTCCTCACCAATCTGTTACACTGGCAGATGGTTCAGTGAAAAGAGTTTTAGCTAGTGGATCAGTCTCCCTAACACCCAAGATTGATCTTACATCAGTTCATTTTGTGCCTGAATTTCCTTTTAATCTTCTTTCTGTTGCAAAACTGATTGACACTCTAAAATGTTGGGTAATATTTGGACCTTCTTGTTTTATATTACAGGATCTCAAGAGTATGAAGACGATTGGTGGGGGGCCTAGGAAAGGTGATCTCTACCTTTTCAATGGTGACAGTCTACCTTGCCAAATGCCTGCTCCTGCTCCATCTATCCTGTTGAGTGGTTCCCCCTTACTATGGCATTGCATATATGGACATCCTTCCTTGGAGAACCTGCGGAAGTTGGAACCAGATTTGTCCCAATTATCTTCCTTAGAGTGTCAGTCATGTCAACTGGGAAAGCACCATAGGTTATCCTATCCCAGTCGAGTCAATAAGAGGGCTTCTTGTCCCTTTGAGTTAGTGCATAGTGATGTGTGGGGTCATGTAAAAGACCAGAGTTATAATAGTTTTCGTTATTTTATATCCTTTGTCGATGATTTCTCACGCATGACGTGGATCTACCTTCTTAAAAGTAGAGAGTCTGTGTTGTCTGTTGTGAAACATTTTCATACTGAAATTAAAGTCCAGTTTGATTGCAATATAAAAATTCTTCAGTCTGATAATGCTTTGGAGTATGTTCAAAAGGCTATGTCTGATTTTTGTAGCTCGGTTGGTATGATTCACCGCACATCTTGTCCTCACACCCCTCAGCAAAATGGGGTGGCAGAGAGGAAGAATCGCCATCTTCTTGATATTGCTCGGTCTATTATGTTTCAATCTAATGTGCCCAAGAAGTTTTGGTCTGAAGCTCTTTTAACTACTTGTTTCTTGATTAATAGGCAACCTTCATATGTTCTTCACGGACAGACTCCTTTTTCTGTATTGCGTCCCAAGGACTCTCCCTATCCTATTCCTCTTAGAGTGTTTGGCTGCACTTCCTTTGTCCATAATTTTGACCCTAAGACCGACAAGTTGTCTCCTAGGTCCATTAAAACACTGTTCCTGGGTTACTCTACTACGAGCAAAGGATACAAGTGTTACTGTCCTAGTCTTCGCCGCATGTTTGTGTCTAGGGACGTCACTTTCCATGAGACCACTCCATATTTCTCCAATGCTATGAGCAAGGGGGAGCAGTTGAGAGAGGGAGAGCCACCAAAAATACAAAATGAGAGACTGGCACCATCGGTGCAGAGTGAGGGAGTGCCACCTATCTTCCAGGATTTTACTCCTATTCCAGATGAACAAGCAAGAGATAGACCTACCATTGAGCATTACCCACATGTATACCACAGGCGACGCAGACAGGATCCAGAAGAAGTAGCGGCACCAGTCCCTGAGCCCTCATCATCGCCTTCTACCAAGGTTTTGGAAAGCGCAAAGCGCGAAGCGCGAAGCGTGCGGAATGCCCCCCATGAAGCGGGAAGCGGGAAGCGGGTTTTGAAGCGGACTAAAGCAGGCACTTTTTGAAAAAGCGGTCTACATTGTTTTAAAGAACTTAGCAAACTTTAGACAAATTTGCATTTCACTTTCTCCCTTCACGCTGGATCTGGAATAGTGCATTACTTCCACCTTGGATCACTTGTCTTAGCCAAACTTTATTCACCCTCGTCCATACTAATTGTGATATAAAATAGAATAATTAGTAGATTAATTTCCAAATTGAGTAAGTATATTTTAGAGTCATAGAATCATAATGCATACAATTAAAATTTAAATATAACAATGTAGGCTAAGTCTTGATGAATGATACATTGCAGCAATTACTACTGAATTTACAATAAATAAATTAATCATAATATCAGTTTTTACAGTGATTAATATGTGACATTGCAGCATATTTTATTCATTATGGAATCATGCAATCATATACAAGTGTCATGATGGTATGTATCGATTCTTCCGACATGATGAAATTGTACAACAACCAACAGCAAAAGCAATCGTATATATGTAATGGGATGATGTGCTTTCCTATAGGAGGTTACCTTATGAGATTGTGCAATATCAAAAAAATCATGCAAATTCAACCACAACTGAAACATGATGTATTACTAATATTATATGATGTAAATTAAAATATAGAAGGAACAGGGATGAAACATCAAAGAAATCCTGCAACTATTATTAATATTATATTATAGACTATATAAATGGCAGATGAAGTACATAGTTTATATATAGACGTACATAGTGTACAAACAGAAGTAATTAATTAGAGATACTAATTACCAAAGTGATTGTTACACCTATTACAATACATAGTTTTCATTCTTTTTAAATTTAGAAGGAAATTGGGCAAGTCCAGGAAAACCTGTTGTGAAGCGCCCTGAAGCGGCCACTTAAGCGGACCCAGAAAAGCGGCCTGAAGTGGGAAAAAGCGGAAAAAAACGGTCGCTTCAGTGCAAAACGCCTCACAACCCGCTTCAATGAAAATACAGCGGCATATGTGCTTGGGCGCTTTAGCGGCCGCTTCGTCCGCTTTTTTATTCACTGCCTTCTACTCAAGAGAATCCTACAGAGACATCAGATCTCAACCTTCCTATTGCTGTTCGGAAAGGTACTAGGTCCCGTACTATTAAACACCCTATTACAAATGTATGTTGCCTGTCTCATCTGTCTACACAGGCCCGTGCATTCGCTATTGGGATTGATTCTGTGTCTATTCCAAGAAACCATTATGATGCTATGAAGAACAATGGCTGGACACAGGCTATGCAACTTGAAATGTCAGATCTCTTAAATAATGGTACTTGGGATCTGGTTGATCTTCCTGCAGGGAAGAAAGTAGTAGGCTGTAGATGGGTTTTCACTATTAAACACAATCCGGATGGATCAGTTGAACGGTTGAAAGCCCGATTAGTTGCAAAGGGCTACACCCAAACTTATGGTGTTGACTTCTTTGAAACATTTTCTCCTGTTGCTCGCCTGAATTCTGTGTGGATCATTATTTCTATTGCTACTACCTTTGATTGGCCACTATTTCAGCTGGATCTAAAGAATGCTTTTCTCCATGGTGATCTACAGGAAGAAGTATATATGGAGCAACCTCCTGGGTTTGTTGCTCAAGGGGAGTGTCAGAAAGTATGCAAATTAAAAAAGGCTATTTATGGGCTGAAACAGTCACCTAGAGCTTGGTTTGACAAGTTCAGTGAAGTTATTCTTCAGATGGGTTTTTCTCGCTCCAAGACTGATCATTCCTTATTTTACTCCAGCTCTTCCCGTGGATCCATTATTCTTCTTGTCTATGTTGATGACATAGTAATTACTGGCAGTGACACCATGGGAATATCTCGTGTCAAAGAGGGTTTACAAAAATACTTCCATACAAAGGATCTGGGCAAACTAAGATACTTTCTAGGCATTGAAGTGCTTAGATCTCATGCAGGTGTCAATTTATCTCAGAGAAAATATGTGCTTGATTTGTTACAGGAGACAGGCATGGTTGAATCTAAATCGGTATCTACACCAATGGATTATCACATCAAAGAGGTGGTTGATGATGCTGAGTATAAAGATCCAGAATATTACAGGAGAATAGTGGGTAAGTTAATATATCTAACAGTCACCCGACCTGATATTTCATTTGTTGTGGGCGTGGTCAGCCAATATATGCATTCTCCGCGACAATCACACTGGACAGCAGTCTGCAGAATTCTGAGGTATCTGAAAAATGCTCCCGGTAAGGGTATCGCATATTCTAGACCAAAGGCACCTCCATCTACTATGTCTCTCACAGGATATTCAGATGCTGACTGGGCTGGTGATCATACTGATAGGAGATCTACATCAGGCTATTGTACCTTTCTAGGTGATCATCTTGTCACATGGAAAAGTAAGAAGCAACATGTGGTTGCTAGATCTAGCACTGAGGCTGAATACCGTGCTATGGCCCATGCATGTTGTGAATTAAAATGGGTCAAATCTGTTTTATTTGAATTGCAAATTTCTCTTCTACCTTCTATGGAGCTCAAGTGTGACAATCAATCTGCTATGCACATTGCCAAGAATCCTATCTTTCATGAGCGTACAAAACACATAGAGGTTGATTGCCATTTTATTCGTGATCAAATAAAAGACGACACTATTGTGACTCCATATGTCAGGTCTGAAGATCAACTAGCAGATATTCTGACAAAGCCTTTGGGTTCAGCAATCTTTCAGAGACTCTGCAGCAAGCTGGGCATACACGATGTGTACTCTCCAGCTTGAGGGGGAGTGTGAAGCAACCTGCATCCCGGTCGATACTATCGACATTCTGTCGATAGTATCGAGATCAGTTCAGGTTCAAGTTGAAGCAAGCTGCATCCCGGTCGATACTATCGACACACATGTCGATAGTATCGAGATTGGTTCAGGCGCAAGACAATATTCCGTCGATACCATCGACACTCAAGTCGATGGTATCAACACCGGCACAGCGGCGGAACGGCAAGCCAGCGGCAGATCTATTTTGCTTATGAAATTTAGTTTTTATTATTTTTCTCTCTTTGTACCTCATGTACTTACCCTAATATATATATACAAGTGTGTAGGCTCAAGCCCTACTCACGTTTGCTGCATCTTGCAGCCGATATGTGATCGGTGTTCCTGTCTTCTTCCTTCTTCATTTCTTCTTACAAATCTATTGGCCTATTTTGTACTGCTCGCGGTATCCATGGAATAAAATTTTGCTCAAAATTTGTTTTATTGCAACCGAACATCAAAAATTATGATTGGAGATGTGAAACGCACAAATACAGGGAATGAGACGTGATTTTGCAAAAATTTCAACCCTAGCTGTGAAATTTCGCCAAACATGCTGAAATTTTACAGTAAAAAGCTCAATTTCAGCCGTAGTTTCACAAAGTGGTACGTAAACACAACTTAAATTTTGAGAAATTTGTTTCTAAGACTGCTAATACTACATCTTGGATATTTTGGCAAACTTTTTTTAATTTCTTGTTTCTAAAGGTTGTTTTTCTTAATTCGAAGTTATGTTCCCCTATCCTTAGACCATCTATACATTACCTTCATCAATTTTTACACTCTTCTATGAGATATCGAAAAATACTCCGAAAATAATAAAGTTCTTTCTTGGATATATGTGTAAATGCCCCGTGTAACCTAGTTAAATGCTAACACTAGACTTATAGAAGTTGTAGTTCGTAATTCTGTAACTTGTAACTGTATGTTCTAGATTCTAAGTTGTAACTTGAAGTTTTAACAGTGTAACTGTCTAGCAGACTTGACATTTCTGTTCATTTGTGCACTTACTCATCAAGACATGGATCCCACCCTAACCTCTAAAATATAATTTATTATATAATCTAGTGTGTTTATGTCTAGACATTGTGTTTGCAAAATTTCATAACTTGATTCCTTCATTTTGCCATTAAAATTCTGTCAAAATTGTTCAGCTTCCTTCACTTACAAATGTGGAAGACTCCCTACATATCCAATATGAAATACTATTCCATATTTGAGTAGATCTTGGCACTTAGATCGTCTTGGTAAATTTTCATGATCTAGTTCACTTATCTGGTCACTCAAAATCATTACGGTCATAAACATCAAAATTTTGGTCGACATTTAAAGAAAAATCAGTTTTCGGGCCATCAGACACAACATCGAAATTGAACATCTAATTCCTTAGTGGTATCCATCGAACCTCCTGCTCCTAATCACTACAACAAAATGGTGTGGCACAAAGGAAAAATCGCCATCTCTTGAAGTAGTGCGTACTATACGTATTCACTATCATGTCCCAAAAAGTTTTTGGCATGAAGCATTCTCCATTGCGTGCTACTTGATTAGCCGCATGCCCTCATCTATTTTGAATAATCAAGTCCCATGCGATATAGTTTATCGAAATGCACCTCTTTTTTCTTTACCCCCTGCATCTTTGGCAATGCCTGTTTTTGTTAAGAATCTTCAGTTTAGGATAACTAAACTTGACCCCCGCTCCACTAAGTGTATTTTTTGGGATATTCTAGAACTCAGAAAGGGTATCAATGTTATGATCCTACCAATCAACAACGGTTCATTAGTGCTGATGTGGTCTTCTTTGAACACATGCCTTACTACTCTGAAAAGGGGTCTTCTTAATCTAGTGATCTATTAAATCCTACTCCACTCCCTCAGGTTGTGGAAGATGTACCCAATGAAGTAACTGAAGTTCTTGCTCTCCCCTGAAAGTTTACAAGAGAAGATGCAAGGTTATAGTCCCCTCCATGGCCCCTCAACAACCAAATCCTCCTTAGTCGGCAGATCACAACACCTCCTAATTAACTTATGATCTACACCTTCTCATTAGTCAAAGGAAAGGTGTTTGTTCCCGTACTCAACATCTGATTAGTAATTTCTTCTCTGCTACTAATCTTGGTGCTAGCTTTAAATGCTTTACTGTTGCTGTCTCTGTTGTTTCTATTCCAAAGACTACTACGCAAGCACTCAAACATCCTGCCTGGCATCAAGCTATGGAAATAGAAATGACTTCTCTTTGCGATTGACATACTTGGGATCTTGTTGTTCGTCCTCGAGACTGCTATACAGTTGGATGTTGATAGATATTCACTACTAAATACCAGCCTGATTGTTCGATTGACCGGCTGAAAGCAGGCCTAGTTGTGAAAGGTTATACTCAAACCTATGGGGTTGACTATTTTGAAACCTTTATCATGTTTCAAGGCTTAACTCTGTGCGGGTGCTTATATCTATTGCTGCAAATAATGATTGTCCTATGTCTCAACTTGATGTTAAAAACACTTTTCTATATGAGGACTTACATGAGGAAGTCTATATGGAGCAACCTCCTGGGTTTGCTGCTCAGGGGGAGTGTTCTAAAGTCTACAGACTTAAGAAGGTGATTTATGGCCTAAAACAAAGCCCACGTGCATAGTTTGACAAATTGAGCCAAATTCTCCTTAAATTTAACTTTCGGTGCCGACATGCTGATCACTCGGTATTCATAAGAAAAACTACTTCAAGGCTTGCTAATCTTATTGTATAAGTGGATGCCATAATTATGTTTGGTAGATATACTAAAGGTATTCATGCTACAAAAGGTATCTAAAACAACATTTTGTTACAAAAGATCTAGAAAAACTCAGATACTTCTTGGGATTGAAGTTTCCCAATCTTCTTCTAGAATTTGTCTTTCACAACGTCGATATGTTCTAGATCTCCTCCAAGAAACATGCATGCTTGGTACTAAACCTGCTTGCACCCCTCTAGATCCAAATACCAATTAGGATGATGAGTCTTTCTCTCCTTATCCTGACAACCACCAATACAGAAGATTGGTTGCTAAGCTGATCAATCTCACTGTTACTAGAACTGACATTACTTCTGCTATTGGACTTGTCAGTAGATATTTAGATAAGCCTCGAAAATATCACTGAAATGTTCTCTATCACATCCTTAAATATCTAACCAATTATCTAGGGAAAGGATTGTTGTATCGACAACATGGACACTACAAACTCTCTGATTATTCTAACTCTGATTATGCTGGTAGTAGATGTGATAGAAAATCTACCTCTGGCTACTATAGTCTTGTTGAAGGCAATCTGGTTACACAACGCAATAAAAAACAGACTATTGTTGCTCGATCTAGTGCTGAAGCAGATTATAAATGCATGGCTCAATCGGCTTGTGAACTGATGTGGGTCCAATGACTCCTGAAGGAATTTCATATATATGATCCATATCCTATTCCTATGTACTGCGACAACAAAGCCTCCATTTTTATTGCTAGGAATCCTCTTTTCATGAGCGTGCCAAGCATATAGAGGTGGATTGTCACTTTATTCGGCTTGTGAACTGATGTGGGTCCAATGACTCCTGAAGGAATTTCATATATATGATCCATATCCTATTCCTATGTACTGCGACAACAAAGCCTCCATTTTTATTGCTAGGAATCCTACTTTTCATGAGCGTGCCAAGCATATAGAGGTGGATTGTCACTTTCTTCGGAAACTTCTTCTATTTGGTCGCATCTACACTCATTATCTCTAGATAGAAGATTAGTTGTTGACATGTTCACCAAGCTACTTCCCAAGACCCACTTTACTACAATGGCGGACAAGATGGGCATGTTTAACATCTGTGCTCCAGCTTGAGGGGGAGTATTTATATATATGTTTTATGCTTTATATTTAGTTTGTGCTTTAGACTACTCTTTTTCTTTAGCTTTTCTTTTATCCCATATCTACTAATTCTATTTCTCACTTACTCTATAGTCCTATAAAAGAGAGTGCCTTGTATTTGTTTTAAACGCATCCAATAAAGGTCAAATCATTCTATAATATATGAACATGTGTTCATATATACATGTAAATGTAATGAATATGGTATTTGTGCTCCCTGGGTCTAAGTTTACCTTGGCCCATGACCCGGCTTGTTTATATATCTGAGTCAAAAAATCAGCCCGGTCCGCCATGTAAATTATATGGACTGAATGTGGGTTGAATTATTTGAATCGGGACATGGGTCCGATCGAGCCAGTTGGAGATGATGATCATTCGTAAGTATAAGGGATACCCTTTGACAAGCTTTTCGATTAACCCCAACACCTAAGCGGCGGAAAGAAGAGTCGAGGAGTGGCAAAGAAACCAAAAATGACTGAGTTATGCTGGTAACCTTTTAAAGTGTGGACTCAAGATTGATCTAAGCACATGATATATAGTGGATGCAAGCTACTGAGCGAGGAAAAAAGAGCATTGCACATCCTCTGAGAGCTTTCACTCAAACTCCTTTATTGATACATTTTTGTTGACCAAATGAGGAACCCAAATTGCACAAGCAATTAGTCTTACATGTATTGGGTCCTATACAGTGATGCAATGTTTCCCTGCCAAGCTACATCAAAGAGGTTTCCAAATGTTCATTGAGAATTTATTGTTCTCTTCTTGTATGGAAAACACTATCGTTCTTCTTTTCCAATTTTACTTAACATTAGTTATTTAATGTTTCTTTTGATACATGTTATATACACAACCTTTTGCAAATAAAGCACATCTAGGAAGGATCCCAAACATAGACCAAATATTAGATAGAATACACTTTTACATATAGATGTACTTATTCATATGCTCCCACAACATGTAAATGATCACGATACAATTATTATGCAAGGAATGTAGATATGAAACGAAATATACATTGCTTCTCTGTACGTTTGATGCCTTCATAACTATTTAGGATTATGGATACATAATCACAAAACATGTCTTAGATCATAAAAGTTAGACTATGAACTAGTGTGGTGATAGCTCAACATTATCCGTACCTCATGGCCCCATGTCCGTTCCTGCAAGGGTCACACACGCATCCTGGATGCTTGACATAACTAATGTTACTACTACATCCTCATCACGTTCAAGAACAATATCGCAAATTTCATGCGAGCTTTGAGATATCTAGGACCAGTCGCATGTCATTTGATGCTTGTTAGGCCCAAAAAGTATAAGCTTGACTTCCACCAAGGAACTTTATAGAAGGAAGGTGAAGGCGAAACCTAAATCATCACAGAGTGAAGGACCATGCCGACCTATATATCATATACTTTGTTTCAACATTTGCATGCTCATTTGTTGGGCTCCTATTCTTATAGGAAGAAGAGGACCAAAGGGATTATCCTGAATAAAAGGAACACTTGAAGCAATTTTTTAATCAAACGATTTTCCTAAGTTTTTAATCTTTTTCCAAAAGAATCTGAGATTTTAAAATGATTTAAACATTGCAAGAACTGAATGTCATCTTTAAATACATGCCCACATGCACACACCTGACTAGCTCATCTAGATTCTGCCACGATTACAAATTCTCATACTGAAACAACTTCAAAATATAAAAATTTGCAGGGGAAATTTCACTTCTATTTCTGTTACTCTTAAGGCCAATAACAAGATAAGAGGCATGAAAAAAGTTCAAAATTCATTGCATAAATAGATAAGTTAAAGACATCAACTCACTTCTTCAGCAAACAACTCTTCCAGCACATCATTTATTTGACGATCCTCGGCCACCATAGCCAATGCCATGCTAACAAGTTCATTGGATAAAACATAATCACTAATCTTCGATGTTGCCAGTAAATTCTTTGTCCTTGGGTCTAGAATCTCACTTATTATAACTGTTTTATCTGATGCCTGCTGCATCTCCCCAATCCAGGATCCCCAGGAAAACCCTCTTTTATCCTGTGGGAGCATTGTTTCAAGAGGCAGACGCTTTGCCTGAAGTGAAATGGAACTCACCCGTATAAGAAGTAATAATCAAGCAACAAACATCATTATCATTGCAAGGCATTTATTATGTAACATATAGAATATATAATAAGAAACAGAACATCAATTAGCGATGTGAAGCAAAAGCTAGAATACCAACTAAAATCAAGATAGTAGGCGTCAATACCATACTATTTTCTACCTGTGCTCGATAAACCCTAGTTCGTAAAATTTGATGGCGCAGCTCTTTTTTATTGAACCAGAAAATCAATTTGTCAATTGTGCATTGTGTCATTTAGCCTCACAGTGACTGCCACAGAGACATGAAGCACAAGACTTAAACAGCCTCTGAAAACAGGAACATAGCCTGCTCTAATGACATTTTCAGCATTCAATTTTTTTTTACTCTTGACAACCTGCAACAAGATGATTTAAAATAGGTTTGCTCCAGAAAAGAAGTGATATCCCAGTTGGTAAGCTTACTGGTTTCTAACCAGGAAGTTGATTTGAATCTCCAGGCTTTGGGATGAACATAATTATCACTTTGTTGTAAAAAAAACAAGTTTGCTCCAAGCTAGTCTTAGTATATCTGATGTTATAAACATGGAACACAATAACATGTACAATGCTTCTGGAATTTGCATATATTGAACACCAAAATGTTGCTTAACTCTTATTTCTATGTTGCTTATATAGAGAAACTGGGAATTGCTTATTAAATGAATTAACCAGTGTACAATACAATCTCTTATATAACAGAAGGGAATAGAGACTAAAGCAAAGATGAGCAATATGGGACTAAACTACCGAAGTAAAAACATAAGTGAGGCACATGCTATGCACATGACACTCAACAAAACATAACATAACACAACATATCTCTATACTCCCCCTCAAGCTGGAGCATAGATGTCGAAGATGCCCAGCTTGTCTACTAGAGTCTGAAAACGAGCTTTAGGAAGATCTTGGTGAAGATGTCCGCAACTTGCTTTTCAGTCCTGAGATATGGAGTGCAAATCCGGCCAGAAAGGACTGTTTCTCGAACAAAGTGACAGTCGACCTCAATATGTTTCGTCCGCTCATGAAAAGTGAGGTTGCTCGCAATAAAAATGGAGGTCGTGTTGTCACAAAACATCAGTATAGGGCTAGAATAGGATATATCGAACTCTTGGAGGAGACTCTGGACCCACAGAAGTTCCATGCAGTATGAGCCATAGCTCGGTATTCTGCATCTGCACTGGATCTGGCGACAACAGTCTGCTTTTTTCTTCACCAGGTAACAAGATTTCCGCCCACAAATGTATAATCTCCTGATGTCGACTTACGATCAGAACGACTTCCTGCATAGTCAGAGTCTGAAAAACCAGATAGATTGCAGTGGCCATGCTTCTTATACAACAAGCCTTTTCCTGGAGAGCTTTTAAGATACCGCAGAATGTGACATATAGCATCCCAATGACACTGTCGGAGTTTATCAAGATACCTGCTGATGAATCCTACGACAGCAGTAAGGTCAGCTCTTGTGACCGTCAGATAGATAAGCTTGCCTACCAGCCTTCTGATCTGGTGATGATCAGCATAGGGAGGAGAATTTTCATCATCCCAATCCATATTTGGGTCAAGGGGAGTGTTGGCTGGTTTGCAGCCCAGCATACTGGTTTCCTACAAGAGATCAAGTACATATTTTCTTTGAGAGAGACACAGTCCTGCAGATGATCTGGAAACCTCAATGCCTAAAAAATACCTCGGCTTTCCAAGATCTTTAGTGACAAAATGTTTTTCTAAGTAGGTTTTAGTTGCCTGTATACCCACAGTATCACAGCCAGATAAAATAATATCGTCAACATAAACAATAAGAATGACAAGTCCAGCCACTGTTTTGAAGATAAAGACTGAATGATCAGAGAGAGAGCGACGGAAGCCAAACGTGACTAAGATCTGACTGAGCTTGTCGAACCAAGCACATGGGCTCTGTTTGAGACCGTAGATGGCCTTTTTCAGTTTACATACTTTAAAGGCAGACTCCCCTTGCGCAACAAAACCGAATGGTTGCTCCATGTATACTTCCTCCTGTAGATCACCATAGAGAAATGCATTTTTAACATCTAATTGAAAGAGAGACCAATCTTGATTAATAACAACAGAAATCAGAATTCGAACAAAATTTAATTGCGCAATAGGAGAGAAGGTCTCAAAATAGTCAACACCATATGTCTGCATGTAGCCTTTTGCAACAAGTCGAGCTTTCAGACGTTCAGTTGTACCATAAGGTTGATACTTAATGGTGAAGACCCAGCGGCAACCAACAGTAGGGCATGAAGAAGGGCGATCCACAAGTTCCCATGTCTTGCGATCACAGAGTGCATGCATTTCCTGATCCATTGCCTGTTTCCAAGCATGAATAACTAGAGCCTCTGCAACAGTCTTTGGAATAGTGACAACAGAAATCGTAGAAGTAAAGCATGCAAAACTTAATGCAGATTGGCAGAAGAGCAGTAATGACTGATAGGATGTTTAGTACAGGAGCGAACACCTTTGGGCAGGCTGATAGGAAGGTGCAAGTCAGAAGTTACCTCAGTGTTTATTTGATCATCCGCAGACGGAGGAATTGGTTGGGGAGGGGCCATGGAAGGAGCGCTTGTCTTTAGCCGGCGTTTGTACATTTACACACGACGACCTTCAATCCGGTTAAAAGAAGGCAAGTACTTTACAATATCTGGTAGAGGCGTGGGTGCCAACATATCACTAGATAGTGTTGCTCCATCATCAGAAAAATAGGACATATGCTCAAAAAAGATCACATCCGCACTGACAAACCATTGTTTGAGTACCGGATCAAAGCAGCGGTAACCTTTTTGGGTTCTAGAATAACCCAAAAAGATGCACTTAGTGGAGCAAGGATCAAGTTTCGTCATTCCTGGGCGTAAATTTTTAACAAAGCAAGTACACCCAAAAATACGAGGGACAGAGAATAGAGGTGCATCAGGAAATAAAATGGAGTAAGGGATACGATTCTGTAAAACAGAAGATGGCACACGGTTTATAAGATAGCATGCCTTAGAAACCACCTCAGGCCAAAAACAGTGAGGGACTTTATAATGAATAAGAAGAGTGCAAGCAACCTCTAATAAGTGGCGATTTTTCCGTTCAGCAATACAATTTTGTTGTGAAGTGTAAGGGCAAGTGGTTTAATGGATAGTGTCACGATTAGAACAAAAAGATGTGACAAACTTTTACATAAATTCTAGGGCATTATCGGTATGAAAAATTTTAATGGGTTTATTGAACTAGGTCTGTATTTCAGAAAAGAAGATACAAATATTGTCCAAAACAGTGGCACGGTCTTTGAGCAAAAACAGCCAATTAGTATGGGAATAATCATCAATAAAAGTCAGAAAATATTTAACACCAGAGTGACTCGGAACAGAGCATGGACCCCAGATGTCCGCATGAACAATATCAAAAATTGCCTTAGAACCAATTTCCATTTTAGCGGGAAAAATAGACCACGTTTGTTTTCCCAAAACTCAAGATGCACAAGAAAAATTGTTTTCAGATAATGTAGGAAATAAATGCTTCAAACTTGTATCAGATGGATGACCCAGCCGGAAGTGCAACTGAAGTCCTGTGACTGATGTAGACAGAAGAGCAGAAGCTGCAAGCGGTCCATCCAAATAATATAGTCCATTTGGTCCTTCATGGCCCGAACCAATCCTCGTCTTTATGCGGAGATCCTTCAAAACACAACCAGAGCGATCAAATTTAATAGAGCACTGAAGTTGTTTTATAGTTTTACTGAAAGATAATAAATTAACATAAAATTGTGGTATGTATAAAACAGATTGGAGATGCAGCTTCTGAGATAGAGGAGCAGTGTCAATGCCATGAACAGGAGTCTTAGAGCCATTTGCAACAGTGACAGATGGAATATTAGAGGTTTTAGTCAGAGCACAAAATAATTGGATGTCGACAACCATACGGACAGACGCACCAGAATCAGTGCACCGTTAATTGTTACCAGCAGAAGGAGAGGCAAGCATGGCTGAGGAACCAGCAGCAGATGTCGAAGGTGTTTGATTCATACGCTCCTGGAAAAACTTCTCGAACTCTGAGTGAAGCCATTCAGTAGACGGCAGAGTAGACGGTTGGTCGGATGCAGTATCAGTGGCGGTTTCTGTAGAGGCCTGGTTAGCCCAGGCTGGCTTACCGTGCTTGATTCAACACCTATATTCATTGTGATTATCATGACTGTGAAGCAACCTCCATCCCGGTCGATACTATCGACACTCTGTCGATAGTATCGAGATCAGTTCAGGTTCAAGTTGAAGCCACCTGCATCTCGGTCGATACTATCGACACACATGTCGATGGTATCGAGATTGGTTCAGGCGCAAGACAATGTTCTGTCGATACCATCGACACTCATGTCAATGGTATCGACACCGGCACAGCGGCAGAGCGACAATCCAGCGGCAACTCTATTTTGCTTATGAAATTTATTTTTTATTCTTTTTCTCTCTTTGTACCTCATGTACTTACCCTAATACATATATACAAGTGTGTAGGCTCAAGCCCTACTCACGTTTGCTGCATCTTGCAGCCGACATGTGATCAGTGTTCTTGTCTTCTTCCTTTCTTCATTTCTTCTTACATGGTATCAGAGCGGAGATCGATCTAGGGTTTCTCCTTTCTCTCTCCGGCGGATCTCTCCAGGTCTCTCTCTCCTTGACGGTCGATTGCTTCCCACCCGTCAACTTGGTGTAATCCACCGGCTGCGTAGAACCACCGTTGGCTACTCTGGGTCTGCGGTAGATATCTAACTCTACCGTAGCCACTATCACAAAGCGGTTGAGGATCTCCAGGTGATCCAACGATCATCTAAAAACACCACCGGAGGACTAGTTTCGTCTCAACCATCATCCTAGTCACACCTCCTCCATGTGTGATTAGGAAGATCATTTGGAGGCTGTGAATGCGTCAGTAACGCATTTCTCCTTGTTTTTCTTCTGTGTGTGACGTGTATCTCTCTGTCACCACTCTCTATTTGACGTGTATCTATCCGTCATATAATCCGTTCTACAATGGAGGATATCAAGACACCTATGATCTACAACAAGGTGTCACCTATCGCCTCCATTAAGCTCAACGGGAAAAATTATCTTCTATGGATGAACGCCATCCACACCGTCTTGGAGGCTCGTGACAGAGCAAGGCATGTTGACTCGGGTCCCAAGGCATCTACTGACGAAGGGTATGCTGAATGGAAGCGACATGACAATCTTGTGAAGACTTGGTTGTGGAATAGTATGGAACCTGCAATTACCGCAAGGTTCATGTTCTACTCTACGGCCAAGGAAATATGGGACGCAGTGAAGCAACATTATTCTCAAGAGAAGAATGCTCTCCGTCAGTTTATGATCTATGATCGTCTGTTTGCTGAAAAGCAGGGTGACCGATCTCTTGAGGAGTATTTTGGGGCGATTCAGGCTCTTGCTCAAAAGCTAAGTTATTATCATCCTGTGGCTGTTGCTGAATAGATAAAGGATAGAGATGATCTGGTTACAGTCAAATTCTTATCTGGGCTTAACTCGGCTTGTAGCTCCGCTCGGAGCGTTATTCTGGCTACTGATAAACTACCCAGTCTTGTGGAGGCTTATTCAAGGATCCAACAATCTCTATTTGAGTCTGCTTCCTTTGTTTCTGATATACCTTCTGAAGAATCTCATGCGTCTGTTGCTGATGCGGTACGAGTAGGACGACCGGGTATGGGTAGAGGGCGTGGGACACGTCCGAAATGTACCTTTTGTGACAAACCGGGACATACAGTGGAGAAGTGTTGGAAGAAACATGGAAGACCTGCTGCACCACCTGTGGGAGCAGCACATTGTGCCACCACCACAGGATCCTCATCCTCTACAACTGTGGGTACTACCTCTGGCACCGGCATCACTCTTACCCAAGAAGAATATGATCGGTTCATTCAGGCGACACAACACATGAGTATGGGGTCATCATCATCTTCTTCATCGGCAAATCTGGCATCTACAGCTGGTAATCAGGCTACATCTCTCATAGCATCTGGCTCATCCTCATCTTGGGTGGTTGACTCTGTCGCCTCACAGCATATGACTGGTATGAGGAGATTGCTCCACACTATTGACTCATCTATTCCTCACCAATCTGTTACACTGGCAGATGGTTCAGTGAAAAGAGTTTTAGCTAGTGGATCTGTCTCCCTAACACCCAAGATTGATCTTAAATCAGTTCACTTTGTGCCTGAATTTCCTTTTAATCTTCTTTCTGTTGCAAAACTGATTGACACTCTAAAATGTTGGGTAATATTTGGACCTTCTTGTTTTATATTACAGGATCTCAAGAGTATGAAGACGATTGGTGGGGGGCCTAGGAAAGATGATCTCTACCTTTTCAACGGTGACAGTCTACCTCGCCAAATGCCTGCTCCTGCTCCATCTATCCTGTTGAGTGGTTCCCCCTTACTATGGCATTGCAGATATGGACATCCTTCTTTGGAGAACCTGCGGAACCAGAGTTATCCCAATTATCTTCCTTAGAGTGTCAGTCATGTCAACTGGGAAAGCACCATAGGTTATCCTATCCCAGTCGAGTCAATAAGCGGGCTTCTTGTCCCTTTGAGTTAGTGCATAGTGATGTGTGGGGTCCTGTAAAAGACCAGAGTTATAATGGTTTTCGTTATATTATCTCCTTTGTCGATGATTTCTCACGCATGACATGGATGTACCTTCTTAAAAGTAGAGAGTCTGTGTTGTCTATTGTGAAACATTTTCATACTGAAATTAAAGTCCAGTTTGATTGCAATATAATAATTCTTCAGTCTGATAATGCTTTGGAGTATGTTCAAAAGGCTATGTCTGATTTTTGTAGCTCGGTTGGTATGATTCATCGCACATCTTGTCCTCGCACCCCTTAGCAAAATGGGGTGGCAGAGAGGAAGAATCGCCATCTTCTTGATATTGCTCGATCTATTATGTTTCAATCTAATGTGCCCAAGAAGTTTTGGTCTGAGGCTCTTTTAACTGCTTGTTTCTTGATTAATAGGCAACCTTCTTCTATTCTTCAAGGACAGACTCCTTTTTCTGTATTGCGTCCCAAGGACTCTCCCTATCCTATTCCTCTTAGAGTGTTTGGTTGCACTTCCTTTGTCCATAACTTTGATCCTAAGGCCGACAAGCTGTCTCCTAGGTCCATTAAAACATTGTTCCTGGGTTACTCTAATATGAGCAAAGGATACAAGTGTTATTGTCCTAGTCTTCGCCGCATGTTTGTGTCTAGGGACGTCACTTTCCATGAGACCACTCCATATTTCTCCAATGCTATGAGCAAGGGGGAGCAGTTGAGAGAGGGAGAGCCACCAAAAATACAAAATGAGAGACTGGCACCATCGGTGCAGAATGAGGGAGTGCCACCTATCATTCCGGATTTTACTTCTATCTCGGATGAACAAGCAGGAGATAGACCTACCATTGAGCATTACACACATGTATACCATAGGCGAGGCAGGCAGGATCCAAAAGAAGTAGCGGCACCAGTCCCTGAGCCCTCATCATCGCCTTCTACTCAAGAGACTCCTATAAAGACATCAGATCTCGACCTTCCTATTGCTGTTCAAAAAGGTACTAGGTCTTGTATTATTAAACACCCTATTACAAATGTATGTTGCCTGTCTCATCTGTCTAAGCAGGCCCGTGCATTCGCTATTGGGATTGATTCTGTGCCTATACCAAGAAACCATTATGATGCTATGAAGAACAGTGGCTGGACACAGGCTATGCAACTTGAGATGTCAGCTCTCTTAAATAATGGTACTTGGGATCTGGTTGATCTTCCTGCAGGAAAGAAAGTAGTGGGCTGTAGATGGATTTTCACTATTAAACACAATCCGGATGGATCAGTTGAACGGTTGAAAGCCCGATTGGTTGCAAAGGGCTACACCCAAACCTATGGTGTTGACTTCTTTGAAATATTTTCTCCTATTGCTCGCCTGAATTCTGTGCGGATCATTATTTCTCTTGCTACTACCTTTGATTGGCCACTATTTCAGCTGGATGTAAAAAATGATTTTCTCCATGGTGATCTACAAGAAGAGGTATATATGGAGCAACCTCCTGGGTTTGTTGCTCAGGGGGAGTGTCAGAAAGTATGCAAATTAAAAAAAGCTATACATGGGCTGAAACAGTCACCTAAAGCTTGGTTTGACAAGTTCGGTGAAGTTATTCTTCAGATGGGTTTTTCTTGCTCCATGACTGATCATTCCTTATTTTACTCCAGCTCTTCTTGTGGATCCATTATTCTTATTGTATATGTTGATGACATAGTAATTACTGGCAGTGACACCATGGGAATATCTCGTGTCAAAGAGGGTTTGCAAAAACACTTCCATACAAAGGATCTGGGCAAACTAAGATACTTTCTAGGCATTGAAGTGCTTAGATCTCATGCAGGTGTCAATTTATCTCAGAGAAAATATGTGCTTGATTTATTACAAGAGACAGGCATGGATGAATCTAAACCGGTATCTACACCAATGGATTATCACATCAAAGAGGTGGTTGATGATGCTAAGTATCAAGATCCAGAATATTACAGGAGAATAGTGGGTAACTTAATATATCTAACAATCACCCGACCTGATATTTTGTTTGTTGTGGGCGTGGTCAGCCAATATATGCATTCTCCGCGACAGTCACACTGGACAACAATCTGCAGAATTCTAAGGTATCTGAAAAATGCTCCCGGTAAGGGTATCACATATTCTGCAGAATTCTGAGGTATCTGAAAAATGCTCCCGGTAAGGGTATCACATATTCTAGACCAAAGGCACCTCCATCTACTCTGTCTCTCACAGGATATTCAGATGCTGACAGGGCTGGTGATCATACTGATAGGAGATCTACATCAGGCTATTGTACCTTTCTAGGTGATCATCTTATCACATGGAAAAGTAAGAAGCAACATGTGGTTGCTAGATCTAGAACTGAGGCTGAATACCGTGCTATGGCCCATGCATGTTGTGAACTAAAATGGGTCAAATCTGTTCTATCTGAATTACAAATTTCTCTTGTACCTTCTATGGAGCTCAAGTATGACAATCAATCTGCTATGCACATTGCCAGGAATCCTATCTTTCATGAGCGTACAAAACACATAGAGATTGATTGCCATTTTATTCGTGATCAAATAAAAGACGACACTATTGTGACTCCATATGTCAGATCTGAGGATCAACTAGCATATATCCTGACAAAGCCTTTGGGTTCAACAATCTTTCAGAGACTCTGCGGCAAGCTGGGCATACACGATGTGTACTCTCGAGCTTGAGGGGGAGTGTGAAGCAACCTGCATCCCGGTCGATACTATCGACACTCTGTCGATAGTATCGAGATCAGTTCACGTTCAAGTTGAAGCCACCTGCATCTCGGTCGATACTATCGACACACATGTCGATGGTATCGAGATTGGTTCAGGCGCAAGACAATGTTCTGTCGATACCATTGATACTTATGTCGATGGTATCGACACCGGCACAGCGGCGAAACGACAATCCAGCGGCAGCTCTATTTTGCTTATGAAATTTATTTTTTATTCTTTTTCTCTCTTTGTACCTCATGTACTTATCCTAATATATATATACAAGTGTGTAGGCTCAAGCCCTACTCACGTTTGCTGCATCTTGCAACCGACATGTGATCAGTGTTCCTGTCTTCTTCCTTTCTTCATTTCTTCTTACAATGACCACACCAGTTGCAGAAGCGAGGGCCAGTAGCTTGACCTCGTCCAGTAGTAGTAGAGGAGCCACGTCTACCAGTGGGAGGTAGACGTCCGCCACGACCGCGGCCTCGACCGTGGCCACGTCCAGAGTCAACAGTGCAAGCAACTAGAGAAGGATGCCCAATAACAGGTTTATAGGTCACTGACGGTAGTCTTTGAACTCGCTTGAGGACGTCTCGAAGAGTAGGCAGAGGGTCACTCGACAGAATCTGATCGACCACGCCGGAGAAGGAAGCAAGAAGGGCGGCTAGAAATTAGACCAGTTATAGTTCATTGCGCTGTTTCTGGGCTTCTTTTATGTCAGCTGTCAAACAATGGTAGATTTCATACTCATTCCAGAGAGCAGACCACTGGTTGTAGAAGTCCTCGATGGAAGTATCGGAAGAAAACTCCTTCTTGGCTAGGTTTTTGAAATTTTCAAAAACACGTTTAGGATTTTGCTGATGGGAGTAGACATGGGAGAGTTGATCCCACATTGCCTTAGCATCATTAAGGCATAACAAGGACTGACTGATCCACGGCTCGGTGCTATTAAGAAGCCAGAACATAACACCAGAGTCGTCTTTGGACCATTGTGCATAAGTTTGCTTGCTTTTTTCATCAGCAGTAGCAACAGGGGCAGCAGGAGGATCAGTAGTAAGATGTGAGTACCGGCCTTGGGCCTTGACATAGAGGACGAAGGACGCCGACCACAGATGGTAATTAGAGCCATCGAGCTTGACAGTGGTAACATAGAGAGTGAGGAGGCTCAATCGAGGCCATGATGAACAGAGGTAGGGCAGTAGTGAAGAGGTGGTGCAACAACAACATGCAGTGGATATTGAACCCACTATGGGACAGTAGCAACAGTAGGGATCTGACGCATCAGATCAGAAGAGACCCGTGTTGGGCAGATAGACTAATAAAGGAACCTACACCGTCATGAGGAAGATCAATATTCCATCATGAGGCACAGACAGAAAACCAACCAGAGAGATAGGAGACTCTCAACGTGGGATGGATATGGCTGTCCGGAAGGTTGCACTTACGAAAATGAGCGTGAGGAAGCACGAGAGGAGGACAACAGTGCGGTGGTGGAGGGAGGAGGGGTGGCGACTGGTGGAGGGAGGAAGGGTGGTGGTGGTGGGAAGAGAGGGTGGGGAGAGGGTGGTGGGGGGCGGCGGCGGAAAGGGAGGGTGGAGGGGCTGCAACGGTGGGTGGTAGAGGGGAGGGGGGTGGGTGCCGGCGCCCGGGGGGGGTGTTGAAGGCTTAGGGCATAGGGGCAGGGTGGGAAAAAGAAACTCGAGGAACCAGAACTGCTCTTGATACCATATAGAGAAACTGGGAATTGCTTATTGAATAAATTAACCAGTGTACAATACAATCTCTTATACAACAGAAGGGAATAGAGACTAAAGCAGAGATGAGCAATATGAGACTAAACTACTGAATTAAAAACATAAGTGAGGCACATGCTATGCACGACACTCAACAAAACACAACATATCTCTATAGCTTAACTTAAAGCCTTAATCCATCAGTTACAAGAAGTAGCCAAAGTCATTCAAGAAAATTTGAATACTTTAATTGAAACTGATAGTGAGACAGTTGCAAAACAGATATATACAATCAAACCAGTACCAGCTGAGTCAGCTCGCAACCCCCCTTTAGTGGTAGGAGGGAGTTGGACTCGCAACAGCATGCATGGATACTTGCAGATAGAAATTGCATTAAAACCATAAGTACCTACCAACTTAGAGAAGTAATTACAAAGAAACATTACTGGGTTATAAGAAAGGCTTGCTTAGCTATTATTGAATCTTCAGCAATTACCTGAATATCTCTGATTAAAAGCAAAGTAGCAAGAGATCTGGAATCAGCTTGAATTGCAGAGTCTTCCACAGATTCATCGGCCAGTATCAGAATCTGTAAGCAGGACAGGTTTACTTTCTCAATGAATCACAATGGGTCGATGTAGTATGAGATCCTGAGCTTAAAACAAAATGTTGCACCAAAATGACTCACAGAATCAAATGTTTCAAGGGGAAGGCTCTCCAAGTGACGGCGCATGACAGCATTTCCTTCACGGTTTATTAAGGAAATATTTTCTAATCGGGAAATATCAAGGCCACCTTCAATTAGCTTTTTATCCCTTTCATTTTCAGGTACATCATTGAACAACCACAACTCTGAGTCGGGGGCCAGAAAGGCATCCAATACCTAGTGAAATGCATATACAACATTGACAATCTGTACCGAGGAACTAAAGCAGACCTTTGCATAAGTATTGAAAATGTTTTTATCTAAAGATAAAACATATAAGAAGCATAAAGATTAAATTTTTTTTTGGAAAAGAATGAATTTGACAGGTGTACAACAAAACTTTCAACATTTCTGTATAAATGCATGCATGGAAAAAGATCTATGAAAGGCATTTCATCAAAATAAAGCAACTCTCTTGAAGTTCGAACATTACCAAAAAAATATGACACCATTTTAGTTAATCTCACAAAGGATTTGAAATTTGGTTACACGACATCATCAACTAAATCCTGTGGCTCATTTTCTTGTCAAAAGGCACAGTTGCAGTAAAGAACATACACATTAATTTGAAATACTACTGTCCTTTATACATAGAGCCATGACATTGTTAGTAAGATTATGATGCTTTTAAGTATCAGTGGTCCTTGTGGGCCTAACATGCTTAGCTTAAATCAATGCATGTTTAATACACATTGTATAATCAGGGAGTAGTGCTTCCGTTTATACCTAGATAAGCATGAACTATGTACCCTGTTAATCTTCAAGCAATTAAAACTGTTTCTCTTCACATGGTATGAGAACCATAATGAGCCTTTTCTATTTTTTTTCACTTTATATTCTTAACTTTTTCTCACATTTTGGGCAACTCTACAATACTTTGATATAGTTTCCGGGCCTTTCAGCGCAGCACACACATATCCCTCAGGTTGGGTGACCCCAAGGGTTTCTTCTCCCTCTCCAAACATGCCAGACATTCCACTCTAGCCACTCCTCCCTCCCCTCTTCTCTCTCACCACATTGACCTCTTTCTCCCTTAGACTGTCAACAACAATAGACTCCCATTTATGGACAATGACCTCTTTCTCCCTATCCTGGAAAGAGCTTATAAAGAGAGATTTTGAATATTTACATCTTTGATCAAAATATGACCCATAACAGAGCTGATTGGGAAAGAAAGATCCATGTAGCCAATCCCAACATGGTTGAGATAGAGGCTTAGACGAAGACGATGATGACGATGGTGGTGGTGGTGGTGGTGAAAAAATGAGAGACATCCTCACTCTTTACCCCATATTAACACAAGTAATATATCAGCTATTGGGCTGGGCCTATTTACATTTTTGCTTATGTATTGTTTATTACTTGTGTGATTAGTTCATCACTTAAGATCCATGTTAACTCTACGAGACTAGTACTTAGACATAAACAAATTGAATTATTCTAATTCTACATGGTTTCCGAGAAATTTTCTCTAGGACCGTACTCTCTTTTTCTACCCTTACCCTTCTAACCTCCACGGTTCTTTCCTTCTCCTCTATAGGCTTCTGGTAGCCCCAGCAACCGACTCATCAGCCAACAACACCTCTAGTTGGACGACCAGCCAGCAGCAATGGCAGGCCAGACCGCCATCTGTCGGCCAAGAGAAGAGGCACATTGGGACACTTAGCCGCTGCCCGTGGGCCTGCAACAGGCGAACCAGCAGCAGGAGGTGTAGCAAAAGCTGCATGCCATCGTGTCGTCCTATTCAGGGGGTTGTAGGGCCCCACAGTCAAAACCTTGGACTCATTGGGGTCTTGGCTTGAGCCAACCGTCTCATCCCTTTCTTATTTTAGAGTCCACCAGAATAAAGAAAGAGAGAGAAGATAAGGAAAAGTTCCTCTTTCAAATAAAAATTAGAAGGGGCAAAGCATTAGCTTCATTTTTCCTCTCTAGGTGAATTCCGTAAACCACGCAGCTGAGTGTTCTTTATCTAAATTTGGGGGATTATGTTCTTCTAACCACATCACTTTACTCCTTTCTACTTTGCAACTTTTCCAAAAGTGCTTAGCATTTTTTTCATACCATGCTAAACTCCAGCAGTGGTAACTTCTTCTTGTACCTACCATGCCTACATACTAATACTTTACTTTTCCATTTACCATGCATACTCTGACACGATATATTTGTTATAAACATGATTGAAGATAAAGCCTAGAAGGCCTCTACACCTGGTACTTAAGTGGCTACAAGGTCTTGTTCACTCGCCTCTTGCCTTTTAAACAATAGCTAAGATCTAAGTTTATTTTGTGATTTTATCCCCAATCATAAGGGTTTCCTCCATTTACCTCCAAATGTGAGCAAAGAAATGCTTTTAAAAATTGATATCATTCTCACGTTTCTTTATATCCAATTATACAAGTAAAAGTTCTATGCCTTACCAAAAGTGATTCTTTAAGCTCCTTTTTGGGGTTTTAGTTACTACAAGTAGGTGTATAGCCTGGTTAGGCTATCCAACAAAAAATTAACAAGAACTAATTATGATGAAACATTTAGGAAAGTGCTAATATAATTCAATGAAATCTTTCACCCATTTAAACATCCATTTGTCCGATGTAATAATATGGCAGCTATTCTAACCAGTAGTTCTTTTACATGAGTAAACAACAATTCACCTTTTTACCTTGCCTGGTTGAAATTAAATATCAATTGCAACCAAATCAACTGTAAAACCAGCCAAAGGAACATAGTTTCTTCCCTCTAGTAATCATTTAAAAGTAATGATGATTCTTTTCTTCAAGTAATATAGAAATGATGATCATCTAAATTGCTTCTTAAGAGTTACCATAATCATATCTTCAATATCACGTCGCCAACCACAAAAAAGTATCTTTTCAGGAGATTTGGGAACTATAAAATCTTTAGGGATACGTCCTTCACAAACCTGCAAGGTTAAGGAAAAGGAAAAGTAATTAGGGGGATCAAAGGAAGAGCTTACCACAATCATATCATCTATGTCCCTTCGCCATCCACACAATAGAATCTTCTGGGGCTTTCTTGTGGTTCGGACAATGTTTAAGTATATTTCCTCTTTAACCTGAATAAGAAAATTCATTTATTTGTGTTTTAATAATGATGCACCAACTATTGTTCTAAAAAATACATTAAACTCATGGTGGATATACTATGCTTTGTGCCTACACAGCATTTTGTTTGTTGTACGCTCTCACTTAATAATCCTATGATCGACAACTATCACACAGTTATCTCCTTAAGAAAAACATCCTCACTTCTAATATTATAACTTCCATAGTAAAATGGAAAAATAACACAATACAATGACTCTTAAAATCTGATGAAAAGGTGTGGCTCAAAACTGCATTTGTAGTAGTTGAAGAAGAAATTGAAGATAAAAATTAAGTCATGTTCACTATTACCTTGAATTAAAATTTCAATGTTTTAGAAAGTGGGAAGTGGGAGGTGGGAAGCGTAGGACGTTGTGGCCACTTATGTGTCAGGTAGGTGCTTTTTGAAAAAGCGGATGCCTAATTTCCTACATTATTTTATACAAAAGTACACACATTTCTATAGATAATCATTCTTTTTTAATCTATACATAGCTAAACCCATACAACAGTATCGCCCAACACAACATTATTGTTACTTAATTGATAATTACGGTCTACGGGTGGATCAAGCTTGAGAATGCATGTATTACATATAGTTTAATGCTAGCATCATATTATCATGTAACCTACTTGTTCATATATGTCTTTATTTACGGTTCTATTATTTTACATTTCTATATGGACCTCAATGTAATTGTACCACTTATATAAATATCAGGGTACACAAGTTGTGTAACCCTATGCTCTCCAATTTTCCTGTTCTCATGGTACCAGAGCAGGCTTAGATCTGGGAGCAGCCGCTCTTCCCCTTCCCTCCCTCCCTTCTCTCTCTCTCTCTCACCACCGGTCGCCGTCGTTCCCCCCCACCCCCGCCGCGCAGCACCCGCTCGCAGCCAGCCGCAGCAGCGCCGCGCCGGGGCATCCAGCTGCCGTGGGTTTTCTCCTCGCCGCTTGCCCGGTGGCTTGAACCCCTACTGAAGGACATCTTCGAATCTGCTGTTTTTGCCTGCCCGTATTGGTCGTTGAGCCACCGGGTTTTCTGTTGCGCCGAGGCGTAGCCCGTATGTAACTGGTTCGTCCAGTCTTTTATCTTTGCCTACTGCCGCCTAGCTGAGGAACTAGGCGGTTGTGTTCTGCCTGTGCCTGCGTGCTCTTCTCTTTGTCGGCAATTGGTGATCTACCTGCCATGACGTCTTCACACGAGGATCTGCGTCGTCAGGTTACCACTGTTAAACTGGATGGGAAAAACTACCAGCATTGGATTTGTTCCATGGAGATCTATGTTAAATCTCAAGGAAAACTGTCACATTTGACGCATGATCCACCTCCTGTGCCTGCTGCCACTGCCGACTCCAAGGATGTCAAAGCATATGGTGACTGGGTTAAAGATGATTCTACTATTATGACTTGGATTCTGAATAGTAGTGAGACAAAAATTAATGTCACCTTACTATACCTGCAGACAGCCAAGCAGATGTGGGATCAGCTTGCTAGTACCTACTCACACAACCAGAATCCGAAGAAAGTTTTTGATATCAACAAGCAGCTCAGTCGTCTGCACTTCTCGGGATCTGATCTTACCGACTACTTTTCTGCCTTCAAGGGAATTTGGGGGCAATTGGAGGCCTACCATCCCTTGTCTACTGATTTGGCTACTATGCAACGTCAACGCCAGGAGTTGCAAGTAGTTCAGTTCTTGTGTGGCTTACCTGACTCATATGCTGGGGTGGTGGATCAGATTCTGGCCAATGATCCCCTACCTACATTACAGAGTGCTTTTCAGCGTCTACATCGCCTGCCTGTATCCTCATCTGAGACGTCTACTGATACTGGCGATTCCACTGCCCTCGCTGCTGTCTGGTCGTGGCCGTGGCCGTGGACGCGGCCGTTCTCACAAGACTTGCCCTCCTCTTGGTGCTGGAAGGGGGAGGAGCTCTTCTGGTCGTGGAGCATCTTCTGGTCCTACTGCTGCATGCCCTCAGACTGGTCAACGGTTCTGCAGCTTCTGTGGCCGATCTAATCATATTGAAGAAAAATGTTGGGAGAAATATGGAAAGCCCGCCTGGGCTAATGCAGCTTCAGATACTCATACTACCACTGAGGTAGTACCACGGTCTACTCCTACTAATGCATTCAGTTCTACTATTGTCGACTTCATCCGTGCTGAGGTGGAGCGTCTGCTGGTTGAGCGTACTGGGTCATCCTCTGGGACTGCTTCTGGAGCACATGCTGCTACTTATTCTGGTTGTAATACTGCCTTCCTCAGTGCACCCTCATCTAATACTGGTAATACCAAATGGGTTATTGATTCGGGTGCTTCATCTCATATATCTGGGAATCGGTCTCTTTTCAAAAGATTAGCTAGACCGATATCTCATTCTTCTGTTATGCTTGCTGATGGCACCAAGTCTCCTGTTTCTGGGATTGGAGACATTGTTTCTGAGTTTCTGTTAAAATCTACCCTATATGTACCTCACTTTCCGCTCAATTTATTATCTGTTAGCAAAGTTGTGCGTAGCCTGAACTGCAGTCTTACTTTTTACCTGGTTCATGTGTTTTTCAGGACCTTTGCACGAGGATGAAGATTGGTGGGGGGCATGAAGGATCTGAAGGATTATATTATCTCGATTATCTGAAAAAGGTGGACAATGTTGTGTTGGCTTCAGCTTTATCTTCATCTGTTTCGGCTTTACAGTGGTACTACAGACTTGGACACCCATCTTCTGAGAAGCTCAGACATATAGTATCTGGTGTAGGGACACATTTGTTTCAGTGCGAGTCATGTTAGGAAAACAGACCAGGGTTGTTTATCCTAAACGATCTCATATTAGTAGCAAAAATATTTTTGATCTTGTTCATGATGATGTATGGGGTCCATGTCATGTTCCGAGTCTGTCTGGATACAAGTACTTTATATTATTTATTGATGATTTCTCTCATGCCACGTGGTTGTTTCTTATGAAAAGCCGATCTGAGGTGTTGTCCACAATTAAATTCTTTTTTGTTGAAATAAAAACACAATATTCTATGCCTGTTAATATTTTTAGAACTGATAATGCATTGGAGTTTGTTCAGAATGATGTTGAATTGTTTTGTAAATCGGTTGGCACTATTCATCAGACGTCATACGCACATACACCTCAACAGAATGGAGTTGCGGAACGCAAAAATAGACACTTACTAGAGGTTGCTAGAACTATCATGCTGCATTCTAATGTGCCTCGCCTATTCTGGCCTGAAGCCATTCTGACTGCCTGCTTCTTAATAAATCGAATGCCTTCTTCTGTGATTGGAAATAAAATTCCTGTACAAGTTCTACAACCTGATGCACCATTGTTTTCTGTACCTCCTCGGATATTTGGTTCTACCTGCTTTGTACGGTTACTAGGGCCAACCTATGATAAATTATCTCCAAGAGCCGCAAAATGCATTTTTTTGGGGTATTCTCAAACGCAGAAAGGGTATCAGTGTTATAACCCTACTACTAAAAAATGGTTCACAAGCAGTGATGTTGTCTTTTTTTAGGATACCCCCTTTTACTCAGCTAAAGGAGATAGTTTGAATTCAGATATTATTGCTCCTCTTCCTATTACCAGTGACTGTGCTTCTGATAATTCAAATACTAGAAATACTACTCCACTTATTGTATATCAACGCAGGAACATGTCCCAGCCTGGTCAAGCACCCCCCAATCAACATCAATCTTCTCCTCTAGAAAGGGCACTCGTTCCTGTACTACTCATAATATTGCTAATCATGTCTCTACTACACATTTGAGTGTTCATGCAAGTAATTTTGTCACTACCTTATCTGCTATTGCTATTCCAAAGATTGTACATGATGCCCTGCAAAGTACAACATGGACTACTGCCATGAAAGAGGAGATGAATGCTCTTGATGATCGAGAAACTTGGGAGCTGGTGGATCCACCTCCTGAGTGCAAACCTGTTGGCTGCCGATGGGTATATGTTGTGAAATATCAACCTGATGGTACAGTAGAACGTCTGAAGGCACGCCTGGTGGCGAAAGCGTATACACAGACTTATGGTATTGACTATTTTGAGACTTTCTCACATGTTGCCCGTCTTAATTTTGTCATAATTTTACTTTTTGTTGCTATTAATCTTGACTGGCCTCTTATACAACTAGATGTTAAAAATGTCTTCTTGTATGGTGATCTTCAAGAAGAGGTCTATATGGAGCAACCTCCTGGGTTTGTTGCTCAGGGGGAGTCACATAAAGTCTGCAGGTTAAAGAAATATATCTATGGACTCAAACAGAGTCCTCGAGCATGGTTTGACAAGCTGAGTAAAATTCTGACTATTTTTGGATTCCAGAGATCACAAGTTGATCATTCGATCTTTACAAAAAAGACCCCCTCTGGTATTGTGATTCTTATAGTATATGTTGATGATATCATTCTGTCTGGCAGTTATTCTCTTGAAATTCAGGCTACTAAAACTCACTTGTGTAAACATTTTGCTACTAAAGATCTGGGGAAACTGCGATATTTTCTGGGCATTGAGGTATCTAGAACTTCTAATGCTCTTGTTTTATCTCAGAGGAAGTATGTACTTGATTTATTACAGGAAACTGGGATGCTTGGTGCATGACCAGTTGATACTCCTCTGGATCCCAATGTCAATTGGGATGATGACTCTTCCCCTATATTTCCAAACAACAAAAAATACAGGAGGTTGATTGGCAAGATGATTTATCTGACTGTGACTAGAGCTATAGAATTAAATGTCCGATTTCGATGCCGTGTCCGATGGCCCAGAAACAGAAATTTTTCGAAATTTCGCACGAAATTTCGATATTTACGGCCCTAACGATTTCGACGACCAAATAAGCGAATTAAATTATGAAAATTTACCAGGACGATCTAAACACCAAGATCTACTCAAATATGCAATAATATTTCATATTGGATATGTGGGGTGGGGGGTCTCCCACATTTGTAAGTGAAGGAAGCTGAACAATTTCGACAGAATTTCGATGGCAATTTCGATGACAAAATGAAGGAATTAGATTATGAAATTTTGCATACACAATGTTTAGACAAAGATACACTAGATTATATATTAAAGTTATATGTTTAGAGGTTAGGGTGGGATCCATGTCTTAATGAGTGAGTGCACAAATGAACAGAATTGTCAAGTCTGTTAGACTGTAAACAGCTTATAAACCCACAATTTATCACTTAGACCTTAAAACTTACAGTTGCAAGTTACAAACTTACATGTTACAACTTATATAAGTCTAGTGTTCAAATTTAGTTAGGTTACATGGGTCATGTATACATAGATCAAAGAAAATGCATTATTTTTAAGTCATTTTATGTATACATATGTGTAATAATAACAAATTTATTGTAGAATTGTAGACTTAATACTATTATTTCATAGATCAACAAGTTTGTTTGTAGTTCATGTGATTTTCGAAAGAGAATCGCCAAAATACCTAACATGTAGTAGGTAGTAGCAACACTTAGAACTTTGTTATTTTTCATAGTATCTCTTCACATCTTTGAGAAGAGTGTAAACATAGAAAGAGGTATACATGGGCTAGGAATAGGGGAAACGTACCTTAGAATCAAAGAAAATAGCCTCTATAAGCAAAAGATACAAAGAGAATTGCCAAAATACCTAACATGTAGTGGCAGCAGTCTTAGGAACAAATATTTCGAAATTTCTATCGAAATTTTGTGCCATTTTGCGAAATTATGGCCCAAACTGGGCGAAATTTGCACTGTTTTGCGAAATTTCGCACCTAAGTGCGAAATTTTAGCAAAATTTCTGCGAAATGACGTCCCATTCTCTGCGTACATGCGTTTCGATGTCTGATTGGAAAAAAATCGGAAATTTCGATCGAAATTTTGTACGATGACTAGAGCTGAGATATCTACTGTTGTAGGTCTTCTTAGCAGGTACCTGGATAAGCCTAGATAGTGTCACTGGGATGCTCTATGCAATATTTTGATATATCGTAAGAAGTCTCCTGGCAAAGGCCTCTATTATAAGAAAAATGGGCATTGTTCTCTGGAAGGCTATTCCGATTTTGATTATGCTGGGAGTAAGATAGACAGGAAATCTACTTCTGGCTACTGTACTTATGTTGGAGGTAACCTGGTCACATGGAGAAGTACGAAACAAAATGTAGTTGCTAGATCCAGTGTTGAAGCTGAATACAGGGCTATGGCCCACACTGCCAGTGGACTTCTATGGGTGCAATCTCTTCTGAAAGACATAGGTGTTGAGTCTTCTACTCCTATTCCTATGCATTGTGATAATAAGGCAGTTATTTTCATTACTAACAATCCTGTATATCATGAGCGCACCAAACACATTGAAGCCGACTGCCACTTCATCAGAGAGACTATTCTATCTGGCAAGATTTGCACTCTTTTCACCCGCTCTAAAGATCAAGTTGCTGACATATTTACTAAGCTACTAGCAAAGAATTCAGTTCTCTTATGGACAAGTTGGGCATGATTGATATCTATGCTCCAACTTGAGGGGGAGTGTTCATATGTCTTTATTTATGTCTTTATTTACGGTTCTGTTATTTTACATTTCTATATGGACCTCACTATAATTGTAACACTTATATAAATATCAGGGTACACAAGTTGTGTAACCCTATGCTCTCCAATTTTCCTATTCTCACTACTTATAGTAATACATATAGTTGTTGCATTCCATACTACCATCATATAACATACTTTGTAGTCAATATTATAAAGTAGTACAATACAACTTCACAATATTATGCATCGTTATATGATATTACATTTACAGACTCATTGTTGTTTATTTACTTAATGTTCCATACCTAGTAATTTCTATCATACAGTGGTGCATTATTACTGATATATGACATAGTGACGTAGTATTATATTAGATATACATAGTATTCTTTAGAGTTAATAGTAAATTGTAGTCAGTAATATCTAGTAGCAGCAATAGTAGTGCAGATTACACACTGGGTAACAAGTGTACAATATTTAGATACACACTTAGTGGATTAATACAATAGTGTGATATTGATATGTTAAATGATATTATACAATATTAAAAGTCTAATATTGCGTAGTAGGTAACACATATTTACATTACAATGTCTATTTTGGGCCTAGGGTCTACGTCCTACACTTCACTTAAGCAATCTCAAGCTGGCGCCTAGAAGCAGCGCTCAGGTGGTCGCTTAAGCTGGGTAACCAGGCAGTTAATGCAGATCCACCTTATTGTCGCCTCAAAGGCCAACTAAGCGGTCAGGGTTCTGGGCTGCTTAGGCCGCACCTTAAGCGGCCGCCTAAGCCACTATTTACAACACTGCAAAACCTTGAACAAAAACGAGTCAAAAAATGTCTACAACCTTAAATCAAGAGACATTAAAATGTATAGAGGAATCTTTATCAACCGAAAAGAGTAGGTTCTTGTAAGACCCCTGACCTGGCTTTATACTTGATCTTGCTTGCTTAGAATAATTAGAAGCTTGAAATCTTAATCTAATCTTGTGATGAATTTGGTCCAGTTTAGTTGATGTTTGAGCTAGTCATGCTATATGTGTGCTTATTTTGGATCAAGTTGCAATTTACCCATGTTGAGAGTTTACCTTGCAAATTGTCACATGTTTGATGATCCTCTTATGCTTTGGCATAATGTTAGAGAGAGTGATGCATAGTGGCACCTTGTTGGACCTCGGTGGATGAGGTGGCATCATGTGTTGAAGTTAGGGTTTTGCATGGATGCTTGAGTTGATGGTGATGATGACCATGTATGTTGATCCTTTGGGTGTTGCGACCGAAGTGCCTTCCTTAGGTCTTGTTTGTAGCGACCGATGTGCCTTGCTTTGATCTTTTTTTGCGGTCAAAGGTGTTTTGACTTGTGCTTTTGGTTGTGGCAATCGTTGCTCTTGCACCATGGTGGTAGCGGTCGCTACCATGTTGGTCACCATGGTACTTCTTCGACCGATGGGTTTTGTGGATCAAATGGTCACTACCGTACCTTGGTTTTATTATCACCCTTGTTGCATGCATGTCCCTAGTGCTTGCATGGTCGAGTTTGTGAGGGACAAGTGTCACTAGTGTCTTCACACCTAACCTCCCTCACCTCTCTCATACCCTTGGGTATTTATACCCCTCTCTTTACATGCAAGTGATCTATTTACACCCTCTTGCTCTCTCTCTCTCATCCTTGGAGCTCGTCCCTTGTGATCTTGGTGGTGGAGAAGAGCTCAACCTAGGAGCAAGGAGGCCAAACCCTTGCATGTGTGATCCAGGGTTAGAGCAACTCTCCTTTGGTGATCCTTTGGTGTTCTTTGATCTTGGTAAGTGATGTATCCTTCCTGGTTTCGTTTTCTTGCTAACCCTACCTCTCTTTTCTTTCTCTTGGACAAATCCATGGGTCGCCATGGTAGTACCTTTTGAGGAATTCAAATCCATGGTTTTCCCATGGTAGTACCTATGCGAGATGAAGATCTCCTCTTTTCCCTTTCTTTTTGGCCTAAAGTTTGTGCTCTCTTTCTTTGAGCTTTCTTTTGACCTAGGTTTTTTCTTCTTCTCTTGAGGTGATCTTGCTTGGCCGTGGAGTTGATCCAAGCTTTGGCTTTCCTCTCTTACCTTGGAGCTTCCTTGCTTTGAAGTTGTTCTTCTCATAACCCAAAGTGAGCTGTATAACTTTCCCATCCATTATTGTTCCACTCATGGTAGTAAACACCCTCGACATCTGGCGATATATCTGCGATGTTACATATGTCTATGCCTGTCGATGTCGAAACATGGTAAACTTCCATGCCTCATTGGTTGCCTACTTGTTGACATGTGTCAATGAATTCAACCTAGTTGGTTATGAAATCGACCCAACTAGCTCAAAACCTCCTATCTTCTTGATGATCTTTGTAGCTATTATTGTTGCACACATAGTGAAGGCATACAGAAACTTGTAGGAAATCATTTTTGACATTGAGATGACCATTTTCTTGGTTTCTAACTAGAGAGGAATGATAAGTTTATTCCTCTACTAGATTTCCACAAGTTTTTCAGAATTTGGTGCAGAGTCTGTAGACCTAATACCATTTCACCACTCTTACTTTTCCCCCTCTTTACAAATTGAAGTATTTGGAAATAAACTCATACTTTTTTATTCCAGAATGTGATACAATTGGGAATTCTGTAAATACTGAACACCACATATATATAATATATGTAAGTTCTAAATATTTCCTATAGAAGATTATAGATGGAGTATGTGTATACCAAAAATTTATGTTTTATGTCAAATTCCCTCACAATCTCACTATCTTTTAGCTTATTGTGTCAAAGTGTTATTCCATGATCGTTCGTTTCTGATGATGATGTTTGACCTAATGACTTCCAAGAATGTGGGAAGCAGTGGATATTAGGGTCAATGTTAATTGTTGTTATGGAAACCTTAATTGGTTAGCTATGAGGAACCCTAACCCTAATTTGAGTACATGGTGATTAATGCTTGCTTGAGTGATTAACATGTGATGAAGTATATTCTCCCTCCTACATGATGTACCCTAATTTTGCAGGTTGAATTAGCATTAGAGCTAATGATTGTTGCGATGTCACTTGTGTGACCCATGTGTGGTGATTATGAGCCTTGATGAGGCATGGTGAGATAATGATGATGTTCTTGCAGGGAACTATGTGAATGGTCTAATGACCTTAATGATGGCTTTGTGCCTAATTGAGGTGATGTCACCTGATGTTGTGATAATGGTGATGGCCTTGTGTATGGTAGTGAAACAGTATCATGTGGTGATGTGACAAGTTTATACCTCGTACGTTTTATATCTTCTGAAGTTGTTATACATCAATGCTTGCTAGAATGAATTAGGGTTGTATGTTTACTTGTATGATGAAACCTTAATTCACCTAATTGGCATAACTAATCAAGTGAAACCCTAATCATGTAGTGCCCTATGTCGTAGATCCATCTTCAGCGTCAGGACTTGCTGGATAGTGAAACGAATATTCCTAAGGGAAACTCGGAGTGCATATTGTTGAGTATGCGGGGGTGCAAGTTGATTGTATATCCTTGCCATCCATAATTCCAGGTTATGAAGGATGGTTGCGGTGATGCCTTGAATATTTGTATGTGAAAGGCAGCAGTGGGAACAAATGCAGTGATGCCACGGATAGAATGGGCGTGTACAATCTGTTCTCTAGTGTCGTGACCTATACCAAGGGCGGACTAGGTGATTTCAGCTTGACTATATGTCACTGGTGGTAGTTTGACTGATATGTCACTGCATTGTTCACTCGTACTGACCGAGTGGGAAGAAGATCTCAGGATTCCGGCTCTTCCTAGATCTTAGATGGAACTGAATAGCACTTCGCAGTGGTCAGTTGGGATTTGAGTGGTACGACTCAAATTCCCCAAGGCTTAATAAAAGACGTAACACAGCCATGTAGTATATCTGCCTAGGGTTAAACACGACTCGCATTGGATGTTTACCCTTTGCCTTACTTCTTATACTGTATAGAAGTTAATTGTTATACATGTTCTTCATATTCCTTCTAAAAGTATATGATGCTCTGCTTATCAGTTGTAGCTGCTTAATATGTCTAATATGTGTAATCAGTTTTAATTGTTCATTTAGCTGAATCTGCTCATAATGCTTAACCTTTTATATAACCTATCTGTGTTAACAATAGTTGTTGGTGGAGAGTTATATCTCTCGTTGGGAGATTGGTCTCACCCCGTGGGTTTTCACATCTTTTTAGGCGGTCGTCAGCGGTGTGGTAGAGATCGTGTGGTTGAAGAAGAGTAACAAGGAGATCAGTGAATGCATAAGGTTGGATATGTTGCTAGCGTTTTGTAGTAGAGTACTATGTGTCGTCCTTGTACTCCCATGTCCTGGATGGGGTGTTTTGTAGATGTTTTACATCGATACGAGGTTTTCGGCAGTATGCCATGGTTTGTACATGTATGGCTTGTATATGTGAACAAGCTATTTTTTGTAACAGGTATGTGGCAGTTGACCACTATACAGATGTAGATACCTAACCTGATATGTGATATGGTACAGTTTGTGGACCTTTGATGTAATATGTTTTGCACATTATGGTTATATAATTTCGGTTTTAATTTACCTTGTTTTGTGGTAATGTGCTTGCTTAGTTGTTAATAGCGTGCTTTGGTTTTGAGTTATCTCGGTTGGTATGATTGGTGTCACAGTTCTTGTGATCCTCTATTTTCTTAGAGAGTGATGTGTTAAATGTGAACCCCGTCCACCTTCAAACCCCACCAATTATCCTCTTTTAACACGCAGCTAGTAGGTACAGCCAAAAAGGGAAATTAGTAGCGTTGTGGGTGTAGAAAAAAAGAAAGGAAAGGAGTAGCTACCGCAATTCCCATTGTTCGCTCATTGACGAGAGGGGTAGTAAAGAGGTAGAAGCTTAAGTATCAATTTTAAAAATTCTTCTAGTACCATAGCAAGTTTTATCAACCTCTATTTCCTCTAATAAGTTGAAGATAATATTTGTTGTGACAACAAATATGTTGTGGAGATAACAGTTAAATATTTCTTGTTTTCACTGAAATCACATGTTTTCAGTGGCAAATCATTTGCATTACATGTGGAGGAAATGGATCAATTAGAAAGAACATAGAAAAAAGGTAAAGTAACCATGGTCCACGTCAGTTTGCCACCAACAACTTGCAAGAGCAAGTTTGTGTTATGGACCTTATACTAGTGAGACTTAAGAGTTGAGTTTGTAATTTTAGTCTTGTAATCATTAAATAACAAATAGATGTGGAAACCAATGTATTCTGCTATTTAAATCCTACACAGATATAGAAGAACGGACTGATACTTACAAACTTAGGCCCATTAACATAAAACAATTAGCTAAAGTAACGTATTCTCCAACTCCCCCTCAAGCTGGCGTGTGACAGGACTATATTCCCAGTTTACCTAGATATACGCATACGTGACATACTGTCTTCATATGGAAAAAGCAAACAGCTGAGATACAAGTAGTCAGTCCCCATCAATCTTGCAATCAAACACTCAAGTGATCTCTAGATAAATCAACAAGTAGGTAATGGTAGATTACAAAAGAGCTTTTGAAACAAGCTTAAGTGTGCACCCGGAGCAGCAATAGACTGCACTAGGTGCAGTAGGCATCATCACAGCCGCTAACGCCATTGAGTGATCCAGAGAGAGTTGTTTAACAGTAGAAACAATCAATGTGCACAACTGTCAACGAGGGGAGAAAATAGTCTTAGAGAGTGCTGGTCCACAGTAGCAACTACTAAACAATTGAGACTCCTGCATAAGATAAATCACCCTGAAGCTTTTCACCTTCTTCTCTTCTGTCACTTTGTCTCTTCCTTTCTTCTTATCTTCCTTACTATACATATCCCCTCACCCCAACTACTAAAACAATCCATGGAGTATTCAAACTGGACAGATTGTGGCAGACTGCAAGGTTTAGAGTAGGAGTTGCAGTCACAACAAGACAAACTAACATATTGTGGACAGAAGTGGGGCGGGCCAGCAGATCACTATTTATATGTGAGGAGGAGATAACATTTGGAATCTGGAGTATATAGGATTTGTTGAATCACACAAAGAAATAAAAGCAGCAGCATACATGAGGGGCTATAGCAGCAGCATAACAGAAGGTAGATTCATATTTACTTATGACTGCAATTGATTTAATGGCAATGAATGAATACAATGGCAGTAGAAGGAAGAGCTATAGAAGGGAAGACAGATGATGTGATGATTTGGGCTTCATAAAAGAAAAGACAAAATGACAACACAACAGCAAGAAGGCTGTTAGATAACAAAGACCATTTCAATCTATCAAAATTGATCACTTGAGGTCCTACACATAGAAAAGGACCTGGGTAGAGTGAACTTGGGAACAAGCTAAGTTTCATCGCTACTAGGCCGAAATAGGTAGGCCCATTTATTCTACGCCCCCCTCAAGTTGGAGAATACACATCATTTTCCCCAGCTTTTTACCGATATAATTTCTAAGCAGGGTTTTTCGGAAGGGTTAGGGTGCACAGTGTGTGTACCCCCATATATTTATAAAAGGAACAATTACATATAGGTCCACATAGAATAGGAAAATAACAAGAGAATATAAAGAACTGAATAAAACACTATCTAAAACTCCCCCTCAAGTTGGAGCATAGATATCAATCATGCCCAACTTGTGAACAAGAGAGCTGAAATGTTTCTTGACCAGTAGCTTTGTGAAGATATCAGCAACTTGATCTTCTTGGCTGAAATGTTTCTTGGCCATTTGTATTACCAGTACTAGAAGATGAGAAAGTCAAAAAAGCAGAATCACAGCCAGTGAATGTAGCCCCATGTGCTCCAGACTCAGCAACAGTAGAGGAGGAAGCGTCGGTTTTCTTTAGCAGCAGTCGTTCCACTTAGGAGCGAATGAACTCGACAGTGGAGGAGCTTGAAATATCAATAATAGGAGTTTGAGAAGCACCCTCAGACGCAGCATTGGCCCACGCAGGTGTGTCATGCTTCTTCCATCACCTGCCCTTAGTGTGGTTGGAGCGACCACAAAAGTCACAGTACCGCTAAGCAGCGGTACTGCCAGAAGCATAAGTAGAGGAACCACGGCCAAGGGACCCGCATCCTCTACCAGAACCAGGAGGACGGTTGTCCTAAAAGGCTGAAACCGACCTCGACCTCGTACACGGCCTCGACCAGCCATGGCAATAAGAGCAGTAGTATCACCAGTGTCAGAAGGCGGGGCAGATGAAGAAGTTGGCAGGCGTTGAAGACGTTGATACTCACTCTAGCATCGGCAATGGATCACTAGCAAGAATCTGATCAACTACTCCAGCATACGACTCAGGAAGGCTGTACAAGAACTGAACCACTTGAAGTTCCTGACGTTGGCGTTGCATGGTGGCTAAATCAGTAGACAGAGGATGATAACTCTCAAGTTCAGCCCAGATGCCTTTGAACGAGGAAAAATAATCGGCAATATCTGGCTCAGAAAACTATAGGCGATTCAATTACTTGTTCAAATCGAACACTTTCTTTAGATTTTTGCTATGAGAATAAGTATTGGCCAGTTGATCCCACATCTCCTTGACAGTCGGGAGACTTAGTAAAGTGACACTGATCCGGGTTTCACTACTGTTGAGGATCCATGCCATCATAGTAGAATCATCTTTGACCCAATCATCATAAGCCTTGATATCCTTGGACTCAGCAGTAGAGGTTGGCGCTGGATGCGAATCACGTATCAGGTGAGAATGCTTGCCCTTGGATTTGGCATAGATCTCCATGGAGCAGACCCAGTGTTAATAGTTGCGCCTATCCAGTTTCACAGTAGTAACCTAACCACGGTGATCATCATGGGAGGAAGCCATGACAGAAAAGACCGAGTCCAACATAACAGAGAAAAGAAGCAGTATAGAACCGCCTAGATCCTCGTCCTAGGCGGCAGCAGACAGAGAAGATAGACTGGACAGACCAGTTACATGAAAATACGCCGAAGCGCAGCAGGGAACCCAGCGGCTCAAGGGCCGACGCAGGCAGACAGGACGAGAAGCCTCCAGAGGCTCAAGGCACCGGATCGGCAGCCAACAGCAGGCCGACGGTTGCTAGCAGCTAGCCCGCAGGAGCAGGGGGCTAGCTGCACCCGGGACAGGGAGGGGTCGGCGGCAGGTGGCGGCGAGGGGTGCCAGCGGGAAGGGAGGAGCCGGTGGCGGGTGGGTGACAGGCGGCGGCTGACGAGGAGAGAAAGGGAGGGGGGCGACGCAAGGGGAGGGAGAGAGGGATTATGATCCCTGCTCTAATACCATCTATAGAGATATGTTTATGTTTCATTGAGTGACATGTGCCTAGCATGTGCCTCACTTATGTTTTTACTTACGTAGTTTAGTCCCATATCGCTCATCTCTGTTTTAGTTTCTCCTCTCTTATCCTATATTAGAGAATGCACTATAAACCTTTTGATTCATCAAATACACTTCTATTCATTCTCTATATGGTATCAAGAGCAGGTTTTTCTTTTACCGTGCAGTTCCCAACCCTAACCCCCATGACCTAAACCTCCCTCCCCCCCGCCCGCTACTGCAGCCCCTGCCCCTCCTCTCTTCCGCCGCCACCCCACCCGCCGCTACCACCTCCTCCTCCTTTCCCACCCGCCGCCACCACCACACACCCCACCTGCCGCCGCAAGCCCTCCCTCCTCCCCAAACCCGCCGCCCCCTCCTCCTCTTGTTGTCCCCACAACCATCCCCTCTGCCTGCTTCATTTCCCCTTCCTCTTCCACTACCCAAAACCACCATTCTTCTACTTATCTAATACCCTTTCTCCCTAACTCCACTTCCCTACGTTTTTTACGTCTTCGAACAGCCATAGCTATTGCACATTGAGAGTCCATCTGGCTCTTTGGTTTCTTCTGCCTGCGCCTCATGATGGAATCTTGATTTTCCTCATGAAAGTGTAGATTCCTTTATCAGTTACTCTGCCCGTAGTGAGTCTCTTCTGATCTGATGCTTCAGATCTACGGTGCTGCTCTACTGCCCCATAGCGGGTTCCTTTGGATTTGATATCTGCTGAGTTCTACTACTGCTGTTGTGCCTACTATCTCTTATTCTCCTGCTACTTCGTCTCTGTTCACCATGATCCATCAATCGTATGCCATGTTATCTTCTTTTGGACTACCAAGGAAGCTTGGGATGACTTAAGAAAAGTTTGACCTTTTCCTTTCCCACGCTCCCATTCCTCATTGTGTGTCTTTCCACGTGTAGGGGATCATATTTCCCTATTTCCACACCATCTACGCACTCTCGTTGTATTTAGTGTGCGGAGGGGAATAAAGGAGAGAGAGAGATAGAGAGGAGGGTATGAGGAGAACATGAGAAAGAGAATATGAGGAGAGGATGTGAGGAGACAGACATGAGATGAGAATGAGATGATATTCCAGGCTATCTTCATGGAGCTTCGTATTGTTCAACACATCTGGTTTCCTGATGTCTTTGTGGTGCGTCATTCCCACTTAGCATCACATTACTTTTAGACAGCATTGAAGGATCTTACAGTTGCAGCATTGACGCCACGACTCCCGCGTTTGTACTGCATTATGTACGTTAGGACAAGAGCTTGTTGCGCATATTCTAGCCTCTACTCCCTTTGGTGTAGATGAGGTTCCAGTTGATCATCCGTGTAGCATTGATGGTGTTCCAGATGGTTGCTTCTTCATCTTCGAAGCTCGTCGTCTTCAAGCTTGTGCCAAAATTGTATCTACAAGGATTCTTCTAGAGTGATCTTCACCGAGCTACTTCATCACGTCTTCTTCGAGTTGCATTTGTTGCTTCTACGTGTTGAGACGACACCTCAACACCTCGCGCAGCGTGTTCATGCCACGTTATGCACATCGGTGGTCTTCTGCGATGATTCCAGTTGGCTACACTTCTCAGACAATTCAGAGACATCTCCACTGCTACATTGACACTGTGCCTCCGCGTTCGTGCCGCGTTACGTACGTTGGATGTGTTGAGTGCGCTTATTCCACTCCACATTCCTCTCCAGTGAAGATGGCGTAGTTGTGGTATTTAGGATTGTCTGCTTCACATGTTCTTCACTCCAGATGAACTTCAAGAGAAAGACCTTCTTCAAAGCTTGAGCTTCTCCGACCTGTAGAGCACATCTCAAAGAGGCGTTGTCATCATATCTTTTCTGTTATGAAGTATTGTTTAAGGGGGAGTAATAATTTTTATATGGGGAGTGACATATCTATCTTTCATTTATTGTTATTCCTTATCGTTCAATCGAGCCATGTAACTCCAAGCTTGGACATGCATTCACCCATGCTCCAGCTTGAGTGGGAGTGTTAGAATATAGCCTATTTAGTTAATAGGTTATTAGTCTATTGTCTACATGGGCATGTTGCCCATGGCCCATCAGGGTGGAGTCTCTTCCATTGTGCTTCCTTGCATAGTTTTAAAAAGCGGTATGTGTTATCCGTGCGGAGAGGTCACCTTATAGAGTATATGCAGTATGCAGGAGTATATGTGGTTTTAGATTTTTTTTAATAATTAATTAGTATATATAAAGTTATCACACAATTGCATATTTAATTTGTACAAAACATATTTAGACACTATAGAGATATGTGTTGTCTTGAGCGTCATGTGCTTAGCATGTGCTTTACTTATGTTGTTTCGTATGTTGTTTAGTCCCATATGGGCTGCTTCTTAACCAGTCTCTGTCTCTAGTTGTTATATAAGAGACTACGATGTACACTGTTGAAATCATCCAATAAACAACACTTCTCCTAATTTCATGGTATCAAGAGCAGGTTCTATTTTGTTTCTCCCACCCTAGTTTCCCACCCATGACCTAATCCTCTCAGCCCCCCCCCCCCCCGCGCCGCTGCCCCCCCCCCCCCGCCGCCGCCGCCAACACCCCTCCTCTCTCCAGCCGCCGCCACCCCTCCTCTCTCCAGCCGCCGCCGCCCTCCCTCCCCTCTCCAGCAGCCGCCGCCACCCCCCCACTCTCCCCCAACCCCACCCTCCACCACCACCGCCGCCGCCCCCCCCCCCTGCCGCCGCTGCTTGCAGCAGCAGGTTGCCCGTCCACCACCACCCCACCGGCCTCCTCCACCATCCTGTGACCCCCCCATCTCTTCCTATCCATCCTCTCTACCTACTCCTATCTTCTTCCGCCATTTTCTCCACCTATAATCATCTCTCCACTCCTACGTAAGGCCTGAACACTTTCTAATTCTTTTACGTCTACGACCGGGCTTCCGTCAGTTTCTGCTCGGGTCTCTGCTGGACATCTAAGTTGAGAGTCCTCTTTGTTCTTGGGGATTTCTGCCTGCGCCTCATGGGAGAACGTTGAGTTTTTCTCATGTTGGCGTAGGTTTCTATGATTTTTCTGCCCGTTTTCGGGTCCTTCTGATCTGCTGCGTCAGATCCCTTCTGCCCGGTTCGGGTTCCTCTGCTCTGCCCATTAAGGGTATGTACTGCTTCTAAAGCGTCATCATCATCTGCTATGGCTTACTCTGAACCCCCCAGATCTCTGTGTGTCACTACGGTGAAACTCGACGGTGGGTCCAATTACCATCTTTGGTCGGCGTCGTTTGTTCTTTATGTCAAGGCGCAGGGCCGATATCACCATCTGACGGCCGACCCTCCTGATGCTCCTACGGCGGATTCCGATGATAAAACTAAACAAAACTACATCCAGTGGTCCAAAGATGATTCAGGCGTCATGTCTTGGCTCCTCAAAAGCTCTGAGCCCCGGATCAGTCAATCTCTTCTCTGCCATCATGATGCCAAGGCGATGTGGGATCATTTGGCACATGTGTACTCTCATCAGGAGAATCCAAAGCGGGTCTTTGAAATTTTCAAACAACTTGCCAAAAAGGAGTTCTCTACTGACACATCTATTGATGATTTTTATAATCAATGTTCTGCTTTATGGAATGAATATGAGTTGTATCATCCTCTTACTGCTGATATCAAGATTGCCCAGAAACAACGAAATGAGCTTCAACTTGTGCACTTTCTCGCTGCCCTTCCTGCCTCCTTCTCGGGGGTTGTTGATCAAATTCTATCAAGTGATCCGCTACCCACTGTTCGTGATGTCCTCAAAAGAGTTCAGAGACTGCCTTCTCTGACTCCTGCTCCTGAGCATCCTGCGCTTGTTGCGCGCTCTTCTGATTCTACTCGTGGCCGTGGCCGTGGTCGCGGTCGTGGTGGTCAACCTCCTCCTGCTGGTGGCCGAGGCTCTTCTACTCCGGGTCGCGGTCTGTCTCAAGGACCACGTCACTGCAACTGGTGTGGCCGCGACAATCACAATGAGGACCGTTGCTGGATAAAGCACGGGAAACCTGCTTGGGCGAACCAAACTGCTGATGATGCTGCTGTGACTGATTCTCCTACCGATTCGACACCTGCGCCACCTAATACTGATTGGCTTCGCTCAGAGTTCGAGAAGATGTTTCAAGAACGTCTTGCACAACTGCCTTCTACATCCAGCTCGTCTGCCATGCTCACCTCTTCGTCTTCTGGTAACAAACAATGGTGCATCGACTCCGGTGCTTCCACTCATATGACTGGTGCACGTCATTTATTTTCAAAACTTAGTTCCACATCTCCGATATCTTCTGTTACTGTTGCAAATGGCTCGAAAACTGCTGTTCACGGCACTGGCACAGTTCCGTTGTCACAAAAGATGAATCTCAATTCTGTTTTATACATTCCAAAATTTCCTGTGAATTTACTTTCAGTCAGCAAAATGATTAAACAACTACACTGCTCTGTCAAATTTGATCCCTCTGGTTGTATTGTGAAGGATATCCGCACGAAGACGAAGATTGGTTCGGGCCGTGAAGGACCAGACGGGCTGTACTACCTGGATGGGCCACCTATTTCAAAGGCGATGATCTCCACCTCTGTGTCAGGTCTACAGTTGCATGTTCGGCTTGGACATCCATCGGCTGCGAAACTGAAATTTCTTTATCCACATATATTTGAAAATAAATTTTCCTGTGAAACATGTGTTATGGGCAAACATTCTCGTTCTGTTTTTCCTGCTAAAAAAGTTATTTCTTCTAAAGCACCTTTTGAATTAGTACATGCGGATATTTGGGGACCTTGTTCTGTGCCTAGTATTTCTGGTGTGAAGTATTTTTTGACTTTTATTGATGATCATTCTCGTACCACTTGGCTGTTTCTTCTCAAAGGTCGCAATACTGTGCTTGATTGCATTCGTACTTTCTTTGCTGAAATTAAAACCCAATTTGGTCAACCTATTAAAATTCTTCGCACTGACAATGCTCTTGAGTTTATGCAACAAGCTGTTACTTCTTTTTGTGTGTCCCAAGGGACTCTCCACCAGACCACTTGCCCTTATACACCACAACAAAATGGTGTAGCTGAACGGAAGAACCGCCACCTTCTTGAGGTTGCTCGCACCCTCCTCTTTCATTATAAAGTTCCTCACTGTTTTTGGCCTGATGCTGTGTCTACGGCTTGCTATCTTATCAATCGCATGCCGTCCTCTGTTTTGAAAAATAAGGTTCCGTACGCCCTTTTATTTCCTGATAAACCTTTGTTCTCTATGCCACCTCGTATATTTGGGTGTACTTGTTTTGTGAAAAATCTTCGCCCCGGTATCACTAAGTTGGATGCTCGATCTGTGAAGTGTGTTTTTTTGGGGTACTCTCGCACTCAGAAAGGCTACCGTTGTTTTGATCCTATTACAAAACATTGGTATGTTAGTGCGGATGTGATATTTTTTGAACACTTGCCCTATTACTCTGCCCCGGGGAAACAAGTGACTCCTGATATTTTGGTTCCCACTCCTCTACCTTTGGTAGATGATCCACCTCCTGCTGCGGTACCTTCTGAACGCCCTCTACAGGTCTACAAGCGCCGCTCGAAGCCTGCCACTGCCCCGGCCGAACCAATTCCTTCGTCTGCGGATGATCCACCATCGACTGAGGTACCTTCTGACCTGGATATTCCTATCAGTTTACGGAAGGGTGTTCGTTCTTGCACTCAGCATCCTATTAGTCGCTTCTGCTCATCTGCCAATCTCAGTAATGACTTTGCCTGTTTCACATCTGCTATATCTGTTGTGACTATTCCTAAAAATGCGAAGGAGGCGCTCTGTCATCCTGCCTGGAAACATGCTATGGAACAGGAAATGCAAGCTCTGACTGACCAACATACCTGGGATCTGGTTGATCAACCGTCTTCTTGCCATCCAGTAGGGTGTCGCTGGATCTTCACTATTAAATATCAGCCCGATGGTACCATTGAGCGTCTAAAAGCTCGACTCGTGGCAAAAGGATATACCCAGACTTATGGTGTCGATTATTTTGAAACCTTTTCTCCAGTTGCTCGTCTCAATTCTGTTCGTATTCTGATTTCTGTTGCTATCAATAAAGACTGGCCTCTTTTTCAGCTGGATGTGAAAAATGCCTTTTTATATGGCGATCTACAGGAAGATGTCTACATGGAGCAACCTCCCGGATTTGTTGCTCAGGGGGAGTCTGCTTCAAAAATCTGTAAACTTCGCAAGGCAATTTATGGCTTAAAGCAAAGTCCACGAGCTTGGTTTGATAAACTAAGTAAAATCTTACTCTCTTTTGGCTTTCGCCGATCACAGGCAGATCACTCGGTTTTTATCAGAAAAACCACATCAGGGCTTGTTATTCTCATTGTGTATGTAGATGACATTATCTTATCTGGCAGTGATAGTGCAGGGATTCAAGCAACCAAAAACTACCTAGCACAACATTTTATCACGAAGGATCTTGGTAAATTACGATATTTTCTGGGCATTGAGGTTGCTAGATCTTCTGCAGGATTGTGCTTATCACAACGGAAATATGTTCTGGATTTGCTGAATGAAACAGGCATGTTAGGCTGTAAGCCAGCTAACACACCTCTGGATCCCAATATGGATTGGGATAGTGACTCTTCTCCCCCATATGCTGATCGACACCAGTTCAGGAGATTAGTAGGCAAGCTTATCTACCTGACTGTCACTAGAGCTGATTTAGCTGCTGCTGTTGGGTTTGTTAGTCGGTACCTTGACAAACCTCGACAATGTCACTGGGATGCTATCTGTCATATTCTTCGATATCTCAAAAGTGCTCCTGGGAAAGGACTATTATACAAGAAGCATGGGCATTGTAATCTATCTGGCTTTTCTGACTCTGATTATGCAGGCAGTCGATCTGATAGAAAATCCACCTCTGGGTACTGTACGTTTGTAGGGGGCAATCTGGTTACATGGCGCAGTAAGAAGCAAACAGTTGTTGCACGATCCAGTGCTGAAGCAGAGTACAGAGCGATGGCTCATACTACATGTGAGCTTCTGTGGGTCCGAAGCCTTCTGAAAGAATTTGACATCTCTCCGACTAGCCCCATTCCTATGTTCTGTGACAATAAGGCATCGATTTTTATTGCGAGCAACCCTACTTTCCATGAAAGAACGAAACATATAGAAGTCGACTGCCACTTTGTACGGGAGAAAGTTATGTCCGGACAGATTCACACTCCATATATCAGCACGGAGAAACAACTTGCAGATATCTTCACCAAAGTGCTACCCAAGACTCGCTTCCAGACATTGACTGACAAGCTGGGCCTCTTTGACATCTACGCTCCAGCTTGAGGGGGAGTATAGAGATATGTGTTGTCTTGAGCGTCATGTGCTTAGCATGTGCTTTACTTATGTTGTTTCGTATGTTGTTTAGTCCCATATGGGCTGCTTCTTAACCAGTCTCTGTCTCTAGTTGTTATATAAGAGACTACGATGTACACTGTTGAAATCATCCAATAAACAACACTTCTCCTAATTTCAGACACTAAACTTTGAGAAGGAATCAATTATAAAGTTTCAATGAAAAGTAAAGCACTATTTAGAATGCATTCTAGAATCAATTCAACATAAACTCCAATGAAGCACACAAAAAATGGTTTAGCACAAGTACATAACTATAAAGACTAACCAAATCATACAAAAAAAGCTCGCATGTCCTTGAGGTCCAAAACAATAAACATTAAGCATGTGACTCATGTACAAAACATACAAAAAAATAGTACATCAAGAGATTTTATCAATAGAAATATAATTTAGTTTGGGCCAAGATAACAAATGCCCATCTAAAAATTGGCAATTAATCGGCCTCATAAGCGGTCGAGTATATGCGGGCCACTTATGCGGACTGTGCGTCCTTTTTTTGAAACACTGCTAGTTCCTTGTAATAACATAACATCATCGTATACACTTCTTCACAATTCTAACAGCATCAAATTGCACACTTAGAATAAAAGTTTGCAAGAGAGTCCCAAGTTACCTTGCGGATGCCAAAAAGTATTGATCCATCAATCGTATGTCATGTGATCTTCTTTTGGACTACCAAAGAAGCTTGGGATGACTTAAGAAAAGTATAATTCCACAAAGGAAATCCTCATGACTCCTTATCCGCAAGAGTGTGCACACCTTATAATAGGATGATCAAATGATGTTTGTTACACACTATCTAAATATAAGAGACTCTAGGGAGAACTCGATCTATGTCGTCACTTTAGCACTTATCTAGAGATTTTGCAATGCAAATGTGTGAAATTCAACTAGTTTAGTTCCTTACCATCTTCCTATGATTCCCTTCAATAAAATATTACATATGACCTTTATTGCACTGTATCACTTTTGTCACAGGCAATGATCACTATTTGGTGCCATTTTCATCGATTGAATCCAGAAACGCAGTATGTAGCAGTCTTCATTCTGAGAACCATCTATTTTTGAGTAATTGAGAAGATTCAATATATTGTAGCATCGAACTGATCATATTTAATAGTATAATTGTATAGTAGACTAGGATTTCCACTTAGTCAGCCATGTTTTCTACTAATTTGCAGAAATGCAAGCACTTCCTATTATCTTCACAACCAACTGAAGATGTCCAAACACTGAGTAATAACAGATGCATGGTACTCAATCAAAGCTATCAAATTTTATATATAGCAAGCACAATCTCAAGGATATTGACATTTCAAGACCAAATTTGTTCATGATATTGTACTTAGTTTATCAAATCCTATCATTTCTACTTGACCAGATTTAATGAAACAGAATATAAACATAGCATATGAAGAATCTTAGATTTGAAATTTGGCATGAGAGTTTCCTGCAGCAGAAAATAAGCTAAACAAGAGAAAAGGCAGTGCCGGGGAAACTGTGTTCGAAGTTAGCATGAAAAACAATAACCATCTACAGTTGTTCGTTATTGTGACAATACTACGAAAAAGATATTTTGAGAGTAAAGACCAGTGGCAGTGTCTCTGGAGAGTATGTGTCATCATCTTCTGCAACGACAAGAATCTCATCTCCTTCTTGAAGAACATACATGTCTTCAGGATTCAAAACAATCTTCCCTCCATATGATACAACCTTGATTCCACAAGGAATTGCGTCTGGAAAGCTAATCAATATATCCTTAAACTGCATACCGATCAACTGAGGCCAGCTTTTGATGTAAAATTCACAGTTTTCAAATCCAAGAATGTCTTCCCAAATCTGCATATAAATTAAGAAAATAAAAGAAAAGTTATCTGTTATATTCCATAAACATGGATCATTCACCATATACCTTGCCTAGAATTAGCAGAGCCTTCAACCACTATCTTTATTAAATAAAGCATGGACTTCTTACAATTTAATTAATGTTTATTTTACCGTGTTAATGCTTTGATAAAACAAATTTAAAGCACATCAGATGGTTGTCACACATGATCAAAAGTTACTGGGCAGTCTTAGAAACTTGATACGCATACATTGAATCACGAAACAAGGTATCCGATTTTGATGCCGTTTCGACAATGTTGAAATGTAAATTTATTGAAATTCTGTCAATTTTTTTGATAAATGCAACTGTTCCTGTTTTGACTCCTAAACACAGTTATTTGTGCAATAAAATCTATATGGGGTAGGTGGGGGGTAAGGAAAGTTTCATGTTTCCTGGGGATTTCAATGAAGTATTCCAATGACAAAATAGAGGAATTAAGTTATGAAATATTGCCAACACAATCCACAAACTTAAATACACATATTTATGCAATAATATCACAAACACGACACATGAATAACATGCTAACTTCCTAACTCACATCAGTTGTATGTTGAGTGTCGCTCGGTTCTCTTTACAATATTGAGTTGATAGGGTTGACATATTGCTCCCATGACATGTACATTCTGTAAGTTATATTGTAAAAAGTTATGTGTTTCTTATACAAGTCATCATGAACAAATTGTGTCATCCCAATCTTTGGATAATGTTGTTCCAAATCTTTGCCATAATGTTTCTTTTTTTCATCTGGAGGGGATGGGACCCATGCTTGAGGAGCTTGAGGTTGAGGAAGTGGAGCATGTATTAGGAATCGAGAAATAGGAATAATTGAACGACCAGTACTCCATGTTCGCCCCCCATCATCAGAGTATGCAAGGGTGTTGTATTGATGTGTTCCATGCAAGCCCGAGACACTTGCAATATATGAACATCCAATATGTTCGAGTTGTGGTGGTGGTTGAACTTGATATCAAGTATACCCATACCCATTGTGAGATGGATATGGTTGTGTTTGCCCAAACAACATATTGCCAAATGGTTGTTGAGATTGAGAATAAAAAATACTCATGCATCCCATTGATTTAACAGTATCAGAATGATAATCACTATAGTATTGTGGAGTGTAGGAGCCTATAGTTGTAACCTCAGGTGGTGGTGCACCGATGTAGTCTTCTCCCCCCTCCGGGGTTTTCTTCCTTTGAAAAGTTCTCGCAGCTATTGGAATATCTACTTTTGGTGGAGTCATATGAATATCCATGTTGGTATACGGGATATCATCATTCTCATGATCAATTGTTGGAGGGTTCTCTGGAGAAAGTTGACCACCGTCATTACCATCATCATCATCATCATCAGTCTACTTGGACCCAGATGATCTAGTTATAGATTCATACTAGATGTGCCAGCCAACTCCTCTTGCACTACTCTAATAGTTTCCATTTCGAGATCCATATTCTCAAGAACAAGCTCATGTCTTTAAGGTTGGCTTTGGTTTCTTTGTTCTCCTTCAAAGATGACACCAGAAGCATCTTCAAATTGTTGCTCCACATGGATCTGCATGGCCTGCAATATTATCTAGAATTGGACAACCTATTCCGTTCGTCCATTCTTCTAATGGATCTTTTTGTTGTATCAATTCACTTATCATCAGTATCAAGGCCTTTGTATCTGTCTTGATAGAATTTACATGGTGTCAATTGGATCATGCACCTCAGCAAATTCCTTCTTTATAGTTGGCAACTCTTATGGCTCTAGCTCTCAAACACATGTTACAGTGGACATACACGACATTCCTTAACCTGATTGCTCTGGACATTTTCCTTCTTTTCAAATGTATCAAACTAAATATGCTCCAATTCCTTTCACAGCCCCATGTAAAAGTTGTACGTGAAAGAATGTAGACGGTTATTTTTCTAAGCTATACCCACTAAAACTTGTAAATTCAGTAAAATAATTTGTGATATCCACCAAAACTTGTAAATTCAATGAAATATTTTGCGAAATGCGACCGCGACGACACAATCGTGTGGTTTTGTAGCACAAGTGGAGGTTGTCATCCTTCAACAACAACTTGCTTGCTGGACTCCCTCTAGTGAAGATGAAGGCCCTAGTGACCATGAAGCCAACTACATCAAGGGCACGCACTTCAAGAGAAAGCAAGCCTCCTCCTCCTCTACTCCGAGATGCTACAAGTGTGGTCAAAAGGGGCACTACAAGAGTGAATGCCCAAAGTCAAGAAAGTCTCACCACAAGAGAAGCTCAAGGAAAGATGAGGATTACAAGAAGGAGAGCAAACACAAGAGGAAGGACAAGAAGGAAAAGAGACACAAGAATGCAGCAAATGTAGCTTGGGAAGCTTCATCTTCAAGCAGCTCTAGCTCCGAAGAAGATGGGGAGTGTCACCTTGCCCTCATGGCCTCTACAAGTGAAGACATTGATGAGGTAAATGAGGTAAGTGAGGTAAGCTTGCATGAACAGCCTAAAGAAGCTATTATTGACATGCTTGTTACTACCCATTCTTCTTTTGCTAAGTGTAAATCTAAAAGAAAACGGTTAGGAAAAATCATTGATGATCTTTATGCTAAACTTGAAATTTTGGAATTGAATGAGAAAACCAATCTTGAGAGTATTGATAACTTACAAAGGAAATACATTGACCTTGAGCTCCAATACAATGGGGTTGAAGTTGAGAATGGTGTCTACCTTAAGAAGATGGAAAGTCTTAAGGAAGAGAACTAAAATTGCCTAAAAGAACTTTATTTGCTTAAAACTGAAAATGTTGAATTTAAGTTGCTTATTGATGCTCATAGACAAGAGAGAGATGTTTATCTCAAAGAGATTCAAATGTTAAAATATGAAAATGCTAGGTTGCTTAGTCAAGTAAATGATCTATCTTCTAAACCTTTGTTGCCTAGTGATAATGTGGTTGCTCTCTCTCTTGAAAAGGATTCATATCTTATGAAAGCTTTATGTCTTGAGGCTGACCTTGTGCATGCTAGGGATGATATATCTAGTTTATCTTCTACTATTGTTACTTTGAATGATGATAACCATAGATTAAGAGCATCCCTATAGAAATTCCTTAAAGGGAAGAACTCCCTAAATGAAATTGTAACGCCTGGGCCCATTGCCCAAGGCTCTAGTAGAGTTTCAGGAATGACGACTGGCCCCACAAACCACCACTAGCCTTAACTGCGCACTTTGTCCTCACTGACGCGCAAGCTAGGATCAACTTCCCGACTGGCCACCCATCCTAGTACTACTCCAAGCTGAGCACGCTTAACTATGGAGTTTTTTAGTGATGGGCTCCCGGAAAAGGAGGTGCACCTTGGTGATATGGGTAGTCCAATCATTCCTTTTAAGATTAACTTATCCAAGGCCTCAAATCCTGAGATGTTACAATACTGTAACGCCTGGGCCCACTACCCAAGGCTCTAGTAGAGTTTCAGGAATGACGACTATCCCCACAGACCACCACTAGCCTTAACTGCGTGCTTTGTCCTCACTCGCGCGCATGCCAGGATCAACTTCCCGACAGGTCACCCATCCCAGTACTACTCCAAGCTGAGCACGCTTAACTATGGAGTTCTTAGTGATGGGCTCCCGGAAAAGGAGGTGCACCTTGGTGATATGGGTAGTCCAGTCATTCCTTATAAGATCATTTTATCTGAGGCCTCAAATCCTGGGATGTTATAGAAATCCTTGATCATTCTACCCAACAAAGGGGTACTAGTGGTTTGGGATTTGAAGGGGGAGTCTCAAATGGCAAAAGCAAGGCCAAAGGTAAGAAAAAGAGCAAGGAGATCTCTTTCTTTGTAGGAGAATCTTCGGGCACTAAGAATCTAATGGTTTGTTCTTATTGCAAATATGATGACCAGTATTCTACTTATTGTCCTTACAAGTCTAAGGGGACCAACCCAAAGATAAAATGGGTCCCCATGCTAAAGTTGGGAACCGACATTCTCCTTTTTTGCAGGGAAAAATAGATGGATTGTTGATAGTGGTTGCACAAAGTACATGACAGGTGATGTAAGCCATTTCAACAATTTCACAAAGAAGAAAGGAGGATCCGTCACCTTTGGGGACAACAAGAAAGGTAAAGTCAAAGGTGAGGGTGATGTAGGTGAATCCTTATGCATCAAGAATGTTCTTTTTGTGGATGGCCTACATCACAATTTAATAAGTGTCAGTCAACTTTGTGATAATGGTTACCTTGTTCTGTTTACTTCTTTTGAATATTTGATTCTAGATTCCCTCACCTATCAAGTTATATATAAGGGAATTAGAAGTGGTAATCTTTATGTTATTGTTCTTAACTCTATTAAGCTTGTTGTTGATAGATGCCTAATAGCTAATTCAAATGATATTTCTCTTTGGCACTGTCGGCTTGGTCATGTAAATATGCATCAATTGAAGAAGTTGTACAAAAAGGACTTAGTCAAAGGACTTCCTAAATTGGATTTTAAAAAGGATGAGGAATGCAAACAAGTCCTCCTTCAAATCCAAAGGAGTCCTTAGCACTAGGAGAGCTCTTGAGCTTCTTCATATTGATCTTTTTGGACCAATGAAAACGCAATCGCTTCATGGTTCCAAGTATTGCCTTGGTATTGTCGATGATTTATCTAGATATACTTGGATCTTCTTTCTCGTTTCAAAGAGTGATACGCTTGATGTTTTCTCTAATTTTTGTAAACGAGTTGAAAATGAAGCTTCTTACCAGATTGTTTCCATCTGTAGTGACCATGGGGGAGAATTTGAAAATGAGCTTTTTGAGCATTTTTGTCAAGAATCGGGTTATGCACAACTTTTCTTCACCTCGTACACCTCAACAAAACGGGGTTGTAGAGAGGGAGAATAGGTCTCTATAGGAGATGGTTAGGACCATGCTTCTTGAGTTTGGTACTCCTAAGAAGTTTTGGGCTGAACCTGTCTGTAGCTCTTGTTATGTGCAAAACCGTGTTTTCACGCATCCATCGCTTAAGAAAACCCCCTATGAACTATGGCATGGTAGGAAGCCTTCTATTGAGTATTTCTATATTTTCGGATATCCTTGTTTTGTTTTGAATACGAAGGATTCTCTCGACAAGTTTGATCTGAAATCGTTTAAGGCTTTCTTTCTTAGCTATAACACTACTAGCAAGGCATATAGAGTTTATAATGTTGATCTTGCTAACGTAGAAGAATCTATACATGTGAAGTTTATTGAGACTAACCCCTCTATTCCCAAAGATATTGCTTCAAATGATTATGTTGCAGATGAAGTAATTTCTATTCTTAAAGAACTCAACATCACTCAAAAGGGAAAAGAGGTGGCTACTCAAGAAGAAGAAAAAGATGATGAAAAGAAGGATCTGACTCCCCAGTTTGCAAAGAATCATCCGAACGAGCTGATCTTAGGTGATCCATTTGAGAGAGTGAAGACGCGGGCTGCATTCAACAAAGAACAAGCCAACAACACATTCATCTCACAACTAGAGCCTAAAGATGTCAAAGAAGCTCTTGGGGATGAAGAATGGATCCTAGCTATGCAAGAGGAGCTGGAACAATTTGAGAAGAACAAAGTTTGGTTTGGAAGTTTCACCTCTCATCTTGTACATGTCCCAGTGATCCGACTTAGAGACGAGAAACTCATTAGAAGTTTTATCGAATCCCCTTTTTTGTTGGAGTTTTTCCATCCCGGATACAAAAGAATTGTTGGACTAGAAACTGATTTGGCAAGACATTTCTCATGCAAACTTATGTTGCATACTAGACCTAAGCGGTCTAGGCACCCAACTTGGATATAGAAGAATTGATTAGAACCGGCAACCCCACACTATCATCACTAATGTCTTCAACATCCAGGGTCATATCGTTTCCTGTAGAAGGATCCACCAACTGAGAAGAACTAGATTCAGTCTCCTTAGCTATTGGATGTGTAGCTTTTGGATGTGTACCCCCTAAAGACGAACAGAGTTGATCTTGTTAACATGAAGAAATTATTGTTCCCTAAGGTACCGCTTGTTTGCCCCTTTGCACCTTGTTGCTCCCTGTAACATTTTGTCAAGCACCTTGCCTTTTCTTCCCAAATCAAAGTTTTAACTCCTCCACAGGGTTTGCATCACTATGTCCCAGTAGACAAGACGCAAGTTGATGCCCAAAGGCCTTTCTACATGATGACATGTTTGGTTTGGCAATGTACTCGATCTTCACTATAGCTGGATCGCCGTCAACCAAAGCCACAATAGCTTTAGGTAGAGTTGGGAAAGCATGAGCCTCCATGCAAACCTTGCCTATATCAAGTTGCCCAACAGTAAGGGCGGAGTCCTCGTAGTCTAATGGCTTCCCCACCATGTTGGCTACTCTACCTAGTCTCTCCAGGTTCCATAAAACTAGATTCTTGATGTTAATCCATACTAGTGGAGATGTTAAACAAAGGGGGTGGAGAGAACCTGATGCCCATTCCTAAACCATAACAAGACCCCCATCAAGAGTCCACGGTACAACTCTAATAATTCACTCCTTCATAGTGGGTAATCTCATCACATATCCATCTCTGTTCTGCCATGACCTCAAGTTTCCCACTAGACTGCCACTGCTTGCGGATCCAGCCTGTAACTAGACCTCAAAATGGTTTCTTTCCCACAAATCACGTTGAGATGTGGTCTTCCCATGTAGGAAGGTCATCCACCACCCTTGTGATATCTACAAACCTAACCCCATCTCGCATAGTAGGATCCACAGCAAAATGATAGCGATATCTGGTGCCTCACGATCTGGGAAAAAATGCAAGTGCTAGTGCCTCTCCTGTGATTTGGTAGCTACACTTCTGGATTATATTGCTTCAAAGAATTTGGCTCACCATCCTTATGAACGTGAGAGGATGAAGGAGAGATCAAAATTTAGGCTCTCCTGGATGACTCCTCGCTCTTTGTGGTGGATCTTGGAGCCGAGAATGTTGGATAGCCTTCTTGTCTTGTCTCATAGAGATCAATTGCAGTTGCTGACGTTGTCAATGTATCTCGAGCCTCTCCCATTCATTCTCCTCATCCCCTCCTGTCACTAGGGCTTCATCCTCTACCTTGCCCTTGGCCTCTCCCTCTCCCCTTCCTCCCGTCTTCCCATTAATAGTTGTAGTGACCTAGACACTAGATCGAACTACAATTCTAACTCGTCCACACCTCCTGTATTCTAACTAAGGACAATGTAAATAAGATCTTTGTCATTAGTGGTTCTATAGGTTCCAGAAAGAAAGGAATGGCTGTCATGATTTAGATGAAAAACACTTCTAGCCACTAGAAGGATGGCCACATATTACAAGAAAATCCAAATGCAAGCCTAGGACATGTGTAGGAAATAAAATTTTGAATCATGTGCTTCGGTATTGTTACAATACCTGTTTTATATATTCTGTTAATTGTTTTGTTATTTCCATATTACTTGTGGACCTCTCTGTAATTGTTTCAATGTTATATATATGAGGGTGCACACATTGTGCAACCCTACGCTTCCCACACTTGCTTTGTCTTTCACATGGTATCAGAGCAGTAGATCCGGCCGTCACCCTCCCTCCCCTTCCCTCTCTCTCTCTTCCCGCCCCCCCCCCCCCCGCCGCCGCGCGCCACCGGCCAGCAGCAGTAGGGCCGCCGGCCAGCAGCCCAGCCGCCGCCGGCCCAGCAGCCGCAGCCGCCGGCCAGGCGCCGCCGCAGCAGCCGGGCAGGCCGCCGCAGCAGCAGGGCGGGCAGCCGGCAGGCTTCCAGCCGTCGGGCTAGCCGCCGGGGCCGGGCGCCCCCTCCGCCGCCGGGGCCGGTGCGCCTCCGCGGTTCCTTGCCGCCGGTCCGTTGGCTCTGTGACACTTTCCAGCGCTCCGGTGGCTTGAAGACGTAGACCGTTCGTTTCGGTTTTTGCCTGCCTGCCCGTGTAGGCCGGTGTGCCACCGGGTCCTGTTCTGCGCTTCGGCGTAGACTATATGTGAGAGGTCCTCTCCGTGTTTGTTGTGCCTGCTGTGCCTGTCTGACGGTGTAGACCGTCTCCTGCCTGATCGTGCCCGTTCCTGCTGTGCCTACTGCTACCATGGCGTCTTCTCATGATGACTTCCGCCGTCAAGTTACTACTGTGAAGCTTGATGGGCGCAACTACCCACACTGGGTCTGCTCCATGACGATCTATGCTAGATCCCAGGGCAAGTACTCACACCTTATCCGTACGGGTCCAGAGGCACCCGCCGAGGACGCTGATGCTAAAGATGTGAAGGCGTATGACGACTGGGTTCGTGATGACTCCACTGTGATGACCTGGATTCTCAACAGCAGCATCGAGAAGATCAGTGTCACACTTCTTCACTTGCCTACGGCGAAGCAGATGTGGGATCAGCTCGCCGGTACTTACTCGCATAGTCAGAACCCCAAGAAGGTGTTTGACATCACCAAGCAGCTGGGACGTCTACAGTTCACGGGGACAGATATTTCTGACTACTTCTCTGACTTCACTGGATTATGGGGGGAGCTGGAATCCTATCATCCTCTCTCCACGGACCTGGCTACTATGCAGCGTCAGCGCCAGGAGCTTCAGTTGGTTCAGTTTCTCTGTGGCTTGCCCGAGTCATATGCTGGAGTAGTGGACCAGATCCTTGCTAGTGACCCTCTGCCGTCACTACAGAGTGCCTACAAACGTCTTCAGCGTTTGCCTTCGTCGTCTGCTTCTCTGACTCCTGATGTTGGAGATTCTTCGGCCCTTGCCGCTTCTTCTGGTCGTGGTCGCGGTCGTGGTCGTGGTCGCTTTGCTGAGAGCCGTCCTCCCCTGGGTGGAGGACGAGGACGGGCTACTCCAGGTCGTGGAGCCTCTTCTACTGCCCCTACTGCTGGTGCGCGTCCTCAGTCAGGACAGCGCCTTTGTACCTTCTGTGGCCGGTCCAACCATATTGAAGAAAAATGCTGGGAGAAATATGGTAAGCCGGCGTGGGCCAATGCCGCTGCGGACTCCACTACTACTGCTTCAGAGGGGACGACTCAGGCTACTGACTCTGCCTCCTCGAGTGCGACTGCTGATTACATCCGTGCTGAGGTGGAACGTCTTCTTCTTGAGCGCGCTGGTGCGTCGTCTCAAGCTTCGACTAGTGGAGCTCATGCCGCCACCTACTCTGGTTATGACACTGCCTTTCTGAGTTCTTCCTCTACGCCTGGTAATACTAAATGGGTCATAGACTCCGGTGCCTCTTCGCATATTTCTGGAAATAGATCATTGTTTCGAAAATTATTTCAACCTGCTAGACCCTCTTCTGTCATGTTGGCCGATGGTTCCAAGTCTGCTGTGGTTGGAGTAGGGGATATTTCTTCTGATTTTCTGCTGAAATCTGCCTTATATGTGCCGCGATTTCCTTTGAATCTGTTGTCTGTTAGCAAGATATTGCGCAGCTTACAGTGTAGTCTGACCTTTATTCCTGGATCTTGTATTTTTCAGGACCTTCGCACGAGGATGAAGATTGGTGGGGGGTATGAAGGTGCTGATGGACTCTTCTATCTGGATCAGTTACCTAAAGCTGCTAAAGCATCTGTGACGTCTGCTTTATCTACATCTGTTTCTGCATTACAGTGGCACTACCGGCTGGGCCATCCCTCATCTGAGAAGCTTAGATATTTGGTGTCTGATATTGGTGTTTGTCGTTTTCAGTGCGAGTCATGTCAACTTGGAAAGCAAACTCGTGCTGTTTATCCTAGACGCAGTCAAATTAGCAGTAAAAACATATTTGATATAGTGCATTCTGATGTATGGGGACCTTGTCATGTGCCTAGTTTATCTGGTCATAAGTATTTTATTCTATTTATCGATGACTTCTCACGGACTACTTGGTTATTTATGATGAAAAGTAGGTCCGAAGTCTTGTCTGTTATCAAGTTCTTCTTTGCTGAAATAAAAACTCAATATGGCATGCCTGTTAAAATTTTTCGTACTGATAATGCACTGGAATTTGTTAAAAAGGATGTGGATGTTTTTTGTAAATCTGTGGGTACGATACATCAGACCTCTTGTGCTTATACACCTCAGCAAAATGGTGTGGCTGAGCGTAAAAATAGACATGTGTTAGAAGTTGCTAGAACTATTATGATGCATGCACATGTTCCTCGCTCGTTTTGGCCTGAGGCCATATTGACTGCTTGTTTTCTGATAAATCGTATGCCATCATCTGTGATTGGAAACAAAATACCTATTCAGGTGCTCCAACCCGATATTCCGCTATTTACTGTGCCTCCTAGGATTTTTGGATGTACCTGTTTTGTCCGGTTAGTTGGACCTACTTCTGATAAATTGTCTCCTCGTGCTGAGAAGTGCATTTTTTTGGGGTACTCCCGTACCCAGAAGGGATATCGGTGCTACAGTCCTACTGCAAGGAAATGGTTTACTAGCAGTGATGTGGTTTTCTTTGAAGATACTCATTATTCGGCTCGTGGTGACAGTTTACAGTCTGATCTTATTGCTTCACCTCTACCTGTTGTTTCTGAATGTGTGCCTGACACTACTGACAACGTCACTACTGAGGCTGATAAGCCTCCTCTGATAGTTTATCAACGCAGGAACAGAGTGCCTTCTACTCAAGAAACCCCCCATGAAAACCAATCTTCACCTCCAGAAGGTTCTGCTACACCTGAGGTACCTTCTGATCTTCACTTACCCATTGCTCTTAGAAAGGGTACTCGTTCCTGCACATCACACAGTATTGCTCAGTTTGTTTCTACTGACCATCTGAATGTCCATTCTAGCAATTTTGTATATGCTTTATCTGCTGTGGCTGTACCAAAGAATATCCAGGATGCTCTACAGAGTACTGGTTGGGTGTCTGCTATGAAGGAGGAGATGTTTGCTCTTGCTGAACGAGATACTTGGGAGTTGGTGGATCCACCTCCTCAGTGCAAACCGGTCGGTTGCAGATGGGTGTATGCTGTGAAATATCAACCTGATGGCACTGTTGAGAGGCTCAAGGCACGCTTAGTTGCTAAAGGCTACACCCAGACGTATGGTATTGACTATTTTGAGACATTCTCTCCTGTTGCTCGCCTTAATTCTGTTAGAATTCTTCTGTCTGTTGCTGTTAATCTTGACTGGCCTTTGTTGCAACTTGATGTCAAAAATGCCTTCTTGTATGGTGATTTACAAGAAGAGGTCTATATGGAGCAACCTCCTGGGTTTGTTGCTCAGGGGGAGTCTCACAAAGTTTGCAGATTAAAGAAGTCTATTTATGGCCTTAAGCAGAGTCCCCGGGCTTGGTTTGATAAATTGAGCAAAATTATGATTGATTTTGGGTTTCTGCGGTCTCAGGTGGATCATTCTGTTTTTACCAAGAAGACTTCAGCTGGTATTATTATTCTGATTGTCTATGTTGATGATATTATCATATCTGGCAGTGATTCTCTTGGTATTCAGGCTACTAAATCTCATCTGGGCAAACATTTTGCTACTAAAGATTTGGGCAAACTTAGATACTTTCTGGGCATAGAAGTTTCTAGAAATTCTAATGCTCTTGTGTTGTCTCAGAGAAAATATGTCCTAGACATACTGCAGGAGACTGGTATGATGGGGGCGAGACCTGCTGATATTCCTCTAGATCCCAATGTAAATTGGGATGATGATTCTTCTCCTCTGTTTGCTGATCATAAAAAGTACAGGAGGCTGATTGGTAAACTTATTTATTTGACTGTCACCAGAGCTGACATTTCTACTGCAGTGGGTCTTCTTAGCAGATATCTTGATAAGCCCAGACAGTGTCACTGGGATGCTCTTTGTCAGATTCTACGATATTTGAAAAAGTCTCCTGGCAAGGGACTTCACTACAGGAAGCATGGACACTGTTCTCTTACGGGGTACTCTGATTCTGATTATGCTGGTAGCAGAGTTGACAGAAAATCCACTTCTGGGTATTGTACATATGTTGGAGGAAATCTTGTTACCTGGCGGAGTAAAAAACAAAATGTTGTGGCTAGGTCAAGTGCTGAAGCTGAATATAGGGCCATGGCCCATACTGCCTGTGAACTGCTGTGGGTGCGCTCTCTGTTAAAAGAGTTTGGAGTTGACTCTTCTTCTTCTGCTATACCTATGCACTGTGATAATAAAGCTGCTATCTTCATTGCAAATAATCCAGTCTATCATGAGCGCACTAAACATATTGAAGTAGACTGTCATTTTATTCGGGAATCTATTCTGACTGGCAAGATCTGCACTCCCTTCACTCGTTCTGAAGACCAAGTTGCTGACATCTTCACCAAGCTGCTGGCGAAGAAGCAATTCTGCATTTTGATGGACAAGTTGGGCATGATTGATATCTATGCTCCAACTTGAGGGGGAGTGCAGATCCCGTGGAATGGAGCCCTCTACAACAACCAAATAGAGGACTTCCTCGGCGACATCATTAGCTTACAATCTTGACCGTATAGATAGTCAAGGACAAATAGATCCCGTGGAATTCCTTCCATTGCCTCTTGACCAACAATCATTTTCTAGGATGCCCACCAGTTTGTTCAGAGTTCAGCATGAAGGACAACCTTATGACTCTTCTTCAATGTGTGGAACCATGTGATGGGTACATAGTTGTGATATCAACGGACCCGTGATATAAAGTAAATGACAGAAGGCAGATATGAAATGCACTGGCTCCCTGTTGGTTCATCTATCACCATGCTCATATTCATTCTCCATCTCTTTTGCCAATGCTGCTGCAATTTTAAGAACTGATCGTGACAACGTACAACGTGGAAGATGAATTTTACATCGACATATTCTAGTCTGACAATTTTGGCATCGCCAGGTGTCTTTGTATGTACTTCACATTTTGATTGGTTTGTACATTCATTTCAGCATCAGAACTCAAACAGCAGAATGTTTTGTACTATTTTATTCGACAATGTATGTTCATAGAGAAGAGAACATGTACTGTTGTTGTTGTATGTATCAAATGAAATGGAAAAAATTGTTTATGTGAATATATTATATAATTTATATAGCCTTGAAATGTATCGTTCCAGTCCACTATGAGCATATATATATATATATATATATATATATATATATATATATTGTGAAAGACAAAGCAAGTGTGGGAAGCGTAGGGTTGCACAATGTGTGCACCCTCATATATATAACATTGAAACAATTACAGAGAGGTCCACAAGTAATATGGAAATAACAAAACAATTAACAGAATATATAAAACAGGTATTGCAGAATGCCCAACTTGTCCATCTTGTCCATCAAGTTGGAGCATAGATATCAATCATGCCCAACTTGTCCATCAAAATGCAGAATTGCTTCTTCGCCAGCAGCTTGGTGAAGATGTCAGCAACTTGGTCTTCAGAACGAGTGAAGGGAGTGCAGATCTTGCCAGTCAGAATAGATTCCCGAATAAAATGACAGTCTACTTCAATATGTTTAGTGCGCTCATGATAGACTGGATTATTTGCAATGAAGATAGCATCTTTATTATCACAGTGCATAGGTATAGCAGAAGAAGAAGAGTCAACTCCAAACTCTTTTAACAGAGAGCGCACCCACAGCAGTTCACAAGCAGTATGGGCCATGGCCCTATATTCAGCTTCAGCACTTGACCTAGCCACAACATTTTGTTTTTTACTCCGCCAGGTAACAAGATTTCCTCCAACATATGTACAATACCCAGAAGTGGATTTTCTGTCAACTCTGCTACCAGCATAATCAGAATCAGAGTACCCCGTAAGAGAACAGTGTCCATGCTTCCTGTAGTGAAGTCCCTTGCCAGGAGACTTTTTCAAATATCGTAGAATCTGACAAAGAGCATCCCAGTGACACTGTCTGGGCTTATCAAGATATCTGCTAAGAAGACCCACTGCAGTAGAAATGTCAGCTCTGGTGACAGTCAAATAAATAAGTTTACCAATCAGCCTCCTGTACTTTTTATGATCAGCAAACAGAGGAGAAGAATCATCATCCCAATTTACATTGGGATCTAGAGGAATATCAGCAGGTCTCGCCCCCATCATACCAGTCTCCTGCAGTATGTCTAGGACATATTTTCTCTGAGACAACACAAGAGCATTAGAATTTCTAGAAACTTCTATGCCCAGAAAGTATCTAAGTTTGCCCAAATCTTTAGTAGCAAAATGTTTGCCCAGATGAGATTTAGTAGCCTGAATACCAAGAGAATCACTGCCAGATATGATAATATCATCAACATAGACAATCAGAATAATAATACCAGCTGAAGTCTTCTTGGTAAAAACAGAATGATCCACCTGAGACCGCAGAAACCCAAAATCAATCATAATTTTGCTCAATTTATCAAACCAAGCCCGGGGACTCTGCTTAAGGCTATAAATAGACTTCTTTAATCTGCAAACTTTGTGAGACTCCCCCTGAGCAACAAACCCAGGAGGTTGCTCCATATAGACCTCTTCTTGTAAATCACCATACAAGAAGGCATTTTTGACATCAAGTTGCAACAAAGGCCAGTCAAGATTAACAGCAACAGACAGAAGAATTCTAACAGAATTAAGGCGAGCAACAGGAGAGAATGTCTCAAAATAGTCAATACCATACGTCTGGGTGTAGCCTTTAGCAACTAAGCGTGCCTTGAGCCTCTCAACAGTGCCATCAGGTTGATATTTCACAGCATACACCCATCTGCAACCGACCGGTTTGCACTGAGGAGGTGGATCCACCAACTCCCAAGTATCTCATTCAGCAAGAGCAAACATCTCCTCCTTCATAGCAGACACCCAACCAGTACTCTGTAGAGCATCCTGGATATTCTTTGGTACAGCCACAGCAGATAAAGCATATACAAAATTGCTAGAATGGACATTCAGATGGTCAGTACAAACAAACTGAGCAATACTGTGTGATGTGCAGGAACGAGTACCCTTTCTAAGAGCAATGGGTAAGTGAAGATCAGAAGGTACCTCAGGTGTAGCAGAACCTTCTGGAGGTGAAGATTGGTTTTCATGGGGGGTTTCTTGAGTAGAAGGCACTCTGTTCCTGCGTTGATAAACTATCAGAGGAGGCTTATCAGCCTCAGTAGTGACGTTGTCAGTAGTGTCAGGCACACATTCAGAAACAACAGGTAGAGGTGAAGCAATAAGATCAGACTGTAAACTGTCACCACGAGCCGAATAATAAGGAGTATCTTCAAAGAAAACCACATCACTGCTAGTAAACCATTTCCTTGCAGTAGGACTGTAGCACCGATATCCCTTCTGGGTACGGGAGTACCCCAAAAAAATGCACTTCTCAGCACGAGGAGACAATTTATCAGAAGTAGGTCCAACTAACCGGACAAAACAGGTACATCCAAAAATCCTAGGAGGCACAGTAAATAGCGGAATATCGGGTTGGAGCACCTGAATAGGTATTTTGTTTCCAATCACAGATGATGGCATACGATTTATCAGAAAACAAGCAGTCAATATGGCCTCAGGCCAAAACGAGCGAGGAACATGTGCATGCATCATAATAGTTCTAGCAACTTCTAACACATGTCTATTTTTACGCTCAGCCACACCATTTTGCTGAGGTGTATAAGCACAAGAGGTCTGATGTATCGTACCCACAGATTTACAAAAAACATCCACATCCTTTTTAACAAATTCCAGTGCATTATCAGTACGAAAAATTTTAACAGGCATGCCATATTGAGTTTTTATTTCAGCAAAGAAGAACTTGATAACAGACAAGACTTCGGACCTACTTTTCATCATAAATAACCAAGTAGTCCGTGAGAAGTCATCGATAAATAGAATAAAATACTTATGACCAGATAAACTAGGCACATGACAAGGTCCCCATACATCAGAATGCACTATATCAAATATGTTTTTACTGCTAATTTGACTGCGTCTAGGATAAACAGCACGAGTTTGCTTTCCAAGTTGACATGACTCGCACTGAAAACGACAAACACCAATATCAGACACCAAATATCTAAGCTTCTCAGATGAGGGATGGCCCAGCCGGTAGTGCCACTGTAATGCAGAAACAGATGTAGATAAAGCAGACGTCACAGATGCTTTAGCAGCTTTAGGTAACTGATCCAGATAGAAGAGTCCATCAGCACCTTCATACCCCCCACCAATCTTCATCCTCGTGCGAAGGTCCTGAAAAACACAAGATCCAGGAATAAAGGTCAGACTACACTGTAAGCTGCGCAATATCTTGCTAACAGACAACAGATTCAAAGGAAATCGCGGCACATATAAGGCAGATTTCAGCAGAAAATCAGAAGAAATATCCCCTACTCCAACCACAGCAGACTTGGAACCATCGGCCAACATGACAGAAGAGGGTCTAGCAGGTTGAAATAATTTTCGAAACAATGATCTATTTCCAGAAATATGCGAAGAGGCACCGGAGTCTATGACCCATTTAGTATTACCAGGCGTAGAGGAAGAACTCAGAAAGGCAGTGTCATAACCAGAGTAGGTGGCGGCATGAGCTCCACTAGTCGAAGCTTGAGACGACGCACCAGCGCGCTCAAGAAGAAGACGTTCCACCTCAACACGGATGTAATCAGCAGTCGCACTCGAGGAGGCAGAGTCAGTAGCCTGAGTCGTCCCCTCTGAAGCAGTAGTAGTGGAGTCCGCAGCGGCATTGGCCCACGCCGGCTTACCATATTTCTCCCAGCATTTTTCTTCAATATGGTTGGACCGGCCACAGAAGGTACAAAGGCGCTGTCCTGACTGAGGACGCGCACCAGCAGTAGGGGCAGTAGAAGAGGCTCCACGACCTGGAGTAGCCCGTCCTCGTCCTCCACCCAGGGGAGGACGGCTCTCAGCAAAGCGACCACGGCCACGACCGCGACCACGACCAGAAGAAGCGGCAAGGGCCGAAGAATCTCCAACATCAGGAGTCAGAGAAGCAGACGACGAAGGCAAACGCTGAAGACGTTTGTAGGCACTCTGTAGTGACGGCAGAGGGTCACTAGCAAGGATCTGGTCCACTACTCCAGCATATGACTCGGGCAAGCCACAGAGAAACTGAACCAACTGAAGCTCCTGGCGCTAACGCTGCATAGTAGCCAGGTCCGTGGAGAGAGGATGATAGGATTCCAGCTCCCCCCATAATCCAGTGAAGTCAGAGAAGTAGTCAGAAATATCTGTCCCCGTGAACTGTAGACGTCCCAGCTGCTTGGTGATGTCAAACACCTTCTTGGGGTTCTGACTATGCGAGTAAGTACCGGCGAGCTGATCCCACATCTGCTTCGCCGTAGGCAAGTGAAGAAGTGTGACACTGATCTTCTCGATGCTGCTGTTGAGAATCCAGGTCATCACAGTGGAGTCATCACGAACCCAGTCGTCATACGCCTTCACATCTTTAGCATCAGCGTCCTCGGCGGGTGCCTCTGGACCCGTACGGATAAGGTGTGAGTACTTGCCCTGGGATCTAGCATAGATCGTCATGGAGCAGACCCAGTGTGGGTAGTTGCGCCCATCAAGCTTCACAGTAGTAACTTGACGGCGGAAGTCATCATGAGAAGACGCCATGGTAGCAGTAGGCACAGCAGGAACGGGCACGATCAGGCAGGAGACGGTCTACACCGTCAGACAGGCACAGCAGGCACAAGAAACACGGAGAGGACCTCTCACATACAGTCTACGCCGAAGCGCAGAACAGGACCCGGTGGCACACCGGCCTACACGGGCAGGCAGGCAAAAACCGAAACGAACGGTCTACGTCTTCAAGCCACCGGAGCGCTGGAAAGTGTCACAGAGCCAACGGACAGGCGGCAAGGAACCGCGGAGGCGCACCGGCCCCGGCGGCGGAGGGGGCGCCCGGCCCCGGCGGCTGGAAGCCTGCCGGCTGCCCGCCCTGCTGCTGCGGCGGCCTGCCCGGCTGCTGCGGAGGCGCCTGGCCGGCGGCTGCGGCTGCTGGGCCGGCGGCGACTGGGCTGCTGGCCGGCGGCCCTGCTGCTGCTGGCCGGTGGCGCGCGGCGGCGGCGGGGGGGGGGGGGGGCGGGAAGAGAGAGAGAGGGAAGGGGAGGGAGGGTGACGGCCGGATCTACTGCTCTGGTACCATGTGAAAGACAAAGCAAGTGTGGGAAGCGTAGGGTTGCACAATGTGTGCACCCTCATATATATAACATTGAAACAATTACAGAGAGGTCCACAAGTAATATGGAAATAACAAAACAATTAACAGAATATATAAAACAGGTATTGTAACATATATATATATATATATACACACATATATATATATACATATATATATACACATATATATATATACACACACATATATATATATACACACATATATATACATATATATATATATATGTATACAATATATATATATTGTATACATATATATATTGTATATACATTGTGAGTCAGGCTAGAATACACTCGAGTGTACAGATCATGTCGTACACCCCAATGGTGTTTGCCTATCTAGACCATGTTTTCCCAAAATATAATCCATTGATCTTCATGGTTACAATAATAATAGGCCACATACAAAATTTGAGCTCATTTGGATGAGTGTAAGTCACTCATCCGGATGAGTGTAAGTCACTCATCCAAGGACAACAAAATCGACGCACAAAACTAATTTGAAATGCCTGGTTTTTTCCTCCTTTAGATGTAAGACCTATAAGTGTCCAAATGAGCTGGAATTTATTATATAGTATGTTCTTAAGATATTTAAGAAGATCAACGGTTTAGATTTTTCAAAAAGTTATTGCATCTTTAAAAAGACTGAGGTGTACGGTGCCTCCGGTACACTCGAGTGTACACTAGCCTCACTCTATATATTGTATATATATTGTATATATATATTGTATAGTGTATATATATATATATATATATATATATATTGTTATATATAATGTGTGTTTTGCATTCACTTCCGACGTGCCGGAAAAGGAACTCAAGTATCGAACAAATTCTATATACGGCGAACACCCAATGCCGAAAAATGTATCCATAATGTCGTCCAAATATACATAGTGGCATGCATACAATGTCGGATTTGATATGAATTTCGGCATTTGTTAAGGCGCCATAAAACTTTTAGCGGCACACTTTCTTCCGGCATTGCTCCGGCATCATGAAAAATGCCTTTAAAGAGTGATTCTGGCATTCTCTTATATGTTTTCCAGCAGTTTTCTATGCCGGGGAATCTAGTATTTCTCGTTGTGGTGACAACAGTTGGTTTCTTACTGCACCAGGTAACAAGGTTATCACTTACGAAGGTGCAGTAACTAGAAGTAGATTTGTAGTCTAATCTGCTGCCTGCTTAGTCAGAATCAGAGTATTCTGTGATTTTACAATGTCCATGATTTCTGTAAAACAAGCCTTTGCCGGGAGCATTTTTCATATGTTTCAAACTATGACACACAACATCCCAGTGGCACTGCCTGGGTTTATCCAAATAACGATTGACGAAGCCCACCACAGAAATGATATCATCCCTTGTCACTGTCAGATATATAAGTTTGGGGTACATGGTAATGAAAAAGAAGAGTGTGGGCAACTTCTAAGAGATGCTGATTTTTGTGTTCGGCAACCCCATTTTGTTGTGGAGTATACGAGCACAAAGTTTGATGTTTGTACAAACTCTAAAGCATTGTCGCTGCGAAAATTTTGATAGGTTTAGCAAATTGGGTACTGATTTCAGCAAAAAAAGTCATGATAGTGTCAAGCATGTGGGAGCGATCTTTTGAAAAAAAACAACCATGTAATTCTGGAGATATCATCAATAAAACTCAAAAAATAACGAAAGCCAGAAGTACTTGGAACAGAACAGGACCCCACACATCAGCATGCATAATATCAAAAGGTGCTTTAGACCCAATACAATTTTCTTAGAAAAGGTAGCACGAGTTTGTTTTCCCAAAGTACAAGTTTCACAGTGAAAACTGAATCATAAATAGCAGGAATTAAATGCTTTAACTTTGCAGCAGAAGGATGGCCCAATCGGTAATACCATTGAAGTCCAATAACAGAAGCAGTCCGCAGAGTAGTCGGCTTTGGCAAATCCAAATAATATAGCCTGTCTAGTCCCTCATGGCCCAAACCAATCCTCATCCTTGTGCGCAGAGCCTGAAAAACAACACCATACGGGTCAAAAGTGATAGAGCAACGAAGGCTCTTCACAGTTCTACTAACAGGAACAAATTCAAAGGGAACTTCATAATATAAAGAGTTGAACGTAGTAGTAATTTTCCAGGAGTGCAGATATTGCCAATTCCAACAAAAGGAGTTCGGGAACCGTCACCAAGGGTAACAGGTAAAAGAGAAGAAGTTTTAAGCATATCAGAAAATAAGGCTGAATTGCTAGATACATTAGAGTTGCACAATGGAAGCGTGGTGAGCCCATAGCCCACAGGTCCTAGGATCGGAACCTGGCTCTGATACCATAGATGGGAAAAGAGTTTATTATCGGATGATTAAAATACAACACAATAGACTCTCTTTTATTGGACAAGAGGGTAAGACAATAGTCAGAGACATGCATTATGGGAGAAAAGAAAAAGGCTAACGACAAGACAAGTCTAAAGCCCATAACAAAGAAAATAACAAAAACATAAAGCAATAAAACACATATACTAATAGTCCTTGAACCCACATCACAAGGGGTATGTGCCATGGCGCGATACTCAGCTTCAGCATTGGATCTAGAAACAAATTGCTTTTTGCTTCTCCAAGTGACAAGGTTACCACCTACAAGGTGCAGTAATTTGAAGTAGATTTACGATCTGCCTTGCTGCCAGCATAGTCTGAGTCACAAAATTGAGAAATCTTGCAGTGCCCATTTTTCCTATTAGTATATATGCTTCATGCTTTACATTTTATTATGCTTTAGACTTATCTTTGTCTTTAGCTTTTCTTTTATCCCATATTGTCTGCTTCTATTTCTCGCTCACTCTCTTATCCTATAAAAGAGTGTCTTCTAATTGTTTTAGACACATGAAATAAAGGTTTTCTAATTCTATATGGTTCAGACGAGTTCGATCCCCCTTAACATTAATGTTTCCCAACCCACCCCTCTAAGCCGCCGCCCCCTGCCCTCCCCGCCACCCCCATCCCTCTCTCCCTTCCCTCTCCACTGTTACTACCCCTCCCCTTCTCCAGTCCCTGCTGCCACCCGCCCCTCTCTCTCCCTGCCATCCAGCCACCACCGCCTCTCCTCTTCCTCCTTTTTCCCGCCGCCATCACCCCCCATCTCCCCCTGCCTCCATCCGTCGTCGTTCTTCCCCTCCCTCCTCTTTTTTCCCGCTGCCTCCAGCCCTCCTTTTTCCTGCCTCCTTCTGTCGCCGCCTCTCGCACATCCCCTCCAATCTCGCTGTCATCCACCCTCATCCCTCCCTCACCCGCCATCCGCCAACAACTATTCCTCCCACTGCCAGGAGTCCTCCTTCACCCAACAACACCACCACCTACAACACCTGGCCACCAACCAACCCCATCCATCACACCTTCACCCACCACCCACACGCCTTCCACCCACCATCTTTCCATCTGGCTCCTCTTCACCCCTTCTAAAAATAGCAAGTTGAAGTTAATAAAGGTTCCACCGTTTTTCTTCCTATGCCACATGGTGAAGTAAATCTCAATCGTAGTGGCGTAGGTCCTTTTTCTTGTCTTTTTTGCCCTTATGTGGGTTTACCAAATCCGCTGATCTAGATTTGCTACTGCTCTTTACTGCTTCTATGCGAGTTTCCCAGATGTGTTGATCCAGATTTGCTGTTACTCTCTAGCTTTGCTACCCCTATGAGGGTTTTTCAGATATATTGATCTAAATCGGCTACTATTGTTGTTGCTTCTTATTCTTCCCTATGAACATCATCGCCCTGCTTCCTATGGCGACTACAGAAACTCCTTGGTTTTTGTATTGCAACCATGAAGCTTGACGAATCAAACTATCATCTTTGGTTGGCGTCATTTGAACTCTATGTAAAAGCCCAAGGATGCTATTCATATATCTCTACTACTGCTAAAATCCCTTCTGATGACTCGGCGGATGAAAAAGTCAAGCAAGCCTACGCTCAATGGTCCAAAGATGATTCCGGAGTAATGACATGAATGGTGAGCAGTGTTGAACCGAAGATCATCCAGTCTCTCCTCAACCTTCAGAATGCCAAAGCCATGTGGGATCAACTATTCCATGTGTGCTCACACCATCTCACCAACATAATTTGAGAAAGGTCTTTGAGATCTTCAAGAATCTGGCAAAAAATGAGTATTCAACCGATGGATCTGCCAAAGACTATAACAACCAGTGCTCGGTACTCTTGGATGAATACGAAGTATGTCTCCTCTCTCTTCTGACAACTAAGAAGTTCAGCGGCAACACAATGAACTTCAGTTGGTTCAGTTCTTGGATGGACTTCCTCATTCTCAGTTCTTGGATGGACTTCCTCATTCTTTCTCTGATGTTATAGACTAACTATAAGGGATGTTCTCAAGCGTGTTCAATGTCTTCCTTCTTTGTCATCCCTATGCTACTTCTTCTGATCACTCGGCCCTTGCAATTTACTCCAATGACTCTAGTCGAGGATGTGGATGTGGTCGTGGTCGCAGTTGCGGTAGTCGTGCTTCTGGTGCTCCTAAACGTGGTCCTCCACCTAGATCTGGGCGAGGAAAACCTCCTAATACCAACCGCTTCTACAACTTATGTGGGCGCACGAACCACAATGAGGACCGCTGCTGGGAAAAATATATTGCACCTGCTTGGGCAAACCATGTCACCTTGATGCTTCTAAAGACTCCTCTACCGCTACCTCCAGTTCTACCCAACCCACTATTGAGTGGATTCGCATGCAGTTTGAGAAACTCCTTCATGCTCGTCTGTCCTTGCAACCGTCTGGTCAAAATGCAGGTCCTACCTTACTTACGTCTCCTGCACCTTATGTTAAAAATAAATGGGTTATTGACTCAGGAGAGTTTTTTAATATGAAAATGAGTTTAAATAATTTTGACTATGCTTTTACAATGCTCAATATAACGAAGTACTAAAGTAACTCGGTTGTGTCGTGGTCCGGACCAAACTCGGTTCTATTTGGTCCGATCCTCGGTCCAAATATGTTCCACTAACCGGGTCTCGGTCCGGCCCGATCCAGTCCAAGCCGGTCCAGTCCGGGTTTGGACCGATGTACAATCCTAAGTATGAGTATGTGACTAGAACTATTGATGAGGTTGTATGGAGTTTTATAATTTAGATTGCACCCACGATGCCGTAGAACCATGGAACCTAATAAAAAACATACATGAGCTAATATCACCACGATATCGTAAAGCATGTTAAATGTCAAATACATTTTACCCTACAATGTAGTGTGTTGGGATATGGTGGTGATGGGAGCCTTGAACAACAAGGCCCAATGAGCTCGTTGCGGAGATGCATAAGTGTGACATCAAGCAATCCAAAGTCCAAATTGAATACATACAAAGAAGATCAACAATAAACAAGTAAGCAACTAAAAAGACATGATTTATAGTTGTTCGGCGAATTCCCAGTGTGGGAGCCTACATCCACTGGCGGAGATAATATTATTGATGGACAAATTACAGAGTTGATGATTACAAAAGAGAGAAGAAGAACTTGATCCCCTTTTACTCTAGAAAACCAACCGTGGAAGAAGACAGTTGCTTCGAGAGGAGCTCTGGGAGGCGTGAAATCCTAAGGGAAACCCTAGGTTTGTCTGTGGTTTGAGGTCTTCGAAAAACGGCGACTATTGATGTCTCTTCGTAGCTCTTCATGTTTGGGATGAGTTAGGGGATCTATTTATAAGAATTCGGCCCGTGACCAAAGTCTGAAAGTCACCCGGACTCATCTAGTCCGCGAATACGGTCTAGTCTAGAGTGTGAACCGAACTGAAGACTAGAATATGGTCTAGGTGGACCATATTTGGTCCATCCTGGAGTGTATATGGTTTGGAGTGTATATGGTCTATCTGGAGTGTATTTGCTGCTTTTGTTGCTCTTGCTCAGATATGGTCCATGGGGACCGTATATCAATTGTTTGACCATAAATACACATGTAAACACCCAAAATGTGTCCAGACGATGTCAAGGCTTGGTGTACACATCTGGTCCATCAAGGAAGCTTTTCTAGAGAGTTTAAGACACTCTCAACAAACTCCATCTTGTCTTCAACTCAAAAAAGATGGGAAGTAGAAAAGCACTTGCAATCTTCTCCAATATAAGCAACTGATTAAGAATACCATCTCCACATGCCCTCCATGGGCAAAACTCTGGTAGAAATAAGACCATCTAATTTTGAGCAAAGCTCAAACTTTGCTAACGGAAGAGTCTTCGTCATCATGTCGACTGGATTCTCAGACGTACCAATCTTCTTTATTTGAATATTTCCTTCAGCCCTGACTTCTCTAATGAAGCGGTACTTGACATCAATGTGCTTCGTTCTCTTGTGGAACATTTGATCTTTGCTAAAATTTATAGCACTTTGAATATTACAATGAACAATAACTTGTTCTTGAACCATACCCAACTGATACATTAAACCCTTGAGACATAAAGTTCCTTCACGGCTTCCTTTGCCGCCATGTACTGTGCTTCAGTAGTAGATAAAGCAATAGTACTTTGTAGAGTGGTAACAGATGTAGATCCCACTGTGAACATGTAACCTGTGAGAGATCTCCTCTTGTCGAGGTCGCTTGCATAATCTGAGTCCACATACCCTGTCGTGATAACTTGAACTCCACAGAAGACTAAACAAGTATTTGTAGTGCCCTTCAAATGCCTCAAAATCCATTTAATCGCTTGCCAAGATGAGCCATGTAACGAATAACCGCACTGACTGCATAAGTGATGTCTGGTCTAGTGCAAACCATATCATACATGATGCTACCAACGGCACTAGAGTAAGGTACATGTGCCATCTCTATCACTTCTTCATTAGATTGTGAAGACTGCAAAGCTGATAACCTAGAGTGAGCGGCCAATGGAGTTGAAACAGGCTTCACATCTAACATGTGGAACTTGCGAACAATCTTCTTGATGTACTTCTTTTGTGTCAGGATAAGCCTTCTATCTTTCCGGTCCCTTTGAATCTCCATACCAAGAATCTTCTTAGCTTCACCTAGGTCATTCATATTAAATTCTCCACCTAGAAGAGAATTCACCTTGGCAAACTCATATGTGTGTCTAGAAGCGATCAACATGTCATCAACATATAACAGTAGGTAAATAAAGGAATTGTCATCCATCCCTTTATAGCAAACACAAGCATCATAGTTACTCATGGAAAATATATTATGTGTTATGAAAGAGCTAAATCTCCTGTACGATTGTCTTGGAGATTGCTTCCGCTCATAGAGTGACCTCTTGAGCAAGCACACATGGTTTTCTTTGTCTTCAAAACCCTCTTATTGTTGCATGTAGATCTTTTCTTCTAGTTCACCGTGTAGAAAAGTTGTCTTTACATCTAGCTATTGCAACTCTAGCTCTTCAATGGCTACCAAAGAAAGAAGCATCCATATAAAACTATTCTTAACGACGGGTGAGAAGACTACATTATGTTCAATGCCTTCAATTTGATAGTAGCCTTTTGCAACAAGGTGTGCCTTGTATCTGTCACCTTCTTTCTTTTTATAGACCCACTTGCAGCCTACTACTTTCTTGCCTTTGGGAGGTGCATCCAACTCCAAGTTTTATTCTTATGAAGAGATTTCATCTCTTCGTTCATTGCAACAATCCACTGCGGAGCATCATAACCTACAATTGTATCACAGAAATTGGCAGGCTCGTCACCAATATCTACATCAACGGTGTTGGAAAGGACATAGGCTACCATGGAGTCACCAAAGCCATAGTATTGGAGTGGTTTGACGTTCTATTTGCCTTTGAATCATCTGGCATAGAAAAAAGATCTTGTTCATAAACCTATGAACAGACATCTTCTTCGATCTCCACTTGATGTGAGACACCCTGTAGAGAACATGCAAAAGAGTTATTCGTGTCTTGCATAGTAGACACCATGAGAGATTCATTAAAAGTAACGTTGTGCTCTATCAAGAAATGTGGTGAAGAAGGATCCTTGCACCAAAGACGGTATCCTTTCACCCTAGAAGCATAATCAAGGAATATGCATTTTATATCTCTAGAGGTCCTAATTTGCCAATATCATAATGTGCATAAGCAGGGCAATCGAATATACGTAGATTCGAATAATCAACATGTTTACCAAACTAAGCTTCTTCGAGAGTCTTGAAATTAATAGAAGATGATGGAGAATAGTTCACCAAATAAAAATAGGTTGATATAGCTTCAGCTCAGAAAGATCTATCTAAGCCCGCATTGAGAAGCATGCATCGGACCTTTTCCAAGTATGTTCTGTACATCCTTTCAGCTACAACGTTCTACTGGGGCGTGTGACGCACTGTACGATGTCTTTTGATCCCATGATCACTGTAGAAATTATTTAACTCCTTAGAAGAGAATTCCAAGCTGTTATTAGTCCAAAAAGTCTATATGATCTTGTTGGTTTGATTCTCAACAAGAGCCTTCCACTGCTTGAAAGTAGCGCACGCCTCGTCCTTACTCTTCAAAGAATAAACCCAGACCTTCTTTGTACAATCATCAATGAAGGTCATCATATATTTCGCACCACCTTTGGAAGAACACGAGAAGGGTCCCATAGATCAGACTGAACATTATCTAAAGCATCCTTAGAATAATGAATTACCGTGTCGAAGCTATTTCTTTTGGCCTTCCTCACAACACAATGCTCGCATAAATATAACTTTTCAATGCTTTCACCACACAATAACCCAATCCTGCTCAGAAGCATCATCCCTTTCTCAAACATGTGTCCCAAACACATATGCCAAAGCCTTGTGGTATCTTTAGATGAAGTTGTAACTGCTATGGAGCTTGTGATAGTGGAACCTTGTAAGATGTACAGTTTGTGTGAATTTCTCATTGCCTTTATGAGGACCCAGCCAGCTTTAAGAGTATCAATGCCTCCATTCTCACAGGAGAACTTGCAACCCTTGTCTTCAAGTGTTCCTAGTGAGATGAGATTCTCCTCAATCCGAAAACATGTCAGACGTTCGTCAATTTTCTGACTTCACCATCAAACATCTCGATCTTCATCGTGCCAACACCAATCGTCTTTCTAGGATGATCATCACCCATAAGGATATCTCCACCTTGATGTGATGCATAGGTATAAAAAAATACTCCTTACGCTCGGTCATGTAGTACGTGCATGCTCAATAAAGAACCCAATCCCTCCTGTAGTTGTAGGACGGCGATGAAGCAAGAACGTAGGTGTCGTCTTCGGAACCTCCATGAGCCACCTTCACATGAGTTGCAACATGATTTGATTTCTCGTACTTTTTCTAGTTTTGCAAGTAGTAGCATTCATCTAAGTATGACATGTCTTCTTGCAATAGTTGCATCTCTTTGATTGACGTGACTTTGATTTGTTCTTCTTTTGCTTTAAACTTTCAGGGTCTTTGTCACCGGGGCACTCCCTTCCTCCACAGGCCAATGCTTCACCCGCTACTTTTGATGAAGTAAGATCTTTCCCTAATTTTTCTTAAAAAGTCAAGACCGTTTTAACTTCATGGAGTGAGATAGTCTTTGACTTGTGAAATATCATCATATCCCAGAGATTCTTGTAGGACGGTGGAAGAGTACAAAGAAACAAGATTGCTTGATCCTTGTCCTCTATCATCACATTAATCAGCCTGAGGTCGTGGATGATTTCATCAAACTCATAGAGAAGAGCCGTCAAGGAGCCACCTTCCTCCATGTGAAGCATGAAAAGGCACTTCTTTAGTGCAAGCTCATTGGTGATGGACTTCATGTAGAGTGCTTCAAATTTATCCAAAATGTCCTTGGAGGTCTTCAGATGGACGGCCTCATGGAGGACTTCATCCTCCAAACAAAGGCATATGTATGTATAAGCCTTTTGATCCCTCCCACCGGTCATCCGTCATGGATTCCAGTTTCTTCTCCGTTTCCGAGAAGAGCTTACGAACTCCTTGCATGAGGCATGATTCACACTTGACTTGCCAGAGAGAGAAGCTCTTCGAGTGATCGAAATTCTCAATATTGTACTTTGACGTCATGGTAGAGATCCAAAGGTAGAAATCACAATGATACCACTTGTTGGGATATGGTGTTGATGGGCGACCTGAACAACAAGGCCCAATGAGCTTGTTGTGGAGATGTGAAAGTGTGAGATCGAGCAATACAGACCGAATACATATGAAGAAGATCAACAACGGACAAGCAAGCAACCACAACGATAAGATTTATAATGCTTCGACAAATTCGCAATGTGAGAACCTACATCCACTAGTGGAGATTATATTATTGATGGAGAGATTACAAAGATTATGATTATAGAAGAGAGAAAAAGAAACCAATCCCCTTTTGCACCCGAAAGCCAATCGTGGAAGAAGACAGTTGCTTGGAGAGGAGCTCTTGGAGGCCTGAAACCCTAAGGGAAGCCCTAGGTCCGTCTGTGGCTTTAGGTCTTCATGGGATAATAGCCCCCGACAATTGAGGGAAAAGACTCTCTTCTTGCATCCCCAGCAGTGTCAGTAAAGTCAGTCAAGGTCAAGATAAAAGGTCCCTTGTTTATTATTCATATTTGAATGAGAAAAAAATGACATCTCTTGATGTCTATTCGTTGCTCCTAATGTTTTGGATGAGTTGGGGAGGGTCTGTTTATAAGAATAGTCTTGAGTGGACTGTAAGGGTTAGGGTGCACAATGTGTGTACCCCATATATTTATAAAGAGAACAATGACATAGAGGTCCTTGTAGAATAGGAAAATAACAAGAGAATATAAAGAACTTAAATAAAACACTAGTTAACACTCCCCCTCAAGTTGGAGCATAGATATCAATCATGCCCAACTTGTCCACAAGAGAGCAGAAATGTTTCTTGGCCAATAGCTTTGTGAAGATATCAACAACTTGGTCTTCTGAGCGAGTAAAAAGTAAAAGAAGTGCAGATACGACCAGTCAGAATAGATTCTCTGATGAAGTGGCAGTCAACTTCAATTTGCTTAGTCCGCTCATGAAAGACAGGATTATTGGCAATAAAATAGTTGCTTTATTATCACAGTGCATAGGAATAGGAGCAGAAGATCCCACATCAAGTTCTTTTAGAAGATATTGCACCCACAGAAGCTCACATGCAGTATGAGCCATAGCACGGTACTTAGCCTTAGCACTAAATCTGGCAACAACATTTTGCTTTTTGCTCCGCCAGGTAACCAGATTTCCACCAACAAATGTGCAATAACCAGAGGTAGATTTTCTGTCTATCTTGCTTCCAGCATAGTCAGAATCATAATATCCTTCAAGAGAGCAATGACCATGTTTTCTGTAAAATAGGCCTTTACCAGGAGATTTCTTCAGATTCCTTAAGATATGACACAGTGCTTCCCAATGACACTATCTAGGTTTGTCAAGATACCTGCTAACAAGACCAACAACAGTAGAAATGTCAGCTCTAGTGACAGTCAAATAAATCAGTTTTCCAACCAGTCTTCTATATATTTTACTGTCAAGATACAGAGGAGGTTCATCATCATCCCAATTCAGATTAGGATTTAGAGGTGTATCAATAGGCTGAGCTCCGAGCATGGCAGTTTCCTATAGAAGATCATGAACATACTTGTGTTGTGATAGAACAAGAGCATTAGCATTCCTAGAAACTTCAATCCCTAGAAAATATCTTAGTTTGCCCAGATCTTTAGTGACAAAATGTTTGCATAAATAGGCTTTAGTAGCATTAATTTTAGAGAGATCACTGTCAGATAAAATAATGCCGTCAACGTACACAATAAGAACTACAATACCAGTGGACGTCTTTTTAATAACGACAGAATGATCAACATGAGATCAGAGAAAGCCATAAGTAGACAGAATCTTGCTCAATTTGAAGAACCAGGCGCACGGACACTGTTTGAGTCCATAAATAGACTTTTTGAGGAGGCAGACTTTGTGTGACTCCCCCTTAGCAACAAACCCAGGTGGTTGCTCCATATAGACCTGCTCCTCGAGATCACCATAAAGAAAGGGATTTTCATGTCCAGTTGGATAAGAGGCCAATCCATATTGATTTCCATAGAGAGCAGAACCCGCACAGAATTTAGCTTGGCAACAGGAGAAAAAGTTTCAAAATAATCAATATCATAGGTCTGAGTGTACCCTTTCGCCACGAGGCGAGCCTTTAGGCGTTCAACTGTTCCATCAGGATGATACTTAACAGTGTAAACCCAACGACATCCAACAGGTTTGCAATCAGAAGGAGGATCAACTAGATCCCAGGTACCCCTGTCAATGAGAGCAGCCATCTCCTTATTCATGGCTTGTGTCCAGGCCTCGCATCAGTGTCACTCTACTCCGTCTCCCGACTGCCAAGGAGATGTGGGATCAATTGTCCAGCACCTACTCTCATAGCAAAACTCCGAAGATGATGTTTGATTTGAACAAACAGCTGTCCCGTCTGCACTTCACTAGACCTGATATTGCTGACTACTTTTCCACCTTTAAGGGTGTCTAGGCTGAGCTTGAGAATCTTCATCCCTTATCTATTGACTTAGCCAAAATGCAACGACAACGACAGGAATCCATTTCTGGGTTGTTCATGGGTGAGGATAAAGTACACAGTCGAGGCCACTTGTAGTATGTGGGGGCATTCATCATTCTTGAAACTCTATTATAGCCTTGGGAGGTGGGCTTAGACGTTACAAATGGTATCAAAACCAATTCCCCTCCAGTAGGTGGAGGCCCACGGGCATTTCGCAGGCCAGTCTTTGGCGGTGCGGTTCAGGCATGTTGGAAATGGCTATATGCTGAGGCGAGATGGAGCCACCCTTACGCTGCTAATTGTGAACGTGAGATGGGTGTGCATGGGCCATCTTGGATCTGCACTGAAATAGAGAAGATATTATGAGGCTATATAATTGAGCCTTGACGAGGACCTCAAGAGTCCAAGTGGGGGAGATTGGAACATCCTAGGATTTGAAGCCTCCGACAAAATGATCTTAAAAGGAATGATTGCACTATCCATATCACCAAGATGCACCTCCTTTTCAGAGATCCCATCACTAAAAACTTTATGGTTAAGCATGCTCAACCCAAAGTAGTACTAGGATGGGTGACCTATCGGGGAAGTTGATTTCGGGTTGTGCGTGAGTGAGGACAAAGCGCGCAGCCAAGGCCAGTTGGGGTTTGTGAGGCCACTCCCCATTCTTGAAACTCTATTGAAGCCTTAGAAGGTGGGTTCAGATGTTACATGGGCTCTATTGGGTATAGTGACGTTCCAGATTTCAGTCAATTGGTGGTATTTGACCTTATGGAAGAGTGTCCCTAGAAATTGTCATCAATCTAGCTGAAATGTTCAAATCTTTATCTACTCCGCGGAAATTAAACATTTTTAACTCTGATGTTAAATAAATCTTGGTATCCAAAATAACAATGAGTTTCTACTTTCTAAAACAAACTAACAAATCTGGTCCGGTCACATTACCAAATGGCAGCTTCATGGCATGTACCAAAATTAAACGTTGGATGGACTTTGCTTCTAATGTGAGGATAAAAGTGTCCCAAAGAACAAGACTTGGTAGAAACCTTGATATTGTTAGGTAATATTAGATTATTATCAAAATATAGTATTGAACATCTTAAATTTGAAAAGGCAGATGTGAAAGATTGAAAGGAAATAATAGTAACCGATGAATTAGTGTGAAATCATACAACATTAAAACCAGAGTTACTTGAAAACAACAGTTCACAATTACAAAAGAAAGGAGGTAGTCTGACCTGTGCAAGACCAGGTTGACGAGCACATTGTATCATTAAACGGCCAATCACATCATGAGCAACAACAGTTTCAACAAGATCTCCACCAACTAATTTAACAAGGATTTCATTGTCAAGATCACTAAGCTCAACCACGATATGTCCTTGTAGTCCTTCTTTCACACCAGTTAAGCTTAACACAGTTCTCAATGCTCTTGCATCACTCTGTGGAAACATAATTTAGGATCAGATCTCCAATTCCAGAATAGGTGTAATTGTAAGGCTAACCAATAAGTACCTGCTCAGCATTTCCATCTTCAGCTAGGACAATAACTGCACGTGCTTTTGAGACAGATACCTGAGAAAGAATAATTTGGACCGTTAGATCCTCAAACACAGGGCAAATTGGGTTTATCTAACCAAGCAAAAACCGCACAAGGACATGCGCTTACCCATTGACAAAACAGAAAAGAATCTAAGAAGAAAGCGTTAATGATGCAAATGTGCATAAATTCAAAAGAGTATATCGGAAAGAGAACACCTTTTTTAGATCAGCTAATATAAGAGGGCTACCAGTTCTGCAAATTACAGATGTTCCTTTAAAGTCAAACTCCATTTTTGCAATGTCAAGCTCCATTTCCTCCTTATCTTTTTCGGCCATCACTACCACCATTCCGCCACCAAGACTTTCATTTGCTAAAGCTAGCTGATTCAGAAGAGATCCCTGAAATTTTCTTGGGTAGGTCAACTTATGCTAACACAGAAGCATATATTAGCAGCTGTATATTGATCATTTCTACCTGATACCAGAGGTTAAAGTTGTACATAAGCCTTGGTCTTCAATATTTAGCAATTTGTGCTTTGTGGTTAAGCAGTCATAAGAACACTAACATCATGATAGAAAAGATCTACCCACATTATCAGATAACAAACAGGAACTGCCTTCCAAATGACATTAAAACAGATAAGAAAATTGGCACAATTCATGTGTAAAAAGGAAATAAAATCCATAAATTGTTCACATTAGCCCAGTTTTTAAAAACTGACAAACGAAAATTGAAGCTCTATATTTTCAACCCAATGCCACAAATAAACATTCGGATCCTTCTGTAACTATGGTTCACCAAGGTGGTCAAAACTGGAAACTGACCAGTTCAACTGGTTTAAATGGAAACTGAAGGCCGGCACTGCGCAGTCATGCCCCAGGCCTCTAGTAATTGACAGAAACCAGCCAAAAGCAAAGACCAGCCAGTTGAACTGCCAGGTGAACTGGTCCCCACTTTTGATAAGCAGCAAGTCGATTGGCAAGCACGAGCCAGGACTCCCGGCAGACTTCAAACTCAAAGTTTGAGGCAACTCCCAGCTCTCTCTGCACCGTAACACCTCCACTGTCAACAATTACCTACATCTGACATCAACATTGCCAACTGTGGTTGGAGCCATTGTCGCCTACTGCTATTGTGATTACCGTGGCTACTGCTACCTATACATTGAGCCACAACCACTTCCACTAATGCTTCCTAGTCTGTCCCCATCATCCTACCTCTTGATTCGTCTTCTTCTACTTCCTCTTCACCCTGCCAACTGTCCGGTTGAACTGACCTGACCAACAATTGAACTAGTAAATGAAGAACACGTTCCTCACCAATCCAAGCTCCGATTCGGTGTTAAACCCTTGGATTCAACTAAAATGGATTGAAACAAATCACCTTGCAATTCCTTTGCAAAGATATCCAACTTATCCCAGGGATCATAAGAAGCTTCAATTTTCAAATACGTTGCTAATTATATGGTTTTGTTAAGCAAACAAAATATTATCAAATTTTGAGCTTGTTGAGATATATTTACTCTTATGTGTTTCCTGTATTTGTATAGTAATTTACACTTCTAACACTCTCATATTTATCAGGGCTTTGATGCTTCCCTGTCTTTGATGAACATCATATCCCTCTTATGAACAAACAACTTCTCCTGGCAGTTTTCAAGCAGGTTTTCATTGAAAAGACCACTCATTTTGTCGACCTTTTCTCCCCCCCTTCTTCCCCCTGTCGATAACAAAAAGAGCATGAGAAGTTGTTGCTTCCTTCTGCTTCCCAAGCTAGAGCACCAGCTGCTTCCAGCTAGTATTCCTGATCACATTGCCTGAAGCTCCTCCAAAGCATACTTCCTTCAACCAACAACCCAAGCAGGCCCAACATGGCTTTAGGACCACTTGTACCATCAAGCGGGTCTGCAGGACGAGGCTGCTGAGACAGAACAACAGTGAAAAGGTTTTTGAAATCTCATTCTCTTTACGTCAAACATGATGGATATTAGACATGAAAGCTCGGTCTATTCAAGGGGTGTGACCCCTATCTATATATTTTTTCAATGTGGGCACCTAATAATCCACATGGTCCAACTAGGAAACCAACCACATGTAGAGATTATACATGGCTTTGTGCCCTAGCAGCTGACACCTGGAGGGGAAGATGACCTTGCCGCCACCTATAGAAGCCAACAACTCCGCCGCCACCTCCTATAGAGGCAGAGGAGCTTGTTGACATCATCTTTAAGGCCTGAGGCACTAACCCCCATTGTTGTTAGGGCAGAATGACCTAGGCACCATGGCTTATAGGGGATGAGACCCCTTCTTCTGTCCTCTATAGTTGTTGTAGTGGCACCATCCACCACTATTTGCTATGCTAGTACCGCAGCTACCTACTGCAGTGATAGTACTCGTGATCTGCACGTATAAACCCCCTCTTGTGAGGCTGGTACCTTGAGGTCCAATCATCCTGCAATAAGTATCATTTTTTTACTCCAAGCTCACTGCAGTAAAATTAGGGTGATGGCTTGAGGCATTGGTGAGTTTTCTCCTCTTTTACATGAATTTGGGTACACAGACCCCTACGCCTACCTACTTATGGATGTTACTAAATGTATGTACCTGTTTAATTTTGCCTCTGTGCTTGGGTATCTCTGTGAAGTGCATATCTATCTATATAAGGATTGAGTAGTGATCTATGAATTTCACAACAGATGTTCACCCTCGCCATCAAGTGGCATTAGTAGAATTGAAATCCTAACTACTTTCACGGTTGTTCAACATCGATTTGTGGATCCTCTACAACTTGGTTTTGTCTAAATTGCCAACGAGGGTCGGGATCCTGAGCACAGCGTATGGAATTCATCATGGTTTTTATTATACGTACAAGTGTTTGAGCACACTACAGCTTGATGATCAGACGACTTTTCTTGTACACTATATTGTATTCAAGGGCTCTGGTTGAGCATAATGTCTATCTCCCCTTGAAAGTTCATCTGCAGATTCTCCAGCCACAATGTGATGGCATTCTATTTTTCTACTTAAATTTCTTGCCTCCGTGCCTACACTATAAGCTAGTGCGACCATGGATCTAAAAATCGACGATGTTGGGCGATTAATCACCAATATTATCAAATTCGACGGTTGACGAAGTCGATGTCTTGATAAGTCGACTTGGGGACGGTGTTGAGCCAAATTTTCCTAAACATCGATGATATTGGCTTGACCCAGCTCAATTCTGTCACTATGTCGTCGATGTTGCAATTAATCGCCAATGCATGTCAATGTTTAGACGGGCCACAGTCAGTCCACTCAAGTGATTGCTGAAGTTTTATTTAAGCAAGGGGAGTGCTTGAATTGCCCTCCCACTTCAGTCCCTTGTGAATTGAAGAGTGTTGTGCGCTGGGAACTTGCTTTTTTCACTCTTTTGAGAGTTGGAGCTTGGAGGATGAGCCCCTTGAACTTGGATTTCAAGGAAAAAGCTGCTAGCGTGCTATTGCGTAATTACTCTACTGTCTAAATCTCTATTCTCTACTTTGTGAGTTGTGAATCTTGTTTTGGGTTGTGAACTCATGATTTTATGTTATTGTTGAAATGTTTAAGGTACAGTTAACATAATTAGAAGTTTTCAATCAACGCTCTCTTCGAGTTCGCTTCATTTTCTTTCATAAATAACATCAAAGTTTTATGAGAGTTTGCGTCTGAACTTCCTCGAAGCTTCTCCGAAGTTAGTATCCACAAATTTCAAAATCAACGGCATGGCAATCTGCCGCTTTTCTCCATTCCAGGCAGTTTCTTTAACGGCACGCACCAGTCCATTGCCGCAAGACTCGTGTTCTGGTCGGCCGCCCCAGAGATCCGTGGAAGGCTGAGTGCATCGATGTTGTCCCCAGGAATAACATACAATTGTTGGGTAAACGAGACATTAGAAATTACCATGCCGTTGGCTGATCCCTGGCAGATGACAATGTGTTACTCGTCATTTCCGGCGGCAAAGCAGCTACGACACAGCCGCATATCATGTCATTTTCTTTGCGGACACAGTCGTGTATTCCAATCAAAATGGCAAGGATCATACTAGCATTGAAAGTTGACCAAGTCTTTAATGGATTTAATAGCAACAAACCAAAAACGACAAGGGTTATATTTTTTTTTCCGTTCAATGCTAATATCATTGCTCACGAGCCTTGTGTGTATACTTGGTGGTATACTCTTTTTTTGTGGTACAAAAAAAATAGACAAAAAAGACCCCGTACTAGTTTATAAAGCACAAAAAAGACAAGGGGCATTGCATCAATTTTTTTCTCTCCATGTGGTTCCCCTAATCCATATGGTTGAGTGCTTTTCTTGAAAATTAGGGATTTTATGTTCATCTATCCTACCGTGCGATTATCCGGTAGTGCTTTCTGTTTTCCTACCGAGATCCATTCTGGTAGTGTCACTCTTTTTCTACCGAGTTTCATTCCGATAGTACTGCTTTTTTTCTACCAAGTTCCATTCCAGTAGTGTTGCTCCTCTTTCTATCAAATTTCCATTCTAGTAATATTTCTATTCTGTTATTTGTACCGAGCTTATTCCAATAGAGCTTTGCTCTTCCTACCGTGTCTTTATACTGGTAATCCTTTATTTATGTGCTACCATTCCTCTACTAATGTTTATGACTCTCCACCCCAACCACTCTCATGATCCTTTTTGTGGTTGACTTGAGGGGGAGAATAGAGGAAGATGATTAGAGAGAAGAGATGAGATGGAGGAGAGAAGATGAAGAGAAGAAGACATGTCATTTGACCTATGTTGCACAACTTCTGCATATCCACCCTTGTTGTTGACACCTACTATATCGCATATTTATATAGTAGAGTGTCTCAACAACACGTGTCCACCTTCTATGGCGCAATATTTCTATAGTAGTGATCGTATCCCAACTACCACATATTACTCTGGTGTTGGTGTTAAAGAGAGATGTTATATTTACCATTTTCCTGTGCTCTACTTTACTTGTCATTTGTGTTATTTATCCCATATTGCCTAGTTGTGTTTATTGTTTTATTCTGTTGTCCTATAAAAGAGAAGACATTGTACTATTTTTTACTCAATAGAAAACCTTTCCATTTTTAAGATGGTACTAAAAGCAAGTTGATTCCCCTTTCCCTCCCAACCCTAGTGCTTCCCCACCCTCCCCATGCCCTAGCCCCCCACTCCACCCTTTCTCCCTTCCCGCCGCTGCCCCCCCACCCCACCACTGTTGCCACCCTGCCCCTCCACCCTCCCATACCCTTCCCTCTCCTCTCCTAGTTGCCGCCAATCCACCCCCCCCTCCTCCCAAACCCTCCACTCCCACCCCTTCTCGCCGCCAACCCACCCGCCCACCACTGTCGCCGCCCACCCTCAACCTATTGCCGCCCTCTCCCGCAGCCTCTTCGGCACCCCTCTCACCCACCACGGCCCGTCTTTGTTGCTTTCCCTCTTCTCCTGCATAATAATCTACATCTTCTAGCATTTCCCATCCTTCCGGTCTCCCCTTCCACATCTCTCAGCGTCTCCAGGCAGATCTTAAAATAGCACGTTGACGTCCTAAAGGTTCTCTGCTTGCTTTCTATCTGCGCCTCATGGTGGAGTATTGATTCTCTCCATGATGGCATAGGTTATTCTGTGATCTTCTCTGCCCCGTTGCGGGTTTCTATGATCTGATACGTCAGATCCACTGATGTCCTCTACTGCCCCATTGTAGGTTTCTTCGGATCTATTAATCCTGGATTTATTCTGCCTATGCCAATGGCGTTTCTGATGATCTTCTGACTATTGTTGCTTTTCTCTCTGTTGTCTTCTGCGTTTTGTTGTTTCTGATCTACCTCAGCTACGGACCTATGTGTCACGGCATCGACTGAGCCTCCTTGCTCTCTGTGTCACCACGGTGAAACTTGATGGTTCCAATTACCATCTCTAGTCGACTTCCTTTATTTTGTATATGAAGGCCCAAGGTCGCTATTCGCATATCGCCACCGACCCGAAATCCCCTCTTGATGCGTCAGCAAATGACAAGACGCAACAACCCTACGCCTAGTGAAGTAAAGATGACTCAGGTGTTGTCTTGGATCGTCAATAGCACCGAGCCGAGGATCAGATAGTCACTCCTCTGCCTACATGATACCAAAGCTATGTAGGATCAGCTATCCCATCTCTGATCAACAGAATCCCAAGAAGGTGTTCGAGATCTTCAAGAACCTGGCGAAGAAGGAATTCTCGCCTGATGCTTCGGTTGAAAACTACTATAACTAGTGTGCTTCCCTTTGGAATGAATATGAAATCTATCACCCTTTATCCGCTGACATCAAGGAAGCTCAAAGACAAACTACAGCTTGTCCAGTTTCTTGTCGGACTCCCTTCCTCGTGTTCTGGAGCGGTTGACCAAATTCTTTTGAGCGATCCTCTACCTCCTCTTCAAGATGTGCATAAACGTGTTCAACGTTCACCTTCAGTAACTTATACTCCGGCGATTGAGCACCCCGCTCTAGTTGTCTGATCTACTGATCACAATTACAGTCGTGGACGCAATCGTGGACGTGGACGTGGTGGTCGTAATCCTCCTACCTCAGGATGCACTCCCTCTGTTATATCAGGTCGTCGACAGCCTGGTGGTCCTCGCTTCTGCAATTTCTGTGGACGTGACAATCACAATGAAGACTGGTGTTCGATCAAACATGGAAAATCTGCTTGGGCTAACCAAGTCACTTCTGATGCGGCTGACAACACTACTTCTATTGATCACAACTTGCCTCAACCCTCTTCTGCCTGAATGCAGTCGGAGTTTGAGAAACTCTTCCAAAAATGCATTTCCAATCTCCCGTCTACTTTAGAGTCTGGCTCGTCTGCCTTGCTTGTTGTAGCTCCATCTACTGGTAAAAATAAAGGGTGCATTGACTCCGGTGCTTCGGTCCATGTGGACGGTAACTCTGGTTCATTCTCTACTCTGACAAAATCGACCCGTCTACCTACGGTCACAGTAGATGATGGTTCTCAAACAGTAGTCTACGGCATTGGAACAAATCTTTTATTTCGTAATATGCATTTGAAATTTGTTCTATATGTTCCGAAATTTTCTGTAAATCTTCTTTTTGTTAGTAAAACTGTCAAGAGTCTTCAATGCTCTATTACATTTCACAACTCGGGTTGTGTGTTTCAGGATCTTTGCACGAAGACGAGGATTGGTTTGGGCCATGAGGGACCAGACAGGCTCTACTACCTGGATGGACCGACATCAATGAGTGCTACGCTATCAACGTCTGTGATTGGGATTCAGTGGCATTATCGTCTTGGCCACCTGTCTGCTACGAATTTGAAACATTTATTTCCTGCTTTAGTTGATAAAAGTTTTTCATGTGGTTGTGAATCTTGCCAATACGGAAAATAAACTCGATATGTGTTTCCTGCAAAGAAAGAAATTGATTCTAAATGCATTCTAGATATTGTTCATGCGGATATATGGGGTCCCTGTTCTGTTGCAAGTCATTCTAGTGTTAAATATTTATGACATTCATAGACGACTTTTCTAGAACTACATGATTGTTTTTACTTAAAGATCGCAGCACTATTATAGACACCATCACCATCTTTTTTGCTGAGATACAGAATCAGTTCAACAAACCAATTAAAATCTTACGAACTGACAATGCTCTTGAATTTATGAAAAAATTTGTCACTTATTTTTGTTCATCCCATGGGACAATCCATCAAACCTCATTCTCCTATACCCTGCAACAAAACGGTGTCGCTGAACGAAAAAATTGGCATATTCTAGAGGTTGCTCGCACCATACTTCTTCACTACCATGTCCCTCAGCATTTTTGGTCTGACGTTGTTTCGACAGCTTGCTACCTTATCAATTTCATGCCTTCCTCCGTTTTGCAAAAAAAAAATCATGTATAGCATTCTCTTTCCTGATGTGCAGTTGTTTTCTGTTCCGTCGCACATCTTTGGCTGCACTTGGTTTGTTAAATATCTTCGTCCAGGGATGACGGAACTTGACCCCCACTCCATCAAATGCATTTTTTAGGGTTATTCCAGAAGAAGCCAGAAAGGATATCGCTTCTATGATCTTGTCATGAAACATTGGTACGTTAGTGTTGATGTGGTGTTCTTTGAATATCTACCATACTATTCTGATCAGGGGGGGCGTCCTTATCCAGTGATCTTTTGGCACCTACTCCATTACCTGACATTGTAGATATTGATCCACCCTCTAAGATGCCACCTGAAGAACGACTGTTACAAGTCTACAAGAGAAGACCAAAGCACACTATCCCCCTCATGGCCCCTCCACAACCAAATCCTCCTTCAGCGGAAGATCACAGCACCATTCAGGTTAACTCTGATTTACATCTTCTATTAACCTTCAGAAGGGTGTCCGCTCCTGTACTCAACACCCGATTGGTTGTTTCTGTTCTTCTACTAATTTGGGTACCAGCTTTGCGTGTTTTAATGTTGCTATCTCTATCGTATCTATTCCGAAAAATGTTGCAGAGGCACTTCAGATTCCTGCCTGGAGACAAGCCATGGAAACTAAAATGCAGGCCTCTCTAAACGCAAGACATGGGATCTCGTGGATCGTCCTTCTGCTTGTCCTACAGTTGGATGTCGATGGGTCTTCACTATCAAATATCAACATGATGGCACGATTGAATGGTTGAAAGAACGCTTGGTGGAAAAAGGATAAACTCAAACCTATGGTGTGGACTGTTTTGAGACTTTTTCTCCTGTAGCTAGACTCAATTTTATTCGTGTCCTCATCTCTCTTGTTGTGAACAAAGATTGGCCTTTATTTCAGTTGGATTTCAAGAATGTATTTCTTTATGGCGACTTGCTGGAAGACGTCTACATGGAGCAAACGTCTGGTTTTGTTGCTCAGGGGGAGTATTCTTCGTGAGTTTGTAGATTAAGGAATGCATTTTTGGCTTAAAACAAAGTTATCGCGCTTGGTTTGACAAGCTCAGTTAGGTTCTCATAGAATTTGGCTTTCGTCATTCTCATTCAGATCACTCTGTCTTTATCAAAAAAACTATGGCTGGTCTGGTCATTCTTATTGTCTATGTTGATGACATAATGTTATCTGGAAGTGGCACATCTGGCATTCAGGCTACAAAAACATATCTAGAGCAGCACTTTGTCATCAAGGATCTTGGTAAACTGAGATATTTCTTAGGCAGTGAAGTATCTAGATCATTAGAAGGTATGTCTCTCCCAACGCAAATACGTTCTAGATCTCTTGCAGGAAACAGGTATGCTTGGTTGAAAGCCAGCTAGCACCCCTCTAGACCCAAATACTAACTGGGATGATGAATCTTCCCCACCTTATGTTGATAACCACCAATTCAGGCAATTGGTTGGTAAGCTCATTTATCTTACTATCACGAGAGCTGATCTTACCGTTGTTGTTGGCTTTGTAAGTAGATACCTTAATAAACCTTAACAGTGTCATTGGGATGTCGTTTGTCACATTCTGAGATATCTCAAAAGCTCTCCAGGAAAAGCCTATTGTCCAAGAAACGTGGCCATTTTCATCTTTCTGGTTTTTCAGACTCTGATTATGCAAGCAGTAGATGTGATCGACAATTTACATTTGGATACTGCACCTTCGTTGGAGGCAACCTAGTTACGTGGCGTAGCAAAAAGCATATGGTGGTAGCTAGGTCAAGCGCAGAGGTAGAATATAGAGCTATGGCTCACACTACATGTGAACTTTTGTGGGTTCAAGGCCTTCAAAGAATTTGATATATCTGATACTAGTCCTATTCCAGTGTTCTGTGACAACAAGACCTCTATTTTTATTGTGAGCAACCCTACCTTTCATGAGCACACAAAACATATCGAGGTTGAATGTCACTTTGTTCGGGAATCTGTTCTTTTTGGTCGCATCTGCACTCCATATCTTAGTACTAAAAAACAAGTGGCAGATATTTTCACCAAGATTCTACCTAAAGCTCGATTTAAGACTCTAGTGGACAAGTTGGGCATGTTCGACATCTATGCTCCAGCTAGAGGGGGAGTAAAGAGATATGTTATATTCAAGGAAGAGAATGTCTGATTTCGACGCCGTTTTGGTAGCCACAGAAACAGAAATTTTGACAAATTTCGACAGAAACTTTAACAAACTGTGACAGAAATTTCGACATATGCATTCTTAGCATTTCGACGACCAAATGAACGAATTATTTAGCAAAATTTTTACCAAAACAATCTACCAGTGTAGATCTACTCAAAAATACAATACTATTTCATATTGGATATGTGAGGTGGTGGGGCTAGTCATGTATGGACGAAGGAACCTAAACAATTTTGATACAGATCTTGAGGTCAATAAAAAGGCAAAATGAATGAATCAAGTCATTATAATTTAAAAGCAAAATATATAGACTTAAAGAGACAAATTTATGGAAACATATCATGATCTAGGATGGTAGGACCTCTTGGTAAGATTATAGGACGTAGTACACAAACAATGTTGCAGTGGTATGTGAGTGAGTATTGAGAAATCATGAGACAACTACGGTTTATGCATCTAGTTGGACCACGATGGTTGTCATCCTCCTTGTTGATTATACCAATTAACATATTGGCTCCAGTTTATCTTGTTTTATACAAGCACAGATGTGTCTCACTGCTAATCTTTATATGCCTACCAAGTGATAAAATGCATAAATGGATTGACTCAAGCTTTGTTCTTGGTCGTGTGCTTTTCTAGCGAGAGCCTATAGGAGGCAACCATGTAGATAGAGGTGTAATTGATAATGGCATACATACAAAATATCTCGCAAGTCATGCTAATTTTTTGCACTATTAACATAAATCATGTGACCTCACAAATGAAAGTTAGCAGTTCATCATAGCCATAGATATCACTCGCACACCCATTTTTAAATATTTCCTTTCTAGAACTTTATGGAAGTGAGAGAAATAGGAGAGAGAGGTAAAATTAGGCTAGGAAGAGAAGAAACATAACTTAGATCGCCCCTAACAAGCCTAAGGAATAATATAGTAAAATTTGTAAACATCATACCCTGTTTCTCGAAATAATACATGTGTTTCTCAAAATTTTGTCAAAATGCAGACGAAATGGGCCTTTTTATCGAAATTTACCTAATTTCCTTGAAATGCAAAATAATTGTTGAAACTAAATTTTTTTCTGGCAAAATTCCCTATGTACAGACATGTAAGTTCATTTCTATGTCTGATGGTTGGCGGTATCAAAATTATAGAGATATGTTGTGTTATGTTGTGTTTTGTTGAGTGTCATGTGCATAGCATGTGCCTCACTTATGCGTTCACTTCTGTAGTTTAGTCCCATATTGCTCATCTCTACTTTAGTCTCTATTCCCTTCTGTTATATAAGAGACTGTATTGTACGCTAGTTTATTCATTTTTTTTTATAAAATAAGCCAGGAGATCATCTATTCATCCCACTCTCCTCAGTGTACAATAAGCAATTTCCCTAAGCCTTCAGCAATTTCCTCTAGTTTATTCATTCAATAAGCAATTTCCAGTTTCTCTATATGGTATCAAGAGCAGGTATGGTTCCTCGAGTGTTTCTTTCCCACCATGCCCCTATGCCCTAAGCCTTCAGCACCCCCCCCCCGCCGCCTGCCCCCCAACCCCCACCGCCGCCCACCCACCCGTCGCTGCCCTCTCCCACTTCCACCTCCAGCCGCCTCCCCTCCACTCTCTCCTCCCTTCCCCCCCCCCGGCCGCCACTCCTCCACCCGGCACTGCCGCTCCCCTTCTTCCTCCAAAATCGCCGCCCCTCCTCTCTACACCAGCCGCTATCCCTCCTCCCTCCACCAGCCCACTTCTGCCCTCCTCCTCTCAGGCTTCCTCCTTTTTTCGCACGTCCAACCTTCCGGACAGCCATAGCCATCCCACGTTGAGAGTCTTCTAACTCTTCGATTATTTTTCTGCTTATGCCTCATGATGGGATACTAATCTTCCTCATGACGGCGTCGGTTCATTTGTCAATCTATCTGCCCGCCACGGGTTTTCTCTGATCTGATGCGTCAGATCCCTGCTGTTGCTACTGCCCCATAGTGGGTTATTTATTCACTGCCTGTTGCTGCTACACCGTCACTTCACTGCTGCCCTGCTTCTTCTCATCATGGCCTTGGTTGAGCCTCCTCGCTCTCTCTGCGTTACCACCGTCAAGCTCGACGGTTCAAATTATCATCTGTGGTCGGCGTCTTTTGTCCTCTATGTCAAGGCCCAAGGCCAGTACTCACATCTTACTACCAATCATCCTGCTTCCCCTGCTGCTACTGTTGATGAAAAAAGCAAACAAGCTTATGCCCAATGGTCCAAAGACGACTCTGGTGTTATCATCTGGCTTCTTAACAACACCAAGTCGCGGATCAGGCAGTCCTTGCTATGTCTCCATGATGCTAAGGCAATGTGGGACCAGCTTTCCCATGTTTACTCCCATCAGCAAAATCCTAAACGTGTTTTTGAAATTTTCAAAAACCTGGCCAAGGAGTTTTCTTCTAATGCTTCCATCGAGGACTTCTACAATCAGCGATCTACTCTCAGGAATGAGTATGAAATCTACCATCCTTTGACAGCTGATATCAAAGAAGCCCAGAAGCAGCGCAATGAACTACAACGGGTTCAATTTCTAGCTGCCCTACCTGCTTCCTTCTCTGGCGTGGTCGATCAAATTCTGTCAAGTGACCCTCTACCTACTCTTCGCGACGTCCTCAAGAGAGTCCAATGGCTACCATCTGTGACCTCCACGCCTATTATTGAGCATCCATCTCTAGTTGCTCGGGCTACTGATTATGGACGTGGCTGCGGTCGAGGACGCGGTCGTGGCGGACGCATGACTCCCACTCGCGGACGAGGCTCCTCTACTGCCCCTGGACGAGGTCAAGCTATTGGTCCTCGCTACTGCAACTGGTGTGGTCGTGATAATCACACTGAAGATAGGTGTTGGATCAAGCAAGGCAAGCCAGCCTAGGCTAACTAGGCCTCTACAGACTCTGCTATTAATGTTGCATCTGACCCACTAGTTGCTCCTCTGACTACTGAATGGCTTCGCTCTAAATTCGAGAAGTTTTTCTAGGAGCGCATGACTCAGCTACCTTCGACATCTGTTGTTAGTTCTTCTGTCATGCTTGCGTCTCCTTCTGCTGGTAACAATAAATGGTGCATTGATTCTTGTGCCTTTGTCCATATGGCACGCGACATCCAATTATTTTCTGCTCTATCTAAAACCTCTAATATTCCATCTGTCACTATTGCAAATGGCTCTAAGACTCATGTTCATGGAATTGGCACTGTTCCTTTATCTCGCAAGTTGAACCACCAATCTGTTTTATACATACCACAATTTCCTGTTAATTTATTATTTGTCAGTAAAACTGTAAAACAGCTTCAGTGCTCCATTAAATTTGATCCCTCTGGTTGTGTTTTGAAGGATGTCCGCATGAAGACGAGGATTGGTTCGAGCCATGAAGGACCAGATGGACTATACTATTTGGATGGACCGCCAGCAGCTTCTTCCTTTCTGTCTACATCAGTCACAGGACTTCAGTGGCACTTCCGGCTGGGTCATCCGTCTGCTGCAAGCCTGTAAAGTTGAAGCATTTATTTCCTACATTGTCTGAAAACAATTTTTCTTGTGCATCCTGTATTTTGGGCAAACAAACACGGTCTGTTTTTCCTGCTAAAAAGGAACTCGGTTCTAAAGCAATTTTTGATATTGTTCATGCAGACATCTGGGGTCCATGCTCTGTTCCTAGTCAATCTGGTGTTAAATATTTTCTTACTTTTATTGATGATTATTCCCGTACTACCTGGTTGTTCTTGCTAAAAGATCGTGGCAATGTTTTGGATAACATCCATATTTTCTTTTCTGAAATACAGACCCAGTTCAATAAATCCATTAAAATTTTCCGTACCGATAATGCCCTGGAATTTATGCAGAAGTCTATCACATCTTTTTGCTATAATCGTGACACTATCCATCAAACCACTTGTCCTTATACTCCACAGCAGAATGGTGTTGCTGAACGGAAAAATCGCCACTTATTAGAGGTTGCTCGCACTCTTCTTATTCATTATAAAGTTCCTCACCGTTTTTGTCCTGAGGCAGTTTCTACAGCATGCTATCCTATAAACCGTATTCCTTCTTCTATTTTACAAAATCGTATACCTTACTCCATTTTGTTTCCTAATGCACCTCTGTTCTCTGTTCCTCGCATTTTTAGATGTACCTACTTTGTTAAAAATTTACGCCCAGGAATGACGAAAATTGATCCTCGATCCACTAAATGCATCTTTTTGGGTTATTCTAGAACCCAAAAAGGTTACCACTGCTTTGATCCCATTCTCAAACAATGGTTTGTCAGTGAGGATGTGATCTTCTTCGAGCATATGCCCTATTTTTCTGATGATGGAGCAGCTCTATCCAATGATATGTTGGCTCCCACACCTCTACCAGATATTATTGAAGACTTGCCTTCTTCTAACCAGCCTAAAGATCGTCCGTTGAAAGTGTACAAACGTCGTCTAAAGACAAGCACTCCTTCCATGGCCCCTCCCCAACCAATTCCTCCATCTGCGGATGATCAAATAAACACTGAGGTAACTTCTGACTTGCACCTTCCTATCAATCTGCGCAAAGGTGTTCGCTCCTGTACTAAACATCCTATCAGTAATTATTGCACTTCTGCCAATCTGCATAACAACTTTGCCTGCTTTACTTCTGCAATTTCTACTATCACCATTCCAAAGACTACTGCAGAGGCTCTAGTTATTCCTGCATGGAAACAGACAATGGATCAGGAAATTCAGGCACTCTGTGATCGCAAGACATGGGAACTTGTGGATCGTCCTTCTTCTTGCCCTATTGTTGGCTGTTGCTGGGTTTTTACCATTAAATATCAGTCTGATGGGACTATTGAATGCCTGAAAGCTCGCCTTGTTGCGAAAGGATACATGCAGAAATATGGTGTTGATAATTTTGAGACCTTCTCTCCTGCTGCACGATTAAACTCTGTTAGAATTCTGATTTCTGTTGTTGTTAATAAAGATTGGTCTCTCTTTCAGTTAGATGTTAAAAATGCAATTCTTTATGGAGATCTACAGGAGGAAGTATACATGGAGCAACCACCCGGGTTTGTTGCTCAGGGGGAGTCTGCCTTTAAAGTCTGTAAGCTGAAAAAGGCCATCTACGGTCTCAAACAGAGCCCACGTGCCTGGTTCGACAAGCTTAGTCAGATCTTAGTCACCTTTGGCTTTCGTTACTTTCACTCTGATCATTCAGTCTTTTATCCGCAAAACAATGGTTGGACTTGTCATTCTTATTCTTTATAATGATGATATTATCTTATTTGGCAGTGATACTGTGGGTATACAGGCAACAAAAACCTACTTAGAAAAACATTGTCACTAAAGATCTCGGAAAGCTGAGGTATTTCTTAGGTATTGAGGTTTCCAGATCATCTACAGGGTTGTGTCTCTCTCAAAGAAAATATGTACTTGATCTCTTGCAGGAAACTGGTATGTTGGGTTGTAAACCAGCCAACACTCCACTTGACCCAAATATGGACTGGGATGATGAAAATTCTCCTCCCTATGTTGATCATCACCAATTCAGGAGGTTGGTAGGCAAGCTTATCTATCTGACCGTCACAAGAGAGGACCTCACTGCTGTTGTCGGATTCATCAGCCGGTATCTTGATAAACCCAGGCAATGTCATTGGGATGCTATGTCATATTCTACGGTATCTTAAAAACTCTCCAGGAAAAGGCTTGATGTATAAGAAGCATGCCACTGCAATCTATCTGGCTTCTCGGACTCTGACTATGCAGGAAGTCATTCTGATCATAAGTCAACATCAGGATATTATACATTTGTTGGCGGAAACCTTGTTACCTGGAAAAGCAAAAAGCAGACTGTTGTCGCCAGATCCAGTGTAGAGGCGGAATACCGAGCTATGACTCATACTGCATGTGAACTTTTGTGGGTCCAGAGTCTCCTCCAAGAGTTTGATATATCCTATTCTAGCCCTATACCGATGTTTTGTGACAACAAGGCCTCCATTTTTATTGCGAGCTCTTAGAGAGTAAAAGACGGCTAGTTGTTGTATTAGATAAGAGAAGCCCTGCTCCTATATATAGGAGAACAGGGAAGCGTACATGACACAACCTAACCCTAATGGGCCAAGACATACTTGAGCCCATATTACAAAGACAATAATAACAATAATAAACAGACTCTCTAACACTCCCCTTCAAGCTGAAGTTGGGAGAATCCTAGATCAACTTGCAAACAGAGAGTCAAACTAGAAAATAAATAAACAAAACAAAAAGATAAACCAAACCCATGCAAGAAATTCTCCCCCTCAATATTACGATTAAGCACTCAAACACTCAGACACTCCCCCTCAAGTAGATACTCCAAGCAAGCAAGTTGTAGTCGCAGAAGCTTTATGATCATCTGGAGGGTAAATAAGCAAAAACAACATTGCTTCATGGTCTTCATCACAGTCGCTAACGTCCCAGCCCAAAGAGTGTTGGATCACAGTAGAAAAGTCCAGAGAGTGCTGGATCACAGTAGAAAAGTCCAGAGAGTGCTGGATCACAGTAGTAGTAGTCTATGTACAAAAAAGTATGGACAGGTCAACGTGCGAAACAGAGCACGGATGAGCCAGAGAGTGTTGGCACACAGAAGCAGAAAGTCGACGTGCAAAACAAAGCACAGACAAAGTCAACATGCAAATAAAGCACGGACAAGTAGCAAGATGTAAAGACGACATAGCTGGATAGAATACCATCAACGCAAATCAGTAGTCAACAAACAACTTCAAGATGTAGTAGTAGAAATTGAAGCTCCAAAAACCACACAAATATATAGAGCGAGAAGATCCTCATAGATAGCAACAGAAAAAAAAAAAGAATAGATTTCCTCTCTTCAATCTCTCTTCTATTCTTCCCCTCACACCAACCACAAACATGATCAATGGTTGGAGTGGACAAACACAAGTGCTATGGAAACAAGAAACAAACAACACAACATTTTCAGCGACAGGACAAGATATTTGATTTTCAGCAACATGAGAAGAGACTTGCAATGGCTGCTATAGAGGAAAACTTTATTAATCACAGCAGGCATGTGGAGGGAGTAGCATGGTATTTCAAGAAATTCGAGAATACAACAACTGCAGTCCTGAAACCATATGTATTGTATCCGCTACAGTACTGCGGCCTTAGATGACCAGAAAAGCCTGCTAGAATTCTTCCTCTACTCATTAGAGCAAAGAAAGGTACTACGAGAGGATGGAGAGATCTAGGGCGGCCCTTGGAAGAGGATCTCGAAGGGAGAAGAATCCCTAAATCCATGCAACAACTTTTGAATCAAATCTCTACTAGAACATGCCACCGATGAGGAGAACGAAAAGTGAACATAACCCCATCTTCAAGGCACAAAGAAGAGACCTTTCTTCTCCCGCATGCCGCTAGGGGCTGAAGGAAGAGAAGAAAACTGCTTGAGGCAGCTAGAAACCACAACGGAAGGGGCTCTTTTGAGGCACTCCATGTGACTTGAGGCAGCTACAATACCGAGCTATGGCTCATACTGCATGTGAACTTTTGTGGGTCCAGAGTCTCCTCCAAGAGTTTGATATATCCTATTCTAGCCCTATACCGATGTTTTGTGACAACAAGGCCTCCATTTTTATTGCGAACAACCCCGATTTTCATGAGAGGATGAAACATATTGAGGTCGACTGTCACTTTGTTCGAGAGACAGTCCTTTCTGGCCGGATTTGCACTCCATATCTCAGCACTGAAAAACAAGTTGCGGACATCTTCACCAAGATACTTCCTAAAGCTCGTTTTCAAACTCTAGTTGACAAGCAGGGCATGTTCGACATCTACGCTCCAGCTTGAGGGGGAGTATAGAGATATGTTGTGTTATGTTGTGTTTTGTGGAGTGTCATGTGCATAGCATGTGCCTCACTTATGCTTTCACTTTTGTAGTTTAGTCCCATATTGCTCATCTCTGCTTTAGTCTCTATTCCCTTATGTTATATAAGAGACTGTATTGTACATTGGTTTATTCAGTCAATAAGCAATTCCCAATTTCTCTATAGAAATAATTAGAAAAAATTTGCCAATTTCGATATAATTTTGAACATTGGTTATATTAACCATTTTCCTGTGCTCTACTTGTCACTTGTATTATTTATCCCATATTGCCTAGCTCTATTTATTGTTTTATTCTCTAATCCTATAAAAGAGAAGACATTGTACTACTTTTTACTCACTTAATAGAAAGCCTTTTCATTCTTAAGAGGTGATTATTGTACAAAACTACTTTGACAATAATGAAGACTCAGATGACTTCTACACAAATTCTCCACCATCTACTGCTTTGGATGCTCGTCAAAGTTTCAAAAATTTATTTGTGATTGCTTCTATCAGCCTAGCGATTATCAATTTCAAGGGAGCACTATATTCTGTTGGAACTGCTTTTGCATTGATCTTATCTTCATCAAAGGGAGAAGTTATTTCTATTGCTACGTGCTATCTTCTTTACAAGGAGTACTACTATGCTTCAATTTTTGTATTGCAATATTTAGGGGGAGATCATTTTGCGTCAGGGGATATCGATTTTTGTATGGACTATTTTAGCTTTTTCAAGTATTGACAAGGTGGACTTGTATTTCACCTATGCTCCAGCTTGAAGGGGAGTGTTAGGATAATTAGTTTATTATGGCACATTAGGGTTAAGTTGTGATTCCTTGTACTTGCCCCTCTCCTATATATAAAAGGGGAGTTTGCCATTTCATTGTCAATAACAAATATCTCATTTAGCCTCCCATCTAATTTTTCACAATAAGTAATACGTAATAATCAACAAGTATTAAGTATTTATGTTTTAACTGCTAGGTACAAACTCGTAAGAGTAAAGAAGTAACTACAAAACTAGTAATATCACATGTTATAATCATCACATATTAATATATTACATTCCCCTTTTTTCTTTTTTATTAAGTTTTTAGCCTGGTTATTCATTAATTGCATATTAAATAAAAATAATGCTTCTACTAATAGTTTTTACCGAATTTAGTTCATAGGGATTGTTTAAGTCTACTGGTAGCATTTAATAAGGTTACATGGGATATTTATACATTGACTAAGAAAATACATTCCCAAAATAGTTTTTTTATGTATATATACAAAATATATGTGCACTAATTTATAAATTATTGTAGATCTACATACTTTATATCATTATTTCACAGCGTTTTGTTTGTAGATTTTTTAAAAGATCTAGCACTTAAACTTTGTTATTGTCAGAGTAATTTTTTAATTCTCTGTAGAAGAGTGTAGGAATAGGACGTGTAGATGGGCTAGAAATAGGAGAAACATACGTTAAAATTAAGAAAAAAAAAGGCTCTAGAAGCAAGAGATTCAAAGAAAAATGCCAAAATACCCAAGATGTAGTAACAACAGCCCTAGGAACGACATAAATGCATGCCTTGTTTCTATCCTATTTTGTGAAATCTAGGTCCAAACTGGGCTTTTTGCTATGAAATTCCCCCTTGTTTTACAAAATTTTGCACCTAGTGCGAAATTTCTACAAAATTCTCTCATTCCCGACATTTGTGCATTTCGGTGTCTAGTTGGAAAAGATAGCAAAACTCTATAGAAATTTATTCCGTGATTTACAGGGTTTATATATATCAAAAACTTAAGATGCATTTCCCTTGCTAAAATATACTCGATCAATGTGATCTTGGACCATCTTAGTTGTCTCTAGTGAAAATAAGATTTGAAGTGACACTAGGCTCATAGTTGTTTAAAACCCATGATAAGACAATAGAATCATGCTCTTCCCATTTCTTGTATTCTCCCTTCTTTTATTTTGAAATTCCATCTTTAGTAGGTTGCGGCTCAATAAATGATCAATATTCCCAAAGGAATGCATGTATATTTAAAAAGAGCATGCCCATAAAGTGTAGTTGGTGTCATTGAATTCAACAAATATCACACACCTTGAATGTATGTCAGAGACCTTAGCAGATGCAGATGAGGCCATGATACCAAAGAAAATAAGTCAATCAGAAAATAAATGATTAACTAGCAAAACAACAACAAGATGACATATCGTATCATATGAAGGACGCGCAGTGTCAAAGGGAACACACTACGTTACAAGATTGACATAGAACGTCAGAAGATGGACTTTAACCATTGCAGCAACAAGTGAACACAACGTGTCATAAGGACATGCCATGTCAAAGGAAACATGTCATGTCACAAGACTAAGATAGGGTGTCAGAAGACACGCTTCAACTAGTGTAGCAGTGGCAAATGGACATGTTGTGTTATAGGATACACATCGTGTCTGAAAGGTGACATGTGGTGTCATCAATCAAAATTCAAAGTTGAAATCATGGTGTAGAACTTTAACTTTGTGTCGACTTTGACAGGTTTAATAGTGGAAGTTTGTGCAAACTTCGAGGAAGTTTCAAGGAACTTTAGAAGCAAACTTCGATAACGTTGATGCTATTTTTTGAAGAAAATGATGGAAACTTGAAGGAAAGTTTGATTGAAAACATCTAATTATTATGTAAGTATGTCTTGTGTATGTTAATTTAACACAAAAACGCGACTCATGACTCTCTAGAACTAGGTAGGGGGATAATACAAGGTATAGCTTGCAAGGGTCAAATGTGCAATAAACATATACAAATACAATTCACCATATCTATTCTATACAATATACCAGTCAACTAGAAGTGGATGCCACAAAGCAACGTGCAATGCGGCTTGCGTGAGGGTTCATGACCCCTCACCTTTTTATCAATAGAAACATAGAGAAATTACATAGAGGTCCAGCAATATATAGAAATTACAAACAATAGAATATAAAGAGATATATTAACACTCCCCCTCAAGCTGGAGCATACACACCATGTATTCCCAGCTCGTTGCAAAAGTTCTGAAATGTTGCTGGACTCAATGGCTTTGTGAGAACATCTGCAAGTTGATCTTCGGATTTGACGTGCGGAGTCACAACAGTGCCATTCTTGATCTGATCTCTAATGAAGTAGCAGTCAACCTCTATATGCTTAGTGCCTTCATGGAAGGCTGGATTCTTGGCAATGTAGATAGAAGCATGATTGTCACATATGAGCTCTATGGGAGACGAAACAGGAATCTTTAACTCGAAACGCACAGATTGAACCCACTGCAACTCGCAACAGGCATGAGCCATTGCTCGATACTCAGCCTCCGTGCTTGATCTAGCCACAACATTCTGCTTTTTGCTATTCCAGGTGATGAGGTGATTTCCTAGAAACGTGCAATACCCAGAAGTAGACCTCTTGTCATTCAGATTACCAGCCCAGTCTGCATCTGCATAACTAGTAACAAGAGTATACACAGGAGTCTTGGGTCTATAGTAGGCGATCCCCTTACCGGGTGCACCCTTCAGATACTTCAGAATACGGAAGATTGCCATCCAATGTGACCGTCGTGGTGAGCTCATACGCTGACTCACCACTCCTACAGCAAAAGAAATGTCAGGGCGAGTAACTGTCAGATATATCAGTTTACCAACAATTGTCATGTAGTATCCTGGATCTGGATAATCAATATCATCAGTCATCTCCTTCACATGATAGTCCATAGGAGTAGACATCGGCTTGGATTCACTCATGCCAGTTTCTTATAGTAAATCCAACATGTATTTCCTCTAAGACAAATTAGTACGTACATGAGATCTAAGTACTTCAATGCCCAGAATATATCTCAGCTTTCCCAGATCCTTTGTATGAAAGTGTCCCTGCAATCCTTCCTTCACACGTGATATGCATGTAGAATCACTGCCAGTGATAACTATATCATCAATATATACAGCAATAATGACTGATCCAGCAGAAAAGCTAGAATAAAATAAGGAGTGATCAGTCACAGAACGAGAGAAGCCCATCTTTAGTACAACATCACTGAACTTATCAAACCAAGCTCTAGGAGATAGTTTCGATCCATAGATGGCTTTCTTCAATCTACACACCTTCTGACACTCCCCCTGAGCAACAAAACCAGGAGGTTGCTCCATGTACACCTCTTCCTGTAGATCACCATAGAGAAAGGCATTCTTGACATCAAGCTGAAATAGAGGCCAATCAAAAGTAGTAGCCAGAGAAATAAGAATCCGCACTGAATTCAGACGAGCCAATGGTAAAAAGGTCTCAAAGAAATCAACTTCATAGGTCTGAGTGTAACCCTTTGCCACCAGTCTAGCCTTCAACCTCTCAACTGAACCATCTGGATTATGTTTTACTGTGAATACCCATCTGCAGCCCACAACATTTTTACATGAAGGTAAGTAAATAAGTTCACGTGTGTTTGTTTTGTAGAAGAGCAGACATTTCCATATGCATTGCCTGTTTCCAGCCAAAATCTTTCATAGCATCAAGATGATTTCTTGGAATGACACCATAGAATCAATCCCAAGAGCAAATGATTGGGGCTACTTAGATAATTTCGACAAACAACACCCATTTGCAATAGGATGTCGAATAGTACAGGAACGAGTACCTTTGCGAACAGCAATGGGAACATCAAGGTCAGATGGTTCTTCAAAAATTTCTTTGAGTAGAGAAAGATGGGGAAGGCTCAGAGACCGAAGTTGCTACCTCCTCTGGATCTTGTCTGCCTCGTATGTTGTAAACATGCGTGTTAAAGTGTCTATATTAGTCTATTAGTTAAATAGGCTAATTAGTTTAGTGGGCCTTTATATTCCGGCCCGTCTAGTTTAGATTACTTGGGACACAAGTCTCAGGGTTTCTCCCTTGCTCCTATATATAGGACAGGGGTGTCCAGTCTTTGTATCAATCACAATCTATTCCTATTCAAGCAATCTTATATTCTCACAATGCGGATATTGTTGAATTAAAGTATCACTACTGGCTGCTCTTCCTGAATTACAGTATAGTCAGGAATGATAGGTGGCACTCTCTCACTGATGTTTGTTGGTGGCACTCTCTCACTTTCACACAATTACTCCCCCTTACTGGGAACACTAGACAAGTATGGTGTGGATTCATGGAAAGTCACATCCCTAGGCACAAACATACGATGGAGACTGGGACAATAGCACTTGTAGCCTTTTCTAGTGTTAGAGTACCCAAGAAAAAGAGTCCTAATAGACCTAGGGGATAACTTATCAGCCTTAGGATCAAAATTGTGCACAAATGACATACAACCAAACACTCTGAGAGGAACAAGGAAAGACCGATCCTTCGGACGTAAGACAGAGAATGGAGTACGTCCTTGAAGCGCGGAAGAGGGTTGCCTATTGATAAGGAAACAAGCAGTAAGTAAAGCATCGGACCAGAACCTCTTAGGAACATTGGATTGAAACATAATGGTCCTGGTAATATCAAGAAGGTGACGATTTTTCCTCTCAGCTACCCCATTTTGTTGAGGGGTGTGAGGACAAGACATACGGTGAATCATCCCAACGGAGCTACAAAAATGAGTCATAGCACTTTGAACATATTCCAAGGCATTATCAGATTGAAGAATTTTAATATTGCAATCAAATTAAACTTTTATTTCTTGATGAAAATGCTTGACAATGGATAACACAGACTCTCGACTTTTCAACAAATAAATCAATGTCATGCGAGAAATATCATCCACAAAGGAAATAAAATAACGAAAACCATTATAGCTATTGGTCTTTACAGGACCCCAAACATCACTGTGGACTAACTCAAAGGGACAAGAAGCCCGTTTATTGACACGACTGGGATAAGACATTCTATGATGTTTTCCCAGTTCACAGGACTGACACTCTAATGAAGACACTTGGGATAACTCAGGTTCTAAATTTCTCAAGCTCTCCAACGAAGGATGTTCATATTTATAGTGCCACAGTAAGGGAGAACTGCTTAAAAGGATAGCTGGAGCAGGAGTAGATACTTGACGAGGCAGACTGTCAGCATGGAAGAGGTAGAGATCACCTTTCCTAGCCCCCCCCCACCAATCGTCCTCATACTCTAGAGATCTTGTAATACAAAGCAAGAAGGTCTAAATGTCACTATACAGTTCACAGTATCAATTAATTTTACAACATAGAGAAGATTAAAAGGAAATGCAGGCACATAGTGAATAGATTGAAGATCAATTTTAGGAGTCAGAGAAACAGATCCACTTGCTGACACTTTCCTCACTGAACCATCTGCTATAGTCACAGATTTGTGAGGAATATGTGAGTCAATGGAATGAAGTAGTCTCCTCATACCAGTCATATGTTGTGGCGCTCGAGAATCAACCACCCATGAAGAAATTGAACTAGAAGCCAGTAAAGAGGTAGCCTGATTACCAGTGGTAGATGCCAGATTTGCTGAGGAAGAAGATCCCACACTTAGATGTTGTGTAGCCAGAATAATTTTATCATATTCTTCCTTTATGAGTGTAATGCCAAAAGAACCAGAACTTGATGCAGACGGCTCAGAAGACTCAGCAGTACTAGCATAGTTTGTTGCCCCCACAAGTGGTGCGGCAGGTCTACCATGCTTCTTCCAGCATTTCTCAACAGTGTGTCCAGGTATGTCACAGAAGGTGCACTTAGGACGTGCTCCACGTCCTCGGCCCATACTTGTACGGCCTCCTCTAACTGCAGCGGCTATAGATGCATGAGAATCTCCAGAAGGCGAGATTGTAGTAGGATCAACTAGTTCAAAATTTGATTGTAAAATCCTTGAGTAGGCTTCTTCCAGGATGGGAAGTTTGTCAAAGGCGAGGATGACACTGCGGGCTAAACTGCATGAAGAACTCGGGCCAGATAAGAACTTTGCAGTAATCAAGTCATCTCTGTCTTTGACTTGTTCTTAGACAGTCACTGGATGATAGAAGCTCAGCTCTTAAGCAATACCTTGGATCACTCTAAAATATTCTTCTAAAGGCTTGTCTCCTTGTCGTTCTGCAAAGAGGCGATCACAAATCATAAATTGACGAAGAGCATTCTTTTCTTTGGAGTAATGCTTCTTTACTACATCCCATATGTCTTTGGCAGTAGTATAGAACATGAACCTAGCAGCAATACTAGGTTCCATGCTCCCCCATAGCCATGTCTTCACCAGACTATTATGACGTTTCCATTCAGCATAGCCTTTGTCAATAGAAGCAGGAGGATCAGATCAGCATGCCTTGCCTTATCTCGGGATTCTAACACTGTATGGACATCATTCATCCACAAGAGATAATTCTTCCCGTTCAGCTTGATGGAGGGGATAGGTGACATCTCGTTGTAAATGGTAGATGCCTTGGTGTCCTCCATGATTCAACGGAGAGATAGGGTGACGGAAGATACGCGTCACAGAAAGGGTTGAGGAAGTCGGAGAGATATACGTCACCGGAAGGATTGAGTGACGGGGAGATACACGTCACGTCAAAAAATTAGATGCGTGTCTGACGCATCCACAGCCCCCAAACAAAAATTCCCTAATCACACATGGAGGAGATGTGATTAGGAATTTCCTACGGACGGACGGACCCTTCGGTATCAACTTTAATACGACAATGCCTTCGGAATCGACCGAAGGAAGCGACCGGAGGAAGGAGCTGCTGGCGACAGTGGTGCGCCTACCCTGGGTCGGCGACGCCCACCCTTGGTCGGCGGTTGTTGTTGCTTCTCCTAGTCGGCGGCGGCGGATGCCACCCTGGGCGTCAGCTGCTGCTTGCTACCCGGGAGCGCGGCGGCGCCGGCCTACTGGCTTAGGTGGTCGACGGCGGCATAGAGGAGGAGAAGAGAGGGACTTCGCGCAACTTCAAGTAATCATCTACAACTTCAGAGAAGTTGGGACAAAATGCACACAAAAAGGTCAACTTCGTTAACTATAGCGAAACTTGGCCTCGAAGTTGGACTAGCCCGTAGTATTGGGATTTCGACATCGCCCATGGTCGAAGTTTGAAGATTCAATGAAACTTCGCCTAACTTCCTTGAAGTATAGTTCCATGGTTGAAACATAGGGAGAGACACTCTGTGTCCCGCAACAGCAGCAGAAAGGCCTTAAAAGATAGTCGTACAACAGAAAATCAGTGGAGAATTATTGTAGATTTCATATATACTTTGAAAATGTCAGATCTAGCATGATCATAGAAAATAAAGAATAGATAGCACCCTATAACACGTGCTTAAGAGGGACACATAAGACGTGTCGTATGGCGTTTAAAAAACAGTCTTTGGGGCATAAGAATTGTCGAAAAGAGTGTAGGTTACTCCACTCGATCCTCTTGGTGAAGAAGAGGAATGGGCAAGAGAAGAGGGAGTTTCTCTAGTTACTCCTTCGGTTATACGGGCCGCTTGTAGCCTGATGAGCAATGCTTGGTGGATGAAAGAGGAGAGGGAGAGGGACAAGGGATGAGCAGAGACAACGGCCCGGTGTCCTGCACTAGTACCACGTCAAAAACAGCCATCAATGTCATTACTTATTAAACAAACTCCTTTACTATATATAGGAGAGGAAGGGAAGCAAGGGAAACAAACAAAACCGTAATGGGCCAAAAGACACTTTGGTCCATGTTATAGGAAGCCAAATAGTAACAAAATACTACTAAGAATACATAATATATCTCATTAAGACTTATCTAAGTCAAAATTATGATTCAAGAGCTAGTATAAACGTGGGGTTGTGAATAACTAGGGCCACTGTAAATGGATATCCGGAACCCACACATTTGATCCGTATTTGAGTCAGATATTTTGAAAGAAAAAAAATCGACATGTGCCTAATTTGGATCAGATTTCGGATATCAAATTTTGGATCAGATATGGGATATTGTTGTATTTACTCCTAAAAATCCAAATTCGACAAATGTATACATATATTATTAAATATATTTCATTTACATATAGAAATATGAAAAGATATACATTTTATCATATATATTTTATGTCATACCAATATTCTCTATATCTAATATATTTATTAACTTTAAATGCATGATTTTTAGTTCGGATCGGGTTTTATCCGCATTCATATATTTATCCAATTTCCTATATTACCTGTTAGATTTGGATTTGGATGTTATGGATGAAGCACGGATACTCCAAAATAGGTGTGTGACCCGTAACCGATACGTATTGGATTTCAGTACTCTATGGATACTCCAAGATACGTATCAGATACTCTTAAGATGTATCCATGCCGTATCCAGGCCGTATCCAGCTGGTAAAAATTGGAAAGAAAATTTGCGTATGGCCTGGCTCAATTAGCACCTGACACCAGCTCCTATCCAACCCACTCTCCTAAGTAACAACTAGAAGCAATGTTGTCACAATTGCTCCCTTGAAGTCAATTCGAGGTTAGTCACCATTCCCCTTGCTAAATGCATCATCCTCCTCTTTATTGTTTCTACCTCCTTTGTTTTCTGGGATTTCTCTTTTTTAAACGAATTTCATATCTAATCATGGATTTTTACTTGTACTTTATTGCAAACCAGTTTGTTCACCTTTAGATGGTACTTGTGGATGCTTTCCCTTGCGGAGGTACAAATTTTATGCACGTTGATATCCTCCACATTCTCTGAAAGGCTTCAGTTTAGGTCCTGTTTGGTAGGGTGTACTCCCATGTAGTTTGGAGAATTGAAAACCCAGCAAAATATAATCAAGCCTTTTCAAGTGGTGCAAAATTATTTGGTATGGTGTGGTATGAGTTTATTACTTTTCGTTGCAATTATTTGGTAGATTAAAGAATTGTAGCAGCTAGTCGTATCTGTTGTGCAATTGCAGATGGGAAGCTGTGTTGTTAGTGGTGACAACGGTCAAAAGCACGGCACGCAAGCTGGGCCAACGGAGAAAAAACCAGTCACGAAGCATCTAGAGAGAGATATCACCAGCTTTTCATAAGCTGTCATCAGCTGCTAACAGCACCCGACCGCGCCGTGAAAGGCTGCAGTACAAACTCCAGGAGTGTAAGTCGTTTTGAGATGCAAGTGTGAATTAAAATTCATGAAACCGCATGCAATTACACCCTACCAAATGATTTCTTTTCTCAGATTACTGACAAACTAATGTTAAGAAAAGGTACTACATTGTACCAACCAGACCCTTAGTATTGTTGGTTAATGTGCCTCTTGTTTTGGTGACTAAATCCATTGTGGTTTGTTTTGGATTTCTATCTAGACGGTCTATTCCATATCCTTTAAAAGTAAACATTGCATCCCCAGCCTTTTGTCTCTACACCCCCCCCTATAATATTGTGATTTGAGAATGAAATTGGATTGTCTTAATCTTTTTTTAAAATAAATTGGTCACTTTTTGTTAAAATTTAAAATAAACATAAAAAATCGTCGTACCCACATCATACCCGTATCCTATATTTTTAAAGATTGTTGTATCCCCTTACCGTACCTGTACCCGTATCCATACCCATATTCGTATATGTGCTTCATAGGATGTTATCATATGATATCTATCGAAATCAGATCGGACTTTTTTCGGATTCGGATATCGGATATAGCAATATCCGCTCCGTATTCGGTCCGTGTATAGGTTTACTTATGAGTCGAGGATGTTGTAGGAGGGGCTTGGACAATGGTGGTCTCAACTCAACAAGGGGGACAGAGGCGAGGAGGGATAGGGAAAAAGGGAAGAGAGCAGATATTGAGCAAAAAGGGGGGAGGAGGGAGCAGAACGATGACAAGGGATAGAGGACAGAAGGGAGAGGGAGTAGGGGTTAGGAAGCGGGGGCGAAGGGTTGTTGAGCAGAAGACAGAAGAAGTGTGAGGAGGGCAAAGCGAAAACAGGAGTGAGACCAGATCCATTACAACATCAGTTATTGGAGGGAGGGAAAAGGGAAACGGGTGTTGTATTTATGGCATGGAGAAAGGGGGAGGGCTGGGAGAAACAAATGAGAAAGGCGTCAGCCTTTCTCATATGCTATGTTATAAGAGGAAAGGAAAGGCCCCGCTAGTTGATGATCTGTAAATTATTACAGGACACAAATAAATAGAGTCCAGACTAACAACAATTTTTTTGACTCAGCAAATAGGGACTAAATGAGACACTAGAATTACATACTTCACAAACACAATTTTTTCCATTTCCAAACAAAACTCTTGATTAGATTGGCTAATTAAAGCTAAATCATGGTGAACCAACTTCTTTCCAAGTTAGATGGTCGCAAATAAATACATGATTCGTTAGCATTTGAATTCCACATCTGTTCTCATGTTCAACAAAGATTACTGTAAACATAAACACAATGAGGGCAAATAAAATATCTTAACTGGTGAGGACAGTGGCGCTGTTCACAAATAACATACAAATGTCATCCTAAACATCAAGTTAATCCTTGCAGAAAGCCCTTTCATGACTGTAGCAACAAGGATTGCAACAATTCAACGTTTTGGCTTATTCATATTCATTTACTAAAGTATCTCATGTAGGATCCTTGATAATATAATCATTATACAGTGCATAAAGACTAAAACTGATGGTCACTGGATCTGTGGTAGTTCTCATCTCAACCTAGTTGCAAATATCTGAAAATTTTGAGTGTGGATAGTCTTCAAATGAATGGCAATCTTATAAGATGTCAAAGGTATAAAAACTTGGGAGAGAAAATTGAAACAGATACAAATCTAAGAGTATGATAATAGGTAACCTTTTTTTAGAATCTCATAAGAGAAAGGTCATGGTGCAACAATTTTCTGCAGCCTTTAAAGCACCAATTAGGCTTTCTGTTTTTCTTTTTTGGTAAATTTAAGATAGCATCAGTAAGTAATATAATTCGAGCAGCAGTAACTCGGAAGGCTGTGCTAAGGTAAGGATACAGAAAAAACAAGAAGACCAAGACATGTCCTTACAAGTTTGTCACTCCATCCAAGGATAAGAGTATGATTCTTCTCTAACACTTCACTTCTACCTTTCCTTAATGAATCAAACTTCTCTGATATAGCATCAGAAACAAGACCAAGCATCATCGCAAAAATAAGCATCCCGCCAAAAGTAATAGCAAGTGACACAAGCTTGAGATCAATTCCATCCGAGTCTGCATGGTTGCCTGAATCGGCTACAAAAGTCCAGGACAACCATAAAGAGTCTGCCAAACTATCATCTGTAACACCAAATAGTGCCAAGCCACCAAGAAATATAAGAAGCAAAGTTGCCACTAGCAGTGACAAAGGTTTAGCATATGGACACGCTGATAAAAACACATCGACTCGATAAGCTAGCTGCTTGCTTAGTACAACTTCTTCAGAATCCAGAGACAGCCTTGATTTTGATAGATGATCAATATGCTTGAGGGTGAGAAGAGGAACAAACAACATTGCTAGAGAAAAGAGCAAGGACAACTTTCTTAATGATCTGGTAAATATAGGACTAGTTTCGAACGGCATGGTATCATCAGCAATTTCAGTTGAGACATTGCACACGATCAGTTTTGCGTCAAGAATAGAAAGTTTATCCTGCATAAATACCAATTTTTCTTCATCTATACATTGACATAATTCAAAACCAACAAAAAGAAGAATATAAATTTCATTTACAGCTGAAGCATAATATAATCTTAGCACATTACAGATTTCTCTGTTATGAACTTCCATCTAATACAGACTGGCATGGAATTACGGTTGCAAACTTGTTAAGTATTCTGTGCAAGATAAATCCTCCCCAGATTCTTTATTAGAAACTATAATTACATACATGATACAAGAAGGCTTAAGATCAGCTGCATAGATGTGTGTTTTGTTGTGGTACAGGGTGGGGTGTAAATTAATTAAAAGAAGATTGTGAATTTCATATAAAGCCAAAGCATATTATGATGTTAGTGTTAACTATGGTGATTAGAGTCTAATTCACTTGATCAAGATATGACTACAAGACCCTTACATAGAATGGACCGGAATATTCTAAGAAGATACCATACATTTTACCATGAACCACAAGGAAATAGGCCCAGTGCAATAATTCGAACACTTGCCTTCAAGTTGGAACATACACATTATAGAGATATGTTGTGTTTTGTTGAGTGTCATGTGCCTAGCATGTGCCTCACTTATGTTTTTACTTCAGTAGTTTAGTCCCATATTGCTTATCTCAGCTTTAGTTTCTACTCTCTTCTATTATGTAAGAGACTGTATTGTACACCTGTTAAATCATTAAATACACAATTCATATTCTCTCTATATGGTATCAAGAGCAGGTCCGGCTCCCCTCTTTGCAAATTCCCACCCTGCCCCTATGCCCTAGCTTCTCCCCCCCCAGCCGTCGTCCCCCCACCCGTCGTCGCTGCCCCCCTCCCCCGCCGCCGCTGCCACCCCCCTCTTCCCCGCAGCCGCTCCCCCTCTCCTGACGCCGCCCCTTCCCCCCTAGCCCGCCGCCGCCCACCCCAGCCCCCCGCTGCCCACTCCTCCTGTTGCCCTCATCCTCAATTGCTTCCTTCCACTCATTTATGTACGTGAAATCTTCCAGACAGCCTTAGCTCCTGCACATTGAGAGTCTCTCGTCTCTCTGGGTTTCTCTGCCTACGCCTCATGACTGAAGCTTGATCTTCCTCATGACGGCGCAGGTTACTTTATCAGTCTATCTGCCTGACACGGGTCTCTTCTGATCTGATGCGTCAGATCTCTGGTGTTGCTCTACTGGCCCATTGCGGGTTGCTTATCTACTAATTGATGTTGCTGCGCCGCCTAATTCACTGTTGCTCCGTCTCTACTCATCATGGCTTCTGTTGAGCCGCCTCATTCTCTGTGTTTTACCACCGTCAAGCTCGATGGCTCTAACTACCATCTTTGGTCGGTGTCCTTTGTCCTCTATGTCAAGGCACAAGCCTAGTACTCACATCTTACTATTGATCCTCATGCCGCTCCTGCTGCTAATGCGGATGAAAAGAGCAAACAAACCTATGCACAATAGTCCAAAGACGACTCTGGTGTTATGTCCTAGCTTCTTAATAGCACCGAGTCGTGGATCAGTCAGTCCTTGTTATGCCTTCATGATGTTAAGGCGATGTGGGACCAGCTCTCCCATGTCTATTCCCATCAGTAGAATCCTAAACGTGTTTTTGAAATTTTCAAAAACTTGGCCAAGGAGTTTTCTTCTGACACTTCTATCAAGGACTTCTACAACCAGTGCTTAGCTCTCTGGAATGAGTACAAAATCCACCATCCCTTGACGGTCGACATCAAAGAAGCCCAGAAGCAGCGCAATGAACTACAACTGGTCCAGTTTCTGGCTGCACTTCCTGCTTCTTTCTCTAGTGTGGTCGATAGGATTCTATCTAGCGACCCCCTGCCTACTCTTCGCAATGTTCTTAAGCGAGTTCAAAGACTTCCGTCGATGGCCTCCAATCCTGTTATTGAGCATCCTACTCTAGCTGTTTGCACTGCTGACTCTGTACGTGGTGCGGTCGAGGTCGTGGTCGTGGCAGATGTCTACCACCTACTGGTGGATGCTGCTCTTCTACTGCTCCTGGTCGAGGCCAAGCTACTGGGCCTCGCTTCTGCAACCGGTGTGGTCATGATAATCACTACGAAGATAGGTGTTGGATCAAGCACCGTAAACCAGCCTGGGCTAACCAAGCATCTACAAAAACCTCAACTGATACTGCATCCGACCAACAACCTGCTCCGCCGTCTACTAAATGGCTTTGCTCGGAGTTCGAGAAGTTTTTCCAGGAGCGCATGACTCAGCTACCTTCGACATCTACTACCAGTTCCTCCGCCATGCTTGCCTCTCCTTCTGCTGGTAACAATAAATGGTGTATTGATTCTGGTGCGTCTGTCCATATGGCTGGCGACATCCAATTATTTTCTGCTCTGACTAAAACCACCAATATTCCGCCTGTCACTGTTGCAAATGGCTCTGAGGCTCATGTTCATGAAATCGGCACTATTCTTCTGTCTCGCAAGTTACAACTCCAATCTATTTTATACATACCACAATTTCCTGTTAATTTATTATCTATCAGTAAAACTGTAAAACAGCTTCAGCGCTCTATTAAATTTGATCCCACTGGTTGTGTTTTGAAGGATCTCCGCACGAAGACGAGGATTGGTTTGGGCCATGAAGGACCAGACGGACTCTACTATTTGGATGGACCGCCTGCAGCATCTGCTCTTCTGTCTACATCAGTCACAGCTCCAGTGGCACTACCGGCTTGGTTATCCGTCTGCAGCAAAGCTAAAACATTTATTTCCAGCATTATCTGAAAAAGCTTTTTCTTGTGCATCTTGTCTTTTGGGAAAACAAACGTGGTATGTATTTCCCACTAAAAAAGAAATTGGTCCTAAAGCACTTTTTGATATTGTTCATGCGGACATCTGGGGACCATGTTCTGTTCCTAGTCATTCTGGTGTCAAATACTTTCTGACTTTTATTGATGATTATTCCCGTGCTACTTGGCTTTTTTTACTCAATGATCACAGCATTGTTTTGGACAATATCAGTATCTTCTTTTCTGAAATACAAACCTAGTTCAATAAACCCATTAAGTTTTTCTGTATCGATAATGCCCTAGAATTTATGTAAAAATTTGTCACAAATTTTTGTTCTGTTCATGGCACCATCCATCAAACCACTTGTCCTTATACTCCACCACAGAATGGTGTTGCTGAATGAAAAAATCGCCACTTGTTGGAGGTTGCTCGCACTCTTCTTCTTCATTATAAAGTCCCTCACCAAATCTGGCCTGAAGTAGTTTCTACGGCATGCTATCTTATAAACCGTATGCCATCCTCTGTTTTACACAATCGTATCCCTTACACCATTATGTTTCCTCATGCACCACTATTCTCTGTTCCTCCTAGGATTTTTGGGTGTACCTTTTTTGTCAAAAATTTACGCCCAGGGATGACAAAGCTTGATCCTCGCTCCACTAAATGCATCTTTTTGGGATATTCTGGAACCCAGAAAGGTTATCGTTGCTTTGATCCGACTCTAAAGCAATGATTGGTCAGTGCGGATGTGATCTTTTTTGAGCATATGCCCTATTTTTCTAATGACGGGGCAACGCTTTCAAGTGATTTGTTGGCACCCATGCCTTTACCAGATGTTGAGGATTTGCCTTCTTCAAACCAGCCTGAAGGTCGCCCTTTGCAAGTGTACAAACGACGGCCCAAGACAAACACTCTGTGACAGAGTCAGGTATTGCAGAAAGCTCAGGGTTGCACAACGTGTGCACCCTCATATATATAATTGAGACAATTACAGAGAGGTTCATATATAAAGGAAAAATAACAAAACAAATAACATGCTTAAGTAAAACAGGAAATATCTAATGTAACACTCCCCCTCAAGTTGGAGCATCGATGTCAATCATGCCCAACTTGTCCAGCAGCATGCAGAATTGTTTCTTAGCCAAGAGCTTGGTGAAGATATCAGCAACTTGGTCTTCAGATTGCGTGAAAGGAGTGCAGATCTTGCCAGCAAGAATAGACTCTCTGATAAAGTGGCAATCAACCTCGATATGTTTGGTGCGCTCATGATAGACAAGATTATTTGCAATGAAGATGGCAGCTCTGTTATCACAATGCATAGGAATGGCCGATGAAGACTCAATCCCAAATTCTTTCAGAAGAGAACGCACCCATAGCAGTATGGGCCATGGCCCTGTACTCAGCCTCAGCACTAGACCTGGCCACCACATTCTGTTTCTTGCTCCTCCAAGTGACAAGATTGCCCCCTACAAAGGTACAATAGCCAGAAGTAGATTTTCTATCAACTTTGCTGCCTGCGTAATCAGAATCAGAACATCCTTCAAGAACACAGTGCCCATTCTTTTTATAATGAAGTCCCTTGCCAGGAGATCTTTTTAAGTATCTCTAGACTTGGCATGCAGCATCCCAGTGGCATTGTCTAGGTTTGTCGAGGTATCTGCTAAGAAGACCCACTGCAGTAGCAATATCAGGACGAGTAACAGTCAAATAGATCAATTTACCAATCAGCCTCCTGAATTTTTTATGATCAGAAAACATAGCAGAAGAATCATCATCCCAATTGACATTGGGATCAAGAGGAGTATCTGAAGGTCTCGCACTAAGCATACCAGTCTCCTGCAGAATATCAAGAACATACTTCCTCTGCGAAAGAACCAAGGCATTAGAATTTCTAGAGACTTCTATGCCAAGAAAGTACCGGAATCTACCTAGATCTTTGGTAGCAAAATGCTTGCCCAAATGATCTTTAGTAGCCTGAATACCAAGAGTGTCGCTGCCATAAATAATAATATCATCAACATATACAATCAGAATAGTAATACCAGCAGAAGTCTTTTTTGTGAATACAGAATGGTCAACTTGTGACCTCAGAAAGCCAAAATCAATCATAATCCTGCTCAGCTTATCAAACCAGGCACGAGGACTCTGCTTGAGCCCATAGATAGACTTTTTTAGCCTGCATACTTTGTGAGACTCCCCCTGAGCAACAAACCCAGGAGGTTGCTCCATATACACCTCCTCCTGTAAATCACCATATAGAAAGGCATTTTTCACATCAAGCTGCATAAGAGGCCAGTTTAGATTCACAGCAACAGATAAAAGAATCCTGACAGAGTTAAGACGAGCAACAGGAGAAAAAGTCTCAAAATAATCAATGCCATAAGTCTGAGTGTATCCCTTCGCAACAAGCCTGGCCTTCAACCTCTCAACCGTACCATCAGGTTGATATTTGACTGCATAAACCCACCTGCAGCCTACAGGCTTACACTGAGGAGGTGGATCCACCAGCTCCCAAGTGTCTCTGTCAGTAAGAGCAACCATCTCATCATTCATAGCAGATGTCCAAGTTGTACTTTGCAAAGCTTCCTGAACATTCTTTGGAACAGCCACAGCAGATAAGGAAGATACAAATTGTTGGAATGAGTATTTAGATGAGCAGTCGACACACACTGAGCAATGCTATGGGAAGTACAAGAACGAGTACCCTTGCGAAGAGCAATAGGTATGTCAAGATCAGAGTTTACCTCAGGTGCAGCAGAACCTTCTGGAGGAGAAGATTGGTTGTCTTGGGGGGGTACATTTGTGGAAGATGCTTTATTCCTGCGCTGATAAACAATAAGAGGAGGGTCTTGCTTTGCAGTAGTTTCAGTGTCAGTGCGATCAGGCATACAGTCAGCAATAACAGGTAAAGGAGGAGCTAAAATATCAGTCTGCAAACTATCTCCTGCTGAAGAATAATACGGTGTGTCCTCAAAAAAGACAACATCATTACTAGTAAACCACTTACGAGTGCTGGGATTATAACATCTGTAACCCTTTTGAGTCCGAGAATAGCCCAAAAAAATGCATTTAGCAGCTCGAGGAGACAGCTTATCAGAAGTAGGTCCAAGCAACCGAACAAAACAGGTACACCCAAAAATTCTAGGAGGCACAGGAAACATGGAGATGTCGGGGTGCAAAACTTGGAAGAGAATTTTATTCCCAATAACAGACGATGGCATCCTATTAATCAGAAAACATGCAGTCAAGATAGCTTCAGGCCAATAAGAACGGGGCACATGAGAATGCATCATTATTGTTCTGGTAACTTCTAATAAGTGCCTATTCTTTCGCTCAGCCACACCATTTTGTTGTGGGGTATAAGCACACGAAGTTTGATAAAGAGTACCCACAGATTTACAAAAAACAGCTACATCTTGCTTAACAAATTCTAAAGCATTATCAGTGCGAAAGGTTTTAATAGGTAAGCCGAATGAGTCTTTATTTCAGCAAAAATGTATTTAATAGTAGACAGCACTTCAGACCTACTTTTTAACAGAAACAGCCAAGTAGTCCTCGAAAAATCATCAATAAACAGAATAAAGTACTTGTAACCAGACAAACTTGGTACATTGCATGGACCCCATACATCAGAGTGAACTAAATCAAAAATGCTTTTACTGGTCACAGAACTACGTCTAGGATACACAGTACGAGTTTGTTTCCCTAGTTGACACGAATCACACTGAAAATGACAGCTGCCAATATCAGGAACTAAACTACGCAGCTTCTTTGAAGATGGATGGCTCAGCCTGTAGTGCCACTGGAGAGCAGAAACAGAAGCAGATAATGCAGATACCACAGCAGCTTTCTCTGATCTAGGTAGCTGGTCCAAGTAAAAGAGCCCATCAGCACCTTCATACCCCCCACCAATCTTCATCCTCGTGCGAAGGTCCTGAAAAGTGCATGAACCAGGAATAAAAGTCAGGCTACAATTCAAACTCCGTAAATTCTTGCTGACAGATAACATGTTAAGAGGAAATATGGGCACATATAAGGCAGATTTTAGGTGAAAATGAGACATAATATCACCAACTCCAATGACTGACGACTTAGAGCCATCAGCAAGCATAACAGAGGACTGTCGGGCAGGAGCAGATATATGCGTAAATAAAGATTTATTTCCAGAAATATGTGCAGAGGCACCAGAGTCTATCACCCATTTGGTATTACCAGAAGGAGAAGGTGAGGAGGAGCTCAGGAAGGCAGTGTCATAACCAGAAAAGGCAGCATGTGCTCCACTCGTAGATGCAGCAGAAGAGGAACCACCACGCTCAAGGAGAAGACGCTCCACCTCAGCACGGATGTAGTCCGCAGTAGCCCCCGCAGGCTCTGGTGCAGGTGTCTGAGTAGCACCCTCAGACGCAGAAGAATCAGCCGCAGCATTGGCCCATGCCGGCTTACCATACTTTTCCCAGCATTTTTCCTCAATATGGTTGGACCGGCCACAGAAGGTACACAAGCGTTGTCCTTGCTGAGGACGCGCAGCAGCAGAGGGTGGGGCAGCATGAGGAACTCCTCGTCCAGCACCAGGTCCACGCCCCCGGCCTGCACCCAAGGGAGGACGACCATCACTGGAGCGGCCACGACCACGCCCGCCCCAAGCGGCCAAAGCAATAGAGTCCCCCGTCTCAGGAGGCGGAGACGGTGTCGATGACGGAAGGCGCTGGAGACGCTTGTAGGCAGTCTGCAATGTAGGGAGTGGATCACTCGCCAAAATCTAATCGACCACTCCATTATAGGACTCAGGTAAACCACTGAGAAACTGAATCAGCTGAAGCTCCGCCCGCTGTTTCTGCATAGTAGCTAAATCAGTGGACAGCGGGTGATACATATCCAATTCACCCCACAGACCAGTGAAGGTGGAGAAGTAATCTGAAATGTCAGAACCAGTAAACTGCAGACGCCCCAATTGCTTTGTGATATCAAAGACCTTCGGATTTTCACTGTGCGAGTAGGTACTGGCGAGCTGATCCCACATCTGCTTCGTCGTAGGCAGCTGAAGAAGAGTGACGCTAATCTTCTCAACAGAGCTGTTGAGAATCCACGTCATGACAGTCGAGTCATCACGAACCCAGTCATCAAAGGCCTTGATATCTTTGTCATCCGCCTCCGCAGCAGGCTGAGGCGGACCCGTCCTGATCAAGTGAGAGTACTTCCCTTGTGATTTGGCAAAGATCACAAAGGAACAGACCCACAGCTGGTAGTTGCGCCCATCAAGCTTGACAGTAGTGACTTGACGGCGCGACTCTCTCCACATGTCATCCCCGGAAGACGCCATGAGGAAAAAACAGAAAGGCAGGCACAGGCACAGGTAGGCACTGGTAGAGGACGGACTACGCCGTCAGGCAGGCAGAAGTAGGCAGAAAACACGTCATTGTGGACCTCTCACATACGCACTACGCCAAGGTGTAGCAGAGAACCCGGAGGCCGAGGCCTACACGGGCAGGCAGGCACAAAGGAGCACGAACCGACGGTAACCCCTTAGACGAACAACGCGCCGATCTCCCCCTGACTACAGATATAGGCCAGATCTACCAGTGGGTCAGTGGTCCCGTAGATACGACCACCCAGCAGCGCACCTGCTGTGCGAACAACAACTACGGTTGCTCAAGCACTAGCGGTGCACCACGCCAGGAGGCAAGACGGAACCACAAACCCGACGGAGAGACCTGCGGCCCGGTGGAGGCGACCAGCCGGAGCTGAGGCGGCCCTGGCTAGGCCAGCGGCGGCGGCCTGCAGCTGCCGACCGGCTGCGGCCGACCGGCGGGCTGCGGGTGTCGGGGGGGCGGCGCCGGAGGGGAGAGAAGGGAGGGAGGGAGGCTAGGTTAGAGCCTGCTCTGATACCATGTGACAGAGTCAGGTATTGCAGAAAGCTCAGGGTTGCACAACGTGTGCACCCTCATATATATATAACTGAGACAATTACAGAGAGGTCCATATATAAAGGAAAAATAACAAAACAAATAACATGCTTAAGTAAAACAGGAAATATCTAATGTAACACACTCCTTCCATGGCGCCTCCACAACCAATTCCTCCGTCTGCGGATGATCATACAAACACTGAGGTAACTTCTGACTTGCAACTTCCTATCAGTCAGCACAAAGGTGTTCGTTCCTGCACTAAACGTCCTATCAGTCATTTCTGCTCTTCTGCTAATTTGTATAACAGTTTTGCATGCTTCACTTCTACGATTTCTGCCGTCACTATTCCAAAGACTATTGCAGAAGCTCTCGTTATTCCTGCATGGAAACAGGCGATGAATCAAGAAATGCAGGCACACTACGTGATCGCAAGACATGGGAACTTGTGGATCACCCTCCTTCACGCCCTACTGTTGGCTGTTGATGGGTTTTCACCATTAAGTATCAACCTGATGGAACAATTGAGCGCTTGAAAGCTCGGCTTGTGGCAAAAGGGTACACGCAAACATATGGTGTCAACTATTTTGAAACTTTTTCTCCCGTTGCACGGTTAAATTTTATTTGAATTCTGATTTCTGTTGTTGTTAACAAAGACTGGCCCCTCTTTCAGTTGGATGTTAAAAATGCATTTTTTATGGAATCTACAGGAGGAAGTTTACATGGAGCACCCACCAGGTTTCGTTGCTCAGGGGGAGTCTGCCTCAAAAGTCTGTAAACTAAAAAAGGCCATCTACGGTCTCAAACAGAGCCCACATTCTTGGTTCGACAAACTCAGTCAGATCTTAGTCACTTTTGGCTTCCGTCGTTCTCACTCAGATCATTCAGTCTTTATCCACAAAATTGTGGATGGGCTAGTCATTCTTTTGTTTATGTTGATGATATTATTTTATCTGGCAGTGATAACTTGGGTATACAGGCAGCTAAAACCTACTTAGAAAAGCACTGTCACTAAAGATCTCGGAAAGCTGAGATATTTCTTAGGCATTGAGGTTTCCAGATCATCTGCAGGGTTGTCTCACTCAACGGAAATATGTACTTGATCTCTAGTAGGAAACTGGTATGCTTGGCTGTAAACTAGCCAACACTCCCCTTGACCCAAATATGGATTGGGACGATGAAAATTCTCCTCCCTATGTTGATCACCACCACTTCAGAAGGCTGGTAGGCAAACTTATTTATCTGACGATCACAAGAGCTGACCTCGCTGGTGTCAGTAGGATTCATCAGCAGGTATCTTGATAAACCTCGGCAGTGTCATTGGGATGTTATATGTCACATTTTTGTGCTATCTTAAAAGCTCTCCAGGAAAAGGCTTGTTATATAAGAAGCATGGCCACTGTAATCTCTTTGGTTTTTAAGACTCTTTGACTATGCAGGAAGTCGCTCTGATCATAAGTTAACATCGGGATATTGTACATTTGTGGGCAGAAATCTTATTACCTGGAGAAGCAAAAAGCAGACTGGCATAGCCAGATCCAGTGCAGAAGCAAAATACCGAGCCATGGCTCATACTGCATGTGAACTTATGTGGGTCCAGAGTCTCCTCTAGGAGTTCGACATATCCTATTCCAGCCCTATACTGATGTTTTGTGACAACAAGGCCTCCATTTTTATTGCGAGCAACCCCACTTTTCATCAGAGGACAAAACATATTGAGGTCGACTGTCACTTTGTTCATAAAACAGTTCTTTCTGGCCGGATTTGCACTCCATATCTCAGCACTGAAAAGCAAGTAGCTGACATCTTCACCAAGATTCTTCCAAAAGCTCATTTTCAGACTCTAGTGGACAAGTTGGGCATATTCGACATCTACGCTCCAGCTTGAGGGGGAGTATAGAGACATGTTGTGTTTTGTTGAGTGTCATGTAGGGATGACAAATAAACCCAACTACCCAGATCCACCCAGACCCGTTTAGATTTTGTCCCATTTGTAGTGGGTCTAATGAGTTTAAGATTACTAAATGGGTTAGAATGAGTGTAACAGGATTACGGTACTTGTTTTAGACAAAACCCAGCAGTACCCATCGATACCCACTAATTAAACCATGGAAACATCAGCTTCGACTCGCGGGAGGCGAAAGTGTACCCTGCGGATCACGCCGCTTTTTCCGCAGATCCACCGATCAGTCGCTTGCTGCATCGTCGCCTCACTAGGGTGAGTTGAAGCTAAACACGGGACAAGCAAGTCCTTATCCTTGGATCCGAGCCTGCGCTGCTCCATCAACGACGTGGAGAGGAGCCGTCGGATGTCGTAGGTTGTCAACGCTGACCATAACATTGTGCCAGCTCTCCCGTCCGGTGATGCAGTAGCCAAGCTAGTCAATTCCCTCAAGCTGCTAATACCGGAGCGAGAAGAGTAGGCGGTTGTCCAAGCATGCGTTATAACTGTCTCTCTCTGCATCCATGGTCGTCAGCCCCGTCACGTACAAATAGAAGTGGGCCTTTTGGAAACCAAAGCCTGCTAAGGCGTAGGAGAATAGAGGGAAATGACCATGAGCTAGCCACTCAATCTGATCCTTTCTCGGAATGAGTTCCCGGAACGAGATCCACCACCGCCCTTCTTTATCTTCTTGTTCTTGATCGGTTGTGTAGAATTATTGAAAAGAGAAATGAAACATTAAATTTTGGTAATACAATATGTGCAATGCCTACGACGTGTTTGATGAAATTCACGTCTGCAACTGTAGTAGCTTGACAAAACTGCAATGCCTTCTAATAATTGATTATTGTATTTCTGAATTGATGGAATGCACTAAGGCAATAAAAAGTTTATATAATTTATTGGGAGATTGGGTTGTTGTTGCAGTGGCATGTATTACGGGTAATTATGGGGACCCACTTTCGAATGGGTTGGGTATGGATGGGTTACTTTTTTTAAATTATCATATGGGTTAATATGGGTATGGGTCTTACAACTAATGGGTTTAGTGGGTATGGGTGTGTCATGTGCCTAGCATGTGCCTCACTTATGTTTTGACTTCATTAGTTTAGTCCCATATTGCTTATCTCTGCTTTAATCTCTACTCTCTTCTATTATATAAGAGACTGTATTGTACACCTGTTAAATCATCAAATACACAATACATATTCTCTCTATACACATCATGCATACCAAGCTTGTTACTCATAGATAGAACAAGAGTTGGACTCAGGGGCTAGATAAATACATCTACAAGTTTCTCCCAGTCCGTACATGTGGTGTGTGCGAATTCTAGAAAAAGGCTTATATTTAAGTGATTAAAATAAGCATATGCCCTCTCCTTACATGGGATAGGAGAGGACAACTATTACATAGTTCACCAATATGGGATACAAGATAAGATAGTAAAAACACAAAGTAATAACACAGTACTAAATATATTAACACTCCCCCTCAAGCTGGAGCATAGATATCTCGCATGCCCAGCTTGGTCACCATGGAGATGAATCTTGTCTTCAGTAGAGATTTTGTGAAAATGTCAACAAGTTGATCCTCAGTCCTGATGTATGGAATAGATGTGTCTGGAAATAGTCTCCCTGACAAAGTGACAGTCCACTTCAATATCTTTGGTACACTCATGGAATGTGGGATCGCTTGCAATGAAGATAGACGTTTATTTATCATAGTACATTGGATGTGCAATGAAGATGGACGTTTATTTATCATAGTACATTGGATGGGTCAAAGCACATGACAAATTCTTTCAATAGACCTCGAACCAACATAAATTCATAAGTAGTGAGAGCCATGGCTCGATACATGGCTTCAGCACAAGATCTAGTCACAACAGTTTGTTTTTTACTTCTCCAGGTAACACGATTACCACCTACAAAGTTGTAGTCCTAAGGTAGATTTACGATCTGATCTGCTTCCAGCATAGTCATAATCAGATACCCAGCTATCTTACAGTGCCCATTTTTCCTGTACACAGTGGCGGATTCAGCAGGGGCACGTGCCCCCACTCAATTTTTGGATTTTATAAAGATATATATAATATATATTTAACATGATATCACAATAAATATTAATTTTTCGGTGTTATATACAACACACACTTATACATATACTGACATATTTTATAGACTTTTAAAGACACATAATATCATTACAAATGTGGTATAAGTAACAAAATACAAATAGAAACACATGAAAATAAGACAAGTTTCATATAAACCATGAAGTTTTCTTACTTTCATAAATAAATCTTCATATTATGAATTTATATTAATTCTAATAAACATATTAACAGTTATATCACAAATACATACATTAATGTCAATTTATTGACTATAAATATAACCATATATATTGATGAAAAAAACAACCTAACATTAATAGTTATTGATAATATTTATTAAAATGTCAAAATTCTTATATCACATACAAATAATTAAATATATAACAAGTATTGTTAGTACTTATTTATATGTGTGTATAGTTGTGTGTGTTGATAATGTAGGATGATTTTTCTCTAATTCAAATATAATACATGCTAAAATAGATAAATTATTACTAAATACTAATAGTTTTTTTTAGTTTATGGTTTCACAATATATAGCTAATAATGTTGTTAAATACATTTTTTTATATTTTTTGGAACATCAAATATATTTGATAAAATGATGACCCATCATATATTATTATATGAAAAATCCCTAAAAACATAAATGTAAAATAATACAAAAACAGTAGAGAATTATTGCATATTATTTATTCATTACGATTACTATCAATTACATGTTATTTTTTTATTGTTACATTACCTATATTTTACATGTCTTGAATCTTAATCATTAATATCTCACTTATTTAAATATTTTGTTTTTTAGTAGATTGACTATCCAGTCATACTTCTATATTCAATTTTATGCAAATGTTGCTTCTCTAAATTACACATATAATTTTTATTATAATGTAAGGAATAATATATATGGTATTTTATTTATTTTCATCATTAAATAGAAATGGCTATATTTATAATTAAATAATTAATAAAATTTTCATAACATGTATTTAATTTTAGATAAAAACAATGAGTAAGTTAATGTCATTATGCATATATTATTTGTCTTAAATTTATTATATTGCTTATCTTTGAACTTATGTAATATAGTTATTACTTGGTATCAATTTATAATTCAATTTATTAAGTTGTATATTAATGTTACTTTTTTACTGTTAATATATATATATATCTTGTTTTATATATTCTGTTATTAGTTTTATTATTTCTGCATTATATGTGGACCTCTTTGTAATTGTTCCTTTATAATATATACAAGGGTGCACACATTGTGTAACCCTACGCTTCTCAAAATTACTGACTCTTCACATGGTATCAGAGCAGTAAGATCCAGCCGCCGCCCTCCCTCCCTTCCCTCTCTCTCTCTCCTTCCGTCGCCCCCCCCCACCCCCAGCCCTCCGCCTCCCATTGCCAGCCCGTCGCCCCTCCTCCCCGTACGGCAGCACCTGCACACCGGCAGGCCAGCAGCGCTGCCGCCGGCAGCTGCTGCGCCGCGGCAGCAGGCCGCCAGGCCGGCAGGGTCATCGGGCTGCCGGGGCCGCGCGCCCACCCAGCCGCAGGGGCCGGCGTGCCTCTGCGGTTGAATGCCGCTGAATCGTTGGCTCCATGAAGCTCCGCAACCGTCCGGTGGCCTGAGTTTTTCGTGACGTAGACCGATCTTTCGATTTTTTGCCTGCCTGCCCGTGTAGGCCGTTGTGCCACCGGATTCTCTACTGCGCTTCGGCGTAGGTTGTATGTGAGAGGTTCCACCATTGGTTGATTTGTGCCTGCTTCTGCCTACCTGACGGCGTAGTCCGTCTTCTGCCTGCTCGTGCCTACCTGTGCATGTACGTCTGCGCTTCGGACTCCACTGCCTGCTTGTGGTTGTTGCTATCATGGCGTCCTTGGGAGATGACTTTCGCTGTCAAGTTACGACTGTAAAACTTGACGGGCGCAATTACCAGCATTGGGTATGCTCCATGGTGATTTATGCAAAATCCCAGGGAAAGTACTCGCACCTGATCTGTGCCGGTCTGGCACAACCTGTAGAGGACGTCGATTCCAAATATGTGAAGGCGTATGATGACTGGGTCCGGGATGACTCGACGGTGATGACATGGATTCTCAACAGCAGCATTGAGAAGATCAGTGTCACCCTGCTTCACCTGCCTACAGCGAAACAGATGTGGGATCAGCTCGTTACATACTCGCATAGCCAGAACCCCAAGAAGGTTTTTGACATCACCAAGCAGCTGGGACGTCTACACTTTACGGGGTCGGACATTGCGGATTACTTTTCTGCCTTTACTGGATTGTGGGCGGAGCTTGAGTCCTATCACCCCCTATCCACGGACCTGGCCATCATGCAGCGTCAACGCCAGGAGCTACAGTTAGTCCAGTTCCTATGTGGACTGACAGAGTCCTATGCTGGTGTAGTGGATCAGATCTTGACGAGTGACCCTCTTCCGTCCCTGCAGACTACCTACAAGCGCCTTCAGCGCCTTCCTTCTTCGTCACCATCACTGTCTACTGATGTTGGGGAATCCACTGCCCTTGCTGCCATGTCGGGCTGTGGCCGCGGTCGTGGCCATGGTCGTTCTACTGATAGCCGCCCTCCCCTGGGTGCAGGACGAGGACGTGCTACTTCAGGTCGTAGGGCCCCTTCTGCTGCTCCTACTGCTGTTGTGCGTCCTCAGACAGGACAGTGCGTCTGTACTTTTTGTGGCCGGTCCAACCATATCGAAGAAAAATGTTGGGAGAAATATGGTAAACCAGCGTGGGCCAATGCGGCCGCTGACTCTACTACGGCTGCATCTGAGGGAGCGACTGAACCTACTGAGACTGACTCTTCGAGTGCGACTGCGGACTTCATCCGTGCTGAGGTGGAACGCCTGTTACTTGAATGCTCTGGCTCGTCGTCTACTGCGTCGACTAGTGGTGCTCATGCTGCCACTTTATCTGGTTATGACATTGCCTTCCTGAGTAAATCTTCATCTAGTACTGGTAATACTAAATGGGTTATAGACTCGGGTGCTTCTTCTCATATTTCTAGCAATAGAGCTTTATTCAGACATTTATCTAAACATGTTAGTGATTCCTCTGTTATGCTTGTTGATGGCTCTAAGTCTACTGCTTCTGGAGTTGGTGATATTATTTCTAATTTTCTGCTGAAATCTGCCTTATATGTGCCTCGGTTTCCTCTTAATTTATTATCGGTCAGCAAGATACTGCGAAGTCTGCAATGTAGCCTGACCTTTATACCTGGTTCATGTGTTTTTCAGGACCTTCGCACGAGGATGAAGATTGGTGGGGGTATGAAGGGCCTGATGGACTTTTTTATCTGGATCATTTGCCGAAAGCGGACAAAGCAGTTGTGGTTTCTGCACTATCTACATCAGTTTCAGCTCTACAGTGGCACTACCGGCTTGGGCATCCGTCGTCTGAAAAGGTCCAACATGTAGTTTCTAATGTTGGCACTCATAGTTTTCAGTGCGAGTCTTGTCAGTTGGGAAAGCAGACTAGATCTGTTTATCCTAAATGCACTCATATTAGCAGCAAAAACATTTTTGATTTAGTACATTCTGATGTATGGGGCCCGTGTCATGTGCCAAGTCTGTCTGGTCATAAATATTTTATTCTATTTGTTGATGATTTTTCTCGGACCACTTGGCTGTTTATGATGAAAAGTAGGTCTGAAGTTATGTTGACTATAAAATTCTTTTTTGCTGAGGTGAAAACCCAATATGGTCTGCCTGTGAAAGTTTTTCGTACTGATAATGCACTTGAGTTTGTTCAAAAAGAGGTAGCTGTTTTTTGGAAATCTATTGGTACTTTGCATCAGACCTCATGTGCGTATACACCTCAACAAAATGGAGTAGTTGAGCGGAAAAATAGACATCTGGTAGAGGTTGCCAGAACTATTATGATGCATACTCATGTTCCTAGATTGTTTTAGCCTGAGGCTATTCTGACTGCTTGTTTTCTGATAAATAAAATGTTGTCATCTGTGATTGGGAATAAAATACCTGTTCAAGTTCTGCAAACTGACATTACTTTATTTACTGTGCCTCCTCGGATTTTTGGCTGTACTTGTTTTGTGCGCTTACTTGGATTAGCTTATGATAAACTGTCGCCTCGTGCTGAGAAATGCATTTTTCTGGGTTATTCTCGTACTCAAAAAGGATATAAATGCTACAGCCCTACTGCGAAAAAATGGTTTACTAGCAGTGATGTTGTGGTTTTTGAGGATACGCCCTACTATTCTACTAGTGGAGATAGTCTGCAGCCTGATGTTATTGCTACTCCATTGCCTGTTACTACTGAATGTGTGCCTGATAATTCTGTTACTACGACTCCACCTCTTCTTGTCTATCAGCGCAGGAACCGGGCACCTCCAGTGCAAGAACCCCCCCAAACAAACCAATCTTCACCTCCAGAAGGTTCTGCTACACCTGAGGTAACCTTTGATCTTGATATACCCATTGCTCTTAGAAAGGGTACTCGTTCCTGCACATCTCACAGCATTGTTCACTTTGTTTCTACTGATCATTTGACCGTCCATGCTAGCAATTTTGTATCTGCCCTGTCTGCTATAATTGTTCCAAAGAATATTCAAGATGCCTTAAAAAGTATTGCGTGGACGTCTGCTATGAAAGAGGAGATGCTTGCCCTTGTTGACAGAAACACTTGGGAGTTGGTGGATCCACCTCCTCAGTGTAAGCATGTAGGCTGCAGATGGGTGTATGCTGTGAAATACCATCCTTATGGCACTGTAGAACGACTGAAGGCACGCTTAGTTGCTAAAGGGTATACGCAAACTTATGGTATTGATTATTTTGAGACTTTCTCTCCAGTTGCCCGCCTTAATTCTGTCAGAATTCTCCTTTTGGTTGTTGTTAATCTTGATTGGCCACTACTGCAGTTGGATGTGAAAAATGTCTTCTTGTATGGTGATTTACAAGAGGAAGTCTATATGGAGCAACCTCCTGGGTTTGTTGCTCAGGGGGAGTCACACAAGGTGTGCAGGTTGAAGAAGTCTATTTATAGGCTCAAGCAGAGTCCCGTGCCTGGTTTGACAAATTAAGTAACATTCTGACTGATTTTGGATTTCTGAGATCTCAGGTGGATCATTTTGTCTTCACTAAGAAGACCTCTGCCGGTATTGTTATTCTGATCGTTTATGTTGATGATATTATTATATCTGGCAGTGACACTCTTGGTATTCAGGCGACTAAATCCCACCTTGGTAAACATTTTGCTACCAAAGATTTAGGCAAGCTTCGGTATTTCTAGGCATAGAGGTATCTAGAAACTCTAATGCTCTTGTACTGTCTCAGAGGAAGTATGTCTTAGATATTCTCCAGGAGACGGGTATGCTTGGGGCTAGACCGGCTGATACCCCTCTAGATCCTAATGTCAATTGGGATGATGAATCTTCTCCATTTTTTTCTGATAATAAAAAGTACAGGAGGTTGATTGGTAAACTGATTTATTCTACTATGACTAGAGCCGATATTTCTACTGCAGTGGGCCTTCTTAGCAGGTACCTTGATAAACCCAGACAGTGTCGATGGGGATGCACTTTGTCACATTCTGAGATATTTGAAGAAGTCACCTGGCAAGGGACTTTATTATAAGAAAAATGGACATTGTTCTCTTGAAGGGTACTCTAACTCTGACTATGCAGGAAGCAAAGTTGACGGGAAATCTACTTTTGGGTACTGTACTTATGTTAGAGGCAATCTTGTCACCTAGAGGAGCAAGAAGCAAAATGTGGTTGCCAGATCTAGTGTTGAAGCTGAATACAGGGCCATGGCCCATACTGCCTGTGAGCTTCTGTGTGTGCGCTCTCTCTTAAAAGAATTTGGGGTTGATTCTTCTTCTGCTATACCCATGCTTTGTGATAATAAAGCTTCTATCTTCATCGCCAACAACCCGGTTTATCATGAGCGCACCAAACATATTGAGGTGGACTGTCATTTCATTCGGGAATCTATTCTTACTAGCAAGATCTGCACTCATTTCACGCGTTCTGAAGACCAAGTTGCTGATATCTTCACCAAGTTGCTGGCGAAGAAGCAATTCTGCACTCTTATGGACAAGTTGGGCATGATTGACATCTATGCTCCAACTTGAGGGGGAGTGTTAATATATATATCTTGTTTTATATAATCTGTTATTAGTTTTGTTATTTCTGGATTATATGTGGACCTCTCTGTAATTGTTCATTTATTATATATACAAGGGTGCACACATTGTGCAACCCTACGCTTCCCAAAATTACTGACTCTTCACATTTACTACTAGACTTGTCAAATCATCACATATGAAAGCATTTGTACAATCTTAGAAAATAAATAATAGTCCACAAATAATGTTGATCATAAAATACATGTAGTTTTGTTAAGATGACAATCATGAAGAACTAACTTAAAGAAGTGGTGGTCACATACAAGAAAAGTTATATATTTTCTATGTTAGTGGTTGTGGTTTAGAATGCATTCAAATATGTGTAGAATATTTTAAGATACATTATCTTAGTTAATAATATATATAGATATATGAGTATTCTAATTGTAGATGGAAATTAAGTAGTCTACAAAGTAGGGAGCTATATCCTCATTGTTTTTCTTGTCGATGTAAGATCCATTGATTATCCTATCCAAGTCAGGATAAAGAGGTTAATAATAAGTCTTTGAGACAAGTAGACGCTCTCATTGTCTCATGGTAATAATTAAAGACATATTTCACTTATAATGTAAATAAAGAAATATTAATTTAATATGAACTTTCAATTCCACTTCATGTGTTCCGCCCCCCCCTCATAACGGGGCTGGATCTGCCACTGCCTGTACAGAATACCTTTTGTAGGAAAGCCTTTTAAGTATATTAGTATATATATTTTATTGGTTTTGTTATTTGTTGTGTTATAGGCTTTAGACTTGTTCGGTCTATTAGCCATTTATTTTTATCCCATATTGCTTATCCCTGCTTTATGTTTTACTCTCTTATCCTATAAAAGAGAGAGCACCGTAATTGTTTTAGACATCGTATACCATTCTCTCTTTTTATATGGTATTAGAGCTTTTCAATCCCCCTTAGCCCTCCCTCTTAAACCCTAACCCTATGCTTCCTTCACCCTAGCCTAGCTGCCACCCTTCCCATCTCCGCTCTCCTTACCCCCCCCCAATCTTTCTGTCGCCAACCCTCCTCTCCCCTATCCGCCGCCACCCCTTCCCCCATCTTTTTATAAAGTATTTGAGAATATGGCAGACGACATCCCAGTGACATTGTCGAGGATTGTCTAGATACCTATTGACAAGTTCAACTACAAATGTAATATAAGCCTTTGTAACAGTTCAGTAAATGACTTTACCAACTAGTCTTCTATATTGTCTGTATAGAAGAAAATATTATCTTTATTTGATGTGTGCAAAACAAATACAAGGTACTCTCTTTTATAGGACAAGAGAGTGAGTGAGAAACAAACTTCGTATATAAGGGATAAAAGAAAAGTTAAAGACAAAGACTAGTCTAAAACACAAACTAAATATAAAGCATAAAGCATATATATTAATACCCCCCCTCAACTTGGAGCGTGGATGCCAAACATGCCCAACTTGTCTACTATTGTAGTAAAACGAGTCTTGGGAAGTACCTTGTTGAAGATGTCAGAAACCTGATCTTCTATCTGGAGATGAGTGTAGATGTGACCAAAGAGAACAAATTCCCAAACAAGTGGCAATCCACCTCGATATGCTTGGTGTACTTATGAAAAGTAGGTTACTGGCAATAAAAATTGAGGCTTTATTGTCGCAATGCATAGGAATAGGATCTGGATCATAGATATTAAATTCCTTGAGAAGTTCTTAGACCCACATCAATTCACAAGTCGTATGAGCCAAGGTGTTATACTCTGCTTCAGCACCAGATCGAGCAACCACAATCTGCTTCTTATTGTGCCATGTAACCAAATTGCCTCCAACAAAAGTATAGTAGCCAAAGGTAGATTTTTTGTCATATCTACTACCAGCATAATCAAAGTCAGAATAACCAGTGAGTTTGCAGTGTCCATGTCTGCGATATAACAATCCTTTCCCTAGAGAATTCTTCAGATATTCAAGGATATGACGGATAACATCCCAGTGACATTTTCGAGGTATATCCAAACACCTACTGAGAAGTCCAACAACAGAAGTAATGTCAGCTCTAGTGACAGTATGATAGATCAGCTTAGCAACCAATCTTTTGTGTTGGTGGTTATCAAGATAAGGTGGTGAGGCTTCATCATCCTAATTTGTATTGGGGTTCCGAGGAGTGTTAGCAGGTTTAGTAGCAAACATGCATGCTTCTCTAAGAAGATCTAGAACATAATTATGTTGTGAAAGACAGATGGCAGAAGAAGATCAGGACACTTCAATCCCCAAGAAGTATCTGAATTTGCCTAGATCTTCTATAAGAAAATGTTGTTCTAGATAGCTTTTAATAGCTTGAATACCATTTGTATCGCTACCAGACAAAATTATGTCATCCACAAATACAAATAGAATAACAAGCCCAGAAGTGGTGTTTCTAATGAAAACAGGGTGATCAGAATGTGAGAGCCAAAAGTTAAATTTAAGAAAGATCTGTCTCAATTTATCAAACTATGCTCGTTAGCTTTGTCTTAGGACATAAATTGCTTTCCAAAGTCTGCAGACTTTGGAACACACCCCTTGAGCAACAAACCCAGGTGGTTGCTACATATAGACTTCCTCATGTGAGTCTCCATATAGAAAGTGTTTTCACATCAAGTTGAAAAAGGAGTCAATCATTATTTACCGCAATAGATATAAGCACCAGCACAAAGTTAATTAGTTAAGCCTAGCAACAGGAGGAAAGGTTTCAAATAGTCCACCCCATAGGTCTGAGTATAACCTTTCGCAACTAGGTGTACGTTTAGCCGTTCAATCGAACCATCAGGGCTGGTATTTAATAGTGAATATCCATCGACACCCAACTGTAGAGCGGTCATGAGGACGAACAACTAAATCCCAAGTTTGTCGATCGCGAGGAGCAGACATTTCAGTTTCCATAGCTTGACGCTAGATAGGATGTTTGAGAGCTTGTGTAACGTTCTTCGCTATAGAAACTTCAGAGATGGTAGCAGTAAAGCAGGCAAAGCTAGCACCAAGATCAGTAGATGTTGAGTACAAGAACAAACACCTTTCCTTTGACTTATGGGAAGGTGTAGGTTAGAATTTACCGGGGGGTGTTATGATCTGCCAAAAAAGGAGTTGGTGGTTGAGGGGCCATGGAGGGGAATGTAACCTTAGGTCTTCCCTTGTAAACTTTTAGGGGAGGAGTAAGAACCTCAATTACTTCATTCGGTTCATCTTCCACAACTTGAGGGAGTGTAGTAGGATCTAGTAGATTGCTAGATAAAGAAGACCCCTTTTCAGAGTAGTACGACATGTGTTCGGAAAAAAATCACATCAGCACTAACAAACCACTGACTATTGGCAGGATCATAACACGGATATCCTTTTTGAGTTCTAAAATATCCCAAAAATGCACATTTAGTGGATCGGCAATCAACTTTTGATATTGGGGCGAAGATTCTTAACAAAACAGGTGTTGTCAAAGATGTGAGGAGGTATAGAAAAAAGAGGCACATCAGGATATAGTATAGTGTAGTGGACTTAATTTTTCAAGATAAATGATGGCATGCAGTTAATCAAGTAGCACACTGTAGAGATGCTTTCAGGCCAAAAACTCTTGGGGACATGACAGTGAAGAAGAATAGTACACGTTGATTCAAGAAGATGACACTTTTTCCTCTCTGCAACACCATTATGTTGTGGTGTGTAGGAGCATGAAGTCTGATGGATAGTACTGCGAGTAGTAGAAAACAAGCCAACAGATTTTTGCATGAACTCTAAGGCATTATCAGTTCAAAAAATGATAGTTTTATTGCACTGAGTTTGAATGTAAAGACGGTGGTAATAGTATCCAAAATGTTACTGCAATCTTTTAACATAAATAGCCAAGTCGCCTAAGAATAATCATCAATAAAAGTCATAAAATAGTGAAATCTAGAGAGGCTAGCAACCGAGCATGGTCCCAATATATCAACATGAACGATATCAAACATATTTTTAGAAATGATGACTTTTTTCTTGTGAAACACTACCTGAGAGTTACTTTCTAAATTGACAAGATTCATAAAGAAAAGTTTTATCAAGTATATCATAAAATTAGCATCACAGTTTACCAATGGATGGATGTCCCAAACAATATTGCCATTGTAGTCCAGTCACTGAGAATGAGAGCAAAGCAGCAACAGATTGTGGCACGTCCAGGTAGTACGTACAGTCCATCTGGTCCTTCATTGCCTAAACCAATCCTCGTCTTTGTGCGGAGATCCCGAAACATACAACCCTCAGGATCAAAAGTGATGGAGCACTGAAGGCTCTTAACAGTTTTACTCACAGACAAAAGACTAAGAGGAAATCTTAGAACATGTAACACATATTTTAAGGGCAAATTATGAAAGAGAGAGATAGTCCCAATTCCATGCACTGGAGACTGAGTTCCATCAGCCACCGTCATCGATAGAACTCTAGTCATTTTAGATAGAGCAAAAATAGTTTATAACATATACGAGATGGTACACGAGAGTCAATGACCAATTTATTTTTACCATAAGTGGCACCGGAAGCAAATAAAGCAGAAGAACTACCATCCTGAGTAGAAAGCAGTGAGGCCAGGCAAGCCTGAAGGAGTTTCTCAAACTCCGATCAGATCGGATCCACTCAACAATGGGCAAGGTACATGGTAATAAAAAAACCGCCTTGAGGTTCTTGAGGCTTACACCTCTTGGTGAGGATATCCCAAATGCACCTCGAGGCATATGACTCAGTGTCCTAGGCCGAGGCTTATGCCTCACAATGTTTGAGGGCCGCCTAAAAGCACTAAGGCTCTGAGGCTTAACTAAGCCGCACGCCTCAATTCTGGATGATAATGTCTTACGTTACCAATTGTTTACGTTTAAGAATATTACAAACACTTTCTTCAAAAAATCGGAGTTCTTGTAGTTAATTGTTGTTTTTATTAATGAACATTTAATCACCATTCTCTGAGTGACATCTTTCAATCTTCATTTTTAAATGTATCTTTGTTTGCTAACTTCCTATTCACTACGTCGGTGAATTTCATATCATTGTTAGTTACTTTTGGTTCCTTGTTCCTACTAATCTAAAATTATCTCCTTTAGTTCTTTTGTTGATGACATCTTTAATTCTTTTTTTTAAGTTGGTGATTCTATTCATGCCATCACTGTGGCTTGAACCTAATACCTCTTAGAAGCAAAGCAAGGATGTAACCAACAAGGTGTCCTACCTTGGACTAAAAATTCGATGATATCTTTAATTCTAATAGTATTAAAATTCATATCTCGTTATTTTTCTACATATTTATTTTAGTATTGTGATACATTTCGTTACTTGGGCTCTATCATTCAAACAGATGGGGATGTCCAAAATGACGTTTGTCATAGGATCACTGCAGGATGGTTGAAATGGAGGAGTGCAATTGGACTATTGTGATCGGAAGATCCCTCTCAGACTAAAAAGCAAGTTTTATAAAACTTCCATACGGCCAGCCATACTCTATGTGAGTGAATGTTGGGCGATGAAGAAACAAGGAACTCGACAAGATGAACGTGGCTGAAATGCGTATGTTGAGATGGATGTGTGGGAAGACAAGAAAAGATCGCTTGAGAAATGACTATATCAGGAATAAAGTGGGGGTGGCGAGAATTGAGGACAAGTTGCAGGAGGGCCAACTCAGATGGTATGGGCATGTGCAACGCAGGCCGACTAATGCGCCTATACGAAGCGATACTATTGAGGCAAGCACAATTAATAGAAGAAGAGGAAGGCCTAAATTAACATGGAAAGAGCTTATAAAGAGAGATTTTAAATCTCTACATCTCAACCAGAATATGACTCATGATAAAGCTGAATGAAAAAGAAGGATCCATGTAGCCAACCCCAACTTAGTTGGGATTGAGGCTTAGTTGTTGATGATGATGATGATGATTTATTTTAGTATTGTGGTGAGTCTTTACTCAGTCTCTATTATCATTATTAAGTTTTATAATTGTTAATAGATTTCATATTTATTCTATTTTGTAATTTCTATATCCTGCTAGACCTCTATATAAATTATCCAACTTCTCTTATTATTAAAAAGGGAGAAGGCCTATTGCCTCTCCCAAAGCTGCATTGCATGTTGATTTGCGGCTCCACATTTTACATGGTATCAGAGTAGAAGATCCTAAACCTCACCCTACCCAGCCCGAGCGCCGCCGCCGACAGCGCCGGAAGCAGCAGCAGCCACTGGTCGGCCGGCCGCCAGGCATACTCGGCCGCCGCGCCGCCGGTCCAAGGCGGGCGCAGCAGCCGCCTCTCGGGTCAGGCGCAATAGTCGTAGTCCCCCCTCTCTCTCCGGGTCATCGGGTCCTTCGGTTGATCCAACGGAATTCTAAATCCCAAACTGGAGGGTCCGACGGTACGTAGGAAATTCTTAATCACATCTCCATGTGTGATTAGGGAATTTCAGTTGGGGGCAGTGGATGCGTCAGATACGCATCAGATCTTGTGACGTGACGTGTATCCCTCCGTCATGCAAATCTTCTTGTGATGCAAATCAATCTGTCACCCTTCTTCTCGTTAAATCATGGAGGACACCAAGGCATCTACCATCTACAGTGAGATATCTCCTAACCCCTCCATCAAGCTGAATGGGAAGAACTATCTATTATGGATGAATGTTGTCCATATTGTATTGGAGTCACGCGACAAGGCGAGACATGTTGATTCTGATCCTCCTGCGTCTACTGACAAAGGCTATGTTGAATGGAAGCGCCATAACAGTTTGGTGAAGACTCGGTTGTGGGGGAGCATGGAACCTGGGATTGCCTCGAGGTTCATGTTCTACACTACTGCCAAAGAGATCTGGGATGCAGTAAAGAAACATTATTCTAAAGAGAAGAATGCGCTTCGTCAGTTCATGATATATGACCGCCTCTTTGCAGAACGACAGGGAGACAGACCTTTAGAAGAATACTTTGGAGTGATCCAAGGTATTGTACAAGAGTTGACTTTCTACCATCCAGTGACTGTCCAGGAGCAAGTCAAAGACAGAGATGACTTGATTACAACTAAATTTTTGTCTGGTCTGAGTTTTTCGTGCAGTTCAGCCTGCAGTGTTATCTTAGCTTCTGATAAACTTCCCAGCTTGGAAGAGGCATATTCAAGGATTTTACAGGAAAATTTTGAACTTGTTGATCCTACCGCAGTCTCATCTCCGGGAGATTCTCATGCTTCTGTAGCTGCTACAGTGAGAGGAGGATGGACAGGTATGGGCCGAGGACGTGGAACTCGCCCTAAATGCACTTTCTGTGACAAACCTAGACACAGTTGAGAAATGTTGGAAGAAACATGGTCGACCTACTGCACCACATGTGGGAGCAACAAACTATGCTACCACTACTGAGTCTACTGAGCCTCCTTCAAGTTCTGGTCGTTCTGGCATCACACTTACCAAGGAGGAATATAATAGATTTATTCTGGCTACTCAGCATCTGAGCTTGGGATCATGATCTTCAGCCAACTTGGCGTCCACCAATGGTAATCAGACTACCTCTGAATTGGCTTCTGGTTCTACTTCATCATGGGTCGTTAACTCTGGAGCGTCACAGCATATGACTGGTATGAGGAGACTTCTTCATTCCATTGACTCACATATTCCTCACAAATTTGTAACAATAGCAGATGGTTCAGTAAGGAGAGTGTTAGTCAGTGGATCTGTTTCTCTGACTCCTGAAATTGATCTTAAATTCGTACATTATGTGCCTGCTTTTCCTTTTAATCTTCTGTCTGTTGCTAAGTTGATTGATATTGTGAAATGTACGGTAACTTTTGGACCTTCTTGTTTTGTATTACAGGATCTCAAGAGTATGAGGACGATTGGTGGGGGGCCTAGGAAAGGTGATCTCTACCTCTTCCACGGTGACAGTTTGCCTCGCCAAGTGTCTGCTCCTGCTCCAGCTGTCCTGTTGAGTGGTTCTCCCTTACTGTGGCACTACATATATGGACATCCTTCATTAGAGAGCCTGAGGAAGTTAGAACCAGAATTGTCTCAAGTATCGTCTCTAGAGTGTCAGAAGGTGTGTAGATTGAAGAAAGCCATCTATGGATTGAAACAATCTCCTAGAGCTTGGTTTGACAAGTTCAGTGATGTTGAGCTAAAGATGGGCTTTTCTCGTTCTGTTACTGAACACTCTTTATTTTATTCTACTTCTTCTGGTGGATCTATTATTATTGTTTTGTATGTTGATGATATTGTTATCACTAGCAGTGATTCCACAAGCATATCTCGTGTGAAAGAAGGCTTGCAGGGGCACTTTCACACAAACGATCTGGGAAAACTGAGATACTTTTTGGGCATTGAAGTACTTAGATTTCATGCAGGTACCAATTTGTCTCAGAGAAAATATGTGTTGCATTTACTACAGGAAACTGGTATGAGTGAGTCCACGCCTATGTCTACTCCTATGGATTATCATGTGAAGGAGATGATTGATAATACGAATTATCCAGATCTAGGATATTACAGGAAAATTGTGGGTAAATTGATATATCTGACAGTCACACGCCCTGACATTTCTTTTGTTGTAGGAGTGGTGAGTCAGCATATGAGCTCTCCACAACAGTCTCATTGGACATCTGTCTGTCGTATTTTGAGATATCTGAAAGGTGCACCTGGTAAGAATATCACCTATTATAGGCCGAAGACTCCAGTATCCACACTTTCTCTTACTGGTTATGCAGATGCAGATTGGGCTGGTAATCTGAATGACAGTAGGTCTACGTCTATGGATATTGCACATTTTTGGGGAATCGTCTTATTATCTGGAAAAAGCAAAAAGCAAAATGTTGTGGCAAGATCTAGCACGGAAGTTGAGAATAGAGAAATGACACATGCATGTCGTGAGTTGCAGTGGGTTTAATCTGTACTTTCTGAATTAAAGATTCCTATTTTGTCTCCTATAGAACTCAGATGTGACAATCAAGCGGCCATCTACATTGCTAAGAACCCAGTCTTCCATGAACATACTAAGCACATAGAGGTTGACTGCCACTTTATTAGAGACCAAATCAAGAATGGAACTGTTGTGACTCTACATGTCAAGTCTGAAGATCAACTTGTAGATGTTCTTACGAAGTCGTTGAGTCCAGCAACATTTCAGAGTTTTTGCAACAAGCTGGGCCTACACGATGTGTACACTCCAGCTTGAGGGGGGGTGTTAATATATTTCATATTTATTCTATTTTGTAATTTCTATATCCTACTGGACCTCTCTGTAAATTATCCAACTTCTCTTATTATTAAAAAGGGAGAAGGCCTATTGCCTCTCCCAACGCTGCATTGCACGTTGCTTTGCGGCTCCACATTTTACAACAATTAATTTTTATTTCATTTGGTTGTGCTTGTATATACCTTCTTTTATACACACATGCATATACACAATATATATATAAATGTATAAGTTTGTTTTTTATGACTGCCTCTCAAATATTTTGAGGCTTATGCCTCAAACGCCTTGCCTCACCTGAGACAAAAAACCTCATCACGCCTCATGCACTTTACAACCTTGGTATGGTAGAACTGGAGGCAGTAGTAGAGGGATCTTCGGAAGCATCAGACCACCCATGCGGGTTCACCGTGTTTTGCCCAACAGAGGTCTTCTGCGTGATTTGTGTGCCCACAAAAGTTGCAAAAGCAATTTCGAGTAGGAGGTTTTCCTCGTCCAGATCCAGGTGGAGGACCTCATCTGAGGGCACCAGAAGAACGACCGCGTCCACGTCCAAGGCCTCTACTAGAATCATTGGAGCAGACCGCAAGTACAAAGTAATCAGACGAAGAAGGTAGGGATGACATGGACGGAAGGTGTTGAATGCGTTTGAAAATATCATGTAGAGTAGGCAAGGGATCGTTGGATAAGATTAGGTATATAAGACCAGAGGAGTGAGGGAATCCAGTCAAGAACTGAACTAACTGTTGTTCATTGCATTGGCATTGAACTTCTTTGACATCAGAAGAGAGGGCATGATAGACTTCATATTCATCCCAAAGTTTTGAGCACTGGTTGTAATACTCCTTTTTTGCCAAGATTCTTGAAGATCTAAAAGACCTTCTTCCATGTCTGTCGATGAGAGTTCATGTGGAAGAGTTGATCCCAAAAGGCCAAGCATTGGTTGGAATAAATTTTCAACAGATCCATCAGTCAAATACTCCTTTTTCGCCAGATTCTTGAAGATCCCAAAGACCTTCCGGTTTTATTGGTGAGAGTACACATGGAAGAGTTGATCCCACATAGATTTAGCATTCTGAAGGTGGAGGAGAGACTGATTGATTTTCGGTTTGGCATTATTAACCATCCACATCATCACACTCGTATCATCTTTGGTCCACTAAGTGTAGGCTTGTTTGGCTTTTTCATCGACCGAAGCATCAGGAGGGGCCGGAGCAATATAAGAGATTTAAGAATATCACCATTGGGCTTGAACATAGAGCTCACATGAAGCCGACTAAAGATGATAGTTTGATCCATCAAGTTTCACGGTGGTAACACAGAGATCGGGGAGGATATGTAGTCGCCATTAGAGATGGGGTGATGACGCACACAGAGATAGAAGAAGACATAGTGTGATATACACACTAAGCAGCAGCACATCCGTATCAACATATCAGAGAAACCCACATTGGGGTGTAGAGGGAAGCAAAGAGGACCTACACCACCACGGTGTGAGATTTACTCCACCATGTGTAGGCAAAGAAAAGGTGGAACTTTTAAGACTTCAACGTGCTATTGTTGTAGAAGGGAGAGAGGAAGATATGGCTAAAGGAGAAGGTGTTGCGGCAGGCAGCAGTAGGAAGGGAGAGGTCGAGAGAGGGATGGGAAGCGGGTTGTAGAGGGAGACAAGAGGGGTGGTGGTGAAGGAAGATGGTGGTGGGAGTGAACGGTGTCACGACGAGCATATATTGGCAGCACGAGGGAGGGGTGGTTGTAGCGGTGGTGGGTTGGATGGGGGAAGCAACAACATTAGGGAGGGAGGAGAGGAGAGGAGGTGGAAGGCAGCGGCAGGTTTGGGATGGGAGGGGAGTAGCGGTCGAAGGCAAAGGTAGGGGCGACGGTTTTGGGAAGGGAGGTGGGGTGGGGGCTTGAATCGGGTTAGGGAAGGGAATCATTAGGTTTAAGGGGGATCATAATCGTCTGATACCATATAGAAGACAATAATCTTTATTTAATGTGTGCAAAACAAATACAAAAGGAACTCTCTTCTATAGGACAAGAGAGTAAGTGAGAAACAGAATTAGTAGCTATCAGATGAAAGAAAAGCTAAAGACAAAGACAAGTCTAAATCACAAACTAAATATACAGCATAAAGCATATATATTAATAGTTTGCTATCAGGATGTGAAAAGAGTCATCATCCCAGTTTGTGCTGGGATCAAGAGGAGTGCTAACCGGACTGGCGTCCAACATGCCATTTTCGTGTAATAGATCAAGAATATATTTGTGTTGGGATAGACAAACTCCAGAGGAGGAATATGATATTTCAATACCCAAAAAATAGTGCAGTTTACCTAGGTCTTTAGTGATGAACTCTTTGCCCAAATATTCTTTGGTAGCTTGAATGCCCTGATGATCACTACCAGAAAGGGTGAGATCATCCACATATACAATCAGAATTACTAGGCCAGCATTAATTGTGTTTACAAACACTAAATGGTTAGAGTGAGGGCATATAAAGTCAAACATAGCATAAATCTGACTGAATTTATCAAATCATGCCGGTGGGATTTATTTCAAACTATAGATTGTTTTTCTTAGTCGGAAAACCTTGGAACACTCCCCTTAAGAAACAAAACCAGGAGGTCGCTCCATATACACCTCATGCGGATTGTCATACAAGAAAGCATTTTTTACATCTAATTAAAATAGTGGCCAGCAATTATTAATAGCAAGAGATAAGCACACACTGAATTAAGACAGGCAACAGGAGAAAAAATCTCAAAGTAGTCTACTCCATAGGTTTGTGTATAGCCTTTAGCAACCAAGTGAGCCTTGAGGCGCTAAACTGTGCCATCTGGATGATATTTGACACTAAACATCCAACGGCATCCCACAAAAGAGACATGGATAGGGGGTTTCGCTAGTCACATGCATGTTGAGCATGAAGAGCGTTGATTTACACCTTCATGGCATGGCGGCAGGCAAGATGTGTTAGGGCTTCATCAATCATCTTAGGGACAAAAATGATGGAAAGTGCAACAGTGAAATTGGCAAAACTAGTGCCAAGATTAGCATCAGAACAAAAATTGATGATAGGATGTAAAGTACATGAGCGCACTCCTTACCACAAGCCAATAGGAAGATCCAAGTCGGAAATATTTTGAGTGGTGTCTTGATTTGCCGACGAAGATGGAGGATTGGATGAGGGAGGGGCCTTAGAGGGAGTTGTGGTCTTGCGACGTCTTTGGTAAACCTTAAGAGGAACATAAGTTGGTTCATGTGAATCCGGCTCAACAGTCACAGGAAGAGGGGTATTAACTAGCAAATCTATAGATAGAGTCAAACCCATTTCAAAGAAGTACGATGTATCCTCAAAAAATACCACATCCGCACTTACAAACCATTTCTCGGTCATTGGATCATAGCATTTGTAGAAAAAGTTATACGTGGGGAGAACCCCAAACGTGTAGGTTTTTCTTATTGCTTGATAGATAGGAGGCAGCCACCCTTTCCTATAAATAGGATAAGGGGGAAGCATACAGACACTTAGACAAACCCTAATGGGTCAATACACAATTGGGCCCATGTTACAAAAAAAGACTAAACAGAACTTAAGTAAAAGACAAACACTTAAGTAAATAGACACTCTAACACTCCCGCTCAAAATGAAGCTTGGGAGAATCCCAAGTCATCTTGCAAACAGATAGATAGACAGAATAAACAAAGTAAAAAGATAACCAAGCCTATACAAGAATTTTTTCCCCTCAATGTTACAATCAAACACTCAATCACTCAAATCTCAAAGACTCCCCCTCAAGTAGATACTTTAAAGCAGGAGATATGGAGGCTTCTTGATCATCATAGTGGCATCTGGAGCAAAAGAAAGAATAGCGGATAGGCACCAAGATCTTCATCACAGTCGTTGTCGTACTAGACAGAGAGTGTTGGATCACAAGTCCTAGGAGTACTAGGTCACAAGAAGCAGCAATAGTCAACGTGCAAACAAAGTATGGACAAGCAGAAAGTCAACATGCACATGAAGCATGGACAAGTAGAGAGTCAACGTGCACAAAGCACAGACAAGCCAGAGAGTGCTGGCACATAGAAGAAAAAGTCAACGATGTAGGTAGATACAAGACCAGTGTGCAAAGTAGCAACCAAATAAATAACTCCAATATGCAATGTAGACGAAGCTCAATGTAAAATCAGCAACAAAAAGACTCCCCCTCAATGTTACAATCAAACACTCAATCACTCAAATCTCAGACTCCCCCTCAAGTAGATACTTTAAAGCAGGAGATATGGAGGCTTCTTGATCATCATAGTGGCATCTGGAGCAAAAGAAAGAATAGCGGATAGGCACCAAGATCTTCATCACAGTCGTTGTCGTACTAGACAGAGAGTGCTGGATCACAAGTCCTAGGAGTACTAGGTCACAAGAAGCAGCAATAGTCAACGTGCAAACAAAGTATGGACAAGCAGAAAGTCAACATGCACATGAAGCATGGACAAGTAGAGAGTCAACGTGCACAAAGCACAGACAAGCCAGAGAGTGTTGGCACATAGAAGAAAAAGTCAACGATGTAGGTAGATACAAGACCAGTGTGCAAAGTAGCAACCAAATAAATAACTCCAATATGCAATGTAGACGAAACTCAATGTAAAATCAGCAACAAAAAGTCTTCATCATCTTCCCTCTTTATAAAGTATCCATCACAGTAGTAGACGTCAAAGTCCAGAGAGTGATGGTTCACAAAGTCCAGAGAGTATTGGTCCACAGCAGAAAGTCAACGTGCAAAACAGAGCATGTACAGTAGATAGTGCAAAAGCACAAAGAAGCAAGTAAAATGTGCTAATCAAAGCATAAGTAGCAACAATGACGTTCCCATATGTAAGTTCATAGCAACAGTCGAGATAGATGATGAATAAGTAATAATAGCAGCAAAATGCTCCACATAGCAACAAAATTATCATGAACAGTCCACATAACAATAGAAGGATCCACATAGAAGAAAAGGAACACCAATAGTAGCAGAAGGATCCATATATCAACAGTAAAAAGTGGCATGAAGATCCATCTAGCAGCATAAGTAGAGAGTCAACGTGCACAAAGCACAGAAAAGCCAGAGAGTGCTGGCACATAGAAGAAAAAGTCAACGATGTCAGTAGATACAGGACCAGTGTGCAAAGTAGCAACCAAATAAATAACTCCAATATGCAATGTAGACGAAGCTCCATGTAAAATCAGCAACAAAAGTCTTCATCATCTTCCCTATTTATAAAGTATCCATCACAGTAGTAGATGTCAAAGTCCAGAGAGTGATGGTTCACAGAGTCCAGAGAGTGTTGGTCCACAGTAGAAAGTCAACGTGCAAAACAGAGCATGTACAGTAGATAGTGCAAAAGCACAAAGAAGCAAGTAAAATGTGCTAATCAAAGCATAAGTAGCAACAATGACGTTCCCATATGTAAGTTCATAGCAACAGTCGAGATAGATGATGAATAAGTAATAATAGCAGCAAAATGCTCCACATAGCAGCAAAATTATCATGAACAGTCCACATAACAATAGAAGGATTCACATAGAAGAAAAGGAATACCAATAGTAGCAGAAGGATCCATATATCAACAGTAAAAAGTGGCATGAAGATCCATCTAGCAGCATAACTGAATTCTTCTTCTTCTTCCTTCATCTCTCCTCCATCTCATCTCTCCCCTCTACTATTCATCTTCTATTTTCCCCCTCACGCCAACCACGAAAACTCTGGATAATGCGGAAAAAGGTCTTGTATTACTCGATGATAAAAGAATATACAAGAGTCTCTATATAATACACAAAAGAACCACAGGGTCTAGAGATAACCCATGTGGGATAAAACATAAGTGTAAAGGAAAAGAAAAATAGAAAATAGACTAAGTGTAAAAGAGAAAAACACAGCAAAGTCTATCTACTAATACTCCCCCTCAAGCTGGAGCATAGATGTCAATCATGCCCAGCTTGGATGTCATATCAGTGAAGCGCTTCTTCGGAAGAATCTTTGTGAAGATATCAGCAATCTGCTCATCAGTATGAATGTAAGGGGTAGAAATCTGACCAGATAGAACCGCCTCACGAACAAAGTGACAGTCTACTTCAATATGCTTCGTGCGCTCATGGAAGGTAGGGTTGCTAGCAATGAAAGTGGCTGCTTTATTATCACAGAACATAGGAATGGGCGCCAAGTCTGAAAAACCAAAATCTGTCAGAAGGCTTCGAATCCAGAAGAGCTCGCAGGTAGTATGTGCCATGGCGCGATATTCAGCTTCAGCACTAGAGCGGGCAACCACAGCCTGTTTTTTGCTCCTCCATGTGACTAAATTGCCCCCAACAAAAGTACAGTATCCAGAAGTGGAGCGGCGATCAACCTTGCTCCCAGCATAATCAGAATCTGAGTAGCCCAGTATCTTACAGTGCCCATGTTTTTTGTAGAGAAGCCCTTTTCCAGGAGAGTTCTTCAAATAGCGCAGAATATGGCAAACAGCATCCCAATGACATTGTCGGGGTTTGTCAAGGTAGCGACTAACCAATCCGACAGCAGCAGTAATGTCATCTCGTGTGACTGTGAGGTAGATAAGCTTCCCGACCATTCGTCTGTACTGATGAGTGTCAGGATATGCAGGAGAGGCTTGATCATCCCAATCAGTGTTAGGATCAAGAGGGGTGCTAGCAGGCTTAGCACCTAGGAGTCCAGTCTCAGATAACAAGTCCAGAACATACTTCCGCTGAGAAAGACACAGTCCTGCAGAAGAGCGAGAGACCTCTATCCCAAGAAAGTAGCGTAAAGAACCGAGGTCTTTAGTAACAAAGTGCTTTTCAAGATACCGCTTAGTTGCCTGAATACCTGCTGCATCACTCCCAGAGAGTATAATATCATCAACATACACAATAAGAATAATAATGCCAGCTGTGGATTGTTTAACAAAAACAGAGTGGTCCGACTGAGAGCGACGAAAAGAATAATCCTGGAGAATAGTGTTAAGTTTGTCAAACCACGCACGTGGACTCTGTTTGAGGCCATAGATAGCTTTTTTTAAACGACAGACTTTAGATGGCTCCCCCTCACAGATAAAGCCGGGGGGCTGAGACATGTAGACTTCTTCATGTAGATCGCCATAGAGAAAGGCATTTTTCACATCGAGCTGGTATAACGGCCAATCAGAATTAACAGCAACAGAGATCAGAATCCTTACAGAATTAAGTCGTGCCACAGGAGAGAAGGTTTCAAAATAGTCAACCCCATAGGTCTGAGTGTATCCTTTAGCAACCAGTCTGGCTTTCAGGCGCTCGACCGTACCATCAGGCTGATATTTCACTGTGAAGACCCAGCGACACCCAACTGGCGAGCAATCAGTAGGCGGATCAACAAGAGTCCAAGTATGACGATCAGTAAGAGCCGTCATTTCTTCTTCCATTGCCTGACGCCATGCTGGGATTTTAAGAGCCTGAGCAGCAGTCTTAGGGACAGAAATAGCAGACAGAGCAGCAGTAAAGTTGGCAAAATTAGAATTCAAATGAACATACGTACAAAAATTCCCAATTGGATGTTTCGTACAAGCACGTGTCCCCTTTCTCAGACTAATGGGAACATCAAGGTCAGAAAATACCTGCGGAGGTGGCTGATCTGGCGCAGAGGACGTGGACGATGGAGAGGCCATAGAGGGAGCTGTTGGCTTTGGTCTTCTGTGATAAACCTGCAGAGGGGGCTTCTCACTTGTAGATACAGGAGCAGGGCTATCATACTCATCATCCACCATAGGTAAGGGCGTATCAGTCAACAAATCAGACGTAAGAGCAGAACCCTCCGAAGAGAAAAATGGCATGTGTTCAAAGAATACCACATCCGCAGATACAAGCCATTTATGTGAAGCAGGATCATAACACCGATATCCTTTCTGAGTGCGGGAATAGCCCAAAAAAACACACTTGGTGGCCTTGGGATCTAATTTAGTAAGACCAGGTCTAAGGTTCTTCACAAAGCATGTGCTCCCAAAAATACGCGGTGGTACAGCAAACAGTGGTAGATCAGGGAAAAGAATTCGAAAAGGGATTTTATTGTGAAGTACAGAGGAAGGCATGCGGTTTATGAGATAGCAAGCAGTGGAGATTGCCTCAGGCCAGAATTTGTGAGGAACATGGTAGTAAAAGAGAAGTGTGCGGGCGACCTCAAGGAGATGGCGATTCTTACGCTCAACGACACCGTTTTGTTGTGGGGTATAAGCACAGGAAGTCTGGTGAATGGTGCCCTGACGTTTACAAAAAGACTGAACAGAAATTTGCACAAATTCCAAGGCATTGTCTGTGCGAAAAATCTTGATGGGCTTAGCAAATTGAGTCAGAATTTCCGCAAAAAACTCAGAAATTTTTTCAACTACAGTAGATCTGTCTGTCAGTAAAAATAACCATGTGGTTCTGGAAAAATCATCAATAAAACTTAAGAAATATTTGAATCCAGAAACGCTAGGCACAGAACACGGTCCCCAAATGTCAGCATGCACAATGTCAAAAGGGGCTTTAGAGCCAATACAAAATTTTGCAAAAAAAGTAGAACGGTGTTGTTTGCCCAATTGACATGTTTCACAATAAAATCTAGTGCTAGCAACAGTCGGTAGTAAAGCCTTCAACTTCTCAGCAGACGGGTGGCCCAGACGGTAATGCCACTGAATATCAGGAACTGTAGATGTCAGGAAAGCAGCTGGCTTCGGCTCGTCCAAATAGTATAATCCATTCGGTCCCGCATGGCCTGAACCAATCGTCGTCCTCATACGCAGATCCTGAAACAGAACACCATCCGGGTCAAATGTAATAGCACAACGAAGACATTTTACCAGTTTACTGACAGATAGTAAATTCAGAGGAAATTTGGGCACATATAGCACAGACTGCAGAGGTAGAGTACTAGTAGAAGTGATATCTCCAATGCCACAAACAGGAGATTTGGAACCATCAGCAACCGTCACAGGCGGTATAAGAGAAGTCTTGCGTAGAGTAGAAAATAAACTAGCAGTACCAGAGATATGTGCAGTCGCACCAGAGTCGATCACCCAAGGGCTTTTACCAGTCGTCGTCAGGAGAGCAGCGCCATTCTCAGGAGAGTCCGCAGAAGTAGAGGCAAGGCGGGCTTGAAGCAGTTTCTCAAACTCGGAGCGAATCCAATCAGCAGTAGGGTCAGAGGTAGATGCAGGTTGTTCAGTGGTAACCTGGTTCGCCCAGTCAGGTTTACAATATTTTATCCAGCAGCGGTCTTCATTGTGATTAGTACGCTTGCAGTGAGTGCAGTAGCGGGGCTCCCCTGACTCCGAGCCAGAACTACGTTCAGGTGCAGAAGAGCGGCCACCACGACCGCGGCCACGACCTCGGCCGCGACCACGAAAGGAATCCGCAGAACGGACAGCAAGTGTTGTTCCATCAGAAGTAGAGAGCGTCAAAGAAGGAAGACGCTGGACCCGCTTGAGGACGTCCCGAAGAGTAGGTAACGGGTCACTGGAGAGGATCTGATCCACGACCCCAGCAAACGAAGTAGGAAGGCCAGCCAGGAACTGAACAAGCATGAGCTCATTTCGCTGACGATGTAGTTCTTCAAGATTCGCAGTCAGAGGATGATAAACCTGAAACTCATCCCACAGAGCACAGCACGAGTTGTAGTAGTCTTCCACAGAGTCAGATGTCGAGAAGTCTTGTTTCGCAAGCTTCTTGAAAATTTCAAACACCTTCTTGGGGTTCTGTTGATGAGAGTAAACATGGGATAGGTGATCCCACATTTCCTTAGCAGTCTGAAGGCGAAGCAGAGAGTGGTTGATCTTAGCATCAACGCTGTTGACCAGCCAGGCCATAACCCCATAATCCTCCTTGGATCAGAGATCATAAGCTTGCTTAGTCGTGTCATCAGCAGTAGCAGCAGGTACAGCAGGACCCTTGGTAGTCAAGTGCGAGTGGCGCCCGTGTGCTTTCACGTGTTGTTCGAATGAAGCAGCCCATAGGTGATAGTTGGAGCCATCCAACTTAACAGAAGTAACACACAAAGACCGTGGTAAATCTGAAGTCGCCATGAGAGAAGAAGCAGACAGTCAGCAGCACGAGCGCAGGGCAGACAGTAGAATCAGTAGGCAGCAGGAAGTGTCCAACACATGGACCAGCAGCAGCAGATAGGAGATCTGATCATGGACCTCAGAAACCCTCACGGGGCAGAGATAAAGAAGTAGAACCTACGCCAACATGGAGAAACAATTACTCCACCATGTGGCGCAGGCAGGCAGATCCGGATGTAGTGTTTAGACCCTCAACGTGCCAGAACTGGAAAGTGTCGGGGCTGTACGTAACGGATTTAGAAAATGAACGGAGACCGAAAAGGGAACTTGTGGTTGTCTAGGCCACAAGGATAGAGATGGTGAGGATGTGGGGGTGTGGTGGAGGGTTGTGGGTGGTGTAGGGGCCGGGAAATTGGTGGTGGTGGTGACTGTTGGTGGCGGACAGCAAGTACTGTAGCGCCGCGGTACTGTAGCAGCCGCGGTACTGTAGCAGCGGGAAGAAAGGAGATGGGGCGGTGGGCAGGGAAAGAGAAGAGAAGGGCTGCGGTGGTGGTAGGGTAAGGAAGGAAGGGAGGAGGAGGAAGAAGGACGGCGGCGGCAGGGAGAAAACCGCAGGGGGGGGGGGGCGGCGGCGGTGTGGTGGTTGACGGCGCAGGGGTAGGTTAGGGTAAGGAGGGGGGAAAAAGAATTAGGGTGGATCTTGTTGCTCTGATACCATCTGGATAATGCGGAAAAAGGTCTTGTATTATTCGATGATAAAAGAATATACAAGAGTCTCTATATAATACACAAAAGAACCACAGGGTCTAGAGATAACCCATGTGGGATAAAACATAAGTGTAAAGGAAAAGAAAAATAGAAAATAGACTAAGTGTAAAAGAGAAAAACACAGCAAAGTCTATCTACTAATAAAAACAATGAAAAGTGGTTGGAGTGGAGATTCAAAAACAATGGTAGAGGTAGGATTGTGTAGGCAATTATGTGGAGGAGGTAACCGATAATGCGAGTCAAACTGCAACATGACCCGATAGCAAAGATTCGGATAGAAAAATTAAATGGATCTTTTTACGACCCAAAAAGTAGGTAAAAAAATATCGGGGTAGGACAAGAAGAATAAACAAATACTACCAGAATGGAAACTCGGTAGAAAGAGGTACACTACCAGAATGTTACTCGGTAGGACCAATAGGTTCAATATGTATTGAGGAGGTAGGCAAAAAGTTATGCAGGGTTGGAAGACCAGGGGGTGTAAAAATAAAATTATAAAAATGTTGAAAAAGGAAAGATAATTGTTGATGGTAAGAATAAAGAAGGGACACTCAATGTATAGATATGTGAAAGACAAAGCAAGTGTGGGAAGCGTAGGGTTGCACAATGTGTGCACCCTCATATATATAACATTGAAACAATTACAGAGAGGTCCACAAGTAATATGGAAATAACAAAACAATTAACAGAATATATAAAACATGTATTGTAACACTCCCCCTCAAGTTGGAGCATAGATATCAATCATGCCCAACTTGTCCATCAAAATGCAGAATTGCTTCTTCGCCAGCAGCTTGGCGAAGATGTCAGCAACTTGGTCTTCAGAACGAGTGAAGGGAGTGCAGATCTTGCCAGTCAGAATAGATTCCCGAATAAAATGACAGTCTACTTCAATATGTTTAGTGCGCTCATGATAGACTGGATTATTTGCAATGAAGATAGCAGCTTTATTATCACAGTGCATAGGTATAGCAGAAGAAGAAGAGTCAACTCCAAACTCTTTTAACAGAGAGCGCACCCACAGCAGTTCACAGGCAGTATGGGCCATGGCCCTATATTCAGCTTCAGCACTTGACCTAGCCACAACATTTTGTTTTTTACTCCGCCAGGTAACAAGATTTCCTCCAACATATGTACAATACCCAGAAGTGGATTTTCTGTCAACTCTGCTACCAGCATAATCAGAATCAGAGTACCCCGTAAGAGAACAGTGTCCATGCTTCCTGTAGTGAAGTCCCTTGCCAGGAGACTTTTTCAAATATCGTAGAATCTGACAAAGAGCATCCCAGTGACACTGTCTGGGCTTATCAAGATATCTGCTAAGAAGACCCACTGCAGTAGAAATGTCAGCTCTGGTGACAGTCAAATAAATAAGTTTACCAATCAGCCTCCTGTACTTTTTATGATCAGCAAACAGAGGAGAAGAATCATCATCCCAATTTACATTGGGATCTAGAGGAATATCAGCAGGTCTCGCCCCCAGCATACCAGTCTCCTGCAGTATGTCTAGGACATATTTTCTCTGAGACAACACAAGAGCATTAGAATTTCTAGAAACTTCTATGCCCAGAAAGTATCTAAGTTTGCCCAAATCTTTAGTAGCAAAATGTTTGCCCAGATGAGATTTAGTAGCCTGAATACCAAGAGAATCACTGCCAGATATGATAATATCATCAACATAGTCAATCAGAATAATAATACCTGCTGAAGTCTTCTTGGTAAAAACAGAATGATCCACCTGAGACCGCAGAAACCCAAAATCAATCATAATTTTGCTCAATTTATCAAACCAAGCCCGGGGACTCTGCTTAAGGCCATAAATAGACTTCTTTAATCTGCAAACTTTGTGAGACTCCCCCTGAGCAACAAACCCAGGAGGTTGCTCCATATAGACCTCTTCTTGTAAATCACCATACAAGAAGGCATTTTTGACATCAAGTTGCAACAAAGGCCAGTCAAGATTAACAGCAACAGACAGAAGAATTCTAACAGAATTAAGGCGAGCAACAGGAGAGAATGTCTCAAAATAGTCAATACCATACGTCTGGGTGTAGCCTTTAGCAACTAAGCGTGCCTTGAGCCTCTCAACAGTGCCATCAGGTTGATATTTCACAGCATACACCCATCTGCAACCGACCGGTTTGCACTGAGGAGGTGGATCCACCAACTCCCAAGTATCTCGTTCAGCAAGAGCAAACATCTCCTCCTTCATAGCAGACACCCAACCAGTACTCTGTAGAGCATCCTGGATATTCTTTGGTACAGCCACAGCAGATAAAGCATATACAAAATTGCTAGAATGGACATTCAGATGGTCAGTACAAACAAACTGAGCAATACTGTGTGATGTGCAGGAACGAGTACCCTTTCTAAGAGCAATGGGTAAGTGAAGATCAGAAGGTACCTCAGGTGTAGCAGAACCTTCTGGAGGTGAAGATTGGTTGTCATGGGGGGTTTCTTGAGTAGAAGGCACTCTGTTCCTGCGTTGATAAACTATCAGAGGAGGCTTATCAGCCTCAGTAGTGACGTTGTCAGTAGTGTCAGGCACACATTCAGAAACAACAGGTAGAGGTGAAGCAATAAGATCAGACTGTAAACTGTCACCACGAGCCGAATAATAAGGAGTATCTTCAAAGAAAACCACATCACTGCTAGTAAACCATTTCCTTGCAGTAGGACTGTAGCACCGATATCCCTTCTGGGTACGGGAGTACCCCAAAAAAATGCACTTCTCAGCACGAGGAGACAATTTATCAGAAGTAGGTCCAACTAACCGGACAAAACAGGTACATCCAAAAATCCTAGGAGGCACAGTAAATAGCGGAATATCGGGTTGGAGCACCTGAATAGGTATTTTGTTTCCAATCACAGATGATGGCATACGATTTATCAGAAAACAAGCAGTCAATATGGCCTCAGGCCAAAACGAGCGAGGAACATGTGCATGCATCATAATAGTTCTAGCAACTTCTAACACATGTCTATTTTTACGCTCAGCCACACCATTTTGCTGAGGTGTATAAGCACAAGAGGTCTGATGTATCGTACCCACAGATTTACAAAAAACATCCACATCCTTTTTAACAAATTCCAGTGCATTATCAGTACGAAAAATTTTAACAGGCATGCCATATTGAGTTTTTATTTCAGCAAAGAAGAACTTGATAACAGACAAGACTTCGGACCTACTTTTCATCATAAATAACCAAGTAGTCCGTGAGAAGTCATCAATAAATAGAATAAAATACTTATGACCAGATAAACTAGGCACATGACAAGGTCCCCATACATCAGAATGCACTATATCAAATATGTTTTTACTGCTAATTTGACTGCGTCTAGGATAAACAGCACGAGTTTGCTTTCCAAGTTGACATGACTCGCACTGAAAACGACAAACACCAATATCAGACACCAAATATCTAAGCTTCTCAAATGAGGGATGGCCCAGCCGGTAGTGCCACTGTAATGCAGAAACAGATGTAGATAAAGCAGACGTCACAGATGCTTTAGCAGCTTTAGGTAACTGATCCAGATAGAAGAGTCCATCAGCACCTTCATACCCCCCACCAATCTTCATCCTCGTGCGAAGGTCCTGAAAAACACAAGATCCAGGAATAAAGGTCAGACTACACTGTAAGCTGCGCAATATCTTGCTAACAGACAACAGATTCAAAGGAAATCGCGGCACATATAAGGCAGATTTCAGCAGAAAATCAGAAGAAATATCCCCTACTCCAACCACAGCAGACTTGGAACCATCGGCCAACATGACAGAAGAGGGTCTAGCAGGTTGAAATAATTTTCGAAACAATGATCTATTTCCAGAAATATGCGAAGAGGCACCGGAGTCTATGACCCATTTAGTATTACCAGGCGTAGAGGAAGAACTCAGAAAGGCAGTGTCATAACCAGAGTAGGTGGCGGCATGAGCTCCACTAGTCGAAGCTTGAGACGACGCACCAGCGCGCTCAAGAAGAAGACGTTCCACCTCAGCACGGATGTAATCAGCAGTCGCACTCGAGGAGGCAGAGTCAGTAGCCTGAGTCGTCCCCTCTGAAGCAGTAGTAGTGGAGTCCGCAGCGGCATTGGCCCACGCCGGCTTACCATATTTCTCCCAGCATTTTTCTTCAATATGGTGGACCGGCCACAGAAGGTACAAAGGCGCTGTCCTGACTGAGGACGCGCACCAGCAGTAGGGGCAGTAGAAGAGGCTCCACGACCTGGAGTAGCCCGTCCTCGTCCTCCACCCAGGGGAGGACGGCTCTCAGCAAAGCGACCACGGCCACGACCGCGACCGCGACCAGAAGAAGCGGCAAGGGCCGAAGAATCTCCAACATCAGGAGTCAGAGAAGCAGACGACGAAGGCAAACGCTGAAGACGTTTGTAGGCACTCTGTAGTGACGGCAGAGGGTCACTAGCAAGGATCTGGTCCACTACTCCAGCATATGACTCGGGCAAGCCACAGAGAAACTGAACCAACTGAAGCTCCTGGCGCTGACGCTGCATAGTAGCCAGGTCCGTGGAGAGAGGATGATAGGATTCCAGCTCCCCCCATAATCCAGTGAAGTCAGAGAAGTAGTCAGAAATATCTGTCCCCGTGAACTGTAGACGTCCCAGCTGCTTGGTGATGTCAAACACCTTCTTGGGGTTCTGACTATGCGAGTAAGTACCGGCGAGCTGATCCCACATCTGCTTCGCCGTAGGCAAGTGAAGAAGTGTGACACTGATCTTCTCGATGCTGCTGTTGAGAATCCAGGTCATCACAGTGGAGTCATCACGAACCCAGTCGTCATACGCCTTCACATCTTTAGCATCAGCGTCCTCGGCGGGTGCCTCTGGACCCGTACGGATAAGGTGTGAGTACTTGCCCTGGGATCTAGCATAGATCGTCATGGAGCAGACCCAGTGTGGGTAGTTGCGCCCATCAAGCTTCACAGTAGTAACTTGACGGCGGAAGTCATCATGAGAAGACGTCATGGTAGCAGTAGGCACAGCAGGAACGGGCACGATCAGGCAGGAGACGGTCTACACCGTCAGACAGGCACAGCAGGCACAACAAACACGGAGAGGACCTCTCACATACAGTCTACGCCGAAGCGCAGAACAGGACCCGGTGGCACACCGGCCTACACGGGCAGGCAGGCAAAAACCGAAACGAACGGTCTACGTCTTCAAGCCACCGGAGCGCTGGAAAGTGTCACAGAGCCAACGGACCGGCGGCAAGGAACCGCGGAGGCGCACCGGCCCCGGCGGCTAGCCCGGCGGCTGGAAGCCTGCCGGCTGCCCGCCCTGCTGCTGCGGCGGCGCCTGGCCGGCGGCTGCGGCTGCTGGGCCGGCGGCGGCTGGGCTGCTGGCCGGCGGCCCTGCTGCTGCTGGCCGGCGGCCCTGCTGCTGCTGGCCGGTGGCGCGCGGCGGCGGGGGGGGGGGGGGGGGGGGCGGCGGGAAGAGAGAGAGGGAAGGGGAGGGAGGGTGACGGCCGGATCTACTGCTCTGGTACCATGTGAAAGACAAAGCAAGTGTGGGAAGCGTAGGGTTGCACAATGTGTGCACTCTCATATATATAACATTGAAACAATTACAGAGAGGTCCACAAGTAATATGGAAATAACAAAACAATTAACAGAATATATAAAACAGGTATTGTAACAAGATACATCCGCCATATGATAGAATCATTGTAGCACGCCAAGATGTAGCAACAGATAGCAGCGGACACGCCGTGTTAGTTGACACAGGAAGCAGCGGTAGTAGGAAACATGTCGTGTCGATGAAGAGACACACCGTTTCTGGTAGCACAGTAGCAGCAGTCAGTTCCAGCAGAAGCCGGCGACACATCGTGTCGTTAAAAGGACGCGTTGTGTCAGTTGATAGAAGCTCGGGGCAGAAGCAGGTGACACGGCGTGTCAAGGTACAGGCAACAAGTCGTGTCCAAAAGTGACGCGTCGTGTCCTCAACCGGCAAACGAAGTCGCGAAGAAGCAGAACACCGCCTACTCGCCGTGTCGGCAATGATCAGAAGCAGAAAAACCCCAGTAACAATAGAAAAAGAGGGGGAAATCCTTCTGGATCTCCACCAAAGCAATAGAAGATGATGGATCCTCTAGGGGTGGATGCATGGAGTAGATCGGTGGCGGAGTTGATAATGGCGGTGTAGATTTGTGATGACAGCGGCGAATAGGATAGTGGCGGCTTCATTAACAAGCAGGATTGACGAAGGCATGGCGGCCCTTGCAGATCTGAATACCAGCAACTTCATAAGATGATTTTGTTGATGAAGATGGAGACGGCTCCATGGAGACGGCTCCAAAAAGAGGCGGGATGGAAAAATCCCTGCAGACAGCCATCAACAGCGTCTAGCGGCGGCCGCCTGTAAGGGGGGCATCTCTCCGTTGTGCTTTCTCTCTCTCAGGGTTAGGGGCAGCACTGGACTGGCTGCTCTGATACCATGTGGAAAACGATATAAGTGGGGAGAACCCCAAACGTGTAGGATTTTCTTATTGCTTGATAGATAGGAGGAAGCCACCCTTTCCTATAAATAGGATAAAGGGGAAGCATACATACACTTAGACAAACCCTAATGGGCCAATACACAATTGGGCCCATGTTACAAAATATACTAAACAGAACTTAAGTAAAAGACTGAAACACTTAAATAAATAGACACTCTAACAACATTAACACCCTTACTAAGTTCTGGAGTACCCCAAGAAGATACATTTTGTAGACCATGAAGGATTCGGACAAAGTAGGTACTTCCAAAAATTCTAGGAGAGACTAGAAAACAAAGGAGCCTCGGGTACAGAATGTTGTAAGATACTTGGTTATTCAAAATAGAGGAGGGCATTCGGTTTATCAGAAAGCAAGCAATAGAAACTGCACCAGCCGAAAAAATCTTAAGAACATGGTATGAAACAAAATGGTCCTAGCGACCTCCTAGAAGATGACATAATAGTAGTAGAAGAATGATCCACATATTATATGTCAGCACAATCGGAATTTCCACAGAGATAGAAGCATAAATATATATTATTCCTCTCTTCATATCCTCTCCATCTCATCTCTTCCCTCTATTCATCTCTTCTCTTATCAGTAGAAGAATGATCCACATAATATATAGAGAAAGAGAACAGCTGAACAGGAATTTCCATAGAGATAGAAGCAAAAATAAATTCTTCCTCTCTTCATCTCCTGTCCTCCATCTCATCTCTTCCCTCTACTCATCTTTTCTCTTCCTATATTCTCCTCCTCACCCCAACCACAAATAAAATCCAGAGAGTGGTTGGGATGGAGAGTCATAAACAACGGTATGGATATATATAGGCAAATATGTGGAGGAGGGTAACCGATAACATGAGACAAAGTACTACATGATCCGGTTACACAGATCAGGTAGAAAAATGCATCTCTTTCTACGACCTGAAAAGGCTAGGGGTGTGGGGTCTTAGTCCTGCGGTATGGACTAGATCAAAAATCAGATCCGATAAAATATCCAATTAGAATTAAGCATGTAGTATATATATGTTAGGTGGCACAAGTATTGAGGGAGGTACATCTATAAGTATGTAGGGCTGGAAGGGGAGAAGGAACTAAAAAAAATATTAATAAAACGATGGAAGAAGAAGATAAATGTTGTTGGCAAAGACAAAATAAGAGTACGCCATGTAATAAGGCCATCTGCCATGTATAAAGTAAATACCAAATGAGATTGCACGGTTTTTGATGAAGCATTTGGTAAATACATAGGTGACACGCCGTATTTGGAAAAGGACACACCGTGCATACTTGGTCCATATAGCAGGAGACACGTGTTGAAGTAACAACACATAGTTTCAGGCAACACAACTTGTTGAGTAACACTTCGTGTCCAAGTGCAAGCGATGAGCTGTCGTGGCACAGCAGGTCGACATGCCGTTTTGTCGGGTCACAGGCGACATGTGGTGGCTTTGAGGCAACACATCACGTCCAGTAGCAGCGGTCTGTGCCAAATGCAGAAAATAGAAAAATGAGGTACACATGCCATGTCAAAGAATGATACACATGTCATGTAGTGGAACAGAAACAGAAAGCCGCAAAAATGCAACAAAATGATGGGAAAATCCTACCAGATATCTACCAAGGAAAATTAGGGACTTATAATCCCAATAACAGCAGAAAAGATGATCTTTTGCCAAGATTTGGCATTAGATCTCAAAGACATTAGTGTAGACGGTGGTGGTTTATATAGCAGCGACATAGATTGCAACAGTTTATACGGTGATGGTGCCTACAGAATAGGAGAACAACAGCATAGGGGACGTCAACGTGCATGACGGTGCAGCGATGTAGGCATCGACGGTAGCATAAATGGCAACGTATGTGGCGGCGGCAACATGGTTGACAGAGGCAGCAAATCTCTTGTAGAGGCATCATAGCAAGCAGCAAGTTCAATAATTTTTAACTTTGAGATAGGACACAGATGCACAAAGGCGCTCCTAAACGTAGCAGGGGTTGGACATCCCTGTGGGCAGCCAAGCAACATCTAGGGGTCGTGTAAAATCCTCAAATTTTGTAAATTTGTATTCTATAAATATAAGGCTTGAGTTGATGAGCAGATTCCTTAATTGTAATTGATAGAACAATAAAGATATCCACTTTGTGGCATGGGCGCAACCCATAGTCCAAGTGAGGCCCATCAGACTATTTGTTTTGTAAATAGGTCCTTGTGGCACAAGTTTAAGAAAAAAAGAAATTCGTGTTTAAATCAATAAGAATGACTTTGTGAATTGATAGATAATTGAAAAATGTGGTAAAAGGCAAGTTTCCAAAAGATTCTAAGATAATGTGTAACTTAGATAATTAGTGGAGTAATTATCTGTCCCTGACTTGCAAGCCAAGTCTTGGACATCAAATAAGAATATTTTAATCTGACTTTTGGAATACTTGAAGATAATAAGGAAAATAAGATAATTCTAGAATTTGAGAAGTCTAAAATAATAAAAGGTTTCTTATTAGATGAGTAAAACAAATACAAAGGCCTCTCTTTTATAGTGCAAGAGAGTAAAGCATAAAGCATAGAGAAGCAATATGGGATAAAAGAAAGAGGCTGATAGACAAGACAAGTCTAAAGCCCATAACACAATAATAAAAATAAACCCAGTAAAATATATATACTAATACTCCCCCTCAAGCTGGAGCATAGATATCAATCATGCCCAGCTTGTCCATCAGAGTAGTGAATCTGGTCTTCGGAAGAGTTTTGGTGAAGATGTATGCAAGTTGATCTGAAGTATGTGTATAAGGCGCAGAGATCTGACCAGATAAGACAGCTTCCCGCACGAAGTGGCAATCAACCTCAATGTGTTTAGTGCTTTTATGAAATGTGGGATTGTTGGCAATAAAGATGGATGCTTTGTTGTCACAGTGCATGGGAATAGGTTTAGAATTAGAGACACCAAAATCTTTCTTCCTCATACCTAGAAGAGTTCACATGTAGTATGAGACATCGTTCGATACTTGGCTTCAACACTAGAACGAGCAACAACAGGTTACTTCTTGCTTCGCCAGGTGACTAGGTTACCGCCTACAAAAGTGCAGTACCCTGATGTAGATCTGCGATCTTTCTTGCTTCCAACACAGTCAAAATCAGAATAGCCAATAAGATTACAGTGCCCATGTTTCTTATATAGCAGGCCTTTTCCATGAGAACTTTTCAGGTACTTCAGAATATGACATACAGCTTTCCAGTGACATTGTCTGGGCTTATCTAGATATCTGCTAACCAGTCCAACAGCATAAGTGATATCATCCCTAGTGACAGTAAGATATATCAGTTTCAACCATTCGTCGATACTGATGATGGTCAGGGTAAGGAGGAGAATTCTCGTCATCCCAATTAGTATTTGGATCCAAGAGAGTAACAACAGGTTTGGCCCCAAGCATTCCTGTTTTAGAGAGGAGATCCAGAACATAATTCCGCTGAGACAAGCATAGGCCAGAGGAAGATCGAGAAACCTCAATGCCCATAAAATATCTCCATTTGCCTAAATCTTTGGTAACGTGTTTTTCCGAGTAGTTTTTAGTGGCCTAGATTCCTGCGGAGTCACTACCAGATAAAATGATGTCATCAACATAGACAATAAGTATGACAAGATCGGAAGTAGTTTTCTTAATAAATACAAAATGATGAAACTGGGAACAACAAAATTCAAATTTTTGAAGAATGGAGCTCAGCTTGTCAAACCAGGCGCGAGGACTTTGCTTAAGGCCATAAACTGCTTTGCGCAGGTGACAGACTTTGGATGACTCTCCCTTACTCACAAATCCAAGAGGCTGCTCCATGTATACCTCCTCATGTAGATCGCCATATATGAAAGCATTTTTCACATCCAGTTGCAATAAAGGGCGGTCAGAATTTACTGCCACAATAAATAAGTACACAAATCGAGTTTAGGCAAGCAACAGGAGAGAAGGTCTCAATCTACTCCATTAGTCTCAGTGTAGTCATTGGCTACAAGACGAGCTTTGGGTCGCTCAATAGTTCCATTAGGATGATAATTGACTGTAAAAACCCATCGGCAGCCAACTGGTGAACAATCAGATGGTGCATCAACTAACTCCCAAGTATGTCGATCAGTGAGAGTCTGCTTTTCAGATTCCATGGCTTTACGCCATGCTGGATGTTGAAGAGCCTAGGTAGCATTTTTAGGAATAGAAACAGCAGATAGAGCAGAAGTGAAGTTTGCAAAATTAGTTCCCAAGTTAGCAGTAGTGTAGAAATTCCCAATGGGATATTGAGTGCAAGACCGAATGCCTTTGCGTAAACTGATAGGAATATTCAAGTCAGAAAATACCTGAGGTGGAGATGGATCTACCGATGAGGATGGAGGACTTGGAGGGGCCACGGAGGGAGTTGGAGCCTTCAGTCTTCTTTGATAAACCTTCAGTGGAGGAGCAGGTGCAACAGTTGTATCTGGTAGAGCAGTATCATCAATCATAGATAACAGAGTATCCACAATTAAATCAAATGTCAGGGCAGAGCCAGCAGAAGAATAGAACGGCATATATTCAAAAAAGACAACATCAGCAAAAACCATCCACTTCTTGGTAATCGGATCATAACATTGGTACTCTTTTTGTGTCCTAGAGTACCCCAAGAAAACACACTTGGTAGCACGTGGATCCAGTTTGGTTAAGCCAGGACGCATATTTTTTACAAAACATGTACTAAAAATTCAAGGAGGCACAGTGAAAAGAGGTGCATCAGGATATAGAATTTGATAGGGCACTAGATTGCCAAGAACGGAAGAAGGCATGCGGTTAATGAGATAACACGCAGTGGAAACAGCTTCCGCCAAAAATATTGGGGGACATGGTAGTGGAAAACGAGAGTGTGGGCAACCTCAAGATGATGATGATTCTTGCGTTCAGCAACCCCATTCTGTTGAGGTGTGAATGCACAGGAAGTTTGGTGAATGGTACCCATTTTCCAACAAAAAAGTCTAATTGAGGTGTGCATGAACTCAAGGGCATTGTTAGTACGAAAGATTTTTATAGTTTTATCAAACTAAGGTAAATATCTCAGCAAAAACAATGTGATAGTATCAAGTATATGAGATCTGTCTTTTAATAAAAACAACCAGGTGGGTCTAGAGAAATCATCAATAAAACTCATAAAGTACCGACCAGAAATACTGGAAATAGAACACGAGCCCCAACTGTCAGCATGCACTATATCAAACGGTTGTTTTGAGCCAATACAACTTTTCCTGGTAAAAGTAGATCTAGTCTTTTTGCCCAACTGGCATGTTTCACAGTGAAAAACTAAATCAGAAATGCCAGGTAGTAAGTGCTTCAACTTAGTCGGTGAAGGGTACCCCAAACGATAGTGCCACTGCATGTCGTTCACAGAACTAGTCAGGATTCTCAGGAATGCAACAGTCTTTGGCATGTTCAAGTAGTATAAATTGTCTGGTCCCTCATGGCCCGAACCAATCTTCATCCCTGTGTACAGATCCTGAAAGATAACACCATCTGGGTCAAAAGTTATAGAGCACCGTAGACTCTTGACAGTTCTACTCACAGATAACAGATTTATAGGGAATTTAGGAACATATAGTGTTGAACGTAATAAAAGACGGCCATGAGTGCAAATATTCCCTATTCTTCAAACAGGTGTTTGAGAACCATCGGCAAGTGTAATAGGCGGAATAGCAGAAGTTTTATGCAGGTTAGAAAATAAAGTATGATTGCCAGTAATATGGGAGATTGCACCAGAGTCGATCACCCATGTATTTTTATCAGACTGTGCTAGTAGAGCAGAACTACCATTTGTAGAACTCTCAGCAGAGGAAGTCAGTTTTTCTTGAAGCAACTTCTCAAACTCGGATTGGATCTAGACAACAGAAGGTGAAGAAGACGAAGAAGCAGCAGTGTTAGGTTGTTCTGACGTAACTTGATTTGCCCAAGCTGGTTTGCCATGCTTGATCCAGCAGCGCTCTTCAGTATGATTGGTGCGCTTGCAGAAGTTGCAGTAGCACTATTCAATAGATGAGGAGTCAGAACCAGACAAGTATGAACCACGATCAGGGCCTATAGTAGAGCGCCCTAGACCACGCCCACGACCGCGGCCACGACCACGAAAAGAATCGCCAGACCAAACAGCAAGGGTTGCACCATCACAAGAGTCAAGAGACGCTTGAGAGACAGAAGGTAGGCGTTGTACGCGTTTGAAAACGTCTCGCAAAGTAGGTAGATGATCACTGGATAGAATCTGATCAACACTAGCAAAGGAGGGTGGTAACCCAACCAGGAACTGAACTAGCTGAAGCTCGTTGCGCTGTCATTGGACTTCCTTAATATCAACCGTGAGCGGATGGTAGATCTCGAACTCATCCCAGAGTGTGCAGCACTGATTGTAGTAGTCTTCTATAGGATCAGTATTAGTGTACTCCTTGGCTAAGTGTTTGAAGATATCAAACACTTTCTTCGGATTTTGCTGATGAGAGTACCCATGGAAAGTTGATCTCACATGTCCTTAGCCGTCCGCAGTTGTAGGAGAGATTGGCTGATTTTAGGTTCAGCACTATTGACCATCCAGGTCATAACACCAGAATCTTCTTTTGACCACAGATCATATGCATGATTTGTCTTGTCATCAGCAGTTGTAGCAAGAGCAGTCGGGCCTTTAGTAGAAAGATGGGAGTAGTGTCCTTGAGCCTTGACATAAATCTCGAAAGAAGTCGCCCAGGTGTGATAGTTGGAGCCATCCAACTTGACAGTAGTGACGCACACATTATGGAGCGGATCGGTGGACACCATGATTCAGCAATATGCAAGATGGCAAAGCAGGCAGGAGGCAGACGTAGCAGTCAGTAGAAAAAGACAGCAGCAGAAACCCAACACATGGGCAGAGCTAGTAACACCTGTATGGGGGCAGAAGATAGTAGCAGGAAATTTGGGGCATCATATCTCAGAAACCCACGTCAGGACAGCACAAGATACAGAAAAGCCTACGCCAACATGGAGGAAGAACTACTCCAGCATGATCCGTAGGTAGGCAGAGAGCGAGAATGGATTAACCTGTTCACGTTCTATAACTGGAAAGTTACCGAAAACGTTCAGAGAGTAGAGGGGAAGAGAGGGATTGACTAGGGTGGCTAGCCGGAGGGAGAAATGTTGGTGGATGGAGAGACTGGTGGTGCGGAAGAGGGGAGGGAGAACCGGAGGCAGTGGAGGGTTGTTTGGAGGAGGGGATATGGACGGCGGGCAGGCTGTTGGGTGGGGTGGTGTCAGCGGGTTGGTATGGGGGTTTGGCGGTGGGGCTAATGGAGGTGGTGGGGGTGCTAGTGGGTTGGGTAGTAGGGGAGGGAGGGGTTGGAAGTGGAGAGGAGGGGCAGGATTGGCGACGGCAAGGAGGGGGGCGGCAGCGACAAAGGGAAAGGGGGAGAGGGGGTGGCGGCTAGGGTTATGGGGGCATTAGTTTAGGGTTAGGGTGGGAAGGACTTAAGGAGGATCAGGTCGCTCTGATACCATCTAAAATAATAAAAGGTTTCTTATTAGATGAGTAAAACAAATACAGAGGCCTCTCTTTTATAGTGCAAGAGAGTAAAGCATAAACCAGAGACATGCAATATGGGATAAAAGAAAGAGGCTAATAGACAAGACAAGTCTAAAGCCCATAACACAATAACAAAAATAAACCCAGTAAAATATATATACTAATAAGAAGGAAAGGACTTTCCATGTGAGAATGGTAATTGTTTTAAGGATATACTTAAAGATCAAGTTTCGTGCATAAGAGTTATCCCAATTAATCCCAAAAATTAGATATAAGTTAGGAAAGTTATTAATGAGTTACCCTCCAAGTTTTAAAGCGAAAGGATGATCCTAGTGGCCTATAGAAATATGAGAAGAGGGAGGGACCTACATGTGATTCTTACATGGTTTCTAGAATTGGAACTTCGTTTAATGCTCGGACTTAGGCGTTGAGCGGGCTGCTTATCCTTGATGTATCACACAGCGCGTGACCTTTGCATCTAGGATCGACGGCTCAGCCCTCATCCCTTACCCTGGTCCCAACTAGGAAAGGAGTGGTTGTTCACACGTAGGTCCTAGCTACCCTATCTCCCTCTAGGCTCTGCCTTTCCAACAAAAGCATTGCACCAATGAATTTCCCTTACAAAATAGAACTAGGAAACTCCTTAAAGAAAGGAAATTGATGCCTTGATAGCCAAGTACCATTCCCCGCAGTTAAGCCTTTCTCACCCTTTCTTGGAAGCCTCCGATCTTACCCTCTCAACCTATATAAACAGTTACATTGGTTTTGACCGAGACCGGAGAACGTGAGCAACATCCCCTACCTAGGAGCTTGCTCTAGCACTAGAACCTCTTTTCTCCAATGACCTCACCGTTGTACTCCGCCGCAAAATGGGGCTTGCCCCAGGTCATCACAAACTAACATGAGGCGGTACTTGGCTTGGTGAGGCAGTGAAGGAAGCGCTTGGCAACCTTGCACCTCCTCTCTTGATCTCCCTCTTTGGTTCCCTCCTTCTCCGGCAAGGTACCCCACTGCAAGAGGTTATTGCTTCTCGTTATGGAGGCAACGTGCAGATGACCTACGATCTCGATCCAACGGTCAGAGTATGGGCCAAACCAGGTTAGGTCTTCACATTTGGGCGAGAGACCAAAAACTGCTGCGAGCGGTTAGCAGTGGTGGATGACGATGAGACAAATTTGGGTCATTGACAACACTGCTCCAAGCAAGTGAAGCCCCAAGCCACAGGAGTGTGGGTAAAAGAGTCAATACCCCAGCTCAGGCTCCAGTCCGCGTGGAGTGCTCGCTGAGATGACCTTGGTTTATTGGCTAACACCCCTCCAAGTTATATATAAGTCAGCGGAAGTAAACCCTATGTTGTCCATAACATGGGTCACTTGGCTTGGAGGAACATTATAAAACATGATAATCATAGCAAGAAGATAAATGAAACACCATACATTACTTGGAAATATATATTCATACATCGTTCTTTGAAAGAAAAAACTAATAACATAAACTAATCCCATCCTTGAACTAAAATATAATACATGAAAGGTAGAAGAGATCTAAAGTATAAATCTTTTTTGGAAACTTGATATCGAATCTTCTATGGTGTAGATGGAACCCCCACCAAGCTAAGCTCCTAATTTGTCCCTGAGAGGTATGCTTCCTAATTCTTTCCTCCTACGGACATCGCGTCTCCAGCCATGCATTCAAAACGGAACATGTTAGAGTAAGCGGCATTGAGTATTGTTATAACAGAATAATAACTTGGCAATAAGGAAACATGCAATTAACTTAAACAACAATTCTTAAATTCACATAATATGCTCTTAGTGATTGATTATAATGTCCTCTACTTTGATGAACCAACTGTGCTCATAAGGCACGTAGGCCCAACTGATGTTCCTCTTAAACTCATGATTTGCACCTGAGTGCCATTAGCTATGCTCCAATCGAGCTCATGATTTGCACCTAAGTGCCATTAATAATGCTTCAATTGAGCTCATGATTGCACATATGTGCCACTATGTTCCATTTGAACTCATAATTTGCACATAAGTGTCATAATGTTCCATATTAACTCATAAGGCCGAGGGCTTAACATTAACATGATGAGGACAAAATAATATAACCCATTACATGATTCATCATTAACTTGGAATAATTAATCTTTACATGGATTTCACATGAACATGACATGGATTCTTGAAATAGAAATTGAAAGCATAAGCATCATATAATAACTTTTGGGAATATTAATTCAAGAATTCCTGAAAATTGTATACATAGCTATCATATGATTTAACTTGATCATCATGATACAATAATCTTAAAGCGATTGAAAACCATTACTTCATACTCAAAGTGCATGGACCCGCTTACCTTTATTGGAGCAAACCCTAATTTAGTCTAATTGATCCTAAGTCACTACTATGTTCCTGAAATTAACATTGTTTATATTAATTATCATCTTAATACATCCTAAACTCTATTTTGGGTCCTTTAGGAAAACATGGTCAGAGACGATGGAATTAGGGTTTGAAAAACATATAATAGGATTCTTCATTAAAAATGCTTTCCAATGACTATTTATTCATAATTTTCTGATCATCGGTTGAATTACTGTGAATTTTTTAATATCTGACCAATCAAAATTTGAGGAAAAACCGCGTGTGCATCATTATCCAAACGCCCGGTCCATCTGGCTTTGGGCCTACTCTGATGTGGCCTAATCAGGTGTTGCCAGCTGAGAAAAGACCCATCGAACCAGTGTTTGCGAAAAGAAGAAAACGGCGCGTCAAAACCCGAAAATACCCATGGTTGCGCAATAGATGAAATTAGATCCACAGGGGCAAAGTAGTAAAGCAAACCTAGCGGATCATCATCTCACGAATTATGCGATCTGAGTGCAGCAAGCTCTATCCTGGGTGTGATCTCAAGATACAAAATTGAACATTGAGGGAAAGCTCAGGCTTTCGATTATTGAACTGGCTTCAAGGGATACGGTCTCAAAGACCCCTAACTCAGGTTCCATTGCGGCAAGATGACCTAGAACACCTCTTGCCATAAATCGGTATACTGTCGAGAAGGGAAAGCAAGAAAGGACCGAATCGCGAGAAAGCTAGAACTTGGGACGAATTCGGAACTCCTTGACGAAGCCAATGGTGATGAAAACGATAAAAAAGTCATGCATAGATCATGAATTGCTGAAGGGACCTTAAAACAGAAGAAAAGGGGGAAAACTTGCTCGCACCTCTGTTGAAGAAATTGACACTGTTTGAGGCTTCATCACGCCACACGAAGACAATGCCAAACTCAAGAGTTCACTGCGGCAGTCCAGGGCACGCCGACGAACTCCAACTTGCCGGAACCACAGTGCGGCGCTGGGGAAGATGGAAGAAGGGTGATAGAGACGAAACGAGCGAGTGGAGAGGGTTTCAGTGTGTTCGAGTATGTCTTAGGAGTGCTTATATATACGTTTGACGTCCTAGTTTTGTCGGGAGACCCAACACTAGAGAAAACAGGGGAGGGGCAGAGGCTCTACCCGATAGAGAACTCCAGTGCAAGAAAACGTGTTTGGGATCGGGCGGATCGCGGAGACCTACGGAGCGTAAAACTGGCCTTGTTTGCTCGTGGGATGCAGCACACAAAGAGATAGGATAAGTGCGGCAATAAGGACTGGGTGAAGTCCAGGGAAGTCGCAACTCGGGCGAAGGAGAAGTCCCTGGGATCCGCGAGTCCCATCCGGATCGAGACACAAAGGTCCGCGTGACACGTGATAAAGCTGATGAACTTAGGTGTATATAAGGTTATGTCAAAACATTATCAAGGATTTAGGGTTAAAACTTATGAAATCTTTACAAATTGATTTAAGGGGTCAAATGAAGTCAGTTTAGCTTCAGATTTAGACCACATGTGTATATTAGAGCCTAGGTCATTCTTATATGATTACTTCCCAATTTTAGTGACCCAAAGATGAGTTACTACTTACTATTATGTATTTAGTATCACCATGTACATTAAATGAATTGTGATTAATTCCTAACTAATTGGTCTTTTCTTTTGTTGTCAGTTAGGGTTGATTTTGGTTGTATTGAGCCCATTGAACAAAATTAGGCCACCTTGACGTTTGACATATATTAATAGTAACAAGGTTACATAAAGGAGAGAGGGAATGCATTATTCTTCAATGTTGAAGGCCATTAAATTAACTATCTTACAAGAAGAATAAGCATTGCTTAATTTATTGGACGTTGCCTTAAAAATTATATATTGGTCTAATGTTTACATTAGGTTCTAATTGATGCATGAAATTTGACATTAGGGTTTCCGATTAAGGGTCCATTCACAAGTTTAAATTTTACGGATGTTACAGCCTAGGCCCGTCCACGTGGAAATAAGTTGAAGGTTTCTTTTTGCTTATATGGCATGCCTTGATTGGTCTATTAGTGTTTAATTTGCAATAATTGTAGAAATTGCTAGGATAATCAGATTAAGACATATTATATATGAAAGTTGATCAGGATAACATGTAGAATACTAATAAAATACTTGAAGAGTCCAATTATGCTTCTTGTTCTAAAAGTATACCTAGAACATGTATATAGAGTGATTAAAAATTGAAAACCCTTGTTTTGATAATTACAATGCCAAACTCGTTTAATATGCTTAATTTGAGATAAAACTTGATGTTATTGAATATAATGATTATCCAAGACAATGATGATAATGATGATGTATATTAGGGTTTCTAGGTTGATAAACATACATGTATAATTAGGGTTTTGAAACCAATGTACATCTTGCCATGATTTTAATACACATGATCTGATCTAAATAACCTGATATGTCCAATATGATGAAAATCCAGGTCCTTAATACAGTTTGGATAATAATGATCATGATTAGGGTTCAGAGTCATAAACATGATAATTAGGGTTTAGAACCTAATCTACTTTGTCATATGATCTTGAGTTGCATAATCAGATGTAGTTGCTTTAAATGGTCTAAAATACTTAACTTGATCATTAGTGTTATTCCTAATATCTAAATAGGATTTATAACTATAATGAATCCTGATGCAATGGAATTAGAGTTTGGTACCCTTATTCCTTATCCAAACACGAGATGACCCTAAACCCTAGATTAGGACTTGAGTAGGGTTCAATTTGAATAATATGTTGGTGACACTAGGATACATATATGCAGATCAAATGTTGATTGCTTGGATCCATCTTTGCTTGCTTGATTGATTGATGCTATGATGATTGCATAGTCTGCATGGTTCTACATTGAGGTACGTGGTTACGATTATGAATACTCGCATGTATCCACTTCCGGAGATTGGCGATGGTTTCTCGAGGATTTATGAAATAAATTACTAGATGTTTATTTACATTCTGCTAAACTATAATGCCACTGTGAGTATCGCATAAAGTAAGATCATATTTTGAATCCTAGGATGACATGTATCAAGGGGTGATGCACATGAGCCCTGGAAGGGACAATCATTACGCCCAAGATAGCATATCAAGTATGGGTTAGAATATGTGACGAAAATTCCAGTTCTTATTTGCAAGTAATTGATTGATTATATGTTGTTATATTACTTGCCCACTTTTGTATGCACCACACATACACAGTATAGCAATATATTGATCTGCGTTTTGATTGTCGGCGTTTTAGGTAAATGCCATATATGAAGATATCAAGACATGATGAATCAGATGAAATTAACTGAAGATATTAAAGCTAAGTAAAGGAGGATTAGTTAGGTGTTTCTTCTCATATGTATTAGTTTCTCATGTTAAACTTATTTAACTCCTTAGAGGAACATTATTATACATCTTGTAAACAATATTTGTGAAATTGTTACATTAGATATTTCCTGTTTTACTTAAGCATGTTATTTGTTTTGTTATTTTCCTTTATATATGGACCTCTCTGTAATTGTCTCAGTTATATATATATGAGGGTGCACACGTTGTGCAACCCTGAGCTTTCTGCAATACCTGACTCTGTCACATGGTATCAGAGCAGGCTCTAACCTAGCCTCCCTCCCTCCCTTCTCTCTCCTCCGGCGGCGCCCCCCCCCCCCCGCCGTCCAGCGCCCGCCAGGACGTCGGTCGGCAGCAGCCAGCCGGTCGGCAGCTGCCCGCCGCCGCCACTGGCTTAGCCAGGGCCGCCGCAGCTCCGGCCGGTCGCCTCTACCGGGCCGCAGGTCTCTCCGTCGGGTCTGTAGTTCCGTCTTGCCTCCTGGCGTGGTGCACCGCTAGTACTTGAGCAACCGTAGTTGTTGTTCGCACAGCAGGTGCGCTGCTGGGTGGTCGTATCTACGGGACCACTGACCCTCTGGTAGATCTGGCCTAGATCTGTAGTCAGGGGGAGATCGGCGCGTTGTTCGTCTAAGGGGCTACCGTCGGTTCGTGCTTCTTTGCGCCTGCCTGCCCGTGTAGGCCTCGGCCTCTAGGTTCTCTGCTCCTCCTCACCTTCTCCTTCTGGTAATACCACAGTGACGTGTTTCTGCCTACTTCTGCCTGTCTGACGGCGTAGTCTGTCCTCTACCTGTGCCTTCCTGTGCCTGTGCTTGTCGTTCTCATGGCGTCTTCCGGGGATGACATGTGGAGAGAGTCGCGTCGTCAAGTCACTACTGTCAAGCTTGACGGGCGCAACTACCAGCTGTGGGTCTGTTCCTTTGTGATCTTTGCCAAGTCACAAGGGAAGTACTCTTACTTGATTTGGACGGGTCCGCCTCAGCCTGCAGCGGAGGCGGATGACAAAGATATCAAGGCCTTTGATGACTGGGTTCGTGATGACTCGACTGTCATGACGTGGATTCTCAACAACTCTGTTGAGAAGATTAGTGTCACTCTTCTTCAGCTGCCTACGGCGAAGCAGATGTGGGATCAGCTCGCCAGTTCCTACTCGCACAGTGAAAATCCGAAGAAGGTCTTTGATATTACAAAGCAATTGGAGTGTCTGCAGTTTACTGGTTCTGACATTTCAGATTACTTCTCCACCTTCACTGGTCTGTGGGGTGAATTGGAGATGTATCACCCGCTGTCCACTGATTTAGCTACTATGCAGAAACAGCGGGCGGAGCTTCAGCTGATTCAGTTTCTCAGTGGTTTACCTGAGTCCTATAATGGAGTGGTCGATCAGATTTTGGCGAGTGATCCACTCCCTACATTGCAGACTGCCTACAAGCGTCTCCAGCGCCTTCCGTCATCGACACCGTCTCCGCCTCCTGAGACGGGGGATTCTACTGCTTTGGCCGCTTGGGGTGGGCGTGGTCGTGGCCGTGGCCGTAGCCGCTCCAGTGATGGTCGTCCTCCCCTGGGTGCAGGCCGGGGGCGTGGACCTGGTGCTGGACAAGGAGCTCCTCCTGCTGCCCACCCTCTGCTGCTGCGCGTCCTCAGCAAGGACAGCGCTTGTGTACCTTCTGTGGCCGATCCAACCATATTGAGGAAAAATGCTGGGAAAAGTATGGTAAGCCGGCATGGGCCAATGTTGCGGCCGATTCTTCTGTGTCTGAGGGTGCTACTCAGACGCCTGCACCAGAGCCTGCGGGAGCCACTGCAGACTACATCCGTGCTGAGGTGGAGCGTCTTCTCCTTGAGCGTGGTGGTTCCTCTTCTACTGCATCTACGAGTGGAGCACATGCTTCCTTCTCTGGTAATGACTGCCTTCCTGAGCTCCTCCTCACCTTCTCCTTCTGGTAATACCAATTGGGTGATAGACTCTGGTGCCTCTGCACATATTTCTGGAAATAAATCTTTATTTACGCATATATCTACTCCTGCCCGACAGTCTTCTGTTATGCTTGTTGATGGCTCTAAGTCGTCAGTCGTTGGAGTTGGTGATATTAGTTCTCATTTTCGCCTAAAATCTTCCTTATATGTGCCCAGATTTCCTCTTAACCTGTTATCTGTCAGCAAGATTTTACGGAGTTTGAATTGTAGCCTGACATTTGTTCCTGGTTCATGCACTTTTCAGGACCTTCACACGAGGATGAAGATTGGTGGGGGGTATGAAGGTGCTGATGGGCTGTTTTACTTGGACCAGCTACCTAGATCAGAGCAAGCTGCTGTGGTATCTGCATTATCTGCTTCTGTTTCTGCTCTCCAGTGGCACTACAGGCTGGGCCATCCCTCTTCAGAGAAGCTGCGTAGTTTAGTTCCTGATATTGGCAGCTGTCATTTTCAGTGTGATTCGTGTCAACTAGGGAAACAGACTCGTACTGTGTATCCTAGACGTAGTTCTGTGACCAGTAAACACATTTTTGATTTAGTTCACTCTGATGTATGGGGTCCATGCAATGTACCAAGTTTGTCTGGTTACAAGTACTTCATTCTGTTTATTGGTGATTTTTCGAGGACTACTTGGTTGTTTCTGTTAAAAAGTAGGTCTGAAGTGTTGTCTACTATTAAATATTTTTTTGCTGAAATAAAGACTCAGTTTGGCTTGCCTATTAAAACCTTTCGCACTGATAATGCTTTAGAATTTGTTAAGCAAGATGTAGCTGTTTTTTGTAAATCTGTGGGTACTCTTCATCAAACCTCGTGTGCTTATACCCCACAACAAAATGGTGTTGCTGAGCGAAAGAATAGGCACTTATTAGAAGTTACCATAACAATAATGATGCATTCTCATGTGCCCCGATCTTATTGGCCTGAAGCTATCTTGACTGCCTGTTTTCTGATTAATAGGATGCCATCGTCTGTTATTGGGAATAAAATTCCCTTCCAAGTTTTGCACCCCGACATCTCCATGTTTTCTGTGCCTCCTAGAATTTTTGGGTGTACCTGTTTTGTTCGGTTGCTTGGACCTACTTCTGATAAGCTGTCTCCTCGAGCTGCTAAATGCATTTTTTTGGGCTATTCTCGGACTCAAAAGGGTTACAGATGTTATAATCCCAGCACTCGAAAGTGGTTTACTAGTAATGATGTTGTCTTTTTTTAGGACACACCGTATTATTCTTCAGCAGGAGATAGTTTGCAGACTGATATTCTGGCTCCTCCTTTACCTGTTATTGCTGATTGTATGCCTGATCGCACTGACACTGAGACTAATGCAAAGTAAGACCCTCCTCTTATTGTTTATCAGCGCAGGCATAAAGCACCTTCCACTACTGTACCCCCCCAAGACAACCAATCTTCTCCTCCAGAAGGTTCTGTTGCTCCTGAGATAAACTCTGATCTTGACATACCTATTGCTCTCCGCAAGGGTACTCGTTCTTGTACTTCCCATAGCATTGCTCAGTGTGTGTCGACTGCTCATCTAAATACTCATTCCAGCAATTTTGTATCTGCCTTATCTGCTGTGGTTGTTCCAAAGAATGTTCAGGAAGCTTTGAAAAGCACAGCTTGGACATCTGCTATGCATGATGAGATGCTTGCTCTTACTGACAGAGACACTTGGGAGCTGGTGGATCCACCTCCTCAGTGTAAGCCTGTAGGCTGCAGGTGGGTTTATGCAGTCAAATATCAACCTGATGGTACAGTTGAGAGGTTGAAGGCAAGGCTTGTTGCGAAGGGATACACTCAGACTTATGGCATTGATTATTTTGAGACTTTTTCTCCTGTTGCTCGTCTTAACTCTGTCAGGATTCTTTTATCTGTTGTTGTGAATCTAAACTGGCCTCTTATGCAGCTTGATGTGAAAAATGCCTTTCTATATGGTGATTTACAGGAGGAGGTGTATATGGAGCAACCTCCTGGGTTTGTTGCTCAGGGGGAGTCTCACAAAGTATGCAGGCTCAAAAAGTCTATCTATGGGCTCAAGCAGAGTTCTCGTGCCTGGTTTGATAAGCTGAGAAGGATTATGATTGATTTTGTCTTTCTGAGGTCACAAGTTGACCATTCTGTATTCACAAAAAAGACTTCTGTTGGTATTACTGTTCTGATTGTATATGTTGATGATATTATTATTTCTGGCAGCGACACTCTTGGTATTCAGGCTACCAAAGATCATTTGGGCAAGCATTTTGCTACCAAAGATCTAGGTAGACTCCGGTACTTTCTTGGCATAGAAGTCTCTAGAAATTCTAATGCCTTGGTTCTTTCGCAGAGAAAGTATGTTCTTGATATACTGCAGGAGACTGGTATGCTTGGTGCGAGACCTTCAGATACTCCTCTTGATCCCAATGTCAATTGGGATGATGATTCTTCTGCTATGTTTACTGATCATAAAAAATTCAGGAGGCTGATTGGTAAATTGATCTACTTGACTGTTACTCATCCTGATATTGCTACTGCAGTGGGTCTTCTTAGCGGATACCTCGACAAACCTAGACAATGCCACTGGGATGCTGCATGCCAAGTCTTGAGATACTTAAAAAGATCTCCTGGCAAGGGACTTCATTATAAAAAAATGGGCATTGTGTTCTTGAAGGATATTCTGATTCTGATTATGCAGGCAGCAAAGTTGATAGAAAATCTACTTCTGGCTAGTGTACCTTTGTAGGGGGCAATCTTGTCACTTGGAGGAGCAAGAAACAGAATGTGGTGGCCAGGTCTAGTGCTGAGGCTGAGTACATGGCCATGGCCCATACTACTTGTGAGTTGCTATGGGTGCGTTCTCTTCTGAAAGAATTTGGGATTGAGTCTTCATCGGTCATTCCTATGCATTGTGATAACAGAGCTGCCATCTTCATTGCAAATAATCCTGTCTATCATGAGCGCACCAAACATATCGAGGTTGATTGCCACTTTATCAGAGAGTCTATTCTTGCTGGCAAGATCTGCACTCCATTCACGCGATCTGAAGACCAAGTTGCTGATATCTTCACCAAGCTCTTGGCTAAGAAACAGTTCTGCATGATGCTGGACAAGTTGGGCATGATTGACATCTATGCTCCAACTTGAGGGGGAGTGTTACATTAGATATTTCCTGTTTTACTTAAGCATGTTATTTGTTTTGTTTTTTTCCTTTATATATGGACCTCTCTGTAATTGTCTCAGTTATATATATATATGAGGGTGCACACGTTGTGCAACCCTGAGCTTTCTGCAATACCTGACTCTGTCACAGAAATAATGGAAATTATTTGTTGTATCTATTATTGGCTAAATTTGGATGCTTGGGAATTTAGGTAATGGCTCTCGAATTTAAGTTACTTTCTTAATTGGAGGACAATAAAAGTGAGGTCGTTACAGGCGTCCTTTGCTCGGGGGGGGGGGGGGGGGGGGGTCTCTCCTTTTCTTCCTCTCTTTCTCAAGGTTAAGGGCATAGGAATACATGCTCTGACAACATAATAGGGAAATTCCCCTTGTATGTTTTTGTTAAAGAGTATATATTAGTCTATTTAGTTAATAGGTTAATTAGTTAGTGGGATTTTAGTGTCTCGGCCCGTTTAGATTACTTAAGACACAAGTCTTAAGGTTTCTCCCTTGCTCCTATATATAGGACAGGGTTGTACCTCTTTTAATCAACTAATCGAATCAGTTCAATACAATATTCTTTCACATGGTATCAGAGCAAGTTCGCTCTTGAGAGAACCCTAATTCGTCGCCCGGTTCCCTCTCCCATCGCCATGCAACAACAGCCCTAGACGTAGTCGCCGCCTCTCTCTCTGAGAGAGCGCAACCGGGGGAGAACCCGCCTACGGGCGGCCACCGCCGCCTCTTCCATGGCTTAGGCCGGCTGCCAAGCTAGGAACTCCCGGCCTCCATGGCTTTTCTTCCTCGTTCTTAAACGATCAAATATCTTTTATCTACATCGGTGATATATCTCTCGACGATTCCATCAGCCACTGTTTCGGTATCCAGCGCCAACAGCAGCGACATGCACCACATCAAGTTGCCGCCGACCAGCAACAGTGTTTTCGCCGCCAATCCCAGCAAATTACCACCGCTGGACCCGGCCACGTTGTTGTTCCTGCCGCCAATTTATGAGCCGAAGTTGCCATCTAAGTGTCGCTTTGTGCCTTGAGGAATCAACCCAGCTGCTCCCCTCTCCTGCTTTCCGCTAGCAGACACCGTCGTGGCATCCTCTGTGTCGTCTTTACCAGCAAAACTCTACCGCTGCTGCTATGTGTTGCCCATCCGATGATCCAGCATGTTTCTGTTAGCCATCTGCTGCTCCCGCGCGGACACTATTGTTGCCCATGTTCGTCGCCATCAAGCACCGCCGCAAACACTGTTGCAAGCCACCGTTGCTTAGCCACGCAGACACTGTTGCAACCATCGACTCGCACTGCTGCTGTCCACCACCATGTCCTTCTACCCACCACTCTCCACCGCTACCAAACAGCCCTTTTTACTGCCCCCAACTTCTCTATCTCTATTGATATTTGGATCCTTACTCTTATCTATCTTTGGCTAATCGGATCCATTTTTAAGCTAATCGGATTTTTTGCGGGGGCTCCGCCCCCCGCACTTCCAAATTTGTTGCCCTAACGTGCCAAACAAATCCCTATTCAGGTCGAGATTAGATCGATTTAATTTTCTACCCCGATCTTACATTGACCCATTTAGCATATTCTCTCCGGTTATCGGTTTCATTCTCCATATCACAAATTCCTCTCACCAATTCCTTTCCCACCCACCCATCGTGTATGTATCCTTTTTTCCACGTGCAGGGGGGTCCTATATCATTTCTCCACACCAAACACTCACTCTCGTCGTATTTGATGTGCGGGGGGGATAGGGAGGAGAGGAAGAGATGAGAAGAGAGAGAGTATGAGAGAGTATGTATGAGAGAGAATGAGAAGATGATATATGTATTCAGGCTATATATGTTCCAGGCTATTATCTTCATGGAGCTTCGCATTGTTCATCACATCCGTTCTCTACTTCCAGACAGCATTGAAGGATCTTCATTCAGCGTTGACACCGAGCTTCTCGCATTTGTACCGCATTATGTACATCAGGACAAGAGTTTGCTATGCATATTTCAGCTTTCTTAGTTCCTCTTCCTTCGGTGTTAATGGTGGTTCAGTTGATCACTCTTGCTGCATTCTTGAGAGACATGGGTGCTTTTTCAGACTTCTCAGAAGCTCAGCAATTTCAAGCATGCCAAGTGTACATCTGCAAGATTGATTCATCCAGATTTATTGTCACCGAGTTATTTTTATCACGTCTTCTTCGAGCTGCATCTGCTATATTAGCATCGCCTTCCACTGATCTTTTTGAGACTTTCCTTGATGGATGATATCTCCTTTCCTGTCAAGCCCCCAAGGTTCATGCGAGAAGAGTTATGGTACCTACATCGTATCACCAGCATAGCGTCCGTTCGTGTTCGTACCACGTTATGCACGTCTTCTCAAACACTTTGAAGACACCACTACTGCTACATCATCATTGGAGATCCGTGTTCATGCCGCGTTAAGTACGTATTCCAGTGAAGATGACATAGTCATGGTATTGATGATCGTCTGCTCCAAGTGGTGAATTACTGCTGCAGTATTCAGGTTCCATTTCAGATGTTCTTCATTCCAGATGCACTCTACAAGACCATCTCCAAAGCTCGAGGATCTCCAGCCTGCAAAATACAATTTCAAAGAAAAGAGGTGTCGTCATATGATACAGGGGGAGTATTGTTAAAGGGGGGGTATCAATCTTTTTGTATGGGGAGTGATATTTATCTTTTATCATTTCTATCTTTTCTTTTATCGAGTCCTGTAACTCCAAGCTTGGACATGTGTTTCACCCATGATCCAGCTTGAGAGGGAGTGTTAAAGAGTATATATTAGCCTATTTAAATAATAGGTTAATTAGTTAGTGGGCCTTTAGTGTCTCGGCCCGCTTAGATTACTTGGGATACAAGTGTCAGGGTTCCCCCTTGCTCCTATATATAGGACAGGGCTGTACCTCTTTTAATCAACTAATCGAATCAGTTCAACACAATATTCTTTCACAGTTTCTTATTGATAAATGGGTGAACCCCTCTCCTATATATCAAAGAGGAGGCAAGTAAAATGAAGTAGACATAACCCTAATGGAGTAGGAGTCCATAAACTAATGAGCCTAATAGACTTGGGCCCATATACTATTTTATTCTAACAAGGTTCAATGGCCATTCAGTGATATATCTTAAAATGGAAATTGAAGCAATCATGTGTAAAGTTGACTACATATTGCATATATGATCTTTGAGGATTAGAACCATTTGTGGTTCTTCTGGATGGTCCACGTTTTCTTGCTTATGACGTGTTATATTCTTTTTTCTTGCTTATGTTGCAACATATATTATTAATAACTACATGTTGTTGTGCATACTTTATTATTATACTTCTTGATCTAAGACTATTCATAGAGTATTATTTCTTATCACCATTGTTCACCAAATCAATTGTGCATAATTAGGAGACTAGCTATTCGTACCACGCCATCCCAAAACTGCTCATTACGCCATCCTGAAAAAAAAGGCACATCCAAGCTCATAGAGGAGACATAGATCTAAGCCTACTCAAGGTAAGTAACCTAGATAGAGATGTAGGGTTAAAAAAGGGAAAAGTAACAATAAAAGAGGAAGAAATGAAAAAGTCAGTCCTATATTTGGTATCCTGATTTATTTAGTAAAGGAAATATTTTAGTTTGCATATAAGAGAGAGAGAGAGAGTATAACATAATACTTTTTCCAGTTCCATATACAGGAGAAAATATTCAACTTTACCTGTAACTCAGTAACCTGATGGTGTAAGGTAACGGTCCTTTGAAGAAGAGAAGAAAAACAAGTTACCATAAGCTGCACACAAAATAAGACACATTCAGAAAAGAGAGCTCAAGTAAGACATAATAAGTTACCATAAGCTGCACAAATAAGTTGGTCAAGTTTGGGTTGGTTCATTGCAATTTGCACATCAGGCAAGGGTTTTATAATTAATTAGTACTTTAAAGCACCTTCTTATCTCCTATGTGCATGGAAGCAACCTGTATGCAGCATGTCTGCATATGGCGTTTGGTCATTTCCAGAAAGAACGAAAGCAGCACTGCCATTCTGTAGCTTGTATGTTGCATATTAAAGAATACTAATCCAGTTTCATAAAACCATCCACATCTCTAAGAAAAGGTCTGACCCTTCATATAGCTAAGTATTTTATTCTACTAAAAAAACAATTGATGGGTCATCAGCAGGTACGGGCAGGTCCATCTGCTTGATATAGGGATCGATGGCCGGATTTATATATTTCTGATGGGTATCTAAATCTTGTAGACGTGCCCAGTATGACAGCTGACTCAAGGAGAATCACTCATTTTGACAGGTCCAAGCAATTAGAAATTTTAGAATCAAATAACAGATTATTGTATAGGTACTTTGATTAATGCAAGTCAAACAGAAGACCAACTTCAACTGTATAATCCTGTATAGAAATGTCATGAAGATCTTAGAGACAACAACCAATAAAAGATCTTGAATAGGGATAAAGTTAGACAAAATGGAAATACATCCATAAAAAAACTAAATTATTACTTACAATGCTGCAACCTATATACCTAATAAAATATATCTACTAGGGTATATGAAAAGAAGCAGCATATAAAGACAGAAGGAACCAGTGAGACCAAATCTCGACACAAAAAAATCATTTTTTAAGTATAATAATGTCCTTTCCCTGTTATTAAAAGTATTAGGCTCAGTCCAACATGGGAAATCCCAGTGATTAGATCCTAGATTTGTTATCAAGAGGTCTCAAGTCAAGCCCTGGGGACGGCATGAATAGAATCGCCATTTGTTATAAAAAAAATATTGTAGCTCAAAGTAGATTGACATGGTGGCCATAGGGTTTCCCCTACGCTCTGGAAACTACATAGAATTAGTTGAATACCTCATGTTGTTAGTCAGTCAATTGACTGTGTTTGCACATCCCCCCACCACCACCACCCCACCCCTTGTGCAATTTGTTAAGCCCGTGCATAAAGGGCCAGGGTCACCAAACATTTTAAGCATATTTGAAAAAGCATGTCACTTTGCCCTGTTTTTAAATGTACTGTGTCCAAGTGAAGGAGTAGACATCGACGTGTTGGCCCTAGGATTCTCCCTAGGCTCTGACAACTGCAATCGGCCGCTATTCCTGATTGCATTCCCTTAGGCCTTCTGGTAAGGCAACGTGTGGAGAGTTAGAGCCACCACGTGACCTCAGTTTTGTGACCATTGAAGCCTCCTATAGACCAGGGTAACTTTAAACTTCATCATCATCATCATCATCATCATCATCTAATCCTCAATCTCAACCGTGTTGGGGTCGGTTACATAAATCCTTCTTTTCCAATCAGCCTTGTTATGGGTCATACTCAGATCAAGATGTAATGATTCAAAATATCTCTTTATAAGCACTTTCCAAGTTAATTTAGGTTTGCCTCTGCTTCCTTTAGTTGGGTTTAACTCAATAACCTTACTTCGAATAGGTTCATTTTTCGGTCTGCGTTGCACATGTCCATACCATCTTATAGACGGCCTTCAAGCAACTTGTCATCGATGCTCACCACCCCCACTTTTTTTTGATATAGTCATTCCTCAAACGATCTTTCCTCGTCTTCCCGCACATCCATCTCAACATACACATTTCAGTCACATTCATCTTGTTGAGACCTTGTTTCGTCACTGCCCAACATTCACTCCTATAGAGATATGTTGTGTTTTGTTGAGTGTCATGTGCATAGCATGTGCCTCACTTATGTTTTTACTTCTGTAGTTTAGTCCCATATTGCTCATCTCTAGTTTAGTCTCTAATCCCTTCTGTTATAAAAGAGATTGTATTCTACACTGGTTTATTCACTCAATAAGCAATACCCAATTTCTCTATATGGTATCAAGAGCAGGTCTGATTCCCCGAGTGTCATTTTCCCACCCTGCCCCTATGCCCTAGTCCTTCAGCCCCCCCCCCCCGGCTGTCACCTGACCCCCCCCCCGGCGCCCCTCCCCCCCTTTCCGTCGCCGCCCCTCCTTCCTCCACCCGTCGCCGCCCCTCCTTCCTCCACCCGCCGCCCCTCCTTCTCCCTCCACCCGCCACCGCTCACCTGCCCCTGCCCTCTTTTCCTCCTGTTGTCCTCCTCTCTTTTTTCCTCCAGCTCATTTCCACACGTGCAACCTTTCGGACAGCTATAGCCATCACACGTTGAGAGTCTCCTATCTCGCCAATTCGTTTTCTGTCTGCGCCTCATGATGGAATATTGATCTTCCTCATGACGGCGTAGGTTCCTTTATCATTCCATCTGCCCAACATGGGTCCCTTCTGATCTAATGTGTCAGGTCTCTGTTGCTGCTACTGCCCCATAGCGGGTTCTTTATCCACTGCCTGTCGTTGCGCCGTCTCTTCACTACTGCCCTACCACTGCTCATCATGGCTTCAGTTGAGCCTCCTCCTTCTCTGTGTGTGACCACTGTCAAGCTCGATGGCTCTAATTACCATCTGTGGTCGGCGTCCTTCGTCCTCTATGTCAAGGCCCAAAGCCGGTACTCACATCTTACTACGGATCCTCCTGCTGCCCCTGCTGCTACGACTAATGAAAAAAGCAAGCAAACTTATGCACAATGATTCAAAGACGACTATGGTGTTATGTCCTGGCTTCTTAAAAGCACCGACCCGGGGATCAGTCAGTCCCTATTATGCCTTCATGATGCTAAGGCAATGTGGGACCAGCTCGCCCATGTTTACTCCCATCAACAAAATCCGAAACGTGTTTTGAAATTTTCAAAAACCTGGCCAAGGAGTTTTCTTCTGACACTTCCATCGAGGACTTCTACAACCAGTGATCTGCTCTCTGGAATGAGTATGAAATCTACCATCCTTTGATAGCCGACATAAAAGAAGCCCAGAAGCAGCGCAATGAACTACAACTGGTCCAATTTCTGGTTGCCCTTCCTGCTTCCTTCTCTGGCGTGGTCGATCAGATTATGTCGAGTGACCCTCTGCCCACTCTTCGAGACGTCCTTAAGAGAGTTCAAAGACTACCGTCGGTGACCTCCAATCTTGTTACTGAGCATCCTACTCTAGCTGTTCGCATTGCTGACTCTAGACGTGGCCGCGGTCGAGGCTACGGTCGTGGCGGACGTCTACCTCCCACTGGTGGACGCGACTCCTCTACTGTTTTTGGACAAGGTCGAGCTACTGGCCTTCGCTTCTGCAACTGGTGTGGTCGTGATAATCACAATGAAGATAGGTATTGGTAAGCCAGCCTGGGCTAACCAGGCCTCTACAGAAACCGCCACTGATACTGCATCTAACCAACTGTCTGCTCCACCATCTACTGAATGGCTTCGCTCAGAATTCGAAAAGTTTTTCCAAGAGCACATGACTCAGCTACCTTGGACATCTGTTGTTGGTTCCTCCGCCATGCTTGCCTCTCCTTCTGCTGGTAACAATAAATGGTGCGTTGATTCTAGTGCGTCTGTCCATATGGCTGGCAACATCCAATTATTTTCTACTTTGAGTAAAACCTCTAACATTCCATCTGTCACCGTTGCAAATGGCTCTAAGACTCCTATTCATGGCATTGCCACTGTTCCTCTATCTCGAAAGTTGCATCTTCAATCTGTTTTATACATACCACAATTTCCTGTTAATTTATTATCTGTCAGTAAAACTGTAAACCATCTTCAGTGCTCTATTAAATTTGATCCCTCTGGTTGTATTTTGAAGGATCTCCGCACGAAGACGATGATTGGTTCGGGCCATGAAGGACCAGATGGACTATACAACTTGGATGGATTGCCTGCAGCATCTGCTCTTCTGTCTACATCAGTCACATGACTTCAGTGGCATTTCCGGCTGGGTCATCCGTCTGCTACAAAATTGAAGCATTTATTTCTTGCATTATCTGAAAACACTTTTTCTTGTGCATCTTGTGTTTTGGGAAAACAAACGCGGTCTGTATTTCCCGCTAAAAAGGAAATTGGTTCTAAGGCACCTTTTGATATTGTTCATGCGGACATTTGGGGTCCATGCTCTGTTTTGAGTCACTCAAGTGTTAAATATTTTTAGACTATTATTGATGATTATTCCCGTACTACTTGGTTGTTTTTGCTCAAAGATCGTGGCACTGTTTTGGACAACATCCGTGTCTTCTTTTTTGAAATACAGACCCAGTTCAATAAACCCATTAAAATCTTCCGCACCGATAATGCCCTAGAATTTATGCAAAAGTATGTCACATCTTTTTGTTCTGATCGTGGCACTATCCATCAAACCACCTGTCCTTACACTCCACAACAGAATGGTGTTGCTGAACGGAAAAAACGCCACTTATTAGAGGTTGCTCGCACCCTTCTTATTCATTATAAAGTCCCTCACTGTTTTTGGCCTGAGGCGGTTTCTATTGCATGCTATCTTATAAACCGTATGCCATCCTCTGTTTTACAGAATCATATCCCTTACTCCATTTTGTTTCATGATGCACCCCTATTCTCTGTCCCTCATATTTTTGGGTGTACTTGCTTTGTTAAAAATTTATACCCAAGAATGACGAAACTTGATCCTCGCTCCACTAAATGCATCTTTTTGGGATATTCTAGAACCCAGAAATGTTATCGCTACTTGGATCCGGTACTCAAACAATGGTTTTTCAGTGCGGATGTGATCTTCTTTGAGCATATGCCCTATTTTTCTGATGATGGAGCAATGTTATCCAGTGATATGTTGTCACCCACGCCTCTACCAAATATTGTTGAAGACTTGCCTTCTAACCAGCTTGAAGGTCGCCCCTTGCAAGTAAACAAACATCGGCCAAAGACAAGTGCTCCTTCCATGGCACCTCTACAACCAATTCCTCCGTCTGCGGAAGATCAAACAAACACTGAGGTAACTTCTGACTTGCACCTTCCTATCATCCTGTACAAAGGTGTTCGCTCCTGCACTAAACATCCTCTCAGTCATTTCTGCTCTTCTACAAATCTGCATAACAGTTTTGTTTACTTTACTCTTGCACTTTCTGTTGTCACTATTCTGAAGACTGCTACAGAGGTTCTAGTTATTCCTGCATGGAAACAGGCAATGGATCAGGAAATGCAGGCGCTTTGTGATCGCAAGACATGAGAACTTGTGGATCACCCTACTGTTGGCTGCCGTTGGGTCTTCGCCATTAAGTATCAACCTGATAGGACAATTGAACGCCTGAAAGCTCGACTTGATGCAAAAGGCTACACACAGACATATGGTGTTGACTATTTTCAGACTTTCTCTCCTGTTGCACGATTAAATTCCGTTCGAATTTTTATTTCTGTTGTTGTTAATAAAGACTGGTCTCTCTTTCAATTAGATGTCAAAAATGCATTTCTCTATGGAAATTTACAGGAGGAAGTATACATGGAGCAACCACCCGGTTTTGTTGTTCAGGGGGAGTCTGCCCTTAAAATCTGTAAATTGAAAAAGGCCATCTACGGTCTCAAACAGAGCCCACGTGTTTGGTTCGACAAGCTCAGTCAGATCTTAGTCACTTTTGGCTTTCGTCACTCTCACTCTGATCATTCAGTCTTTATCCGCAAAACAGTGGCTGGACTTGTCATTCTTATTGTTTATGTTGATGATTTTATTTTATCGGGCAGTGATACCGTGGGCATACAGGCAGCTAAAACCTACTTAGAAAAACATCTTGTCACTAAAGATCTCGGAAAGCTAAGATATTTCTTAGGCATTGAGGTTTCCAGACCATCTGCAGGGTTATGTCTCTCTCAACGGAAATATGTACTTGATCTCTTGCAGGAAGCTGGTGTGCTGGGCTGCAAATCAGCTAACACTCCCCTTGACCCAAATATAGATTGGGACGATGAAAATTCTCCTTATGTTGATCATCACCAGTTCAGAAGGCTGGTAGGCTAGCTTATTTATCTGACGGTCACAAGAGTTGACCTCACTACTGCCATGGGATTCATCAGTAGGTACCTTGATAAACCCTGACAGTGTCACTAGGATGCTATATGTCACATTCTGAGGTATCTTAAAAGCTCTCCAGGAAAAGGCTTGTTATATAAGAAGCATGGCCACTGTAATCTATCTGGCTTCTCAGACTCTGACTATGCAGGAAGTCGTTCTGATCGTAAGTCAACCTCAAGATATTATACATTTGTGGGTGGAAATCTTGTTACCTGGCGAAGCAAAAAGCAGACTGTTGTAGCCAGATCTAGTGCAGAGGCAGAATATCGAGTTATGGCTCATATTGCATGTGAACTTTTGTGGGTCCAGAGTCTCCTTCAGGAGTTCGATATCTCCTATTCCAGCCCTGTACCGATGTTTTGTGACAACAAGGCCCCCATTTTTATTGCGAGCAACCCCACTTTTCATGACCGGACTAAATATATTGAGGTCGATTGTCACTTCGTTCGAGAAACTGTCCTTTCTGGCTGGATTTGCACTCCATATCTCAGCACTAAAAAGCAAGTTACGGACATCTTCACCAAGAAACTTCCTAAAGCTCGTTTTCATACTCTTGTAGACAAGTTGGGCATGTTCAACATCTACGCTCCAGCTTGAGGAGGAGTATAGAGATATGTTGTGTTTTGTTGAGTGTCATGTGCATAGCATGTACCTCACTTATGTTTTTACTTCTGTAGTTTAGTCCCATATTGCTCATCTCTAGTTTAGTCTCTAATCTCTTCTGTTATATAAGAGACTGTATTGTACATTGGTTTATCACTCAATTAGCAATACCCAGTTTCTCTATAACTCCCATATAGCATGGTTGGTTGTATAGCTATTCTGTAAAACTTGCTTTTTAATCTGAGAGGGGTCTTCTGGTCACATACTACTCTAGTTGCATTCCTCCACTTCAACCATTCTACTGTGGTCCTATGACAAATATCATCTTGAACCTCACCTTCCCTTTCAATAATAGATCCCAAGTAACGAAACTTTACATATTGGTACATCCATTCCATCCAACTTGATTCCACCATTCACAGTTCTGGATTGGCTAAAATTTTAATGCATATATTCGGTATGCTTTTACTTATCATAAATCCATTAGATTCCAATGCATTTCTCCAAAGTTCAACTTCATCATTCAATATTTCTTTTCTTTCATCAATCAACAAAATATCATCAGCAAATAACATGCGCCAAGGGATATTATCTTGAACATGCTTTGTCAATTCATCCATACCAAGAACAAATAGATAAGGGATGAGTGATGATCCTTGATGTACACCAACAGTGATAGGAAAAGTTTGTGTCTCTACTTCAGGAGTCCTAACACTTACAGTTGAGCCATCATACATGTCTTTGATTAGGTCAATATATTGGATAGGCACACCCTTTTTATGTAAAACCCTCCATAACACTTCCTTGGGTACTTGATCATAGGCCTTTTCTAGATCAATAAACACCGTATGAAGATCTCTTTTGTTTTCTCTGTACTTCTCCATGAGCCTCCTTATCAGAAAAATAGCATCAGTTTTTTTATCTTCTCGGCATAAAACCAAACTGGTTGACTGAAATTTGTGTACTCAATCTTAGCCTTTGCTCTACGATCCTCTCCTAAAGCTTCATAGTGTGACTCATCAACTTGATATCTCTACAGTTTGTGCAGATCTAAGCATCTCATGTATTCTTATAGAATGGGACTATAGTACTATTTCTCCATTCATTCAGCATCTTCTTTGTCTTCATAATCTTGTTAAAGAAATTTTTTAACCACATAGCTCCTTCATCCCCCATATTCTTCCATACATCAATAGGAATATCGTATGGACCACATGCCTTTTTTCATTTTTATCTTTTTTCAAAGCTTTCTTGACCTCAGATAGTGAAACTTGTCGTGTGTAAGTGATACTTCTTGCATTCATGCCACTCACGTCTCTTACATTGTTCACAGTATCTCCAATGAAAAGCTTATGAAAGTAGCTTCCCCATTGTTCTTTATATCATCATCATTCACCTACACTCTGTCATCTTCGTTCTTGATGCATTTTACTTGACTCAAGTCTCTTCATTTCCTTTCTCTTATATGGGTCATTTTATAAATATCTTTTTCCCCTTCTCGAGTGACCAACTTATTATGTATGTAAACTCAAACCTAGCAACTAATGAGAAAACATCATGACATTTGCATCTATGAAGAGAGTGGTAAGTGAAGAAGGTGATCAGCATCTAGCACCTATACACCCCAACCGACACCTCCCTCATGTCCCCCTTGTAGTATTCACACCTACCCGAGATGCAAGTGCAAACACCCAGAACGTTACAGGCATCCTTCATACTTCCGACAACAGTGAGATATCTATTACATGTGATAGACACCCAACCAACTAAGTTCTCCAATGATGTGATTGCCAAGCAAAACAGTGACAATCAGTAACCAAGGACTTCTTTGATTTATAAGTCAAGATCATTATGTCAATTTATCATAAGCAAAGCTATACAAAGGAGGCATATAGAGATATCCCACTCTAAAGAAGCTATACAAACAATATATTGGTCATCACATTATCTTTTCACTGTGAAAATTCCTTGGTAGGGATATTGGCTATGCTACACTCAATAAGAGGATTTTATTATGTTACAACATATTGGTTGGTATTAAATAATTAACTTAAATCGTAGATACTATATCAACCAATCCTTGCAATCTAAGGATTCAGAGAAAGCATTAAGGTTCCTAGACGACGCTAGGTTTGTTGATTGTGCATGCTAGGTTTCCTGATTTGGAGGCAATGAATGAGCCCACAAGCACAACTACCTAGATCACATATCCTCGCCTTCATATGATGCATAATCATAAAAAAATCTATGAGAACTTGGTTATTTGAATAGCGTACCACCCATATTAACGTCAACATTGAGACGCGACAATGTGCAAATTCACAAGGATGGCAATTAAGATAAGACCTACAGAAACATCTTGTTTTTTGCTTTTTAATGGAAAGAGATCTTAGCTGTACGAATCTTTGTGGCTCATCTACCTAAATTATGGAAGATACAAACACATGAAAACTCATCGGGCTACAGGAATACTTGATCAAATCAGAGTACATTAGAGAACATTACCACAGTGAAAAAATTATAAAGAAAGAGGAAACTTTGATACTCGCATGCAATATGTAGAGAACAGAAAGTGTATATTAGTGTATGTTTATCTACATGGATAGAGGGAAGTGGACAAATCCAGCTACATGATGTGGGACAAACTAAAGAGGAAGAAATAAGTTGTGTCATAAAGAGTAGATAACGTGAATGGTTGTTGGGAGAATTGGAACACATTGACCTGTGTTCCCTGCTCTTCCTTTATATAGGAATAAATCATTACAAGACATTAGGATTCACACTGAGACTAGGCTAGTACATCATGTAATAGGACATTGGGTTATTTACAAACTAACCATGTTAGTTAACTAATTACACTAATTATATTCTAACATCAGCCCTCCTGTTGGTGCATATATATCACAAGCACTAGTCAGTTATGTAAAAGTTAGTCTCTATACCCATTTACAGACCTGGTGAAGAAGTTTGGTAGTTGATCTTCTGACTTGACCTGTATACGCTTTTTTTATACCCCCTTGCAGTTTCTCCATATAAAATGACAATCTACCCACCTGTTCTTTGTCTACTCATGAAAGACAATATCAGAAACAATATGTGTTGCAGCTTCTAATTCAAGGCATGGAAAACCGAGTTCTTCCACAAGGTGTTCGATCCATAACAACTGACAAGTAGCTTTGCCATTGCTCTATGTTCAGATTCCGCACTTGATTACCATTAGAGAGTCTGTTTATTTATGTTATTATGTGTTTTTGTAATATGGGCCCAAATATCTCTTGGCCTATTAGGGTTAAGTTGTGTCTTGTATGCTCCCTGTTCTCCTATATATAGGAGCAGGGTTTCTCTTATCAATACATCAACTAGCCGTCTTTTATTCTCTAAGATGGTATCCGAGCAGTGATCCAACCTTAACCCTAGAGGAGACAAAAAAAATTCCTCCGCTTGCGGGCAGAAGCCGACCTTCTTGGCTTAGCTGCCCATCGGGTGCTGCCGTGGATCTTCTCCATGCTTACTACCTCTAATCCACTTCTATCATCTCCGTGCCATTACTGCTGCCGCTAGTAATCTCCTATTGCGGTAAATCTTTCCCCCGTAACGTCAACCGAAAAAAACCAAGATCCCGACCCTTCCCTCCTTGTTCTAGTAATCCCACCCGTACCCCCTAAGCCGCCACTACCCTCTTTTACATCTGCTGCTAAATTCATCACAGCATGTGCGGCTACCCACCCTACTACCCAGATCCTGTCGATATCCCTTGCTAGCCTCCTATGAAGAAGCCTGCTGCTATGAAAAACAAACCTGCAAAAGCCAAGTTGTCAGGGCCGCTAAGCCCGTTGCTGCGAGGACGGCTTCCAATGCCACCAAAGCCACAAACCAACTTTTTGTTGTCTGTTAACCACCATCAATCTCCTAATTAGTCATCGATTCTACTCCAAAAGCACCCGCCCCACGTAGATACCCCTGCATATCACTCCATCCATTGACGCCAGGGACTTCTCCAACTGCCCCAGAGCCGAATGAAGCCTGTTTAAGAGGGGATGCTTGCGTTGCATACTGCTATCATTTGATTGTGTGCAGACTAATGACTATTCTGAGAAAACAAGTCGGCGTCCGGATACCTCTATTCCTAGTGCACGAATCATCAACGACATAAGTCAGAATACAAAGGCTACTCACAACTCAATCAGTGAGCTCACATGATTCGACCGTCTATCAATAAATAAATCCAACTTCAGCAAGAGATATTTTACCATTGAGAATTTTATGAGTGCCTGATCAGATTTTTTTTTGGATATTTTCTTACATATGCTTCTTCCCAATGTCAGATTCATGGTTGATTTTCCTTCAAAAATCTCTGCTCATTACTGTTCACGGCTCTGATACCATGTTGAAAATAATATTGTATTGAATGCAATGGGATGAATACAAGATTAGACACCCTCTCCTTTATATAGGAGAGGGGAGACGCCCTAAGACTTAAGACGCAAGTAATCTAAACGGGCTGAAATACAAAAGCCCAATAACTAATTAACCTATTAACTAAATAGGCTAATATAGACTCTCTAACACATTTCTTTCATTTTTTGCTGCTCTGGGCGTCCTTTCCTTCAGATCTGGTGTACTGCTACACTACGTCATTGTAACACGTGCGGGATTTTGGGAGCTTCCAATACTTTCCTTCATGGTTTCTGTCGGCTTCCAGTGGCTTCTTGGAGAGGGAGAGAGTCTTCCACATGCCTTAGAGGAGTTAGTGCATCTTTTTTTGGCCGTATTACAGGTTCATCCTGCTCTTGATATCCGGCTCCATTACGGCCTACCAAGGTGTCATCTCTCCTTAGGACCTGCTCCTTTTGGGTCGTCTATGTCTTGAGCATCTCCTACCCTAGCTGCCAAACCATCAGATTTCTATGGAATGAGCTGGAGTTTCATCTTCTAACCTCTATGTTGCCACTGCGTACTTTTTCAAGCTGATGGTCTTCTATCCGGATACGTCGACTCTACTTTCTCCTTTTGTTCGTGCTTTATTTGCATGTTGACATTGTCCATGCTTTACGCATGTTGACTCTTTACTTGTCCGTGCTTTCTTTGCTCGTTGACTACTAGTGTGAACCAGTACTCTCTAGACTTTTATACTATGAACCCGCACTCTCCGACTTGTCTGTGTTTTGCGCACGTTGACTCTTTACTTGTCCATGCTTTGTGTGCATGTTGACTTTCTACTACTGTGATCCAGCACTCTCTGACTCGTCCGTGCTCTGTTTCGCACGTTGACTACTACTGATGTTGTGACCTAACACTCTCTGGGCTGCAACGTCAACGACTGTGATAAAGACAATGATGCTTTGTTGTTGCTTACTTCTGCTCCAGATGATCAAGAAACTTATGCGATCTGCTTGCCTGCTATGGAGTGTCTACTTGAAGGGGAGTGTCTGAGTGTTTGAGTGCTTTATTGTAATATTGAGGGGGAGAAAATTCTTGTATGGGCTTGGTTTATCCTTTTATTTTGTTTCTTTATTTTTTTTAGTCCAACTCTCTGTTTGCAAGTTGATTTGGGATTCTCCCAACTTCAGCTTGAGAGGGAATGTTGAGAGTTATTTAGTTATTGTTTTTATGGGCCTAAGTGTTTTGGCCCATTAAGGTTTGTCTTATGTCTATACGCTTCCCTGCCTCCTATATATAGGAGTAGGGTTTCTCTTATCTAATAGAACAAGCAGCCATCTTTTATTCTCTAAGAGTTTCCACGTATGCAATTGTAAAACAACACGTGAAATGGAGAGCTTAGGGTTACACAATGTGTGTACCCTTGTATTTATACTAAAAGAACATTTACAGTGAGGTCCATATATAACAGTAAATTAACAAAACACTCAATAAAGGCATATATATTAACACTCCCCCTCAAGTTGGAGCATAGATGTCAATCACGCCCAACTTGTCCACCAGAGAATAGAAGTGCTTCTTTGCAAGCAGTTTTGTGAATATGTCAGCAACCTGGTCATCAGAACGGGTGAAAGGTGTGCAGATTTTCCCAAATAGAATAGCTTCCCTGATGAAGTGGCAGTCAACCTCAATATGTTTTGTGCGCTCGTGATATACAGGATTGTTGGCAATGAAAATAGCAGCTTTGTTATCACAGTGCATCAGAGTAGCGGAAGACGACTCAATACCAAAGTTTTGTAGAAGAGACTGCACCCACAGAAGTTCACAGGCAGTATGGGCCATGGCCCTATATTCAGCTTCAGCACTAGATCTAGCAACAACATTTTGTTTCTTGCTGCGCCAGGTGACAAGATTACCCCCTACATATGTGCAGTAGCCAGAAGTGGATTTCCTGTCAATCTTGCTCCCTGCATAGTCAGAATCAGAATAGCCTTCTAGAGAACAGTGCCCATTTTTCTTGTAATGGAGGCCCTTGCCAGGTGACTTCTTTAGATATCGCAAAATGTTACATAGAGCCAAGGAATAAGGTATCCGATTTCGATACCGTTTCGACAGCACGGAAACCGAAATTTATGGAAATTTCGACAAAAATTTCGATAAATGCAATTGTGCCCGTTTTGACGCCAAAATGAACGAATTAATTTATGAAATTTTATAGGCGTCATCTCTACACCTAAATGCATTGTTTTATGCAATAAAATTTTATGTGGGGGTAGGTTAGGGAGGGGTCCTTCATGTGGGAGGTAAGGGAACTGTCCTGTTTATTGAGGATTTCGATGACAAAATGTAGGAATTAAGTTATGTAATTTTGCAGTTATGAGCTATATACATGCATGTACTTATTTGTGTTATAACATCTCATATTCGATATGTAGGGCGTCCTCCACACATTTTACTTGGGTTGATAGTTTGCTGTTGATATTGACTCGACAGTCAACCATTTCATTGGCCCTAAGAACATTAATGCAATGTTTCCAAGTAAAATCATTATTTTTTGGTGTATTTGGCTTCCTAGGACCCTCATTGTCTAATAAACCACCACTAGGATACATGTTGTCCGCATTGAAGAAAATAAAATATAGCATAAAGCATGCATCGTATTAGTATTTGATAATTTGAGTAGCAAATATTAGGGAATGCAATGTAATTATGATATATTATAGGTATATGCTATGCATGAGTAATAAATGGTGAAATAACCCCAATCCCCCTTTAGTCCTATTAAAAAAACAACAATAACATAAAGGATTGCAATTATCGAAACTTCCATCGAAATTTCCATCGAAATTTTTCAATTTGTGTACAAAAAACCTCGAAATTGGCGAAATTCATCGAAACCGTCGAAATTTTTGTCGAAATTTCGATAAATGCAATCTTCTTGCCAATTTCGATTGAAATCGATATAGTCGCATGTTTCGGTACCAGATGCTACCGAAATCGGTATTTTGGGGCGAAATTTCGGTGATTTCGCCGAAACCTCATTCCTTGCATAGAGCATCCCAGTGACATTGTCTGGGTTTATCCAAGTACCTGTTAAGAAGCCCCACAGCAGTAGATATGTCAGCTCTAGTTACCGTCAGATATATCATCTTACCAATCAATCTCCTGTATTTCTTGTTATCAGCAAACAACGGAGAAGAATCATCATCTCAATTAACATTGGGATCTAGAGGCGTGTCAGCTGGCCGTGCACCAAGCATACCAGTTTCTTGTAACAGATCCAGTACATATTTCCTTTGAGATAGAACAAGAGCATTAGAGGTTCTAGACACTTCTATGCCCAAAAAATAGCGTAGTTTTCCCAGATCTTTAGTAGCAAAGTGCTTGCAGAGATGGCTTTAGTGGCCTGAACAGCAACAGAATCACTGCCAGATAGAATGATATCATCAACATATACAATAAGTATCACAATGCCAGAGGAAGTCTTTTTCGTAAAGACAGAATGATCAACCTGTGACCTCTGAAAACCAAAGGCAGTCAAAATTTTGCTCAACTTATCAAACCAAGTACGAGGACTCTGTTTGAGCCCACTAATAGATTTCCTCAGCCTGCTGACTTTATGTGACTCCCCCTGAGCAACAAACCCAGGAGATTGCTCCATATAGACCTCCTCTTGCAGATCACCATATAAGAAAGCATTTTTAACATTCAGTTGTACTAGAGGCCAATCAAGATTAACAGCAACAGATAAGAGAACTCTGACAGAATTAAGACGGGCAACAGGTGAAAAGGTTTCAAAGTAATCAATATCATAGGTCTGTGTACATCCTTTAGCAACAAGATGTTCCTTCAGACGTTCTACTGTACCATCTGGTTGATATTTGACAGCATAAACCCATCTGCAGCCTACAGGCTTACAGTGAGGAGGTGGATCCACCAACTCCCAAGTCTGTCGGTCAGAAAGAGCAAGCATTTCCTCCTTCATAGCAGTAGTCCAAGCGGTACTTTGCAAGGCATCATGTACAGTCTTTGGGATGGCAATAGCAGATAATGCAGTGACAAAATTGCTAACATGAACACTTAAATGATCAGTAGATACATAATTAGCAATATTGTGGATAGTGTAGGAACGAGTGCCCTTCCTAAGAGCAATAGGTACATCAAGATCAGAGATTACCTCTGGTGATGCAGAACCTTCTGCAGGAGAAGATTAGCTTGGATTGGGGGGGGGGGGGGGTCTTGTGCAGGTTGAGATATGTTCCTGCACTGATAAACAATAAGAGGAGGTGTCGGTTGTACAGAAGTAGTGGCATCAGAAACACAGTCACTAGTAATAGGCAGCGGAGAAGCAATAAGCTCAGACTGAAGACTATCTCCTTGAGTAGAGTAGTATGGTGTACCCTCAAAAAAGACAACATCGTTGTTTGTGAACCATCTCTTGGTAGTTGGGCTATAGCATCTATATCCTTTCTGTGTACGAGAATACCCCAAAAAAATACATTTTTCAGCACGTGGAGATAGTTTATCATGCGTTAGGCCAAGCAACTTTACAAAGCATGTAGAGACAAATATGCGAGGAGGTACAGTAAATAAAGGTTTATCAGGATTCATAATTTGCACAAGTATTTTATTTCCAATTACCGAAGAAGGCATCCGGTTTATTAGAAAATAGGCAATCAAGATGGCTTCTGGCCAGAATCCCCGAGGTACATTAGCATGCAACATAATAGTTCTAGCAACTTCTAGTAAGTGTCTATTCTTTCTTTCAGCAATGCCATTCTGCTGAGGTGTGTATGCACAAGAAGTCTGGTGTATAGTGCCAACGGATTTACAGAACAACTCAACCTCTTTTTGAACAAATTCAAGTGCATTATCCATTCTAAAAAATTTAACAGGCATAGAGTATTGTGTTTTCATCTCAGCAAAAAAGAATTTAATTGTGGACAGAACTTCAGATCGACTTTTCAAAAGAAATAACCATGTGGCCCGAGAAAAATCATCAATGAACAGAATAAAATATTTGTTGCCAGATAGACTAGGGACATGACATGGACCCCATACATCAGCATGAATAAGATCCAAAACATTTTTACTACTAATCTGAGAACGTTTAGGATAAACAGCCCTAGTCTGTTTGCCTAACTGACACGATTCACGTTGAAACACATTTGTTCCTACATCAGATACAATATGACGCAATTTCTCAAATGATGGGTGTCCAAGTCTGTAGTGTCACTGTAAAGCCGATACTGAAGAAGATACTGCAGAAGCCAGAGCCACATTGTCCACTCTTTTCAGATTGTCTAGGTAATACAAACCATCAGATCTTTCATGCCCCCCACCAATCTTCATCCTCGTGTGAAGGTCCCGAAAAACACATGAACCAGGCACTAAAGTCAGGCTACAGTTCAGGCTACGCAAAGTCTTGCTAACAGATAATAAATTCAGCGGAAAACGAGGCACATATAGAGCAGATTTCAGCACAATATCAGACACAATGTCTCCAATCCCCGAAACGGCAGACTTGGAGACATCAGCAAGCATAACAGACGAATTAGTAGTCGGTCTAGATAAACTTCTAAACAACGACCGATTCCCAGAAATATGAGAAGACGCGCCTGAATCTATGACCCATTTTGTATTATCAGTAGTAGAGGATGGTGCAGTAAGGAAGGCAGTGTCACAACCAGAGTATGTCGCAGCATGTGCTCTAGTGGTGGTGGTAGTAGATGACGAGCCAGTACGCTCCAGCAACAGGCACTCGACCTCAGCACGAATGAAGTCAGCAGTAGAAGTACACGGGACATCAGGCTGGGTAGACACCTCAGAAGATGTAGTAGCCTCAGTGGCCGCATTGGCCCAAGCTGGTTTGCTGTATTTCTCCCAGCACTTTTCTTCAACATGGTTAGACCGGCCACAGAAGTTGCAGAAGCGTTGGTCAGTCTAAGGACGAGCAGCAGCAGTAGCAGGTCCAAAAGATGCTCCACGACCTAAAGAGTTCCTCCCCCTGCCAGCACCAAGAGGAGGACGAGCGTCATACGAGCGACCGCGTCCACGGCCACGGCCAGACATTGCAGCAAAAGCAGTAGTATCACCCGTATCAGCAGGAGTCTCAGATGACGATGCAGGCAAGCGTTGTAGTCTCTGAAAGGCAGTCTGTAGAGTAAGCAGCGGATCACTGGCGAGAATCTGATCCACCACCCTGGCATAGGAATCAGGTAGGCCACAGAGGAACTGGACTACTTGCAACTCCTGTCGCTATCGTTGCATAGTAGCCAAATCAGTAGACAAGGGATGGTAGGCTTCCAATTCCCCCCACAGTCCCTTGAAAGCAGAGAAGTAATCCATTAGATCAGATCTAGAGAACCGCAGGCGGCTGAGCTACTTGTTGATATCAAACACCTTCTTGGGATTCTGACTGTGTGAATAAGTGTTGGCAAGCTGATCCCACATCTGCTTCATCGTCTGCAAGTATAAGAGTGTGACGCTAACCTTGGTCTCACTACTATTCAGAATCCATGTCATGACTGTGGATTCGTCTTTCACCCAGTCATCATAAGCTTTCACATCTTTTGAGTCGGCTGTTGCAGGAGGCACCGGTGGTGGATCTCGCGTCAGGTGTGACATTTTTCCTTGTGATTTGACATATATCTGCATAGAGCACACCCAATGCTGGGAGTTTCTCCCATCCAGCTTCACAGTTGTCACTTAACGGTGCAGATCTTCATGGGTAGACGCCATGAGGTAGAGGCAGACGAACTGGCAGCGTTACAGGAAGGCAGTAGTAGGCAGGAACAGGCAGTAGAAGATTGCCTATGTCTTCAGGTAGGCAGCAACAGGCACAGAGCTACGGATCGGAAGGACCTCTTCACATACGGGCTACACCGGAGCGTAGCAAGGAACCCGGTGACTCAACCGGTCATTCTGCTATTTCTTATTACTGTACAACACGGACATGTCGCCAGCTTCTTGCCGACGTTGACTACAATTGATGCATCTACTGATGTGCAACATGTGTTGCACATTAGTAGATGCATCAATTTTAGTCAACGTCGACAAGAAGCAAGCGACACGTCTGTGTCGTACAGTGACATGTCGTGTCAATTGACAAAAACCGATACAGTAATAATCAGTAGCAGAATGAAAATCTTCTTCTTCTCTTTTCATCTCTCCTCCATCTTCTTCTCTCTTCATTTCTGGACCATGACATTTGCTACTCGGATGGAAATTATATGATGAGATGATGATGGTACCTTCAGTGACTTGCCTGCGTATGATGGAGCTTCATGTTTTTTTGCTAATGTTGTTCATCTTTGAGACTTTTTCTGCTTTTTACTTCAGGCACAATGGTCTTTTATCCGGTTACGTCATCTATTTTCTACAACTATGTTCCATCACTCAATGGCTTGTTTGTGCCTTGCGCATGTTGACTCTTTTCTTGTCCATGCCTTGTATGCACGTTGAATTCTGCTACTGTGTTCCAGTACTCTCTGGTCTATTTCTTGACAATAGTGACTGCGATGAAGACCATGATGCCTACATGTTACTGATTAATCTGCTCCATATGCTATTTCATATTGATCAAGAAGCTCCTTCTACTTGCTTTTTGATTATTTGCTTGAGGGGGAGTGGTTGAGTACTTGAGTGAATTATTATTGAGGGGGGTAAATTCTTGTATGGGCTTGGTTATCTTTTTATTATGTTTAGTTTGTATGTTTGTTTGCAAGCTGACTTGAGATTCTCCCAAGCTCCAGCTTGAGGGTGAGTGTTAGAGAGTTTATTTGCCTAAGTTGTTTTAGTCTATTTGTAATACGGGCCCAAGTGTGTCTTGGCCCATTACGGTTTGTCTTGTGTTTGTATGCTTCCCCCTTGTTCTATTTATAGGAAAGAGGGTTGCCTCCTATCAAAAAGAAAAACCTACATGTAAGGGATTTCCCCACTCATATCTATTCTACAATTCTCAATAGTCCTCATTAAATCATTCATTACAAGATAAACCAACCGGCCTTAGTTCATTTTTCCTTCGTTGTCTATGCCAAATCGTTAGCTTTTACAAATCATATAAATCGACAAGGATAGTATATTGATGTCCATGGCTCTTGAGTGGGGATTTGAACATCATCACCTCATCCTCAGCAGCAATTCGTTTACAACAACAATGCTATTTCTTTTATTGATACAATGGATAACGTTGATCTTCATGACATGGTCACTACTTGGCACATTACAATCAACAACAAATGGAATTAATGAGCATCTTCGTAGAACTTTCTATGTTTTAGCGCTAACAATAAGTTGGTTATCTTCATGCCTTTATAGTAATCCACCCACTCTGTTGTCTTTAGGACTAGCACAACCTAGCGCGTCCGTTCGACATTTCCTGCATTCCTCTAGGATGTGTGGAGACCCAATTAGAATGTCATAGGCATCATTACTAGCTTTAAAGAGCAAAAGATAAAGAGGCAAGTATAACAAAATTTTGATTTGTTAGAAAAGATATCACTTTTCCTCATGTCCAAGGTGCCTAATGAGATCCTTGAAAAGTTACTCTATATCTCCAGGCCTCTCCTACACCTTACTAAGAGTATGTCAATATCTTCATCCAAATTTCTTTGGGAGTGGAATATCATTGTAATTGGACCTCCTAGGACAAATGGTAGCACGTGCTACCATTCAATATTCGAGATGGTTGTAGCCACCACAAGATGCCGAAGTTGCATGATTTTTTTGTCAACCTAATTGATGAACCAAAAACTTGAAAAAGTGAGCCCCACTGTTTCAAACAAATCCTCAAACCGAGCAACTGTCACGGTTACCCCTCCTGGTCTTCAAAAAAAATCATCCCCCATTATATCATGCTACCTTTAGACCATACCAAATGTAGTAAGTATATAAACACAGCCTCTTCAAGATGGTTATTTCTTAATAATATGGTTTGAAGATATTATTGCACTTCCAACTGAAAAAATTAGGTCAAAAAAAACATTAGGAAAGTATTCTAAGGGGAAGGCTAGAAAGGAACAATGGGTGTCTATATCGTTGTCCTATTAGGAAGAAAAATACTAGTATGACATGCAATGATCTTTAACTAATCTCTTTGGAGCTAGTTTGCAATGCTCTCTTCAAACTCATTAAAATTTTTGCAAAGATAATAGAGCACCTTATGTTTACTCACATCTCACCTATGCAAACTAGCTCCATTACAAGAAGAATGTCATTCTTGTTGATGATTAGATTTGTTCCATGTGAACCAAGTCCGAAGAGATTACAGGATTTAAAGTGGAAGTTGCCATGGTCTTTGATCTAATGGAGTAGGATTTGGATCTAGAAGAATTACTTATATGCATTGTTAGCCTTATCATGCCTTCTATCACCTCCAGGCTCTAGGTATAGAAAAGTTCTTGGAATGGTGTGACTCCTTCCTCCATTATAAGGCATGAGGAGAGTGCGTCAAGAAGATTCTAGTTTACCCTATCTATTCATCCTTTACATAGATTAGCTTAACCAGCTCATCAATTGGAGAGTTGATATAGGCTATTGGAAGTCCACCACTCTCTCTGGAGGAGGCCCAATTGTTGCATGACTTTTTTACAATGATCTCATTCTTTTATAAGAGGGGTGTCAATTGTACAAATGGATAATGTTTATGTAAGGTTTGAACATGTTTCAAAATTAAACCCTTGGTGAATAACTATTCCTATCGTCTATTTGACAAGTTGAGCATCTTCAGCATCTATGCTCCATCTTTAAGGAAAGTGTTGAGTTAGTATGTTGTATCATGTATATTCCTTTTTCTTGGCCTCCCCGTAAAATCACCCATTAAGGGTTAGTCTCACATCATGTTAGACTTTCCATGCTTGCATAACCCATATAAACAAGCAAGCTATTATCAATAGGAAGTGTACAATAAGTGAGTCTTTACTCTTAACAAAAGCAATAGAGCACCAAGAATATAGATGTCGCTCTTCTCATGAAAACAAATTGGGACTTTGGTCCAGCATAGACAATAAGTCAGTCTTTTACGTGTGTAGCGAATATGACGATTCACACAACTCCAAAGGAAAATCCTCCAACATTTGACAAGCTATGAAACAAGATGTTTCCTCAGTGCGAGAAAAATCAAGAAAGTTGATGATCAATGGAACGAAGTATTGGGTTTAAAAATGAGTCTCAATGTACGGTAAGCGGGAGGACATATGCCAAAACCCAACTTTGCACTCCATGGACACTCCCAAAGATTTTAATTGAGTTGCACAAAATATGTTGATTGAGATACTAAGTTCTTAGAGGTTGTGGCTCCCCTCAGAAGACAAATCATCCGTCCCTCTCTTCAGGATGTGGTTGAGGATCTCTAGGCCTATGAGTGTGAAGTCAAAGTCACCATCACTACCAAGTCCACATACCGTGTGCTCTAGAAGCTATGTCACTCAAGGGCCTTAAAGTATTACCTTGTAGTGGCATGCTACAGGGAGTTCATATACTACGTATCTTATAAGACTATCCATCTAGCTCATTCTTCATGTGGCTTGTCTCACCAACTTGTGGAAGATGTGCTATCACTGCGTAGATAGTGACATGTAACATGGATCCCGATGCAACTCCCACCCTAAAACTAATGTTCACTTCCTCCAGGATTTTCCAGATGCTAAAGCTTCGTGGGATGAGCTTATGAATCATGCCAGAGAGCCTGGCTTCTTCTTTGACTACTTGTATGACTGAATTACGAAAAATGCAGAGTTCCAATTGCTGCTCAGGTCCAGATTTTTATCATTGGCACCGCCACCGCCATCTTGGACCATCTTAGATATTTGGTACTATAGTAACAACGCATTCGTACGACAACAAGATGCCATATACAGAGAAACAACTAAATATTATTTCTAACTACGTTTCTGAACTCTATCAAGCTGTAAGATAATTTAGGCCACCACACGCTGTTAAACATTGATGTGAGCAACGCTTTGCTAGGCTCTTACGCCATCCAATCAATTCAAGGTCAATTGTGATGTAGCATGTTGCCATGGCCTTCAGGCAAAATATAAACGAGCCCTTCATACAGAAGTAGCATTCTTAATCACTAGATGAGCATACATCATCTCTAAAAAGACGGTCTAGTCACATATATGCTCACCAAGTAGGATTACAGCTGGAACCCCCAACTTCCCATCTTTTAGAGGAGTCACTAAACGAAATTATAAGCTCTGTCCTCTGCGGTAATTTTACTGTAACTACTAACTGGTTCTTCCTCATTTCATCCTTGTGGCGTAACTACTAACGTATGAGCATTCAGCCCATCATATCCATGAAGATCGTCCGTTTATCATAATCACCAACATAAGTTACTATCTTTTGCACGCACAGAGGAGTTTAAAGGGAAACAAATCCTCTCGTGGCTTTGAAAAATGGACTATGATTCTCTGCTTACGCATTTGGTGGCATTATTGTACGATGCATATACTAACATCGAGAAACAAAGTACCCGGCTTTCTGTTGCAAAGTTGTCAACCTGATTAGGGGCCTAGAATCAAACGAGCGATGTCCGTCCGCCCAAATCACTTAGAACACAAATGGGAAACAGAATCGTCAATTCAGAAGAATAAGTACCAGACCCACGGTTGAAACACATACAAAATTAGTCCGAACAGCCTGGAAAGGAATCCGCGACATGAAAAATGAGAAAAACATAACAGCACAACTTCGCCGGCACGAAGATAGCTATGGCCACAACTCACCGCCACAAAGATTGTCGCGCTCCACCGGATACGGAAACGCCCTACGGAAAACCCCAATTCTTTTTTACTGGCACGGCCACCACTGGCGCCACTCCTTTCCTTCTCCTGGGTTCCCTCAGCCTTCTCTGATCCTTGTCCATCGAAACGCACCTTCCTTCGAGCGCACTCATGTCGGAACCCGCTACTGCGAGCAGGAAGAGAAGGAGAGGAGGACGAAGGCGTATAGAATGAATGGGAAACAGTGTGGCTCGGAAATGACGGGGGTCTCTGACGGAGAAACGGCCTGGGTTTTCGCGGCGGGTCAGGAAAAGAGGAAGAGGACGAGGACAGCCTTCTAGGTGCTGCTGAGGTTCCTGAAAGTCGGGTAGAGGTCCCGTATTGATGGAATAGAGCGGAGGGACTGGGAAAGAACCAGTCCCGATCGGTTGTGGCGGTGGTCGACGGACAGGGGAGATCGGTGTCACGACTGGACATGGGATGGACAGGGAGACGTTAGCGGGAACTTCCCAGAAGACGGGGACGGAAGGCTGCTTTTGCTGAATAAGAATGATTAGTTGAGTGGAGGTACAAATTATTTGTCCACCCGCTATGCCCTGCAATACCTTTGGTAGCAATTAAAGCAATAGAAAATATTTTTGTCTATAAATTGTATGAAAATATTTTCTAACGAGATTAGTGTTCACATATTTTAAAATAATGATATTACGCGAGAAACATAATACCATATATTAGAATACTATACGCATATTCTGAGTACAGACGTACAGTACTCGTGTGTGCTGTACTTTTGAATGAAGGAGAATGAACAGGTTTTTGTACTCGTGACTAGAACATTGAATTACTAAGTACAGAATGATTTTCATTTCAGTAAGAACCAAAAGTACATAACACAACAAACCATTAATCACTTATACAATTCAACAATAAGTACAGTACCTAATTAATCTCTTACTCTTTATTTAAGTTTATCAAAGTTACAGTACCTACCGAATCATTTCAGTAAGTACAGTACCCCACTATGATTTATATTTCAGTAAGAAGCAAAAGTACATTACTCAACAAATAATTAATCATGTATACAATTCAACAATAAGTATAGTACATAATTATTATTCTCATATCAGTAACAACCATAATTATGCTACTCAACAAGCCATTAGTCACCTATGTGGTCCATTTCCAAGTACAGTACCCAAAGCTTATTGTATGTCATAATCAACCCTAAGTATTGTATTCAACATAGTACAACATTATGCAAAATCATATCAACAAGAGGGATTAACAAGTACTAACACATCAAATCAATAATCCGCGATAAAATGCAACCATAAGTATTATATCCACTTGTTATTTTAAACTTAATTACTAATGGATAAGTACAGTACCTAGCAAATTACAAAATCAAATATAATTGTATAACTGATCTAGATGCATAAGTACAGTACTCATGTATAACTGATCTAGAAGCATAAGCATAGCTGATTCTATTTAGTAGTATATTTACGTTCAGCAAATAAGGTAGGTAATGCATTCATAATAATAAATAAAATAATATTATGATGGTCAAAATAATATAAATAAGACAGTTCAATATAAATGATAAAAGTACAGTACTCACGTATTTGTCAAGGAACACAAAACAAAGAAGCAGGAAGGTAACATAATTTAATAAAAATTTTGAAAATTGAAAAGTTATACGCAAGGGATGAAGTTTTAAATAAGAGTGTCTGTCAGATTTTGTGGGAAGTAAGACATCGCATCTGTAGTTTTGCATAGCTTTTGTATGAAAATTAATGCAGAATTTGTAATGTATTTTAATACATCTCGGAAAGCGGAGTAGTTAATAGTACCCGAGCACCGGATATGTCAGCGGGTGGCTGGATAGAATTTTCCAATTATAATATTCTCTCATCTCACTCCACTCCAAAGAGCGGACAAAACAGAGAAGATTCCTTCAACCTTCGGGAATCAGTACCCTCCAAAGCTCCCGCCCGGGCAACCGTCGGGTATTTTTAAAAGAGTTTTTTCCCATTAGGCCCCCTCAACTATCCAGAAATTCTAGGATACGCCCTCACTTTTACTAAATCCTAACTAACCCCCTCAGCCGTCACCGCCGTTAATGTTTTAACGACTGTATTCATTTTCTCTTGTTCTTATCTTTTATTGTCATCCGTCTGCTTCATTTCTCCCGCTTGGCTTTTGACCTTCATTTTTTCTTCTTCACCTTTTAATCATTATGCGTCAATGAATTTATAGGATATCAATTAATCACTTATATAATGGTAGATGTAGATATATCTTTATCAATGCAATACAAGGAAAGCGACAAATAGTCACACTTGCTAATTCAAAAAATTATACTCATGGATTCGAATTATATATTGATGACAATATTTTTTATTGCGCTTAAAATTATTAGGAGTGGTTGAGGGCCGGAGAGCATGTCGATTGACTGACCTTTGAAAGGTGTGAGCTGATTTAATATTCAACTCATTCTGCATACCATTGTATAATTTTTCGATGGCCTCAGCTTGGGTGTGTGCTACCGGTAATAAAAAAAAGATAAAAAAGAAAAATGAATAACAAATCAATTATCTTTATAAAATATATTCGTTTAAATAATTCAATAATACAATATTTGTATAATTATATTAATTTGTAATTTATCTATTAATAATACATGTTCAATAATAATTTTAAATTATCTATAAGAATAAATTTAATAATTCAAAATTTATTATTAATAGATAATTCAAAATTTATGATTAATCAATAATGCAATATTTATTATTAATAGTATATATATTAATAGATAACTCAAATTTATAATTAACAGATAATTCAAAATTTATTATTATTAAACAATCCAAAAATTATTACTATACATATTTTATTAATAGATAAATAAAAAATACAAATATATGAATATTTATTAGTCATATATTTAAACAAATATATTCTATACAAATAATTGATTTGTTATTCATTTTACTTTTTGACAGTTGTTTTTATTACCAGTTGCACACACCCGAGATGAGGCCACGGAAAAATTATGCAATGGTCTGCACAACGAATCGAGTATTAAACCAACTCACAATTAGTCAGACAATAGACGTTCTCACAGACTATCAACCCCTCCTAATAATTTTAAGCACAATCAAAAATAATGTCGGCATACGGAAAATGATGGTAGGGAGCGACGGCGCCCTAGGGTTTCCTAGGCGATCTGGCACCCAGGAGGATGATGGAGATCTGGGAGAAACGAGAGGGGGTACGATCCCCTTAGGGAACACATGACTACAATTCCAATACACGAGTCAGAAGAACCATAGCGAAAGCACACAAGAGGGGAGACGTAAGCAAAACCAGTATGGGTCAGAGATGGAAATAGAAGGAGAAGACACTGCTTCCAGTATGGGTCAGAGATGGAAATAGAAGGAGAAGACACTGCTTTCCCTCCGTTGGGTCGTCCAGACCAGAGAGGCTCACACACCGGAACAAGGAACGGCAAGGAATCTGGCACTGGTCAGTCAGATCGACCGCAGCATTATAAGGCGACAGTCATCGGAAATCAAGACAACCCACACGGCTATATACAGATTGATGCGGACAAAATTGGGATCAAACTACAGAAAGACGACATTATTGAAACCGAAGTTGAAGGATTCCCAGCCTTCAGCCTCAAGGCAGAAGCACGTATAAATCTCCTGAAGCCTTGGTAATATGTCGTAGTCGTCAAGCTCATCGCACGCAACGTCGGCTACATGACCCTGCGGGACAAGATTCGCCTACTGTGGGCACCCGACGGCGGCTACAACTTGATCGACCTCGATAACGACTATTATCTCGTACAACTCCAGAAACTGGATGACTACCTGAAAGCCCTAACCGGAGGACATTGGCCATTGTTTGGGTCATACCTAATGGTACATCGATGGAACCCTAGTTTCTCACCAGAGAGAGCACATATGGAGTACTTTGTCGTGTGGGTCTGAATCCCCAACCTGCCCATCCACTTATACCAGGATACATTATGTAATGACCCTAACCTGGGTTATGAGGTAACCCTATTATTTTTGGCTAAGTAAGTTGCTTATAAATTTAATATAATCCTCTAAGGAGTTTTGTTATCATGTGACACACTTATGTTTCAAGTTTGGTCTTGATTGAATGATGTTTGAGCAATGTTCCTTTATTTTGGACCAAAGTGCAATTTACCCAAGATGAGGGGTTATATTACAAAATGTCACATGTTGAACACGCCTTAAGTGTTTTAGCATCATAAGAGAGAGAGTGATTCTAAGTGGTGGCTTGCGGAAAGCCTAAATGCCAAGTTTGAACTTGTTTGAATAATGTTAGTACCGTGTGCACCAATTTCGATACAAATTATAATTTACCCAAAATGTGGGGTTGATATGCAAATTACCACCTCTAGAGTGTTCCTACTTCCTCTATGTATCATTTATAGGAGAGAGAATGAATGAAAAACTATGTTTGAATCATTTATGAGTGGTATTATTCTTGGTGATGAAAAGACCAAGAAAGGGGTTGAATGGAAATTTTAAATTGAGCTTGTATTAAGTGTATCAGGTTGTAGTGATTAAATGGGAGTCCCTATAGGCTAAGGAGCCAAAGAGGAGACCCCCATATCATGTTTGTAACTCTTTGACTTTTCAAAAACGAGCTAAGAACCTCAATAAAGCAATGGTTATCAGCTTGCAACTTTCCTTGGGAAAGTTAGCATTGATTTGTGAATATAATAATAATGTGAGTGGAAGTGGCTTGTCCTAGAAGATAATCAAAGGGGGCCGACCCTTATCCCTGGAATTATCCTCAAGTTTTTATTTTTCATGTCAAGATAAAGATTGAGTGTATGCAAGTACATGTGTCAATCCATGAATAGCCATGTGGCACCTACTAGTAGTAAATTGATGACACCTCATATACACACTTTTTCATAAACCTCAAGTATATATACCCTTCCTTTCACCCCTAAGTGAACTTTTTCGAATTCTACCACCTACTTGCTCTTATATATCGTTCATGGAGCCTTTTTGTTGTGCATAGGCGATGTGGTATTATGCATAGGCCTTGGGTATCGGCCATAGCAAGTCGATATCGGCCAAGTGGAGTATTTTTGGCCACAAGTGAAAGGGATATCGGCCACAAGTGATGGAATATCATGAAAGGGTAGTGCGGTATTGTGCAAGGTGTGAAGGATAAAGAGGGAGCTCAATACTTAACCCTAAGGTGAGGCCATGATCATCTTCAACCTTGGATTGAAGCATGATTTTAGGGTTATGATCTTCCTTTCTTTTCTTCTTCACCAATTGCTTATCCATGGTGATTCCTTGTACATGAAGGAGTTTTGAATGAGCCTTGTACTTTTGATAAGTCATCTTCAACCTTAGGAACGTGGAGCTTTGGAGCTTGGAGCTTTGAAGTTGTTCTTAAGGCGGGTTATATAACTTGAACTCTATCATGTTATTATTCATCACCTAAATTGCTATACTTAATGATCTACTTTTAATTTCGAAATTTTCTGAAATAGTTGATGACATTATGAGTTCCAGTAGTTTCTTAGACCTGTTTCCATGAACTATAACGGTTAGAATGAAGGTTTAGAGCTTGAAGAAGATGGTATCACCTTATAAAGTGATATCGGGTTCAAGCACACAAGCAAGCACCTCTAACCCAATATGGTGATGCAACTACTTCACTAAAATGATATGGATATGATTTAATACTTTCTTGCACGATATGGTGGTGTATTATACACCTCTTGCACGATATGAAGTCAAGCATACACCTCTAAAGTGATATGGTGTAAAGCAAACACACACCTCTCTGCCCGATATGGTGAGAAGCACGCACACACCTCTCTGCCCGATATGGTGTGAAGCACACACACACCTCTCTACCCGATATGGTGTAAAGCAAGCATACACCTCTTGCCTGATATGGTAAGCATACATACACCTCTAAAGTGATATGGGTAGCAAGCATACACTTCTAAACTGATATTGGGTTAAGCATACACCTCTTAGACGATATGGTGTTGAGCACATATCTCTAAAATGATATGGTGGGTAACTCAATACACTAGATGATAAAAGTGGTAAGGCGGTTAATACCCTAGAACGTGAGATGGCCAATACACTAAAGTATGGTGTGGCCAATATCTTCAAGAGAGGTGAGGACGTTACACTCATGTATGGTGAAGTTGATACACCATATGAATGGTAAGGTTGATACCTTAATGGGTAAGGGTCTGAGGGATATGATGATGCCTAGATCGATATACACCTAATCCAATACATGTGTTCAACTTGATATACATGATTCAATCTGATGCACCTTGTAAAGGTGAGGGTAAAACACTCTTAGGAGTGATGAGTGTAACACCAAGTAATGATGTGGTTTGGTTAATACCTTGATAGGTAGAACATCTAAAGTGGTTTATAATGGTATATCAACAATGCCTTAACTCGATATGAGTCTATATCACTTGATGATAGTTGGGTAATTCAAATGTGTGACTTATGGCCAATACACTACATGATAAATGTGATGTGTTAGTGCACAAAGTATTAGGATGGGATATACCCTAATACAAGATAAGTTGATGAACTTAAGTAAGTTAAAAGCAACGAGGGGAGTAATACATCAAGGCATGATAAATACCACATCTAGCACCTCAAGGTTGATGCACCTTAAATCCAATATACTTGGATGAGTAGCACATGAAGTGTGTCATGTCAATTGTTACATTGAGATGTAATGCAATTTGATAAGTGTAGGCTAACATACCTTGAGAAAGGATCAAGCCAAGATAATAAAGTATGATGTAATCAATATCCTAGAGAGGAAGAGAGAGAAACTCATATCTTGTGTTGATAATCATTTAATGACAAATGATGAAAATAGATAAGTATGATTACATACTTATGATATGAATATATGCTCCTAGATGTGTGGAGCAATGAACTACACCCATCACATGTCCTGCGGAGTACTTTGACATCATCCACAGTGACCTTGAATAAGGATAGCCATAATGGTGGTGTTGGGCTTCACTATGACACATAGGGATGATTGTGAGTGATGTAGATCAATGAGATTTGTCCCTCCTTCAGGAGTTTGATATCCGATCCACTTGATAAGTGAGACTGAGAATTGCATAGCCATGCTGGTTTGAGTCAATATGTGATAGTGAGCTTACACATATCTCAGACAATTTTCTCTAGTTCAAGGAACCTGGATTGAATGTTGAAGAGGATGACGTTTCAATGCCTCAAGTTCAATCTGGATATCAGATAAAAAGGAACTATACAATCATTGTAACACCAATCATGTATTGAGTTTGAACTTGTTCTCTAATTCTCCAATTACTTGGGTAAGGATGAAGTCTTTCTAGATACCAATCATTGCTTGTGAAATGATAATATGATTATGAATATAACTCCCAACGTAATTTGAAGCCTATCAGGTCACACACATAGGATTTATTGGAATAGGATTATAATTGTGGACGTGATTGGAAATTTACCCAATTAAATTGATCACTAAAATGTTTGGGTAATCTACTGAAATAATATCGATATATAATATGACTGAATTTGTTAAAAGTGTTTAAGATAATTAATTAGATTTAAGTTGTTAAGTCGGCTAGACAATCCCCAATGATTAAATAGATCCAAATGATGAAATTAGTTAATCAATTATTTGATTAATTAATTGATTATGGAATATGGAATATTCTTTTAATAGTCCATGAGCGGGTCACTTTAAATGCAATCACACCTTTTTGTTTTCCCAGGGGTTTTGAAAAGCATTGCTTCATTTCCTCTACTATATATAGGGGCATGTTGGCGGGCATGCCGGCTGGATTTTGTGTGACGCTCATATACACTCTTATACGCAAACCCTATCCATCACCATCCTCAAGAGAAAGAGAGAGAATGAGAGTGACCACAATGCTAGCATGTTGTCAAGCAGAAGGTTAACCCTTCCCATCGGCTTAAGAAGCATGACGTGGAGTTCTAGTGCAAATGCATGGATGAGGTAGAGACACAGATATTGAGTGACTGTGTTCAGAGGACATTGACGATGATCGTCTGTGCATGTGAGGAGCTACACACATCATCATGTGAAGGGACGTCGCTAGACTTGCTCCGCAACATGGTATATCTTGCGCACCCTCCTTTTGAATATGTTGTTATCGACAAGATCTGCTAGTAGGGTATGTGGAGAAAAAAATTGTATGCACTTGTCACCTCCACAAATCCCAACACAAATAACATAAAATACCTAATATGTAGATGGTCTTATATATGTCTCAAAAAAGGAATTGATATTACATTTGGATTCCACCCATTATAATTATGCTACATGACAAATTTCACTTTATTTAAATGATGTTTGTTTCCTTAAATGAATTATAAAATAAAATAACACAATAATGCTTGAGAAACCTAAACCATTAAATGACTTGAGTAATGTTCTTAAAAATGGAAAATAATGGAGATTTCAAAAATCACATGTCTTAACTGGTCTAGGTGTAACATTTAATTTTAAATGGATACTTTTTATTGCCTCAAACAAAATAGATAAGAAGAAAATAGAATAAAGGTAAATTAATTGAGTATAGTCAATTAAATCAAAAATATATCATAAATTTTTTGATTTGTCACGCTAAAGTTTTTTCTAACCAATGTTTATGACTTTGGATTTAATGTGGACCACCTCATAAAGATTGCATAATCATGAACTCATTTTCTTTTTTGAGACTAGAGTCCTTCTATACACATAATAATTGTCTGATACATTGTGATTTGTGTGCTTAGTTTCCCAGTCATCTTTTCACATACATTTGAGATTCTTTTTCTCTATTTAGTTCCTATCATAATTCCCAACCTAATATCTTAAATTTCCCTACTGTATGGAGGGATTCCTAGAGGGGTCCACTACTTACTCCATTGAATAGAATGCATAATCCCAATGTCAAACACCAAAAGAACTTTTATGCAAGTGAATTTGATTCATATATTCAGTTTGGTATGTTCAATACACAAAAGCCATCAGCAGAGAAAAATATTTCTGACTATACAATTTTAAAATATTGCAAGGCTGACACCCATTTGGGTGAAAACATAAGGTACAACCTATATCACTAATCATGTATGTGAAGGGTAATCCAACCACTTAAAAACCTATCTTTGAAGGAACCTCAAGTACAAATATGTTGGTCATGGTCAACTTAGTCATCCTTTCAATGTTCTCATTACCTAAGGGTTTGGAAGAAAACAAACAAAAGAAGAGATAGTGGAAAATGTCAGCTAAAGCTGGTATATGCAGGTGATTGGGAATCAAGAAAGAAAAAATAAATTTATTAAGGCTCCCAATCAAAGAGAGACATGAAATTATCCAAGTGAATGTCATAAATAATAATGATTCCAAGGAGGAAATTCATTTAAAGAAGAAATCGTTTACAAACATTCTTTCCTTACCAAAAATCCTACAATTATGAACAAATAAATTATTACATGTTGATTATAACAAATACTATCATGACCTAAAAAGAAGGACTGGAATCCATATATTTCAAACCAAGGGTTGGATGACTAAAACCTTACATCCAAAAAAATTAGAGTTGTAGGAGGAATAAAATATCAATTTATAGAAGGAGGATTAAAACCTCAGTGTCTAAATATCAATAATTATAGCAGGACTAAATTCTTACTGCATGGAAAGAGGGCTAAAACCTTAGTGCCTAGTAATATTTGTGTAACAAAAAATAATGAGAATATCTTTTTCATAATAGGTGGGGTCAAATGAATCACAATAGAAATCAAATAATTTCAGTGCTTGATGAGAGAGAAATAAATGAAAATGTGATAGTGAGTTTCTCTAATGGTGTTCAATTACTATTTTGCTCTCATTTATGTTCATTTATGACCTCAATCCATTATTTCTTGACTAGTTGAATAGTATTGACACTCAATTTCAAAATATAATGATCAATATGAACATTATTCACCTTGTGACACTACAACTTAGAATAATAATTCATATCATCCAAAGTAGTACATTAAATCATGTAACTTTATCTTCTGACTTTCAAACTTTTTCTATGTATTTTACACAATATTTTAACCTATGATCCAAATTTCATCTGAATTGGACGCTCCTACAAAATTTTGATGATTATGGCAAGGAGTTGAGCATATCATCTATCCAAGAGTTGCATGTGATGCAATTGGAAAATGTTACCTATCTTAATAATTGATTATGGACGTCGGCGTTGGCCGGGTATTAACTCAATTGTTTTGGATCTTGGCTCGCTATAAAGTTGTATGTTTCAATCTTCCGAATTAATGGTGAGGGCTATCCATTTGAACAAAATAGTGGGAGCGATAATTAATTAAAACCTAATTAATATCGTCAACTGGACTGATAATATTAACTTGAAACCCTATTCGGCTATAAAAGGAAACCCTAACCCTAAAAATGGGGAAGGATGTATTTCTCTTATTTCATAATCCTTGTAAGGCATGTTAAATACTTGTACAACAAGTATAATGGTTAATGGCCTTGTGAGACAAGTGAATAATTGTTGCCTAGTGAGAGATGACAAGATGTGTAATGATCTTGTGAGTCATGTGAATAAGTTGTTGCCTAGTGAGAGGTGACAAGATGTGTAATGGCCTTGTGAGCCATGTGAATAAGTTGTTGCCTAGTGAGAGGTGACAAGATGTGTAATAGCCTTGTGAGCCATGTGAATAAGTTGTTGCCTAGTGAGAGGTGACAAGATGTGTAATGGTCTTGTGATCCATGTGAATAAGTTGTTGCCTAGTGAGAGGTGACAAGATGTGTAATGGCCTTGTGAGCCATGTGAGATGCTTGTGCAACAAGTATCATGTATACCTTGGTCTGAGGACCTAGAGGTATTAGTTACCTGGTAAGTGGTAACAGTGTTCAGTGATGAACTAAGGGTTTGAATACCCAAATCTAGTCATCATGATGATAATGTTAAGGGATGAGAATTCCCAGTACTGAGATAAGGGATTGAGATCCTAAATGTTATATGTGTTCTAAAGATTTGAAAAGTACTTGATAGATGTATTATACCTTTCTTTGTAGCATCTGTTATAATAATTCATGTTTGAAATTTGATTGATGCTAAAAGACATTGTAATGTACCTAATTAATCAAGTGGAATTTCATCATGTAGTGCCCTGACCATAGATCCATCAACGTCAGAATTTGTTGAATGGTGAAACAGGTTGCTCCGCGGTATAACTCGAAGGGCATATTTTTGAATATGCGGGGGTGATGGGCATGAATATCCTTACACCCTAATGTGGGATTGATGTGAGATAAACATGAAATCTCTCAATCCTCCATTATATACGTCGGGATGGATGTATCATGAATCTCCCGATGATGATGAAGGACGGGGATGGATAATTGAGATCTCCCCGAAGAGAGTGCAGTTGACGTTGTAGCTATATAGAAAAGTTGCAAGTATACCCTGGAAAGCTATTTAGCAGTGACACGAGATGTCCTGCTTGTGGTCTCGCACTGACCGAGACGGCAGAGGTCATGGCAGCCAGCTCTCCCATTGACCTTGTATGGTACTGATTCTTTATGTAGTCGTGGTCGGTTGGAGTATGAGTGGTATACCTCATCTCCTTAGGGCATAAGTGTGATTGAAAAATGTAATCATCCGTGTAGTATATCTACTTAATGATCGAATATGAAAAACATTGATTGATGCGCACTTCAGTTATACATCATAGTTGATGGATGATATTTATGTTTCTTTACATTCCTTGCAAAGCAGATAGATGATTGATAACTCTACCATGGGTAGATGTAATGTTCTCCTTAAGAAAGGAGATTACTTCATTCTATTCATACGGTGAATTATCCTGCCTGTTAATATAAAAAGAATCTTTGCTCAGTTTATAAATGCTTAATCTATGATAATAATATGGTCAGAGGAGAGTTATATCTCTCACTAAGACAATTGTCTCACCCCATGGGATCCACATTTTTTTAGGTGGATGTGCACGAGGTGGCGAAGATCTTTCTGTAGAGGAGGAACAACAACTGAGGCAGCAGTGACAGCTCACATTGAGTGTATTGTATGCATGTCTTGTAAATAGAAGTCCTATGTGTCATCTCTGTACTCTCAAGTACTTGGAGTTGGTTCGTACTGGTTTCATGAATGATCTGAGATTTTGGCTTGAATGCCTCAAGTTTTTATGTTGCTCCAGTATGTGTTTTGATAGAGCAACTGTTATATGTTGTCCTCAAGATGATATTTGTACAATGTAATCATGATATGTATGAGTTTTGGATCTTTCAGTAAGAGTTTTCTGGAAAAGGATCTCCTTGCAAAATGGTTTTAAATTTTAGTGATTTTTTAAATCCGTTTATTATGTTTATTCCTCTTAATTAGTAATGATTTGTTTTTCGGTTTGATGACGGTCGCTGCAAGTTTGGTATCAGAGCTTAAGGTTTGCTGAGTCTATAGAGACATAGGATTAAGGTGTTGAGTCTGTTCTAGTGTCCTCCAGTATACTCTATAGTGGCTTCTTCTTATGTAGAAGAAAGGGTAAAGTTTAAAAATGATTGGAGAACATGAGGAACATGTTGCTAAGAGCAATGTTGTTGCACCAAGAGAGGGTGCAAGGGATCAGGCAAGAGAAGAACAAGTGCCTGAGAATTCCCATCTTGACCCAATCAGGATAGAGAATCCTATTTTTATGCTCTTATTGGACTGGTTAGGACAATAGTGATGCATATAGTAGACTGGATACTAGCATCACAACCTAGGTTACCATTTCTTAATGCAGAATCTTTGGGCTCTATAAGGGGTCCTGAATGACATAGTCATGTTAGAATAGTGGAAAATGTGGGAAAGATTAACATATGGAAAGAAAATAGACTTTGCCATAAGTATAGACAGATAGTACATCTGTGATGGTAATGCCCAAGAAGGGGCAATAAACTGAGAATTAAGGTAAGGTCTCTATAATTTTAGAAACATTTGCCTAGTTGTTTTAAAAAGGCAAAGTTTTTGGTTCCATCAGTGCAATAAATGTCTAGTGCACCAGGGTAGTAGTTGCTAAGTAAAGGCAAAAATCCTAACTTTCCACCTGTAAGAACCCATGCTTTAGTTTTTACATTGGTAATAAGACCGATAAGACCATGGTACGAGGGAAAGACATGTTATAGGTATGGACATGTTGAGCATACTAAACCCTTTTATTCAAAAAGAAGGGAGGAAATGACTCAACAACCGAGGTAGACTTGGTAGGGCTTACGAAAGTTACAGCCTAATAGTGTAAAAAGGCAAGAGAAACAACATGAAATAACTAGACTCTATGTGTTGAGTCAACCTAAAGCGGTATATGACCGCGAGGGGTAATAGTCAGATAGAGCTTTTTCATTTTGATATGCCTTATCTTGATGTTATCTGATAATCATAAGAAGGATTGCGGTTATGGATTTCCCTATTGATTGTCCTATGGGGACATAAGAAAGAAATGATGAGAACTAGAATTTATATTCTGTTCAGTATTCTTTTAAATGCTCTATAATTGATCTTATCTGTGTGAAAGAGGATGAGATATAGAAGTGATGCCTGGAGAAAATCTAGGCATGTTAAATTATGTGTTTGTGATGATACAAAAAGTAAGGAATATGATAGTACACAAAGTGCATACTACCTAATCTCGGTACTTGTATACCCTGGCCAGGTATTCAACTATTGAAGATAAGGTGAGTATGGAACTCTTAGATTGTTATCTTTCTGATTACTCTGATCAAGTAGTCATTTTGAGACAATCCAGTGAGCATAACGAAATTGAAAATATGGCACGAATATTTTTATCACATCCTTAGTGCATTAAATGGAATCTGAGATGATCTCAGATCAACCTGTGTGTATGAGGAAGTAAAAAGTATAATCCTCATGATAAGAGAATGAGAACAAGGGAGATGATCCTTGTCTAATAAAGCTTGTGTGAATAGTAAATATCTTTTCCCATGATATGGAAATGGGAAATGTGATAAAATCACAAAATGTGCATGAACATGTTAGACAATAACAAAGAAATAAGTGATGACATGTAATCATCCTAATAATTTCTATGTTGATGGCAAGGAACCTAGGATGAAACAAGAGTAAATGACTCATGAACAGTTGAAAGTTCATGCAATAATTAGAGGAGATGATAATCTCTTTTCTTTTATAAACAACCATGGGTGATGATTGGGTGATAAGAGGAATATGTTTCTTTGTGTTCTCTCCTTTTAGGGACATGGCAATCAATTACTATGACACTTGATGTGCATGGATTATAAATAATCCATTGATGGATACTTAAAAAAGTATCAGTTCATCTTGGACTTTGGTTCCAAGATAAAGATATGTGTAATAAATAATGTCCCAAGTATGAAAGAAAGATCATTTTATATGTTTGGCTTTGGTAATAACAACAGAGAGATGGAAATTATGAGGATGTGCTGTGTTTTTGACACATGTGATGGATACCAAAGTAAGGAATTTTGGTATCTAAGAAATATCAGGTGGTATGGGAAAGTAAAAACATAACTCCTAATTAGATGATTTATGTTGGTTACCTGGAATGGCCAGCTATGAAATCAGTCTAGTTACATAAAATAGTATGGACATCATATGTTAGGGGTTTATGCTCTGCATAAACATAACATCGATAAGGATGTACTAATTGAAGGAATAATTGTAAAATCATTGTGGGAAAAGCTTATCAAGCTTTAAAAAAATCCTTAAAATACCCTTATCTAGATCTGATAAGGCAACTTATACATAACATCTAAAGATACCTCTAAGATAAGTTCTTCTTTAATAAGTGACCTTTCCTTATGACAAGAGAATGTAAAACTAATGAGATAGTTGGTACAAGTAGTAAGAAAGTTTAGTGTTGTGTCAGCAGATTAGATGGCACAATAGATATATGATAAGACTAATAGTCCCAAGTGGGTGACAAAATGTAACTCTGGTCTTTCCTTGAAAGAGAAATGCTAAACTGAATGAGGAGTATGGAAGACTCCCTAGAATCAAGAATATTGTCACATAAAATTGTAAGTTGAGAAAGGTGACAAATCAGTGAGGTTTGACACCTGAGTTAAATATGGTATGTATAATGTTTCTCTGACTAATAAAAGTGTTACCTGGCACAGAGTTGACTCCACAGTCAATAATGAAAAAGATAGTGGAGTATGTGTCCCGTGTGACAGATTCTATGATAACCTTGTGTGGAAGAACTTTGTGTTGATCAAATTTATATGGTATCTCCATGACATTAAGATTTTATGTGGAGACTTGATGATACGATGAATGAATAATATATGTCTCCCTTTACCTGGGATTTCGGGGACGAAATCCTTGTTAGGGGTTTACAACTTGTAATGACCCTGACTTGGGTTATGAAGTAACCCTATTTGTTTAAGATAAGTAAGTTGCTTAGAAATTTAATATAATCCTCTAAGGATTTTTGTTATCATGTGACACACTTATGTTTAAAGTTTGGTCCTGATTGAATGATGTTTGAGCAATGTTCCTTTGTTTTGGACCAAAGTGCAATTTACCCTAGATGAGGGGTTAGATTGCAAAATGTCACATGTTGAACATGCCTTAAGTGTTTTAGCATCATAATAGAGATATTTATGCTAAGTGGTGGCTTGTGGAAATCCTAAATGCCAAGTTTGAACTTGTTTGAATAATGTTAGTACCGTGTGCACCAATTTTGGTACAAATTGTAATTTACCCAAAATGTGGGGTTGATATGCAAATTACCACCTCTAGAGTGTTCCTACTTCCTTTATGTATCATTTAGAGGAGATATAATGAATGATAAACCATGTTTGAATCATTTATGAGTGGTATTATTCTTGGTGATGAAAAGACCAAGAAAGGGGTTGAATGGAAATTTTAAATTGAGCTTGTATTAAGTGTATCGGGTTGTAGTGATTAAATGGGAGTCCCTATCGGCCAAGGAGCCAAAGCGGATACCCCCATATCGTGTTTGTAACTCTTTAATTTTTCAAAAACGAGCTAAGCACCTCAATAAAGCAATGGTTATTGGCTTGCAACTTTCCTTGAGAAAGTTTGCATTGATTTGTGAATATAATAATAATGTGAGTGGAAGTGGCTTGTCCTAGAAGATAATCAAAGGGGGACGACCCTTATCCATTGCATTATCCTCAAGTTTTTATTTTGCATGGCAAGATAAAGATGGAGTGCATGAAAATACATGTGTCAATCCATGCATGTCCATGTGGAACCTACTAGTAGTAAATTGATGACACCTCATATACACACTTTTTCATGAACCTCAAGTATATATACCCTTCCTTTCACCCCTAAGTGAAATTTTTTGAATTCTACCACCTCCTTGCTCTTATATATTGTGAATGGATCCTTTGTGTCGTGCATAGGTGATGTGGTATCATGCATAGGCCTTGGGTATCGGCCATAACAAGTAATATCGGCCATAGCATGTTGATATCGACCATAGCAAGTCAATATCGACCAAGAGGACTATTTTTGGCCACAAGTGAGGGGGATATCGGCCAAAAGTGATGGCATATTGTGAAAGGGTAGTGTGGTATAGTGCAAGGTGTGAAGGAGCAAGAGGGAGATCAATACTTAACCCTAAGGTGAGGCCATGATCATCTTCAACCTTGGATATGAAGCATGATTTTAGGGTACTTATGATCTTCCTTTCTTTTCTTCTTCACCAATTGGTTATCCATGGTGATTCCTTGTATATGAAGGATTTTTGAACGAGCCTTGGACTTTTGATAATTCATCTTCAACCTTAGGAACGTGGAGCTTTGGATCTTGGAGCTTTGAAGTTGTTCTTAAGGCGGGTTATATAACTTGAACTCTATCATGTTATTATTCATCACATAAATTGCTATACTTAATGATCTACTTTTATTTCCGAAATTTTCTAAAATAGTTGATGACATTATGAGTTCTAGTAGTTTCTTAGACATGTTTCCAAGAACTATAACAGTTAGAACGAAGGTTTAGAGCTTGAAGAAGATGGTATCACCTTATAAGTGATATCGGGTTCAAGCACACAAGCAAGCACCTCTACCCCAATATGGTGATGCAACTACTTCACTAAAACGATATGGATATGATTTAATACTTTCTTGCATGATATGTTGGTGTATTATACACCTCTTGCATGATATGAGGTCAAGAATACACCTCTAAAGTGATATGGTGTGAAGCGCGCACACACCTCTCTACCCGATATGGTATGAAGCACACACACACCTCTTTGCCTGATATGGTGTAAAGAAAGCATACACCTCTTGCCCGATATGGTAAGCATACATACACCTCTAAAGTGATATGGGTAGAAATCATACACCTCTAAACCGATATTGGGTTAAGCATACACCTCTTGGATGATATGGTGTTGAGCACATATCTCTAAAATGATATGGTGGGTAACCCAATATACTAGATGACAAAAGTGGTAAGGTGGTTAATACCATAGAACATGTGATGTCTAATACACTAAAGTATGGTGTGGCCAATATCTTCAAGAGAGGTGAGGACGTTACACTCTTGTATGGTGAAGTTGATCCACCATATGAATGGTAAGTGTAACGTCTATCTCGAGAAAACAAGATTAACTAATGCGGAAGCGTTCACTAAGCAGCGGATTACCAAAAATCACTAAAAATTAAAACTTTTTGTGAATAGATCTTTAAATGGTAAAGCTTTTTCATAAAGAAACATGATACATTATTTACAAACTGATCCATCAGTACATCTCTGTAAGGTCGTATCTCGAGATTACAATCATCAACTACCATGTTAACTATATAAGGCAAGATACAAAAATCTCGAGGTAATGGACCAAAAACTCAAAAGCACTAACTATTACTCCCAGGACCTGAGAGTACAGAGACGACACATAGGACTAACTACATCCATATGTGGCATAACAGCCAGTTCTCCACCTGAAACTTCACTGTTGTCCCTGGTACTGTTGATGTTGCACTTCACCTATTGAAGGATTTATGCCTCCTCACCCACGTCCACCTAAAAATATGTTTCCCACATGGTGAGACAATTATAAAATTGTCCCAGCGAGAGTTATAACTCTTCGCGAGAAACATAATTATTGCAGCTTAAGAGAATAAATGTACACAAAGAAGTTATATTTGTCTGGGAGTAGTTAAAACAATGTTTAACAGATTAAACCATTCTTCCTATTAAAGCAATACAGCTATACTTTGATAAACCCATATGTCATTTATCTTCTAAGAAATAGAAGAACATGTATGGCATTTATTTACTATAAAACCATTATTACAACACTAACTCTCTTTAGACTTAGATCATATATCTAATGTCTGACATTATTATTGGGGAGTCATGGCCTGTAGCCATACTTTTTCTCACAAAGTGTTAGGATCTCAATTCCTCAACTTATCAAGTACCTTTCTAAATTTATCATCATGATTATAGAATCTAGGTACTTGAACTCATAATTTACCATTCACTAGGTATCATAGCATATCATTATACTTGAAGCATGTAAAGTAATTTCAATACATAAGATATCATAATCCTTACCTGGATATGATTACCTCTTAATGAAAACCTGCATGATCAATATTTACTAATAACATGCATATTGTATCATAACAACACCATACAGGTTCTTCTCAAATTATATAAGTGATACCACGGCCGTGCTACCTTGCACGGTCGTGCCACAAAGGACTCACCACGACCGTGTCATAATACCACGGCTGGTTTTTAGGGTTAGGATTCTCATTTAATCCAAATAGAGTTATTCAACCTCTTAACTAGATTAGGAATAGTGATTCCTATCTCATTTCTCAATCATGGAGTTTCATGCTTAAAAGCATAACTCAGAATTAGGGTTACTTGTTCATATCATCACATCTCCCTAGATTAGGGTTTACTATTCACATAGCATCACATTACCCTAGATTAGGGTTTACTATTCACATAGCATCACATTACCCTAGATTAGGGTTTACTATTCACATAGCATCACATTACCCTAGATTAGGGTTTACTATTCACATAGCATCACATTACCCTAGATTAGGGTTTACTATTCACATAGCATCACATTACCCTAGATTAGGGTTTACTATCCACATAGAAGTGAATTGAAATCATACCATGATTATGTATGAAGATTACTTCCATTCATGTCTTCACTTAGGTTAAGATTCATTGATCATCATAATTAGGGTTTCCATGATCCCATTGTAAAGGATCATACCCTAATTATGTGTATTCATACATGTTGGAAGTATATTACTTGATTCTCATTCATATTAGGAGTCTTCTCTCCCCTCTTATTATTAGATTATGTTTACATCTCTTATGATTAGGTTAGGTCAATTCAACCTTGATAACATAAGTCACATTATTACTACAATGTTCATTAGGGTTTGCTTGATCAAGAGGTGTTGACTACTTAAACCCATCAAGGGTACTTTGGTAAAGTCCACCATTAGTCATAGCATGCATCAACCAACTAATTACTTGTTCCCTTAATGTCTTTGGATATAATTAGGGTTTAGATTAATCAACCATTGAACCATCTAAGCCTTCAAAGCAATAAGCATTCTTGACCTTAAAAGATCCCAAACAGTTTTGCACTTTCAACCTCCAAACGGTTTTGAAACCGCATGAATCCAAACGGTTTTGAAACCATTTGGTCCCAAACGGTCTTGAGACCATTTGGTCCCAAACGGTCTTGAGACTGTTTGGACTCAAACAGTCTTGAGACCGTTTGGTCCAAACCTCCTCAAAACCGCATGGACCAAAGAGTGTCTTAACCACTCCAATTGAGTCTGGGTTTCCAATGTTGAACCCCTCAATCAATCATGTACTTATTATCCACTCATCAATTGAGTTAATTAGGTCAACCCTTAACTGATTTTACACTTAATTGACCCTCAATTGATCATCAATTAGGGCTTGAATCATTTGGATTAGGGTTTGGAATCGTCAACCCTTCAACATATTTCAATGGGAGTCTAATTGATTTGAACCCATTGAACCATCATCCAATTTGAACATGACCTGACCCCAAACGGTCTTGAGGTCGTTTGGATGACCTCCAAACGGTCTTGAGACCGTTTTCCCATCAAATCATCAAAATCCAAGTCAACCAATTAGGGTTTGGATCATTGGATTGATCACCAAATCAGCAATTGATTACACTTTAACTTAGTATCATTAGATCATCAATTGCTTAACCATACTCACCCCTAGACCTCCAAACGGTCTTGGGTGGCCTCCAAACGGTCTTGAGACCGTTTGGATCATCCAACCCTTGGATTCTAGTGAAAAATCATTAGGGTTTGAGCTATTGAGTTGATCATCAAATCAGCACTTAATTGCAAAGTGATTTGGTACCTTTAGACCTTCCATTGGTCAACCATGCTTAACCCTAGACCTCCAAATGGTTTTGGGTGATCCCCAAATGGTCTTGAGACCGTTTAGGTCAATCAACCCAAAACATCAACTCATTTCAATGCAAAATCAGCACTTAGCCGATTAGGGTTAACACCATATCTTTTGTCCTTCAATCACTTAACCATATCCAACCATATACCTCTAAAAGGTCTTGGGTGACCCCCAAACAGTCTTGAGACCGTTTGGGTGATTCCCAAATGGTTTTGAAACCGTTTGGGCTAATCAACCCAAAACTCTCAAATCAACTCATTGGAATTTCAGCACTAATTTCAATTAGGGTTTGCCCAATTGATTAGCCTTCAACTCATGATTCCTTTGGAACTAATCCATAAAATTTGGTGAGTTATTAAAAAATATCATTAGGAACAGGAATCTCAAACGTTCAACCCTTGGTAAACCATCTCAAACGGTTTTGAAACCGTTTTCCCAAAAAGGCAAATTAATCAAGTTGAAAATCAGCACTTAATCCAATTAGGCTTTTCCTAATTGATTAACCTTCAACTCATGATTCCTTTGTAACTAATCCATAAAATTTGGTGATTTATTAACCAACATAATTATGAACAGGAATATCAAACGGTAAACCCTTGGTCAACTCCCTCAAACGGTTTTGAAACCGTTTTCCCTAAAAGGTCAAGTTAATCAGGTTGGAAATCAGCACTTAACCCAATTAGGTTTCTCTAATTGATTAGCCTTCAACTCACGATTCCTTAGGACTTAACCTATAAAATTTGGTGAGTTAATAACCAACATAATTATGAACTGGAATCTCAAACGGTCAACCCTTGTTCAACTCCCTCAAACGGTTTTGAAACCGTTTTCTCAAACCGACCTTGCAAAACCGTTTGCCCTTCAAACGGTTTTGAAACCATTTGCCTGAAACGGTTTGCACAACCGTTTGGCCAAGGGGTGCAAGACCGTTTGCTAAAGTAGCATTGGTATTCACTCCCCCTTCTTCTACCTCCATATCAAGGCCTGTTCTCCACGGTTTTGCTTGCAAGAGTGCAAAGAAGGATGGAGGGAAGAAGAACTAGCAACGTTTGCAAGAAAACAAGATGCATAATCAAAGCTTTAAGGTTTAGAGTTATAAACCCCGCCTTAGAATCTGATCTAGAGCTCCAATCTCCGTATATTTAATGGTGGCTTGAGCTCCAGGGGTCGTCCAAGGTCCTTTCTTCAAGAATTGGATGGAGAAGATGGCTAGAAGCAAGAGTTGTGTAAGGAATACTAGCAAACCAACCTTGTAATGGAATTTCCTCCATGAATCCAATCTAGAAGATGACCAAACTTACCTAGATCAACTTGGTCGTCCTCCTCTGCTCCTAACCTCCTCCTTAATCGGCCCAAAGCAAAAGGATGAGAAGAGGAAATGAAGGGAACGATCCCTTAATTGTGGAAAGAGCTTGCTTATATTTTTTTGGGCATATTTCCAAGGCAATGATAAATACTTCTTCTCTTTTACATCTATATCCTCCACGCCCCTCTCCTACTTATTTTCCACGTTCCTCCCTTCTCATAACATGAAAACGTATCTCTCAACCTTTGTTTAGAGGAAAAGAAGCCAAACACTTTATTAAGTCATACATATATAAGGGTCATTTTGCATACATCTTGATTATTCAATTACAATGATTATCCTTCTTATATGGTTACTCAAATGAGGCGCCCCCCCTCATTTTATTTACTCCAATTGATGCTAAAATGCATGATAGGTACTCTAGATGGTATATTTTACATGTTGCACCCTATGTTTTGGGTAAATTTCACTTTACACCAAAACTAGGTTTTAAAGTACAAGGATTGCTCTACAAGCTATATTTTGGTGCCCAAGCTTGGGGAATCCATATCACCACATCATATTCATTCTTATGATGTCTCATCATCAGAGTAACATCTTAACATGTGCAATTTTCAAGTTAACCCCTCTAATTGGGTAATTTGCACATAGGTCCCTATTAAACAAAACAATCTTACAACATTGTTCAAAAAGGGCAGAAATGAAAATATAGATTCTTCTAAAGCTTTAATGACGTATCAAGGGTTAACCACAAGCCTCTAATCATAATTTTAAGCAAAACACCTAGGGTTAGTTCATAACCCAGGTCAGGGGTGTTACAAATTATAAACCCCTAACAAGGATTTCGTCCCCAAAGTCCCAGGAAAAGGAGGGACAGATTATTCATTAGTAAGGCCCTCAAGTTTCCCCATATTATCTCATAATTATGACGATATTATGGATTTGTAATTCACACAAAGTCCCTTTCACTAATTACTTCTTATCACTATTTATGTTTATGCAAAGCACAAACCCCTAACATAAGGTGTCCATACTTTTGAAAGGAAGAAGCATAAAAGAACATTCTTCTAGTATCACCCAAGAATGTTTACCAAAAGAGAAACATACATACCTTAACACAGATAATTCACTCAGCAATCCTTTATTTATTTGAAACAGTTCACTAAGAAAGTTTGCTAATCAATTAATTTGGAAATATTCACTGAGAAGATTCACTAAGCAATTTGTCTTGGAAGATTTCACTAAGTAAATTTACTAAGTATGTTGTCTCAAAAGCTTTCAATGAAGGAGTTCATTGAGTGTGCTTACTAAGTATTTACTGAGGAAATTCACTGAGTATGTTCACTAAGTATGTTTACTAAGTATATTCACTAAGTATTCACTGAGGAAATTCACTGAGTATGTTCACTAAGTATGCTCACTAAGTATGTTCACTAAGTATTCACTGAGGAAATTCCCTGAGTATGTTCACTAAGTATGCTCACTAAGTATGTTCACTAAGTATTCACTGAGGAAATTTACTGAGTATATTCACTAAGTATTCACTGAGGAAGTTCACTGATTATATTCACTAAGTATTCACTAAGGAAGTTCACTGAGTATATTCACTAAGTATTCACTGAGGAAGTTCACTGAGTATATTCACTAAGTATTCACTGAGGAAGTTCACTGAGTATATTCACTAAGTATTCACTGAGGAAGTTCACTGAGTATATTCACTAAGTATTTACTAAGGAAGTTCACTGAGTATATTCACTAAGTATTCACTGAGGAAGTTCATTGAGTATATTCACTAAGTATTCACTGAGGAAGTTCACTGAGTATATTCACTAAGTATTCACTAAGGAAGTTCACTGAGTATATTCACTAAGTATTCATTGAGTATATTCACTAAGTATTCACTGAGGAAGTTCACTGAGTATATTCACTAAGTATTCACTGAGGAAGTTCAGTGAGTATATTCACTAAGTATTCACTGAGGAAATTCACTGAGTATATTCACAAAGTATATTCACTGAGGAAGTTCACTAAGTATTCACTAAGAAAGTTCACTAAGTGTTCACTGAGGAAATTCATTGAGTGTGTTCACTAAGTGTATTCACTAAGTATTCACTAAGAAGATTCACTGAGTATGTTCACTAAGTATATTCACTAAGTATTCACTAAGAAGATTCACTAAGTATGTTTATTTAGAAGTTTCACTTAGCTTTTCTCATTAATTTCCTTATACTCTCTAGATTGTTTCAGAATAATTACCTAATCAGAGTAATAAAAAAGATAACAATCTAAGAGTTTCATACTTGCCTTATCTACAATAACCATATACCTGGCCAAGGTATATAAGTATTGAGATTAGATAGTATGTATTTTACTTATCATCATATTCCTCACTTTTCATATCATTATACACACATGATTTACCATACTATATTATTCTTCAGGTATCACATCTGTATCTCATCTTTTAATACACAATTAAGGGAGATTATAATTTGTTTTAAAGAATACTGAGTAAGATATAAGTTATTATCTCCCTTGTGTCCTTCTAGGACTTAGTCAAAGGAATTAAAAAACAACTAATTTTCATATTTTTAACACATAGAATCCTGATATGAAATATCAAAACAAAACTTATTTCATCTGACCTGTCTGGGACGTCTATCCACGTCCTATATTATTATATTGCCTCCCTTGTGAGCCTTGAAGACTCTGTCCTTGAGGTTGAGTCATTATTGTATTCCTGTCTGGACAATCCTTTGCCAGATGTCCCGGTTGTCTACATTGGTAACAAATCCTGGGTGCAAAGTGTCTATACGATCCAGTTACCGATGTTGATGCTATGTCGGAGGGTCTTCTTGGTGTAATACTATGATCCCTACTTCCACTTGACATCCATTTTGTCTGGGTAGGAAATCCTGATATTGTTGTCGGTATAGAAAATCTTGGCTTCTTAAAACTTTCAAGCCTTTGATCTTGAGGCTGGGTGTACATCTTCTTACTACTTGTCTGTTGTTTCTCGATTTCCAACCTCTCTATCCTTCTTACTGACTCCACAAAGGTGGCAAACCTTTCTCTATTCTCTAAGGAAGACACAGGAGTGGCTAGTTCAGCGTTCAATCCCATTTCAAAACACCAAATTCTTTCTTCATCACTAACTGCCATCTGCAGACAAAACCACAACAACTCCATGAACTTAGCTTCATATTCGCTAACATTCATCTGTCCTTGTGTGATATTCTCAAATTGAGAGATCTTCTCATCTAGATACGTCTTAGGGAAGTATCTATTGATGAATTCTCGTCGGAATACCTCCCATCCTATTTCTTCGCCTGGTCTCTTATCTTCGTCTATCATCCACCAATTACCATCACTCCCTTTTAGGAGGTATACCGCATGTTTTACCTTTTCAATTTCAGGAATATCAAGGATCCTGAAAGCCTTTTCCAGCTCTGTCAACCATAGATCAACATCTGCTGGGTCAGATGTACCAGCAGAGTCTATGGCTCCCACCCGGCAAAGTCTCTCAAAAGTCTTGTCGACTCCATAACCTTCCTGATGGGCTGGTGCCCTAGGTGCAGATGGTGGCACCATATCTGCTATGTGTGTTATGGCTGTCAGGAATTTATCGAATAAAGCATGGAGAGCTGGGTTTTCTATCTCAGGTGGGTCAATCTGGGGTTGTTCAGGTACAGGCCCCTCCCTATTCTTGTCTCCTACACCTCCTCCTGGTGCAGCAGTACTACCCTCAACATCATGCTCTTCATGTGATCCAGACATCTTCAAGTTCTTCTTCTCCAATGAGAGCAGAAGATACTATCAGATAATCTGGAAAACACTTAGAACAGACTCAACAACCTTAGTCCTATGTCTCTGTAGACTCAGCGAACCTAGAGCTCTGATACCACTAAATGTAATGTCTATCTTGAGAAAACAAGATTAACTAATGCGGAAGCGTTCACTAAGCAGCGGATTACCAAAATTCGCTAAAAATTAAAACTTTTTGTGAAGAGATCTTTAAATGGTAAAGCTTTTTCATACAGCAACATGATACGTTATTTACAAACAGATCCATCAGTACATCTCTGTAAGGTCGTATCTCGAGATTACAATCATCAACTACCATGTTAACTATATAAGGCAAGATACAGAAATCTCGAGGTACTGGACCAAAAAATCGAAAGCACTAACTATTACTCCGAGGACCTGAGAGTACAGAGACGACACATAGGACTCTAACTACATCTATATGTGGCATAACAGCCAGTTCTCCACCTGAAACTTCACTACTGTCCCTGGTACTGTTGATGCTGCCCTTCACCTATTGAAGGATTTCTACCTCCTCGCCCACGTCCACCTAAAAATATGTTTCCCACGGGGTGAGACAATTATAAAATTGTACCAACGAGAGTTATAACTCTTCGCCAGAAACATAATTATTGCAGCTTAAGGGAATAAATGTACACAAAGAAGTTATATTTGTCTGGGAGTAGTTAAAACAATGTTTAACAGATTAAACCATTCTTCCTATTAAAGTAATACAACTATACTTTGATAAACACATATGCCATTTATCTTCTAAGAAATAGAAGAACATGTATGGCATTTATTTACTATAAAACCATTATTACAACACTAACTCTCTTTAGACTTAGATCATATATCTAATGTCTGACATTATTATTGGGGAGTCATGGCCTGTAGCCATACTTTTTCTCACAAAGTGTTAGGATCTCAATTCCTCAACTTATCAAGTACCTTTCTAAATTTATCATCATGATTATAGAATCTAGGTACTTGAACTCATAATTTACCATTCACTAGGTATCATAGCATATCATTATACTTGAAGCATGTAAAGCAATTTCAATACATAAGATATCATAATCCTTACCTGGATATGATCACCTCTTAATGAAAACCTACATGATCAATATTTACTAATAACATGCATATTGTATCATAACATCACCATACAGGTTCTTCTCAAATTATATAAGTGATACCACGGCCGTGCTACCTTGCACGGTCGTGCCACAAAGGACTCACCACGACCGTGTCATAATACCACGACTGGTTTTTAGGGTTAGGATTCTCATTTAATCCAAATAGAGTTATTCAACCTCTTAACTAGATTAGGAATAGTGATTCCTATCTCATTTCTCAATCATGGAGTTTCATGCTTAAAAGCATAACTCAGAATTAGGGTTACTTGTTCATATCATCACATCTCCCTAGATTAGGGTTTACTATTCACATAGCATCACATTACCCTAGATTAGGGTTTACTATTCACATAGCATCACATTACCCTAGATTAGGGTTTACTATTCACATAGCATCACATTACCCTAGATTAGGGTTTACTATTCACATAGCATCACATTACCCTAGATTAGGGTTTACTATTCACATAGCATCACATTACCCTAGATTAGGGTTTACTATCCACATAGCAGTGAATTGAAATCATACCATGATTATGTATGAAGATTACTTCCATTCATGTCTTCACTTAGGTTAAGATTCATTGATCATCATAATTAGGGTTTCCATGATCCCATTGTAAAGGATCATACCCTAATTATGTGTATTCATACATGTTGGAATTATATTACTTGATTCTCATTCATATTAGGAGTCTTCTCTCCCCTCTTATTATTAGATGATGTTTACATATCTTATGATTAGGTTAGGTCAATTCAACCTTGATAACATAAGTCACATTATTACTACAATGTTCATTAGGGTTTGTTTGATCAAGAGGTGTTGACTACTTAAACCCATCAAGGGTACTTTGGTAAAGTCCACCATTAGTCATAGCATGCATCAACCAAATAATTAATTGTTCCCTTAATGTCTTTGGATATCATTAGGGTTTAGATTAATCAACCATTGAACCATCTAAGCCTTCAAAACAATAAGAATTCTTGACCTTAAAAGATCCCAAACGGTTTTGCACTTTCAACCTCCAAACGGTTTTGAAACCGCATGAATCCAAACGGTTTTGAAACTGTTTGGTCCCAAATAGTCTTGAGACCATTTGGTCCCAAACGGTCGAGACCGTTTGGACTCAAACGGTCTTGAGACCGTTTGGTCCAAACCTCCTCAAAACCGCATGGACCAAAGAGTGTCTTAACCACTCCAATTGAGTCTGGGTTTCCAATGTTGAACCCCTCAATCGATCATGTACTTATTATCAACTCATCAATTGAGTTAATTAGGTCAACCCTTAACTGATTTTACACTTAATTGACCCTCAATTGATCATCAAATAGGGCTTGAATCATTTGGATTAGGGTTTGGAATCGTCAACCCTTCAACATATTTCAATGGGAGTCTAATTGATTTGAACCCATTGAACCATCATCCAATTTGAATATGACCTGACCCCAAACGGTCTTGAGGTCGTTTGGATGACCTCCAAATGGTCTTGAGACCGTTTTCCCATCAAATCATCAAAATCCAAGTCAACCAATTAGGGTTTGGATCATTGGATTGATCACCAAATCAACAATTGATTACACTTTAACTTAGTATCATTAGATCATCAATTGCTTAACCATACTCACCCCTAGACCTCCAAACGGTCTTGGGTGGCCTCCAAACGGTCTTGAGACCATTTGGATGAGTTCCAAACGGTCTTGAGACCGTTTGGATGAGTTCCAAACGGTCTTGAGACCGTTTGGATCATCCAACCCTTGGATTCTAGTGAAAAATCAATAGGGTTTGAGCTATTGAGTTGATCATCAAATCAGCACTTAATTGCAAAGTGATTTGGTACCTTTAGACCTTACATTGGTCAACCATGCTTAACCCTAGACCTCCAAACGGATCATTGCCTTGGAAATATGCCCAAAAATATATAAGCAAGCTCTTTCCACAATTAAGGGATCGTTCCCTTCATTTCCTCTTCTCATCCTTTTGCTTTGGGCAGACTAAGTAGGAGGTTAGGAGAAGAGGAGGACGACCAAGTTGATCTAGGTAAGTTTGGTCATCTTCTAGCTCGGATTCATGGAGGAAATTCCATTACAAGGTTGGTTTGCTAGTATTCCTTACACAACTCTTGCTTCTAGCCATCTTCTCCATCCAATTCTTGAAGAAATGACCTTGGACGACCCCTGGAGCTCAATCCACCATTAAAGCTACGGAGCTTGGAGCTCTAGATCAGATTCTAAGGCGGGTTTTATAACTCTAAACCTTAAAGCTTTGATTATGCATCTTGTTTTCTTGCAAACGTTGCTAGTTCTTCTTCCCTCCATCCTTCTTTGCACTCTTGCAAGAAAAACCGTGGAGAACAGGCCTTGATATGGAGGTAGAAGAAGGGGGAGTGAATACCAATGTTACTTTAGCAAATGTTCTTGCACCCCTTGGCCAAACGGTTTGCAAAACCTTTTGGGGCGAATGGTTTCAAAACCGTTTGAAGGGCAAACGGTTTTGCAAGGTCGGTTTGAGCAAACGGTTTCAAAACCGTTTCAGGGAGTTTACCAAGGGTTGACCGTTTGATATTCCTGTTAATAATTATGTTGGTTATTAACTCACAAAATTTGATAGGTTAACTCCCAATTAATTGTGAGTTTAAGGCTAATCAATTAGAGAAACCTAATTGGATTAAGTGCTGATTTCCAACCTGATTAACTTGACCTTTTTGGGAAAACGGTTTCAAAACCATTTGAGGGAGTTGAGAAAGGGTTTACCGTTTGATATTCCTGTTCATAATTATGTTGGTTAATAACTCAACAAAATTTATGGATTAGTTCCAAAGGAATCATGAGTTGAAGGTTAATCAATTAGGCAAAGCCTAATTGGATTAAGTGCTGATTTTCAACTTGATTAATTTTACTTTTTGGGAAAACGGTTTCAAAACCGTTTGAGAGGGTTTACCAAGGGTTGACCGTTTGATATTCCTGTTCCTAATGATATTGGTTAATAACTCACCAAGTTTTATGGATTAGTTCCAAAGGAATCATGAGTTGAAGGCTAATCAATTGGGCAAACCCTAATTGAAATTAGTGCTGAAATTCCAATGAGTTGATTTGAGATTTTTGGGTTGATTAGCCCAAACGGTTTCAAAACCGTTTGGGAATCACCCAAACGGTCTCAAGACTGTTTGGGGGTCACCCAATACCGTTTTGAGGTATATGGTTGGAAATGGTTAAGTGTTTGAAGGTCAAAAGATATGGTGTTAACCCTAATCGGCTAAGTGCTGATTTTGCATTCAAATGAGTTGATGTTTTGGGTTGATTGACCCAAACGGTCTCAAAACCGTTTGACATATATATCCTCCATGCCCCTCTCCTACTTATTTTCCACGTTCCTCCCTTCTCATAACATGAAAACTTATCTCTCAACCTTGGTTTAGAGGAAAAGAAGCCAAACACTTTATTAAGTCATACATATATAAGGGTCATTTTGCATACATCTTGATTATTTAATTACAATGATTATCCTTCTTTCATGGTTACTCAAATGAGGCGCCCCCCCCCCATTTTATTTACTCCACTTTATGCTAAAATGCATGATAGTTACTCTAGATGGTATATTGTACATGTTGCACCCTATGTTTAGGGTAAATTGCACTTTACACCAAAACTAGGTTTTAAAGTACAAGGATTGCTCTACAAGCTATATTTTGGTGCCCAAGCTTGGGGAATCCATATCACCACATCATATTCATTATTATGATGTCTCATCATCATAGTAACATCTTAACATGTGCAATTTTCAAGTTAACCCCTCTAATTGGGTAATTTTCACATAGGTCCCAATTAAACAAAACAATCTTACAACATTGTTCAAAAAGGGAAGAAATGAAAATATAGATTCTTCTAAAGCTTTAATGACATATCAAGGGTTAACCACAAGCCTCTAATCATAATTTTAAGCAAAACACCTAGGGTTAGTTCATAACCCAGGTCAGGGGTGTTACAAATTATAAACCCCTAACAAGGATTTCGTCCCCAAAGTCCCAGGAAAAGGAGGGACAGATTATTCATTAGTAAGGCCCTCAAGTTTCCCCATATTATCTCATAATTATGATGATATTATGGATTTGTAATTCACACAAAGTCCCTTTCACTAATTACTTCTTATCACTGTTTATGTTTATGCAAAGCATAAACCCCTAACATAAGGTGTCCATACTTTTGAAAGGAAGAAGCATAAAAGAACATTCTTCTAGTATCACCCAAGAATGTTTACCAAAAGAGAAACATACATACCTTAACACAGATAATTCACTCAGCAATCCTTTATTTATTTGAAACAGTTCACTAAGAAAGTTTGCTAATCAATTAATTTGGAAATATTCACTGAGAAGATTCACTAAGCAATTTGTCTTGGAAGATTTCACTAAGTAAATTTACTAAGTATGTTATCTCAAAAGCTTTCACTGAAGGAGTTCATTGAGTATGCTTACTAAGTATTTACTGAGGAAATTCGCTGAGTATGTTTACTAAGTATATTCACTAAGTATTCACTGAGGAAATTCACTGAGTATGTTCACTAAGTATGCTAACTAAGTATTCACTGAGGAAATTCACTGAGTATGTTCACTAAGTATGCTCACTAAGTATGTTCACTAAGTATTCACTGAGGAAATTTACTGAGTATATTCACTGAGGAAGTTCACTGAGTATATTCACTAAGTATTCACTGAGGAAGTTCACTGAGTATATTCACTAAGTATTCACTGAGGAAGTTCACTGAGTATATTCACCAAGTATTCACTAAGGAAGTTCACTGAGTATATTCACTAAGTATTCACTGAGGAAGTTCACTGAGTATATTCGCTAAGTATTCACTGAGGAAGTTCACTGAGTATATTCACTAAGTATTCACTAAGGAAGTTCACTGAGTATATTCACTAAGTATTCACTTAGGAAGTTCACTGAGTATATTCACTAAGTATTCACTGAGGAAGTTCACTGAGTATATTCACTAAGTATTCACTGAGGAAGTTCACTGAGTATATTCACTAAGTATTCACTGAGGAAATTCACTGAGTATATTCACGAAGTATATTCACTGAGGAAGTTCACTAAGTATTCCCTAAGAAAGTTCACTAAGTGTTCACTGAGGAAATTCACTGAGTGTGTTCACTAAGTATAATCACTAAGTATTCACTAAGAAGATTCACTGAGTATGTTCACTAAGTATATTCACTAAGTATTCACTAAGAAGATTCACTGAGTATGTTTATTTAGAAGTTTCACTTAGCTATTCTCATTAATTTCCTTATACTCTCTAGATTGTTTCAGAATAATTACCTCATCAGAGTAATAAAAAAGATAACAATCTTAGAGTTTCAAACTTGCCTTATCTACAATAACCATATACTTGACCAAGGTATATAAGTATTGAGATTAGGTAGTATGTATTTTACTTATCATCATATTCCTCACTTTTCATATCATTATACACACAGGATTTACCATACTAGATTATTCTTCAGGTATCACATCTATATCACATCTAGATTATTGTTGCCTAGTGAGGGGTGACAAGATGTGCAATGGTCTTGTGAGTCATGTGAATAAGTTGATGCCTAGTGAGAGGTGATAAGATGTGTAATGGCCTTGTGAGCAATGTGAATAAGTTGTTTCCTAGTGAGAGGTGACAAGATGTGTAATAGCTCTATGAGCCATGTGAATAAGTTGTTTCCTAGTGAGAGGTGGAAAGATGTGTAATGGCCTTGTAAGCCATGTGAAAAAGTTGTTGCCTAGTGAGAGGTGACAAGATGTACAATGGCCTTGTGAGCCATGTGAGATGCTTGTGCAACAAGTATCATGTATACCTTGGTCTGAGGACCTAGAGGTATTAGTTACCTGATTCGTGGTAACAGTGTTAAGTGATGAACTAAGGGTTTGAATATCAAGATCTAGTAATCATGATGATAATGTTAAGGGATGAGAATTCCCTGTAATGAGATAAGGGATTGAGATCCTAAATTTTATATGTGTTCTAAAGATTTGAAAAGTACTTGATAGATGTATTATACCTTTCTTTGTAGCATCTGTTATAATAATTCACTTTTGAAACTTGATTGATGCTAAAAGACATTATAATGTACCTAATTAATCAAGTGGAATTTCATCATGTAGTTCCCTGACCATAGATCCATCAGTGTCAGAATTTGCTGAATTGTGAAATGGGTTGCTCCGCGGCATAACCCGGAGGGCATATTTTTGAATATGCAGGGGTGATGGGTACGAATATCCTTACGCCCTAATGTGGGATTGATGTGAGATAAACATGAAATCTCTCAATCCTCCATTATATATGTCGGTATGGATGTATCACGAATCTCCCGATGATGATGAAGGTAGGGGATGGATAATTGAGATCTCCCCAAAGAGAGTGCAGTTGATGATGTAGCTCTATAGCGAAGTTGCCAGTATACCCTGGAAAGCTATTTAGCAATGACACGAGATGTCCTGCTTGTGGTCTCGCACTGACCGAGATGGCATAGGTCATGGCAGTCGGCTCTCCCATTGACCTTGTATGGTACTTATGCTTTACATAGTTGTGGTCAGTTGGAGTATGAGCGGTATACCTCATCTCCTCAGGGCATAATTGTGATTGAAAAATGTAATCAACGGTGTAGCATATCTTCTTAATGATCGAATATGGAAAACATTGATTGATGCGCACTTCAGTTATACATCATAGTTGATAGTTGATATTTATGTTTCTTTACATTCCTTACAAAGCAGATAGATGATTGATAACTCTACCATGGGTAGATGCAATGTTCTCCTTAAGAAAGGAGATTACTTCATTCTAATCATACGATGAATTATCCTGCCTGTTAATATAAAAAGAACCTCTGCTCATTTTATAAATGCTTAATATATAATAATAATATGGTCGGTGGAGAGTTATATCTCTCACTGGGAAAATTGTCTCACTCTGTGGGATCCACATGTTTTTTAGGTGGACGTGCACAAGGTGGCAAAGATCTTTCTGTATAGGAGGAATAACAATTGAGACAGCAGTGACAGCTCAGGTTGAGTGTACTGTCTGTCATGTCTTGTAGATAGAAGTCTTATGTGTTGTCATTGCAACAACCAGTGGTGTTGTATCCATGACAACTGATGGTGGTGACTAAGGGTGACAACTAGTGGTATCAATATATGGTCACACCTTAGCTCAGGGTTAGGTTTTGTTGTAAGCTCAATGATCAATGGTTGGGTGCCCTAATGATGGTATCAACCAATTGTGACATAAGTTCAACATCTAATGGAGAAAAATGATGGTAGTGTTGACACATGAATGGATGGTGGTTCAACATATCACAACCGATGGTGGAACGGGTTGCTAAAACCAATGGTCGATCTATGTTTTCTATGTTGCTTCATTTAAGCTCTAAACCTATGGCTTCTTGGTTCAATTGATTCAAGGGCTAAACCTACACCCCAATTGATGATCTTGAATGATGAACTTGATCTAATGGTTGAGATTGGATACTTCAACATCCAATGGTTGGAAATGAAGTCTATACTATAAAATGTGAGTTCTAATAAACTAAATTTGATGACTTCCTCTATGTAACCAACCTAAGGAGCTTGATTAGTGATAATTGATGGCATGCTTTATATACACATCCAATGGTGGGACTTACCCTCACCACTAATGGTGGGTTTTATACCTACAATGAATGGTACCCTTTATGTTATTAAACAAGGGATGTTTAGAGATATATGGTGACTCTTTATAGGACACAATTAAATGGATTTGTATGTGGTTTTTGTTCAAAGTGTTTACTTATGTAAACAACCAATAGTTTTACCTTCTCAATGATCTAATGGTTTTGAGATGATGCTTATGGTAAATCAGTATGGTTTGAATGATGTTGAAACCAAATGGAGGTTTGCCTTAACAATATAGTCTTACCTTTTCCCTTACATGAATAGAATTTGACAAGGATCATATTATATGATATGTAACCCTAATGGGACATAGCTTGTTACACCCTAATTCAGATGCAATTAGGTGATGGTGATTATTCATGATCAACCTTCCTTGAATGACTAATAGGATAATGGAGGGCTCTCTTATTGTTGATGGAACCCTAGTCTGCTATTATTTGGTGATTACATCTTGAGTTATGTGTGGATCCATACTTGAGTATAGTATGGAATGTGATAGTGATGCTTCACCTTATGTGTCCATGATCTAATAGAGATGTCATGAGTAAGGGATTGGGTATGAATGATGATTTGTAACATTAAAGCTAACTATCTTGCTAAACCTAACCCTAATGCAAATAGAAATTAAAATGGTGGTTAGTCATGATACCTTCCTTGAGTGATTAATATAATGATGGAATGTCCTAATGATTGATTGAAACTCTAATGAGTTAATTGGTGGTCATCATAGCTTCATGATTTATGTTTTCACATGTTAAACTTATACACTATAATTGTGAATATCGTCAATCATACCTAGCTTCCATATACATTGATTTAATAAAGGAATTCTCTTAAAAGTAAAGTTAATCCTTCTATGTCATTCTATGAATGCTCTTTTTGCTCTCTAATGCAATATCATGCTAAGTCTGTATATCACATCAATGGTGATGATTCATTGAGCCTTGATATAAGGTATGGAAAGATAGTGTGATCTTGTTGGAAATAATGTGATGGTCTTATTAACCTTTGGGCATGGTTGAGCTCTAATGGAGGTGTGATCCTCTTCATGATGTAATAAGGGTTGTAACCCTGGAATTATGTGATAAGGATTGAAATCTTGTATTGATATGATGACATGTGTGGTCTCATGAATGGCAATTGATAACATGTGTAGTCTCATGAATGGCAATGAAATAGTACCATGTGATGATGTCATAAGCAATTATGACTGATACTTTTTATATTCCATGAAGTTGTTATATTTCTATGCCTGCTAGAAATGAATTAGGTTTGTGCACTTGTTAGATGCAACCTTAATTCACCCAATTGGCAATAACTAATCAAGTGAAACCCTAAACATGTAGTGCCATGTGCCATAGATCCATTTCAGTATCAGAACTTGTCAGATGTTGAAATGAGTATTCCTAAGGGAAACTTAGAGTGCATGCTATTCAGTATGCAGCGTGCTTTTCAGTCTGATTCCAAGTTTTTAGGGAGGATGGATTCATTCATACCTAGCCCTTAGTTTGAGAACGGTTGCGGTGGTGTCTCAGTGATTATATATGTGATGAGACTGGAGGACAACTATGGTTGTACCTTGGATGGTAGGGTATGTGTACCCACCTCCTTTTACTAGTGTCGTGACCTATACCAAGGACAGACTAGGTTGTTAGCATCTTAACATTATGTGTCACTATGGTGAACCCGTACAGACTAGTGGCAGAGAAGATCTTAGGAGTCTGGCTCTTCCTATATCTTGTATGGCACTTATTTCGACTTAGCAGTGGTCAGTTGGAATTTGAGTGGTATCCTCAATTTCCTTAGGTCTTAATAAAAGATGTAATATAGATCTGTAACATATCTATTTAGGGTTATACACAATGATTCACATTGGATGGTAACCATGGATTGCTTCACATATAGATGATGTATAGTGAAATAATATAAGTACCCATGTTTATGATACAATGCTATTGTTGATTATACTTATGATGATAGTCATCTCATTTTTGGTGATCATGCTTACATTACTAGCTATTCCTCTATTAGTTAGAGATGTTAACTAATAGCTATGCCTATGTATTTAGAGATGTTGTAATTGCTATCTATGCCTCTATAACTAAATTTGCTTAAACTATCAATCATGCTTATGGTGATAGATGTACTTATATTGTTAGATCTATTTTGATGTAGATCTACTTAATTTGATAGACATGCTAATTCTATTATATATGCTTATGTTCTGAGCTTATTCAAGATGTTAGAGATGCTCATGCTATTAGACTCCTTATACTGTTAACAAGGATATGAAAATAGTCTGGTTAATGATGATAGTTGTTGTCTGCTCCTTTATGTATCTTGTTGAGTATTTCCCTCGCTATGTTTATTTTTTAGACATACTAATTTGGATTAAACTATTTAGTTACTTAAATTGTTGTAATCAATAAGTGTTGTTGGAGGTTATATCTCTTGTTGGGACATGGGTCTCACTTTGTGGGTCATCACATCTTTTTAGGTGATCGACAACAGTGGGAGTAAACCCATGGCATCAATGAGGAGATATGGTGTTGAACCTTTGAGAAGGTTGTTAGTTGTCTAGTATGTCCTAGAGTTTTCCTTGTACTCTTAGGTCTGTGCAGGAAAGTTTGTAACATGTTTTTCAATTGAATCAGGTTTTTGGTAGCATGTTATATGCTTGTTCAAGTGATAAATGTGGAAAATTTTCTTGTGTAATATGAATATGTGGTGGTTGAGGCCATGGAACAATTGCAAGAGATTCTTGGCATAATATGAATACAAACAAGTTGTTGGGCTCTTATGTAATATTTCAGAGCATGTTGGTTATGTAGAATCAGTTTTAATTTGCCCTCTTTTCTGGGTTTGGGTTTAATTAGTGATCTATTGTGTTTTATGTTTTGAGTAACATCATTTAGTGTGATGGGTTTTTAAAAGTTGGTAAAAGAGATTTAGGTTCGTTGAGTCTATAGGGATACTAGGACTTAGGACTAGGATGATGTCTAAGTTAGGAACATGAAATAAAAACATGATGCATACTGCCTAATATCAGTACTTGGATACCCTGGCCAGGTATTCAGGTATTGAAGAAAAGGTAAGTATGGAACTCTTAGATTGATTTCTTTCTAGTTACTCTGATCAAGTAGTCATTTTGAAACAATCTAAGGAACATAACAAATCATAAATCATGGTGTTAAAATCTCAATCTTACCCCAAAGAAGATGAGAATTACATCATAATCTATCAAAACTTGAATGATTGGTAACTACAAGAGAAAGGTATGATACTATAAAACCTAAATTTGAATACCAATAAGAAAATGAAGAGTTCTTGAACTGTAATTCAAGAAGATAATAAGGTAAAAGATAGGTAAATTTGTGCTAATAAAGTGATTCAAGGTAGAAAATTCACATAAGATGTAGAGAACTCTTGTGGTAAATATAGTATGAGAAGATGAATGAGAACAATGACAAAGGAATAAAGTGGAACCTAAGTTAATCTCATACCAACCTATGTGTTCAAGAAAGTGTTAACAAAAAATCTGTACGGCATGTGAGAGAAATTGAGGGAGATGGTCCATGGTTAATGAAAAAAAAAGTGAAATATTGTGATCTACCTCATGATAAGGGGTTAAAAAGTATGATAACCCGAGAGCACATACATAAGAATCATGAACAATTAACAAGGAAAGAGTAGTGAGATACATTAATCTTGATAATTTCTATGTTGATTGCAAGTAACCCAAGGTGAAAAAAGTAAAATGTTATATAAAAGGAGTAATCTGCATGATGAAGATAGAAATAGTTAAATCCCTTATTGGTAACCTTGGGAAGTGCTACTTTGTTTTGGGAAGTTTGTTTCCCTTTGTGTTCTCTCTTTTTGAGGCACAACATTTAAGCAGATCTTATGCCACTTGGTATGCGTGGATTCATTGTAATCCCAGGATGGATATATTGATATGATGTGTGGTTTCCTTGGACTATAGTTTCACGACCTTTATGTTTTGTAATGAGTATGCTTTTGAGCCTTCCAATAATTAGGAAGACTCTTCTTATATCTTTTAAGATTAATTATGTGGGTGAAAATATATGATATAGGGATATGAGTTCCTTATAGCACATGAGTTGAATACCAAGGTAATGAATCCTAGTATCCAAGATGTATCAATAGTATGGGAAGTATGTGGAGGTTGGAGATGTTTATAGAATAAACTTTCCAAGTGTTCCTCTCCCTTATAGAGAGAAAGAGAGTTAATTATGATCCTATAAATTTTGTTTGGAAGGAAAAAGAGCGATTCTATAATGTTGTGTATGGTCTTGTGATAGTTGGGCAAGACCACTATCAAGGATAGATGGTTTGTTGATCAACAAGCATGTGCTATCGTGTTCCATTAAGATAAACCTAGGATCAAAATATCAATGGATAAGAATTAGTGTGGATGACATAAGTTACATGGTCATGATGAGTTTAGGGTAATGTTGTTTAGACTAACCAATGTATCAATAGCATTCATAAATAGGATGAACATAGTGTTCTTATCATGTCGCGTAAGTTGTGACAAGTGTTGAATGATGGCATCTCTAATTAGTTATGAGATGGTAAGTAGCATGGTTAATTTCTTTGCTAAACCTTGATAATGTTGAAGCAACTACACTTATGTGTGACAAGTTCAACAAGAGTAAGTTGGGGGTTAACTAGAGTATCCTCTTGGGAGTTAAGATACATATGTAAAGTGTGTTGCGTGAATCCTGGTAAAATGAAGACAGTGCCATTTCCCTACCCCTAACCAGGTCAACCAGGAAGTTATATTTGTTAATGGTTGTAGACAAGTATATGATTCTTCAACTAGACTGATGGCCAGTCCACCATTGAATGATTGAAGGATTTTCTAAGAACATATGCCTTATATTTCTTGACAATTAGGGGATGCCCACCTGATTGATTGAGTTTCGAATTACAGTAACCATTAAAGCATCATAGAGATGAAACCTTGTAGAGTTACATATGATAAGAGATCCATGATATTCCATGATTAGTAAAAGTCAGCAAGTATAGCTTTTGAGTAAAGTGTTGATGTAATAGATAGTATGGACTAGAATGAAAACTAGAGCTCTGCTAGGCTTTGTGAAGCTACCTTAAGGTGTTTTTGACCAAAATGAGTAAGTTTATCCTTCTCCTTTCTCATTTTTTCTACTATTCGTCTTCCTCCTACCTTCTTCCTTGACGGAACCATGGACTTTCATGGTAAAACTTGCTCTAAACCTCAAAAACCTTACTTTTCATTCTTCTTATGCTTAGGGTTCACTTATTTTATGGAGAAAGGTGCTAGATGGCCGAGTTCAGAGCTTATGCTTGGGTTTTCTACCCTCCTTTCTTAAGTTATCCTACTGTTTGGGATCTTATCTTCTTCCTAGAAGCAAGTTTTATAACTTGCTCCACGTTTATTGCTTACTATAAGCTTGTTAGCTCATGTTCTTGCTTTAAAAGGATGATATAAGCATTAAGAAGCTATGCTTGCTTAGGGTTTTGAATTTATAGTGTTCCCTATTTTGTTTCCAGTTTAGATGAGCATGTAACCATGTGCACATTCTTCCTATGGTAGAAGATGGCTTAGGTCGGGTTGGTATGACAACCTATATATATATATATATCTCTGTGTGTGTGTGTGTGTATATATATATGTATATGTATGTATATATATATGTATGTATATATATATGTATGTATGTATATATATGGTGCTAAGATCCTATCAAAAGATGGTCCATATTAGGATTTCTAGGCTGTTTTCTTCTCTAACACATGGCTTGATGGTGTTGTCATTGCAACAACTCATGGTGTTGTCTCCATGACAACCGATGGTGGTGACCAAGGGTGACAATCGGTTGTGTCAACCAATGGTCACACCTTATATCAGGGTTAGGTTTTTTTTGGATGCTCAATGATTAATGGTTTGTTGCCCTAATGATGGTATCAACCAATGGTGACATTAGTTCAACACCCAATGGCAAAAAATGATGGTAGTGTTGACCCCATCAACATATGGTGGTGCAATAGATCACAATCGATAGTGGAATAGGTTGCTACAACTGTTGGTAGGTATAGGTTTCCTATGTTTCTTCATTTAATCTCTAAACCTATGGTTTCTTGGCTCAATTGATTCAAGGGCTAAACCTATAACCCAATTGATGATCTTGAAATACGAACTTGATAAAATGGTTGAGATTGGATGCTTCAACATCCAATGGTTGGAAATGAAGCCTATGGTATAAAATGTGAGTTTTAATAAACAACATTTGATGACTTCCTCTATGTAACCAACCTAAGGAACTTGATTGATGATAATTGATGGCATGCTTTCAATACACATCTGATGGCGGGCCTTACCCTCACAACCGATGGTGGGTTTTATCCCTACAACCAATGGTACCATTTATGTTATTAAACAAGGGATGTTTAGAGATACATGGTGACTCTTTATAGGAGACAATTAAATGGATCTATATGTGGTTTTTCCAAAGTGTTATGTAAATAACCAATAGTCTTGCCTTCTCAATAATCCAATTGTTTTTTAAATGATGCTTATGGTAAATTGGTACGGTTTGAATGATGTTGAAACCAAATGGAGGTTTGCCTTAATAATATAGTCTTACCTTTACCCTTACATGAATAGAATTGATAATGATCACATTGTGTGATATGTAACCCTAATGGGACATAGCTTGTTACAACCTAATTCAGATGTAATTAGGTGATGATCATTATTAATGATCAACCTTCCTTGAATGACTAATAGGATAATGGAAGGCTCTATTATTTTTTATGAAACCCTAGTATGCTATAATATGGTGATTACATCTTGAGTTATGTGTGGATCCATACTTGAGGATATTATGGAATGTCATAGTGATGATTCACCTTATGCGTCCATGATCCAATAGGGATGCCATGAGTAAAGGATTGGGTATGAATGCTGATGTGTAACATTAAAACAAACTATATTTCTAAAACTAACCCTAATGCAAATAGAGAATGGTGGTTAGTCATGCTACCTTCCTTGAGTGATTAATATAATGATGGAACGTCCTAATGATTGATTGAAACTCCAATGAGTTAACTGGTGGTCATCATAGCCTCATGATTTATGTTTTCACATGTTAAACTTATACGCTATAAGTGTGATGATGGTCAATCATACCTAGCTTCCTTATATGATGATGTAATAAAGATATGATCTTAAAAGCAAAGTTAATCCTGCTATGTCATTCTTTGAATGCTCTTTTAGATCTTTAATGCAATATCATGTTAAGTTTGTATATCATATGAATGGTGATGATTCATTGACCCTTTATATAAGGCATGGAAAGATAGTGCTGATCTTGTTGGGAATAATGTGATGGTCTTAATGTCCTTTAGGCATGGTTGAGCTCTAATGGAGGTGTGATCCTCTTCATGATGTGACAAGGTTTGGAACCCTGGAATTATGTGATAAGGATTGAAATCATGGATTGATATCATGGCATGTGTAGTCTCATGAATGGCATATGATAACATGTGTAGTCTCATGAATGGCAATGAAATAGTATCATGTGATGATGTGATAAGCAATTATGTATAATATATTTTATATTCCCTGAATTTTTTATATTTGTATGCCTGCTTGAAATGAATTAGGGTTTGTATGTCCACTTGTTTAAAGCAGCCTTAATTCACCCAAATGGAAATAACTAATCAAGTGAAACCCTAATCATGAAGTGCACTATGCCATAGATTCATCTGAGTGTCAGAACTTTCCAGATGGTAAAATGAGTATTCTTGAAACTCAGAGCGCATATTGTTGAGTATGTAGGGTGCTTATCATTCTGATTCTAAGTGTTTAGGGAGGATGGCTTTGTTTATACCTAGCCTTAGTTTGAAAAAGGCTGCAGTCATGTCTCAGTGATTATATATGTGATGAGATTGAAGGACAACTATTGTTGTACCTCATATGGTAGGGTATGCGTACCCACCTCCTTTCACTAGTGTTGTGACATGTACTAAGGACAAACTAGGTTGTTAGCAGCTTGACCTTATGTGTCATTATGGCAGACCCACATTGACCAGGGGCGGAGAAGATCTTAGGAGTTCATCTCTTCCTAGATCTTGTATGGCACTTATTTTGAATTAGCAGTGGTCAGCTGGAATTTGAGTGATATCCTTAATTTCCTCAGGGTTTAATAAAAGATGTAATACATTTGTATAACATATCTATTTAGGGTTATAGACAATGCTTCACATTGGATCATAACCCTTGATTGCTATTTTTACATATAGATGATGTATAGTGCAATAATGTAAGTAGCCATGTTTATGATGCACTACTATTGTTGATTATACTTATGATGATAGTCATCTCATATTGATGATCATAATTACATTGCTAGATATGCCTCTATTATTTAGAGATGTTGTAATTTCTATATATGCCTCTTTAACTTGAGATGGTTAAACTATCAATCATGCTTATGCAAATAGAAGTACTTATACTGTTAGTTATATTTTGATGTAGATCTACTTAATTTGATAGACATGCTAATTCTATTAGCTATGCTTATTTTTCTAAGCTTATTCATGATGTTATAGATGCCCATGCTATTAGACTCCTTAACTGTTAATTGGGATATGAGAATAGTCTGGTTGATAGTTGTTGTCTGATCCTTTATGTATCTTGTTGAGTATATCCTTTGCTATGTCTATTTTTTAGACATACTCATTTGGATTAAATTGTTTAATTACTTAAATTGTTGTAATAAATTAAGCACTGTTAGAGGTTATATCTCTTGCTGGGACATGGGCCTCACTCCATGGGTCACCACATATTTTTAGGTGATTGGTAGCAGTGGTAGTTGACTCGTGACATCAATGAGGATCTATGGTGTTGAACCTTTGAGAAGGTTTTTAGTTTTCTAGTATGTCTTGGAGTCATCCATGTACTCTCAGGTCCGGGCGGGAAAGTTTGTAAACATTGTTTCAATCGAATCAGGTTTTTGGTAGCATGTTATATGCTTGTTCAAGTGATAAATGTGGAAACGTTTCTTGTGTAATATGAATATGTGGTGGTTGAGGCCATGGAACAATTGTAAGAGATTCTTGGCATAATTTGAATACAGGCAAGTAGTTGGGCCCTTGTGTAATATTTCAGAGCATGTTGGTTATGTTGAATTGGTTTTAATTTACCCTCTTTTCTAGGTTTGTGTTTAATTAGTGATCGATTATGTTTTATGTTTTGAGAAACCTCATTTAATGTGATGCTCACAAGTTGGTATCAGAGCTTTAGCTTCATTGAGTCTACATGTACACTAGGACTTAGGACTAGGATGATGTATAAGTTAAGAACATGGAATAAAAACATGATGCATACTGCCTAATATCAGTACTTGGATGCCCTGGGTAGGTATTTTGGTATTGAAGAAAAGGTAAGTATGGAAATCTTAAATTGATTTATTTCTGGTTACTCTTATCCAATAGTCATTTTGAAACAATCTAAAGAGCATAATAAATTAGACTTCATGGTGTTAGAACCTCAATCTTACCCCAAAGAAGTGAGAATTACATTGTAATCTATCAAAACTTCAATGATTGGTAACTATAAGAGAAAGATATGACATTATAAACATGAATATGAATACCAATAGGCAAAGGAAGAGTTCTTGAAGGTGTAATTCAAGAATATAATAAAGTAAAAGATAGGTAAATCTGTGTTGATAAAGTGATTCAAGTTAGAAAATTCATATAAGATGGACAATACTCCTGTGATAAGTATAATATGAGAAGATGAATGAGAAAATGACAGATGAATTAAGTGGAACTTGAGTTAATCTCATACCAACATATGTGTGTAAGAAAGTGTTAATGAAAATTTGCATGGCATGTGAGAGAAATTAAGGGAGATGATCCTTGTTTAATGAAGAAAATGTGAAATATGATGATCTACCTCATGATAAGGGGTTGTAAAGCATGATATCCCGAGAGGGCATACATAAGAATGATGAACAATTAAAAAGGAAAGAGTAGTGAGATACATTAATCTTAATAATTTCTATGTTGATGGCAAGGAACCCAAGATGAAAAAGGTAAAATGTTATATAGAAGGAGTAATTGTATGATGAAGATAAAATTGGTTAACTCCCTTATAGGTAACCCCGGGCAATGTTGATGTGTTTTGGGAAGTGTGTTTCCCTTTGTGTTCTGTCTTTTCAAGGCATAGACTTTAAGTGGATCTTATGCCACTTGGTATGTGTGGATTTGTTGTAATCATGGGATGAATATCTTAATATGATGTGTGGTTTCCTTGGACTATAGTTTCAAGATCTTTATGTTTCGTAATGAGTATGCCTTTGAGCCTTCCAATAATTAGGAAGACTCCTCTTATATGTTTTAAGATTTGTTATGTTGGTGAAAACAGATGAGATAGAGATATGAGTTCCTTATGGCACAGGAGGTGGATACCAAGGTAATGAATCCTACTATTCAAGATGTATCAACAGTATGGGAAGTATGTGGAGGTTGGAGATGTTTATAGAATAAACTTTCCAATTGTTTCTCTCCCTTAGAGAGAGAGAGAGAGAGAGAGTTAATGATGTCCTATAAATGTTTTTTGGAAGAAAAAAGAGTGATTCTATAATGATGTGTATGGTCTATTGATAGTTGGGTAAGACCACTATCTAGGTTAGATAGTTTGTTGATCAGCAGACATGTGCTACCATGTTCCATGACGATAAACCTAGGATCAACATATCAATGCATAAGAATTAGAGCAGATGACGTAAGTTACATGGTCATGATGAGTTTAGGGTTATGTCGTTTAGACTATACAATGTATCAATAACATCCATAAATAGGAGGAACTGAGTGTTCAGGTCATGTCTCATAAGTTGTAACAAGCGTTGAATGATGAGATCTCAAAGTATTTCAGAGATGGTCAGTAGCATGGTTAATTTCTTTACTAAACCTTAAGAATGTTGAAGCAACTATACTTATGTGTGACAAGTTTAGCAAGAATAATTTGGGGGTTAACTAAAGTATCCTCTTGGAGTTATGATACATATGTTAAGTGTGTTGTGTGAATCCTAGTAAAATGAAGACAGTGTTGCCCTACCCCTAACCAGGTCAACCAGGAAGTTATATTTGTTAATGGTTGTAGACAAGTATATGATTCTTCAACTAGATAGATGGTCAGTCCACCATTGAGATGATTGAAGAATTTTCTAAGAACATATGCCTTATAGTTCTTGACAATTAGGGAGTTCACACCTGATTAATTGAGTTGTAATTACAACAACCATTAAAGGAGCATAGAGTTGAAACCTTGTAGAGTTACAAATGATAAGAGATACATGATATTCCATGATTAGTTGAAGTCAGCAAGTATGGCTTTTGAGTCAAGTGTTGATGTAATAGATAGTATGGACTAAAATGAAACTATAGATCCAAGTTGAAGGGTAATACCAGAGTAGTACAAGTGGTACAACATATTCTATGATCTAGGTTTGAGGGAGAGTCACCATGATACAGGACAAGTAATATAAATATGGAGTTGCATGAGGAGGTTTTTATGCTAACCCAAGATGAGACATGTTCAAAGAGTTGAGAAAGAATAACATGACTTCTATGAGAGTTATGTGACATCATCATGAGATATAATTTACCATGTGGAATATTGAGGATGAGGTGCATGAGAAGTATCCATCATTGTTTACCTTGGATTTTGGGGGCAAAATCCATGTTAGGGGTTTATGGTTGTGAGACCTCAAACCATGTTTTTCATTGAATATGCTTAATTATCATAATTGGGTTCTTAAAACCTTAATATAACCTTGTGATGTGCTTTGGTATCATGTGACAAGCTTAAGTTTCAAGTTTGGTCCAATTTGAACATTGTTTGTGCAAGTTAAGCAATTTTATGTACTTTTTGGATTTTTCTGCAATTTACCCAAATGAGAGGTTTATTAGTAATTTTTCATATTAATTATGTTCCTTATATGTTATCTTATCATTCTTTAGCTTATTGAGCCATGGGGCTCTCAATTGTACCTTGGTTTGGTGGTGATTCCCTTCAAGGGTGAATTAGGGTTTACCCCTGCATGGATGAGCCACCTTGAAGGGTAACAACCAGTGGTTCCACTGGTTTGGTCAACATCCAGTGGTCACCAACCAGTGGTACATCCGGTGGTCATCCTATAAGGGTCCTAGTTCGATGGTTTTTGCTGGTTTGGTTCGCTTGAACCGATGGTTCACTTGTAGGGTGATCAAACGATGGTTCAACCACCTATTGGTCTAAAACATGAACAAATGATGATCACCACCCCCCAACAGCCGGTGATGGACCTGGGAGGTCATCATGCAGTGGTGTAGAAGACTACAACAGCTGGTGGATCTGCTTCTTGCATGTCCATGGAAGCTTTAGTCCATGGACACATTGAGAGGTGCTAGGACACATCATGCTTCTTTTCTTCCTTATCCTCGAGCTTTATATACTTATCCTTAAGCTCCCAAATGAAACTTTTGGTCTCTATCACTTCCCTCCTAATAAATTCGTCCCCTCTCTATTTTTTGGTGGATGAGCTGCCCAAGGTTTAAGAAGGTGACCAACCGTCTTGTTGGATCATGTAAAGCCTAGATCTACCCATTTCTAGGGTTTGTGAAGCTACCTTAAGGTGTTTTTGACCAAAATGAGTAAGTTTATCCTTCTCCTTTATCTTTTTCCTGCTTTTAATCTTCCTCTTAACTTCTTCCTAAATGGAACCATGGCCTTTTATGGTAAAACTTGCTCTAAAACTCAAAAACCCTACTTTTCATGCTCCTTATGTTTAGGGTTCGCTTCTTTTGTGGAGAAAGGTGCTAGATGGCGGAGTTTAGAGCTTGTTCTTGGGTTTTCTACCCTCCCTACTCAAGTTTTCCTGCTGTTTGGGATCTCATCTTCTTCCTAGAGGCAAGTTTTATAACTTACTCCATGTTTATTGCTACTATAAGCTTGTTATCTCATGTTCTTGCTTAAAAAGGATGATATAAGCAATAAGAAGCTATGCTTGCTTAGGAGTTTGATTTTCACAGTGTTCCCTATTTTATTTCCAGTTTTAGATGAACATGTAACCATGTTCACGTTCTTCCTAAAGTAGAAGATGACTTAGGTCTGGTTGGTAGGACAACCGATGGTGTTAGGCACCTATCACACGATGGTCCATATTAGGGTTTCTAGGTTTTTTTCTTCTCTAACACATGACTCGATGATGTTCTCATTGCAACAACATGTGGTGTTATCTCCATAACAACCGATGGTTGTGACCAAGGGTGACAACCGGTAGTGTCAATATATGGTCACACCTTAGGTCAGTGTTAGGTTTTGTTGGAAGCTCAATGATCAATGGTTTGGTGCCCTAATGATGGTATCAACCAATGGTTACATTATTTCAACATCTGATGAAGAAAAATTATGGTAATGTTGACCCCATCAACCGATGGTGGTCCAATATATCACAACTAATGGTGGTACATGTTGTTAAAACTAATGGTGGATCTATGTTTCCTATGTTTCTTCACTTAAGCTCTAAACCTATGGTTTCTTGGTTCAATGGATTTAAGGGCTAAACCTACACCCCAATTGATGACTTGAATGATTAACTTGATCCAACATTTGAGATTGGATGCTTCAACATAAATTGTTGGGAATGAAGCCTATAGTATGAAATGTGAGTTATAATAAACAAAATTTGATGACTTCCTCTATGTAACCAACCTAAGGAGCTTGATTGTTGATAATTGATGGCATGATTTAAATACACATCCAATGGTGGGCCTTACCCTCACCACCAATGGTGGGTTTTATCCCTACAACAAATGGTACCCTTTATGTTATTAAACAAGGGATGTTTAGAGATGGATTGTGACTATTTCTAGGACACAATTAAATGGATATATATATGTGGTTTGTTCAAAGTGTTTACTTATGTAAACAACCAATAGTTGTACCTTCTCAATAATCCAATGGAAGTTTGCCTTAATAATATAGTCTTACCTTTTCCCTTAAGGTAAAGTTTGTACATTCTGTACATGTTGAGTGATGTAGTTTATTGTTATAAAACAAAAAATATATGTAAATACTAATGAATGTTAAGAAAGATGGATATTTGATCATTATATTTGGTTCGTCCCAATCTTTAAAAAAGGTGAATAGAATTGATAAGGATCATATTGTATGATATGTAACCCTAATGGGACATAGCGTGTTACACCCTAATTCGGATGCAATTAGGTGATGGTGATTATTCATGATCAACCTTCCTTGAATGACTAATAGGATAACAGAGGGCTCTCTTATTGTTGATGAAACCCTAGTATGCTATGATCTGGTGATTACATCTTGAGTTATGTGTGGATCCATACTTGAGGATATTATGGAATATGATAGTGATGCTTCACCTTATGCGTCCATGGTCCAATAGGGATGCAATGAGTAAGGGATTGGGTATGAATGATGATTTTTAACATCAAAGCAAACTATCTTGTTAAGACTAACCCCAAAGAGAGAATGGTGGTTAGTCATGCTACCTTCCTTAAGTGATTAATATAATAATGGAATGTCCTAATGATTGATTGAAGCTCTAATGAATTAATTGGTGGTCATCATAGCTTCATGATTTATGTTTTCACATGTTAAACTTATACACTATAAGTGTGATGATGGTTAATCATACCTAGCTTTCTTATATGTTGATGTAATAAAGGAATGCTCTTAAAAGCAAAGTTAATCATGCTATGTTATTCTATGAATGCTCTTTTAGCTCTTTAATACAATATCATGCTAAGTCTGTATATCACATGAATGATGATGATTCATTGAGCCTTGATATAAGGCATGGAAAGATAGTGATGATATTGTTGGGAATAATGTGATGGTCTTAATGTCATTTGGGCATGGTTGAACTCTAATGGAGGTGTGATCCTCTTCATGATGTGACAAGGGTTGGAACCCTGGAATTATGTGATATGGATTGAAATCATGTGTTGATATGATGACATGTGTAGTCTCATGAATGGCAATTGATAACATGTGTAGTCTCATGAATGGCAATGAAATAATACCATGTGATGATGTGATAAGCAATTATGTCTGATACTTTTTACATTCCCTGAAGTTGTTATATTTGTATGCTTGCTAGAAATGAATTAGGGTTTGTATGTCCATTTGTTTGATGCGGCCTTAATTCACCCATTTGGAAATAACTAATCAAGTGAAACCCTAATCATGTATTGACATGTGACACAAATCCAACTAAGTGTCAGAACTTGCTAGGTGGTGAAATGAGTATTCCTAAGGGAAACTTGGAGCACAAATTGTTGAGTATGCGGGATGTTTATCATCCTGACTCCAAGTGTTTAGGGAGGATGGCTTTGGTCATACCTAGCCCTTAGTTTGAGAATGGATGTGGTAATGTCTTGGTGATTATATATGTGATTGGATTGGAGGACGATAATGATTGTACCTCAGATGGTAGGGTATGTGTACCTACCTCCATTCACTAATGTCCCAACCTATACCAAGGATGAACTAGGATGTTAGCAGCTTGACCTTATGTGTCATTGTGGAAAACCTGTACTGATTGGGGGCAGAGAAGATCTTAGGAGTTCAGCTCTTCCTAGATCTTGTATGGCACCGATTTTGACTTAGGAGTGGTCAGTTGGAATTTGAGTGGTATCCTCAATTTCTTCAGGGCTTAATAAAAGATGTAATATAGTCATGTTACATATATGTTTAGGGATATACACAATGCTTCACATTGATAATAACCCTTGATTGATCTTTTCACATATAGATCATGTATTGTGCAATAATGTAAGTAGCCATGTTTATGATGCATTACTATTGTTTATTATACTTATAATGATAGTCATCTCAATTTGGTGATCACACTTACATTGCTAGCTATGCCTGTATTAGTTAGATATGTCAACTGATAGCTATGCCTCTGTATTTAGAGATGCTGTAATTGCTATTTATGCTTCTATAACTTAAGATTCTTAAACTGTCAATCGTGCTTATGTAGATAGAATTACATATACTATTAGTTCTATTTTGATGTAGATCTTCTCAATATGATAGACATGGTAATTCTATTAGTTATGCTTATGTATAGCAAAGATATGTGAAACATGTAGTACACCAACTAAAGGCAAATGTTGCTAACTCACTGGATTAGTACTTGAGCAACGGAAACATGATGGACATGTTTAAGATCACTTAGAATGAGATTCATGGGTGATTTTCTCTATGTGCAAGTGGGAGTCTTTTGGTATGTATGCCCAGAGAGACAATCATATGATGATTTTGATGGCTATCTTGTAAAATATTCAATTAATAATAAAAGCAATCTTCTGATTTATTCTATTAGATTTAATTATGAGATAATGATGAAAAATAATGATTGTTTAAAGAATGATATTACTCAATGATGTATGTCTTCAGGTTGAGGACATAAACAACGAGATCATATGGATGCCAAGAGTGTGTACATTTATGTCCCTGGATGTTATTATGGAAGGTTGATAGACAAAATGACACATAAGACTAGAGTATGTATGTATTGGTTGATGATAGAATCTCATGAAGTCATGATAGATGATATCAAAACATACACATAGATACTTGTTCGAGAATAGTGTATCAGACAGACCCACCTTGAGAGTGACACATGAAAACCATATTTGGTAGTCAGAATAATCTCTCATAGTGATGGTAGCAATTGTAGTTCTTAGACCTAAAGTTACTACACCTATAACATGTCATTTGATGTACTTAGACATCATCCACCATAACCTTAAATAAGGGTACCATAAAGGTGGTGCTCAGGTGCATTATGATACATGGGGATGACTGTGAGTGATATAGATGGAATTTGTCCCTCCTAGAGGAGTTTGATATCCAAGCCACTTGATAAGTGAGACTGAGAAAAAGCATGCGCATGCGGATGTGAATCAAAATATGATGTTGGGTTCACATATATCTCAGATAGTTTGCTCAAGTTCAAGGGACTTGGATTGAACATTGAAAGGATGATGATTCCATGCCTCGAGTTCAATCAGGATATTAGTGACAAAGGAACTATACAAACACTATAACACTAATCACAAATTGTAGGTTGAAGTTGTTCTTCAACTTTCTGAATAACTTAGATAGCAATGATGTGTTTCTAGATACTACTCATTGATTGTGATTTCATAAACTAGTTATGGACATTTACTACCAACATAACTTGGATCCTATAGTCTCTCACACACAAGATACAATTGGAATAGGAGTTTGTTCATGAATGTAGTTAGGTGTTCGATATTCAATTTAAACAACACTGGTTAAAAGTTGACTGACTAGATTGTGAACTGAGTGGTTCAAGTGTTGAACTGATAGTTTCAAAGTGTCAAGTCAATTGAACCAACATTGGCATGTGGTCCATGAGACCACCGGTTGAGGAAGTGAACCGATCAGCTCAGGTCCAAGAATCAATCGGTTCAGGTTGTGAATTGATCGTTTGGTTGATCAATTTGATTGGATCAAGGATTAGTGTGGCATCATGTTGTGCATTAATTGAATATTAATTGCCAATACAATTGTGGTTGGGAAACATGTTGAAATGACCAGTTCAAGGGTTTAACCAATCGGCTCACATACCAGCCGATCGGTTCACCATTGAACCGACCATTATGTAGCTTGTAGGATGCAAAAATTCATGAAATACCATCCCCTTCGACTCCATCTCAGACTAGGAATCCTGGCCCTATTCCTCCTATAAATAGAGAGGGGTACTGGGGGCTTCTTAGACACATAAATCACTTTGATAATTGTTTTCTTCTCTGGTTGTGGTAACCGAGAGAACTTGAGCAAGTCCTACTCGTCAAAGGGAGGGATAGCAAGGGAGAGACAATTGTGGGAGAGTAAGTCAATGCTAGTACACTAACTAGAAGTGACAACTCCTTCTTGTCCATTCTTTTAGAATGACAAGAGTTCCCAGTGGTCTGTCTGTACTACTATGGAGGTGAGGAGGATATTGCCTGCCACTAGGAGGATGAGGTCAACTACTATCTGTGGTGATCAACCAGGAAGCTATTGCTGAAGTTGTCTGAGTGAAACTTGAAGAAAGGAACATGTTATTGCAAAGGGATTGTCTCTGGACTTGCTTGAGGACCAGGTATAACCTCACAAACCATCCTTCCTATTACATAGTTATTGACGCGATCAACTGTTCAAAGGAAAATATGGCAGTAAAGTTTTTATTTCAGATGCCTCTTTTGTCCCCATATTTCCATGACTGCTAACTTTGACCAATTGTAAAAAAAACACAATTTCAAGATTACTTTTATTCGAGGTGCACCATTACGCCGGGTTTCTTTTCTTTTATATTCAAGATAAATTATTTCACTACAAGGTCCACCATACACAAAAAGCTTGTTTTTCTTGTTCAAGAGTCAAAATTAGAGGCATAATCTAAAAATGTGAGTAGGGTGGGCTGAATTGGGAGGTTTAAATATTAACTATAGTAGGGGGCTGAGTAAAATGAGTTGGAAAAAATATGTTATAGGTATGAATCTGGATTAATCTCTATAAATAGCATCCTAGAACCAACTAAGATACCAGTTTACTTTTGTTTATATCAGGAAATGACCTATATATAGAACACTTATATATGTTATAGATGTCGGTGGGGGGGCTTCAACTCTTGATGCCCTTCTAAAGATCGGCATCACATACTGCTAACTTTGACCAATTGTAAAAAACACAGTTTCAAGATTGCTTTTATTTGTGGTGCACCATAATGGAATATCTCAAGTTTCTTTTCTTTCATATTCAAGCTAATTTATTTCATTGATCAAGTCCACCATCTACGAAAAGCTTGCTTTTCTTGTTCAAGAGTCAGAATCAAAGGCAAAATCAAAAGATATGAGTGGGGGGATGAGTTGGGAGGTCTAAACATTAACTACAACAAGGGGGCTAAGTAAAATGAGTTAGAAAAAATATTCTATAGGTGAGAATCTGGATTAATTATCTACAAATAGCATCCTAGAACCAATTAAGCTATATCAGGAAACAAACTAAATATACAATACTTGTATATGACATAGATGTGGGAGGGGTGGATTCAACTCCGGTCCCCCAATCTACCCCTGGTCAGAATGGCAGTAAGAACCCATTTGCCAATTTGAAATGTGGCCCCACTAAAACAATATCATGTCAAATCCCAACATGAGCGCTTTTTTAAAAGAAGGTAAAGTAATGTGAGTGAATCTAAGTACATCATCATATACTCATTCAAGGATGGAGTTTCGTCCTTTCTAAACTAGGCTATGTGATGATTCTAGTGTCTTTAGAATGCAAAAAGAAGCATACTTTTATTTGGTTGTATCAAGCTCCTTTCTCTCTCTCTCTTTTCATATTTTCTTTTGTCAAGAATTTACAAGGTGCAGTGTCTATACAAAAAACTTGCCAAATCAAACTGACAATCGTCATAAAAAAGAAGAGAACTATACGTATGTAACCCACACAATGATTTGAAAAAGCCAAAAAGGTAGTAGGTTACCAGATAAGCTTATAACTAGACAAGGCTACCCCACCCTGAAGTACATAAAAATCTCATGTATCAGTGAGAAAATGATCTATACATCAACTTAGATGTACTCAGAAACAAAAAATAACAACCACCAACCATCTTTGCAACTGATAAGAAGGATCGTATAGTGCCATCAACAAAACTAGTCTCATATTCAACATTAGCAAACAATAAAGCAACGCATTAACCCCCAAATTCAGATTCAAGAACCTAAAAATGTGCCTTACTTTAGAAAAAACAAGGACTAACGTCCTTTCTCTCACTTCATCATACAACCAAAAAAGATTATAGTGTAAGCTTATTCTTACATACTACCCAGAAAAATTTGACCCAAGTCATAGGCTCGGTCCAAGGATGCAAGCTCAAAAGCAAATGTAATCTTCATATGCATAAAGATAGAAATAATACCATTTAAGATTTGAAGCCATCTCAAAAAAACATCAACTGAATCAAATCATGACTTAGTAGTCATCAGTAAATGAGTTGAACTCCATCAAAGTAGTATGAAAACATGAGCATAAAGCATAAAGAGCGACATGCCTACGATCAAGAAGCTTAAAATGCATTAGAGAAGAAACTACTTAAGGAGCACTTGTTAGTTAGTTCAACTAGTAATCTGGTCAATTTTGTTAGCCGCATGTTGCAGATTCAATACATGTAACAACATTAAAGTTTCATCTTATAAATAAACAAAATTTAAAACTAAAGTCACAAGTTTATTTTCTTCAAATTATATAAAACTCTAATTGCACTCTATTTGACCCTAAAATGTCCAATGGACTAAATTCAGGTCATGAATATTTCTTTTGTACCATACATGATTTATAATAGTTTCACATCACTAGTAACCCTATTATGACCAATGTACATGATGATTAAACTCCATATCACATTTTGGTTTATTAGTGCACAACTTGGCCCTGAATATGAAATAATTAATCACTAGCACATAACTGACCTTTCGTGTCGGTTATTTAAGGCCTTTAGTGTCAGTTTCTAAGCGAAACCTATGTGGGCGACGCTAAAATCCCAACCGTTACGCGTCGGTTCAAAAACCGACGCCAAAACCCTTCGCGCGCCACCAAAAATGCGCCAGTAGGGGACTATAGGCGTCGGTTATTAGATAAGAAACCGACGCCATATACCTTCGGCCACAGAAAGGGCACCATCTGGGGCACTATCAGCGTCAGTTATTAGATAAGAAACTGACGTCATATCACTCCCAGCATGGCCGTGGTGTCTGGTCCGCTGCCACGGCCGTGATGGCCAGCACGGCTGTGGTGTTAAGGAAATAGACATTGATTACGAGTAGAAACTGACACTGTAACCGACGCCACATCACTCCCAGCACAGTCGTGGTGTCTGGTCCGCTGCCACGGCCGTGCTGGTCAGCACGGCCATGGTGTTAAGGAAATAGACGTCGGTTATGAGTAGAAACTGACACTGTAACTATGTGGCGTCAGTTTTATACAAATAACCGACGCCTATTATTTTTTTTTCTGTCAGTCTGCAGACCTACTGTATGGTTGGTCGCAGGATGAGAAACCTGCAGTTCAGTTATGAACTGCATGTTTTACGACATCCATTGATATCATCCAATAATAGGCCATAAACCTGCAAAATTAACAATAAAAATATTCACAAATTTAGCAACCTGCAGTTCTATTTGATTTTCACACATTTAGAAACATTCATGTAGCTAGCAATCTATAGTTCCATTCATTTTCATATTCACACATGTAGAAACATTCATATAGCAACCAACAGTTTCATTCATTTTCACTCAGACACATGTAGAAACATCCAGACATGTAGAAACATTCACACATATATTATAATTCATAAATTCATTTACAAAATATAATTCTTTAGTCATTATTCGCTATCAACATCCCAATTATATGTTAAAACACCCACTACTTGTATGGTTGTTGCCCATTCTTCTCTTACTTCATTTAATTCTCCCATCGTACAGGGAGCATGTACATCTGGTAAGGCATTTCCTGTAGTGTGGTCAGTTTTAAACACCTGTAAAGAGAATGATGTATATATATAATTAATGAGCTATAAATAAGATTGATATATTTCATATTATCTAATGAGACTATATAATACCTTAGGAATAGTATCTATGTCCACTACAGTATATTTGATAATCATGTGCATAAATCGCATCACATAGTATGTACATGCCCATCCGTTGTCTTGTGTAGCACACTATAAATTCAAACATACAAAATATTAAAAAATACAACTAATTAAGCATTGTTCACATAAATAATATATACATATATTGCATTCGGGAACTTATTTTCACGTTCTTCCAAATTATTGGCTGGTTCTTTTTCATGGGGACCTTTCCTCCAGCCTTTTTGAACTCATCTAAACCCCTACATGTTAATGTAACACAGTACATTGCATAATTAAAGAGTAATATAATAACATATGTTAACGGATATGAAAATGAAATATTTCTCATTGGAATAATGAAATTTTCATTATGTGTCCATATTTTGAATTCAATTTACTCCCCTTAGGATCTAGATAACAGACAGTGAACATCTCGGGGACAATAACGAGTAACTCCCAATGCATACCACTTGAGGTAAAAAAGTTAAAAATTAATAACTCAAAATCCACAATAAAAATGTAATTTTCTTAAGTCCAAATTATAATAAGCAAAGTAAACTTACTCTACATTGAATGGAGATATTATCACCATCTTCTTATTTTGAGCAAAATTTGTAAAAGCCTCACAGTAGTATTGTTGAACTGATGGAGGGTCTTTAGCTACTAGACTAATCAAAGATGGAATCAAAAATCCTACATGTTCTAATGCAAAATCTGCACATATCTTGTCTAAGTAGCTGCAAAATATGTATTAATTACACATGCATTAATAAATAAGAAACCAGATCACCAGATCCTACACAAGGTATATGGATGTATAAAGAAGATCTCACCTTATCCATAGCTCTATCACAGATGTATTTAGCCAATCATATCGAAATAACTCCAAAATATCTTGTATAAATAGTTTGCTTTCGTATGATTGACCTGCAACATCTGAATCTATAGAAACAGTTTTAGGGCAATTTATATCAAGTTCACCAACCATATTGCCATACCCCTACAGTTAGGACCTAAAGGGACAGGTAGGTCCTGTGGAACCCAACTGGGTAATGTATGAGGTGGAAGTGGAGGCCTAGATGTTGTGGGTGTCTTCTTTTTAACATGTATATATATATAATTTCAGATCAACTGACATCATATACACACACTAACAATTTAACATAATGTAAATTTACCATACAATTTCAGTAAAGAGGACATCTGCTTTTAGCCACAATATCACTCCGCCTTTTGCCTCACCAAGTATTTCACAATCTGGGTGGGCATATGGCAATGGAAGATCCATCCACTTGGAGAATATATGTACCAGGCTCACATGAATCCAACCAGCTGGTAATGGAGACCCGTGAAACATTTACCCTGGTAGGGATGGGTAAGCCGATGCCTCTGTAATGACATATTCTTTACTTTTTAGACGGCATGGCTTCAACCCTTACAAATTTTTGTGTAAAGAATGCTATATACATATATACATATCATCTTTTTTTGAAACGACTACAATTTCATATATACATATCATCTTGAAAACATATCATCTTGAATTAAAAAACTAGTTACTATGTCATAAAAATACTTACAGCGGATGTGCTAGGTGGTGGGTCTACAGGATTACTCCCAACCTCTGCAGTAGGAGTAGAGCGGGATGCCATAATAGGTACTGTCTGCTGAGTGGCAGTCTGAGATGTCTGCCACTTTTTCAGTGCTTCTTCGAGTTTCCTATCAACTAGCTTATCTACCTATACATAGATAAAAGAAATGTTAGCTTCTAATTATTGAATTCTCTTTTACAGTAACATTATAAAGAAATAATATGTTACCTCTTCTTGTGAAAGTTCCACTTTTGGGACATGTTTGCACTGGGATGGCCCAAAAAAAGCTTTGATGCCCACACCAGCGCCTGCAGCCCTAACATGTCCCGGATGCTCTGGGTTACCCAGAGCAACTGTCAATTCATCCCTTGTGCCCTTAGGGATGAACTTGCCTTCTTTCCTCAGCTCGTGCAGCTCCCTCTAATCGCCAAAACAAAAATTTGTAATTAAGTAAACACCACAAATAATCAATATTCGAATGATTGCTGTAAGAGTTGTATTTTACCATTTTTGCAGTCGCCTTAGTAGTTGCGGGCTTCCTTATTTCTCCCTTCTTATTTTGCCTCCCAGCTATCCAGACATCATGGCGAGGCAGAGGTGTGCTACCCATAGTGGAGGAATCCTGAGTAGCAGCAGACTGAGCAGTAGCCTCAAACTTTAGTCTTTGGTGAATGCCTGCATACCCCTTTGGACCCATTGTGTGGTCATGCACATTCAGTGCACGCCTTGATTTTTGTGCCTCACTAAGGGCCTAGTTAGTATGTACATTAATGATTTGGTTAGTAATAGTATTTATTAATCTTGAATAGGTGAATACAACATATATTAATGAGATTGGGACTGACGCCTAATACCTTGAATTCATCAGTTTGTCTTGAAGCAACAAACGCGTCCCATTCTTCTTTGTCCAGGAAGTTCCACTATTCAGTACTTGTCTTCTTCCTCTTGTCACCTTCTTTTATGTATTCTCGGGTGAGATTTGTCCTATAGTTCCTTAGGACTCTCCCACAACGTTGCATCACGCATTTATGATGCAGCTTTTCATCCAATTCAAATATACTCTGCAAAATAGAATTGCTATTAACTAGTATCCAACAAATTAGTAATCTAAAAAATAGAATTGCAAATTAATAATAACTCACGCATAAATCCTTCCATATTACATCTTTCTTCTCCTTAGTCACTTTATGCCAAGAATCTGTCTTACAACCACAATGGCTACAAGTAACATACCCAAGATATGAAACAAATGAATTGCGATTCACACCAAATGCATTTCCTGCATTATCAAAATCCACAACAAGTTTGGGTCCATTGCTGTTACGACCCCACCTCCCGATAACCCCCAATTAAGGGAGACCGACAGGTCGAAGCCGTACCCATGACTTCCGGATCAAAGGTTCGGCAATTAACCAAGAATAATTATCAAATTTTAACATACTAAACTGAAAAGCTGTAAGAAAATAAACTTTGCATACCTTTTTAAATTTTGGATTTCTAACTTCTATCCACATAATGATTTTACGCTAACTAATCCTCCTTGTATTTTTCTTCATGTATTTCACAATATGACGATTTACTGTTTGTCCTTTTGGCTTGTACCTAAAACGCCAACAAACAAAACGTCGGTCATCCGAAGCTGGTATGTGGGGGAAACAATAATCTTGCAACTATGATAACCATGTAATCATTCAATTAATCATTAATCAATCAAGATTACATTTTAAATATAACATCCGTGATCCACGAGTACCCTATCCTCTGTACTATCCCTGCAGTGGACCTGGATCCTACCTTCCTTATGGTAGATCCCCATTAAACCCCTCATGGTCCCACCTATAGGTGAACCAGTTTATAGGGTTGAGTCACATGGCACTACTCGTAAGTAGCCCACTCCTTAACTCATGGCAGACTAACGAGTCGCATGGCACTACACGTAGGTAGCCCAATTTCTAACCCACGATAACCTAGACCTTGCTCTAGGATTACCCCTTTTTAGCCTTTTCAAAGTAACAGAGGTGGACCCGGATCTAGCCAGTTATATATACTCATTTATAGTGATAATCATAGTCACTTTATAGTGGCATGAAATAAATAAACATCCTACAGTTTAGTTGCATTCAATACGATTAAACACCCGGGAATCCATCGGAAAACTATAACGGTTATTCATAATCTTAACCACATACCTGATTTGATGAATCATGTAGATTATTCGACATTTACTTTATGTATATACAATCAAGCCAATCAACAGATCCAAGCAAGTAATTCAATCATCACATAATTCCTGAAAAGAATATGTACTCTATTTATTACACATTTCATCAAGAATCTATTCTATTGACTTGGATTCTCTTTCTAGGGTTTCTAATCCGCATTAAGGTTTCATTGATATTCATTAGGGTTTCTTAGATCGATTTCTAAAACTTCATCCCTTTTAGGTCAACAAACCCTAACATACTCTTTTCCTTTTATATAAACCCTAATTGCTCAAACTATTCATTTAATAGTCTTTTATACTCATATTGACTTAGGATCATCATATCCCTACTTGTTTATGGATTTGAACAATTAAAACATTTAAAAGTCATATTCACCTAAATTAGGGTTTTCAAACTCATTAATGCATATTCATGCACGAAACCCTAAATTAAGCCAATTATATAAAAAGATTATCTTTTTAGATCTTATTTTCACTTTTATGAACAATAGGCTTAAATTATCCATTGATCAACATTAAAACCATCTATCATCAAATCTAAGAGTTTTTCATTAATTAAATCATTAAAATGATATCTTTTATGCACTTTTCATATTGCAAGCATATTTAGGCATATGATCTCTAAATTAACCTAATTACGTGCAAAGATCATCATTTTTGATCTTAAAGTACCTTTTTGCATTTAACAGGTTAATATCAACTCTAATGATTCATTAAACCCTATTACACACTTTAATCATATCAAAGTAGGGTTTCTTTAATCATCATTATGTTAAAGTTGATAAATTACACTACTTTTCAAACTATGATCATATTCAGGCTATAAAACTATTTTTAATGGGTTCCTTGCATTTTTCTGATCAAAATACATATATGATTTGTCTTGATCGGAGCTACGGTTCATTAGTTATGAATTTGCAAAAATTACTTACTTTTGGACCAATCGGATGGTGCCACGTCATCCAGCACATGCAACGCGCTGCGCTTGCTTTGGGAATATTTCGAATTGACCAAAAAGCCCCCGGGTTAAGTTACTGGTGCTTCATACCCCAGAGGGGTAGAACGGTCCAAAGTGACCCGTGTCATCTTCATCCTCGCGCAGCCGATCTGCGCAGCCCTAGCCGACCTTGTGCGGTTGTTCCTTCGCACCTGGGCCCTCGACGGCCATTGGGGACAAGTCCCCTCCCTCCGCCATGCCCCCTCTCAGGTGGGGCCACCCTTGGTTCGGCCGCAACAGCCGGGAGCAGGCTCTGCAAGCCGGTGGTGCACCACCTTGCTGCAGCCGTGCTGCAGGTTTGCGGCAGGTGTCCAGGTGCAGCCCGACGCTCTAGGACGCTCACGGGTCACTCATTGGTCACCGCGGTTCATCATGCAACCTTCAAAACGGCTTCACGTCTTTCCATTGCTCCAGAGAACTCTCTATCCGTGGTCTAGGGTTAGCATGAAAGGAAGAAGAAGAAGAAGCAAAAGTGGGGGACGGTTGCGTAGGACTTTTTCTCTCAACTTGGCCAAGGGCTCTACCCTTTAAATAGGAGAGTATCCACGCCCCAAAGAGTTCATCCATGAGTTGATTATGTACTTTCTTAAAAAGAATGGAATTCCTTCATTAAGAAGCTAACTCTCTCTCTCTCCTTTGATATATTCCATCACTTGGATAATAGGAATTCGAAATTCCTCTTCTCTTATTTACTTTATAGTTGCTTTTTAATGCTTTGGTACGAATTCCTATTTTCCTTTGTAGAAAATACCATCTTTTTAAACAATTTCATATAATTCATTAATAATGCAACACATTATCCTCTTATTTTCCCTTTTTAGTATTTTCTCTTTCTTTCCTCTTTATTGGGACTCCTTGGATCCCAAGACACTCCATTATTTCGAAATTCATTTTATTGGAATACTCATTATCCTTCTTAATACACCTATATGCATTATTTCACATTATCTTGTTTATTTCCCATTTAAAATACCTCCTTTTGAGAATTTCTTTTTATTTCTCTTTTATTTTCCTCATTGGCCTTCCTATTATTATTAGAAACCTCATGGATATGAAATCTCATCAAGAAATCTCATTTATGCCTCTTTTCATTCATTTTCTACATTATATCATTATTTTCATTTTATTTCTTAATAAAGAAATACTTAGTTAACATTTTCTTTTCTTATTGCTTTCTTTTTGCAACCTTGGACTCCTTGGCACCCAAGGAACCCAAGAGGCACGAAATCCTCTTTGGATTTGCCTTCTAGAGGTTTCCACATATTTCCTTTCTCAAATTTTCAATTATTCCTTAATCAATTGAAATTCCTTTTTATTTGGGCCCAATAGCCAATAAAGCCCACAAAGCAACCAATCAAGGCTATTGTGAAGGGAAACCATTCATTTCAAAACAAATCATATTATTATTTGTTCAATTATCTTTAGTATGAGAAATTACATTTCTCACTAATTGAACCCAAAAATTGGGGTTATAACATCCTTCCCCTCTTATAGAAATTTTATCCTCAAAATTCTATCAACAAACAAACAAACAATTCAGGATAAGACTTTTCTATGTCCATTATTGGCCCCTATGTGGCTTTACCGTACACATGGTGCATCCAAAGAACCTTTATCATCACATATTCTTTTCTCTGAGTTCTTTAATCCTGGCATCTATAAACTACACAGGTGACTCAGGCCATTTCAGCCTCCCTTGGGGCTCACTAGGTTCATTGCTCAGCACATGGTCGGGGTACCTCACATAGTGCTCTAAATTGGATACATGGCAAACATCTCCCATTACTTTATCCTGAGGGGTAGGGTCAAACCTAACCTTCTCCACCCATCCATCTCTAATGGACCCATGTATCAGGGACTCAGCTCTCTTAGTTATAACTTAGAGGGGTCGGAGTTTCATGTCACATTTTCTCCCACAGTAACTTGTATGTCAGTCTACTTTGCATCTGCTCACAACTCTCATCGTCTCTAGGCTCCTTTCAGCCCTCGCACGATCAAAGTGACTTCATGTACACGCACTGGGGTCCCTTTTTCTAACCATCATGTGGTACTTTTCTAACCATCATGTGGTCCTTTCACCAACATCACCTTACTGAAGTGGTGACCGACACAACCTCCCTTACAGAGCTTCATATAAAACCCGATACTGGCTACGGTGGTCATTGTCACGTCTTTCATAGGACAAGAACTGTCTCTAGATATCACCCTGAACGAGCACACATGCCCTGTCTCTAGATATCACCCTGGACGAGCACACATGCCCTCATCAGACCCTTTAGTCTGGATCATACTAACCATAGTTAGGGGTGATAAACTATACTAACATTGAGTTCTTCATGCACCTACTTCCACTTTATAGAAGTGAACCCTTATGTCAAACTCAAGAACCATTGAACTCACTTCATGGTGTAGTTGAACCATCTCTCTCATGGGTAGTTCAACTAGATCTGTCCCTTGATAGAACTCTCTCTTCCTCATATTATCTAGGTAAGGCGACCTACCATAACCCATATTGTATCTCGACCATCTTTGGCCCAAGGAAGACCTATCACAACATCCATAGTGTTGAGCTCTCATTCCCTCTCAGGGACTCTTTTGTCCTCTATATCGATTCCTTGGGTTACTGGGGTTCGTCCTTTACCTCCTGGCTTGTATGGCCATAAACCACAATCAACTTCATCTTAAGCATCCAAAGTGCTATTGCCATTACCACGGTGTATGGTGATCTTCAATCATGATTTCATGTATGTCATGATTCTTTCATGATCAAATCCTTTGAAACCCTAAACCACTTTAGTCGGGGTTTCGTCACCTTCTCTTCCAAAGAAGTGTATCTGAGGTTCTACCGCCATCCTTTCATTGCATCAAGGACTAGACTGGCTAACCAAACAACTTTTAACTTTTCAACGCATCTTGTTACATCTGAGTGTTATCCAAAGACCTCTCCTTTAAAAACTTAGGGTTAGCCAAACAATATCTTCTAACAAAACAGAGGTATTTCGACCAGAGCATTCATTACCACTTCACATCCTTAGGCATAGGAACCCTAGGTTCACTTTTAGGTGTCCAACAACATGTTCTATCTCTTAACCATGAATCAAGCTTACAAAAGGCATAACGTTCACTTCCTGTCATCCTTCAATTCAAGCAACACTTAGGGTTGGGTCCTCCTTAAGGACAACCAACAAGGTACAAGGCCTCAAAACCTGCTACTAAACCTTTCTAGGTCTAAGGAACTCTTCTTCTCACCTCAGAAGGTAAACACCTATATTGTAGGCACATAGGCACCAGATGCTTCATCTTCTATCTCTAGAGTTTGGTCCCTCTAAAGGCAACCAAGATATCATCAACCTTCAGGGATAGATCATGAAGCAACCACTATCATCCATTATTTAGGGTTTTTAGGCTTCCAACCCTCTTGCTGGGTTTCCTACTCTCTCTCTAGAGCTAACCCCGCATCCAACCTCACCATTAGAGGTCCTTTCTTCATGAAGGATAAACCTCAAAAGCATGCTCTACATGGGTGAAGCCTAAGTTCGAACTTATGGTCACTCAAGATCATCCATAACCCTTTATGCTCCATCATAATTCCTTATCCAGGGTTTCACCCTACTGTCAGCACTCTGACGTGCCCTAGGTGCCAGCTATACCCTACTTGCACAAGCCCATAGGGTTTCTAAGGTCCTTCACTAACATCATCATTTAAGGAGCTATCCTTTACCCTAACATGCACGACCCTTCCCAGGGTTGGGTTGCTAAGGGTGTTAGGTCACCCATGGATCATATGGCATCCCAACGGCATGTTCTTACAAACACATGGTCCCACTCTTCTCTCTCTAACCTTCACTTAGGGTTAGGGTTAACGTCATCCTGTAAGATGAGACAGGTATCTACTTGCATTGGAGATTTCTATCTCCAAGACTATCTTATCCTCCTGTCAAGAAGGTCTAGCCTCAGGTCTCTTCTGAGGACATGAAAACTTATGTCATACGACCTAAGCATGTATCTATCCTTTAATTTGCGCTTACTCTATTAAGCTTATGTCCATGACATCTTATTTACATGCATTTCCTTTAATGTGGTGGAGGATCCCTTAAACCTTATCAACTTTACCCATACCTCAGGAGGGTGAGGAGAAGAAAGGAAACCCTAATCCTTTAGGTCCTTATCAGAATTTTTGTGATGAGAAGGGATGAATAAGATGAGAAGTCCTAAAGGTATCTTATTTCGATTCATACCCTAAGACTTTGGCCAGGCGGTCACACGGGTCCGGGAGTCCTCGTATTCCGACTAGCGGTGCGGAGGAAAATCTTGCCAGCCCCCGGTCGTGATCCCTTTCTAGACACCTCCGTCTTTTGGATAATCCTCTAATAACTCCCTTGGGTTCTATGGAGTTTGTAAAATTTAACAATTATTAATGGTTAATTGAGGAACCTAAGCTCTGATACCATTTGTAACGTTCGGGCCCATTGCCCAAGGCTCTAGCAGAGTTTAAGGAATGACGACTGGCCCCACAGACCACCACTAGCCTTAACTGCACGTTTTTTGTCCACTCACGCTCAAGCCAGGATCAACTTCCCGACTGGTCACCCATCCTAGTACTACTCCAAGCTGAGCACGCTTAACTATGGATTTCTTTAGAAATGGATTCCCGGAAAAGGAGGTGCACCTTGGTGATATGGGTAGTCCAATCATTCCTTTTAAGATCATGTTATCTGAGGCCTCAAATCCTGGGATGTTACAATCTCCCCCACTTAGACTCTTGACGTCCTCGTCAAGGCTCAACTATATGGCCTCATAATCTGACCCCATTTCAGTGCAGACCCACAATGGCCCATGGACACCCAGCTCCCATCCACGGCTACCAACGCAAAGGCGGCTCCATCTCGTCTCTACGGATAGCCCTTTCCAGCTTGCCTGGACCGCATGGCTCAAGACTGGCATGCCACATGCCCATGTGGGCCCCACCTACTGGAGGGGTTATGGCTCTGATACCATTTGTAACGACCCCACCTCCCGATAACCCCCAATTAAGGGAGACCGAGAGGTCGAAGCCGTACCCATGACTTCCGGATCAAAGGTTCGGCAATTAACCAAGAATAATTATCAAATTTTAACATACTAAACTGAAAAGCTGTAAGAAAATAAACTTTGCATACCTTTTTAAATTTTGGATTTCTAACTTCTATCCACATAATGATTTTACGCTAACTAATCCTCCTTGTATTTTTCTTCATGTATTTCACAATATGACGATTTACTGTTTGTCCTTTTGTCTTGTACCTAAAACACCGACAAACAAAACGTCGGTCAGCCGAAGCTGGTATGTGGGGGAAACAATAATCTTGCAACTATGATAACCATGTAATCATTCAATTAATCATTAATCAATCAAGATTACGTTTTAAATATAACATCCGCGATCCACGAGTACCCTATCCTCTGTACTATCCCTGCAGTGGATCTGGATCCTACCTTCCTTATGGTAGATCCCCATTAAACCCCTCATGGTCCCACCTATAGGTGAACCAGTTTCTAGGGTTGAGTCACATGGCACTACTCGTAAGTAGCCCACTCCTTAACTCATGGCAGACTAACGAGTCGCATGGCACTACACGTAGGTAGCCCAATTTCTAACCCACGATAACCTAGACCTTGCTCTAGGATTACCCCTTTTTAGCCTTTTCAAAGTAACATAGGTGGACCCGGATCTAGCCAGTTATATATACTCATTTATAGTGATAATCATAGTCACTTTATAGTGGCATGAAATAAATAAACATCCAACAGTTTAGTTGCATTCAATACGATTAAACACCCGGGAATCCATCGGAAAACTATAGCGGTTATTCATAATCTTAACCACATACCTGATTTGATGAGTCATGTAGATTATTTGACATTTACTTTATGTATATACAATCAAGCCAATCAACAGATCCAAGAAAGTAATTCAATCATCACATAATTCCTGAAAAGAATATGTACTCTATTTATTACACATTTCATGAAGAATCTATTCTATTGACTTGGATTCTCTTTCTAGGGTTTCTAATCCGCATTAAGGTTTCATTGATATTCATTAGGGTTTCTTAGATCGATTTCTCAAACTTCATCCCTTTTAGGTGAACAAACCCTAAAATACTCTTTTCCTTTTATATAAACCCTAATTGCTCAAACTATTCATTTAATAGTCTTTTATACTCATATTGACTTAGGATCATCATATCCCTACTTGTTTATGGATTTGAACAATTAAAACATTTAAAAGTCATATTCACCTAAATTAGGGTTTTCAAACTCATTAATGCATATTCATGCACGAAACCCTAAATTAAGCCAATTATATAAAAAGATTATCTTTTTAGATCTTATTTTCACTTTTATGAACAATAGGCTTAAATTATCCATTGATCAACATTAAAACCATCTATCATCAAATCTAAGAGTTTTTCATTAATTAAATCATTAAAATGATAGCTTTTATGCACTTTTCATATTGCAAGCATATTTAGGCATATAATCTCTAAATTAACCTAATTACGTGCAAAAATCATCATTTTTTATCTTAAAGTACCTTTTTGCATTTAACAGGTTAATATCAACTCTAATGATTCATTAAACCCTATTACACACTTTAATCATATCAAAGTAGGGTTTCTTTAATCATCATTATGTTAAAGTTGATAAATTACACTACTTTTCAAACTATGATCAGATTCAGGCTATAAAACTATTTTTAATGGGTTCCTTGCATTTTTCTGATCAAAATACATATATAATTTGTCTTGATCGGAGCTACGTTTCATTAGTTATGAATTTGCAAAAATTACTTACTTTTGGACCAATCGGATGGCGCCACGTCATCCAGCACATGCAACGCGCTGCGCTTGCTTTGGGAATATTTCGAATTGACCAAAAAGCCCCCGGGTTAAGTTACTGGTGCTCCATACCCCAGAGGGGTAGAACAGTCCAAAGTGACCCTTGTCATCTTCATCCTCGCGCAGCCGATCTGCGCAGCCCTAGTCGACCTTGTGCGGCTGTTCCTTCGCACCTGGGCCCTCGACGGCCATCGGGGACAAGTCCCCTCCCTCCGCCATGCCCCCTCTCAGGTGGGGCCACCCTTGGTTCGGCCGCAACAGCCGGGAGCAGGCTCTGCAAGTCGGCGGTGCACCACCTTGCTGCAGCCGTGCTGCAGGTTTGCGGCAGGTGTCCAGGTGCAGCCCGACGCTCTAGGACGCTCACGGGTCACTCATTGGTCACCGCGGTTCATCAGGCAACCTTCAAAACGGCTTCACGTCTTTCCATTGCTCCAGAGAACTCTCTATCCGTGGTCTAGGGTTAGCATGGAAGGAAGAAGAAGAAGAAGCAAAAGTTGGGGACGGTTGCGTAGGACTTTTTCTCTCAACTTGGCCAAGGGCTCTACCCTTTAAATAGGAGAGTATCCACGCCCCAAAGAGTTCATCCATGAGTTGATTATGTACTTTCTTAAAAAGAATGGAATTCCTTCATTAAGAAGCTAACTCTCTCTCTCTCCTTTGATATATTCCATCACTTGGATAATAGGAATTCGAAATTCCTCTTCTCTTATTTACTTTATAGTTGCTTTTTAATGCTTTGGTACGAATTCCTATTTTCCTTTGTAGAAAATACCATCTTTTTAAACAATTTCATATAATTCATTAATAATGCAACACATTATCCTCTTATTTTCCCTTTTTAGTATTTTCTCTTTCTTTCCTCTTTATTGGGACTCCTTGGATCCCAAGACACTCCATTATTTCGAAATTCATTTTATTGGAATACTCATTATCCTTCTTAATACACCTATATGCATTATTTCACATTATCTTGTTTATTTCCCATTTAAAATACCTCCTTTTGAGAATTTCTTTTTATTTCTCTTTTATTTTCCTCATTGGCCTTCCTTTTATTATTAGAAACCTCATGGATATGAAATCTCATCAAGAAATCTCATTTATGCCTCTTTTCATTCATTTTCCACATTATATCATTATTTTCATTTTATTTCTTAATAAAGAAATACTTAGTTAACATTTTCTTTTCTTATTGCTTTCTTTTTGCAACCTTGGACTCCTTGGCACCCAAGGAACCCAAGAGGCACGAAATCCTCTTTGGATTTGCCTTCTAGAGGTTTCCACATATTTCCTTTCTCAAATTTTCAATTATTCCTTAATCAATTGAAATTCCTTTTTATTTGGGCCCAATAGCCAATAAAGCCCACAAAGCAACCAATCAAGGCTATTGTGAAGGGAAACCATTCATTTCAAAACAAATCATATTATTATTTGTTCAATTATCTTTAGTATGATAAATTACATTTCTCACTAATTGAACCCAAAAATTGGGGTTATAACAATTGCCCTTTTGCGCTATTAACTTCTTCATCATAGTGATGCCCCTTCTCTTGTCAACTTTTTGGTGCTGCTGATCAAGTGCCTCAAGTGCTTCAAATGGTACATGTGCATCATCAACCTAAAATTTGACAAAATAAACACATTTACAAGATATAACTATAAATGTACATATAGATATAAATATATGATATATTTTTAAAAATTACATTGTGAGGCAGCGCATTGATGTCCTCACCCTCACGGTAATCATCAGCACGGTCATCAGGAGAATGCTCAGCCATCTGAAAATTCACATTCACATTGTAAAGTTCACATTGTAAAGTAATTCAAATTGTAAAGCTCACATTGTAAAGTTCACATTCACATTGTAAAGTAATTCACATTGTAAAGTTCACATTATAAAGTAATTCACATTGTAAAATTCACATTGTAAAGTTCACATTCACATTGTAAAGTTCACATTCAGAAAAATAAAACATATAAAAAATATAAACATGCCTCTAATATTGCGATTTTTTATCAATTAACAATCCTTCATTGTGATCTCCGCGCACATACAAGTCGTCATTAGCTTCAATATTTGCTGGTGTTGGAAACCCAACTGAGAATGGACTAGAGTCATCATCCTTATCATAGTATTGTTCTTCATCTATAGGATCTTCAATGAACTGTCTTTTACCATGAAGAACAACCGACCATTTATCATTTGCAGGATCATCGATATAAAATACTTGTTTCGCCTGTGATGCCAATATGAATGGTCCACCCTTCTCGCCAATCTTTTCAAAGTTCACTAAAGTGAAACCCAATTCATCCACTATAACTCCTTTGGTGTTATCAACCCAATTACATTTGAAGAGCGGAATTCTGAAATCTATGTAGTCAAACTCCCATATGTCTTCAATGACACCGTAATATGATATTTTAGCTTCACGTGGACTCTTATCCTTTGCACTTGCAAAAAACATAGTCGATGCTTGAAGGGTGACCCCACTGTTTTGGACGACACTCTTATCATCTTGGCGCTTTGTGTAATATGTGAATCCATTAATGCCATACCCTTTATAAGACATAACAGTCAATTTTGGTTTAAAGGCGAGGCATTTGATAGTTTCAGTAATATCATCTGGTGTTTGAGATAGTTGATGTAAGACTTTATCTTCAAACCACTTAATAAATGTCTTGTTATGCTCTCTAGCAAGCCACATTGTATTGGCTCGAGGATATTGTCTCTTGATGAAATTGGTATGTTCCTCGATATAAACGTTCACTTCGTCCATGTTGTGTAAAATATACAAGTGACCTTGTTCCAACTGCTCACGGATGATTACTTTCACACGTGATCCCAAAATTCCTTTGCCAAATTGCTCGTCAATATTCTTGTCATTATCAGGAGTGTCATTACCACTGAGAAATTCATTGCAAAAATCCATAACCTCTCTCGCCACATAACCCTCGATAATACTCCCTTCAGGCCGATAACGGTTTCGAACATCACTTTTAAAAACGCTCATGTATCGTTCAAAGGGATACATCCAATGCAAGAAAACTGGTCCCAACATTTTCACTTCCCTAGTCAAGTGGACAACAAGATGTACCATGATATCAAAGAACAACGGAGGAAAATACATCTCAAGTTGACATAGGGTAACAACCACTTCTCTTTGCAATTTATCGAGAGTATCAGGGTCAATAACTTTGCTGCACAGACTGTTGAAAAAGAAACAAAGTCTGGTGATTGCAAACCTTACATGCTTCAACAATATAGATCTAATTGCCACAGGCAATATTTGTTGCATTAGAGTGTGACAATCATGAGATTTAAGACCTATCAACTTCAGATCTTTCATTGATACCAATCTATGGATGTTGGATGAGTAACCATGTGGCACGTTAACATTTACCAAACATTCACAAAAAGCTTTCTTCTCCTTTATAGACAATGTGTAACAAGCGAGAGGTAAGTATGTTATCCGATTTTCCATTTCATGAAATTCTATTAATTCTGACCTTATTCCCATTTCACGTAGGTCCAGTCTGGATTTTATCCCATCTTTAGTCTTACCTGGTATATTCAACAAAGTACCGGTGACACTATCACAGACATTTTTCTCAACGTGCATGACATCGATACAATGCCTGACTGTCAAAGAACTCCAATAAGGAAGATCCCAAAATATTGACTTCTTCTTGAATAAAGATTTGTCACTTTGTGTGGCCATAGTACATTGTGATCTCTTACCAAATTCATTGACAAAGTCTTTTACTCTTTCATAAACAACCTCCCCTGGTATAGGTTTAGGTGCACTCCGTTCTTCATTCAATCCATTGTATGCTTTGCACTTCCTACGATACAGATGGAATTTTGTAAGAAACCTTCGATGACCGAGATATACAGTCTTATCATCATGTTTTAGTCTTGTTGAATCAGTGTTCTCTTCACATATAGGACACACTTTAGCTCCTTTGACACTATATCCAGACAAATTCCCATATGCTAGAAAGTCATTAATAGTGCAAAACAACATAGCATGCAAATGAAATGTCTCTCTTCGTGAAGCATCATAGGTCATCACACCTTCACCCCAGAGTTTCTTTAAGTCATCAATCAGAGGTTCAAGATAAACATCGATGTCATTTCCAGGTTGTTTAGGGCCCGATATCAACGACAACATTACGTACTTATTTTTCATACACATCCAGAGAGGAAGATTGTATATAACAAGCATGACTGGCCAAGTGCTATGTTGGCTGCTCAATGTCCCGTATAGATTCATCCCATCTGTACAAAGCCCAAGTCTTAGATTCCTGACTTCTTCACCAAATTCAGGGTACAATAGATCAATCTTCTTCCACTGTGGGGAATCAGACGCATGTCGTAGGATCCCATCATTATTTTTCTTAACATCTGCATGCCACCTCAAATTCTTCACATCTATCGGATTGGCAAACAAGCATTGAAACCGTGATATTATAGGTAGATACCACATCACCTTAGTAGGAGAACCAGTTTTGGACTCTCCTGAAGTCGTCAATTTATACCGTGACGCGCCACATTTTGGACAATCTTTCAAATCCACATAGTCCTTTTGAAATAATACACAATCATTTGGGCATGCGTGCATCTTCTTGGCATCCATTCCCATTGGGCACAACAATTTCTTTACCTGGTATGTTTAGATTGGCAGCTTGTTTCCTTCAAGAAGCATTTCTTTCAACAAAGACAACAATGACGTGAAGCTTTTATCGCTCCATCTATTATTAGCTTTCAGCTTATACAATCTCAACACAGCGCTAAGCTTTGTAAACTTAGTACAACCTATGTATAACGATATCTCAACATCATGCACAATGTTTCTAAAAATGGGAGGTGGATCGGTGTGCTCTACCCCACAACTATCCAGCATCGCATCAACGATGTCTACTGGAACTGGTTCATTCACATCTACGTCATCGTAGGCAATTTCTTCTTCCACACAAGCATTGCTATCGACATCCACTGGTTTCGGGTTTGAAATATCTCCATGCCAGTGTCATTCTGTATAGCCTTGTATAATCCCGTTGCACATGACATGACTTTTGATTTCATCACCAGTGATGACTTTCAAGTTGTTACCGCAATGCCTACATGGACAGTAGAACCTATCTCCAGGTTGTTTCCTATGTTCCTCGGCAAATCTAATAAACTGGTCCAGACCAGAAATAAACTCTGGGGTGCAGCGATTGCGAATGGACATCCATGATCTATCCATTCTATGATCAAAGAGAAAACAAGTATATATTACAACAAGATTAGGGTTAACATATTAGAGTTTTTGCATGGTTAAAACTTTAGGCCAACAATTACACGTATACCACCTATCCCATTATTGAACACATAATCTCACTAGTAAGTGTATAATGTGTATTGGGTTTTCAAGAAAATTTCGACAGCATTTCCCCGCTGTTCTCTAAGTAAATATGTACTTAGAGAACATACGGGGAAATACTTCCAAAATTTTCTTGAAAACCAAATACACATTATACACTTACGTCCTACGTGAGATTAGGTGTTCAAGAATAGTCCCAAACTGGGGACTATCCAAGATCTACTCCTAATGAGTAAATCTTGGACGGGTTTCTAGGCCAACAAATACATGTGTTGTCATTCTTACATATAATAAATGTGTACCACCTATCCCATTCTTGAACACCAAATCTCACTAGTAAGTGTATAATGTGTATTGGGTTTTCAAGAAAATTTCGGCAGCATTTCCCCGCTGTTCTCTAAGTACATATGTACTTAGAGAACATATGGGGAAATGCTGCCGAAATTTTCTTGAAAACCAAATACACATTATACACTTACGTCCTACGTGATATTAGGTGTTCAAGAATAGTCCCAAACCGGAGCCTATCCAAGATTTACTCCTAATGAGTAAATCTTGGACGGGTTTCTAGGCCAACAAATACATGTATGTTGTCATTCCAATACCTACAATCCTAGTTTCATCACAATCGATGTTAGGGTTTCATCACAATTTTAGGTATCATATAGAGTATGTAGATGTTAGGGTTTCATTATGCAATAGGGATTCATGTAGATGTTAGGGTTTCATCATGCAATAGACTCAGCCAGATGTTAGGGTTTCATCATGCAATAGGGATTTCATCATATAATTGATTTAATCACAAATTCATAATTGATTTCATTTGAATATATACCCTCTTATTCTTCCTTCTCCCTCCTTACCAACAGCAACCACGGTCGTGTGGGCTGGCACGGCCGTGGCTGTGTTGGCCAACCACACGACCGTGTTGGGTAGCACAGCCGTGTGGTCGGCCAACACAGCCATGGTCGTGCCAGCCCACACAGCCGTGGTTGCTGTTGGTAAGGAGAGGGAGAAGGAATAAGAAGAGCAGGACAACCAGTGATGAAGAAAGGAGGACCTACTATTGGTAGCAGTGTGGAGATGGAGGCGGCGGTGAGCACACCATTGGTAGGAGACGGCGCGGAGGTAGACGAGCAGAGAAGGAGAGGCACCGGCATCGAGTAAAGAAGGAGAGGGCGTTGGCGGAGAGCAGAGAAGGAGAGGTAGGCAGCGGCGGTGGCGAGCAGCTACAACTGTAGTAGGCGGCGCGCGGAGGTAGGCGGCAGGTGATGTAGCAGCAGGCGGCGACGACGCAGTAGGGGTCGGGAATCGTTGGAGCAAAATCGATCTCAATGAAACAGAAGAAAGGGGGAAGATCGAGTTTGCTGTGCATGGGGGCTATTAAGTTACTAAACGGCGTCGTTTATCCATAACAACCGACACCTTTATTATTAAGTGTCGGTTATACAAAGACAACCGACGTCAATTGGACATTCCTTTACCCTAGTTTTTTTGGCGGGGATGGCGCACGCACCCTTATCAGTGTCGGTTATTCTAAGAAAACTGATGCCCATATTGTAACTTTTGGCGTAAATTTTATCTTCATTCAATGTCGGTTATTAGGTAAAACACCGACATTGTATCTGATACTTTGGCGCAATTTTTTTTGCTCGAAAAAATTAGATTTCACGGGCTACTTTAGGCATCGGTTGCTTTTATTCAACTGACACTGAATGAAAAGCAATACTCGTGTCTAGATGGTCTTCAAATATAGATGTCGGATGTCCTTATTAACCGACGTTTAATGTTAACAGCGCCAGTTTTACTAAAAAACTGACGCCTCTAAAAGCGACGTTGAACGTTGTTTCTGTAGTAGTGAATAATGAGAGTTTAAATAGAAAATGACACCATAACTTGTGCATAACTTTCTTGTATATGAGTCATTCATGAGATTATATAATTTTCTCTTAACTGGAATAGTACAATTCCTATCAAGTAACTAATTATGCATTGATTAACCTAGGACCATAATGATGAAAAATATAAATTTCTCTAGCTTATTTAAAAAATGAGTAGATATTCGAATTCCTTATGTTCTATATATAAAACCTACCAAGTTTCTTTGGAAATGAATAATCATATCTGATTCAAATTAAATTAGGAAGAAAAGAATAGAAAAATCATATTAATTAACTTATTTATCTATGCAATGTAGTTGATTAATCTACATACATCTAAGTCACCCACACTTTGTTTCCTAAATTGAAAAAGGTAACAGACTCATAGGGCTCTAACGTAATCTTGACAATGATCAACGACCATGCTTTGTCTACGCTTTTGGTAGAACTATCCAACAACCAAATACTCCTCTCTCTCACCCGACTCTAGGATCCTATGAACTCTATAGTCCAAGCCACACACTCCCTTCATCTCTCTCTCCACAACAAATCTCGCTAGATGTTAGTATCCCATTCACCTTTAGAGTGAGCTACCAAACTCTACAAACACAAAAGAGATGGGGTTTATAAACTTGAGAGTCCCCAACCATATGGACTCTTCCCTCAATAGAATTTCAGTCTCCATGTCGGACCATTACATGCCCATGCCTACAACCAGAGAAAGTATGACTAAAAAGTGATGAGAAGACTACTAATATCTCACTAAGATCACCAAGATCCCTAAAATTGTCAGAACCGTCCACTTCAAACCCCATCTGTAGAAAATCATCTCCAGAGGACCGATACAAGGGCAGTGACCTCCAAACTATTTGGTGAATCACTAACTTCCTTATATGACATCTGGATATATGTTATGATAAAAAAATTTGGAAATCATGTTGTACATTTCTCACCCCTTTCTTATACATACCTACTGTACCATGACCCCATTTCCCAATTCATGAGATCTACACCTATAATCGCTAAGTATTTGGATCATGACCTCTGATTTTCGACAGGGAAATATGTCTGACACCTTGTTTTAAATCAATTTTATCCCTTATCTGTTTAGACCTTCCACCTTATTACAATCATGATGGAAAGGCTCCCTCCCAATCCCAGTCACACCAATGCCCAATTTAGGGGTCTTTGTGACATACATGCAACTCATTTGTGAAGGTTTGAGCCATGTTCATCAGTTGGGTTTCAAACTCTATCTCAATAAGTTCAAGCATACTCTACTCTTTATTTTTGGATCAAAGAATGAATAAGGAAAGCCCTATTTTCTAGTTGTACCCCTATTATTTACATTGCTTTATTACGTAGTCATGGGCATTTTTGAGATTTTGTCTGTGGTATTCTTGGCATGTCACACACATAAATTCTTGTGCATTTTTTTAGGGTACTTTAGTCCTTTCCAAACACATATCTTTTGATTTTATGTACTTCCAAAGTATGGATTTATTGGTTTTCTCCTCCTATGATTGGTCAGATATCGAATAATCCATAAGCAATTTAGTTCATGTACAAAAATTATGTACAACTAGGTGTTGCAAAGATTTGAAACAACGAACCAATATGACAAAAACCCAGATCTCATTTCACAACTGAAATCCTTGATTTAATTGGGAAATATAAGACCCTAAGTTAGTATATGAAAATATTACAAGTTAAGTATTATATAGGAAATTAAGATTTGACTAGGAACCAAGATATTGCTAGTCAAATATCTCCTCGAGATCAAGTGAGTACGTCATGTACATTGAGTATTAATTTAGGGTTTATGACTTCATATTATTCTCTTATCTACTCTTAAGGTTTTAGTTAAAGTACAAGTATGCTATTATTCTGTATATTCTTATGGATAATCATGCACATGCTAAGAATCAATGCTTTCTACTTTTTATGATTATTCTTTCAAGCTGAACATTATTTATCATTTCCAGTTTAATAGAAAAAATATCCATGGCGATCATGTCTAGTGAATTAAGAAATTAGGATTAGTTGATATAGTTGTCTCAATCATGTTATGCGAGCCTTAATCATCCTTGACCCTCAAATGGACTTATGAGCTCTGTAGGAGAAACTATGTGAGCCTTAATTAGCCTTATGTGATCCTTAACCAGCCTTGTGAGAATGGTTTATGGAATCAATAGTGACTCTATTAACTTAGGTTAAAATGCACATTATTACGTAATCATGTCAATTTACTTAACTTTTGAAGTAATCATGTTAACCACATTAGATAATTAAGATTTAAAGTTATCTCATGCCATCTCAATAATATGTTATATTGAAGTTATCATTGCTCATTTCCCCTTACAAGTTTTGTCATTACTTTGCATGACTACAGATAAGATGTCCATAGTCAATGAGAAGAAGGAGGCTTTATGTGTAAAGGTCAGGATAATGACTAGAAGAAGATAGGAGAGTTCCCTAGTGAGGTGCATGCATCCATAATTCTCTTTTTATGTTACATGATTAATTTAATTTTTGATATAGTAAACCTATTCCAAGTAATATAATAAGTTTCTTTCATGTTGAACACTTGAGAAAGAGATGAATTTTATGTAACTAGTTTGGTTATTTCAAACTATTCTTATGCATGATATTCGATATGCATAATAGTCCTTATTGTTATGAGTTAATAATTTATGCTTCCACTCATACATGTGTGTTATAAGTTGGGGTGTTACAAACTTGGTATCAGAGCAAAATGATAATTGGTCTCCTAAAACTCTCATTATTCTCAATTAGTTTGATGACCCTTTAGGTCCACTGGTCTAAGATCTATTTATGCCCTTAGATTGAACAAATGAACTGAAGAGGCTAGAATGTATACACTTTTTACTTGAGAAATGGATAAAGGTGGGAACATCGATTAGAAATTCAAGTCATGAGGTTTAGTTATGCTAGGACATGTGTATCAGGGATATAATTTTGTCTAGTTTGGATCTTATGTATTAATCTTTGTATAGGACATGTACTCTTTTTTCCTCAATGGTTGTTGCACACCAATTCAGAGTCGTAAAGGGGATGACATAAACATAAATACTTATTGTGCATCTCTTTTCCTCTTACTGGTTCATGTAGTATGAGACGTGCACCACTAGGTTGGTGAAGAGAATTATAAGATTTCACATTGTTAGGCATGTGCATGATCAACACATATCTAGTGATGTCACAAATATGGGTAAGATAAAAGACCTAAATTGGATAGACACCTAAACCTAATGCAACTAGATAGTAGAGGACCATCAGTTATACCAAGGTTCCAGACATTGTTAGTTAATTTATGGTAACAAAATGATTATGATTGATGAGCACTTATGCAGGTCTAGCAACAAAAAGTTACTTAAGAAATGATAGTATTGGAGGTAACTAACCAAAGAATAATATAGGGGATCCAATTTTTATTTGTGGTTAATAATTTAAAACATTATTGAATAACTTATGAATTTTACTAATGTTTTTAGAATATTTATATGTGCATAAATGGGAGTGTTTATGACAAGATTAAGATAGTCAGGTACATGAAGGTAGATGAAACCCTAAGGTGGGTAGTACTATTTCAATATATGAATATTTGGAGGACAAAATTTCTCTAAGGTGGGTAGGTTGTGATAACCTTAAAATTTCACCTTATAAATAAATATAATAAAAAAACTAAAGTCAAAATTTTTTTTCTTCAAATTATATAAAACTCTAATGCACTGAATTTGACCCTGAAATGTCAAATGAACAGAATTTTGGTCCTTGGTATTTCTTTTATATCATACATTGATTTATCAGGGTTCCACATCACATCAAACATAATATGACCAATGTACGTGTTGATTCAACCCCTTATCATATCTTGGTTTATAGTGTTCACAACTTAGCTCCAAATATGCAAAAATTAATATGGGTGTTTAAATAGAAAATGACACCATAATTTGTGCTTAATATTTTCCCTTTATACATGGATATTCATGAGGTTATATATATTTCCCTTTAATAGTATATGCTCATTCCACATTCCATCCAATTTCCACATTTATCATTTTCCTACATTTTCCCATATTTTTATACATATTTAATCCACTCATTTACACCTACTTTCACACATGGTGGGATGATGCCATCTTCCAACCACGTCATCCATTAAATTAGTGCAAATTTCTGCCTCTCTAAAAAGTTCTACATAGAACCCCAAAACCCTAAACACATACTATATATACTCCCTACATCAACCATATTTTGGGCCCCCTTTGAACCTCTTGAAGCTAGAGGATTGAACAACCTCCCATTTTATTTTTTGTGTTTTATGTGATAATCTGATCCCTTCTCTAAAACCTCATGCCTTGTTAACATCAGCAGAATGATAAACTGCTCTAACTTCTACACCTAATCGTCATATCTTCTAATTGCTATATATGATCTATAACTACTACATTTGATTTGTTATGTGGTTGCATCTGATGTGATTAAACTTTATAACTACCCTCATTTCTATAATAAGTGTCCTTAATTATTACATCTGAGGAAATCATATGTTTTTTCATTAGCTTACATCTACAAATCACCTCTAATCCTACATGTTGATCCTAATCACCAATGAGGAATCTCTGTCATGGGAGGTCCTTAGGTGATTAGGACTGTAATCCACCTAAAAATTAGGACTTGTAGGACAATGCTGGGAAGGACTCAACCATTTGCAACCCTAAAACCTGCCAACCAGTAATTTTTTAATATTTTTATCTTAATTCAAGCGTCCTAAATTGCTCTATTTTTTACAACAAGATGGTGTCTTGATACCGGTTTACCAGGCAAGATGGGGGTGCTAATCCTTCCTAACTCATAACTAGATCATCAAATATGGTCTCTAGATTTCTTTTTTGATTTCCTATATCTTTCTCTAAATTTGACTCAAATTTACATTGTTGCTTCAACAATTTACTTTGATTTTTTATTGTTTTTCATATAAAACATGGTGGCGACTCTAGACACCCCTTCTTATTTCTATGTGACATTTCATTACCAAAAGGGTAGAGCTTTCCCAAAATATCTCTATTTCCCCCCTTTTGGGTACGGTGCGATAGAGTGACAAATCCACTAGGGATAGCCAAGACTATCTGAATCAAAACTCCAATTGTCTTGTTACGAGGTTTCCCTTTTTTCTTTCTATCATTTTCTTTTCTATTTCTTTTCTTTCTATTTTGGTTTGGGAGCAGGGTGGTACATCCCTCTAATCCACCAGACCCTATCTTATGAAGGTGATCCACAAACTCTACTCTGCCTCTCTATCTCTAATCTATTTTGGAAGTCATGATTTTGTTCAATTTTTGTTCTTTTCTTATGGGGTCTCTACCCCCTATTGATTTAGGGTTTCGACCACACTTCCCATTAAGGGTTTGGTATTTTCTGCCCTCATTTGTAAAATTTATTAGGATAAAATAAAGGGCAAACAATAGATGTAGGTCAAAATTGAAACCTTATCTTTATCAAAACATGCTTATGTTGTTTCTTTATTTGCATATCTCAGACTTTCATGATTTATGGATTTTCTTCTAAAAGTGCTAAAATCCATCATATGCACTTCACATGCCTACAAACCCACGTGTTCTGGAATAGGTGCCAACTCATGTTGGATACCTAAAAGTGATGTTGAATGTTAGTAAAAGTACCATCTCAGTGTTAAGTCGGTTGTCCAAATGTCTTGAAAGCATTCCACTCTCCTAGCACCCACGAATGATTACGTCGCCATAATCATGACCTATATTGGGAGTAGCCATAATCATGAGATGTATTGGGAATAGTAACCTTATCCACTGAACCTAGGTTACCCCTTAATGATTTCCGTCTTTACATAGAGAAGACAAGGATCCACCTGTCCTATACATGTCATGCTTGGGTAAGCACACAACGATTGATCTAAACTCATGCGCTAAAAAGGGAAGTTCATATGCTTCCTATACCTATGTCTTGTCTTTATTATTGAAAATGTTTGAGATGGTTGCTAACCCTTTTCATGTGCAAATCCAAACAAATTTCTTTCTCCAAAGATTGACAATCTCAAAGTCAAACAATATTAATAAAGACTAACAATTCAAACAATGTCAAAGATTAACAATCTCAAATTCAAACAATCTTTCTAAAGATTAACAATTCAAACAATCTTTTTTAAAGATTAGCAATCTCAAATTCAAACAATCCATCTAAAGATTTTTTTATTCAAAACTTAACAATATACAAATCAAATGATCTTTTTTTAGATGAAAAATCTTGATTAGCAATCTTTCTTGTCAAAATCAAATAACATTGCCAAAAGGATCAACCTTTTTCCCATCATGAATCTGCTAAGAGAGCAGACTCCATTTTATAGTCGGGCTTGTCCTACTAAACAAAAAAAGAGTAACAAACCTATCTCCAAACGGGGGGTCTATCTTCAAAATCTAGGAGACTTGGGAGTTCCTCCGCATTGAGTAAGAAGTCACTTGCCAATGTGGAGTCCACCCCATGATGGTCCTAGACTATGACCTTAAACTGATCCCAAATTCACTTTTCAATGTTTTTGGGTCCTAGACCATGACCTAAAATTGGCCCAATCATACACTTCATCTTACTACCCAGATTCCTTGACTATGACCTAAAACTGGACTGTCTAGCTCCTTGCAAGCCCACATCACTATGGCCTTAAACTAGATCACCTTTGTGCTTTCATTCCCACATTCAAGATCATGATCAATGACCTAAAACTAGATCACCATCTTCTACTCAACTCCATAGGTAAGGAGAAGCCAAGCCAAATCTTCCTCATCACCAACCACTTATCACATCCAAGGGGAAGGAACTCCTAGGAGAAAGTCTTTGAACTAGGAGGAAATTAGGGTGTCATGGATGCTGGACCAAGGGTTTCAATTTGCTAACCCCACAAGATGAGGACACCATGGAGAATAAAAGTGATTGATTGAAGACAATTTCTAGCCTAATGAGGGCTACCTTAATCTTAACCAACCACTTAGATACCCACCTTCCATCCTCTTTTTACCGGTTCTCTTATAATGCTTCCTCAAGGATCATCACGTCCAACATCTTTTATTTTTCACCATGGCATTGGCAAACACATCTTACGTGAATGGGGATAAATTCCCTTACCTTGTCCAAGCTAGGGACAGGAGCAACCATCTAAACAAATCTATAAAATCTACAGAAAAGCATCACAAGTGTCTTCCATTATGAGATGGTCGTAAGAAATTTAGGGGATACACTTCCTAGACCAAGGGGGAGTGTTTTTTATTTCATACTTGGTATAATGTGTGTGGTGAGACACTTCACCAAACACAAGGTATCTTTCCATACAATGTTGTACCCTACTTTTGAGTCTCACTAATGTGAATTTTAGGACATAACGGGAAGAGCAAGAAGCTTGTACTTCACCCACTCTTGCCAATGATCAACCCAGATGGCTAGGAATAGTAGCACATATTGTCAATATAGAGGTGGCTCCAAGGGAGATGCCATCCACAACAAGCAAGACAAACCCACAGGAGTATAAAAGCACAAGGAAGCTACAATAATACCAGAAACAATTGCCTCCTAAGAAAGTACTCTACAAGAGCAACCTCCCAACACACTCTTCACGCCTCCACCAAGATCCATATATGTAGGAGGATGGCACTATTTGGGGTTCACCAGACAGGGAACTATGCATGTTGTGTCATCAATGTCATTCTTCCAATAGAGCATTTGGGGTTCCCACCCACCTCAAATGGAACTTTTCCCGCCAAGGCCCTATCAGGGTCCAATGTTTAATAACTCTGAGACAGTCCCACTAACTAGGGAGAAACCTAGATGTAGTTCTTGTTCTTGACTTGCATATCTACTATCTTGACTTACTTGCTTGCATAGCCTTTTCTTGGTTGTTTTCTAGAACTACATATAGGTTTGTTCAAATGCATGTCTTTATTTGCTTTACATACTATGCTTGGACAAGCCCCTAGTTAATGCTCTTCTACTCTCCTTTCTAACATTTGGTATCTCTTTTTCTCTAACATTTCTCTTTATCTCTTCAAACCCCCACTTTTTGAAATGATAGAGGGGGAGAAGGCATGTCTTATGATTATATAGGGAAAAGGCATGTGTGAGGAGAAAGCATGTTTTATGTCAAGGAAGAAGACATATATATAGAACATATATGACTAAAAGACATAGTTTCTATAAATGTAATGAAAGCTAACCATGCAGGAGAAATGGAATCAATTGAGAGGGAGTATGATCGGTTCACACCCTGAAACGGTCATTTTGGGTCCTGAGCCGATCGTCTGGGGCTCTGAGCCGATCGGTTGATGCTCTGAGTCGATCGGTTCGTGGTGCTGATCCAACTCAAATTGACTTTCAAATTTGTCTCCGATTAATCAAATATTAATCCTTATCCAAATTGAATTTGTACAAGTGAAACAAATTGTATTTGCAAAATAGTCTTCTGACTTTCCAAACGATCTCAGTTGGTCACATGAATCGACCGGTTCAAAAATTGAGCCGATCGTCTCATTGCACATGAGTCGATCGTCTCACCAGTTGAGCCGATCGGTTCACCAACTTGAGCCGATCAGTTCATCCCATGAGCCGATCGGTTTGGGTAGCAGACTATGCAAAATTAGTCAATTGCAGTTTCAATCAATCTGATACTCTAATCAATCGGTCCAACACCTTGAACACTATGATATTGAGCTATCAATTGATTGAGTGTTTAATTGAACTACTAAACTCCTTTAGTAATCAATCTAAACATATAGCCACAAAGGGAGATCCCCGTGAAGATGAGAAGGCCAACACTACCATAAAGATTCAAGCACACCATTTAAATGATGACCAGTCCCCAACCTACACTCTCTGTATCCACCGCCCCACTCATGGTACAACCTATACACAAGAGGAGGGTATGAATTCCCACCATCTGTGTACATGGATCTGCCAATGACAATCAGACCTCCAATGAATATCAATGGTAGATGCATGCCTAGAATCTATTATTCAAGAATCTACTACTATAAACATCATGTTGCTCGAGATCCAATAGAAAATCAAACAACTAGATGGGAAGAAGGATAGTGGAAAGGCGTTCAATGAATTTTGCAACTTCCCATACATAAAGCTTCCTGACAACTATAACATGCCAAAGTTCCATGGGTACTCCAGAATAAGGGATTGCATGGACCACATAAAGATGTATTACTCAGATATGGTGCAAGTCCACGATGATGACAAAGTACTAATAGGTTGTTTTACACAAATATTGATAGATCCCACATTGGTCTAATACAATAGACAGGACATAATCACCATCACCACATGGGCTAGATGTCTGAGAAGTTTGTGGATCAATATGCTTGGAGTTTAGGTCAAGTCCCAACTAAAGAAGACCAGGAAGCATTACAGCAAAGGCAGATGAAAGCTTCTCTAAGTTCAATGGGATATAGAGGGATCTAACTTCCCAAATAGAGTTCAAGCCCATAGATAAGGAGGCCCTAGACATGGTAATCAAAGCCGCCTCTCCAGACCTTATGACCCTCTTATCACTACAAAGGCACAACACCTTCACAAATCTCATACAAGTAAGGGTACAAATAAAAATTCCATCAAGAGGGGGGTCTATCAAAACATAGGCCTTCCAGCCACCAACCTCTCATGCAACAACTAGAAGAAGCACAAGTGGACAAAGGCAAAGGTTGTAGACACCACAGTAGGGTCAATGCTCATTTTCACTAGAGGTCGCAAACAAAAACAATTATGCATTCATATTTCACTACAGACATCGATCGTGTATACGACCCATGCCCACCTCAGCAACAACTAGAAGAAGAACAAGTGTACAAAGGCAAAGGGCGTAGATGCCACAGTATGGTCAATTCTCTTTTTTTTCTAGAGGTGGCAAGCAACAAAAACCGAACATTCATATATCATTAGTGTAGACGTCGATAGTGCATATGACCCATTCCCACCTCAACAACAACAAGATCACGTGATGCCACCCAATTATCAACCTTAATACATGCCCCCACGTTATGTGTGGACTCTAAGAAACTACTATGGGTATGTGCCACCACCTTTATAAACCCCAATTCCATAGGTAGTCACAAATACTCCTCTGATAATGAGTAACCTAACATCTCAAGCCGAGCTAGTGAGTACTACTCCATCAGCTGAAGAACCTTCTAATTTGAAAAGGAAGTTCATCCCCTTGGGAGATGAGCTTCTCTCTATGTCATCTTTCTAGATATCAAACACTTACTTAAGTTCCCAACCATACATGATCCACTGAATCCCCTGCTGAAAGCTACAATGCTAACGCATTTGTGACTTTTATCGAGCAAAATGGCACAAGACTAATTCATGCATCACACTCAAACATGGCTTGTAAGGCTTGATAGATGTCGACAAGGTCAACAAAGTCACAATAGAAGAGGTGACATCCTTCTCCAATATTGTAGCGGTAATCTTGCCACCATAGGAATCACCACATGGACTCGTCCTTCCTCTAAAGAAAGCATTCAAGAACTGGCCCCAAAGTACTCATATCTTCACCCCGGTCTGGGAAAAGAAGCCAGTAATACCAGTAGGCATCAGAAGGTTGGTTAGCATAACATGAGCCCACCAAAGGCCGAAAGTGCAACCAATCAAAACATTTAAGGCCAACCAACAACCAAATGTATAGAAGGTATGGGTCCCAAAGGCACTAGTCAAGAGAAAGATCCAACAAAATACAATTCCTCACCCTATAGTTGCGACACCAGCCATATCATCCTCATTAGTCTCAACAAAAAAAGACCAACACCATGTTCTACCAAAGGTATCACTACCTCTAGACAAGGGTAAGGAGAAGGTGACTACTTATTTAGGATTCCCTACCAACTCAATAGAATAGGGGACTAACAAGGTCTACACTCCATCTATGAATACTAAGAAGGTATCGCCAACACCCGAGCTTTACAAGGAAACTGACACTAAAGGCTCAAATACAATCCAATTCCTCAACAAACCAGAAGGGGAAGTGCCACTAGAAGAAGCAATGCAAAACTCCCTGACACACTGAGAAGAGTCATGAAAACTCTAGAAGGGGCCTGCATCGCCAAAGATGTGAGACCAGAAGCTTTTTCATCCACCATCAGGTTAACTCACAACCCTGCATCTGATCTCATTCTCCAATAATGAGATACCAACAAGCAGAAGTCACAACATGCCTTAATTAATCATAAATATATAAAATAGCCTCATGATACCCTCATGTTTTGTCGACAATGTGCCTGCCTCAATGCGTATCCCTTAAAGACACTAATCAAACCAGAGAAGGATCCCTTTGAACTCCACTTGTTGACAATGAAAGTTACCTATTTCTATTAACTAATTAAAGATAATCTGGGGAAAAATTACTATGGAGATGCAAATCATGCCAAAGATGTTCAAAACCCCTTTTAAAGTCATGGAGTTGAGCCCATTCTTTAACCATATCCTAGGGAGACCATGGATTCATTAGAGTGGGGTGGTTCCCTCATTACCACATCAAAAACTAAAGTATCGGTTAGGCCATGCTATCATCATCATTCAAGCTGACTATCCTAGCTCCATAGATTGCATCAAGGAAGACAATCTCCTATTCTACTTCATGATGCTACACATTTCCAACATCAACTAAGTATCACTAAGTAGAAAATATTGCCATCTCCCCTATGACCCCACATTGTTTGCACAACGGCTAAGGGAGATGCACATTCATCCAAATCAAGGTCTAGGATCCAAATGACAAGGGTGCAAGGAGATCATCCAGATACCTCTTAGACAAAAGGGTTTGGTCCTAGGGTTCTATGGCTCATCCTACCCCATCCTCGGATCACCAGGTGGACATCATATTGGAATCCCACAACATTTTGGCCCACTACGAGAGACTTAAATTGAGGAGGTTACCTTAAATTGTCTATCACTAACTTGAGACTTGAAACGTGAATCCTGACACATTCGTCTACAAAAAGAGCATTGACTCAATATGCTATGTTGATGGGACCTTGACCCTGAGCATAAGGGTCCCCATCCATGTTTTCCCCACACTAAGGCCCTCAGAGAAGACCATCTAGATGCTACCAAGGCTATCTCCACATGATGTTGTCTTACTTTGTACAAGAAGTCGATGACGACAACTAGGATGACTACTTCGGGGTTGCATTCAACATCATGGAGATCACCCTCATCACCAATAAAAGATAGGGGGTCTAGACCGTCCAATACAACCAATAGTCTGAGAGCAAGGCCATCCCTCTAAACAAGGAAACAATCAAATGGATGCCCACTTTTGTTGTCAATGAACCGTTCCATGAGCATTTTGAAATCAATATTTTTTTCTTTTGAAACATAATCAATATGATCACATTTTTCAGACGAAAATTGTCAACCCAACACCTAAAGGGGTGGAGGTGCTACCTAAAAAGACTAGGTACTATCCTCTCTAGATTTTCCCCAGTTGTACCCCAAGGCTATGGAGGAGGATTACAACGTCTCATGAGACTACTATGATAATGTGTATGATTGGATTGAGGGATGGGTGTCAATGCCAATTATATACAAAGGCCATAGAAGTACTACATACTCTCATCCATCTTGTCTGGAAGGGTGAGGAAATTCAGAATTGGTGTGTGGATGACCAAAACATCTTGAATACTGGTATCCCACACACACCCAAAAAAACCCATAATAGGGACATCACTCAAAATTGGTGGAGATTCCATAGTGTCTATTTAATCACACTTAACCGCATCATGCTCACCCCTATAAAATCTAAAAGAATGGTAAAGCATACAAAACCCATAAAACCCAAAAGAGTCTTTAGATGAGAAAGCTCTCCAAGAGTTTGCCAACTATTTCATTGAGAGAATGTATATCTACAATGACGAAGATGCCTAGTTTGAAGAAGTCCCTATCCCAGAGTATGTGAAAAAAGAGCATCAACCTTTCTATATCAAAAATGAGATTGAGATGGTGAACCTTAGCTCAGACCCCAAGCAACACAAAGTCAAAGTTGGGACACATCTACAACTAGATGTTAAAGACCGATTGATAGAGATTCTACACCACTACATAGACATGTTTCCATGGAACTACACCGACATGCTGATGTGTGCATTTCATATATACTTTTTGCACACATCTGCACACAAATTCAGTTCATTTTTCCTTCCATCTAGCCTCTAATTATACTTAGCGTGTCATCTTTTAGTTATTTTATTTTTTGCATGATGTTGATTGCAGACACACTCTCAAAATGCCAAATTGAAAATAGCCCAACTCAAATCTGACCTTAATGGGACCTCCCCTTGATTTGCAACTAATTAGGAGTTCATTCTTAAAGAAACAACATTGAACACGACGTGTCTGAGACACGACGTGTGACTTTCTAGAAGAGCTCACAGAACAAAGAACACGACATGTCTTATTTAGGACACATTGTGTAAGATTCTAGAAGCCTCAATGACTGAAGTACATAGTAGCTACACATCGTGTATTATTTAAGACACGGTGTGTCCTCACGATCCAGGGGCCGAACTCGAATTTCTGCCAATGTACATGGGCATGTATTTAATCAAATACGTCGTGTACCTTATACTCAGATTGGCTTCAGCTATAGACACACAAAGCGTCTCTCACAGAACATGTCGTGTATTTCTCACCAGTAGCAGTTAGTCGACAAGTTACACAAAGAGACACAGTGTGTCTCCTCAAAGACACACCATGTCGTTATAAGTATCTGTAGAAATTAATAGAAATCACCCCCAGTTTTAAAAGATGAATGCAACCTTTTGGGCGGTTCTCTCTTGTCATTTGCAAGAACTTTTCATCCAAGATAAGTTCCATAGCAGAGGAAGGCAATTTTGGAGTGGAAGAGGAGGTTTTTTTAGAAAAGAACCTCCATTCTACTTCATTTCTTCTCCAAAGGTGCAACAAAACTTCTCTCCCCACCAAGCTTCTCGGGAGGGAGGATTGTCTGAGTTGGAGCATCTCTAAGGGTAGAACCTTTTGCTCTAGCCAGAGTTCTACTTCCCCTTGTCTACACTTTTAGTTTCTTTAGCTTTTCCTTCTCTTAATCATGCAAAACTCTAAAATTTCTACAATGTGTTTGTGCATCTCCATTATGGACGAGTAGAACTCTTTTCTTGGGTACAAGAGAGTAGATCCCATGCCATTACTCATGAGAACAAGAAATTTATATCTTATGTTAGTCAATTTTCTTCTCCATAAATGCCTATAGTGATTTCTTGCTTGTATGTTTGGTTGGCCACCTTTTATACATGTTTTATGCTTTCTTGTGTTATTCAGGAGAATATATGAGGAAGTAGGGAGTAGTATTCATGGCAATATGTTCTTGACCATGGGAATGGCTGGAGTATGTTGAGGGTTTCAGATTGTGTTTAAGAGCTCGGGCTTTTAAGGAGAAGGTTTGGCCTTCCTAGATGTTGATCCATGAAGCGAGGGTCTCCATAGCATCAATGAAGGTGTTGTGCTCTCTTCTAATGAAGTGAAAAGAATTATGCTCAAAGTTTTGAGCTAGGCGAACACATATGTTCCTAGTATGGTACCAAGTTCTGATGGCATGTTATCTAGTTGTTGTGGACCTAAGACATTACAATGAGGGTTCACCATAGACTTGTAAGTGCCATGTCCCTTATTTTTTGGTGAGTTGGAGTCCCAATATGCAAGCTTCATAGTCGGCCACATTGTTGGTGGAATCAAACTCTAGTCATATGGCTACTTGTAGTTGTTCTCCATGGGGGTTTTGAAGGACTACACCTATTTCATCTCCTTTTTTAGTTATATCTCTATTGAATAAGATGGTCCACATGTTGTTATTGGGAGGAGTCATTGTGTCTAGTGGACTAATCATCCCTATGTCTTCATTTGGGAACTCATACTCATGTGTAGCTTCTTTCGGCAGTAGGGAATAAGGTAGATGATAAGTAAGGGGGATTGCTTGTCCTTCTATTCCCTTTATTGGGAGATAGGTAATGTCAAATTTTGATAACATCATCTGCCATTTGGTGCATTTTACAAGGTTGGGAAAATGTATATATAGCAAAGTGGATCATGCTTGGCGAGTAGATGTAGAGGATACATCATTTAGTAGTGGTGTAACTTTCTCGTAGCGTGGATCAAAGCCAGGAAATACTTTCTAGTTGTAGTATAATGAGCCTCTATGTCATTGAACTTATTGGATAAATAGTATATGGTGTGCTCATCATCGGTTGTTTCTTGACTCAAGACTCTATCGATTGACATCCTATAAACTAGAAGGCACAGTATGAGAGGATATCCTGGAACATCCAACCTTAATATGAGGAGATTGGTGAGATAGCCTTTAATCTTATGAAGAGCTCCCTCACATCGCTCGTTCCATCTAGAGTTAAAGTTATTCTTTAACTTCTTGAAGATCAACTCACATATAGGTGTGAGTTTGATGATGAAGCAGTTGATGTACTAGATACGTCCAAGTAGGCCTTGTATCTCCTTATCCATTCTAGGGGAATGCCTTTCCCAAGTAGCTCAAGCTTTCCCATTATCCACTTTAATTCCTCTCTAGTTGATGATGTATTACAGTAGGTTACTAGAGGTGGCAAGATTTAAGCACAAGGAGAACTGTCACAGTTGTTGAAATGACTTCTCAAGATTGGTGATGTGGTCCTCTAGACTTTTAGATTTAGCATCATGTCATCCACATAGACCTCCACCTCTTTATTCATCATGTCATGAAAGAGGGAAACCATTGCCCTTGATATGTGGCTACAGTGTTTTTAAGAGTGAAAGGCATGACATGATAGCATAATTCTCCCCATTATGTGATTATAGTCATCTTCTCTTTATGTTCTTTTTCCATCTTAATCTGATTGTATCTGGCAAACCCATCCATGGAACTGAGTAGTACATGGCCAGTTGTGTTGTCAACAAGTATGTCTATGTGTGAAAGTAGAAATTCATCTTTTGGAGATGCTTTGTTGAGGTTGTGATAATCCACACACATATGTACTTTTCCATCTTTCTTTGACACTAGTACAATGTTGGCAATCCATGTAGGGTAGATGATCGGCTCTAAGAAATCAGTATTATATTGCTTCTAAACTTCTTCCATGATCTTAAGAATCCATTCTAGTCGCAATCATCTAGACTTCTACTTGATGGGGGGATCGTCAGGAATGATAGATAATTGATGAATAGTGATTGACTCATCCTACCATGGCATGTGTTGGAGTTTTAAAAGAAAGATCTCAACTCGCTTATCACCCGCAAGTGTACGGGGTCAATTGTAGTCGAGTTTCAAACTCAAGGAGCTAGGTTTGTTAGGCGTAGGATCATTAACTTTCATTAATCTAGGTCAGTTTACAAAAGTCAAGTTGATTACAAGTAACTAAAGACAAGTAGCATATAAGAGCTTGGTTTAGTTCAAATCAGGAAATGGAGAATCCCAAGCATGGAATTTCACTACCACACCATCAAATCATGCATAACAATGAAATTAAAACATGTAATCACCAGTGGCATGAGATGGTTCTCTTCATAGAATAAAATTCCCATGTTTATGATTTGACGTAATATGCTATCTGATATTCCTTGCCTAACTAGTAGCTCCATGGTGTTATAGTATTTATATTGTGTTATCAATGGTTGGAACATCCCACAAGTTCATCTATATGAACTTCTAGATCCATAAAGTATCCTCTGTTGTGTTCATAACACTAGGATACTCAACTTCTATTTGTAGAATTAAATAATTGTCTGTGATTTGGAACTTTTCCAGCTTACAGTTCTTATATTAAGGTCAAACACAAATTTTAGATTGGAATCATTAATTTTCTTTGTCATATTGGAATCTTGCATTGGTGTAACCTTTTCCACCCAACTCTTTTGTCTTACCATAATCTAAGAACTAATCCTTAGTGCTTCTCAAGTACTTATGGACTTTCTTTATGGCTTTCCAATGACCTTTATTGGAATATGACTAACATCATCTTGTCATGTCCAATACATATAAGATAAAGGGATGAGTACGTTATATTGCATACTTGTTAGATCCAATTGTGAATTCATATGGCATCTTACTCGTGTTTTCCCATATTTCATAAGAATTGGAATACATGATTCTTGAGAGACTAATCCCATGAATCATGGATAGATTTTCTCTCATTGAATCCTTCATGTTGAACCTTTTAAGCATTGTTCCAATGTATGTGCTCTTACTTAGGTTAGGAATATTTCTAGATTTACCTTTATAGATCTCAATTCTTGTCACATAGGATGCTTCGCCTAAACCCTTAATAAAGAAGGCACTTTCCTTGCCAGGTTTCAATACATATAGTATTAGGATGTTATTCCCCATCAATATGTGGAACATAAATATGCTCCAACTAAATCTTTTGTAATCACAGATTTCATCCTCACTTTGACTCATGTCAAACTCTTGGACTATCCTGTCAAATTGAAGATTTCACCTCTAAGATGCTTGCTTCAATCACCTTGATTGACCTTTGTAGATTATAAATTTTATTTGCATTAATGGAGTTATAAAACCTTTAGGTTGTGTCACATACACATCCTCTTAAGTATTCCTATTAAGGAATGGAGTTTTAGTCTCCATATGCCAAATCTCATAGTCAAAATAAGCTTTTGTGACAAGCATGATCCTGATGAACTTAACCACGACAATCGATGAAGAGATTTCATTATCTTCAACACCTTGAACTTGTTTGAAACCCTTTGGAACCAATATTCTATTATAGGTTTGTTCATTACTATACATGTGGTCTTCTTTTCAAGAGCAAATTGTACCCTATGGGTTTTACCCCTTTAAGTGATACCACCAAGGTCATACCTTATTGGTGTACATGGACTCCATTTTGGATACAATGGCCTCAAGCCAATTCTCATATTCTTGTCCCTCAATAGCTTCTAGATAGGTTGTTGGCTCATCTTCTTATTACCAACTCATCACCATTTTGAGTTATAATATATCATAATCTTTCAAGCTCAAGGGTGTGTTCTACTAGATTTATGAGGTTTTGTGTTACATAAGGAACCTGAGATTCCACAACAATTTGTGATTCTCAATGTTCCTATTGGACCTCTTCATGTTTAATGTTTTCTTCTTGAATCTTGAATTTTTTGAGTTCTACTTGTCTCCCACTGATTCCTTTAGAATTAAGTTCCTCTCAAGGAATTCAACCATCCTTGTTACAAACACTTTTGTTATCATATTGGGATTAAAGGTAGTATTCAACAATTAACATTTTGTGATTTTTGGACAACCCCTTCCCAAGAAACTATTTTATTATATAAGTTATAATTTTAATCTTTATAAAAGACACATCGGGACACTTCACATGCCCTATCTCACATGATATATTTTAAACCATTTTAGACGGTACATTATTTTAGTGTAAAGCATGTGCCCAAAAGAAAGTTAGAAGGTAAGTTAGATTCATTGATAATCACACCATGACTCATCAGAATGTGACTCCTTTCTAATACATCATTATGTTTTAGGTGAAGTTCATTGTGATACCCTATCACAATCTCTAGAAGGTCCTCAAACTTCTTTGTGTAAAATATTTCAGCATCGATCATATTGAAGTGTCTTAACACTTTTACCAAGGTGGTTACATACTTCATTTGTGGCCTTCTTGAACACTTTAAGATATTCATATTTTTATTTCACTAAATACACATTAATTTATCTACTGATATCATCACTAAATACAATGAGGTACTAGTAAATATCTCCAGCATTTATTCTAAAAGGTCTACATACATCAATATGTACAAGCCCTAATTGAATACTCACTCTCCCACTACATCTAGTGAAAGGTTCTTTTTGTCATATTGCCCAATAGATAAGCTTTCATATCTCTATTGGTTCAATAACCAAAGGAGTCTAGACAAACATCATCATGGATTTTAGAAATGCATTTCATATTTATGTGCTCTAGATGACAATACTATAGGTATTCTTTGTTTGAGTCATCAAGTTTTAATCTTTTGGTATTCAAGTTATATATATTTTTCTTTAGGAAAATCAAACAAAGACCATAAGATTCTTAGGGTACTGCCAAAAAGATATCATCCTTTTGAAATAAAATATTGACTATACTTTATATGATTTCCATATTCATCCTTACCCATACAAGATGATGAAAGTAAAATGCTATTATTGGAAGATATGAAATATCAGTTCATTAACTCTATTACATGTCTTGTGGGAAGAGATAAATTATAAGCTCTGACTATAGTCCCAATAACTCTTGTTCCATTTGTGACGAACAGCCTGACCTCACCCTTTTGTAAAGGCTTCCTTCTTTTGACATCCTGCATATTCAAACATATGTGAAGTCTACATCTAGTATCATATACTCAAGATGAGGAAGTAATTATATTTATTCATAATGTATATACCTAAAGTGGAGATCTCTATCCCTCATTATTCTTTAGTTCCTCCAAGTAGAGAGGGAAATTCCTCTTCCAGTGTCCAGGCCAATGACAGTGGTGACAATTGGCTCCCTTATTCACCCCTCCCTTTGCTTTCGGCGTTGAAGACGTGGGTTTCTAGCCAGCTTTAAAACTCTTCTTAGCTTTGTCTTTGCCCTTGGACTTTCCCTTTACTCTGTTGATCATCATCACATATGTGGCCTTGTCTTTCTCCATTTGTGCCTCAATTGTGTTCAACATGCCAAGTAATTATGTCAATGGCTTGTCAAAGTCATTCATGTTGTAGTTCATTACAAACTTAATGTATGATTCTGGCGGTGACTGTAGAATCACACAGTGGCCAACTTTTGACCTAAGGGGAATCTCAGTCTAGCAAGGTTCTCCACATACCCAATAAGTTTGAGCACATGAGGACCTACTGGATCTCCTTCTTCCATGTTGCATTTGAACAGCACCTTGGAGACATCATATCTTTCCTGATATTGGAACATGTTCTTAAGATGTGTCACCATCTCAATAGCATCCATGTTCTCATGTTGACTCTGCAACTCGTAGTTCATGGAGTACAGCATTATGCACTTGACATCAACGGCATCTTCAGTATGCTTCTTGTAAGCATCCATGTCAATCATAGGCGTAGTGGGAGAAGATTCATCTGGATTTGTTGTCTCTAGGATATAGAGCTCGTGCTCCTATGTGAGAAAAATTCTCAGTGTCCTGAACCATTCATGAAAATTATTCCCATTTAACTTGTCCTTCTTAAATATTGATTGCAAGCAAAATGCGGTATGGTTACCATTTGATCCTACAAGAGAAATCTACAATTTTGTCAAAACATTTTTTATTTGATTTGATTAATATAAAATTTGATGATGTTTAATTAGGCCTTTAATTAATTATCACTCTTACTATTTTTGTTCAAATTGATAGTCATCACTTATCAATTTGGAAGAATGCAACTTACAACCTACTAATGAACCAAGATCCAAAACAATTGAGTTATTGCCCAGCCAACACCAGCATCCATAATCAATAAAAAAGGTAGGCAACTTTTACCAAATGCATCTTAAGTAATTCTTGGATAGATGGTATGTCCAACTCTTTGGTGTATTCATTTACATGCTTCTAAGTGCTTAATCTCTTTAAGATCATAGTTAAGTCTAACCTAAAAGCCAACATAATAGTAATGCACCCTTCTTAGCGGGCCCACATAACTACCATCTCACTTCCACAAGATGGACAGTGCACCACTCTTGGTGTGCCCACGCATAGTCAATCAAGTTTTTTATGTGTGTTTCTGATGGAAAGCATGTTAGCTTAATATGTTTGACTGAGGGAATATATATATATATATATATATATATATATGTATGTTAGGGTCATACTATTATAATTCCTTGTTTCTATAAGGAATTACTACCATCTAAGGTCTACATCTCATGTAGCAACTTGTTGTTGATGAAGATCTGTGTGTGAACCATTCTTGGTTGATCAGTTCAATCCTTGAACCGATTGGCTCGTCTCCTGGTCGGTCGGTTGGTCATCAGATTGAACATTTGGCCTTCGACCCAAATGCCGTTTGGACACCTCCTGATCAGTTCACATCCTCTTCTTGTCCGTCCTCCTCAGTCCTCTAGCCGATCGACTCATCTTTTGAAATAGGTGGTTTGTCTAGTGTTGAACGTCTTCTTCATAGTAACAAGAATTAAAACTATCCTATTTAACATATTACATGGTAATAGAGAAACCTCGAGTTATATTTGTGGGGAGCATAGGAAGGATAGAATAATACTTCTACACATGGAAGAGAATATAGAGGTTGGGTATGTAAATCGAGATGTAAACAAAAATAAACAACCACAACCAACTAAGTACAGACAACTAGGATTATTGGCCATAACCATGCTACACATCCAACATCAAAACTTATTGTTACGATGATGTGTGTAAATTGCATATATATATATATATATATATATATATATATATATATATATATATATATATATATATATATATATATATAGAGAGAGAGAGAGAGAGAGAGTCCGGCTGGAATACACTCGAGTGTATTCGGAGAAAAATACATTCAAGTAGTTATCCATGATGCAACATTTTTTTCAAAAATATAATCTGTTGATCTTCTTAAATATCTTGTGAATAGCTCATATGCAAAATTTGAGCACATTTGGACATTCATAGGTCACGTTATAAAGATCACAAAAATTATGCATTTCAAATTAGTTTCATGCGTCGATTTTGTTGCGCTTGGATGAGTAACTTACACTCATCCAAATGGGCTCAAAATTTGTATGTAGCCTAGTTATAGTATGACGGTGAAGATCAGTGGTTTACATTTTACAAAAAAATAGTCTCAATAGGCAAACACCACTTGAGTGTAGCGTGCGATTCGTACACTCGAGTGTATTCTAACATGAATATATATATATTAGCTGGGATCGTATGTGGTATTTAATCATATATGCACATTAATTATTTTAAGTATTAGCATTGTATGCAATAAATAAAATATGACAACCAAAAATTGATCATATCGATTAAATTCCAAAGTATAGTAAATTGTTGTGGCTTTGATACCACTATAGAGAAATATGTCTACAGAACAGACAACGGAAACAAAATTTTAACTGGCATATTTCCCTTTGAACAGTTCATCGTGTCAATAGCTATGTAATGGGAAAGATGATTTGTGAGGTTATACCTAGTCCTAGAGCAAAATCAGTGACAATCCCCACATAGTAGTATGTGTCTTTCTTTAAGTTGCATTCATACAGCGTCAGCATCAGCTTCCCAGTTGATCACTATGGACAACATTTGACCTCGTCCTCCTAGAAGCAGGAAATAGCCTCCTCACCTCTATAATAGTCCACATGGACCATTGAGAACTCATGTCATTCTAAAATAACAAACAAGGAGTTGTCCCTTCTAGTTAATGTACTAGCACTGACTTGCTCTCCCACAATTATTTTTCCCCTTTTATCCCTCCCTTTATCGTGTAGAACTTGCTCAGATTCTCTCGGTTACCACAACCAGAGAAGACAATAATTGTCAGAGTGATTGATGTGTCTAATAAGCCCCCAGTATCCCTCTATTTATATAAGAGTCAGGGTTACGGTTCCCTGTCTGAGCGGGAGTCGAAGGGGATGAAATTTCACAAATTTTTGCATCCTGTGAGCAGAGAAATGGTCGGTTCAATGGTGAATTGACCGGTTGGCATGTGAGCCGAGCGGATCAACCCTTGAAATGGTTGTTTCAACATGTTTTCCAATCACAATTATATTGATAATTAATATTAAATTAATGGACAACATGAAGTCAAGACTAATCCTTGATTTAAATGAATTGATCAACCAAACAGTCGGTTCACAACCTAAATTGGTTGGTTCTTGAACCTGAGCTAATCGGTTCACTTCATGAACTGGTTATCTCATGGACCACATTGTCAATATTGGTTCAATTGACCTGACACTTTGAAAAGATCATTCAATACTTGAACTGGTTGGTTCACAGTCCAGTCCATCAACTTTCAGCCATTATTGTTTAAATTACATGCCTAACACCTCAGTAATCAAGTTTAAACTATATTCATGAACAAACTCATATTACAAGTGTATCATATGTGTGACCCTACATGTTCCAAGTTACGTTGGTAGTGAATGTCCATAGCTAACTTATGACATCACAAGCAATAAGCGGTATCTAGCAGACACATAATTGTAAACTAAGTTATTTGGAAAGTTGGAAAACAACTTCAACCTATAGTTTGTGATTGGTGTTACAGTGTTTGTATAATTCTTTTGACATTGATATCCTGATTGAACTCAAGACATGAAATTTTCATCCTTTTAACGTTCAATCTATATTCCTTGAATTAGAGGAAACTGTTTGATATATATATATATGTGTGTGTGTGTGTGTGTGTGTGTGTGTGTGTGAACCCATTATCATATATTAATTCACATCTGCATGTGCATGCTTTTTCTCAGTCTCGCTTATCAAGTGGCCTAGGTATCAAACTCCTCTATGAGGGACAAATCACATCTATATCACTCACAATCATTCCCATGTGTCATGATGCACCCGAGTACCACCTTTATGGTAACCCTTATTCAAGGTAACGATGGATGATGTCTAAGTACATCAAACGATATGTGATGAGTGTAGTGATTTTAGGTCTAAGAACCACAATCACCACCGTCACTATGAGAGATGATTCTTACTAATAATTATGGTTTTCATGTGTTACTCTCAAGGTGGGTCTATTCGATACATTATTCTCCAATAAGTATCTATGTGTTTGATTTGATATCACATATCATGACTTAATGAGATTCTGTCACAAACCAACACACACTCTAGTCTTATGTGTCATTGTTGTCTATCAGTCTTCTATAAAAATATCCAACTAAGAACATAACACGAATGTACATACTCTTGACATCCGTATGATCTCATTATTCATGTCCTCAACTTGAAGACATACGTCATTGAATAATATCATTTTTTAGACATTCATTATGTTTCATCATTATCTCATAACTGAATAAAATAGAATAAATTAGAAAATTATAATAATTATTAATCACAACGTTTACAAGATTTGCCATCACAATCATTATACGATTGGATCTCTAGGCATACATACCAATAAGCAGTTTGTGACGCCGCTCTTCAGAATTTTGCCGCAAGCCCCAACGCTAGCTTGCAGAAGTGATCTGAGAGTTAACATTTACTTTTGCGCCTCTTTGATTACTTTATTTCACATGGTCCTGTGCAAGTACGTCTGTAATTTTGAATCGAGCCAACTGTATCGTTTGATGTTGTGATAGTGAGTTTAACCGCCTATGTTCCAATTTACATTCGTCAGGGATCCACAATCCATGTCTAGTATAATTACTAACTTTCGAAGCAGCCATTGGATGCACGTTCTGTTGTGCTGAAAGGGGTAAGGCTCGGTGGATCAGCTTCATATACTTCATAGCTTAAACTATGTATACCCCCACTTTATGTGGCTCTCACTTTTGCGATGCTATTATGAATTGCTGATCTATTTACGAACAAACTTGATGAAGTTGAAAACATTTCAATTGATCTCAATAATAGCACACTAGAATATGGGGCAACGGTGGATGGAACTATAGATGAACACCACACGATCCCCGACATTGATTAATTTGTCAAAATATTACCAGCGCCAAGTATACGCTGTTATTCATTTGATTATTAAATGTGGTAAACCTATCCGGAATAAGGTTGTGCATTTACCTTGTAAGAACAGAAATACATCATTAACATGTATGGTATTCATTTGCTTTCACTGATATACTTGGCATACGTACATATTTAAAAATCTAACCATATAGATTTTCATATTAATGACAGAACACCGCACATAACCTATTTGGCTTAATCTGATACGTCTAATCAATCTTCTAAACATAAACCAGATGGCTATCGGCCGGTTCTGGATTTAATTTTTAAAAAGCAACTTTTTGGTCAAAGCCAAGGTCTCATGCGGACTGTAAGTACTTAGATTTTGTTTCTTCTAATTTCTCAAAGAAATTGCATATATTCTAAGATATACAATAACAAGCACAAATATAGTAGTATGGCAACGATCCGGCGAACGTTTTTGGATACAAATAAGCAGCTTTGGGTCAAGTGTAGGGCTCATACTGACTGTGGAGTAATACATTATTCAAATTTTGATTTTCCTACTTTCTAGATGTAATTGCATGTATTGTAAGATATAGAATAACAAGCACAAATTTACTAGGGTGGCAACGAACCATTCAACGTTCAACGAACCCTACTCTTAATCGCAGAAACTAGCAAAAGCCTATTACATGTTTATACCACAATGAACATTGCCACTAGCAATTCACTTCATCATACATGATACATTAGTATGACTCGTACATTTCTCGATGAATTGAATATGCTGAAATCTGAAGATAAAACGATATCAGCCCCACAGCACAATCTAGCACAGCCCATGCAGATATTTCACATATTCTAATCTCTGGAGCCTGAACTTCCTTATATCTCTCCAAGGTAAATCTGCTTGTCACTACTGCAAGATCCAATAATGGGTTCCGTGGGGTGGAAAGCAGTTTCATTCACCGAACCTTTGTGTCCAGGGAGCTTGTACAATATCCTTCGCGAGGTAGTATCCCATATGTACACCATCCGGTCTGCACTACCAGCGGTTACCTTGCTGCCATCAGGGGACCAGGCACACCTCAGAAGGTTCTTCTCAAAGTTGTGTTGGTGTCCAGCAAATATTTTAACACATCGGTTTTGTGGAGCATATGGACGCATATCCCAAATTCTTAAAGTGCAATCCATGGAATTCGTCAGAAGATAAGAACCATCAGGACTCAACTGGATGCCGGTCATCATGTCGCTGTGGCCTTGGAGTGTCATGGTCACCTCATTTCTTCTGAGATCCCATACTTTGACATCGTTGTCAATACCACCAGTGAAGATCTTATCAGCAGCATCAGAGAAGCAGACAGCAGTTATTTGGTAGCTCTCGGTCAATGTTTGAATTGGACCTCTCTGCCGCAGATCCCAAAGCTTGGCAGTTCCATCATCTGATCCGCTCACAACAAGAGGTGGGCCCCTTCGAGACAAAGAACAAGAATTGACCACGTACGCATGATCCACCATCTTTTTTATTTGTTTACCAGTTTCAACATCCCAAGCCCTCAAAGTTTTGTCTGCACTTGCTGACACTATTTGGGATCCATCAGAGCTCCATTGTAGTTCCAGTATCGCATTCTTGTGCCCTCTGAAGACCATGAAATTCTTGCATTCTCCATGGACATGCCACAAGAAGATGTCCCTATCATTGGAACCTGAAGCAACTGCTGTCCCAGCTGGATTGAACTTCATCGTGTATATATCACTTTCATGTCCAGTTAGTAGCATTATGGGAGCCTCCAAACTAGAGGTCCGTTTGCCATGTGACCCAGGAGCCTGAGGGCCACCATATGGAACGGTAGCCCATTCATTTCCTGGCCTTGGACCAGCAACTACCAAACTATTTTCACCTTGCACACTTAGCATCCTGAAAGGCTCACAATAATTGAGCTGTGTCTATTTCCCTGTAGACGGAAAAAATATCAGACATGTAAAAAAACTTAATCAAAATTGGAAGTTGGAGCTGTTTACTACTAATTAGTCAGCATATATTAATAAGATACTCATAAAACTGTTGAATGAGGGTGTCATTAAACTAATACTTCCTCTTTTTACAATGAGCATAACTCGGAGATCTACGAGACTTTAATTTTGAAGAGGTGTGCCCCCCATTACCATGATCTCTTTCATTCAAATTCCGAAATTCCCTAAGAATAGTCTTTCGTTTTTTGCTAATTCATGAACTGGTTCCCCAATTTTATAGCAACCTTCAAGATTTGTTGTTGAGGAGGAGTGTTCCATCAAGGTCTATTGTCTCGCAGCAACATATTCTTCTTGATGCGAGTTTCAAGCTAGTTTTCTACATTTGGTAATGTACTTGACGGCAACCAGGTTGAACTGGCAAGCGTTGTGCCCAACATAGGTTTTTTTTTAATCATTTCTTTTTAAATGCAAAGTTGTTCCAGTAGCAATGAGGAGATGTCAATGTAATGTTGATTAGGGTGTTCAGCAGCGACGATTAATCGCTTATGCTTCCAAGCACTACATTGGGCTATACATATGTTGAAAATGAAAAACTATATCTTGCATGATAAGGCATATGATCATTGCAGCTAACTGTGATCTCAGATATTGATACCAAAAGAATGAGAATGCTAATTGTTTTTTTAACCCATGAAATCATCATATACATGTACATAATGATGCTTGAGGAAGTAAATGGAGAGACTGAACATATCATATGATAATTTTTAAAATATGTGAACAGATTATTACAAATTTCAAAATTTTAAGCCAAACAAATTAACAATCATGAAACTATCATATGAATTGCAACAGTTCAGGGCTACCTCTCTCATTTTTTAACTTTGATAGACTGGAGCATGTTTCACAATGGTGCATTTGCCTATCAATGCTGTACATGTCCATACCATCTAAGGCGACTCTCATACTGTCACCCATACTTGCCACTGCTACATTATATCTTATAGAGCTCTTTTTTTATGCAATTTTCCCACATCTTCCGTCACTTTTATCTAAAGCTTATTCCATTCTACCACTTGATTCAATGCCATGTTTCTTCACAACCCAACATTCACTAACCAGTTTCATCAATCATGCTCTTTAAAACTTATAGAAAGTTTTTCAGTAGCAGTGTACGGCAGTTCTATACAAAATACCTTTCTATCTGCGGAAAATTATGGCACACAAACACAATACTCCAGTTGCACTCCCCCATTTCATCTACCATGTTGTGATCCAACGAGAGACGTCCTCTTGAACGTCAACTTCCATATGAATGGAAATTTCCAAGCTCGTCAAATTTTGTGAGCATCCATTCTATCTTAATTGGCGTTACTTCCTTCAAAAACTGTACAAAATCCTTTTTAAGTCCCTAAAAACATTTATTGACAATTCTAGAGAAGGTTCTGGAGCTACAGAGTCTATGATCCAATCGTTACGACTTCAAACCTCAAACATAGATTCTGCAAGTAACAAGCTTAGCAAAACAATTACAAACATAGATGAAGACTTCGTCAAATAGGGTTCAAATATATGTACGGCCAAAAATATATATAAGATTTAAAAGGAATCGACACATGCACATACATAAACGCACACTTGCGTACTGTGTCCACATAATTTCGGATTATTCTACATAAGAGTTGGCACCATAATTTAAAATGTCAATTTCGATGCCGTTTCCGATGGTCCAGAAACGAAAATTTACAGAAATTTTGATATTTCCGCTTATTTCGACACAAGATTTCGACACAAATTTTGACGATTTTGATGACCAAATAGAAGAATTGTTATAAAATTTTACCATGATGATCTACATACATAAATACACCTAATTATGCAATTATATCATATGTTGGTATAGGGTGGGGGGATCCTACATTTTTGAGTGAATACACAACTGTTTCAATCAGGATTTCGTTGATACAATGTATACATACATATATTCTTATGCAATAACATGTTAGATTTTATATTTTGGATTCAATCAACTCAGGGGGGTCTCCAGCGTTTATTTAGAATTTTTTAAAAATTTTAAGTGCAATTAAAAAATCGGAAATTTTGGCTATTTGGATTGTCAATTTCAATGTCTGGTACCGGTCGAAACCGAAATTTTGACCGAAATTTCGCAATTTTGACCGAAATTTTAAGCCATGGTTGGCACATAAGAGTTGGCCAAAGTCTTACCAGAGTTTTCAGGAACTCGTCACATTTTTTTTTAGGTTGAATTCTCAGCTAGGATGAATGAGTATTGAATTTTATTTATGTGACAATGAATTGACGCACCAATTATCTCATGTCCATCCTTACTAGTTGCGAAGGAGGAGATCCAATGTTCATTCATTAAAATTGCATGCACACACAAGGATAGGAAACAAACACTTTCACTTCTTGTTGTGTTTTCCCTTGAATTCCATCATGTAGATCCCCTACTACCCTTTGCATTTCATACTCGTTAACATTCCTTATTGTGTATTGTACTAAGGCCCACTGATGCTCTTTTCCTATTTTGTATCATACCAAATTGGACCATATACCACCTATATTTGTTTCTCTCCACTACTCTCCTTTACATAAGAGTCTCTTGTAAACCCTCATTACGTTAGCAGGAATTATCTTCTAGTTCTCTGATATGGTATCAGTGTGTGTTGATCTGGATCTCCTCCCTCCCTGGAACCCCTAGCCGCCACCGTCTCTTCTCTCTCTACTTTTTTCTTACCTAGCCGAAGCCATCCCCTCCCTCTTCCTCTTCCTTTTCCTTCTCCTACAAAGCATCAGTGTCCAGACCAACCAAGAAAGTTGCCACCACTTGCAGCTGTAGGACCCAAGAAAGCCCCCACCACTTGCAGCAACGTTTGTCAGGGCTGTCGTAGACACCTAGCAGTTGCAGGCTCCCGAACCACCACTACAGTAGGTCGCCGCCTTCCAGGGTCGTGCCTCCTCTGCCATGTTGCGGTAAGAAGCCTTGTCTCCTCTTTTTTGTTCGTACCTCGTCAATATAAAAACCATTAAAAAGAGATACAAAGGAACACTTTTTCTACAAAACAAAAAAGGAAGAAGAAGCAGAACATATCTTTCTTTTTTATCTCCATGTGGTTCCACTATACGAGTTGATAAGTGCTTGCTATTTTAACTAGGGTTTTATATGCTTCTCTAACACAGTGCATAATGCATGTGATGCTCTCCTGTTGCGTGATCTCCTTCAGTAGTGCTTGCCTTCTCTCTCTCGAATCTTGCTTCTTCCGGTAGCGCGGTGATTTCTTGCCATTCTGTCTACCATGCTTACACCCATGCAGTTTGCTCTGTATTTACTGAAATATCACGGTAATTTTTATCAGTCTGATGACTACTAAGTACTAATAAAGTTGCTCCTGCTTCTACTGTCAATTATCATGGCACGCCTACCATATTTTGTTGTTAAATATAATGGTAGCAACTACTCGTTGTGGTTGAATGCAGTCTACACATTCCTTTAATCACATAGCTAGCTAAAGTACATTAGCAACTACTAAGTCGTGCCTCTCTGTTGCAGTAAGAAGCCTTGTCTCCCCTTCTTTGTTCGTACCTCATTAATATATAATAAACATTAAAAAGAGATACAAAGGAACATTTTTCTATAGAACAAAAAAGCGAGAAGAAGCAGATCATGTCTTTCTTTTTTATCCCCATGTGGTTCCCCTATACGAGTTGATGAGTGATTACTATTTTAACTAGGTTTTATATGCTTCTCTAACAAAGCGCATAATGCATGTGATCCTCTCATGTTGTGCAATCTCCTTCATTAGTGCTTGCCTTCTCTCTCTCAAATCGTGCTTCTTCCGTTAGCACTGCGATTGCTTGCCATTTTGTCTACCATGCTTACACTCATGCAACTTGCTCTCTATTTACTGTGATATCACGGTAATTTTTATCAATATGATGGCTACGAGGTACTAATAAAGTTGCTCCTGCTCCTATTGTCATTTATCATGGCACGCCTACCATATTTGTTGTTAAACATAATGGTAGCAACTACTTGTTGTGGTCGAATGCAGTCTACGCATTGCTTTAATCACATAGCAAGCTAAAAGTACATTAGCAACGACCCATCGGTAAACCTATGGATGACCCACATGGGCGACCAAAAACAGTGAGATCTTTCACTAAATCTGGGGAAGTATGGAGCATCAAGTTGCCATGAAATACATGTTTCATCATGACACAAAAGCTATGTAGGAAAAAATGTAGTAGTTCTACACTCGGGGAACAAAATTGCATCAGCCCATATAATATCATGGATTGACTTTTCTCCGAGTAGTAGGCATACTGTCTAGGTGGCTGGATGGTCCTTCCCACCCAAGGGAAGTCTAGGGGTTTCTAGGCGTTCTTCCTATTAGTTTATATTTTACATATATATAAATGATTTTCGTAACATATTTAGCTATATTCAAATATATACATCATTATTTAAATTTGTATTGGTTATCTTAAGCTTAATCAATCATAACTTCACCTACATCACACATGTCATGGCCTATTCAGCCTTAATTTGACCTAACATGATCTAAATTGGACCCAGTTTAACTTCGTCTTCCCTAATTTAGCCTGAGTTACACCTATTTCGTCATAAGACTCATAACATGACCTAATCAGACATACCTTCCCCTAGTTTTCCCTACATTCACCTAAATGAGCACTCAAAATCAGACCTAGCTCCCCCATGTAAGACGTGTTTTCCCCAAATCAGACCTATGTCCCCCACAAATCAGACCTAATCTGCCAAAATTAGATCTGATTTGGCCTATATCAGATCTATATCTTCCCAAAAATAAATAATCATGATCTAATGTGACCAATTCAGACCTAACCTATGCTAATTTGGTCTTCAAGTGTCTTAATTTGGGTCTAAAGGGCCTTAGGAATCCACTTTAATTATCTTAAAGCCTAGGAGCCTAAGAGGCCTAGGCGGAGCCCAGGCGGGAACCTGGATAACTATGGTAGTAGGGTGATGGGTCTCTTGATGTGTGTTATAGTTCTACGAAGGTGTTAGCAAATCAGCTTATTTATTTCTCACCCACCACATCAACAGATGTTACCAAAGAGTGGGATGCTATTCTCACATAGAGATTTCCCAAACAACCTTCGCCATGCTATTTTGAAGTCTGTCAGTTTTCCTTAGAGGGACATCTCTACCATCTATGGAACAAACCTACTCATGTCTCTCCCGGTTAGACATGTCACCCTGCACAAACAGTCTCACATAGACAACAAAGTGTTGGGTACCACTCGCTGCAGCGACTCGCCGATGCACTTGTTAACAATGATTTGGTCACATCGGGGACGAATGTCATGCCAAAAGGCATCACAACTTGGGGCGTAGTTGCAGTAGACGTGTGTTGTTCATCTAACTCAGGCGCCACTTAGCACAACTAGTCTAATGACACCTACAATAGGTGCTCCCTCGCATGTCTCCCTCACAATGATGAATATGAGCACCTCCTCTATTTCGGTCAACAAGGTGGCACCTCCGCACTCCATGCACGGCCTATAGGTGCTCCCTCTACCTACCTACCACCTCTGATTGCTCCATTGATGATCCTCTAGTGTATCTGCGACAGGCTTCATCTTCTACGCATCTCGTGACAGCACACCAAGGTAATGTTAGGTCATCCATGTCGGATTCTAATGTCAATTGTATTGAGGACTCCGATTGTGCCCAACACATGCTTAGGGCTAATTTGGTAGAGCGTACTCGAAGGTAGTAGCATGAATCAAAAAGTTAAAGGTTTGTAAGGCACGGGTTTAAAGTCTGCTCCAATATTTGGTTCCGTGTAGGCCTGACACACTGTGTTCATTTGCACCTATTTGGTAGGATGCAGTTCAATGATAGCTGGCAGCGGTGATTACATATCCAGTGTGACAGTTCTCTTCTACACCCGACTACCCAGAATTATGGCGCAAATAAACTCGAGGAATTCAGAGCAAAATGGGTCTAGTTGTGCATCACAACTCCGGGAATTCGTTTTCCGAGATGCAAACCAAATGAAACGACCAAACTAACTCATTACTTTAAATTGTTGTCATTTTATTTTACACCGTACCAAACTAGCCCTTCGTATACAACACCAAACCAACTCAGATCCCTACATACCCCACACCTCTGTCACACTAGTAGATTGCTCTGTTAACACTAGTTGGTGACCTCTACTATTCTATGTGTCTTTGCCAATGCGATCCACTGGCCTAGTTTACAGGTTGCCCCTACAGCATCACTACAAATTTAGCCATCTCGCACTCAATATTCTATACGGGCGGACAAGGTATCGAATAGAGTATATATGGTATTAGGGAGTATAATCAGTTTTAATCGATTTGACTTTTTTTAAAATTAATTATATATTCACATAAATTAACCACGCCTATATTTTCGTACATTCTATGCTATGTAAACATAGTCGGTCCCAAGCCCGGGTAAAGGAGGGTTGGTAGTAGGTTGACAGCCAGTCATAAAACTGTCACTCTTTTAATGACATGGATCCTTATAAAAAAAATCATTGGAGCGTCCCTACCTAGCAACGCGCTGCATCGGAACCCAGGTGTAGTGATTAATATGCAAAGGGTTTCAACGCAGCGGCGCCCGATTGTGTTGAAGGAAAAGTAAGGGTTCCCACACATTTGGTGGGTGTGGGTAAAGAAGCTAGTCCCATTGCATCATCGCCCGGGTGTAGTGAAAAATATGCAAGGGCAATCTTTTCGAAGGAGACAGGTAAAAAAGCAAGTTCAGCAAAAATAGATCAGAGTGGGATCTTGGAATATTGGCTCTTTGACAGGAAAGTCTTCAGAGATAGTTGATACCATGATTAGAAAAAAATGTTAACAATATTTGCTTGCAGAAAACCAAGTGGATAGGTAAACAATGTGGAAAGATTGGAGACACAGGATACAAAATTCGGTATAGAGGTATTGACAAACATAGAAATGGCGTTGGAAAATTATGTTTTATAAATGTTGAAGGATGATGTCGTCCAGATCACACGGATGGGGGACAAAATCATAGCCATCAAGGTTGTTTTGGGGGGAAAGATTTTTAATATGATTAGCGCTTATGCCCCCCAAGTTGGCATTAGTGAGGAGGCAAAGAAGGATTTCTAGGATAACATGGGTGAACTGATGCAAAAATACCGATAGAGGAGAAGATCATTATTGGGAGTGACATAAATGGTTGGGGAGTATCAATGTTAGATATGAGAGAGTTCATGGAGGTTTTGGATATGACATCAGAAATGGAGAGAGGATTTTGGATTTTACAATTGCTTATGATATGATCTTGGTAAATATATATTTCAAGAAAAGAAATCCTCATCTTATTACTTTCAAGAGTGGACGCAGTTGTATCCAAATTATTTACTTCCTTACAAGATGGCTGGATAGAAAAGTATGCAAGGACTATAAAGTGATCCCCAGGGAATAACTCACCACCCAACATAGGTTGGTGGTTTTGGATGTGAATATGAAGATCAACAAAGGTAAGCATAACAAAAGTCAAGATAGAAGGATCAAGTGGTGGAATCTTAAAGGACAAACGAAATGCACATTTTACGATATACTCATCAAGGAGAGAACATGGAACTTGGATTCTAATGTTAACTCTATTTGGCAAAAAAGTATGAACGCATGCATAACAAAAATTGCCAAGGAGGTTTTGGGAGAATCCAAAGGGTGTGGGCCTCCACATAAAGAGACTTAGTGGTGGAATGATGAAGTACAAAAGGCTATCAAACTCAAAAGGAAGATCTATAGGAGCTTACCAAAATCCAGAGATGATCCAACTTTTCAGAGATACAAACAAGCAAAGAAAGATGCTAAGAAGGCAGTTCAAGAGGCAAGGTCTAGACACTTTGATGAGATATATAAGAAGTTGGACACTAGAGAAAGGGAAAAAGATATTTACAAATGACTCGTATAAGAGAAAGGAAAGGAAGATACTTGAGTCAAGGAAGGATGATGATATAAAGAACCAATGGAGAAACTACTTTCATAAGCTTTTTAATGGAGACACTGTGAACATTGTAAGAGACTCGAGTGACATGAATGCAAAAAATATCGCTTACACACAGACGAGTTTCACTTTTCAAGGTCAAGAATGCTTTGAAAAAGATGAAAATGAAAAAGGTGTGTGGTTCAAACGGTATTCCCATTGATGTATGGAGTATGGGGATCAAGGAGTTGTGTGGTTAACAAATTTCTTTAACAAGATTATGAAGACAAAGAAGATGCCAGATGAATGGAGAAATAGTACTATTGTTTCGATCTACAAGAACAAAGGAGATGTTAAGTGTTGCACAAATTACAGAGGTATCAAGTTGATGAGTCACACTATGAAGTTTTGGGAGAGGATTATTGAGCAAAGGCTAAGATCGATTACATAAATATCAGACAACCAGTTTGGTTTTATGTCGGGAAGATCAACAACTGATGCTATTTTTCTGATAAGGAGGCTTATGGAGAAGTACAGAGAAAACAAAAGAGATCTTCATGTGGTGTTAATTGATCTGGAAAAGGCCAATGATCGAGTACCCGGGGAAGTGTTATGGAGGGTTTTACATAAAAAGGATGTGCCTATCCAATACATTGACCTAATTAAAGACATGTATGATGGCTCAACTGCAAGTGTTAGGACTCTCAGAGGAGAGAGACAAATTTTTCGTATCACCGTTGGGGTGCATCAAGGATCGACACTCAGCCCGTATCTATTTATTCTTGTTATGGATGAGTTGACAAAGCATATTCAAGATAATATCCCTTGGACCGTGTTATTTGTTGATGATATTGTGTTGATTGATGAAAGAAAAGATATATTGAATGATAAAGTTGAACTTTGGAGAAAATACATTGGAATTCAATGGATTTATGATCAGTAGAAGCAAAATTGAATATATGCATTGCAATTTTAGCCAATCTAGAATTGTTAATGGTGGGGTCAAGTTGGATGGAATGGATGTATCAATATGTAATAAGTTTCGTTACTTTGGCTCTATTATTGATAAGGAGGGTGAGGTTTAAGATGATGTTTGTCACAGGATCACAGTAGTATGGTTGAAGTGGAGGAGTGCAATTGGAGTAGTATGTGACCAGATGATCTGTAACAACCCAATTTCACAATACTGAGCGGAAGCATAAATACATTGGGATGTCACAAAAATGATAATCATTGCATAAAAATAGAGTTTAATAAACCAACACAAGATACATTGCATAGTTTCTCATATCTCAAACCCATAACATAAAACTCACTCTCTAACTAAAACACGTCTCATACATAAAGGAAAACTAATTTATGGATAGTTGGCACCCCACCAGGTCTAATCTCTTAATCCGTCCTTCAAATGTACGCTCCTTAGTTAAGCTCCTTTATTCTTTCCTTCTGCGGACATCCCGTCCCCAGCCATGCATTTAAAAATGGAAAATATGTTAGAGTAAGCGGCATTGAGTATTGTTATAACAACATAATAACTGGCAATAAGAAAAATCATAAAAGTAACTGAACAATAAAACTTGATTTCACATAATATGCTCTTAATGGTTAATTATAATGTCCTCTACTCTTATGCACCAACTGTGCTCATAAGGCCCGTAGGCTCAATTGATGCTCCACTTGAACTCATGATTTGCACAAACGTGCCATAACTATGCTCCACTTGAGCTCATGATTTGCACCTGAGTGCCATAATGTTCCATTTGAACTCATAAGGCCTGAGGGCTCAACATTTACATAATGAGGACAAAATAAAGTAGCCAATTACATGATTCATCAATAACTTGACAAGTCTTCACTTTAATTGAATTTCATTTGATCATGACATAAGTTCTTGAACATAAAACTTGAAAGTATAGGCATCATATAATAACTTCTGGGGAACATTAATGCAAGATGTTCTAAAAATTGGAAACATATCGATGCATACAATTTAACTTTATCATCATGATACAATAATCTTAAAACGATTGAAAATTGTTAAATACTCAAAATGCATGGACCCGCTTACCTTAATTGGAGCAAACCTTAATTATCCTCCCTGATCTTGAGTCACTCTTATATTCCTGAAATTATATATGATTTATATTAATCACCATCATTAATACACACTAAACCCTAATTTGAGCCTTTTAAGGAAATGGGGTTTGATCTTATAGAACTAGGGCTTGAAAACACTGAAATCAAGTTCCTTGTCGAAAAACCTTTCCAACGACTATTTTTGGGTATTTTTCTGATAAGCGATCGATTTATTATCAATTTTGGAAGAACCGGCCAATAGAAATTCAAGAAAAATCCACGCAAGGAGGGGTAGAGGACGAATCGTGGGACCACGCCCTGAGGTGGACCAATCCATATCAGCCAGCTAGAAAAGGGAGCTTGCCCCAGCGATCAGTGCATGGATAAAACAAAATAAAGAAAACCCTATATTGCCCTTGTACCGTTGATGGTTCGATTCAGGTAGTATGGGCAAAAACGTCTTTTTCTGACCAGGTTTGTTCTTTGTTTGCTCGAGAAAAGAAGAACGACTTGCGAAGGAGATGACAGCAGATACTCAAGGATCTAAACTCGTCTTTTGATGCCTCCGGGGAAAGCCAAGTCCGTAGAGAACCCCGGATTCTTTTCAAAGACAAGTGCGCCCTTACATGGACAGTTTTGTGGTTTGCTGCTCCAGAACCACCGGCCGCCATGGCAGAGTAGGGGAGGGATATCTGGGGGATAAGAGACCATAAAAATCCAAAGCACAAAGGGAAATCCAAGAACAGAAAAACACTCGCACGGTCCTGACGGTCTCAGTCGTTGCCTCGCGATGCCTAGATGGATACTGAGTCATTGTGACGATAAAACGACGGCAAGCACGCCTTAAGGTAGCCATAGGATACAGCGAGTCACGGCGCAACAGGGCACAGATTCCATGCGATAAGGAAGATGGATGTTTGCAGATGCTTACCTACTTTCCAATTTGATCGGAGATGGTGGAGGAGGCTAGGCGTTCAAGGTGCACACCGAATATGAAGATCTAATCCATCAGTGTGGCCCAGAGCACCAGCGATCAAATTGAAACGAGGGGAGAATTCTCGGGTTCGACGGTCATTTTTAGCCTTATATATACATGGTTGGCAGTCGAGAAGATATTCTGTAAGTCCTGGCAGCGAGAGGAGTTTTAGCCCTAAAGGGGATTTCGTCGTTAGGGCACAGAGTCCCTTCGAACCCAGGCTCGTTTGATCCGGGTCGACATTGCGAACTCAACGGTGAAGAAATTTCTAGAGACAGGGCTCTGTGGTGAGAGAGTCGGGCCGGTGAAGGAAACACAGACCCGCCAGCCTGTTCCCGGTCTCCTACCCAAGGTAGGAGACAAGTCCAGCGGCGTCCGATGGGCATCCAACGGTCCAGATAGGATCCGAAATCAAAAGAACACGTGACACTTAAACCATAGCCGAAATCAATGAAATCATGCGTGGCATTTAAATAATTCGAGATTATTAGACATAACCAGTGTATTACTCAAATATTTGGTTAATTATTCATCTAACTATATACAACCTTCCTTAATTGATTTGGATGGTCAAATGAAGTCCTTTTGACCTCAAATTTGAACCACATGTTAATTAGAGTGTCTACATCCTTTCTATACACTTGGATTTAGGTTTTCTTTATCCTTTTCCCACTAAACTCTCATATGTTATTACTTGATGTATATGGATTTAAAATGAATTTTCCCCTTCCTTACTAAGTTATATTTCGAGTCAAATTCAATGTATTGAGTTATTAAACAACATAAGATCCATCCATTATCCTCTATTTGTATTAGGAGAATTTCGATAGGAGAAAGAGAACATAAAGTTAGTTTTCTTCTTATGTATTTGCACTCAATTAATCATAAAGAAAATATATGTATCATTCTTTTCCTATAAATCATTCCATCTTTGCAAAAAAAAATCTACCTTTTGGAAATTTTTGCAACCCTAAAAAGAATGGGATGTTACATGATCCCTCGCGGATGAAACAGTAAGTTCTACATAACAGCTATACGGCTAGCCATGCTATATGGGAGTGAATGTTGGGCAGTGAAGAAACAAGGTCTCAACACAATTAAAAGAAGTAGAGGCACACCTAAATTAACTTGGGAAGAGCTTATAAAGTGGATTTTGAATCTTTACATCTGGATCATAGCATGACCCAAAACGAGTTGATTGGAAAAGAAGGATCCATGAAGCCGACCCCAACATGGTTGGGATTGAGGCTTAGTTGATGATGATGATGATTCACATAAATTGGTACATTGAACCTATATATTTATATTACAAAGTGAACAATAACCAATGAGGATGTAACAACAAGCATAAATTAATTTAGAATGTTAACTAAGCATCATAGAGATAAAAATAGTTTAACACACCCCAAAAGGTACAAAACAAGTAAACACCAAACACCAAATAACAACGTGATGCATGTCTAAATCACCAACTCCTTATTTCCTCCAGGTTCAGCCTGATCTCTGGCTTAATGTCGTTGTCGGCTTCAGGGCATGATGCGATATCACCCTTTATGTGAGCTACGTGATGCTTCATGCGATTCACACCTCCCTTGATCTCCTTCCTGCATAGAGAACAAACAACCCAGCTGGAGTTGTTTTTATCTTTAAGGAAGCAATATTTACATGCTGGATCAGTTGACCCTGGTGGCATTATGTGCGGCTAGATTGTGTCTGATTGGGTGTTAACCCCCATTGGGGCTGATCCAAGACTCTCTATGATTATATTGGAGACAATAAATAAAAAACATCAAACAAACAAACACCAATACCATTTCACATATGCCAAACACTTGCACAAGCAATTAGATGAAGAGGCAATCAGGGAAATGGAACTAATTAAATGTATACGCATTTAGATGAACAACAAATAAGCAAATAGTTTAAAAGCAAGTAGATGAAAATACAATTAGGCAGGTATAAAAAGCAATTAGATAAAGATGCAGATAAGCAAACGGAAGAATAAAATAATAATAAAACAGCATTCAATTGGGCGTCTATATGCAAATGAATAAAAGAAAATCCCAATTATTATCATCTCATTAATAATGAGAAAACAAAACAGTAAGAAGGTGTACAGGTGGAAGAATGTCATGGAAGGTGGAATAGCATGAACTGAACTGGACTGACACATGGAGTCGACGAATAAATTAGAAGAAGAGTACAACCGTAAATCAGGAGGGAAAAGATAGAAATAGGGACAAGAAGGTTCGTTGGCAAATAAAATCAGACGAAAATTTAGAAAAGAAATTAGAAGAAAAGCAATAAGGATATCGGAGGAGAGCAAAGAGAGGGGGGGACGGAATTGCAGGAGGAATAAAGGAAGAAGAAGAAGCACCGAAGGAGGGGGGGCGGAAATGCAAGAGAACGAGAGATAGAGGAAGAAGAACATAATGTAGAAGTACTAAAGAGAAGAAGAAGAAGTACCTGCGCGGAGAATGCCGGCCGCCACCACCGCCGGCCTTTCCTGTCGCCGCCTCGTCGGTGAGCTGGAATGCTGCGGGCCGCGACCGTTGTGGCTTGAAGCGTAATTGCTTCTTGACTCCACAACCAGCGCCGCTGCCTCTGTACTCCACCGCCGTCGTCGGGGTTAGAAGAGGGTTCTGCCTCCGTCGCTGCTTGGAGGCGGCTTTTCCACTGCCGGTGAGACGAGCTGCTGCCCTAGGATTGTCGGGGGAGGGGCCGCGCTCGCGGTCTGTTGCGCAACAGTTGGGGTTACAGTCGGGGAGTATCGCGCGGTTGGTCAGGGATTCTTTTCCCTTCTTTTCTCTTTAGTTGTCCCTGGTGGGCTGGGTTTTATTAAAATTGGCAAGTAGTCGGGAAATCGCTTAAGCAGCTTAATTGGTCCTGGCCCAATTATAAGGCCGATTGGACCTATTAGTGCGGCCCACTAGAACCGAGTAAGGGCACGTTTGGTTTATTGGATTCAGTTGGATTTTAGAAAATACAGAATTTGTTTTATCCAGGTTGAGCTGATTACTTGAATTAGATAAATGCAGCAACAACAAACTCTATGTTTGGCTACATTGGATAGAATCTCATGTACTCAGTTTGGTTCTCTTCTTCTTCATGCTTTGATGGTGGTAGTAGCTCATAGCTCTTATGTAATGGGATAGAATCTCATGTACTCAGTTTGGTTCTCTTCTTCTTCATGCTTTGATGGTGGTAGTAGCTCGTAGCTCCTATGTACAGCTGATCGTGCACACAACAAAGAATAGGGAGATGAGGGGACCACTATGTAGTTGGGGAGGGGACCGCGAAGCATCTAGCAATCTTGCACGGAGGAGGGGACGAGAGAGGTGCATACATTTGATGCATGTGTCTTTTGCATTGCAGCGTCTAACCGTTTTGAGATGGAAGGTAGAATCCAGCTGCTAGTGTATAATCTAAAAGCCTTGTATTTTTATGATTATCTAGGTCCAATAAAGTAAATATAAATTTTCTTCAATTGGATATTGGATTGCAATCCAATCCAACCAGATACAAGAAACCAAACGTCTCCTAAGAGGTTGAATAATCGGATGCTCGGACCACTTTTCTACTCTCACTAGATAAACTTGAATTTTAAAAGTCTTGTGTTTCCTTCCTGCCTCACATGTAAGACATTGCATTTAGGGAAATATTGTCTCACTTCTTTTCATGCCCACATTCATAAACAACATGTAACCTCTTTTGACTTAATGTCAATATATAGTTACATTTGCACTCAATTCTAACTATTATAGATAATTGTTAAAAATACTTTTTAACTATTATTGGTGATTTGTTTATCATTATTGGGTTGTTTATGATCTCCATACAGTAGGAATCGTATGCTAAGACTTTTCAGTACAACTGATGAAAATATAAAAATGTTATCTATTCTTTATGACGTGAGATATGTATGATCCATCAGTGGCTGTGTGTTCATACTCCTCAATAGAGTGGCGTGGTTAAACATATAATTTGTCACCACCTTGATGTGAAGCCTTCGTTGGCTATCCTAGCTCACTTACCTAAATGTTTCTGGTCTATAGTTGTCTTGACCATCAGCATTCTCATGAACCGTCAATCATCATTCGTTCTCAAAGTAAAAATTCCTTTCCTCATTCTTTACCCCCCAATCCATTTTGTCTTGCTCCCAAAGTGCTCGGATGTGTCCCCTTTGTGCTTAACTTTGATCCATAGGTGAAGAAACTCTCACTTTGTCCCCTAAAAGTTGTTTTCTCTAGGTAGAGCATGATGTGCAGAAAGGGTACAAGCGAGGAAGCATCAACTCAAACATAGACAATGGACATGGTGATATTCAAAATATAGGACGTTGACATGACGTTGGATACAGGAAAAATATATATACACATGTATATAAATTTTTCCTGTATAACCAGAATAAAGAACAAGCACAGTCAAGCACAAAGATCATCTCATCCACACTATCTTTGATTTCAAATGTGCATTCAAACATGCATTGCATACATCATGAAATTAGGCCTTCAAAGACATACTGTCGAACAAGCCCACATTGTATTTTTTATTCTCTGATAATCAATTTTATAATCAAACTAATAGACCATATATTCACAAATAATAATATGAGTCAAACACCACTAGAATGAACTCACTATAAAATATTTTGCACATCTGAATTATAGACAGTAAGAAACTAGTGCAGTGGTGGATAACAAAGAAAGAAGAGGGATATGTTGTTACTTTTAGAAGAGGTGAGTGAGAAGTGATGGAGGTGATAGATGAGGAAGAACAGGAGGGGTAAGAGGAGACTGTTGGTGGTAGTGGTGGTGGAAAAATAGAACATAGGTATTGGAGGTAGAGGAAGAATTAGAGAGGGGAGAGGATGTGTTATGACTGCATCTGAGCTTAATTGGTAAATTAGGGTTTACCTTGATGATTATATGCTTAATTGGCTTGATCACTGCTTAAATCTAATTAATGATGATAATTCAATTATGATGTTTTAAACCTAATAAGAATGTTAAGTTTTCTATTGTTTGAGAAATTAGGGTTTGAGAAATATAAACCCTAGTTGGCTGAAATTAGGGTTTTGGTGGTACATGAGTATGGAATTTGATCAGGATAACAGTGTGGTAAATGATTTTTCATATTTTCTACAAATTTTTTATTTAATTGAATTTTTTGTATGATATGGATAACTCAATCATACATATTGGAGAAAAATTTCAAAATATTTGAGTGTTCTTTGAATGTGGTTCTCGGTCAAACTATACTTCGACCAAAATGCTGACATAGTGCTTTTTAACAGTGTAGTGTTTTATTTTTAATAATTTGTTTTTAATTTCAAATGATCTGAAATTTTAACTAGATATCTAAAACTCAATCATAAACAACATGTAAAATTTTCATAATTTTTGGATGTGTTTGGACCTTATGAGTAGATGAATTACAGTAACTAACATTTCTGCAGAATTCTGGATAGTAGTGCACTATTAAATTTTTATTTATTTAATGGGAGCTTGGAATGAACTCAAATTTTAATTGAAGCTTTGTAACTATAAACAACATGGTAAATTCTCATAATTTTTGGAGAAGGTTTGATCTCTGAAATACACGAATTCACGGAATCCTTTTTATGACAGAAAAATCTGTTGAAATAAGAAAAAGTTTAGTGAGGGGTCAATGTGCAATTAACCCAAGCAGCTCAATTGCTTTATATGGTCAACCTAACACACAAGGAGCTCTCATAATTTGTGATTCAGTCTATAGAAATTAAATCCTAGAGAGAGAGAGAGTTAGGGTTTGAGAGGAGAAATTGATGGAGATGCTGACCTAGGGTTTTGCGGTCTGAGGAATGATGAAATCATATAAGTTTAGCTTCTTTGGATATAGTTTCATGGTGAATCTTCTCTCACATATCAAAATTCTATCCCTCCTATGATTTGATCCAAAATGGTATCAAAACTTCCCCTTTTCTCATTCTTTCTTCATAATCCCTCATTTTTAGGGTTTCCGAGTTGAAAGGAAGAAGAATTGGGTGAATTGCTAGGGATTTGATATGAGCTCGAGATTTTCAGGGATGAGCTACGTTTTTAAGGTGTTTTCACACCTTAGGGTGAGTGGAAACATCCTTTAAATAGTATATTGCGTGAAAATTGGTCAATTCATCCATAATCTTTAATTGCTAGTATGTGACTACAAACCCTGAATTGTCTATTTGTTCTAAGTTGTTGCAAAATGATATGAAATGGATTCTTCCTCTATTTGGATGAAGTTAAGATGATAAAATAATTTTATAAATGTATACAATACATCCTAATGAGAATTCTCTAAGTATTCACAGAGGTTATAAGAGTAAACTGAAATATAGGGAATTTATCTATGACTGAAATTTGTTGTATAAGTAAATAGAGAAAATTGCTTATCTAGATACCCTTGGTTATGAATGATTATTTATCTAAATTCATATTACATATATGCCAGATATTATCTTGGATTTTGTTTAAAGTGAACAGTGTTTGTTTGATATCTCAGTAAAGAGGGTGAAACCCTAGATGCGAGGAAAGTTGGATATTTGTGAATAGATATCGTGAAATCCATTTGAAGGGATTTTCTTGACATGATAGACTTTATTTATTCAATGTTATTATTGATGCATGATATCCTATTGAATGGCATGGAAACCCAAATTTAACTTAATTCTTAGGTTTCATACATATATTGATTTTAGATGATTTGTTGATAGTAGTCTTTATTCAATGAATGTTTATGTCGCATGAAATCTTTATGGGAGCCATGTGAATAAGTTGTTGCCTAGGGAGAGGTGACAAGATGTGTGATGGCCTTGTGAGCCATGAGAATAATTGTACAACCAGTGAAATGAATACCTTGGTCTAAGGACCTAGAGGTAATGGTTACCTATTACAGAGGTAACAATGCTATGTGATGATCTAAGGGTTTGAATACCCAGATCCAGTAATCATGATAATGATGTGAAGGGATGAGAATTCCCAGTAATGTGATAAAGGATTGAGATCCCAGGTATCATGTGTTTTAAAGATTTGAAAAGTACATGATATATGTATTGCATCTTTCTTTGTAGCATTTGTGATGATTAAATGAAACACTAAGGGTAGGGTGTTCAATGAATCAAATATTGTGATATCAATGTTCTCAATAATTATTAATAATTCTTGTCATGATAAGTATTTAACTCTTAATTGAGTTATGAGATGCACAACTCAAGATTTGGGTTGATATGCACGATTCTAGTGTGTATGTGCCAAGTGGACATGAAATTTTTTTATTTAAGAATTTTAGTCTGCTTGCATGCATAGTATGTTGATTACTCAGTATATTACAGTGTTTTGAATATACTGCTCTGCCAAGTTTAGAATGATATATATGTTGTATTATAACTTTAAATAAGTAGACGTGACACCATATAGATACCAGAGTCAAGTATAAGTAAGAGAAGAGTACAATGTAGAAAGAGATTTCTAGGAATAATAAAATAATAGACTTAGGAGCCATTAACGCCGCAGAACCCCTATGTGAGGTCTGTGCCTTAGGGGTAAAACGACCTAACCCTGGCAGTGTCCGGTATATGGGGGTCGGAACGTGCTATCATGTGGCACGAGGGACGAAGCCCTAGTGGAAGTTTCCTTAAATTATAGTTTGCAGTGTCCAAAATCAACCAGAAGTCCTGGTGGCACTAGAGTACAGAAAAGCCAAGAGCTGTCTTGACTCTCCACCTGTGTGCTCAGGTTAGAGGAGGAGTCCAGTTTAGGCCAGAGAGCCATTTCCCTATTGTAGACCAGGAGAGTAGTCAGACTTAGCATCTCCCGGGTGTGTCCGCTAAGTCGTGTACGGTGTGATCGTAGTGCACTACGAGTCTTCATATGTAGAGTACACTGCATATGATCAGGGCATAATAAAATGAATGAGAGGTCAAACAAGTGTGTACAGTTATTCAATTATTCTTTGTATGTTTCTGAATTATTAGTTCCCTTTATGATCAATCAAGCATTTCATATATTGATTCACTCTTATATATATTTAGAGTATCCTGCCATATTCATGATTGTCAATTATTAGACTCTCTAAAGCTTTTATGCTGTTATAATTGATATCAATTGCTCAAAATTATATATGTAATTATATCAGTGCTTTAGACTGTTTCTTTGAAGTACTCATTCACTAAGCGAGTAGGCTCACCCCTCTACTCAAAATTTTTAGGGAAATCACATGGACTTGAAGAAGATATCATTGCATCGGAGTAGATATGACACAAGAGTTAAGTCTGAGTATAGTTAAGTTCAGTCAGTCCCTATCACTCTAGGTCCTTGTATAGATCTGAGAGAGAGTTGTAAATGATGTTTTGTATGTTTGTTTCCTTAATAGGAGAGAATGCAAACGATTTTCATGTCATATGTACATGGAAGTGTGAGAAACATAATGAATGTATGGATGTGTATCATTAATGCTGAAATTATATTAGAGAAATAAAAGTTTAATTCTCTTGTAAAGTTAGTTTATGTGGTTCAATGCGAGAAAACAAAAGAGTTTGAAAAAGAAGAAAAAAGTTAAGGGTTATCTTTGTATTACGTTAAATCCTCAATTTATACCCTAATCTCATGATTAGTGGTAATTGTGAGATCGGGGTGTAACAACTTTGGTATCAGATATTAAGTTGAGTCGGCAGGGACCATTAAGTTAGTAAGTTAGAGTCATAAGTGTGGCACATAGGAGATGTTATGATGTTAGCTCTAGGGATTTGAGTATTTGCATATCCTGGCCCGGTATATGAGTACTTGGATCAACCAGTATCAAGCTACTCTGTCTATTCTTTCATGTATACCCTGGCCAAGTATACAGTGGAAGGATGTGCTAGAGAGAAACCCTAGAAATATTAGGGTTAGAAACAAGATAAGTAACATGAATTAAGAGCATAAATATAAAATGAGATAGAACTTTCATTTCATATTGTTGTTTTATTGGAGATGAGTAGAAAAGCTCTTATATGTTGAAATTCAGATATTCAGTATTTTGAAATATATATGGGTCTTTAAGATTTGTTGTACACTATGTAGTTGTAACATTTATTGATTACATTCTTTGTATCAAGTAGACTAGAAATAATCTTTGAATGAACTTTCCTAAGTGGATATTCTTTCCACATGTTTGAGATTAATGGGAGTTGGTTAATCTTAAGTAGCTCTTGGCTTCAGGACTGCAGGTTCGGCCTGGTCCGGCTGACAGGATGTGTTACTAGGATCTAATGACTCCTATTAAAAATATAATAAGATTAGACTCTGGATAAATTAGACCCACATCATAGTGAGAATGTACATACACTAAGATGTTGAAACATATGGGAAAGATTAAAATAGCTAAGAATCGGTTGAAACTGATGTCTGAGATCCAACTTTGGGGCCTCATATGAGAAACCCTTAATTGGGAATAAAGGAACACGACATAAGATTCTAATTAAGTTTAATCATTAGTATTATATGAACTCTAAATATGAAATATGGAAAAGATATGAGAAAAGTATGTAAGGGCCAAGATAGTAAGAATTAATCATGAGGAATGGATTATATAATCAAGTACAATGTTTTTATGTACTCCAAAGTAAAGGAAAAATAGAAGAAAAGAGTTAAGTATTTGATAAGTACATAGAAGTGAAGAGTCTTCAGAAGAGTTAAAGTGAAGAGAACTAGATGCGCATGTAAATCATAAAACTAGGATAAGAAACTTAGTTGAAACCAAGAAAAATGTTGGAAATAATGAGCTTGATTAACGAATGAGGGTTATGATATAATTGAGAGCATGGAATGTATACCTTTATTAATAAGTTTAATACATTCATTCTTACTACCTTTGGATTCTAAGTCTCTATAGAACAACAAACTAGTTTCTAAAATAAGAACAAAAGTGTAGCTAAATAAATGAATAAGTCATACAAAGGTAGACTATATTCAGGAAGGAAAAACTTAATTGAAAGAGAAACTATGTTTCACCCATGCATGAGTCGTTTGATTTAAAATGAAGGATATGTAATGTATTAAACATGAGGTGATACTAGTAGAGAGATTATTGATTTAGAATTTCAACTTCACATTAGTAGAAGGATAAAAAGAAATATATGCAACATGGTATACATGATCATACACATAAAAGAAACAACATGATCATAAGAGAAAACTAGAAGTTAAAGATGACATGTGGAATAGTAGTATACGATAAGGGGATTATGGAAAGTAAGGAAGGGTTTGAAACATAGTGGAGTAATGTAGATTATAAAAGAAAGAGGTTAGGAGATTCAATCAAGTGCTAGTTAGTCAAGTATCCTTGTTGATAACTAATTAAACCTACATACGACAAATGTATAAATGGGGTGTTTGAAGATAAGAATTCTAAGTCTCAGAACCGTCTTCTCTTACATATAATACTTAATGAGAGAAATGTGGGAATGAAGTGATAAGAAAATGAATCATATATGACGCATAACCACCATGGTAGAGACATATAGTGAATGTAATAATGATACACAATATGATGATGAAACCCTAGTAGGGTAAATTGAGAATGTAATCTATCTAAATGGCCAAGTAAGAGAAAGGAAATTCAATTGATAAGATAAAGAAGAGTTTAGTAAAACTTGTGAGATCCAAAGTTTGAATTTCAAATTAAGGGAGAAAAGTCACATCACAATAACGTCATGCTTCTGATAAGGACCAAACCCTAGAATGTTTAGAGTTGTAGTAGTTCAAGGGATGTCAATAGTGATTTGACCTTGAATACTAACATCTCTATAAAGCAAGATCATGAGATTTGCACTATGAGAAGTAAACTAGCACTGATAGTAATCCTAGCTAATCTGAAAGGTTGATGAACAATATGAAAATTATTCAGAGCAAGGGGTAAGAAATAAATTTGAAATGTAACAAGTGTGTTTTGAACAAAAGAAGAAGTGCAAGATGAGCAAAGTGTAATCTAAAACAAATTCTTGCAGCGATATCAAGAATGATGAATAATCTATTCTTAGCTTGTATGTTTCAATTTTAGGGATGTTTAATCTACATGATTTAAATTAGAAGGATAAATAGCAAAAAGTAAGTAGTAATGAATGAGAAGAGAGATAAGAGAAAACAATGGCTTTTAGTAATATGTGAATTCGTTTTTTAGAAGTATAATTTGTTGAAGGTATATTAAGGGATGTAAAACAATTTTTTCAGTGTACATGTACAAGCAATATGTTAATTTTAGGTGTCTGATAGTTATAGTCATTCATACCAGTAATCCATCTTAGTATTGTACAATTTTTGTATGGTGATATGGTTCAAATGATGATAAAACAAATGGAGGGTTACCCTGAATAAGGTAGTCTTGCCTATTCACTCATATGAATAGAAGGGATGATAATCATATTGCATTGATATGTAACCCTAATGAGGTACAGCTTGTTATACCTAGCTTTCATATAATTAAGTGATGGTAATTGGGTATGAATAGTCTTTGAATGACTAATACAATCATGGAGTACTTTGTTACTGTTGTTGAAACCCTAGTATATGTTATAACCTGATGGTTACACCTTGAATTATGTGTGGGCTCATACTTGAGAATAATATGGAATATAATGGCAATGCTTCACCTTATGCATCCATGGTCCAATGGGGATGCCGTGAGTAGTGTTGTAAAATTGTTGTTGAATCTAGTCTTCCAACTCAAGACTACTTTTCTATTTGAGTAGCATAATAGTAAAAATTCAAAACAATATGGTGAACTCTCTTTTGTGATTTAGAGGTAATACATAAAAATAGTACATATTGAGTCGTATGAATTGAGATAGTTGGATCAGATTATCAATGTCGAGGTAACACCTCAAGAGTATGAAAATATTTAAATGGTTGTTTCTCTCTCTATCCTATGATTGATTGTGACAATGAGAATTCATTTGTTATCATTGAGCAGTCATGATTTAACATGTTGTGATTAGAAAAGAAATAAAGGACTTAATGTTGAAAACTGCATTCAAATATGAAATACAAGAATATAATGACATGTAAGATTTTATAAGCTTAAAATAAACCTTGAATGTACTTTACTTGCATATTTATGTTTCGGAGAAGAAACCTTTTTAGGGGGGGGGGAATTGTTATGACCGCATCTGAGCTTAATTGGTAAACTAGGGTTTACCTGGATGATTATATGCTTAATTGGATTGATCACTGCTTAAATCTAATTAATGATGATAATTCAATTATGATGTTTTAAACCTAATAAGAATGTTAAGTGTTCTATTGTTTGAGAAATTAGGGTTTGAGAAATATAAACCCTAACTGGCTAAAATTAGGGTTTTGATGGTACATGAGTATGGAATTTGATCAGGATAGCAGCGTGGTAAATGGTTTTTCATATTTTCTACAAATTTTGTATTTAATTGAATTTTTTATATGATATGTATAACTCAATCATTCATATTGTAGAAAAATTTCAGAATTATTGAGTGTTCTTTGAATGTGGTTCTCAGTCAAACTATACTTCGACCAAAATGTTGACAAAGTGTTTTTTAGTAGTGTAGTGTTTTATTTTTAGTTATTTATTGGTAATTCCAAATGACTTGAAATTTTAAATTGCTATCTAAAACTCAATCATAAACAATATGTAAAATTTTCAAAATTTTTGGATGCATTTAGACCTTATCAGTAGACGAATTACAGTAACTGACATTTCTATAGAATTATGGATAGAAGTGCACTATTCAATTTTTAATTATTTAAAGGTAGATTGGAATGATCTAAATTTTTAAGTGAATCTTTGTAACTCAATTATACACAAAAATTCTCATAATTTTTGGAGAATTTTTGATCTCTGAAATACACGAATTCACAGAAACCTTTTTATGACAGAAAAATCTGCTGAAATAAGAAAAAGTTTAGTGAGGGGTCAATGTGCAATTAACCCAAGCAGCTCAATTTCTCTATATGATCAACCTAACACACAAGGAGATCTCATAATTCGTGATTCAATCTAGAGAAACGAAATCCTAGAGAGAGAGAGTTAGGGTTTGAGAGGAGAAATTGATGGAGATGCTGACCCAGGGTTTTGCAGTCTGAGGAATGATGAAATCATGTAAATTTAGCTTCTTTGGATATAGTTTCATGGTGAATATTCTCTCACATGTCAAAATTCCATACCTCCTATGATTTTATCCAAAATGGTATCAACACTTCCCCTTCTCTCACTCTTTCTTTATAATCCCTCATTTTTAGGGTTTCCGAGTTGAAAGGAAGAAGAATTGGGTGAATTGCTAGGGATTTGATATGAGATTGAGATTTTCAGGTATGAGCTATGTTTTTAAGGTTTTTTCACACCTTAGGGTGAGTGGGAACTTCCTTTAAAAGTATATTGCACGAAAATTGGTTAATTCATCCATAATCTTTAATTACTAGTATGCAACTACAAACCCTGAATTGTTTATTTGTTCTAAGTTGTTGCAAAATGATATGAAATGGATTCTTCCTCTATTTGGATGAAGTTCAGATGATAAAATCATATTAGAAATATATACAATACATCCTAATGAGAACTCCCTACGTATTCGTAGAGGTTATAAGAGTAACTGAAATATAGGGAATTTGTCTATGACTGAAATTTGTTGTATAAGTAAATAGAGAAAATTGCTTATCTAGATCACGTTGGTTGTGAATGATTGTTTATCTAAATTCATAGTACATATATGTCAGATACTATCTTGGATTTCATTCAAAGTGAATAGTGGTTGTTTGATATCTCAGTAAAGAGGGTGAAACCCTAGATGCGAGGAAAGTTGGATATTTACGAATAGATATCGTGAAATCCATTTGAAGGGATTTTCTTGACATGATAGACTTTATTTATTCAATGTTATTATTGATACATGATATCCTAGTGAATGGCATGGAAACCCAAATTCAACTCAATTACAAGGTTTCATACATATATTGACTTTATATGATTTGTTGATAGTAGTCTTTATTCAATGAATGTTTATGTCACATGAAATCTTTATGGGAGCCATGTGAATAAGTTGTTGCCTAGTGAGAGGTGAAAAGATGTGTGATGGCCTTGTAAGCCATGATAATACTTGTACAACCAGTGAAATGAATACCTTGGTCTAAGTACCTATAGGTAATGGTTACCTGTTACCTAGGTAACAATGCTATGTGATGATCTAAGGGTTTGAATACCCAGATCCAGTAATCATGATAATGATGTGAAGGGATGAGAATTCCCAGTAATGTGATAAGGGATTGAGATCCTAGGTATCATGTCTTGTAAAAATTTGAAAAGTACGTGATATATGTATTACACCTTTCTTTGTAGCATTTGTGGTGATTAAATGAAACCCTAAGGGTAGTGTGTTCAATGAATCAAGTATTGTAATAGCAATGTTCTCAGTTATTATTAATAATTCTTATCATGATAAGTAATTAACTCTTAATTGAGTTATGAGATGCACAACTCAAGATTTGGGTTGATATGCACGATTCTAGTGTGTATGTGCCAAGTGGACATGAAATTTATTTATTTAAGAATTTTAGTCTGCCTGCATGTATAGTATGTTGATTACTCAGTATATTACAGTGTTTTGAATATACTACTCTGCTAAGTTTAGAATGATATACAAGTTGTATTATAACTTCAAATAAGTAGATGTGACACCATAGAGATACCAGAGTCAAGTATAAGTAAGAGAAGGGTACAATGTAGAAAGAGCTTTTTAGGAATAATAAAATAATAGACTTAGGAGCCCTGAACACCGTAGAACCCCTATATGAGGTCTGTGCCTTAGGGGTGAAATGACCTAACCCTAGAAGTGTCCAGTATACGAGGGTCGGAACGTGCTATCAGGTGGCACGGGGTACGAAGTCCTAGTGTAATGTCTAACATCAACCAAAAGTCCTAGTGGCACTATAGTACAGAAAAGCCAAGAGGTGGCTTGACTCTCCGCCTGTGTGCTCAGGTTAGAGGAGGAGTCCAGTTTAGGCCAGAGAGCCATTTCCCTGTTGCAGACCAGGAGAGTAGTCAGACTTAGCATTTCCCGGGTGTGTCCGCTAAGTCTTGTACGGTGTGATCGTAGTGCACTACGAGTCTTCATATGTAGAGTACACTGCATATGATCAGGGCATAATAAAATGAATGAGAGGTCAAACAAGTGTGTACAGTTATTCAATTATTCTTTGTATATTTCTGAATTATTAGTTCTCTTTATGATCAACCAAGCATTTCATATATTGATTCACTCTTATAGATATTTAGAGTATCCTGCCATATTTATGATTGTCAATTATTAGACTCTCTAAAGCTTTATACTGTTATAATTGATATCAATTGCTCAAATGTATATCTGTAATTATATCAGTGCTTTAGACTATTTCTTTGAAGTACTCATTCACTCAGCAAGTAGGCTCACCCCTCTACGCAAATTTTTTAGGTAAATCACATGGAATTGAAGAAGATATCATTGCATTAGAGTAGATTTGCCACAAGAGTTAAGTCTGAGTATACTAAAGTTCAGTCGGTCCATGTCACTCTAGGTCCTTATATAAATCTAAGAGAGAGTTGTAGATGATGTTTTGTATGTTTGTTTCCTTAATAGGAGAGAATGCAAATGATTGTCATGTCGTATGTACATGGAAGTGTGAGAAACATAATGAATGTATGAATGTGTATCATTAATGCTGAGATTTTATTAGAGAAATAAAAGTTTAACTCTCTTGTAAAGTTAGTTTATGTGGTTCAATGCAAGAAAACAAAGAGTTTGAAAAAGAAGAAAAAAGTTAAGGGTGATCTTTGTATTACGTTAAATCCTCAATTTATACCCTAATCTCATGATTAATGGTAATTGTGGGATTGGGGTGTAACAACTTTGGTATCAGAGCTTAGGCTGAGTCATCGGGGACTATTAAGTTAGTAAGTTAGAGTCATAAGTGTAGCAGATAGGAGATGTTATGATGTTAGCTCTGGGGATTTGAGTATTTGGATATCCTGGCCCGATATCTGAGTACTTGGATCAACCAGTATCAAGCTACTCTGCCTATTCTTTCATGTACACCATGGCCAGGTATACAGTGGAAGGATGTGCTAGAGAGAAACCCTAGAAATATTAGGGTTAGAAACAAGATAAGTAACATGAATTAAGAGCATAAATATAAAATGAGATAGAACTTTCATTTCATATTGTAGTTTTATTGGAGATGAGTAGAAAAGCTCTTATATGTTGAAATTTAGATATTCAATATTTTGAAATATATATGGGTCTTTAAGATTTGTTGTACACTATGCAGTTGTAACATTTATTGATTACATTCTTTGTATCAAGTAGACTAGAAATGATCTGTGAATGAACTTTCCTAAGTGGATATTCTTTCCACATGTTTGAGATTAATAGGAGTTGGTTAATCTTAAGTAGCTCTTGGCTTCAGGGCTGTAGGTTCGACCTGGTCCGGCTGGCAGGATGCGTTACTAGGATCTAATGACTCTATTAAAAATATAATAAGAGTAGACTCTGGATAAATTAGACCCACATCATAGTGAGAATGTACATACACTAAGATGTTGAAACATATGGGAAAGAATAAAATAGCTAAGAATCAGTTGAAACTGATGTCTGAGATCCAACTTTGGGGGCTCATATGAGAAACCCTTAATTGGGAATAAAGGAACACGACATAAGATTATGATTAAGTTTAATCATTAGTATTATATGAACTCTAAATATGAAATATGGAAAAGATATGAGAAAAGTATGTAAGGGCTAAGATAGTAAGAATAAATCATGAGGAATGTATTATATAATTGAGTACAATGTTTTTATGTACTCCAAAGCAAAGGAAAAATAGAAGAAAAGAATTAAGTATTCGATAAGTACATAGAAGTGAAGAGTCTTTAGAAGAGTTAAAGTGAAGAGAACTAGATGAGCATGTAAATCATAAAACTAGGATAAGAAACTTAGTTGAAACAAATAGAAAAGTTTGAAATAATGAGCTTGATTAAGGAATGAGGGTTATGATATAATTGAGAGCATGGAATGTATACCTTTATTAATAGGTTTAATACATTCATCCTTACTGCCTTTGGATTCTAAGTTTCTATAGAACAACAAACTAGTTTCTAAAAGAAGAACAAAAGTGTATCTAAATAAATGAATAAGTCATACAAAGGTAGACTATATTCAGGAAGGAAAAACTTGATTGAAAGACAAATTATGTTTCACCCATGTATGAGCCGTTTGATTTTAAAATGAAGGATATGTAATGTATTAAACATGAGGTGATACTAGTAGAGAGATTATTGATTTAGAATTTCAACTTCACATTGGTAGAATGCTAAAAAGAAATACATGCAACATGGTATACATGATCATACACATAAAAGAAGCAACATGATCATAAGAGAAAACTAGAAGTTAAAGATGACATGTGGAATAGTAGTATATGGTAAGGGGATTATGGAAAGTAAGGAAGGGTTTGAAACATAGTGGAGTGATATAGATTATAAAAGAAAGAGGTTAGGAGATTCAATCAAGGGCTAGTTAGTCAAGTATCCTTGTTGATAACTAATTAAACCTACATACGACAAATGTATTAATGGGATGTTTGAAGATAAGAATTCTAAGTATCAAAACCGTCTTCTCTTCCATATATTACTTAATGAGAGAAATGTGGGAATGAAGTGATAAGAAAATGAATCATATATGATGCATAACCACCGTGGTAGAGACATCTAGTGAATGTAATAATGACACACAATATGATGATGAAACCCTAGTAGGGTAAATTGAGAAGTAATCTATCTGAATGGCCAAGTAAGAGAAAGGAAATTCAATTGATAAGATAAAGAAGACTTTAGTAAAACTTGTGAGATCCAAAGTTTGAATTTTAAATATAAGGGAGAAAAGTCACATCACAATAACGTCATGCTTCTGATAAGGACCAAACCCTAGAATGTTTAGAGTTGTAGTAGTTCAAGGGATGTCAATAGTGATTTAACCTTGAATACTAGCATCTCTATAAAGCAAGATCATGAGATTTGCACTATGAGAAGTAAACTAGCATTGATAGTAATCCTAGCTAATATGAAAGGTTGATGAACAATATGAAAATTATTCAGAGAAAGGGGTAAGAAATAAATTTGAAATGTAACAAGTGTGTTTTGAATAAAAGAAGAAGTGCAAGATGAGCAAAGTGTAATCTAAAACAAATTCTTGCAGTGATATCAAGAATGATGAATAATCTATTCTTAGCTTGTATGTTTCAATTTTAGGTATGTTTAATCTACATGGTTTAAATGAGAAGGATAAGTAGCAAAAAGTAAGTAGTAATGAATGAGAAGAGAGATAAGAGAAAACAATGACTTTTAGTAATATGTGAATTTTTTTAGAAGTATAATTTGTTGAAGGTATGTTAAGGGATGTAAATTGGTTCTACATAGGATTTCTGTGTACATGTATAAGCAATATGTTAATTTCAGGTGTCTGATAGTTGTAGTCATTCATACCAGTAATCCATCTTAGTATTGTACAATTGTTGTATGGTGGTATGGTTCAAATGATGATAAAACAAATGGAGGGTTACCCTGAATAAGGCACTCTTACCTATTCACTCATATGCATAGAAGGGATGATAACCATATTGTATTGATATGTAACCCTAATGAGGTATGGCTTGTTATACCTAGCTTCAATATAATTAAGTGATGGTAATTGGGTATGAATAGTCCTCGAATGACTAATACAATCATGGAGTACTTCGTTACTGTTGTTGAAACCCTAGTATGCTATAACCCGATGGTTACACCTTGAATTATGTGTGGGCTCATACTTGAGAATACTATGGAATGTAATGGTAATGCTTCACCTTATGCATCCATGATCCAATGGGGATGACGTGAGTAGTATTGTAAAATTGTTGTTGAATCTAGTCTTCCAACTCAAGACTATTTTGCTATTTGAGTAGCATAATAGTAAAAATTCAAAACAACATGGTGAACTCTCTTTTGTGATTTAGAAGTAATACATAACAATAGTACACATTGAGCCGTATGAATTGAGATAGTTGGATGAGATTATCAATGTTGAGGTAACACCTCAAGAGTATGAAAATATTGAAATGGTTGTTTCTCTCTCTATCCTATGATTGATTGTGACATAGAGAATTCATTTGTTATCATTGAGCAGTCATGATTTAACATGTTGTGATTAGAAAAGAAATAAAGGACTTAATGTTGAAAACTGCATTCAAATATGAAATACAAGAATATAATGACATGTAAGATTTCAGAAGCTTAAAATAAACCTTGAATGTACTTTACTTGCATATTTATGTTTTGGGGACGAAACCTTTTTTTTGGGGGGGGGGAGAATTGTTATGACCACATCTAAGCTTAATTGGTAAACTAGGGTTTACGTGGATGATTATATGCTTAATTGGATTGATCACTGCTTAAATCTAATTAATGATGATAATTCAATTATGATGCTTTAAACCAAATAAGAATGTTATGTGTTCTATTGTTTGAGAAATTAGGGTTTGAGAAATATAAACCCTAGTTTGCTGAAATTAGGGTTTTGATGGTACATGAGTATGAAATTTGATCAGAATAGCAGTGTGGTAAATAATTTTTCATATCTTCTACAAATTTTTCATTTAATTGAGTTTTGGATATGATATGTATAACTCAATCAAGCATATTGGAGAAAAATTTCAGAATATTTGAGTGTTCTTTGAATATGGTTCTCATTTGAACTATACTTCGACCAAAATGCTGACAGAGTGCTTTTCAGTAGTGTAGTGTTTTATTTTTAATTATTTATTGGTAACTACAAATAATCTTAAAATTTAACTGGAGATCTAAAACTCAATCATAAAAAACATGTAAATTTTTCATAATTTTTGTTTGCATGTAGAACTTATCAGTCGACGAATTATAGTAACTGACATTTTTGTAGAATTTTGGATAACAGTGCACTATAACATTTTTATTTATTTAATGGGAGCTTGGAATGATCTCAAATTTTATCTAAATATTTTTATCTCAATTATACACAACATTATAAATTCTCATAATTTTTGGATAAGGTTTGATCTCTAAAATACACGAAGTCACATAAACCTTTTGATGACAGAAAAATCTACCGAAATAAGAAAAAGTTTAGTGAGGGGTCAATGTGCAATTAACCCAAGCAGCTCAATTACTCTATACGGTCAACCTAACACACAAGGGGATCTCATAATTCGTGATTCAATCCAGTGAAATGAAATCCTAGAGAGAGAGAGAGAGTTAGGGTTTGAGAGGAGAAATTGATGGAGATGCTGACCTAGGATTTTGCAGTCTGAGGAATGATGAAATCATATAAGTTTAGCTTCTTTGGATTTAGTTTCATGGTGAATCTTCTCTCACATGTCAAAATTCCATCCCTCCTTTGATTTGATACAAAATGGTATCAAAACTCCCCTTTTTCTCACTCTTTCTTCATAATCCCTCATTTTTAAGGTTTACGAGTTGAAAGGAAGAAGAATTGGGTGAATTGCTAGGGATTTGATATGAGATCAAGATTTTTAGGGATGAGCTACGTTTTTAAGGTGTTTTCACACCGTAGGGTGAGTGAGAACTTCCTTTAAATAGTATATGGCACGAAAATTGGTTAATTCATCCATAATCTTTAATTGCTAGTATGCGACTACAAACCCTGAATTGTCTATTTGTTCGAAGTTGTTGCAAAATGATATGAAATGGATTCTTCCTCTATTTGGATGAAGTTCAAATGATAAAATAATATTATAAATGTATACAATACATCATAATGAGAATTCTCTAAGTATTCGCAGAGGTTATAAGAGTAAATTGAAATATAGGGAATTTGTCTATGATTGAAATTTGATGTACAAGTAAATAGAGAAAATTGCTTATCTTGATCCCCTTGGTTATGAATTATTGTTTATATAAATTCATAGTACATATATGTCAGATACTGTCTTGGATTTCGTTCAAAGTGAATAGTGTTTGTGTGATATCTCAGTAAAGAGGGTGAAACCCTAGATGCGAGGAAAGTTGGATATTTGCGAATAGATATCGTGAAATCCATTTGAAGGGATTTTCTTAACATGATAGACTTTGTTTATTCAATGTTATTATTGATGCATGATATCCTAGTGAATGGCATGGAAACCCAAATTCAACTCAGTTCTAAGGTTTCATACATATATTGATTTTATATGATTTATTGATAGTAGTCTTTATTCAATGAATGTTTATATTGCATGAAATCTTTATGGGAGCCATGTGAGTAAGTTGTTTCCTAGTGAGAGGTGACAAGATGTGTGATGGTCTTGTGAGCCATGAGAATACTTGTACAACCAGTGAAATGAATACCTTGGTCTAAGGACCTAGAGGTAATGGTTACCTATTACAGAAGTAATAATGCTATGTGATGATCTAAGGGTTTGAATACCCAGATCCAGTAATCATGAAAATGATGTGAAGGGATGAGAATTCCCAGTAATGTGATAAGGGATTGAGATCCCAGGTATCATGTGTTTTAAAGATTTGAAAAGTACATGATATATGTATTACACCTTTCTTCGTAGCATTTGTGGTGATTAAATGAAACCCTAAGGGTAGGGTGTTTAATGAATCAAGTATTATGATATCAATGTTCTCAGTTATTATTAATAATTCTTGTCATGATAAGTAATTAACTCTTAATTGAGTTATGAGATGCACAACTCAAGATTTGGGTTGATATGCATGATTCTAGTGTGTATGTGCCAAGTGGACATGAAATTTGTTTATTTAAGAATTTTAGTCTGCATGCATGTTTAGTATGTTGATTATTCAGTATATTACAGTGTTTTGAATATATTGCTATGCCAAGTTTAGAATGATATATATGTTGTATTATAACTTCAAATAAGTAGACACGACACCATAGAGATACCAGAGTCAAGTATAAGTAAGAGAAGGGTACAATGTAGAAAGAGATTTCTAGGAGTAATAAAATAATAGACTTAGGAGCCCTGAACACCGTAGAACCCCTATGTGAGGTCTCCGTCTTAGGGGTGAAATGACCTAACCCTGGAAGCGTCCAGTATACGGGGGTCGGAACATGCTATCAAGTCACACGGGGGACGAAGCCCTAGTGGAAGTCTCCTTAAATTATAGTTTTTAGTGTCCAACATCAACCAGAAGTCCTGGTGGAACTAGAGTACAGAAAATCCAAGAGGTGGCTTGACTCTCCACCTGTGTGCTCAAGTTAGAGGAGGAGTCTAGTTTAGGCCAGAGAGCCATTTCCCTATTACATACCAGGAGAGTAGTCAGACTTAGCATTTCCTGGGTGTATCCGCTAAGTCTTGTACGGTGTGATCGTAGTGCACTACAAGTCTTCATATGTAGAGTACACTGCATATGATCAACGCATAATAAAATGAATGAGAGGTCAAACAAGTGTGTACAGTTATTCAATTATTCTTTGTATGTTTCTGAATTATTAGTTCTCTTTATGATCATTCAAGCATTTCATATATTGATTCACTCTTATAGATATTTAGAGTATCCTGCCATATTTATTATTGTCAATTATTTGACTCTCTAAAGCTTTCTGTTGTTATAATTGATATCAATTGCTCAAAAGTATATCTGTAATTATATCAGTGCTTTAAACTATTTCTTTGAAGTACTCATTCACTGAGCGAGTAGGCTCACCCCTCTACTCAAAATTTTTAGGGAAATCACATGGACTTGAAGAAGATATCATTGCATTAGAGTAGATCTGCCACAAGAGTTAAGTCTGAGTATAGTTAAGTTCAGTCGGTCCCTGTCACTCTAGGTCCTTGTATAGATCTGAGAGAGAGTTGTAAATGATGTTTTGTATGTTTGTTTCCTTAATAGGAGAGAATGCAAACGATTGTCATGTCGTATGTACATGGAAGTGTGAGAAACATAATGAATGTATGGATGTGTATCATTAAAGTTGAGATTATATTAGAGAAATAAAAGTTTAATTCTCTTGTAAAGTTAGTTTATGTGGTTCAATGCGAGAAAACAAAGAGTTTGAAAAGGAAGAAAAAAGTTAAGGGTGATCTTTGTATTACGTTAAATCCTCAATTTATACCTTAATCTCATGATTAGTGGTAATTGTGAGATCGGGGTGTAACAGGATGTGTCGTCATGTACATCATAGAGTACAAAGAGAAAAAAATGTTTTTCTGATGGAGGAGAAAGGGGGAGAAGGTTTTTGTTGGTAGATAAAATGAATTTTTAAAGGGAATGAAGACGATGATGGGGGGGGATTCGCAAGTCTTAGGGTAAAGAATAAGATGTAGGGAAGAAATGTGCTAGACGAAGGGGGGGAGACAAATTAGAGGGGAGTAGGAATTACCTTTGTTGTGGCTTTGTGTCTTGGTTGAGAGTAGAATACAACACTACTATTGGTGAGAAATTGGATGTTCCCCTTCTTAATTAGTGTTGGCTCATGTCATGGTTGTTTCCAAGCCATGTCCAAGATGTGTCCAACTCCTAATTAAAAAGACTGGATACTTGGACATGCATGGGACATGTCCACAATGTGTTTGCATTTGGACACATGTTTGACATGGACACAACAACCTCTAAGAAGTGACCATGATTCCTAGGGTACAAGTGATTTTTCCTTAGTAACATTTTCCTACATGTAACTTGTGAGGAAACCTTTCATTAGACCTTCAAATGGGTGGTCGTTCTAGGTCGGGCTTGGTTGGGTTCATTGTGGGTGTGTGTCTTGTGGGTGTGGGTAAAAAAATCACTTTAAATATGTAATACAAAGTGTAACCACACCCAACCTGGTAGGTAATGGGTTGACCCACGGGTGCTCAAATAATTTGTAGTAAATTGCAAAGCTTTTTTAAAATAAAAGAATGATAATTTTATTTTTGGCATTATGTTATCTTTGATGTGTAACACAAACCAAGAAACATTTACTTTCTTGGAATTTAACATCAATCATAATATAAAATAACATTTAGTTGTTGTTAATTAGTGTTAAGATACCAAAAACACATTTTGGTGCATTTTAGTGTTAAATATAATAGAAGGAATAGTTAGCTGATGCAAGGGTCAAATCATACATGGATTTTGATCAGCTTTTTGAGATCTAGGTGATTGCATATGTTAGATAACCCAATTTGGGTTTGTTTTCATGCACATATATATGGGGTAATTAAGGTTTTAAGATCATTATTAAGAGTCATTGAGTTTTCTTTGTAGGTTGAGATTAGGATACATTGTATGAGTTTTTCCTACTGAATCAGGTAAGTGTACCATGCCTTGAGTATTCCATGTTAATGAAATTCATATTGGTACATGACTCATTATATAAATCAAGATTTTTTAGCTTTACATGATTAAATGATTCACGTCTACAAGTGATCTCATATTTCAAGTAAAGATACTCCTTTGAGATTTCTCGATAATGATTGAGAATCAGGATTAAAGTTTTTACTAAGATTACAATAATAAATTATATTAAAATTTTATGTTCAAATTTTAAGATAAGATTTAATAAGATTTCATCAGATTAAGGAGTTAGGCATAGGTACCAGAGTGTAGATCAACTTACGATGCATGGCCCAGGCACCAGAGTGCATGTTGATAGAAGACATGTCCTAGGGGCCAGAGTGCATGCCATGATACCCAGGTACCAAAGTACAAGTCTCCAATAAAAGATATGTAAAAAGACACAAACTAAGTTTAAAAAAATATTAATTATTTATGATTTAAGATTTTCCATATATTTTCATGTTAACACTACTTACAAAATGTTTTTGAAGAGTTTATATTCTTTTATCATTTCAGTACTATGATATGTTTATGAATACTCATGTCGCTTATTAATGTTATTTTCCAACAAATGGATTAGGATGAGGTGCCCACAAGTGGGGAGCAGGATCAGAAGTAGAGCCAAAGACTCTAGGTCTCCAATGCAAGGAAGGACTCATAAAGAGATATAGTCATCATTATTGTTATAGAGTCGTCTTTTTATGTTTAGAATAAGAGGCTTTATTTTAGAATTCTAGAAGAGGATTTCATTTCATGGAATGTTATATACTTTTACATTCCTTTTATAAGAATGATATTTGACAATATTCATCATTCAAGTCTGTGTGGACTAAGTATTAGGTTTCAATGTATTCCATGTTCTTGTAATGTACCCAAAGCACACAAGTTATGGATAACTCGATCTTGCTTCCACTATGTGTATATGTGTCTTGAGAAGGTGTTACAATATGGAAAAATGAATAATAGGCCACTAGACACCTCTCTCTATCATTCACATAAAGGTCATTCCTTGTTTATAGATGGCCCCTAAAACCTGATCAAATAAGGGAAAGGCCTCAATAGACTCTAAGGATAGATTCTCTCTCTTTAGGGAGGATGAGCAACCAAAGAGCTCTCAAGATGACTATCCCTCGGTACCATGATGTCCTAGTTAGGACATTAGATACAAGTATGGGAAGACATGAAGGAGTGTATACCCAACATAAGAGGGACAATGAGGTGACCCTAGTTGACTTCCTAATGATCAAGCCACTGTATTTTGCTATGGAGGATCTTAACTATGGAAAAGGTAGAGAAATGGGTCCAAAACATGGAGCATTGCTTGTATGATCTAGACTGCCAACGACAATCTAGGGTTCATTTTAAGACCCATATGCTATGAGGAGTTGCCTGAGTCTAGTGGGAGAATCTTGTTAGTGCAAGAGAGCACGAGTCACCTCCCTTGACATGGGTTAAGCTTGTAGAGGCATTTCAGAGTCATTACATATGTGATGCCATGATATGAAAAAAGAGGAAGACTTCTTGAGTCTTATGCATGCTGACATGAATGTCACATAATTTTCCATGAGGTTTACAATCTTACAAATGTATGGTCAGGGTGTTATAGAGCTTCATAGAGTAAATAAATTCATTTTGAGGATTGAAGTAAGACTTAAGCTCCACTCTATAATGAAGGGTTGTTGCCACCCTCCAAGTTGTATTAGTCACAAAATTGAAGCTGGAAGACCATACAAGAAGGTCATAGAAGAAGGAAGCAGACCATAAATGTGGTAGCATCAATGACAATAATGAATAGAGCCACTACAACACAAACCAAGGAAGCGGAAGGCCTCAGAATATTGTCCAACAAGGGCCTCATGCCATAAGTGCAGCAAGTACCCATGTAGGGTCGTGTAAATTGGGATTGGATGTTTACTTCTACTATGAAGGAAATGGGAATCTTGCACTAAGTTGGTTGTGGATAAGGGTGCATGTCAAAATTGTAATCCAACTCCTCCAGAGAAGAGGCACGCTAGGATTTTCTCCATGGTAGATGATGAAGGTATAGTTTAGTTTCAAGTTCACTTAACCAACAATTCTCATATTTGTATTGTTAAATCATGTTAGATATAGTATAGTTATCCATGAGAATGTCATATATAAAGCATTTCAGTGTGGAACTATGAACTTTAATGAAAAGATCAGGATAAGAGTATATGTTGAGATTTAAAACCCTAAGGTGATAGTACCTCTTTAATGCATGAATGTTTGTGGACTTATAGGTGGGTAGAAATCACAATCTAAAGATTCACCTTAGAAATACTCCCTAACCATTCAATCATCCCTAATATAATATTTGAAACTTTGATTTACTTAAACATACTTGTAACATATTATTTTGCATTAGTAGGAGCTTGGATGGTCTAAATCATAATAATATGACTCTACGTAGCCACTAATGATATAGTAGAATTACAAATTTGTTATTTGCATTAGTAAACAAGTTTGATCCTAATTGAAGCATTTCCTAGTATTTGGAAGCCTAATGTACCTACCCTTTTAATTAACTAGACACGATTGGGCATTGATGAGTAGACTAGGGTTTATAAAATGAAATATCATTCACAAAATTCATAATAATTTCTTGATCATTTTTATACGAACATTAACCAAGATTGTATGACTTTTTTTTCCAATAATATGGTAGATTAAGTCCTTTTGGAAACAACCTTAGGAATATAAAATGGAAATCAAATAAATATGTAACTCTTATCTTATATGTAGTTGGATGATCATAGTCTGCACCCACTAATGACCTAGTATGCTAAGTTTCATTATATTATAATAGTATTTGATACTTCAATTAATTAAAAATAAATCACCTAAAATCACTGGATAACCTTGAAATACAATATATTTGCATTATAACTAAGGTCTTAATATGTGAATGTATCATGTGTTGTCTCTGTATGGTGTATAAGCACAAATTCATTTGAAACCATTAGATGTAATATGAGGGAATGATCTTGTCTCCTACCTCTTGCATGTCTATTCGTCAAGGAGGTAAAAGAGAACCTCTCATTTCTGACTCCTACTTGCCTCTAACCTCCTAATTAGCTCCTATTATTTACACCAACAGATTTTTGTGCCAGACCAAGTTCTTTGACCCAGTGTTTGACCAAACTCCTTCTCCAAATCAAAATCCATAAAACTTCCTAGGATCCCGTCTCCACCAAGTTTTGAAGACTCCTCTTATGGTAAAACCAAACTAAACTTACCTATATAAGGCCCTAACGCATCCTTAGACCCCCATAAGTTATTTTTAACCTTCATTTTCATATGATACTTACAAGAGTGGGAGTGATGTTGCTATGATTGTGGGCTTCTATAGTTGGGTACCAGCAACACCAACAATATCATGTCAGTTGGTGACATGCTAAGCTTATTTGCCAAACTTTCTCTCTTTTCCTTACATTAATAGGTTTTTTTATCTAACTATAGCACCCTTACAAACCTAATTCCATGTGGGCCATTGGCATTCACCACCAGGTTGCTTTGGCTGACCCCTAGCTATGAGAAGTCATTCTTGACATTTACTAGATCTCTATGGAAAAATTCACTATTTATGTATCGCATGTGCATTATCATATTTTTTTTTATTTGACGTTTCTCCCTTGTTTGTATGTGCTAGATCTAGTATTCACATTATTTTATCAATATTTTTAGCCTAAGGAATGTTCCCTTGACTTTGTTGCATCCTTGAGACTTATTGTGATTAGTTGCCTTGATAATGTGACCTCCTATACATGTTTTGGGTTCTTCCTATTAATTTTGTGAAAATTCATGTCATTATGCAAACCATGTTACATTTTCAATCATGATATGTTTTCCATGTTATTATAGTTTCCCATTTTTAACTCCTAAGTGCCCCTAAGGTGTTACTTCTTGCATTGCATGGATATGGATGAGATGTCCATTGGTTATGAGCATAAAGGAGGATTAGAATTAAGGATAAGGATAATGACTCGAGTAGAGAAGTAAAATTGCACTAGTTGGGTGAATGTAAAGAGTGGGACCTAATAGTGAGCCCACTCTATGGTACAAACATGAGCCATGAAAAATGTAAGCAGCGGAAACAAAACTATTAAAAAGTTACAATGTGTATCATTATACAATTGTTCCTTACCATAAAAGGTGGTATAACAAAGAAAAAGGTATACATCTAATAACTCTAATCTCCTACAAGACCTGTTGCAGAGGGTAACCCGACCATTCCAAGCTATCCTTAGGTTCGATATCATGTATATAATCTTTGTGCATCCTTGTCTTCTAAAGTACCTATACCTGGGTGGAAGGGAACATCACCCAGAAAATGGGAAACAAAGTAGAGGTCAGTAAAGGCTGAGCATGTACATATAATAAACACTTTGGGCATTATATTGGATCAAAAGTATAAAAGAGATGTTCCCACAATAAGAGGGCTATTTGCAATTAGGTAAGTTCAAGAGAAATGTAACAAGAGAAATGAGGCATATAAAAATTTAGATTACAAGCATGAGAATAAAAGTGTCTTGCCATAACAATTTACCACCAATCTCAATATAAAACAATAAATGTTTGCATGCATAACAATGTGGACTAAATATACCTAAAACAGGGCCATAACACCATAGGATCATGGCCTAAAAGAAATAAGGGTGGAAACGCACACCCCGGGCGGAAATGCACGCCCTATATAAGTATGGTTGTACATAAGTACCACTATTCTAGATATTCTAGTCAAACATGTAGCATGCATAAAATAGAGAGGCAAGACTAGCATTTCAGTCAATTTTTCATAAAAAGGCAATCATAGCAAGTGGGGTCCAAGAACCCATATAAACAAGGTAGTCTAGAAACTACATGGATATAATGAGTCAACATCAAGAAATATAAATATTCAAGAAATTATATTTCATTAGGAATATTAGTTCAAGAGATGCCTCAATAAAAGAAAGTAGGTTTTAGTCAAATAATGCCCAAAATAAAATAGAGGATGTACATACCTAATACTCACAGCTTATTCTTACTCAGTTTATATACTTGGTCCACGAAGTCAAGTTTCCATCCTAGGAACATATTAGGATGTTAGGCAATCAATAGCAACCTGTGTAAATATTCTTGTTATATATTTTCATATTATTTTGACCCTAGTCCCAGTCACTTAATGATGTGTTAGGGTTGTTAATCTTGTTACGTGGATACATGATTAGATATATATTTTAGTTCTAATATGCATCCTTAGTCACGTAGATCTAAGGATGTCTATGCCAAATATGTGTGGGTAATAATATGCATTTTTTAAAATTTATATCTTGTAATGTTATTCTCTCTCTTTGGTTCATATTTCATTTTACTGTGCATAGATCAATCCGAATTTATACTTACATATATGAATATAGGATTCTTGGTCCATAAAAGGAATGCTATCATAACTTTGATTTTCTCGTTGAGTCGAGACCTATTCACATTCAAACTCATACCAACATATATATACATTAGCTATATGAAAATACTTAGACCATAGATCAACTTTGGTTATACTATGTCTAGCATGTTCTGGTTATCACTTTATGGAGGGTAAAAATACAAATAATCATCCTATACTATGGGTGTGCATTCAATGACACGTGTATATGTCAACATGTATGATAGGGTTAAATGGTGAATAAATCTAGCTACTAATTAGGATAGTTATAACATATTGATTACCCAATATTAGGTTATAGTTTCTCAAGTTATTACTCACTATTCAGATAGAACCCCCAACCTACTTATCTTTAGTTATATTTGTAGTTGGATTCACATGTATTATGAAATCTAGTTGGATTATGAAATCTTAAATATGGGATCAAGGAGACTTACCAAAGCTAGTTGATCTGGTCTTCAACAATCAACCTCCACTTGGCATCGGGTGTTTGAGGAAAACCTTCGTATGAAGAGTTGTACATCTTCCATGGTGGTTTAGTTGTCCTTACAACTTTCACCAACCACAGCAGTTCTTAGTTACCATGGCTCCTAGGCACAAGGACAGAGTGGTGTTGGTGCCAAGCGTTCAGGTAGTGAGGAAGGAAAAAGGAAAAGGAGGTTGGCGGTGTTGTTGCCAACAGTAGTAGTTGCTGCTTTTGCATGTGAAGCAGCCATGAGGAGTTGCAGAAGGATGGGATTCACATCTTTTTCTATTGTGGCGACTGGCTTCAGGGGAAAAGAGGGACAATGGTTTTATGTAGGAGGATCTCTTTGTTTTGGGTGATGTATAGGTCTATCGAAGACTATCTTGGTAGATGGCAAGGACTCCATCAATGGCCTACAACACTAGGAAGATAGAGGAGGCACTAGTGCTCTCTTAGCTACAATGAGGCTTATTACCTGTAGACGCAAGGATGAAGGAGATTGAGGGTGTGATGGTAATATGAAAGACCATGATTTCATTGTAGCAGGTGGCCACTGGGCCTGAAAATGACCATAAGTAGTAGACGGCAGCATATGGCCTCCGCCGATCATTGCAAAAGGCAGCAGCAAGGTCCTGCTGTCATGGTCATTGGGCGTAGGGTGAGGGGAAGAAGGAAAGGCTGGTGGATGTGGTAGCAAAGACAATGGAGAAGGTTGATGCAAGGTAGAAAGGGGCAGTGGCAATCTAGTTTCAAGGAGATGATGAACCTGTTGTGGAGGAGGAAATAAGAAGGGGGCAGTTAGTTCTCATTCTACTATGAATGTGGTCATGACAACTGGAGGAAGAAGACATGGATGTGGCTATTGGCAGTGAGGAGAGAGGTGCAACAGATCTGTCCATAGATCGTGGTTGTGAAGGAGACAGTGAAGGTGGTGGACTAGGCGGTGAAGGCAGGCGTTCTGATCGATCGCACTGGAAGGCCTGAAACTAGGTGGCGTCGATCTTGCCAAGAGTTCTAGATCAACAATGGCGATTTGTAGGTCTGCATAAGCAAAATCAGGTCGCACATCCATCTGTGCTGAGAGAAGCTTCCATGCTGGGGCTGGTGATGGTGACATTCTAGGTGATGGAGGAGGAAGATGGAGAGTGGGGCGGCCGGTGAGGAAGAAGAAGAAGATACAAGGGGTATGGCTGATGAAAAAAATCTGGAGTAGTGGTGGCAGACGTGAGAGCTGAGAGGGTGTCGAGGAGACCTTGACGTAGGTGAGGCCAACATCGATAGTGCAGGAGGACGTTTAAGTGCCACTGCGTCTGAAGGGGGCGGTGACTTCGTGGCTGGTTGGTGGACAAAGGTGTCGGTGGCAGCCACATCACATGATGATTGATGGTGTCAGAAGTGCAGATCGCTGGGCAGAGGTAGAAGGTGAGGTTAGTGAAGGAACCATCACCGTCACGACATCCGGCAGTGGTCACAACGGGGCGCAAGCTTCTGCCGTGCAGCGGCCACTACAGGTGTGAGGAGAGGGAGGAGAAGATGGGTGCCACTAGCGTTGGTGTGAGGAAGAGAAGGGGAAGGGGAGAGGGGAAGAGGGATAGTAGAGAGGAGGTGAGGAAGTAGGAGAGAAGAATAATGGGAGGCAGAGAAGAAAAACGGGTGTGCGGCCGTTTGCGATACGCACGAGAGGGAGGCATTGATCGCGTCGAATGGAGGGGGAAGGTCCGCGTTACATGGACAAAGGAAGACGATGGCATATTAATGTAATTATAATTAATATAAGGGTGTATACTAAGTTAGGAATTCAAATTAGTAAATGGTTGGGCAATTGAAGTACGATTGATACCAAAATTGATAAGTAGACCAATTAACATGTGAGAAATCCAATGATGCCATCAATTTCACATTTTGAAGATGTTTAATCAAAATATTTCATTACTTGTATATCATACATACATTTAATGTATTTACTCATTTTAACACTTATTATACTTTAATTTGATTCATTTCATCTTATACCCCTAAGAATATTTTAAGATGTCAAATTAGAGTCAAGCATGGTATTTGGTACATGTGTTCCTTAAGTCTTGTTATTGAGTGCATTATGATTATTTTACCTTGCATACAAAATACTAAGGGTATTTATATATCTACAACAAAAATTATTCTTAATGTGTTTTGTATTGTCGGAAATATACAGTAAGTTAACATAATGGAATAGGACCTTAGAATAAGAGATATTTAATACATATGTTTAGATTTGAGTATGTTACAATGAAGTTATCATAGTTTCTCTATTTATGTTTTAGGTTTAGCTCCATGATGTTTAGATTTTGAACTTTATGATCAAGATATTGATAACATCAATTTTCATGCACATTTCATAACCTTTTTCCTTAATAAAATCATTTCATTCCATGTTCAAATCTCCAGTTTTGTTCACTTTGTTCTTAAATTCCAATTACTTTATTTTAATCCAGTTTTGTTGAAAATTATAGGAGTTCAACTGAAATCCTCAAGATTGAGGGCTTAACCATCGATCTCCAAGAATGATCATTCATCGAGCATTGACCTCGATAGCCTCCCGATATTGATCGACCTGTTGGGTTGATATTTCAAAGATTGATGACTTACTCATCGAGCTCACAACCATTAATCAAGAAGAATGATGGACTCGAGGTCGACGGAAGATAACCAAAGATCAACAAAGTCTCATCAAGCTCGAAGCCATCAAGCTCAGGTTTCGACCTTCACATCGACAAATCAGCTATCGACCTTCATGTCGATAGATCACCTTGTCAATCCCACAAAGACTGACGACCCTCCAAGACCGATAAGGACCCATCAGCCAATCACAGAACCATTGGTCAATTAAGACTCATCAAACATCAAGGTTGATAATGAGAAGATGAAGAGTCCACACTATGTGGACCAATCCAAGATCAATAAAGCACAACTCAAATCCTATAAACATGCCTAAAGGTGTCATTTCAAGGCATCTTGGATTTTGGAATCAACTAGCTGAAAGCTTGCAACCAAGTTCAGAATCCAAGTTTAGTCCCATTGACCTCTAGTGTCATAAATATCTTGGCTTGGCATTTAGCTACTTCCTTCGACTAATCAATGGGTCTCCTTGCTTTAGTCTTGATTGTAGGGAAGAGTGAAAACCATCAACCATTGGCCATCGACCTCTAGTCATTGATCTTCTCATCATAATCAGTCAAAAGATTTATAGATCGATCATTCAATATACACTTGTATAGATTTGGCCCCAAACTTTTCTTTATCATGGCATACTCAAGTTGTAATCTCAGTCTTTTCTATGCCATGAGTGGCTAAACTCCATAACTTGGGTTGGGAGTAGCTGTCAGGCCCTCCCAACCATGTAATCTTTCTTTCTTCCATTTACTACATATGTTCTTACATTTTTTTTCTATGTTGTTGTTTTAATGTGATGCATGTTTCTTAGATACCTTCTTGTGATGTTTGATATGGATTTATTCGAGGGAATCATTTCAGTTAGATATGGAGTATATATTAGTAGTGAGACACGGGAGTGATGAGTTACTATAATAAAATTCATATGGTTATACTTGATCTTTTAGTTGTCATCTCGAGAGAGAGATACCTCTGGATGGAAATATACCTAGAACTCGAGAGAAGGAAGGAGTGGATGTCTTTTGTGACTATTTGCAAAACATGTTAGGAACATATATGAATTGGAAAATAAGGTCTGCATTGTTGAGGTTGGTCTCATTGGTGGAACCCAATCTAAGTTACCTTTTTTATCATTCCACAATTATTTTTATTTCTTCTTTGATATTTTATAATTTATATTTACAACTTTGATTAGATTAATTAGTTCCTTATCTAGAACATCAACTTCACCTCTTTGATTTAACTAAACTAAGCCAAGATCTCCCATTCTTATTATGTTGTTCTCCTTGTCCATGTGTTTGACCCACGCTACTACAATAGACTCTGTATTGAGTTTCATATGCCTCTTAAAATCGAGCATAAATTTAAAGGCTAATATCTTTGACTAGATAATTGTGTTTACACTTTTGACATGCTATCAACTTTTGGCGTCGTTGTCAGGGAGAAGGCAATGAATAACCTCTAAGAGCTTGGGGTCTATTTAGAATTAGTCTGTGCTTTTATGTTTGGTAACAGATTTATTAGCATACTTTACATTTATCTATCTACCTTTAAGTATCGTTAGCATTTCTAGTCTTAGACTATTATTAGTTTAATTTCTCTTTAGGTAGCTGACTTGCCTTATTTTCAACACTGGAGATTTTTAGTGAATTTTCATACCTAGAGCACCTTTTCAACGATCCAATGGCTACTCCACCTCCTACAGGACAAGCTCCTAAAAATCATCCTTCCCTCTATTCTTCTGCTACAACCTATGATAATGATAACAGAGAGCACATCGCCATACCTCACATACCTGTGGCCAACTTTGAGCTAAAACTTGCCTTCATCAATGTAAGACCCCTAACCTGTGTTTTGGGTTAACCATATTTGTTTTGCTTAAGTAAGTGCTTAAGAACCTTTCTCTAATCCTTTTAGATGATCTTAGAGCTTGTAGAGAGCTTAAGTTTCTAGTTTGAGCTTGTTGAAATGATGTTAGTGCTTTTTATGCTTATTTCGGGCTAAATTACAATATACCCATTTGTGAGCGTTATCTTGCAATTTGCCACCTATAGAGTGTTACTTCTCTCTCTTTTCTTCTTAAGAGAGAGTGTGGTTCTTTGGGGTGTATTTTTAGGGCCTTGGTTGAGTGAGGGCACCCCTAGTGGTGATTACCTTGACCATATGAACCTTATTAGAGGTGGTGACCCTTGTCTTGACCTTGAAAAAGTGTCTTGAGGGGGTGTCGCAGTCTAGACACTCCCCATTCTTAGTTTTGTCTTGAACAAGGTCGTTTTGGGTGTCTTGGGTTGAGATAGTTGTGTTCTTGTGGGATGTCTTGGCCTAGCTTGTTGGTGACCCTCTTGTCACGACCATGTTGTGTTTTGGAGTTTGTCTCGACCATGTGGTGGTCGCGACTGTGACCTATGTGTTGGGTGACCTAAGTGGTCAAGACCCAAGATAGTTTGTATCACCATCTCATGCATGTGTTTTTTAAGTGGTTGCATGTTAGTTTCTTGGGTGGACAAGTGTCCCTTTGGAGCCCTATCTTGTTGACACCTCATCTTTTACCCTCCTTCTCTCTTCATTTGCTTTATAAACCCTCCTATATCCATGCAAGCACTCTTTTCAAACATCTTCTTTCTCCTTCCTTGATTGGTCATCCTTGGAGCCTTAAGGAGCTAGAAGGGTTGATCCTTGGAGCTATGGTGATCGGATCCTTTGCATGTGGTGATCCTTGGTCATCTTCAACCTTGGTAAGTTTTTACCTTTCCTTGATGGTGTTTATTTTGATATCCTAACCCATCTTCTTCTCTTTTCTCGAACCTAGACCATGGATCCTCCATGTTGGTCGTCCTTTAGAAGTGAACCCCTCATCTCATAGACCATGTTTTGACAAGGTGGACCCAAGTGTGAGGAAGTTTTCTTCTCTCCTTCTCCTTTCTTCTCTTAGTTCGGCCTATAGCTTCTTGTCCTATTTTCTTAGGTTATCATTTGACCTAGGTGTTCTTCTTTTTGGAGGTGATCTTGTGGCCAAAGCAGTGATCCTTTTTGGAGCTTCCTTCCCTCTTTTGGAGCTTGTTTTGCTCTCTAAAGGAGGCAGGTTACATAACACTTTGCCCTCTCTATTATTTACATATTTCATACATGCATGTTACTATTTTCTCTCTCTAAAACATAACCCTAATGTGCTAAGAGATAATACCATGCTCTAGAACTTGTTTTATGGTAGTTAGCATGCTTAGATATCTTGTAATCTGAAACCCTAATTGATGGAACCTGATTTTAGTGTTTTAGCATAATGGTGGTTTTCTCCTATCCTTTGGCTTTGATTTTGGTTGCATGCGTGATACTCGTGTACCCTGATGTTCAATGGAGTATAAGTTCTATTTTGGAAGTGTTAAATAGGGTTTTATCCCTCCCGCATGAGGTGCTTTTCATGGTGGTTTCATTATATATACTCTAGGGTTTTTGGTGACCATTTGGTGTGAGGTTTCTTCTCCATGTACTTGATGGTTTCCATTTGTTTCATCTTTTGTTTTGGACATGGGAATCTCCTATTTTGATCATGGTTCATCCCTATTTTGGTGTTTTTCTCTTGCTTGAGTGGTAGCTTGACCTATGTGGTCGCTACACCATGTTTTAGTGGAGCTCGCGACACTTTGTGCTTGGTTTGGTTTTGGGTCGAGACATCACTCTAGTGATGGTCGTGACACTTAGCTCTAGGTTGGGTCACGACCTAGGTCTGGTTTTGGTCAAGATGTTCTTGGTTTGAGGTTGAGATGGATCCTTGTTGCTTGAGGTCGTGACACCATGTGTGTTGGTCACGATCGAGACACCTTGAGGAGTGGGTGGTCGCGACCCATGTATGGTGGATGGTCGCAACACATGGATGATGGATAGTCGATACATATGTATGATAGGTGGTTGAGACATATACTTGACTGCATTATCAACACATTTCTATGAGCCATGTATAGTGTTGTTTGAGTGGTTACTTTATCAACTCTAATCATGTTCCCTAACTCTTTTTTACTCCAAGAATGTGGAAAGTTATGTACCTAGGGTTTGGTGGTTGGATGCAACTCTAAAACCCTAATTAGTTATGGATGGAACTCTAACCCTAAATATGGACAATGTGATATGTCTACTTATCCTCCATGGAGTGGCTATTATGTTATGTTGTTTTCTTTCTCTTGTATATAAACCTCTAACCTTGCAGGTGATAAGTATGCCATAGCTTGTGTATATTGTGATGATGATCCTATGATACAACATGGTGATTATGCATAATGTTGAGTCAATATGTGGTGATGTACACGCATGGTTATATGTTTGGGTTTGATGACCTGATGATGGCATGATGTCTGTTATGAGGTGATAACCTCTAGTGATATGATTGAGGGATTGACGTTCCCCAATTATGTGACTCTGATGATGGCCTTGTAAATGGCATTGATAAAATGTTATGATGATGTGATGTTACTAGATCACACCTTGTATGTTTGACATCTTCTGGAGCTATACTATGCCCTTATTCTTGTAGAGTTTGTTTTAACTTTATATGTTGTAACTTGATTGATGCTAAAAGTCACCCAATTGGCTAACTAATCAAGTGAAACCCTAATCATGTAGGTGCCTTATGCCATAGATACTTTTCAGTGTTAACTCAAATTGCTAGATTGGTGAAATGAGTATAACTCGGAGCTCATATTTTTTAATATGTGGGGGTGCAAGTCGAGGTATCTCCTTGCATCCACAATTACCGGTTGTGTAAGATGACCATGTGTGAGCTGATCTTGTTGTGTTATGGATAGCCATGTGTGAGCCAATCCTTCTAATAAGAATGACAATGCATGAGCCTATTCTTATAGCAACATTACTTCTACCAAGGTGGTCTAGGTGTTTATATATGGATGGCCATGCATGAGATGATCCTTTTATTGACCATATGTCACTGTTTGTAGTTCACTGATATGTCTCTATGGTGTTTTCTCTTATGTTGACCAAGAGGTGTGGAGAGGTCGTGAATTTTGGCTCTTCCATTTGACCTTGTATGGCACTGATCTCGATTTAGTAGTAGCTGGTTGGATTTGGGTGGTACGAATCAAACCCTCGGGGCGATAATAAAAGATGTAACATATCTTTGTAGTGTATCCTATTTAGGGTCAAATACAAATAACATTGGTTGAACCCTTTGCCTTATCTTTTTACTGATTTCTTGAATTATAAGATGGTAATAGAAGTCAACTGTTATTCATATTCTTCATATTCCTTCTTAGAATATTAATTGTTCTATTGTTCAGTGATAACTGGCTAGTATTACTTAACATGTTCTATCGGTTGGATACATATCATTTAACGGAATCTGCTCAACCTGTGTAGTATGTTATCTGCTGCTTAGATTATGTGTACTTTTAATAGACATTGGCAGAGAGTTATATCTCTCGCTGGGACATTTGGTCTCATCTTGTGGATTTCCACATATTCTAGGTGGTCGAGCACGAGGAAGTAGAGATTGTGTTGTTGGTGCTGAGAAACAAGAGGACCAGTAGTTGTAAAAGGTTGGACATGTTGCTTGTGTATAGAAGTAGATTCCTATTAGTTGTCCATGTACACACATGTCCTTGGAGAGGTTTTTGTAGTATGTATCGACACGAGGTTTTGGCTTTATGCCCATTTTTGTATAGAGATAACATATATGTACATGAACATGTTATCGTGTACAACATGATGTGGCTTGAGAACCAGTGAACATTATCTTGTATAATGTTTTGGGCAAGTAATATGCAATACATGTGGCTTTTGTGGACTCATGTACAATATGTTTAAACTCCTATGGTTATATTAAAGTGATTTTAGTTTCCTATGTTATATAGTAACCTGGATGTTTAGTTTTATTTCTGCAGTTTGGTTTTGAGTAATCTCATTTATGGTGCATCGGTCGTCACAATCAACATCATTCAACAACAAACTTTTGAAGGAAATTCTTTTGATGAGAATTTGTACCATCACATAGATGCCTTCAAAAACCTTCGTGACACCCTTAATATAAATAAGATCCCTCAAGATGTCATCTACATAAATAGTTTTCATTTCTCTCAAAGAGACAAGGCCCTAGCATGGTACCTATCTGAAAAAGGGAACACCACCTAGCAACAATTATTTGAAGCCTTTGTGAACAAATTCTTTCCTATTGAGAAGACTATCAGATGCAAGCACAAAATCACCAGATTTAAGTAGAAGCCCACTGAAAACTTGTACGAGGCTTGGGAGAGATAACAAGAATATCTACGAGATTGCCCAAATCACAGCTACAATGAAGGCTTTCTCATAACAACCTTTTATGAAGGCCTTACTTCCACATAAAGGACATCTCTTAGTGCAGCAACAAGAAGTGATTTCATGAAACATGATGTCAAAACCACTGAGGATATCATTAACAATATGGAAACACTGCAAGCATGAATAGATTATGAGAGAGGTTATGTAGCAACAACATCTGCAACAAATACTTTTTTTGAGTCAAAGTTGCTTGAAAGTTTAAATAACAAACTTGAAAAGATGGCTACCAATGTATAGAACCTAAAAGAATCAAACTCTAGATACCGTGTTGAAGCAACAGTAAAACGTGTTACTTGTGGAGAAGTTGAGAATGACATAGATCATTGGATTTATACCCATGAGTGAGAAGACAATCAGATGATTCCAGTAGAGAATGTGTCTTATGTATATTACGAAAGACACAACCACCCAAGATTTTCCTATGGAAATTCCTATGTTGCAGAAAACTATTTCCAATTGAATCAAACATCACAATCAATAGGTATGGGACAAGCTATGGGATGAGGAAATCCTCTAGGGTTTCAACAAAGTAAACCCTGACAACAACAAGACAATTTCAAAGGGCAACCAAGGGGAGTTTGTTCCAACAATATCATAAATCCATAAGAGAGCTACATACCCTCACTGAATGATTAGAAGAATGCATGGTGAGTAATAGTAACCTAATGTTGAGCATGCAAGTGTAGTTGGGGAACGTGAATATCCAAATCAACAATCTGCAACAACATAGAAGGATGATTGACCATCAACTAGCCTTTATAGCAGCATTAATTAGAAGCCCAAGTGGGAAGTTTTGTTTGAGTACTGAATAAAACCCCAAGAGTGAAAGTGTGAGGATGACCACACTTTGACCTGGAAGAACTTCAGATGTACCACAAGTGATGATGAAATCAACAGTAATGATAGAGAAGTTTTTGCAACCAAGAAATCCTGAGGAGCAACCAAACCTATTCTGACCATCAGGATGCCTAAAGTTCCATTAGAAGAACCTTTTCCTCATTGCTTCATTAAGGCTCAACTCAAGAAAAGATACACCAAATTCCTGGACACCATCAAGAAAATACATTTGGACGTACCGCTTCTAAAGGTCATTGATGAGATGCCCCCTTATGCCAAGTTTCTAAAAGATCTTATCACGAGAAAGAGAAAGAGAGGATAGATAGTAACTATTTGCTTGGAAAGGATGGCATCTACCTTTTTTCAATATGTTATGCCAACCAAACAGAAAGACCCTAGAGTTTCACTATTCCCTTTCTCGTAGGGAATGGGGGCTAGCATAAGCCCCATGCCACATAGCCTAGCAACCAGACTGGGTCTGACTGACATTGTCCAATCAAATATGAGAATTCAGTTAGTCGATAACTCCTTCACCAAGTCAGTTGGTGTGATCCAAGATGTCCTTATTTGAGTTAGAAATGTATTTATCCTTTGTGACATTGTCATAATTAATGCAGTCGAAGACCATATGTGCCTGATGATATTTGAACAACCCTTCCTCTCTACACCTTGCACATTAATTGATGTTGTAGATGGTCTAATCACCATAAGAGTTGGTATTGAATCTATTGATTTCTATGTGCTAGATCACATGAATGACCCTTCTCTAATGGAAACAAGTTACTTTGCTAATTGTTATAGTCAATTGTGTGTTGAAATTCAAGAACACAATGTGATTTTAGATCCATTGATGTGACCACTCAACAATCCATATTTAGGGATTACTAATCCTTAAATCAAAGAAATCCCACCTTACTTGGAAGCCACTAAAGAAGAAAAATCTCAAGTACAAGGCTCCATTGAAACATCCAAGTATGTCTCCATTCAAAGAGAACCAAAGGACATTTCTACACCAAAGCATGTACCTTAGTTGAAACCCCTCAAAGAGGGTTTGAAGTATAGGTTTTTAGATCATGATAATAGGAGCCATGTGATAATAAATGTCCAACTATCTTTTGATCAATAGAAACAACTCATGTATGAACTCAAACTTTGACAAAAAGCCCTTGGTTACTCTATAGATGACATTAAGGGACTTAGTCCTGTAGTTTGCATGCATCGAATCAACTTGGAAGTCACTTATAAATGATGCTTTCAAGGTCAAAGAAATTTAAATGACATGATGTGTGAGGTTGTCCGCAAAGAGGTAAGTAAGCTCTATGACAGTGGAATCATTTATCCTTAAGCGACAATAACTGGGTCAGCCCAATGCATGTTGTACCAAAGAAAGGAGGCATGACAGTATTAAAAGGTGGGGATGGCAAGGAACTATCCACTCTCACAGTGACTGGTTAGCAAATGTGCATAAACTATAGATTTCTTAATGTCGTAACAAGAAAAGACACTTCCCTCTTCCTTTTATTAACCAAATCCTAAAGAGACTTGCGCATCACTCCCATTTGTACTATCTGGATGGGGTACTCTGGTTTCTACCAAGTCCTCAATCATCTTGATGACTAAGAGAAAATCACTTTCACTTTTTTTACTGAACATACGTGTTTCCACAAATGCCATTTGGCCTTTGCAATGCTCCAGCCACCTTTCAAAGGGGTATGTCAACCATCTTTTCAAACTTCATTGAAGAGATCATGGAAGTTTTTATGGATGACTTTTCTATATACGGGTCATTGTCCGAAGACTATCTAAAGAACTTATCCCTCATTCTCCAACGATGTGAGGAAAAACAACTGATCCTCAATTGGGAGAAATGCAATGTTATGGTCCGAGAAGGGATCATTCTCAGACACAAGGTGTCTAGAGTTGCACATGAAGTTGAAAAAAACAAAATGAAGCTATTTTAAAGCTTCCCCCACCTTCATCTATCTCCTCATCCAAAGTATTCTAAGACACACCATATATTACTGCCATATTCTCAAAGACTTCTCAAACATTTTCAAATCATTGTCTTGACTCCTAGTGAAAGACACACCTTTTATTTTAAATCATGAATGTCTTCAAGCCTTCCATACTCTAAAAGATGCCCTAACTTCTACACAATTATGCAAGCTCCATATTGGGATCTCTCTTTCGAGCTCATGTATGATGCAAGTGACAATTTCGTTGGAGTTGTCACATGGCAAAGAAGGATAAGAAACATCATGTGTATATTATGCCATCAGAACTCTTGATGAGGTACACATTAATTACACTACTAAAGAAAAGGAAATTCTCGAGATCATCTATTCCTTCGATAAGTTTGGGTCATATTTATTAGGTGGAAAAGTGACAGTCTACACCGATCATGGGTTAATCAAATATTTAATACAAAACGACACTAAGCATCATCTTCTAAGATGGGATCTCCTACTGTAGGAATTCGATCATGAAATTATTGATAATAAGGGATCTGAGAATGTGGTTGTGGATCATCTCTCCCGTATACAAGTTGAAGAAGACAATCCTCTCCCCATCAATGAATTTTACCAAGATGAGTGAATTCTATATATTCACACCATGGAACCGATAACACCATGGTACGTAGACTTCTGCAACTATCTCATCTGCCAATAGTTGTTGCCCGATATGACATATAACTAGAAGAATAAGCTCTTTTCATACTTGAAAAACTACTATTGGTATAACCCACTTCTATTTAGAAAGTGCATAGATAACGTCTATCCTTTATGTGTCTCCAATGATGAAGCCCAATCTATTATGGAGAAATGCCACATTGCTCCTTACGAAGGACATTTGGGCGCTGGAAAGATTGCTATGAAGATACTAAATTCAAGTTTCTACTGGCCAACTATTTTCAAAGATTCTCAAGCCTTAGTTAAGCAATGTGATGCATGTCAAAGAATCAGAAACATCGGCAATAGAAATGAGATGCCTATCGTCGACTGGATTGAAGTTAAAATATTTGAAATTTGGGGAATAGACTTTGTTGGACCTTCCCCACCTTCTTTTGTAAATAAATACATACTAGCCAGAGTTGATTATGTTTCTAAATGGGTGGAGGATATTCCCTCACCAACTTGTGGTTCCAAGACTATCATGCGTCTTTACAAAAATCATCTTTCTAAGATTAAGAGTCCCTAGGGCCGTCATAAGTGATAGTGGCTTGCAATTTATAGAAACATAGTCTAAGGCATTTTTGAAAAGAAATGGAGTAAAACATAAGATCTCTACTCCATACCATCCTCAAGTCGCTGATTAGATTGAAGTTTCAAATAGGCAAATCAAATAGATTCTTGATTAAACAATGGGAAGATCTAGAAAGGAATGGTCCTCCAAACTTGATGATAGTCTTTTGGTGTATCAAACTACTTATAAAACTCCCATCGATACCTCCCCTTATCGCCTCATCTTGGGCAAATCCTGCTATCATCCTCTGGAACTAGAACACAAAGCCTTTTGGGTGATTAAAAATCTCAACATGGATGCTAATATCACTAAGGATAAATGATTTCTTTAGTTATAGGGTTGGAAGAACTCCATTTACATGCCTATGAAAACACCATGATCTACAAGGAACACACTAAAATTTGGCATGATTACCATATTAAGAGAAAGGATGTTTCTAAAAGAGATAAAGTTCTTTTGTTCAATTCAACATTCAAACTCTTTCCAGGAAAGCTAAGCTCCTGTTGGTCAGGACCGTTTCACTATTATCACTATCTATCCTTCCAGAATGATGGATATCCATAGCGAGAAATATGTTACCTTTTTAGCCAACAAACATCGTTTGAAGCGCTACTATGAAGATGAAGTTATCACTAAGAAGGCAGACATGGATCTGTTTGAGGCACCTACCGAAGAATAAAAAACTCTATATTCAAGCTTAATGACTTTAAATGAAATGCTACTTGGGAGGCAACCCAACATTCTATCTTTTGTTTTTAGCATTTGTTTTATTTTGTCATTTTTGATTTCTTAGATAAACTTCCCTTGTAAATGTTTAGTTGACCAGATGGACAATTATTTCTCAAATGATGATTGGTCTATGATCCCTCAATAGGGATCCATCTACCTAAACTATGATATGCTTGTATTGACCTTTTTGAGGCATCAACAGTTTTCCCCATCGATGAGTTGTCGACATAGATATTGACCTTAACCCATTGACTTCTTGCCATGGCGACTGTCGACCTTTCCATTGATGAGACAACCCGATGATCTCAAATTTTATACCCATTTTCTTGATTATCCCACCGACTCTTGCCCTTCGCCTATAATTAGAAGCCCCCCTATAACTTTTCTTTCAATACATCCTCTTTAAAACGAAGCCCTGTGTAAGGACCCTAACTTGGGTTTTGGGCTAAACCTGTTTGTTTTGCTTAATTAAGTTGCTTATAACTTTAATTTAATCCTCTTAGGTATTTTGTTATCATGTGACATGTTTACGTTTCAAGATTGGTTCTATATGAATGTTGTTTGAGCAATGTTTGCTTATTTTGGACCAAAGTGCAATTTACCCAAGATGAAGGGTTATCTTGAAATATGTCACATGATGAGTGTGACCTTAGTGATTTAGTATCATAAAAGAGAGAATGATGCTATGGGGTGCTTTGTGAAAAGCCTAAGTTCCAAGTTGAGCTTGTACGTCTGATGCTTGTGCTTTATGTGCAAGTTTTAATGTAAATAGCAATTTACCTAAAGAGAGGGGTTAATATGCAATTTACCATCTCTAGAGTGTTCCTTCCCTCTCTTGGCATCATCTAGAGGAGATAGGAAGAGGTGGGCACCTTGTTTGGATCTTGGTTGTGTGGAAGCAACTTTGGTGATATATAGGATCCATGAGTGAGATGTGTTTTGCTCTTAGATGGGTTATCTCGGGTTAGAGAACCTTGGAGAGGCACTCTATTAGTTTGTGAAGTGTGTAGGGTTGTTCCTATTGGGTTGTGGGTGTATAGGGCTGTGCTCTATCGGTTTGTGAGTATGTTGGGTTTTGCCATGTCGTTTGTGAACGGTGTAGGGTTTTGGCATATCGGCCATGACCTGGTAGGAGACCTAGAAGGCGATATCTGGCCTAGACCTTATCACCATGCCTTGCATGTTGTTTCATGTGCCCATTTCTCATGGACAAGTGTCACCTAAGCTCCTAAGGTGATGACACATCTTTTTTGATCTCTCTTTCTTCCCTCAAGTATATAACCCCCTCCTTCTTCACACAAGTAAACCCTTTCATCCACTCTTGTTCTTCTCCTCTTGGTGGACGATATTGGAAGCTTAAGGATCTAGAGGAATCCCCATGGAGCTTGGGAGGTCGATTTCCTTGCTCATGGTGATTTCTTGTTCAACTTCCATATTGGTGAGTTATGTTTCTTTGATGGCTATTCCTTTGAGCTCTCTTCTTCATCTTCTTCTTCCTCTCTCGGTCATGGATCATACCTTGGATGAAGGTTGACTAGGATGTGGTTCTCTCTCCTTATTTCCTTTCTTCTTGAGATATCATAACCATGGAATCTTCTTCTTCTTTCTTGAGGTGATGTTGAGGTCGAGTTAGGACTCTTGACAGATCATCTTCAAGTTGAGGAATGTGTTCTTTGGAGCTTTGATCATAGAAGCTTGAACTCTAGATGGTGACCTTCTTGAGGCGGGTTATATAACTCTTAACCTCCTTTGTTATCATCACTCTTTATATGCTTAAGTTTTTCTTCATCTCTAGATTGTGTACCTCTTACATATTAGTAGTTAATGATTGTTTTGAGGACTATTCTGAAGAAGGAACTTTGTTTAAGTTGTTGCCCATGCCTTGTTCTTTCTTGCATTGTTAGTATATGGACTAGTGACTGAGTTCCTAAGGTTGAAAATGACTAAATCAACACTTAGGTGGTGAATAGTCACCATGACTTGTGATGCTTAAACCAACACAACATGTAACATGTCGTAATGACTTGGGAGTACTTAGGTCGATGTGTTTGGATGGATGCTAAACCGTTACGCCCTAAAGATCCCTAAACTGATATGATTGGTTAGGCTGACATGCCTTGATGAGGTGAACCCGTTATTCCCTAGAAGGTTCTTAAACTGATATGCTTTGAGGAGCTAACCCGTCATGCCCTAGAAGGGCATTAACCGATATGTTGTTAAACCAATAATGATGCTAGCTCGGCATGATCAAGAAGGGTTAGACTAGTGTGTCTTGCTAGTCCATCATAACCATGGTGGTTTTGTGTGAACTGGTCTATTTTGAGTGCTAACTGTAACGCCCTTGATGGTGCAAGAGGATGGCATGGCCTAACCCTAACCCTAAACAACTCGTCACACCAAGTGTTTCCCATCACCCTAAGTGCTACATGTCACACTAAGTGCTGCCAGTCATACCTAGTGTTGCCCTCCATACATCAAGTAGGGTGCTCGATACACCTTGTAGGTAGTTAACCCGATACTATGGGTGCTAAATTGATACACTTAAGGTAAGCTTGCCTGGCACACCTTGATATGGTGAGGCCGGTATAGGAAGATGATGAGACCGAGATCCTCCTAGCCATGAGAGACCGATACACCAAAGCTGACCCAAGAGGTTGCAAACTGATACACCCCTTGGGAGCTAAACTGATACACCACAAGAGGGTCCGAACCAGAACCGTGGATGAGCTAACCCAACACACCATGTTGTGGTCAAGTCGACACATGTTGATAAGATGAAATCGATATCACATGATGATGATTGAAGGGTATGTTTGAATACTCAACGATGTACACACATGAGCAATGCATGATATAGGAGAGTGTTGTTTTAGATAATGTATGATTCATCTTAATTACTTCTCCTAAACCTAGTATACCATAGAACGATGTTACTATGAGTGGTCCTTCCTTAACTATAGAGCTTAGCCCTAAAACTCTCCAACTATGTGGGAAGTAATGGATGAAGGGTTTAACGATTGAGTTTTCATATGATAACCTTGATCATGGAATAATATGACCCATGTCCTCATCTCAATGAAAGATTATAATCCATGTCAAGTATCAACTATATTTCCTTTTCATATAATCTTAACTTGTGGAGTAAGGTTAATGATACAACTATGTGAATATACATGAGGGTGGTGATAAGCCTTGTTGGGATAAAAGATGATAACATTTGAACTGAATCATATAAACAAGTATAATGATCTAGTAAGTGCCTTGTGGATAGTTTGAAGGGAATTATCTAGTTAGTTAACCTAAGGTTTGAATCCCCTTAGTATGATATGTGGTTAATGATTTGTAAGAAGTAATAACATATGGGTCACAAAATGATGAAACATTATAAATGGTGCATGGTCAACATGTTTACATAATGTAGGGTGTTGTAATACATATGTACATGTATGCTATGGTGATAGCTAGTGCTGATGATACAATGATCTAATTATATCTGGCTAATGTTGTTCAAAATAGATCAATTTTAGAAGGTGGGAATTGGTGTGATTAAGGGTTTGGTGATGTAACCATGATGTAAAATCCTAATCAGCTACATGTAAAGAGTATTGAACCTAATTCTAACGGTAGGTCATAATATTGAATAAGTATGAATGAGAAGCATGATATTGTTCTCTCTCTCTTAAATTACATGAATTTTTCCTAATGGGATAATTGGGTGTTATAACTTGTGAGTACTATGAGGATGGTTTAATAATATTAATCTTTGGCTATGAACCTCGGTAAGGGAATATGGGAGGTATGAATATGTGAATGTGCATACATGGTTACATTGACTAATTCTTAGCCTTATACACTTCAACTTAGGGGAGGTAGTGATTGTCAGATATTTGAGATAGAATGATGCTTGGGGACCTTATGTGAAATCGACATGAAGACTAACCCTAAATTAGAGATCTTATGATGCATTGCTTGCTTTAGTTAAAGGTGTTTAATATGTTTTAACATATTCTCTCTCTCTAAACATAATGGATAATGGTTTCTATGGGAAGTATATGTGATGTGGCATGAGTGATTTGACATGAGTAATATGTATGTGCTCAATGAGGCATGATGAGATAACCATGAATTACAAGTGTGATGTGATGGGTCTTAGGACCTAGCAAGGCTTAATGCCTAGTTGACGTAATATCCTCTGTTACTGAAATGAGGGATCGATATCCCATGATAGTATGTTGATGATGAAAGCCTTGTGGATGGTAGTGGTGCAGTGGTATGAGATGATGGGAATCACTTTGTAGTCTAAACAATGATATTTGTTGTTGTAATATTATGCCCCTTTCTTTTGAAGATTTTGTTTGTGGTTTGTATGTTGTAACTTGATTGATGCTAAAAGACACTTTAATTGGTCTAATTAATCAAGTGGGATATAATAATGTAGCCTGCCATGCGCCATAGATCCATTCAGTGTCAACATTTGATGGATGGTGAAACGAGTAACTCATACGGGAAACTCGGAGCGCATACTGTTGAGTATGCGGGGATAGCTTGGTACCCTAATATCAAGAAATTGAGGGTGACTATGGCCATGCGTGAGCCTCAGATCATGCCTTAGGATATGTGATACAGGATTGGCTGTGATCCATACCCTGGAAGTGTGGCTTCGGGCTATATCTCAGTGATGTTATGTTTACGAGTTTTCACAAGATTGGTTGCGGGCCATACCCTAGAAAAGTGCGATTGTGGGTTGTAGCTCAGTTTCACTAGATATGTGACTTGTACCAAGGTGGGATAGGTTTGCATAGCTGGACTATATGTCATTGGAAGCAGTTGACCCTTGATGTCACTTCATGTTCACTCGTACTGACCGAGGAAGGTGAGGTCATGGATTCTGACTCTTCCACTGGACCTTGTATTTCACCGATTTTGACTTAGCAGTCTCAGTTGGATTTAGGTGGTATGACTCAAATCCTCAGGGCATAATAAATACATAATTAGCCTAGTAGTGTACATGTTTATGATCAAACACGGAAACATTGAATGAGGCCTTGCCTTGTTTTTATACTGTTTAGTTTATAACAGTTATACATGTTCTTCATATTACTTTTTAAATAATTAATTGTGCTATTACTCATTGGCAAATGCATATTACTGCTCTATCTACTTCATCCATGAGATATATGTCATTCAATTAATCATGTCCAACATGCTCAGTATGATAGTCTATTTACCAATTTACTAGTCATAATAATAAAGTTGGCATGGAGAGTTATATCTCTTGCTGGGACTGTTGTCTCACCCAGTTGGTTAAAAATCTTTTAAGTAGACGTGCATGCCAAGCTAAAGATCGGGTAGCTGAGGATATAACATGAAGAAAACTACACATGGTGGATCATGGTATATGGATAGTGTCTAGTAATACAATCCTATGTGTCGTCCTTGTACACTTAGATCCTTGGGGGTATTCTCGACTTGTTTTGTAGTCTTGATGATCGACATGTGGTTTTTGGCTTTTATTCCTCTGGTGATATGTATATACATGTGGAAATGTTATCTTATGTAACAAGTTGATTGGAATACGAGGATGTAGCACCTTGAATATATGTTATGAAATGTAGGTATTGGCTCTTGTGTAATACTTCTCAGCTCCTGGTTCTTGTTGCAAATCGATTTAATTTCCTGTGATTTTTTATAATCCACTGTTTATGGTTAATTGTGGTTTAAGTTTTGAGTAATCTCACTTTGTGTGATAAAGGGTGTCACATTAAGTTGTATCAGAGCTCTAGGTTTGTTGAGTCTACAGGGACACTATGACTATGATTAGGATGGCATCTAAGATAAGAACATTATATAAAATATGGTGCATATTTCCTAATCTCAGTACTTGAGAAAGGTAAGTATGGAACTATTATATTGATTTCTCTTTGATTACTCTAATAAGGTAATCATTTTAGAACAATCTAAAGAGCATAAAAATCAAGAATCATGATGTTAATATCTCCATCATATTATAAAAAGAAATAAGAATTGCACCATAATTTACTAAAGCTTGAATGTTTGGCAATTAAAAGAGAAAGATACAGCTCCAGAAACCTAAATCTAAGTGTGAATATGATAAAAGACGTTCTTGAAGCTATAATTTCAAGAAATATATGAAGAAAAAAATAGATGAACTTGTGCTAATAAAGCAAGTCAAGGTGTAAAATTCACATAAGATGGAGAGAATCCATGAAACAAGGATGGAGTCAGAAGACAAATAAGAACGAATGGTAAATAAGGTGGAACCTGAGTTAATCTCATACCAACCCATGAATAGGAAAAGAAGTAAAGTGCAATCCTCATGATATGTGAAAGGAAACAAGGGAGATGATCCAAGATCAATAAAGAATATGTAAGGAATAATGATCATGTTCATGATGTAAAGATGAAAAATGTGGTAAAACAAGGAAATGTTCATGAACATTGTGGGCTCCTATCTCCAAACCACGAATTAATCCCGATTTAAACATGTACGGAAGCAATCGATAAACAGCGGAAGACAAAAATTACGGGAAATTAAAACTTTTTGAGACAAGAGCTTGAAACCACAAACCTTTTCCATAGAAAAAGGGTTTAACTGTTTACATCACTGACAAATTACTTCTTGAGTAATTATATACAATATGATACAAAACTTCTCAAGAATTCATACTCAAAACACTCCAGGACCTGAGAGTACAGAGGACACATAAGACTGACTCTATACTACACCATGAAGCAGGCTAGATCTCCACCTGAGATATTTACTGCTCCTGATGCTGCGGTTGCTGGGATTGGTCACCTGAGTTCTTGTTCCTCCGTCTTCGACGACCACCTAAAAAGTAGAAGTCTAAGGAGTGAGACAATTATACACAATTGCCCCAGCGAGAGTTATAACTCTCCACTAGAAGCTTTATAAGCAAAGCAGGGAATAACTAAAGCAATAAAAGCCTTCAAGATATTCACTAGCAGTTCTGATGATAAGCAAGAGTTCAATCAATATTAAAATATGAGAACATCTATGCTATTCAAGGTAACATCAATCAAATAACTCGTAGATAACTCTAACAGATATACTATGTTGTTGATTATGTTTTTCAAACATTATTGTTATGCCCTGTGGAGATGAGGTATACCACTCATACTCCAACCGACCACTGTTAAGTCGCCTCGGTATCATACTAGGTCATCGAAAGAGCCGGATTCTCATGACCTTCACCTTCCTCCGTCAGTTAGAGGATTGTTTGATAGACATCTGGCGGGATGTCCTTTATAATAGCTCTCCAGGGTAAACTGGACCTTCGCTATTGTTAGAGTTACAGTGGCATTCTGTACTCTCTTCGCTATCGGAAGATTTCTTGTTTATCTTTCACCGATACGGTGTTTGTGTCTTTAAGGGAGTGTAGGGATACATCTCACCTTTTGGACTTTGTGGTGGGGAATGATGGACTACATGAATCTACATCAAATCCTCTCACCCTTTCTCTATTAGTGAAGGTATGACGGACTACATGAATCTACATCAAATACCTACACTAGGATGTAAGGTTCTACACATCCATGTACCCCACATACTCAAAAGTATGTGATCCAGGAGTTCCCTGAGGAAAACCTGTTTCACCATCATTTAGACTCTGACAATGATGGATCTATGATCAGGGCTCTACATTTCACTTGATTAGTTAGGTTCATTCAGTATTCTTAACATCATACAAAAACATTAGCATCACAGCTATATATGAGAATACTAAAATGTAGCAGGCCTAACTCATTTCAATCACCAGTTCTCAGTTATCTCATCACAAGTCATCTGTCAAGCATGACCTTGATGGTGTTTATGGCTCCTACAGCCCATAAATCACAAAAGATGTCACTTAGTAGTGCATCAAGATGATTCACTATTCATAGAGCTTAAGACATGCTTCCAATGAATATAACATGGTATTCCATACCTGGGTGTGACCATCATCTCATAATAACCTGCATGGTTAATTCAACAGATAATAGTAAACAATTCAACAATTAGGATTTACTATTCATCTTTCAAGTCATCACCCTAAAATTAGGTTTACTATTCACCTCCATGGTGAATTGTACTCATTACATCATCATGTAAGAGAAACATCATCATTAAGGCTCTTAATTAAGATTAAGATCCATTAGATATCATAATTAGGGTTTCCATGACCTCACATAGGTGGGTCATTCCCTAATCATGCACATTCATCTTAATTGAAGTATCTCACTAGAGTTTCCACCTAAAAAGGGTACTTTCTCTCTCTAGGATACTTTCTCTCTCTAGAAATACTTTCTCACTCCTCTCACTAGTAGATGGTGGCAACACCACTCTAGATCAGGTTGAGATAAGTCTTTATTGACTATCATAAGCCAAAACATCAACATCATGTGATTAGGGTTTGATTAGAACAAGGTTTTACCACTTTAGACCCCTCAAGGGTATTTTGGTAATTTGCCACATGATCACCATCATGGGTTAACTCACTAATCACATAGTCCCTTAATGACCTAAGTTACCATTAGGGTTTTGATTGGATCATCATTGAGCTAATTACACCATCAAATGGTTAAGTACAAACCATCACCAATCTCCAAACAATTTCAACCTTCAAACGGTTTCAACCACCCAAACGGTCTTGAGACCGTTTGGAGGTGAAGACCGTTTGGAAGGGTTGACTTCCAAACTGTTTGGAGCTTCAATCGGTTTGAGACCGTTTGATCACACTAGCTTGAGATCGATTGGACCAAACGATCTTGAGGTCGTTTGAGCCCAAACGGTCTTGAGACCGTTTGGCCCCAAACGGTCTTGAGACCGTTTGGTCCAAATGGGCTCAAACCGTTTGGACCTCCAAAGGGGTTCAAAGGTCACCAATGTTCATGGATATGTGTGTTGAAGCCCTCAGTTGGCTAAAGCTATGCTAACCACTTATAAATTGAGTCAATTAGGGTTAGCCTTAACCACTTAGACATCCAATTGACCCTCAATTGCAAGCCAATTAGGGTTCAATCCTCCTCAATTAGGGTTTCAAATCGATTGGTCATCAATGTTCAACAATGTGAATCAATTCAAGGTTGAACCTATCAATTGACCTCCAATTGGGCTCAAACTTGGCCCAAACGGTCTTGAGGTCGTTTGGACATCATCCAAACGGTCTTGAGACCGTTTGCCCAAAGTTTGACCAAAATCCAAGTCGTTTTGACTAAGGTTGAAGTCCAATTAGGTCAAAATCAGCAATTTCCATCAATTCATCAATTTCCTACAATTGGACCCTCAAACCATTAGATTAACTCAACCCTAGACCTTCAAACGGTCTTGGGTTGTGCCCAAACGGTCTTAGGACCGTTTGGAGGAATCCTCAAACGGTCTTGAGACCGTTTGGGTCCTTCAACCCAAAACTCAACAAGATCTATATGTTAAATCAGCACTTTTTCACCCGATTAGGGTTTCATGTTGAAGTGCCTTCAACTCTCAATTGGTTAAGAATTAGACTTTGATTATTTGCAGAGATGAAATTAAATATATTAGGAACAGACCCTCAAACGGTCATCCCTTGGTCAACTCTTTCAAACGGTCTTGAGACCGTTTCAATCCAAACGGTCTTGCAAGACCGTTTGAGAGCAAACGGTTTGAAACCGTTTGAACCCAAACGGTTTGCAACCGTTTGGACCAAAAGGGTCCAAGTTCATTTGAAAAAGTAACATAGGGAATCACGGCCCTCTTCTTCAACATCTAGCAAGGTCGGTTTCTCCACTGATTTGCTTGCAAACGTGCAAGGAAGAAGGGAGGTAGAAGGAGAATTTACCAAGTAAATTGCAAGAATTAAACATGCATATAAAGCAAAGGTTTAGAGTTATAAAACCCGCCTAAAGGTTGATCTTAGAGCTCCAAGCCTTCAAGCTCCAAGCTTTAATGGCGTCCTTGAGCTTCCACAACTTGGTCAGAGGTGAATTCTCCAAGGAAACGTTGGTTTGATTGGCTAGAACAAGAAAACTTAGTAAGCTAACCACAAAACCAACCTTAGAAAGTGAATTCCTCCATGAATTCGGGCTGGAAGGTGGTGTTCTCTTACCTAGAACAGGTTGGTCGTCCCCCTGAGCTCCAGAGCTATCCTTGGTCGTTTGAGCAAGAAAGGAAGAGAAGTGAAGGAAAGAAAGTTCGTTCACTTAATTGTAAGGGAAAAGGGCTTATATACTTTAGCCTCTTTTACACCCTAAGGACCTCACAAGATTGGAAATCACATCTAGGTCCCTCCTTGCTCAAGGGCACGTCCAAACCTATCTATACTTGAGCAAATCTCATGAAATCTCAAGATCTAAGGGTAAAGGAAGCCAACCTACAACTAGGGTACCTCCATGAAAGGTTTCTATACCCAAATTAGGTGTCTTTTACCACAAAGATCACCTTTTCTCATCTGATCCATCTTTGATGTGCCCCCTTTCATCATTTCCACTCTAAATGATGACAAGAGTCTTAAAAGATGTTCTAGATATTAAGAAATACAAGTTGGACCCCTCAATTTGGGTAAATTGCACTTTACCCCAAATTAGGGTTTTCTAAGCATGGGGATTGCTTCCACAGCTATACCTTGGTGCTCAAGCTTGGGAAATCCCTCAAACTTTACCATAACCATCCTCATGATGTGTCAACATCAGAGATACATCTTATCTTGTGAATGTTGCAAGTTCAACCCTTAAACTGGGTAATTTGCACATAGGTCCCTGCATACAACACATTGCTACAACTTTATACAAAAAGGAGCAAAATTGAAAGTAAATGTTCCTGAGGAACTTAATTACATGCCAGGGAGTGTTCACAAGTATATTAATTACATATTTAGGCAAAACTTCCAGGGTTAGGTCATAACCCAGGTCAGGGGTGTTACAAATTCTTTACCCCTTCAAAAGGATTTCGTCCCCGAAATCGATAAAGCATATTATAAGAAAAGAGCAGGATATTTTCTTCTCATTTCATCTTCTAGTTCCCAAGTGGCTTCTTCAACACCATGATGGTTCCAGAGGACTTTTACAAGGCTTATATCCTTCTTCTTTAACTTTTTAGTTCTGTTATCGAGGATTGACATTGGTCCTTCCTCATACGTTATATCTTCATTCAATTCTACTTCCATAGGTTGTAGAACTGACTCGGTATCTGAATGACATTTCCTCAACATGGAAATGTGAAACACAGGGTGCAGCTTCTGCAACTCCTGAGGTAACTCTAGTTTATAGGCCACCTTTCCAACTCTTTCAACAATTGGATAAGGTCCCATAAATCTAGGAGCTAACTTTCCTTTCTTCCCAAAACGAAGGACTCCTTTCCAAGGCGAGACCTTGAGATACACTCTGTCTCCAACCTGGAACTCTAGGGGTCTACGACGTTTATCGGCATATGATTTCTGTCTATCCTGTGCAGTCTTAAGCTGTTGCTGTATTACTTTAATCCTTTCCGTAGTTTGCTGTACAAGATCAGGGCCTAGCAACTGGTGCTCACCAGTTTCATACCAACACAAGGGTGATCTACAACGTCTACCATATAAGGCTTCATATGGTGCCATATCAATGCTATGTTGATAGCTATTGTTATAGGCAAACTCTATCAAACTTAGATGTAGATCCCAACTCCCGGTAAACTGGAGAACACATGCTCTCAACAGATCTTCTAAGGTCTGTATAGTCCTTTCTGACTGTCCATTAGTCTGGGGATGAAAGGCTGTACTAAACCTTAGCTTGGTGCCTAGGGCTCTGTGTAACTGTTCCCAAAAGCGACTTGTAAACTGGGGACCTTTGTCAGAAACTATAGTGACAGGAACTCCGTGCAAATGCACTATCTCTTGAACATATAACTGGGATAACCTTTCGGCAGAATAGGTTGTTTTGACAGGTAAGAAATGTGCTGTCTTTGTCAACCTATCAACAACTACCCAAATGGAATCATGTCCTTTGTTTGTCCTGGGTAGGCCAACAACAAAGTCCATGGTCACATGGTCCCACTTCTACTGTGGTATGGGTAATGGTTGCATTGTTCCTGCAGGTTTCTGGTGCTCAGCCTTAACCTGCTGACACACCGGACACCTCAGAACAAACTCAGCTACATCCTTCTTCATTCCAGGCCACCAATACATATCTTTCAAGTTTCGATACATCTTGGTGCTCCCTGGATGCATAGCATACATTGAAGAATGAGCTTCTTCCAGGACTAACTTCCTTAGGTTATCCACATCTGGCACTATCATCCTTCTATGATAGCATGCCACCTGGTCTTCTGACTCATGGAAACCTTCTCGTTTCTCGTCACCAAACTCAGATCTAATTTGCTATACAAAAACATCTACTTGTTGTGCCTCCTTTACCTGCTCTCTTAAGGTAGGTTTAATCTGCATCTCAGCTAACAGACCAGCTAACAATGATGCCTTCAACTGCACATTGTCTTGCCTTAAAGAGATAAGCATATCTCTTCTAGAGCATACTAAGGAACTTAGTTGTGCTCTATCCATGGTTGATGTTGCTGATTTCCTACTCAAGGCATCAGCAACCACATTAGCTTTGCCCGGATGGTAATCAATTGTACAATCGTAGTCCTTGATTAACTCCATCCAGCGACGTTGCCTCATATTAAGCTCATGTTGAGTGAAGATGTACTTAAGGTTCTTATGGTCTGTGAAAATCTGGAAAGTTTCTCCGTAAAGATAATGTCTCCAGATTTTCAAGGCATGGACCACAGCAGCTAACTCTAGATCGTGTGTCGGATAATTCTCCTCGTGTTTCTTAAGCTGTCGAGAAGCAAAAGAAATCACTTGTTTATCCTGCATCAACACACATCCAAGTCCATTCTTGGAGGCATCACAAAAGATTATATATTCCTTTCCTTGCTTAGGTAACACAAGCACAGGTGCACTGGTTAACCTCTCCTTCAACAGCTGAAAGGACTGTTGACACTTATCACTCCAAGTAAAAAGAACATCCTTCCGGGTTAACTTGGTCAAAGGTAAGGCTATAGAACTGAAATTCTTAATAAACCTTCGATAATAGCCAGCTAACCCCAAGAAGCTTCTAATCTCTGTCGGTGTCTTCGGTTGTTCCCATTGCAGAACAGATTCTATCTTTGCAGGGTCAACACGAATTCCCGAGGCAGAAACCACATGTCCAAGGAAAGACACTTCAGATAACCAGAACTCACACTTGCTAAACTTAGCGTATAGCTTATGTTCTCTTAGCAAGGTCAAAGTCTGGCAAAGGTGCTGCTCATGCTGCTGAGCATCCTTACTATAAATCAGTATGTCATCTATGAAGACGACAACACACTGATCAAGAAAAGGTCGAAAGACTCTATTCATGAGTTCCATGAATGCAGCCGGTGCATTGGTTAGTCCAAATGACATAACCGTGAACTCATAGTGACCATATCTTGTCCTAAAGGCAAACTTGGATATGTCACTGTCCTTAATGCGGATTTGATGATATCCAGACCTTAAGTCTATCTTGGAAAAGACTGTTGCACCACGCAACTGGTCGAAAAGATCATCAATCCTCGGCAAAGGATACTTATTCTTTATTGTTACTTTATTGAGTTGTCTATAATCAATGCACAACCGCATCGATCCATCTTTCTTTTTAACAAACAAAACCGGAGCACCCCAAGGTGAGGTACTCGGTCGGATGAAACCCTTCTCAAGTAACTCTTGAAGCTGTTTCTTGAGTTCTACCATCTCAGCAGGCGCCATCCTATACGGAGTCTGGGCTATGGGTTTCGTATCTGGAACCAAATTGATCTCAAAATCAATTTCCCGGGGTGGTGGTATACCAGGAAGTTCTTCGGGAAACACATCCTCGAATTCCCTGACTATCGGAACTTCAGCATGGTTGGAACTCTCCTTGGTAACATCTACCACATGGGCCAAGAATGCGTAGCATCCTTGCCTCATCAACTTATCGGCAACCATAGCTGATACAAGACAGGTAGGCAGAATCTCTCTTTCACCTTGAAAGATCCATGTGTTGCTTTCATCAGCAAACACTGCCAGCTTGGACTCACAATCCAAGACAACTCGATACCTCTCCAAGGTATCCATCCCTAGGATTATATCAAATCCTTGCATATCAAGTGGTATAAGATCCACTTGAATGCGATGTTTAGAAAAGAAGAGTATGCAGGGAGAGCATACTTCTTTCAGAACAGCAGACCCACTCAACGGAGTCTCCAACAACAACCTATCTGCCCTATGACTGGTTGTCATATCGCAGATACGAATCACTCTTCGAGTGATGAAAGAGTGCGTAGCACCCGGGTCAATTAAAACAGATACTACACAAGATTTAGACATATCAGAATATAAAAGTTCCATCTGACCTGTCACTACTTGTGGATTGACCACTGCCTCTGGTGGGTTCATAGCATAGAACCTCGCCGTAGTCTGTTGTTGAGATGGTGCTGATGATCCAGCTTGAGACGCCTGCCCGCGTCCTCGACCCATACCTTGAGATTGTCCTCCCTGTGATCCCTGTTGTCCTTGTCTCGGAGGCTATGTCACACTGACAGGCCTAGATCGGCAGTCCTTCATCAAATGTCCCACTTTACCACAATTGTAGCAGCTTCTTCCTTGTGGTCTTTGTGGTCCAGTGGTGGACATTGATGCAGAACTCTGAGTCTCCCGAGGTGGTTGTCCTCTTCCTCTACCTCTACTTGGAGACCACTGAGTCTGAGAACTAGACCTAGATGGTGGAGGTTAGGTGCAGAGGATCTAGACTTCTTAATGTCCATAGATGAAGAACCCTGGAACTGTGGGTACCTCTTCTGTGTTTGCCTCTTCTCAACCACAGATCTCTCTATCCTTCGGACTGACTCAACGAAGGTAGAGAATCTCTCTCAGTTCTCTAAGGCAGACACTGGGGTAGTCATGTCAGCATTCAACCCCTTCTCAAACCTTCTAATTCTCTCTTCTTCTGTGGAAGCCATGTGCGGACAAAACCGCAGCAACTCCATGAACTTAGCTTCATACTCGCTAATGTTCATCATGCCCTGTCTCAGTCTCTCAAACTGAGAGATCTTCTCGTCTAGGAAGGTCTTCGGGAAATATCTTTGGACAAATTCCCGCCGAAAGTCTTCCCACGAGATCTCTATTCCAGGTCTCTTCTGCTCTTCCATGGTCCACCAGTGACCAGCACTTCCTTTGAGAAGATAGACAGCATGTCTAACCTTCTCAGCTTCAGGGGTATTGAGGATCCTGAAAGCCTTCTCCAGCTCTTTCAACCACAGATCAACATCTGCGGGGTCAGCAGTCCCATGGTACTCGGTAGCTCCGACACGACGTAGTCGTTCGAACGTCTTTCTGATACCTTGTCCCTCTGGTTGGACAGGTGCCCTAGGTGCAGGCATAGGCAACCTGTCGGTTATGTGTGTCATGGCAGTCATAAACTGCCCAAACATTGTCTGGACTGCTGGGTTACCCATGTCAGCTGGGTCAAACTGGGGTGGCTCTCTAGGTTGTTCTGGTACATGCTGTTCCACCTCTGGTACTCCTGCACCGCCTTGAGGTGTACTAGCACTACTTTCTTCCACATACTCATCATGTGGCTCTGACATCTTAAGTATCTTCTTCTCCTGAGGAGTAGAAGATTCTATTAGATAAGGAAGGAATACTAAAGATAGACTCGACTTCCTATGTCCTATGCCTCTGTAGACTCAGTGAACCTAGAGCTCTGATACCACTTAATTGTGGGCTCCGATCTCCAAACCACGAATTAATCCCGATTTAAACATGTGCGAAAGCAATCGATAAATAGCGGAAGACAAAAATCACGGGAAATTAAAACTTTTCGAGACAAGAGCTTGAAACCACAAACCTTTTCCATAGAAAAAGGGTTTAACTGTTTACATCACTGACAAATTACTTCTTGAGTAATTATATACAATATGATACAAAACTTCTCAAGAATTCATACTCAAAACACTCCAGGACCTGAGAGTACAGAGGACACATAAGACTGACTCTATACTACACCATGAAGCAGGCTAGATCTCCACCTGAGATATTTACTGCTCCTGATGCTGCGGTTGCTGGGATTGGTCACCTGAGTTCTTGTTCCTCCGTCTTCGACGACCACCTAAAAAGTAGAAGTCTAAGGAGTGAGACAATTATACACAATTGCCCCAGCGAGAGTTATAACTCTCCACTAGAAGCTTTATAAGCAAAGCAGGGAATAACTAAAGCAATAAAAGCCTTCAAGATATTCACTAGCAGTTCTGATGATAAGCAAGAGTTCAATCAATATTAAAATATGAGAACATCTATGCTATTCAAGGTAACATCAATCAAATAACTCGTAGATAACTCTAACAGATATACTATGTTGTTGATTATGTTTTTCAAACATTATTGTTATGCCCTGTGGAGATGAGGTATACCACTCATACTCCAACCGACCACTGTTAAGTCGCCTCGGTATCATACTAGGTCATCGAAAGAGCCGGATTCTCATGACCTTCACCTTCCTCCGTCAGTTAGAGGATTGTTTGATAGACATCTGGCGGGATGTCCTTTATAATAGCTCTCCAGGGTAAACTGGACCTTCGCTATTGTTAGAGTTACAGTGGCATTCTGTACTCTCTTCGCTATCGGAAGATTTCTTGTTTATCTTTCACCGATACGGTGTTTGTGTCTTTAAGGGAGTGTAGGGATACATCTCACCTTTTGGACTTTGTGGTGGGGAATGATGGACTACATGAATCTACATCAAATCCTCTCACCCTTTCTCTATTAGTGAAGGTATGACGGACTACATGAATCTACATCAAATACCTACACTAGGATGTAAGGTTCTACACATCCATGTACCCCACATACTCAAAAGTATGTGATCCAGGAGTTCCCTGAGGAAAACCTGTTTCACCATCATTTAGACTCTGACAATGATGGATCTATGATCAGGGCTCTACATTTCACTTGATTAGTTAGGTACATTCAGTATTCTTAACATCATACAAAAACATTAGCATCACAGCTATATATGAGAATACTAAAATGTAGCAGGCCTAACTCATTTCAATCACCAGTTCTCAGTTATCTCATCACAAGTCATCTGTCAAGCATGACCTTGATGGTGTTTATGGCTCCTACAGCCCATAAATCACAAAAGATGTCACTTAGTAGTGCATCAAGATGATTCACTATTCATACAGCTTAAGACATGCTTCCAATGAATATAACATGGTATTCCATACCTGGGTGTGACCATCATCTCATAATAACCTGCATGGTTAATTCAACAGATAATAGTAAACAATTCAACAATTAGGATTTACTATTCATCTTTCAAGTCATCACCCTAAAATTAGGTTTACTATTCACCTCCATGGTGAATTGTACTCATTACATCATCATGTAAGAGAAACATCATCATTAAGGCTCTTAATTAAGATTAATATCCATTAGATATCATAATTAGGGTTTCCATGACCTCACATAGGTGGGTCATTCCCTAATCATGCACATTCATCTTAATTGAAGTATCTCACTAGAGTTTCCACCTAAAAAGGGTACTTTCTCTCTCTAGAAATACTTTCTCACTCCTCTCACTAGTAGATGGTGGCAACACCACTCTAGATCAGGTTGAGATAAGTCTTTATTGACTATCATAAGCCAAAACATCAACATCATGTGATTAGGGTTTGATTAGAACAAGGTTTTACCCCTTTAGACCCCTCAAGGGTATTTTGGTAATTTGCCACATGATCACCATCATGGGTTAACTCACTAATCACATAGTCCCTTAATGACCTAAGTTACCATTAGGGTTTTGATTGGATCATCATTGAGCTAATTACACCATCAAATGGTTAAGTACAAACCATCACCAATCTCCAAACGGTTTCAACCTTCAAACGGTTTCAACCACCCAAACGGTCTTGAGACCGTTTGGCCCCAAACGGTCTTGAGACCGTTTGGAGGTGAAGACCGTTTGGAAGGGTTGACTTCCAAACCGTTTGGAGCTTCAATCGGTTTGAGACCGTTTGATCACACTAGCTTGAGATCGATTGGACCAAACGATCTTGAGGTCGTTTGAGCCCAAACGGTCTTGAGACCGTTTGGCCCCAAACGGTCTTGAGACCGTTTGGTCTCAAACAGTCTTGAGACCGTTTGGATCCAAACGGTCTTGAGACCGTTTGGTCCAAATGGGCTCAAACCGTTTGGACCTCCAAAGGGGTTCAAAGGTCACCAATGTTCATGGATATGTGTGTTGAAGCCCTCAGTTGGCTAAAGCTATGCTAACCACTTATAAATTGAGTCAATTAGGGTTAGCCTTAACCACTTAGACATCCAATTGACCCTCAATTGCAAGCCAATTAGGGTTCAATCCTCCTCAATTAGGGTTTCAAATCGATTGGTCATCAATGTTCAACAATGTGAATCAATTCAAGGTTGAACCTATCAATTGACCTCCAATTGGGCTCAAACTTGGCCCAAACGGTCTTTAGGTCGTTTGGACATCATCCAAACGGTCTTGAGACCGTTTGCTCAAAGTTTGACCAAAATCCAAGTCGTTTTGACTAAGGTTGAAGTCCAATTAGGTCAAAATCAGCAATTTCCATCAATTCATCAATTTCCTACAATTGGACCCTCAAACCATTAGATTAACTCAACCCTAGACCTTCAAACGGTCTTGGGTTGTGCCCAAACGGTCTTAGGACCGTTTGGAGGAATCCTCAAACGGTCTTGAGACCGTTTGGGTCCTTCAACACAAAACTCAACAAGATCTATATGTTAAATCAGCACTTTTTCACCCGATTAGGGTTTCATGTTGAAGTGCCTTCAACTCTCAATTGGTTAAGAATTAGACTTTGATTATTTGCAGAGATGAAATTAAATATATTAGGAACAGACCCTCAAACGGTCGTCCCTTGGTCAACTCTTTCAAATGGTCTTGAGACCGTTTCAATCCAAACGGTCTTGCAAGACCGTTTGAGAGCAAACAGTTTGAAACTGTTTGAACCCAAATGGTTTGCAACCGTTTGGACCAAAAGGGTCCAAGGTCGTTTGAAAAAGTAACATAGGGAATCACGCCCCTATTCTTCAACCTCTAGCAAGGTCGGTTTCTCCACTGATTTGCTTGCAAACGTGCAAGGAAGAAGGGAGGTAGAAGGAGAATTTACCAAGTAAATTGCAAGAATTAAACATGCATATAAAGCAAAGGTTTAGAGTTATAAAACCCGCCTAAAGGTTGATCTTAGAGCTCCAAGCTTTAATGGCGTCCTTGAGCTTCCACAACTTGGTCAGAGGTGAATTCTCCAAGGAAACGTTGGTTTGATTGGCTAGAACAAGAAAACTTAGTAAGCTAACCACAAAACCAACCTTAGAAAGTGAATTCCTCCATGAATTCGGGCTGGAAGGTGGTGTTCTCTTACCTAGAACAGGTTGGTCGTCCCCCTGAGCTCCAGAGCTATCCTTGGTCGTTTGAGCAAGAAAGGAAGAGAAGTGAAGGAAAGAAAGTTCGTTCACTTAATTGCAAGGGAAAATGGCTTATATACTTTAGCCTCTTTTACACCCTAAGGACCTCACAAGATTGGAAATCACATCTAGGTCCCTCCTTGCTCAAGGGCACGTACAAAACTATCTATCCTTGAGCAAATCTCATGAAATCTCAAGATCTAAGGGTAAAGGAAGCCAACCTACAACTAGGTACCTCCATGAAAGGTTTCTATACCCAAATTAGGTGTCTTTTACCACAAAGATCATCTTTTCTCATCTGATCCATCTTTGATGTGCCCCCTTTCATAATTTCCACTCTAAATGATGACAAGAGTCTTAAAAGATGTTCTAGATATTAAGAATTACAAGTTGGACCCCTCAATTTGGGTAAATTGCACTTTACCCCAAATTAGGGTTTTCTAAGCATGGGGATTGCTTCCACAGCTATACCTTGGTGCTCAAGCTTGGGAAATCCCTCAAACTTTACCATAACCATCCTCATGATGTTTCAACATCAGAGATACATCTTATCTTGTGAATTTTGCAAGTTCAACCCTTAAACTGGGTAATTTGCACATAGGTCCCTGCATACAACACATTGCTACAACTTTATACAAAAAGGAGCAAAATTGAAAGTAAATGTTCCTGAGGAACTTAATTACATGCCAGGGAGTGTTCACAAGTATATTAATTACATATTTAGGCAAAACTTCCAGGGTTAGGTCATAACCCAGGTCAGGGGTGTTACAAACATGATAAACAGTAACATAGAAGGGAGTAATGACATGTAATCATCTTTACAGTTCCTATGCTAATGGAAAGGAAACCTAGATGAGACAAGTTAAAAGGGCACATGAACAATTGAAAACCTATGAAATAATCAAAGGAAGTTGATAATCCCTTCACTTTGATAAGAAAACTCTGGGTGATGATGCAGTGATAAGAGGAATATGTTCCCTTGTGTTCAGTCCTTTCAAGGATGTGACAGTCAAGTGGGTCTTATGTCACTTGATGTGCATAGATTATAAGTGATATTAAGATGGATACTCTGATAAGTATTAGTCGGTCTTGGATTTTGTTCAAAGATAGGGATATCTGTGATAGGAGATGTTTGGAGGCAAAAGAAAGACCCTTCTGATATGTTTAGGTTTAGTAGTAGCAGTAGAGGAGCAGAGGATGGATGTGTTGAGGATGTGACTTTGGCACATATGATGGATACCAAGGTAAGGAATCCTAATATCCAAATAGTGCCAGTTGTGGGAAAGTGATAACATGTCACTTGAAAGGATGATTGGGTGTTTGGTTACCTAGAAAGGTTGACTTTGGATCAATCTAGTTACAAGTACCTAACCTATAGTATGAATACCACATGTTAGGGGTTTATGCTCCGCATAAATCTAACATCTATAAGTATGCATAAGTTTAAGAGACAGTTGCAAGATATGCTTGGGTAAAGTTTATCAGGCTGAGTATAATCCCGCAGGGTGCTCCTATCAGGCTTACAAGTAAGAAAAGTTCCAAGAAGATTGTGCTTTGGCTATAGATGGATAAGCAAGGTTTTCACTCCCTATATAGGTCAGTTAAGGTGACATATAATATCTTGAGTTACCTCTATGATAGTTTTTCTTGGATAAGTGGCCTCTTCTTATGACAGGAGGATGTACAACTGAGAATGTGTATGTTTGCAGGATAGTTAGCAAAAGTAAGACTAGTGTAGAGTCAATAGATCAGAGTGGCACATCAAAAGCATGATAAGTTTTGTATTTCTAGTCCTTCTTTGATAAAGGCATGCTAAGGATATGAGGAGGGTATGGTAGATTCCCAAAATATTATCATATTATGTTATTAGTTGAGAGGTTGATACATAAGAAATAGTTTACACCTGAGTTGGATAAGTATGTATAATGTTTCTATGTCCAAGGAAGTATCACCTGGCATATGGTTGACCCTGCAACCGATAATGGAGAGGATAAGTTGAGTATATGTGCTAACAGATCTTGTTTTGACCTTGGATGCAAGAAAAATGTGTTGGTTAAGCCTTGTGACATCACCCTGACATCAAGGAGCTATGTGGAAGTTTGAAGGTGCAATACATGAGTAGTATCCATCTCCTTTCGCCTGGGATTTCGGGGGCAAAATCCTCGTTAGGGGTTTATGACTTGTAAGGACCCTGACCTGGGTTTTGGGCTAACTGTATTTATTTTGCTTAAGTAAGTTGCTTAGAACTTTAATCTAATCCTCTAAGGTGTTTTTTTTATCATGTGACATGTTTATGTTTCAAGTTTGGTTATGTTTGAATGTTGTTTGAGAAATGTTGGCTTGTTTTGGACCAAAGTGCAATTTACCCAAGATGAAGGGTTATCTTGCAATATTTCACATGATGAGTGTGCCTTTAGTGATTTAGCATCATAAGAGAGAGAATGATGCTATGGGGCACTGTAACACTCAGGCCCACTGCCCAAGGCTCTAGTAGAGTTTCAGGAATGACGACTGTCCCCACAAACCACCACTAGCCTTAACTGTGTGCTTTTGTCCTCACTCACGCGCATGCCAGGATCAACTTCCCGACAAGTCACCCATCCCCGTACTAATCCAAGTTGAGCACGCTTAACTATCATTCCTTTTAAGATCCACTTATCTAAGGCCTCAAATCCTGGGATGTTACATGCACTTTGTGAAAAGCCTAATTTCTAAGTTGAGCTTGTATGTCTGATGCTTGTGCTTTATGTGCTAGTTTTGATGTAAATTACAATCTACCTAAAGTGAAGTGTTAATATGAAATTTACCATCTCTAGAGTGTTCCTTCCCTCTCTTGGCATCATATAGAGGAGAGAGGAAGAGGTGGGCACCTTGTTTGGATCTTGTTTGTGTGGAAGCATCTTTGGTGATGTATAAGATCCATGAGTGAGATGTGTTTTGCTCTTAGATGGGTTATCTCTGGTTAGAGAACCTAGGAGAGACCGTCTATCGATTTTTGAAGTGTGTAGGGTTGTGCATACCAGTTTGTGGGTGTGTAGGATTGTGCTCTATTAGTTTGTGAGTATGTTGGGTTTTGCCATATCATTTGTGAAGGGTGTAGGGTTTTGGCAAATCGGCCATGACCTTGGTAGGAGACCTAGAGGGTGAGATCTATCATGTACCTTATCACCATGCCTTTCAAGTTGTTGCATGTGCCCCTTTTCTCGTGGACAAGTGTCACATAAGTTCCTAAGGTGATGCACTTCTTCTTTGATCTCTCTTTCTTCCCTCAAGTATATAACCCCCTCCTTCTTCACACAAGTAAACACTTTCGTCCACTCTTGTTCTTCTCCTCTTGGTGGACGAGCTTGGAAGCCTAAGGAGATATAGGAAGCCCCATGGAGCTTGGGAGGTTGAGTTCCTTGCTCATGGTGATTTCTTGTTCAACTTCCATCTTGGTGAGTTATGTTTCTTTGATGGCTGTTCCTTTGAGTTCTCTTCTTCATCATCTTCTTCCTCTCTCAATCATGGATCATACATTGGATGAAGGTTTACTAGGACGTGGTTCTCTCTCCTTATTTCCTTTCTTCTTGAGATATCATAACCATGGCATCTTATTCTTCTTTCTTGAGGTGATGTTGATGTCGAATTAGGACTCTTGACGGATCATCTTCAAGTTGAGGAATGTGTGCTTTGGAGCTTTGATCATGGAAGCTTGAACTCTTGATGGAGACCTAGACGGGTTATATAACTCTTAACCTCCTTTTTAATTATCACTCTTTATATGCTTAAGTTGTTCTTCATCTCTAGATTGTGTACCCCTTACATGTTAGTAGTTAGTGATTGTTTTGAGGACTGTTCTGATGAAGGAACTTCGTTTAAGTTATTGACCATGCCTTGCTCTTTCTTGCATTGTTAGTAGATGGACTAGTGACCGATAACCCCCAATTAAGGGAGACCGAGAGGTCGAAGTCGTACCCATAACCTCCAGATCAAAGGTTCGGCAATTAACCAAGAATAATTATCAAATCTTAACATACTATATTGAAAAGCTGTAAGAAAAATGAACTTTGCATACCTTTTTGAAATTTTGGATTTCTAACTTCTATCCACTTAAGGATTCTATGCTAACTAATCCTCCTTGTATCTTTCTTCATGTATTTCACAATGTGACGATTTACTATTTGTCCTTTTGGCTTGTTCCTAAAATGCCGACAAACAAAACGTCGGTCAGCCGAAGCTGGTATGTGGGGGAAATAATAATCATGCAAATATCTATAACAATGTATCACATTCCATTATCATTTAACAAATAAATTTACGTTTTAAGTATAACTACGCAATCCATGTGTACCCTATCCCCTGCGTTGTCCCTGCAGTGGACCTGGATACTACCTCCCTTATGGTAGATTCCCATTTTACCCCTCATGACTTCACCTAATAGGTGAATCAATTTCTAGGGCTGAGTCACATGGCACTACCCGTAGGCAGCCCACTCCTTAACTCATGGTATGCTAAGAGTCTCATGGCACTACACATGTGTAGCCCAGTTTCTAACTCATGATACCCTATACCTTGCTCTAGGTTATCCTTAGCCTTTGCATAGCCACAGGGGTCGACTCAGATCTAGCTAGTTATACATGTATACTCATAGTGATAGCCATAGTCACTTTATAGTTGCATGAATTAAAACATCCAACAGTTATTTCATGCATTGAGGGAAACATCGATATAATCCTTGGAAAACTAATCGGTATAGTCATAAGCGTAACCACATACCTGATTTGATGAGTCATGCAGATTATTGAACATATACTTCATGTATATACAATCAAGCCAATCAACAGATCCAAGCAAGTAATTCAATCATCACATAATTCCTGAAAAGAATATGTACTCTATTTATTACACACTTTATCAAGAATCTACTTTATTGACTTGGATTCTCTTTCTAGGGTTTCTAATCCGCATTAAGGTTTCATTAATATTCATTAGGGTTTCTTAGATCAATTTCTCAAACTTTATCCCTTTTTGGATAACAAACCCTAAAATACTCTTTTCCATTTATGTAAACCCTAATTGCTCAAACTATTCATTTAATAGTCTTTTATACCCAGATTGACTTAGGATCATCACATCCCTATTTATTCATGAATTTGAATAATTAAACCAATTAAAAGATGTATTCTCTTAAAGTAGGGTTTTCAAGCTTATTAATGCATAATTATGCACGAAACCCTAGATTAAACCAATTATATAAAAAAGATCATCTTTTTAGATCCTATTTCCTCATTTATCAACAACAGGTTAATATTGGCTTAAATTATCCATTAAACAACATTAAATCCATCCACCACCAAATCTAACAGTTTTTCACTAATTAAATCATTAAAGATGATAGCTTTATGTATTTTTCAAATTTTAAGCATATTTATGTACATAATCTTCAAATTAAACTAATTACGTACAAAGATCATCTTTTTTTATCTTAATGTACCTTTTTACATTTAACAGGTTAACATCCACCCTAAAGATCCATTAAACCCTATTAAACACATTAATCATATCAAAATAGGGTTTCTTAATCTTTAATTCATTAAAGATGATGATTTACACTACATTTCGAACTATGATCAGATTCAGGCTATAAAACTATTTTTATTGGATTCCTCTCGTTCTCCTGATCAAAATTCATATATAACTTATTTTAATCCGAGTTACGAATCATGAGATATGATTTATACAAGAAAATTACCTCTCGGCCAATCAGATGGCGCCACGTCATCCTTTACCATGCAACGTTTGCTGGCTTGGAAACATAATCGAATAACTCCTTTACCCTCGTGTAAGTTGTTGGCTTTTGAATACCCGGAGGGGTAAAATGGTCCAAAGCCCCGAGCTCTTTCTTCCTCCTCTCGACGGCGCGCGCTGCCGCCCTAGCAGGCCTTGCGCAGCTCTTTCTTTGCACCTGGGCCCTCGACGGCCTTCGGGGACAAGTCACCTACCCTCGTCGGGCCTCCTCGCAGGTGGGGCCACTTTGGGTTTGGCCACCACATTCGAGAATAGGCTCTGCAATCCCGCGGCACAGAACCTTGCTGCAGCCGTGCTGCATGTGTGCGGTAGGTGTCCAGGTGAAGCCCGACGCTCCAAGACACTCACAGATCACCCACTGGTCATCGTCATTCATCATGCCTTCTTCAATATGGCTCCACGTCCTTCCATTGCTCTAGAGAACTCACCATCCGTGGTCTAGGGTTAGCATGGAAGGAATAAGAAGAAGAGGTTAGGGAAACGTGGGATTCTCTTTCTCCTCAGAACTAGGGCTCTACCCCTTATATAGGGGTGAGAAACAAAGCCCTAGATAGGCTTATACTCGACCCAATGAGTCCTCTTCAAAAGGAATCATATTCCTTTTAGGAGAAGTATCCTTTTGTTTTTCTCTATTATTTGAATATATAAGAAATAAGAAATTCCTCTTTCTTATCCTCTTTATTCTTGCTCTTCAAACCTTAGGCACGAAATATCTATTTTCCTTTAACAGAAATTAGCTTCTTTTTAGTAATACCACACAATACATTAATTGTATACTCACATTATCTTCATATTTTCTATTATGGGTATTTTCTCTTTCCTCTTTTATTCATTGGGCTCCTTGGACCCCAAGGAATTCTAATAATTCAAAATTCTTTCTATTGGATACTTATTATCCTTTTAGATGCATCATCATGCACTATTTCACATTATCTTGTTTATTTCTCATTCAAATATCTCTTTTTGAGGATTTCTTTGTATTTCTCTTTTGTTTTCCTTATTGACATTCCTTTTAATATTAGCAACCTCATGGATACGAAATTTCACCAAGAAATCTCATTTATGCCTCTTTCCACTCATTTTCCACATTTTATCATTCTTTTCAATTTCTTTCTTAATAAAGAAAATACATAATTAATCTTTTCTTTTCTTATTGCTTTCTTTATGCAACTTTGGACTCCTTGGAACCCAAGGAACCCAAGAGGCACGAAATCCTCTTTGGATGTGCCTTCTAGAGGTTTCTACATATTTCTTTTCTCAAATATTCAATTATTCATTCACTAATTGAATTTTCTTTGTTATTTCCTTGTTATTGGGCCCAATAGCCACTAAAGCCCATAACCCAAACATCAAGTCTATTGTAAACGAAATCCATGTATTCAAAACAAATTATACCATTCTTTGTTCAATTATCTTTAATATGAGAAATTACATTTCTCACCAGATGATCCCAAAAATCGGGGTTGTAACATCCTTCCCCTCTTATAGGAATTTTATCCTCAAAATTCTATAAATCAAACAAACAAACAAACAATTCAGGATAAGACTTTTCCATGTCCAGCATTGGCCCCTATGTGGCTTTACCGTACTCATGGCGCTTCCACAGAACCTTTAGCATCACATATTCTTTTCTATGAGTTCTTTTATCCCGACGTCTATAAACTGCACATGTGACTCAGGCCATGTTAGCCTCCCTTGGGGCTCACTAGGTTCATTGCTCAGCACATGGTCGGGTACTTCACATAGTGCTCTAAATTGGACACATGGAACTCATCACACATTACTTTATCCTGAGGGGTAAGGTCAATCTTAACCTTCTCCACCAAACCATATCAAAAGAACCCATGCATCGGGGACTCAGCTCTCTTAGCTATAACTTAGAGGGGTCGGATTTTCACATATTCTTCCACAGTAACTTGTATGTCAGTCTACCTTGCATCTGCTGACGACTCTCATCATCTCTTGGCTCCTTTCAGCCCTTACACAATCAAAGTGACTTCATCTACACGCACTGTGGTCCCTTTTCTAACCATCATGTGGCCCTTTTCTAACCATCATGTGGTCCTTACACCAACATCACCTTACTGAAGTGGTGACCGACACAACCTCCCTTACATAGCTTCTTATAAAACCCGATACTAGCTATGGTGGTCATTGTCACAACTTTCATAGGACAAGAACTGTCTCTAGCTATCACCCTGAACGAGCACCTATGCTCTCATCAGACCCTTTAGTCTGGATCATGCTAACCATTAATTAGGGTGATGAACTATACTAACATCGAGTTTTCCTTGTACTTACTTCCACTTTATGGAAGTGAACCTTTAGATCAAACTCAAGAACCTTTGAACTTGCATCCTGGTGTAGTTGAGCCATCTCTCTCATGGGTAGTTCAACCAGATCGGTCCCTTGACAGAACTCTTTCTTTCTTACGTCATCTAGGTAAGGCGATCTACCATAACCCATATTGCATCTCGACCTTCATTGGTCTAGGGAAGACCTATCACAACATCCATAGTGATGAACTCCCATTTCCTCTCAGGGACTCTTTTGTCCTTTATATCGATACACTGGGTTACTGGCATTCGTCCTTTACCTCCTGGCTTGCATGGCCATAACCCACATGTAACTTCATCTTAAGCATCCAAAGTGCTATTGCCATTTACCACAGTGTATGGTGATCTTCAATCATGATTTCCTGTATGTCATGATTCCTCAAGATCAATTCCTCCGAAACCCTAAACCACTCTAATCGGGGTTTCATCACCTTCTTCTCCAAAGAAGTGCATCGGAGGTTCTACCACCATCCTTTCATTGCATCAAGGACTAGACTGGCTAACCAAACAACCCTTAACTTTTCAACGTATCTTGTTACATCTGAGTGTTATCCAAACACCTCTCCTTTCCAAACTTAGGGTTAGCCAAACAACCTCTTCGAGCTTCTAGCCAAACTAGTCAGATACATCTCAACTAGAGCATCCATTTCCACTTCACATCCTTAGGTAACATGGAAGACATACACTTCCATGTATTACACTTATCATATTACCCCAAACTCTATGTCTATCTCCATTAAGAACACTCTCTGATTTCATCATCACGGTGATCAAAACTCAACCTTGTATAACTTGTAAGCTCTACATAGCTCATGATAAAAACTTCCTCATAAGGTGACTAACTCATTCCTCTTAGTGTTTGCAAACCATCCATGTATCATTCACTTTACCAGGGTAGGTTATCTTCTCTATCCCCATTTCTCGTGGCAACGTTCCAACCTACATCATCTCCTATCCTTGGTGTATGACATGCGTAATGTCCTATCTATCACCCCCATAACAAGAGTAAATAAGCATTTGGCTGCAGTCCAAATATAGAGTTCTTCCTGTTCCAAGAGTAGAGATGGTACATCCCACCTCGCCAGTACACCTTTAAATCTAAGTTGCAACGTGCCACATATGTCTCTACATCACAGACATCATGATATCAAACTAGTCTTAAACCTACTGAGGTTTATATCCTTGGTCATCTCCTCTAGGTCTATAGGGTACCGACTCTTTTAGGGTCATCCCTCTTCCCTCATGCATCAAGAGAGTGCCCTACTCATCTGCCCTTTGGGTCCCATGAGTTCATGAAGGTGATCAATCTCCTACCCATGACCCTCAGACAACGATAGTTGTTACCTCCCGACCCTATGGTCCTGTGCAACTGGGGAATTAGGCAACTCCTACATTCATCGGTCTTATCCCTACCTGACCCTAGGTTAGACTTAGGATTATCCATTATAGTACATGTTCACTTAGAACCTTACCCAAGTCTTCATCATCTCTCTTTCTGCATTCATGGGTTGGCTTTCATCCTTTCATAGGCAACCTGCCTACCTTGGTCGAGCCCCATACCGGTTACCTCCATGGTAACACATTCATATGCAATTAGAGATGGATATCTATGGGTCTACAGGTTCATTCTCATACCATGTTCTTTTCACTTAGCTTCACAAGATCCTATGAGACCTCTTCAGTTTACCTTAAACCAACAAAACTGATATACACCCTACCATAGGGGTCCCTCTCCCAGGATGGGAGGAAAACTATCTCTTGACAACAAGGTTGCAAAAGCTCTTAGGTCTAGGGTTTACATCCACATGAGCCTACTTAACCCTAGTAAGCTATTAAGGCATAAGCAGATCACCCACTGAACCATGCTAGGTCATTCTTATCCTCTTTCCTCTATGCCGGATCAAGATTATACTTTCCCGTATCATCAACTTTACTGTGAGGAATTCATCAATCATACCTTTAAACCTAAGGGTGTTTCATTTTCCATTATGCATGAGGAGTACCGTGCTCGAAGTTATAGCAACTAAATCCTCATCATGAGCATTAGGTATACCACTTCCCCTCTTAGGCCTAGGAACCCTAGGTTCACTTTTAGGTGTCCAACTGCATGTTCTATCTCTTAACCATGAATCAAGCTTGCAATAGGCATAACATGCACTTCCTATCATCCTTCAACTCGAGAAACACTTAGGGTTGGATCTTCCTCAAGGACAAACCATAAGGTACAAGGCCTCATAACCTGTTACTAAACCTTTCTAGGTCTAAGGAACTCTTCTTCCTACCTCGGAAGGTAAACACCTATACCGTAGGCACATAGGTGCCCGAAGCTTCATCTTCTCTCTCTCTAGGGTTTGGTCCCTCTAAAGGAAACCAAGACATCATCAACTTCTAGGGATCGATCATGAGGAAACCACTATCATCCATTATTCCTCACATCTCGGGGTTTTAGGCTTCCAACCTTCTTGTTGGGTTTCCTGCTCTCTCTAGAGATAACCCTACATCCAACCTCGCCATTAGAGGTCCTATCTTTGTGAAGGGTCAACCTCAAAAGCATGCCCCTAGCTAGATGAAGCCTATGGTCAACTTATGTTTGCTCAAGGTTATCCATAACCCATTATACTTATCACATAAGCTATCCATCAAACCTCCTCGGCCAGGGTTTAAACCTATTGCTCGCACCACTGATGCCTACTGGGTATGCCATGCTCATATCAACTCGTGGGGTTTCCATGGGTTCTTCTCTATCCTTATTAAGGAAGGAGCTATCCTTCATCCTGACCTACATGACCCTTCCCAGGGTTGAGTTTCCAAAGGTGCTAAGTCACCCATGGATCATATGGCATCCCAAAGGCATGCCCTTTCAAACACCTGGTCCAACTCATCTCTCTCTCTAACCTTCACTTAGGGTTAGGGTTAGCATCATCCTCAGAGGATGTGACAGGTCTCTACTTGCAATGGAGATCTCCATCTCCAAGACTAACTTATCCTCCTGACAAGAAGGTCTAGCCTCAGGTCTCTTCTGAGGACATGACAACTTATGTCATACAACCTAAGCATGTATTTATTATTTATTTTATGCTTAATCTATTAAGCTTATGTCCATGACATCTTATTTACACGCCTTTCATTAATCAGGTGGAGGATTCCTTAAACCTTATTAACCTTACCCATACCTCAAGAGGGTGAGGAGAAGAAAGAAAACCCTAATCCTTTAGGTCCTTAATAGAATTTGTGATGAGAAGGGATGAATAAGATGAGAAAATCCTAAAGGTGTCTTATTTTGATTCATACCCTAAGACTTTGGCCAGGCAGTCACACGAATCCGGGAGTCCTCGTATTCCGACTAGCGGTACGGAGGAAAATATTGCCAGCCCCCGGTCATGATCCTTTTCTAGACACCTCCGTCTTTTGGATAATCCTCTAATAACTCCCTTGGGTTCTATGGAGTTTGTAAAATTTAATAATTATTAATGGTTAAGTGAGGAACCTACGCTCTGATACCAAATGTTACGACCCCACCTCCCGATAACCCCCAATTAAGGGAGACCGAGAGGTCGAAGCCGTACCCATAACCTCCGGATCAAAGGTTCGGCAATTAACCAAGAATAATTATCAAATTTTAACATACTATACTGAAAAGCTGTAAGAAAAATGAACTTTGTATACCTTTTTGAAATTTTGGATTTCTAACTTCTATCCACTTAAGGATTCTACGCTAACTAATCCTCCTTGTATCTTTCTTCATGTATTTCACAATGTGACGATTTACTATTTGTCCTTTTGGCTTGTTCCTAAAACGCTGACAAACAAAACGTCGGTCAGCCGAAGCTGGTATGTGGGGGAAACAATAATCATGCAAATATCTATAACAATGTATCACATTTCATTATCATTTAACAAACAAATTTACGTTTTAAGTATAACTACGCGATCCATGTGTACCCCATCCCCTGCGCTGTCCCTGCAGTGGACCTGGATACTACCTCCCTTATGGTAGATTCCCATTTTACCCCTCATGACTTCACCTAATAGGTGAATCAATTTCTAGGGCTGAGTCACATGGCACTACCCGTAGGCAGCCCACTCCTTAACTCATGGTATGCTAAGAGTCTCATGGCACTACACATGTGTAGCCCAGTTTCTAACTCATGATACCCTAGACCTTGCTCTAGGTTATCCTTAGCCTTTGCATAGCCACAGGGGTGGACTCAGATCTAGCTAGTTATACATGTATACTCATAGTGATAGCCATAGTCACTTTATAGTTGCATGAATTAAAACATCCAACAGTTATTTCATGCATTGAGGGAAACGTCGATACAATCCTCAAAAAACTAATCGGTATAGTCATAAACGTAACCACATACCTGATTTGATGAGTCATGCAGATTATTGAACATATACTTCATGTATATACAATCAAGCCTATCAAAAGATCCAAGCAAGTAATTCAATCATCACATAATTCCTGAAAAGAATATGTACTCTATTTATTACACACTTTATCAAGAATCTACTTTATTGAATTGGATTCTCTTTCTAGGGTTTCTAATCCGCATTAAGGTTTCATTAATATTCATTAGGGTTTCTTAGATCAATTTCTCAAACTTTATCCCTTTTTGGATAACAAACCCTAAAATACTCTTTTCCATTTATGTAAACCCTAATTGCTCAAACTATTCATTTAATAGTCTTTTATACCCAGATTGACTTAGGATCATCACATCCCTATTTATTCATGGATTTGAACAATTAAACCAATTAAAAGATATATTCTCTTAAAGTAGGGTTTTCAAGCTCATTAATGCATAATTATGCACGAAACCCTAGATTAAACCAATTATATAAAAAGATCATCTCTTTAGATCCTATTTCCTTGTTTATCAACAACAAGTTAATATTGGCTTAAATTATCCATTAAACAACATTAAATCCATCCATCATCAAATCTAACGATTTTTCACTGATTAAATCATTAAAGATGATAGCTTTATGTACTTTTCAATTTTTAAGCATATTTATGTACATAATCTTCAAATTAAACTAATTAATTACAAAGATCATCCTTTTCGATATTAATGTACCTTTTTACATTTAACAGGTTAACATCAACCCTAAAGATCCATTAAACCCTATTAAACACATTAATCATATCAAAATAGGGTTTCTTAATCTTTAATTCATTAAATATGATGATTTACACTATATTTAGAACTATGATCAGATTCAAGCTATAAAACTATTTTTATTGGATTCGTCTCGTTCTCTTGGTCAAAATTGATATATAACTTATTTTAATCCGAGTTACGAATCATGAGATATGATTTATACAAGAAAATTACCTCTCGACCAATCAGATGGCGCCACGTCATCCTTTACCATGCAACGTTTGCTGGCTTGGAAACATAACCGAAATACTCCTTTACCCTCACGCAAGTTGTTGGCTTTTGAATACCCGGAGGGGTAAAACGGTCCAAAGCCCCGAGCTCCTTCTTCCTCCTCTCGACGGCGCGCGCTGCCGCCCTAGCAGGCCTTGCGCAGCTCTTTCTTCGCACATGTGCCCTCGACGGCCTTCGGGGACAAGTCCCCTACCCTCGTCGGGCCTCCTCGCAGGTGGGGCCACCTTGGGTTTGGCCGCCACGGCCGAGAATAGGCTCTGCAATCCCGCGGCACAGAACCTTGCTGTAGCTGTGCTGCAGGTGTGCTGTAGGTGTCCAGGTGAAGCCCGACACTCCAAGACGCTCACGGATCACCCACTGGTCATCGCCGTTCATCAAGCCTTCTTCAATATGGCTCCACGTCCTTCCATTGCTCCAGAGAACTCACCATCTGTGGTCTAGGGTTAGCATGGAATGAATAATAATAAGAGGTTAGGGAAACGTGGGATTCTCTTTCTCCTCAGAACTAGGGCTCTACCCCTTATATAGGGGTGAGAAACGAAGCCCTAGATAGGCTTATACTCGACCCAATGAGTCCTATTCAAAAGGAATCATATTCCTTTTAGGAGAAGTATCCTTTTGTTTTGCTCTATTATTTGAATATATAAGAAATAAGAAATTCCTCTTTCTTATCCTCTTTATTCTTGCTCTTCAAACCTTAGGCACGAAATATCTATTTTCCTTTAACATAAATTACCTTCTTTTTAGTAATACCACACAATACATTAATTGTATACTCACATTATCTTCATATTTTCTGTTATGGGTATTTTCTCTTTCCTCTTTTATTCATTGGGCTCCTTGGATCCCAAGGAATTCTAATAATTCGAAATTCTTTTTATTGGATACTTATTATCCTTCTAGATGCATCATCATGCACTATTTCACATTATCTTGTTTATTTCTCATTCAAATATCTCTTTTTGAGGATTTCTTTGTATTTCTCTTTTGTTTTCCTTATTGACATTCCTTTTAATATTAGCAACCTCATGGATATGAAATTTCACCAAGAAATCTCATTTATGCCTCTTTCCACTCATTTTCCACATTTTATCATTCTTTTCAATTTCTTTCTTAATAAAGAAAATACATAATTAATCTTTTCTTTTCTTATTGCTTTCTTTATGCAACTTTGGACTCCTTGGAACCCAAGGAGCCCAAGAGGCACTAAATCCTCTTTGGATGTGCCTTCTAGAGGTTTCTACATATTTCTTTTCTCAAATATTCAATTATTCGTTCACTAATTGAATTTTCTTTGTTATTTCCTTGTTATTGGGCCCAATAGCCACTAAAGCCCATAACCCAAACATCAAGGCTATTGTAAACGAAATCCATGTATTCAAAACAAATTATACCATTCTTTGTTCAATTATCTTTAATATGAGAAATTACATTTCTCACCAGATGATCCCAAAAATCGGGGTTGTAACAATCGCCCCTTCTCTCTCTCTTCCATCAAGCGTGGTCCGAATGCCTAAAAAACATGCAAATAATGTCCATAAGTGTATTTTATACAAATAAGCATATTAGGGGGAATGCCATGCAATATAACATGTATAGATGTGATTGAAGAGCAAAAAGACACAAGATTAAGCCCTAAAATAGGGCTGAATCAGTCATCATGGCTCATAATGCTTAAACCGACACAACATGTAACAAGTCATCATGACTTGGGAGTACTTAGGCCACGTTTGGCTGGATGTTAAACTATCACGCCCTAGAGATCCCTAAACTAATATGATTGGTTAGGCCGACATGTCTTGATGAGGTTAACTCGTTATGCCCCAGAAGGTGCTTAAATCGATTTGCTTTGAGGAGCTAACTGATAATGCCCTAGAGGGGCTTAAACTGATATGTTGTTAAACTGATAGTGATGCTAGCTCGACATGATCAAGAAGGGTTAGACTAGTGTGTCTTGCTAGCCCATCATGAACAAGGTGGTTTTGTGTGAATTGGTCTATTTTGAGTAACCGTGATGCCCTTGATGGTGCAAGAGGCCAGCATGACCTAACCCTAAACCTAAACAATCTGTCACACCAAGTGTTGCCTGTCACCCTAAGTCCTACCCATCACACTAAGTGTTGCCCATCACACCTAGTGTTGCCCTCCATACTTCAAGTAGGGTGCCCGATACACCTTGTAGGTATCTATCCCAATACCATGGGTGCTAAATTGATACACCTAAGGTAAGCTTTCCCAACACACCTTGATATGGTCAAGCCGATAGAGGAGGATGATGAGACCAAGATCCTCCTAGCCATGAGAGATTTATACACCAAAGCTGACCCAAGAGGTTGCAAACCAATAAACCCCTTGAGAGCTAAATCGATACACCACAAGAGGGTCTGAACTGATACCTTGGATGAGCTAACCTGACACACCATGATGTGGTCAAGCTGACACATGTTGATGAGGTGAAACCGATATCACATGATGAGGATTGAAGGGTATGTTTGAATACTCAATGATGTACACACATGGGCAATGCATGCTATAGGAGAGTGTTGTTTTACATATTGTATGATTCACGTTAATTGCATCTCCTAAACCTATTGTACCATAGAATGATGTTACTATGAGTGGTACTTACTTAACTAAAGAGCTTAGACCTAAAACTCTCCAACTATGTGGAAAGTAATGGATGAAGGATTCAATGGTTGAGTTTCCATATGATAACCTTAATCATGGAATAATATGACCCATGTGCTCATCTTAATGAAAGATTATAATCCATGGCAAGTGTCAACTATATTTCCTTTTCATATAATCTTAACTTGTGGAGTAAGGCTAATGATAAAACTATGTGAGTATACACGAGGTGGTGATAAGCTTGTTGGAATAAAAGATGACAACATTTGAACATGAATCATATAAACAAGTCTAATGACCTAATAAGTGCCTTGTGGATAGTTTGAAGTGAAACTTTCTAGTTATGTAACCTAAGGTTTGACTCCCCTTAGTATGATATATGTTTAATGATTTGTAAGAAGTAATAACATATGGGTCACAAAATGATGAAACATTATAAATGGTGCATGGTCAACATGTTTACATAATGCAAGGTTGTAATACATATGTACATGTATGCTATGGTGATAGCTAGTGCTAATGATACAATGATTTAATTATATTTGGCTAATGTTGTTCAAACCTACATCAATTTTAGAAGGTGGGAATTGGTGTGATTAAGGGTTTGGTGATGTAACCATGATGTAAAACCCTATTCAGCTACATGTAAAGAGTATTGACCTTAATTCTAATGATAGGTCATAATATTGAATAAGTATGAATGGGAAGCATGATATTCTTCTCTCTATTAAATTGCTTGACTTTTTCCTAATGGGTTAATTGGGTGTTATGGAAAGTACATGTGATGTGGCATGAGTGATGTGACATGAGTGATACATATGTGCTCAATGAGGCATGATGAGATAACCATGAATCACAAGTGTGATGTGATGGGTCTTAGGACCTGACAAGGCTTAGTGCCTAGTTGAGGTAATATCCTCTGTTACTGGAATGAGGGATTGATATCCCATGTTAGTATGTTGATGATGAAGGCCTTGTGGATGGCACTGATACAATGGTATGAGATGACGAGAATTAGTTTGTAGTCTAAATAATGATATATGTTGTTGTAATACTATGCCCCTTTCTTTTGAAGGATTTGTTTGTAGTTTGTACGTTGTAACTTGATTGATGCTAAAAGACACTTTAATTGGTCTAATTAATCAAGTGGAATCTAATCATGTAGCTTGCCTTGTGCCATAGATCTATTCAGTGTCAAAATTTTCTAGATGGTGAAACGAGTAACTCCTATGGGAAACTCGGTGCACATACTGTTGATTATGCAGGGACAACTTGGTACCATAATATCAAACAATCGAGGGTGGCTTTAACCATGCATGAGCCTCAGATCATGCCTCGAGATATGTGACATAGGATTAGCTACAAGCCATTCCCTAGAAAGAGTGTGGCTTTGGGTTGTAGCTTAGTGATGTTATGTTTATGAGTTTTCACATGATTGGTTGCAGGCCATACCCTGGAAGAGTGTGACTGTGGGCCATATCTCAGTTTCACTAGTGTCGTGACCTGTACCAAGGTAGGCTAGGTTTTCACAGCTGGACTATATGTCGCTGGAAGCAGTTGACATATGATGTCAATACATGTTCACTCGTACTGATCGAGGAAGGTGAGGTCGTGGATTCCGACTCTTCCACTATACCATGTATGGCACCAATTTTGACTTAGTAGTGGTCGGTTGGATTTGGGTGGTATGACTCAAATCCTCAAGGCATAATAAATATGTAATCAACCGAGTAATGTACATGTATAGGATCAAACATAGAAACAATGGATGAGGCCTTGCCTTACTTTTATACTATTTAGTTTATAACAGTTATACATGTTCTTCATATTCATTTTTAAATAATTAGTTGTGTTATTATTAATTGGCAAGTGCATATTACTGCTCTATCTACTTCATCCACGAGATCAGTTAATCATGTTCAACCTGCTCAGTATGATAGTCTTTTTACCTAATTATCTATGATAATAATAAAGTTGGCAGAGAGTTATATCTCTCACTGGGACTATTGTCTCACCCTATTGGTTAAAAATATTTTAGGTGGACGTGCACGCCAAGCTAAAGACCGGGTAGCTGAGGATATACCATGAAGAAATACTACACATGGTGGATCATGGTACATGGACAGTGCCTAGTAATAGAGCCCTATGTGTCATCCTTGTACACTCAGGTCCTTGGGGGTATTCTCGATTTGTTTTGTAGACTTGATGATCGACATGTGGTTTCTGGCTTGTGTGCCTCTGGTGATTTTTATATACATGTGGAATTGTTATCTTATGTAATATGTTGATGTAGCACCTTGAATATATGTTATGAAATGCAAGTATTGGCTCTTGTGTAATAATTTTCAGCTCGTGGTGCTTGATGCAAATCAATTTTAATTTCCTGTGATTTTTGGTAATCCGCTATATATGGTTAATTGTAGTTTAGGTTTTGAGTAATCTCTCTTTGTGTGACAAAGGGTGTCACACCCTGACTCTTTTTACCCTCACCCATTGACCTTCTTTCTAACAACATCTATCGACCTTACAGCTTGACAACTCCAATTGTGGATCGACAACTTTGACAAACTAGAACTTTGTCGATAGGTATCTCGACCTTGTCAACCACTTTTCTTCTAAATGTTACCAACATGGCCCCCCATGATTTTATCGACTGGCTCATCGATCTAATATTTTTTTCACTATCAAATTCCCGTTGTCGACCTTTTATCTTTGATGACTGTTGACTATGATATCGAAGGTCGATGACCATATCGACCAAATAGCTCAATGGCCCTTCATTATCATCTTTAATCTTGACATACTAATTCTTTAATGATCTTTTGATCCAACAATGGCCCACATTGAAGGAGAGACTATTGCAATTAATGTTTCAACTAGGCGGGAGAGAAGTGCACACATCCTGAGTCATCAGCCACTGAGGGAACCAAAAAGGTGTGTGCCTATAAATTGAAATGGATGCACGTTAAGGTACATAATTTGAGGTTCCATACTCAGGGACTTTTTGACCTCCCAAAAATGAGCACTTAGAAGCATACAAAGCAATAAAGATCCTTACCTTCAAGCCCACCCACTTTGCCTACAAATAAAATCTCAAATAAATTAGGATATGGAAGTGAGTATCTGCTCTGCTTACAAACTTAAAACCTAGTTCGATTATGCTTAGCTAATCCCAGGTCATATATGGAAGAGATAATGGAGTTTACGTCTTCCATCCAAGAAGTCTCCGTCAAACAATCTGATGATCCTACAAGCAGACACAAATAGATAAAGTTTGTATCAACAATGCCGGCCATGTCCTTACTAAGATGATATTGAAGTAAATCTTTTTCTCATTGGATAATGAGTCCACAAGGGATACCATTGGGTTGTTAGACAAAGATGACTCTTGTTTTAGCACTAGTACCTATTGGGCTAAACTAACATGAAAGTGTCAACACAAATTTGGAGCCTCAAAAGCTTTAGTCGTGCATTATGATCTATGAATAAACATGCACAATATTGTTGCCAATGTCTTTTTCACAAAAACTGAAACAAGAAACATCTATTGCAAAGAACTTTGCATTCCATCTCTTATCATGGAATCAAATCCTACCAACATTGTTCGTCTACTAGTTGATAGATGATTTTCTATTTCATCATGTTTGCAATGTGAGCACTACATGGGCAGTCGACTAGTCTGATTAGTCTCATCTATTGAGCATACAGACACCCTCCTTCTCCCAAAGGTTTCAAATAGACACATGGTGACAATCTCATCAACTCTAAGTATTTAACCTCCTCAGGCCTCCTTGTCCTCCGTGATGACAAAATTCATTATGGCTTCTTGAGGACCAATATCTACATTCCTTTCCCTAAGCTAGCTGACTATGATGAGTAGACTTTGCTCTTCATAGAAGAATTAATATAGCTCATCAATGGATTATGTGTTTCCATTGCCATTCTTTGCATGAACATGCCATTTCCTCCTCTAGACATGCCCGATACTTATTATGGATAAAGCTTCCAAAAAAACCTTACCTATCATTCCTAAAAAAAAGATCGTGAGATACATGATGATGATTTTGAAGTTTTACAAGCTTCTCCATGGCACGCCAAGCCCTCCATTGTTCCAGTAAATCAAGAGAAACATCAAGAATCTACAACAAAATCACCGTACAAATATGTATCCAGAGATCCTCCCCAGTCTGCCTTAAAGGTCCTCACCTCCATCTGACCTATTCCCACACCTAATACCACAACATGCATAACTCTCTCTCCACCTCATCATGAAATCCATGATATCCCTGACAATACATTTTGACATCGCCTCTATGCTACCTCACCTTCTACCTCCCACGTGTCTCCTTAGCCTGAGCGTCTTTATGCCTTCCTCACATCCCTCTTCATATTTAGAATATCCCCAAACACTAGGTGGTGTTCTTGACTGCAAAATTGACATGATCTGTAAGGTAACTCTTAATCACATGTCTTGTATCACAATGTCTTCCGTAGCAAGTGGTTACGCTCAAGTGAAAGGTTGATGCTCTGGCTCATCTTCCCCAACTAATGTAGGAAATACTGGACCTACAATCCAATTTTTTTACCATTGGAAATCCAAAGAGGATGACCATCAACTAAAACTTGAATGGCGTGCACTTAGGCAACAATAAGTTGTGAGTTCCATGCCCGATCTGTTGTGCCCGATCTCCAACAGAATATTCTTCTCTGTCATCTTGTTCATCACATTAAAACTCCTATGTTCTGAACACAACAAGTGAAAAAGTCCATTGCTTTTCTCTTGATCTTTCTATTGGGTCCATTAAAGAATATATCTCACATATTTCTAAAACAATATTTACTAAGAATGTCTTGAGTAATCCTTCGTCAACATCCATCCTTGCATCTGTAAATCAACAAAAACCAACACCATGCCCTCCGTGGGGGATTCCTTTTTCTCTTACACAACCCCATGTCAGTCCGTCTGGGACATTCATGCTCATCCTTCTGACAATGAACTTCCCTTGACTTAGAGAACACTTTCATATTATTTTGCTGATATTCTGATGCAAAAGTTGAATGAGATTTTGTTGGGCGATAGTCCCATTTGATCACTTTGCAGTCTCTATACATCTGAAGAATATATTTTGGTAGGATTTTATACCACTCATCTGGATCTACAAGAAGATGCATATAGTCCATCTGATGATGAGCACACTTCTTCTGGTGAATATAATGGTGACTTGTCTACCATTCTTTCAGCAACTGATCCAAAGCCCATGAACCCCATCTTCCTAGACCCACCCTTACCTCTTCCACCTCATATTCCCTGCTAGATGGTAGAGTTTGATCCTGACTGCTCACACAAAATGCACATTCATGACATATTTGTCTTACAAGATGTTTTGGATGATCACCATGATGGAGATCAGGTCATTTACAACAATGGGTCTATATCTCTTTCTTGGAGTAAGTTTCAGGACATTTTTGGTAGCCCTACCACAATAACCAAAAGGATGTTCACATTCATGGCATCTAATATCCTGTAAGATGTGATGCCCAGTGATAATGAGTGGTTGTATTATAATGTAACACCCTCCCTCGCCGACTGTCTTTTTAAGAATTGTAAGGACCCTGACCCAAATTTTGGGATAACCCTGTTTTTTTTGCTTAAGCATGTTGCTTAGCACCTTGCTGCAATCATCTGAGATGTAATTAGGGCATGTTGGAAGCTTGAAGTTTCTTGTTTGAGCTTTTTTGGTTGATGCTTGTGTTTCATGATGAGGTTTTAGTGCAACTTGTAATTCACCCAGAATTAGGGTTGATATGCAAGTTTGCCACCTCTTGAGTGTTCCTTTTCTCTCTTGGCACCATCTAGAGGAGAGAGATAGAGAGATGGGCACCATATTTGGATCTTGGTTGTGTGGTGACATCCTTGGTGATGTTTTAGACACATGTTTGAGGTGTGCCTTACACCTATATGTGTTGTCTCGAGCTAGAGAGCCCTATAGAGGTTCTCTATCTGTTTGTGGGTGTGTGGAGTTGCACCCTATCCATTTGTGGGTGTGTAGAGTTGCACCCTATCAGTTTTTGGGTGTGTGGAATTGCACCCTATCGGTTTGTGGGTGTGTAGAGTTTCACCCTATCCGTTTGTGGGTGTGTAGGGTTGCACCCAATCAATTTGTGGATGTGTGGAGATGTGATATCAGACATGACCTTATTAGGAGACCAAGTGGGAAAGACCTTTCCTAGAACCGTATCACCATGTCTTACATGATGTTGTGCATGTGTCTCTTTCTCATGGATAGTGGCACCTAAGCTCCTAAGGTGGTGACACCTCTTCCATGATCTCTCTTTCATCCCTCTTGTATATATATTCATTTCTCTCCATGCGAGAGGATCCTTTTAGACATCTTTTCTTTCCCTCTTCCTTGGTGGATGACGTTGAGAAGCTTAGGGACCTGGAGGATCTCTCTTGGAGCTAGGTGGATGAGTTCTAAGTTGTGGTGTTCTGTGCTCATCCTTCGTCTTCTACCTTGGTAAGTTACGTTCCTAGCTCTCTTTTCTTCTTCTTCTTCTTCTCCTTTCTTTTTCTCAGACATGGACCTTGGACACCTTCTTTCTATCTTGAACCATCTTAACCTTGGTATCATCTTCTTCCTTGGAGGTGTGATGGTGATCGAGTTTGGTGGATCATCTTCTACCTTGAGCTCGTGAGCTTGGAGCTTGACCTTGGAGCTGGGATCTTAGTGGTGATCCTTGAGGCAGGTTACATAACTCTTAACCTCCTTTGTTATTTTCACCCCTCATATGCTTATGTTGTTCTTCATCTTGAGATTGTTCATCTCTTCTATGCTTATAGAAGTTAATGGCTTTAGAACTATTTTAATGGTGTAATCTCGTTGGTTTGCAGTTCATGTTTTGCACCTTCTTTCTATGTTAGTGGATGGACTAATGGTCAACCTTTCTAAGGTTGAAGACAACACGTCTACACACTTTTATGCACCATGTTGAGGGTAGGTCGTCATGGCTTAGAGTGTATCAACCGATACCCATTGTGGCAAGTCGTCATGACGTAGAAGATGCCTAGGTCGTCATACCTTGGGTATGCCTAGATAATATGTGTTGAGAAGGGTATCTTGTTTTGGCTTATGGTTGATAGATATTGAGTAGATATCCCGTCATGACATAGAAGTACCTAAACTGATATGGGATGGCTAAACCGAGATGCTTGGTGGGTATTAATCATCATGGTCTGAAGTACCTATAGTAGACAAGGTGTTGCTTAACCGTTGTACCCTTGAAGATGTTAGCCCGTCATGGCTAAGAGAGTGCTTATAGAGTTGGTCTTTTTTGAGGTCTAGTCGTGACGCCCTAGTTGGGTGGAGACCGACACACCTTAGGGGTGATGCTTCCTGATACACCCTAACCTGTAACGCCCAAATAATCCCTAACCCTTATGACCGTCACACTCTATTATTACCATACGCACTTGGGCATTGTTGTGCCCGTTACACCTTTGGGGTGTTGACCATCACACTCCCCTATGGTGTTAAACCGATACCTATCTGGTGAGGTTAGCCCGACACCTTGAAGTGCTCAACTGATACATCAAGCTGATCTACCTAATATACCCTTGGTGCATTACCCGACATGGCTTGGGTGCCCGACACCCTTCGGTGGTACTGGCAGATATGTTGTGGGATGGTGTTGCCCGACAACCTTAGGTGGTGCTGGCCGATATGCAATGCGGTGGTGTTTCCCATCACACCTTAGATGGTGCTGGCCGTCACACTCTCTAGGAATGGTAAACTGATACACTCTTAATAAGGTTATCTCTTTTGCCTTGCATGGTGGTAGTCAACATGTTGTGATGATGACAAGTTGACACCCTATGGCAAGTGTCACCTGATACACCAAGGTGGTTTAAACTGATATACTACATGTTAGCCTCAACTGATATATTGTGAGGATGGCTATGTTACATCATGTTGTTGATAAGGTTGCATGTTATGACATGGTACCCTATGGGGTGGTTATGTGAATAATAAGGAGTGTTGTTTACTGTAACTTTCATCTCATGATATGCCTTGTAATGATGATGGAAGTAATGATCTAAGGGGGGTTGTCGATCCAACCTTGTAAACCCTAAATGTTTAAATAGAAAACCTAACCCTAATAATGTATTGTGAATGGTATGGACCTTATGAGATGGTAATGATAATGTTGTATTGTTCTTCTTGCTAGAAGTTTCTAACCATGCATGTGATACCAGTTGATAATCATAGCCAGGTATGAGCTATATTGCTTGCGATATGCTTGAATGGGCCTTGTGAGACATAAGTGTTGTTGATACCCTTGAAAGAGGATGTGAATGGTCTTCTGACTTAATGATGGCTTATTGCCTTGTATGAGGTGATGTTTTCCTCAGTGATGAGAGGAGGGGTTGTTACCCCAAGATATGTGGTCCTTGTGATAAATGACAAGTATCAAGTGATGATGTGATGAGATCACACCCTAAGTACTCAAATATGTTTGGTGATGAGTTATTCCCTTACTTATGTAGAATTTTTTTAAGGATGTACATTGTATCTTGATTGATGTTGAAAGATGCCTAAATAACATAATTAGTCAAGTGGAATATAATCTTGTAGTTTGACTTGTGCCATAGATCCATTCAGTGTCAGTACTTACTGAATGGTGAAACAAGTTCAACTCATAACACATATTTTTGAATATGCGGGGGTAAGGACGAAGATCCCCTTATGTCCAGGAATATGTAATATAGGATAGGCTACATGCCATACTGTGGAAGAGTGCGGCTTGAGCTGTAGATCAATTTCACTAGCACCGTGACTTGTACCAAGGTGGGCTAAATCTGTACAATTGGACTATATGTCGTTGGAAGTAGTTGACTTGTAATGTCACTACATGTTCGCTCATACTGATTGAGGAAGGTGAGGTTGTGGATTCCAACTCTTCCACTAGACATGTTATGGCACTGATTTCAACTTAGCAGTGGTTGGTTGGATTTGGGTGGTACGACTCAAATCCTCGAGGCATAATATATAAACTACATAATCAGCCGTGTAGTACATTTATATAGGATCAAATATGGAAACATTGGACGAGGCCTTGTTTGATCTTTATACAATATTGTTGATAGGAATTATACATGCTCTTTATATTCCTTTTAAATTGTTAAGATGTTTTATGATTCAATAATAATTGCTCATCTTGATAATAATGATACATGGTTCTTACAATTGTAACTTCACTGCTACTTTAATTATCTTATCTATGATAATAATAGAGTTAGTAGAGAGTTATATCTCCCATTGAGATTTGGAATCTCAGCCCGTGGGTTTCCCACATCCCTTTTAAGTGGTCGTGTACAAAGAGGTAGAGATCGTGCAACTGAGGTTGAGCAGCAACAAGAAGATCAATAGCTGACAAGGTTGAAAGTACTGTTGGATATCTTTTGTTGATAGAGTCCTAGTGTCATCCCTATACACTCGAGTCTTTGGGGATGTTTTGTAGATGTTTTTGTGGATGTGCTTTCGATACGTTCTTGGCTTGTGTGCCCCTTTTTGTATACAGCTGTGATGGATGTATGCATGTACGTTCCAGAACATTTTCTTTGGTAACAGGCTGATGGCACACGTTGTAAGTGCTTTGAGGCATGAAAGAACCTGTATGTAGATGTTCTTGTTGTTTGGTAGTTTTATAAAACAATTTAAATTTTTAGTGTTTTCTAGTAATTTGTTCGTTAATCTCCTTCTGTGGTTTTGTTTTGAGTAATCTCACTTTTGTGTGGCATGAGGCGTCACATTTGTTAGTATTAGAGCTTTAGGTTCGCTGAGTCTATAGGGACCTAGGACTAGGGTTTGTGTCTATTATAATGTCTTCTAGTCTGTCTTATAATGACTTCTACTTATATAGAGGAAGAAGAAAAAGCTTGAAGATGTCTGGAGAACATGAAGAACGTGTTGTTGAGAGCAGTGTTGTTGCACCAGGTGGTGGTGCTAGGAACTAGACACAAGAAGATCGTGTGCCTGTATTCCCCCATTTTGACCCAACCATGGTTGAAAATCTCACCTTTCAATCTCTTTTTGGGTAGTTTATGGCTACTATGACTCATATGGCAGACAAGATGCCTACACCTCAACCTAGGGCACCGGTTCCCCATACTGAATCTTTGTGTACTGGGAAGACTTTTGAGTGGCTTCACCATGTTAGAGCAGTGGAGTATGTTGGGACGGCTGATCTGGTGGATGCGGATATATGGCTTACTGAGCTGGAGAAAGCCTTCAAGATCCTTAGTATACCCAAGGAGGATAAGGTGAAGCATGCAGTGTACCTCATGAAGGGAGTGCTGGCCATTGGTGGGCCATAGAGGAGGAGAAGAGGCTAGGTGTCATGATCGGTTGGGAGGAGTTCTGACATGAATTTGTTAGTCAGTACTTTCCTCAAATGTATCTTGATGAGAAGATCAGTCAGATTGAGAGGATTCGATAGGGATCTATGATGATCAATGAGTATGAAGCAAGGTTTATGGAGTTATTGAGGTTCTGTCATCACATGGCTGCCATGAAGGACGAGCAGATTCGTCATTTTGAGAAGGGGTTGAATGCTGAGTTGTCTACCCCGACGGCTGCTTTGGAGAATTGAGAAAGGTTTGTCATGTTTGTGGAGTATGTTCGAAGGATAGAATGATCTATGAAGGAGAAATGAAAGGCAATTACCAAGAAGAGGTCTACATAGTTCCATCGGCAGTCGGCATGAGGCTTTAAGAACTCGAGGTTTTCTACACCACTAACATTGTAGAGGTTTAGTGTTTTGACACAGTGGTCATCTAGTAAGGGCAGAGGCCATAGTTTTCTACCGATAGGAGCCTAGAGTGTCGTGTCAGCATCAGTGGCAGGGCCATCTAGGCCACAATATGGGAACTGGGCTTGCCATAAGTGTGGGCAAATAGGACATCTGAGGTGAGAATATCCAATGAGAGGTGATGAAGTAACCCATCAACTGAGGCAGAGTCAACAAGGCTCACAGAGGAAGTAGAACAATAGTGCAAGATAACGAGGACGTGGCCAAGCATCGCAGTTTTGATCATCTGCTCAAGGAAGTAGAGGACGGGGACTACAATAAGCAACAACTAGATTCTACGCTATGAGTCAGCTAGAGGCAGTGGTGAACCCACGAGTGGTGATAGGTCAGATGCAGTTATTTCATTATGATTTGTCTTCTTCTTACTTTATGTCTGTTTTGGTTGACTAGGGTGCAATGCACTCTTTTATCGCTCGTTATGTGCTTAGCAGTTGTCTTTTTCCAGTTAGTCGTAAGAAGAATAGTTTGTTGTTAGAAACCCCATTAGTCGGTTATGTAGTGTTGCATGAGGTGTGTCCTTCCTATGTCCTCTCCTTTTTAGGACTTCACATTCAAGTGGATCTCATACCACTTGATATGCATGGATTCAATGTGATCCTTGGAATGGATACCTTGGAAAAGTACATAGTGATCTTGGATTGTAGTTCCAAGCAAGTGACATTCATAGATGGTAGTGAGATGTGGATCTTCCAAGGAGATAGGAAGATTCTTCCGACGCGTCTGATATTGGCCATGGTGGTGAGGAAGCTTTTAAGACAAGGTTGCGAGGCATTCTTGGCACATGTTATGGATACTAAGGTGAGGAGTCTTGGTATTCAAGAGGTTTCAATTATTAGGGAATTCGAGGATGTGTTTCCTGAGGAGTTTCCAGGTGTTCCCCCACCCTGAGAGATTGATTTTGAGATCGATGTGGTCCCCAGAACGCAACTGATAGCTCAGACACCATATAGGATGGCACCAACAAAGATGGTAAAGTTGAAGAGACAGTTGAAAGAACTGCTTAACAAAGGTTTCATCAGGACAAGTATGTCACCGCAGGGTGCTACAGTGTTGTTCGTGAAGAAGAAAGATGGGTCTATGAGGTTGTGCATAGACTAAAGACAATTGAACAAGGTGACGATAAAGAATAAGTATCTCTTACCAAGGATAGATGAATTGTTTGATCAGTCACGTGGCATGATAGTGTTATCAAAGATAGACATGAGGTTAGGATATCACTAGTTGAGGATCAAGGAGGATGACATACCTAAGTCCCTAAGTCGGCCTTTAGGATGAGGTATGGTCACTACGAGTTTGTGGTTATGTCGTTTGGGCTAACCAATGCACCAACAACCTTCATGGATTTGATGAACAAAGTGTTTCGACCATTTCTTGATCAGTTTGTGGTGGTATTCATAGATGACATCTTGATATACAATCATGACAATCAACAACATGAACAACATCTTCGTCAGGTGTTGACCATGCTGAGACAACACCAGCTTTATGCTAAGTTTAGCAAATGTGAGTTCTGGTTGAAGGAGGTACCTTTCTTGGGGCATGCCATATCTACTGAGGGAGTACATGTGGATCCTAAGAAAGTGAAGTTTGTGACAGAATGGGAGCAGCCTAAGATGCCGACAGAAGTGCACAATTTTCTAGGTTTGGCAGGATATTATAGGAGGTTCATCAAGGACTTCTGCGCTATCACTTTACCCCTAACTAAGTTAACGAGGAAGGATGTGTTGTTCATCTGGGATGACAGATGTCAACGTGCTTTTTAGGCACTGAAGGAGAGGTTGACAAGTGCACCGGTTATGGTCTTGCCTGAGCAAGGAAAAGGATATATAGTCTTTTGTGATGCGTCTAGGAATGGTTTGGGATGTGTGTTGATGCATGATAAGCACATAGTTTCTTTTGCTTCCCGACAGCTTAAGAAACATGAGGAGAATTACCCAACCCATAATCTAGAGTTAGCAGTGGTAGTTCATGCTTTGAATATTTGGAGGCACTACCTGTATGGGGAGGTGTGTCGGATCTTCACGGATCACAAGAACTTGAAGGACATATTTTCACAACAAGAGTTGAATATGAGGCAACATCATTGGATGGAGTTGATCAAGGACTAGGAATGCATGATTGATTATCATCCAGGGAAGGGGAACATCATAGCAGATGTGTTGAGCATGAATTATTCATATTTGCCTATGGATAAAGTCCAGTTGAGTTCTTTGATGTGCTACAAGTGAGACATGTTCATCTCCTTGCATCATATTAATGTCAAGTTTGAGATTTCCTTAGTAGCTGGTTTGTTGGCACATATACAGGTGAAGCCTACATTAAGATAGCAGATCAAAGAGGCACAATAGACGGATACTTTGATATGTAATATTCGATCAGAGTTTGGCAGCGAGAAGCATGACGACTTCCATGAGTCAGATGATGGGATGATTTGTTACCATGGTAGCATAGTGGTTCCTGATACTTATGACCTAAGGAAGATGGTGCTGGAAGAGGCTCATTCGTCCATGTATGCTATGCACCCATGTAGCACCAAGATGTATCATAATATGAAGGACATGTATTGGTAGCCAGACTTAAAGAAGGACATGGCTGAGTTTGTTGCAAAATATGTTGTGTGTCAACAGGTTAAAGCAAAGCATCATAAGCATGTAGGAATGTTGCAATCGTGTCCTATACCCTAGTCAAAGTGGGATCATGTGACTATGGACTTTGTGGTTGGTCTTCCTAGGACATCCGAAGGCCATGATTCCATTTGGGTGATCGTTGATAGATTGACCAAGTCAGCACATTTTCTTCCTGTAAAAATGATGTCCACAATAGAGAAGCTTGCCCAAACCTATGTGGATGAGATAGTGCGTTTACACGGTGTTCCAGCTACTATCGATTCTAATAGAGGTTCTCAGTTCATGATTTCACTTTTGGGAGCGACTGTGCACAACTTTAGGTACACAATTAAAGTTTAGCACTACTTTTCACCCATAGACAAGTCGTCAATCTGAGAGGACCATTCATACCTTGGAGGATCTATTGAGAGCATGTGTTCTTTAGTTTTCAGGAAGTAGGGATGTACTCCTTAGTCTGATAGAGTTTGCTTACAACAATAACAACTATCAGAGTAGCATTGATATGATACCTTATGAGGTGTTATATGGGAGACGTTGTAGATCACAGTTGTGTTGGAATGAGGCATGTGAGTATCATCTTCTTGGTCCTGAGCTTGTGCAATAGATGATAGAGAAGATCAAGGTAATCCAATAACAGTTGAAGGCAACACGAGACCGATAGAAGTCATATGCAGATAATCATCATAGACCCTTGGAGTTCCAAGTGGGATATAAGGTATATTTGAAAGTCTCTCCTTAAAAGGTGTCCGAAGGTTTGAAAAGAAGGGTAATTTGGCTCCCAGGTTTATGGGACCTTACCCAATGGTGGCACGTGTTGGGAAGGTGGCCTGCAGGTTGGAGTTTCCACCTGAGCTGCACAGATTACATCCAACATTTCAGGTAAGTATGTTTAGGAAGTGCCATCCAGATGCAGAGTTGATGTTGCAGCCAGTGGAGGTAGAACTAGATGATGGTATGGCCTACGTGGAAGGTTGTAAAGAGGCGAGATCACCTCCTTACTAAAATTTAAAGGAAGAACAAAACATCCAACTTTTTAGAAAGATAAAAGATATTGAGGGAAACATATATAATATTCCAAGTAAATAAGCATGCACCAGATACATTATAAAATTTCAATAGTAGCGGAAATAAAAGTACTAAGCCTATTACATGACTTTCATTATTCATTACATGATTGTTCCCGAAAGAAAAATATAAGAGAAAAGGATCTATCTATAGCAACCTAGACATCCTTTCAGATCGCTTGAGATCTAATCCTGAGATGACCTCCTTCAAACTTATCCTTCTCCTTACTCAGCACCAGCACCTGGGTGGTTGGGAAAGTACCCAGCAAAAGGGGAAAGAAAACAAGGTATGTGTCACAAAACTAGTCTAGGATAACAAGATAAGTAAAGCAAATAAGAACAGGCTAGGGTTCATCATAAGATGAAGATAACAAGAGTATGATGCTATATTCAAAAGAAACTTGCCATTAACAATTATATTAAAAAGGATTTGCATGTAAGATAATTATGTCTACCTAACTAAATAGGGTTGAGGCACCTACCGGACCTCTAACCTATAGGTGAAGGGAGAATAAGACATTCCTAGTCACCTACACAATTATATAGGGGAGAATAAAAACATTCCCCAGGGCAGTTAAATACATACCCTCTGTGGGTGGTTGTACATGAGTACCACTACTTTAAATTAAATAGAACATAAATCTACATGCTAGAAAAGTAGTCATGGCAAGAGTAGTCATAATATTCAATACGCATGGTAGTGGGGTATAAGACCCAAACAAGAATAAATTATAATCTGATTTGAGGCATGAAAAACATTAGGATTCAAGAATAGAAGATTTAGGGTTCATTTAAGCCTCATTAGGGAAATATAGGGTTTGGCTGCAATTATCCCAACATAGGGTGTAAGAAATGAACATACCTCTCTTACTGATACCAATTACTAACTTTCACCACTTTAATTGAGTCCAAGTTCCACTTTGCCTATTTTTAGTGTATTAACATGTATTAGATTACATAGTGCACACATCCTTGTAGGCCCTCTCTCCTCTGAGTATGTTCCAGCAGACCTTTTTGCCCCCTCCCCAGCTCTCCGAGGTGTTTCACCCAAGTTGTTCGAGGAAATACCTATGTGAGCGTACTGTGAGCTTGGGCAACTTCTTGACTGGCCTCACCTGTTGTTCTTTTCTTTTACTGGTGTTTAGCCGTAAGCAGTAGTTTGTTAGTTTTGCTTTATGTGTTTTGGGTCGAGCTCTATACTTTTGTCGTGGCCTCAAGCATGGATGATATGGCAATATTTGTTGGTGGTACTTCAAACTCCTTCCATGATATCCTCATGGACTCTTGCAGATTGTTGGATCCCATCCGAGACAGTTGCTTTAGATAGCTACAACAAGAGGTGGTTCACACAGAAATTTATCTATCGCATCCCAATCTGAGTCATGTGTTATGTTGTTCTGCCAAAGGAGTTGTTCCTTGGTACCCTGATGTGATTTTACTATCTTGTAGATGCCGTATGGCTTTCTATTAATGTTTATTGAGCTGTAAAAAAAGAGAGAGTACATAGTGCACATTAATGTATGGAAACCCTAATTTAGAACTTTTGAGCAAAACTCGGATTTAGATTTTGAAAACATCACCAATGAACTTATTAGGTTCTCTTGATGAAGAAAACATATTTTTATATTAATTTTGGAGTTATGATGATTAAGATGTAATTTTTATGGTTTTTATGAATTAAATTCATTTTACAAAAACCACCATTCATCAAATCATGAAATGAGACCTTGAAAATATTTTTCTTAGATATATATTAATTTTCCAATTCCAAAACATATTTATTTGTCAAATTTGGATAAGCGGATTAGAAGATATGAATTTTTCAATACTGACCAATAGGAAATCGCCACATCATCAAACCGATTGAGATAATTGAAGAGAGAGGGAGAAGAATAAAACACCAGTTGACCCAAGATCAGGTTTGAAGTTACATAGGTAACCAAACTAGATCTTCTAGAGAAGGTAAAACAACAAGAAACCAAAACCCTAGAAGGACATGGTAAAAAGAGATGGAGATCATCGATTTTAAACATAAAAGCATGAGTTTTAAGCATGTAGCATGCAATATATGAGAAGGGGGTTATAAAACTCACCTCTAGGAAGGTAAGAAGATCCAAATAGTAAGGATCTCGAGATTAAAAGGTCTAGTTTCTCCAAGACAAGCTCCTTTCTTGAGCAAAGATCACCTTCTCCACTTTAGAGGTGCAAACCCTAGCAAAAGAGCATGGGGATGAGATTTTTTTAGGGTTCTAGGTGGAGTTTTACCATGGAAGGTCATGATTACGACCTGGAAGAAGGTGTGAGGAATACTAACAACATGAAAATAGGGATGGAAAGGAGGATAGTTACTAGTTTTGGTCAAAATCACCAAGGAGGAGCTTAAGAAATCCTAAATAGAGAAATTTGGAACCCTAGGAGCCTTCTTCACCAAGGTAGGCACCTTATTTTACCTTGGGACATCAAATTCATGGACAAACATAGAAGGGATGATGCTCTAAGCTGGGGGAAATAGAAGGAGAGTATTTCTTCTTAGATTGGGAGGTGGGAAGGGGTAGACATGGCTTTATAAAGAAGGGGGCAAGTATGAGGTGTCTATGGGACTTTCCATGTGTCCTTAGGCTAGGGCTTCATGGCCATGCAAGATGACAGCTCATAGACTCTTCTTGTATATCAAAGATCTGTCCTAAAATCCCCTGAAGCCTTCTAGGCCATCGCCACCATCCTTCAAACAAAGAAATGACCCCATTGGTTGATAGATTTTAAAGATAAACTCATTTATAAAGAGGGTAATCCCTATAAAGCCCTTGGAGAGAAACACCTTCAAACCAAGGTGCAACCAGGTTCCCATGGTTAAAAATCTTGAGAATGTTAGGGTAATATCTAAGGATTAAAAAATAGGTGATAATTTACAAAGAAAACCTCCCAATTGTGTAAACTACATAAAAGTCCAGAATGCACCTAAAATTGCATAACTTGCACAAACAACATCCAAATCGAACCAAGTTTGAAACTTAGGCTCATTTTATGTTTTCAAATCACAAAAAAGTTAGATCAAGGTTTATAGCACTTAATTATGGTAATTAAGCTTTTACTAAGGTATTTGTGTATAAACCCTTATATTGGTACAATTAGTGAATACATGTTCACTAAACCACTGCAAATTCCACTAATTAAACATGAATGACATAAATGATAGAAATGAAAGGGAAACTTGGGAAAACGTTTTACATGGAGATTACATCTAAGATTCATTATGTTACAACACTCCACCCCTTTAAAAGGATTTCATCCTCAAAATCTCAAGCAAAAAAAGAAGGGTGAGTACGTAACATTTCATCTCTCAACTCCCAAGTGGTTTCTTCCAGACCATGATATTTCCACAAAAATTTTACCATATCAATCTCTTTGTTTTTAGATGCTTTAATCGGGAGTCAAGGATCTTCACATGTAGCTCTTCATAGGTTAGATTCTCATGTATCTCCAAAGGCTCAATAGTAAGCACATGAGAAGAGTCCTTCACATACTTCTTCAGCACAAAGACATGGAACACATTATGAATCTTATCATAGGAAGGAGGTAAAGCTAAGTGGTATGCATAGTCTACAACCTTATCTAAGATTTCAAATGGTCCAACATAGCAGGGACTCAACTTGCCTTTAACTTTAGATCTAGCAATAGAACATATAGGCTTGATCTTCAAAAATGCATAGTCTCCCACTAGGAAGTTAACATCAAACCTTTTATTGTTAGCATACATCTTCTGTCGATCTTGAGTAGCTTTCATGCATTTCTTTATCAACTGTACCTTTTCTGTCATCATTTGCATGTCATCAGTCTTCACTAGAGAATGTTCACCGATATCATCCCAATGCAAAGGTGAACGACATGGTCTACCATAGAGAGCTTCAAAAGGTGGCATACCAATACTAGCTCGATAGCTATTGTTGTAAGCAAAATCAACTAATGGTAGATACCGATCCCATGCACCACCCCAATCCATCACACAAGCACGAAGCAAGTCCTCTAGAATCTAAATTGTTCTCTCAAATTGACCATCAGTCTACGGGTGGTAAGCAATACTAAAATGCAAGTCAGTACCCATCTCCTCCTGAATCTGACCCCATAAATGAGAAGTAAACTTTGGGTCATGATAAGAAACTATTACCTCAGGTACTCCATGTAGGTGTACGATCCACTCAACGTACAACTGAGCCATATCCACAACTTCGTAATTGGTTTTGAAAGGCAAGAAATGAGCAGATTTTGTAAGCCGATCAATAACCACCCAAACAACATCATAACCTTTCTTGGACTTCGGGAAACCAGTAAAGAAGTACATTATGATCTTCTCCCACTTCCATTCTAGAATTTCAAGAGGGTGAAGAAGACCACCAGGTCATTGATGTTCAATCTTAACTTGCTGACATGTCAAGCACTTTGTGACGAACAGAGCTATATCATTCTTCATGTTCTTCCACCAGATGATTCGTTGTAAGTCCTTATACATTTTTGTTGTACCAAGATGAATAGTATACTTGGACCCATGTGCTTCACTCAACACCTTTTGTCTCAGATCACCCACGTCAAGAATCCATAACCTTTGTCTAAAGCGGACAACACCATCTACTCCGATAGAGAAATCAAATTGTAGTTTCTTGGTCAAGGCCTTCATCTCTTCCATCTCATAGCTTTCCAACTGTTCATCAATGACTTTCGAGATCCAAGTCGGTGTAACAGTCAAACTAGCCATATGGACACACAACTTGTCTTCGTCTACTAAATTGATAGGTTGAAGTCACCAACTAGTCACATATTCGAGATTTTCCCACACCGAACATCTCAGAGAAGCACAAACGACATCCTTCTTGTGACTTAAAGCATCAGCTATGACATTTGCTTTACCGGGATGATAGGTGATGGTGAAGTCATAATCTTTGAAATATTCCATACACCTTTTCTGTTGTAGATTCAAATCCTTCTATGTCAATAGGTACCTCAAGCTTTTATGGTCAGAGAAAACTTCAAACTTCACACCATAGAGATAGTGTTGCCATATTTTCAGAGCATGAACGATGGCATCAAGCTCTAAATCATGTGTAGGCCAACTAGCTTCATTCAGTTTCAATTGGTGGGAAGCACAGGCGATCACCTTTCCATCTTGCATCAAAACACACCCTAAGCCTTATTTAGAAGCATCAGTGTAGATGACATAGGGTACGCCTTCAACATGCACGACAAGAACAAGAGAAGAAGTCAAACACTCTTTTAGCTTTTGGAAACTGTTCTCACATTCTGGTGTCTAAGAGAACTTGAACTCCTTTCACATCATCTTGGTTAAAGGCAAGGCCAACTCAGAGAAGCTCTTGATAAACCTTCGATGGTAACCTGCTAAGCCGAGGAAACTATGGATCTCTGAGGGATTCTTTGGAGCTTTCTACTTGGTCACAACTTCTACATTTGCAGGATCAACAACTATATGTCCGAAAGAAATCACATGACCTAGAAACATCACTTCCTTTATCCATAACTCACACTTCGAGAATTTTGCATATAGTTGATTTTCTCACAGTTTGTTGAGTAAAATCCACAGATGCTCACGATGTTGTTCTAACATCTCAGAATAAACCAAAACATCGTCGATAAACACCACCACAAAGTTGTCAAGGTATGGGCGGAACACTCGGTTCATCAAGTCCATGAAGGCAGCATGGGCATTTGTCAAGCCGAAAGACATGACCATGAATTCATAATGCCCATAGCAAGTTTTGAACACTGTGTTTGGGACATCATCGTCCTTCACACGCATCTAGTAGTAGCCACTTCACAGATCCATCTTAGAGAACACAGTGTCTGACTTCAGCTGGTCGAACAAGTCATCGATGCGAGGTAAAGGATAACGGTTCTTCACTGTCACTTGGTTAAGCATGCAGTAGTGCATACACATCCGCATCGAACCATCCTTCTTCATGATCAGGATAGGGGCTCCCAAGGTGAAACACTGGGGTGGATGAAGCCCATGTCGAGAAGCTCTTCTAGCTGCTTCTTCAGTTTGACAAGCTCAGTAGGGGCCAAGCGGTAAGGCGGCTTCATATTGGCGAAGTTCTGGATACAAGCTCGATGGAGAACTCCACCTCTCGAGTTGGTGGCAAACTAGGTAACTCCTTGGGAAAGACGTCTAAGTGGGAAGTCCTTCACCACATCTGTGTGGTCGAGAGAAGGAGGTGTAGCCTCGAGGACTATAGAGGCTAAGAAAGCTCTACACCCTTATGAGACTAGCTTTTCAGCTTTGATGGAGGAGATACCAAATTGTCGATCCTATCTCTTCCTACCCTTGACACACAATCTTCCCTCAACAAGATGTGACAAACTAACCTTTGATTCTTCACAAAACAAAATAGCTTTGTACCTCTTCAATCAATCCATTCCTAGGATGACATCAAAGGCGGTCATGTCGAGCAAGATGAAATCTGAGGGAAGCATTATACCAGATATATAGAGGTCCATGGTCGAAATTTGGAGATACGAAGAGCAGATCTTACCACTAGGTGTTTTTACATCTAATATATGATCCATATACTCTGATTCTATTTCTAACATAGAAGCAAGTTGATAGGATATGAAGGTAGTGGATGAGCCAGAATCAAACAGTGGCTTTATAGGATGCATATTAAGGTGCAAGGTACCTTCAATAACTTCATTATCTTTTTCTACTTCCTCGACATTGAGAGAAAACACTCTCCCATTACGCCTCTCCACTGGAGGTCATCTCAGGTCCTGGTTATTGTTGTTATTATTATTCCACAGAGGTAGATTCTGACTTGGCTGCTGTGGCTACTGGGCATTATTATGTCCCTATTGGAAATGGGGACAGAGTGGTCAGATATGCCCAACTTGGACACACTTGTGGTAGGTCAGAGAAGGTCGGTTGTCTCTACGAGCAGCTGCATTGTTGACAGGACATCTCCCTGGAGAATGGTGGCGAGAGCACCTATTGCACCGATCACATCCATGATTCTCATTCTGGGTAGGGTTCTTCCTCTTGTTTTTGTTGTAGCCATGACTGTGTCCATAGGATTGGAATCATGGATAGGACTCGATGACTAGGGCCTTATCCAATATCTGCTGGAAGGTGAGTGGAAGGCGTGGAACAATACTTCAACCCACTTGGTAGTTCAGGCCCTCCAAGAACAATGTTGCCCTTCTATCGACTCCAAGATCAGTGGTGTAGCATTCTAGAAGTAGGAACCATTAGATGTCGTTGGCCACACTCATGCTTCCCTACCTGAGGCTGTAGAACTCAACTTCCTTCTTCCTCAGGAAGGCAGGACAAATGTACTTCTCCCTGAAGAGCTTCGAGAACTGGTCCCACTCCATGGTAGAGGTGTCTTGAGTGCGGGTGACACCATTCCACCAGACACATGTCAGTCTGTCCAGCACATACGTCACAAACTGAACCTTTTGGTGAGGAGGGCATGCCATACCCTCGAAGGTTCGATCTAAAGCCAACACCCAGTCATTGGATTTATCCACCATGTTGTGTTCACTTTCACCCTTGAAGTAGGGTGGTTGCATCTTTATGAAGTCGGTGAGGGTGAACTCCCTTGGCTTATTGGCATTGGCAGCCACTATGTGTAGCTGCCCCATCATGGTGGAGAGCAACTGGCATAGCATTGCCAGCTCTTGCTCTGGTGTGAAGGCGGGGGGTGCCCGGAGTAGTAGGGTTGACCACACTATGGCCGGCATGAGTCACAAGAGTGTTTCCCACATTGGAGTCATTAGGGTTTGACTCCTTTCCCTTATTCCTACTGCCAAACAAGTCACCTATCCTGAAAGGTAGGGTTAACATATTAAGTTCCCAGGAGTATTTGAATCATAGATGAAAAAAGAATAGAAGCATAGATGAGAAAAGAATATCTAGAATGCTATTGCCTAAAAGAATACTATTTTGGGCAATTCGTATCAGCTCCTACCAGGCCGGTATCATATGGGAACGGGAGTCCTCGTAAACCAAGCTTGTGGTACGGAGGAAAATATTGCCAACCCCTAAAACCCTGATCCATTCTAGACACCTTTGCTTCAATTTCATATCCTAATAGTTGCCTAAAGGCTCTAATACCATGTTGTAAAGAGGCGAGATCACCTCCTTACTAAAATTTAAAGGAAGTACAAAACATCCATCTTTTTAAAAAGACAAAAGATATTGAGGGATGCATGTATAATATTCCAAGTAAATAAGCATGCACTAGATACATTATAAAATGTCAATAGAATCAGAAATAGAAGTACTAAGCCTATTACATGGCTTTCATTGTTCATTACATGATTGTTCCCAAAAGAAAAATATAATAGAAAATGATCTAGCTATAACAACCTAGACATCCTTTCAGGTAGCTTGAGATCTACTCCTAAGATGACTTCCTTCAAACTTGTCCTTCTCCTTGCTCAGCACAAGCACCTGGGTGGTTGGGAAAGCACCCAATAAAAGGGGAAAGAAAACAAGGTATGTGTCACAAAACTAGTCTAGGATAACAAGATAAGTAAAGCAAATAAGAACATGCTAGGGTTCATCATAATATGGAGATAACAAGAGTATGAGGCTATATTCAAAAGAAACTTACCATTAACAATTATATTAAAAAGGATTTGCATGTAAGATAATTATGTTTTTACAACCCATTCCTAGCTTTGCTGGTAATCCTAGAGTTTTAAGATAATCTTAATGCTTTGGCATACTTTTGTTAGTAATATTCTATGTTGTGCTTTGCCTTAACTTTGGTAACCTTAAATACTTGTTTGGGCAACTCATAATCATCACTTAAGCATACTATAAAGATCTGAGTTGGAGTTAATATAGAATTAACCCATACATGTGTACAAGAAGAGAGTTAATGACATTGGAGGAAATAATTAATAAATGATTTTTCATTTGATATTATTATCATAATAATACTATAGGATTGTAAATAATTCAATTATGAATCCAATAAAAAAAGAATGAACCAAATCGGAGTTAAAATGAGAGAGTTATGTCTTGTTTAGTAAACATGTATTGAGGACCGCGACCGACGCTGCGGCGACACCGCAACTACGACGCTGCGTCGACACCGCGACTACGACCCTGCGTCGATACCGCGGCCGCGACACTGTGTCGACACCGCGGCCGCGACACTGCGTCGACACCGCGACCGCGACACTGCGTCGACACCGCGATCGACGTCGCCCTAGACAGCAAATCGTAAAATGATCTTATCTCGAGCAATACTTATCCATTTTCAACAAAATGAAGTGTGTTGTAACCGTGATTCGATCCTCTATCATCCCATACATCTTTTTCTAGTGACCTGGAGGGCAATTTATGGGGAAGAATGTGAAGAACAACATAAATCAAAAGGGGTTGCTATAAATTTGACTTGGTAAGTAGTTTTAACTGTGGATTCCTTCTTCTCTTCACTTCCCCTTGATCTAAACCCTTGATCTAGTGATTTGGAGGTTTGGTTTAACCTCTAATCTCATCTTCTACCTACAACATGCCCCGTTTAGGGTTGAAAGGAAGAAGAAATCGTAGAGTTTTCTAGGATCTTGATATGGATTCGAGATCTTCAAAGATGGGCTATGTTTTTAGGGCATTTTCACACCTTATGGTGAGTGGGTACTTCCTTTAAACAGTAGATTTCATGAAAATCAGTTAAATCATTAATAATTTTCAATTGATTAGTATGCAAGTACAACCCTAAATGGTCGATTTGATCTAGCTTTTGCAAGTTGATATGATGTGGATTATTTATCTGTTATAATGAATTTTAGATTATGAAATCACATTAGAAATGATTGCAATCCATCAAAATGAGAATTCTTAAAGTAATTGTAAAGGTTACATGAAAATATTGAAATCTAAGATTTTCAACTATGGCTGAAATTGTTGTATAATTGAATAAAGAAGTTTGCCTAGTTGAATCTCCTTGGTTACGAATGATTGTTTTATTTGTATGCATATTACATATATGTCAGATAACATCTTGGATTTCATTTGATGATATCAATGTTTGTTTGATATATCAGTAAGGAGGGTGAAACCCTAAATGAATGGAAAGTTGGAGGTTTACAATTAAACATCTTGATTCAATGTTATTCTTGATGTGCGATGTATACAATCCTTATGCAAGTTATGTGATAAGTGAATGAGGTAAATGAAACCCTAATGATAGGGTGTTCAGGGAAACAAGTATTGTGATATCAATGTTTCTCAGTTTGAGATATGGTAATGCTTAACAGTACAATTGTGGTAAGTGTTATCAGATGGTTATGAAATGAACGGTTTACAAAGATGAACAAATATATGTTGATGTGATGATTGAATTATGAATTTAAATAGTGAATTAGACATGTAGATGCCCTGAACACTGTAGAATCCTCATAGGATGAGGCCTGCGCTGTGAGGAGGGAACAGTTTCCCGACTGGAGGTAGTCCAGATCGAGGTAAGACAGAGCGCACCAGTAGGGTGTGAGGGTCTTGACCGGTAGGGAAGACTCCTTATAATTGTGTGGTACCCAACACCAACTGGGGATACTAGTGGTACCTGTGTTACTTGTTGAGTGATTAATGGTCAGTAGGTCCACTGATACACAATAAGCCTGAGGGCTTTGACTCACCGCCTGAGTATCCAGGTTGAGAGGTGGAGTCTGAGATATCTGATCGCTCTTATTAGCCGCTGAGAGGCATACGTGCTGAGGCCTACTGCAGACAGGGTCTTACTCAAGAGATAGGCTTAGGAACCTGGACATGCATCTTATCCTTGTACAATGAGATCGTAGCTTGCTGTGATTCTTTCACATGTTGTGGTACACCTCATGTGGGTTCAGGACATAATAAGATGAATGTGAGGTTAAACAAGTGTGCACAATTATTCAATTATTCATTTTATGTTTCTAAATTATTATTTCTATTTATGATCAATCAAGCATATTCATATATTGGTTCATTCTTGTAGATATCTAGAGTATCCTGCAATATCTATAATTTTCAATGATTAGACTCTTTAAAGCTTACTGTTGTTATAATTGATATCAGTTGCTCAAAAATATATATGTAATTATATAAGTGCTTTAAACTGTTTCTTTGAAGTACTCATTCACTGAGCGAGTAGGATCACCCCTCTACTCACAATTTTTAGGGAAACCATGTGGACTTGAAGAAGGTCAAAGCATCAGAGTAGGTCTACCTCAAGAGTTAAGTATGAGATTAGTTAAGTTCAGTCGGTCCCTATCACTCTAGGTCCTTGTATAGATGTGAGATAATTGTAAATGATGTTTTGTATCTTTGTTTTCTTAATAAGAGAGAATGTATCTGATTTTCATGCCATATGTACATGGAAGTGTGAGAAACAGAATGAATGTATGTATGTGTATCATTATGTTGAGATCATATTAGAGTAATAAAAGTTTAATTCTCTTGTAAAGATTGTTTATGTGATTGAATGTGAGAAAATAAAAAGTTTGAAATATAAAAAAATTGGGAGTGAACTTTATATTAAGTATAATCCTCAAAGTTATGCCCACATCTCATTATTAGTGGTAATCGTGGGATGTGGGTGTGAAATATGTCTACCTAACTAAGTAGGGTTGAGGCACCTACCAGACCTCTAGCCTATAGATGAGGGGAGAATAAGACATTTCCAATCACCTACACAATCATATAGGGGAGAGTAAAAACATTCCCCAAGGCGATTAAATACATGCACTGTGTGGGTGGTTGTATATAAGTATCACTACTTTAAATTAAATAGAACATAAATCTACATTCTATAAACGTAGTCATGGAAAAAGTAGTCATAATATTCAATAAGCATGGTAGTGGGGTATAAGACCCAAACAAGAAGAAATTATAATCTGATTTGAGGCATGAACAACATTAGGATTCAAGAATAGAAAATTTAGGGTTCATTTAAGCCTCATTAGGGAAATGTAGGGTTTGGCTGCAATTATGCCAACATAGGGTGTAAGTAATGCATATACCTCTCTTACTAATATCAATTACTAGCTTTTACCACTTTAATTGAGTCCAAGTTCCACTTTGCCTATTTTCAATGTATTAACATGTATTAGAGTACATAGTGCACATTAATGTATAGAAACCCTTATTTCAAATTTTTTTAGCAAAACTCATATTTAGATTTTTAAAATATCACCAATGAACTTATTAGGTTCTCCTGATGAAGAAAACATATTTTTATATTAATTTTGGAGTTATGATGATTAAGATGTAATTTTTATGGTTTTTATGCATTAAATTCATTTTACAAAAACCACCATTCGTCAAACCATGTAATGGGACCTTGAAAATATTTTTATTAGATAGATATTAATTTTTCAATTCCAAAACATATTTATTTGTCAAATTTGGATAAGCGTATTAGAAGATAGGAGTTTTTCAATACTGACCAATAGAAAATTGCCACATCATCAAACCGATCGAGATAATTGAAGAGAGAGGGAGAGGGAGAAAACACCATTTGACCCAAGATTAGGTTTAAGTTGCATTTGTAACCAAACTAGAGCTTCTAGAGAAGGTAAAACATCAAGAAACCAAAACCCCAGAAGAACATGGTAAAAAGAGACAGAGATCATCGATTTTAAACATAGAAGCATGAGTTTTAAGTGTGTAGTATGCAATATATGAGAAGGGGGTTATACAAATAACCTCTAGGAAGGTAATAAGGTCCAAAAAATAAGGATCCCAAGATTATAAGGTATGGTTGCTCCAAGACAAGCTCCTTTCTTGAGCAAAGATCACCTCCTCCACTTTAGAGGTGCAAACCCTTGCAAAAGAGCATGGGGATGAGATTTTTTTAGGGTTCTAGGTGGAGTTTTACCATGGAAGGTCATGGTTCCAACCTGTAAGAATGTGGGAGGAATACTAACAGCATGAAAATAGGGAAGGAAAGGAGGATACTTACTAGTTTTGGTCAAAATCACCAAGGAGGAGCTTAAGAAATCTTAAATAGAGAAATTTGGAACCCTAGGAGCCTTCTTCACCAAGGTAGGCATCCTCTTTTACCTTGGGATAGCAAGTTGATGGTCAAACATAGAAGGGATGATGCTCTAAGATGGGGGAAAGAGAAGGAGAGGATTTATTCTTGGATTGGGAGGTGGGAAGGGGTAGGCATGGCTTTATAAAGAAGGGGGCAAGTATGAGGTGTCTATGAGACTTTCCATGTGTCCTTAGGCTAGGGCTTCATGGACATGCAAGAGGACAACTCGTAGACTCTTCTTGTATATCAAAGGTCGGTCCTAAAAGCCTCTGGAGCCTTCTAGGACATCCCCACAGTCCTTCAAACAAAGAAATAACCCCATTGATCGATAGCTTTTAAAGATAAGCTCATTTATAAAGAGGGTAATCCCTATAATGCCCTTGGAGAGAAACACCTTCAAACCAAGGTGCAACCAGGCTCCCCATGGTTAAAAATCTCGAGAATGGTAAGGGAATATCTAAGTATTAAAATTCAGGTGATAATTTGCAAAGAAAACCTCCCAATTGGGTAAATTGCATAAAAGTCCAGAATGTACCTAAAATTGCATAACTTGCACAAACAACATCCAAATTGAACCAAATTTGAAATTAGGATCATTCTATGTTTTTAAATCATTTCAAAAAGTTATATTAAGGTTTAGAGCACTTAATTATGTTAATTAAGCTTTCACTGAGGTATTTGTGCATAAACCCTTATATTGGTACAATTAGTGAATAAATGTTCACTAAACCACTATAAATTCCACTAATTAAACATGAATGACAAAAAGGATATAAATGAAAGGGAAAATTGGGTAAAGGTTTACATGGAGATTACATCTAAGATTCATTATGTTACAAAGGTCCAGTGTTGATCCTTGATCAGAGAGTGAAGAAGCTGAAGAGGAAAGACCTTGTGCTTGTGAAGGTTCTTTGGCATCATCATGGTGTGGAGGAAGCCATGTGGGATCTTGAGGAAGAGATGAGGAGGAAGTACCCCTATATTTTCTCTTAGGATTTTGGGGGCAAAATCCTTGTTAGGGGTTTATGACTTGTAAGGACCCTGACCCACATTTTGGGATAACCTGTTTGTTTTGCTTAAGTATGTTGCTTATCACCTTGATCTAATGCTCTTAGGTGTATTTAGGGCATGTTGTAAGCTTGGAGTTTCTTGTTTGAGATTGTTTGGTTGATGCTTGTGTTTCGTGATGATGTTTTGGTGCAAATTGCAATTCACCCAGAGATAGGGTTGATATGCAAGTTTGCCACCTCTTGAGTGTTCCTTCTCTCTCTTGGCACCATCTAGAGGATAGAGAGATATGGGCACCATGTTTGGATATTAGTTGTATGGTGACATCCTTAGTGATGTTTTAGACACATGTTTGAGGTGTGCCTTACACCTATATGTGTTGTCTCAGGCTAGAGAGGTTCTCTATCGGTTTGTGGGTGTGTGGAGTTCCACCCTATCAATGTGTGGGTGTGTAGAGTTGCACCCTATCGATTTGTGGGTGTGCAGAGTTGCACCCTATTGGTTTGTGGGTGTGTGGAGTTGCTTCCTATCAGTTTGTGGGTGTGTAGGGTTACTCCCTATAGGTTTGTGGATGTGTGGAGATGTGATATTAGACATGACCTTGGTAAGAGACCAAGTGGGCGAGACCTTGCCTATACCTTATCACCATGTCTTACATGAAGTTGTGCATGCAAATATTTCTCATGGACAAGTGGCACCTAAGCTCCTAAGGTGGTGTCACCTCTTCCATGATCTCTCTCATCCCTCTTATATATATACTCCTTTCTCTCCATACAAGATGATCCTTTTGTCCATCTTTGCTTTCCCTCTTCCATGGTAGATGATCTTGAGAAGTTTAGGGAGCTATAGGATCTCTCTTGGAGCTAGGTGGATGAGTTATAAGTTGTGGTGTTCTTTGTTCATCCTTCATATTCTACCATGGTAAGTTATGTTCCTAGCTCTGTTTTCTTCTTCTTATTCTTCTTCTTCTTCTCCTCCTCCTCCTCCCCCTTTCTTCTTTTCGGCCATGGACCTTGTATATCTTCTTTCTACCTTGAACCATCTTAACCTTGGTATCATCTTCTTCCTTATAGGTGTGGTGGTGACCGAGTTTGGTGGATCATCTTCTACCTTGAGCTCGTGAGCTTGGAGCTTGACCTTGGAGCTTGGATCTTGGTGGTGATCCTTGAGGGGGGTTATATAACTCTTAACCTCCTTTGTTATTTTCACTCTTTATATGCTTATGTTCTTCTTCATCTTGAGATTGTTCATCTCTTTTGTGCTAGTAGATGTTAATGGCTTTAGAACTATTTTGATGGTGGAATCTCATTGGTTTGATCTTCATGTTTTGCACCTTCTTGCTATGTTAGTGGTTGGACTAGTGGCTGACCTTTCTAAGGCTGAAGACAACAAGTCCACACACTTTTATGCACCATGTTGAGGGTAGGTCATCATGGCTTAGAGTGTATCGATCAATACCCTTTGTGGCAAGTCATCATGACTTAGAAGATGCCTAGGTCATCATGCCTTGGGTATGCCTAGATATACATGTGTTGAGAAGGTTATCTCATTTTTGCTTATGGTCGATGGATCTTGAGTAGATAGCATGTCATGAAATAGCAATACCTAAATTGATATGGGATGGCTAAACTGAGATGTTTGGTGGGTGTTAGTTGTCATGCTCTTGAAGTACCTATAGTATATAAGGTGTTGCTTAACCGTTGTGCCCTTGGAGATGTTAGCCCATCATGGCTAAGAGAGTGCTTGTAACATCCCAAGATTTGAGGCCTCAGACAACATGATATTAAAAGGAATGATTGGACTACCCATATCACCAAGGTGCACCTCCTTTTCTGAGAGCCCATCACTAAAGAACTCCATAGTTAAGCGTGCTCAGCTTGGAGTAGTACTAATATGGGTGACCAGTCAAGAAGTTGACCCCAACTTGCATGTGAGTGAGGAAAGAGCATGTAGTTAAGGCTAGTGGTGGTCTGTGGGGCCAGTTGTCATTCTTGATACTCTACTAGAGCCTAGGGCAGTGGGCCTGGGTGTTATAGTGCTTGTGGAGTTGGTCTGTTTTGAGGGCTAGCTGTGACGCCCTAGTTGGGTGGAGGCTAACACACCTTAGGGGTGCTGATGCCCGATACACCCTAACCCGTGATACCCAGCTAATCCCTAACCCTTACAACCATCACACTCTATTATTTCCCTATGCACCCGGGTGTTGCCCATTATAGCTTGGGCATTGTTGTGCCCGTCACACCTTTGGGGTGTTGATTGTCACACTCCCCTATTGTGTTAAACTGGTACCTATCTAGTGAGGTTAGCCTGACACCTTTAAGTGGTCAACCGATACATCAAGCCGATCTACCTGATATACCCTTGGTGTGTTTCCTGACACCCTTAGGTGATGCTGGTCGATATGTTATGGGATGGTGTTGCCCGACACCCTTAGGTAGTGCTGGATGATATGCTATGTGGTGGTGTTTCCTGTCACACCTTAGATGGTGCTGATCGGCACACTCCCAAGGAATGGTAAACTGATACACTCTTAATAAGGTTATCTCTTGTGCCTTGTATGGTGGTAGTTGACATGTTGTGATGATGAAAGGTTGACACCCTATGGAAAGTGTCACCCGATACACTAAGGTGGTTTAAACTGATAGACTACATGTTAGCCTCAGCTGATATCTTTTGAGGATGGCTATGTTACATCATGTTGTTGATAAGGTTGCATGTTATGATGTGGTACCCTATGGGGTGGTTATGTGAATAATAAGGAGTGATGTTTACTATAACTTTCATCTCATGATATTCCTTGTAATGATGATAGAAGTAATGATCTAAGGGGGGTTGTCGATCCAACCTTGTAAACCCTAACTGTTTAAATAGAAAACCTAACCCTAGTAATGTAATGTGAATGGTATGGACCTTATGATATGGTAATGATAATGCTATATCGTTCTTCTTGCTACAAGTCTCTAACAATGCATATGATACCAGTTGATAAGCATAGCTAGGTATGATCTATGTTACTTATGATATGCTTGAATGGGCCTTGTGAGGCATAAGTGTTGTTGATACCCTTGAAAGAGGAGGCATATGTCTTATGACCTAAAGATGGCTTATTGCCTTGTATGAGATGGTGATTTCCTTAGTGATGAGAGGAGGGGTTGTTACCACAAGATATGTGGTCCTTGTGATAAATGACAAGTATCCAGTGGTGATGTGATGATATCACACCCTAAGTACTCAAATATATTTGGTGATGTGTTATGCCCTTACTTATGTAGAATTTGTTTAGAGGATGTACGTAGTAACTTGATTGATGCTGAAAGATGTCTACATAACCTAATTAATCAAGTGGAATGCAGTAGATCCATTCAGTGTCAATACTTGTTGAATGGTGAAATGAGTTTAACTCAAAACACATATTTTTGAATATGCAGGGGTAAGGATGAAGATCCCCTTATGTCTAGGAATATGTATACAAGATTGGCTCCAAGCCATAGCTAGAAGAGTATGACTTTGGACCATAGATCCATGAAATGTAATACATGATTGGATACATGCCATACCCTAGAAGAGTGAGGCTTGAATTATAGCTCAATTTTACTAGCACCGTACATGTACCAAGGTGGGATAAATCTGTACATTTAGACATATGTTGCTGGAAGCAGTTGACTTGTAATGTCACTACATGTTTACTCATACTGACAGAGGAAGGTGAGTTCGTGGATTCCGACTCTTCCACTAAACCCGGTATGGCACCGATTTAAACTTAGCAATGGTCAATTGCATTTGGGTGGCACGACTCAAATCCTTAGGGCATAATAAAATATGTAATTAGTCGTGTTGTACATTTGTATAGGATCAAATGCGGAAACATTGGATGATGCCTTGCTTGATCTTTATATAATATTGTTGATAGGAATTATACATGTTCTTCATGTTCCTTTTAAATTGTTAATATGTTTCATGATTCAACGGTAATTGCTCATCCTAATAATAATGATACATGCTTCTTACAGTTGTAATTTCACTACTACTTTAATTATCTTATCTGTGATAATAATAGAGTTGGTGGAGAGTTAAATCTCCCTGTTGAGTTTTGGAATCTCACCCCGTGGGTTTCCACATCCTTTTTAGGTGGTCATGCATGAAGAGGTAGAGATCTTGCAGCTGAGGTTGATCAACAACAATAAGATCAGTACCTGACAAGGTTGGAAGTACTGCTAGATGCCTTTTGTTGATAGAGTCTTAGAGTCAACCCTATACACTCGGGTCTTTGGGGATGTTTTGTAAATTTTTTTGTGGATGTGCTTTCGATATGTGATTGGCTTATGTGACCCATTTTGTATATAGCTGTAATAGATATATGCATATACATTCCAGAACATGTTTGTTGGTAATAGGCTGATGGCACACATGGTAAGTGATTTGAGGCATGAAAGAACATGTATGTAGAGGTTCATGTTGTTTGGCAATATTATGAAACAGTTTGAATTTTTAGTGTTTTCCAGTTCTATTCGTCAATCTCCTTCCACAATTTTGCTTTGAGTAATATCACTTTTGTGTGGTGTGATGAGTCACTAGAATCATCTAGATGCACCTTCTCTAAAGACACTTCTTGCTAGACCCATGCTGCAACAAATACAAGTTATTCTCCTACCTTTTCACTTCATAGGATTGTGGTTTCTCTGTGTTTTTGATCTGATTAAATGTCAAATTACTTTATTCAATACTTGTGTGGTCGATCTACAAAATAAGGACATGTATTTCAAGGAACCTACAATAGAAAAGCTCCCTAACATCCCTATACATCTCCAGGGGGTCATACGTCAAGTTCCTTATTACCATTCTAACTGGATTGATTATGTGATCGAGCCTCATATTCACCAGAAAAGTCAATAAAAAAGGTGATAGTGCATTTACTGTCCTTTGAGTCATGGAAGAACTCAACCTTCAGATCTCTATCATAAATCTAGATCCTAAAAAATTCTCCCCTCTTCATGGATATAATGCCATGGAAGTCTAACATGATTGCCATTTCTTTCAAGACGCAAAGCTTCCTGATAACCTATGAGTTCTTTATCCATTGATTCCTCGTCCCATCAAGGAACCTTTACTGTAACATCCCTGACCTGGGTTATGCTTTAACCCTAGATTTTTTGTTTAATAAAGTTCATTATATGCTTGCTCTTATCTTTTGAAAAGTAATTAAGGCTCAAGAGGAACTTATGTTTCATTTTAGTCCTTTTTGAATAATGTTAAAATAATATTTTGCTTGTTTTGGACTAAAGTGCAAATTACCCAAGTTGAGGGGTTAACTTGCAAATGTTACATGGTAAAATGTTCCTCAGATGTTGAACCATCATAAGAATGAGAATGATGCAGAGGTAAGGCTTGTGGTAGCCTCAGTACCAAGAAAGAGCTTATTAAGCAATGTTGTGCATTAAAACCTAGTTTTGGTGTAATGTGCAATTTACCCAAAACCTAGGGTTAAATATGCAAAATACCACTTCTAGAGAGTACCTAATATTTCTTGATATCAATTAGAGAAAATAAAATCAGAGGGGCGTCTCATTTGAATCACTTTGGAGGAGATAGAATCTTGGTATTAAAATAATCAAGATTTAAGCATAATTGAAACCCTAATTCAATTTAATGCAAAAATAAATATATTAATTGAATTGTCCTTCAAAAAAAAAATGAGATGGTTGCATTTTCATAACTGTGAACGTCCTTGTTCCTTGCAAAGGCCACGAAATATCTAAAGTGAGTGGAAAGCCCACTCACATTAGTTAACTAAAAAGTAATATCCACTCAATTTTGGATATTATTATTATAATGGTTAAGGTGCTTAATTTGTTTTTCTTTAATTCATGGATAATGAAGAGTAATTGCAAGGTGGTGGAGATGGCTTCATATTCAAGAGATTGAGGGGAGTATGTGGCACCAATTTTGGGGATTAAAGGATTTTATTATCACTTTCTCTCTCTTTGGAATTCCCTTATATACATCCCATTTTCAACCCACATGAAAGGCTTTTTTGATCCCTTTTTCTTTCCTTGCTTTGGCCATGCACAAAGGAGCTTAGGAGCAACAGGAGGATGTGCCCCAACCTGTAGATAATCTCCATAGTCATCTTCAACCTTGATTTCATGGTGGAAATTGAAATTCAATGTTGAATTTCTTCTTTTCTTCATTCAATCTTCAACCTTAGCCATTCATTTCACTCAAAGACTTGAGGACGAGCCTTGGATAGTTGAGAAAGCTTCATTCACCATTTAGGACGTGAAGCTTGAAGCTTGGATTCAATTTTGAAGGTGGGTTATATAACTTGAAACCTTGAATGTTACTATTGATTTCATTTCTTCATCATATGTTGATTCTTTCTTCATTCTTGAAATTCCATTTGATTCATTGTTGAAATTACCACAAGAATCACAACAAATTTCAAAGGTCTGGAGCTTGAAGATGATGATGTCATCTTAAGCACACACCTCAACAAAGTACATGAGCAAACAGTTTCAACATTGGAACCAATCGGTTTCAAGATCGATTGAAACCAAACGGTCTCAAACCGTTTGGAGGATCAATGCTGATGTGGATGGATGATGATCCAATGATACCAATTGATTTGATTTTAAAGGTTCCATGTATGGATGATCCACTAATTACAAACCCTAATCAGTTTAATTGATTGAAACCCTAATTGATGAAATTGATTTTGGGGATTGGAATGACCCAAACGGTCTCAAGACCGTTTGGAGGTCAAACGGTCTCAAGACCACTTGAGACCAAATGGTCTCAAGACCGTTTGGAGGTCAAACAGTCTCAAGACCACTTGAAACCAAACGGTCTCAAGACCTCTTGGAGGTCAAGGGTTGTGATGGATGGTTGGTAATCTAAGGGCTACAAGTTGAATTACTTTGAATGGTTCAGATGATGGATGGTTCCATGATTGAAATCTCTAAATCGATTTGATGATGGAAACCCTAATTGGTCCAATTGGTTTTGAGGTGGTTTGGACCAAACAGTCTCAAGACCATTTGAGATCAAACGGTTTCAAACCGTTTGGAGATCCAATCGGTTTCATGGGTGAATTGTTCAATCATTTCAAGGTGATTCTATTTAAATGGTTTCAAGGTACAAATGCTCAAATGGTTTCATGGGTTGAAGGTACCAAATAGTTTCAAACCATTTAAGACCAAACGGTCTCAGACCTAGAATTCCTAAACAGTTTCAAAACTATTTGGAAGGCAAACGATTTCAAAACCGTTTAAAGGTAAAAAAGGGGCAAAACTGTTTAGAGGTTCAAGGTACCCCAAAACCATTTGGAGACTCAAGGTTATAAAAGATCAATTGATTCCATGTTTGATAATGATGATTATCAAAGATAAGTACAATGGTTGAAACCCTAAGGTACTTAGGTGATTAGTACATCTAAAGTGGTTAACCTTTGATGCTTATAGAAGCAATATCTTCATACATTATGCTAACCCTTCATTCAAGTTAACCTAATCTAATCACGTTTCAAATGATCAACATCCTAGAGGGGATGAGAGAGAGAGAGGAACTCATACATGTATAATGATCAAGTAAGTGGTTAAGCCCCTACATTCTCAACATGAAAATAATATGTAATTAGGGTATGATCCTTGATAAAGAGATCATGAAACCCTATTTGAGAAGGCTGATGAACCCTAACCCTAATTTAGGGCAATGCTAGGTGTAACCCTAATCTAGGGTAATAATGAAACCCTAATCAAGGGTAATGTCATATGAAACCCTAATTAAGGGTGATGTCATGTGAAACCCTAATTAAGGGTAATGTCACATGAAATCCTAATTAAGGGTGATGTCATGTGAAACCCTAATTAAGGGTGATGTCATATGAAACCTTAATCAAGGGTGATGTCAAGGGAAACCATAATATAGAGATGTGATGTGAACTCTAATCTCAGAGTGATACTATATAATGCTATATGAAATCCTAATATGAAATCCTAACCTTGATATAGGGTAAAGGTATGTGAAGCCCTAATTTTGGGTTATAGAGCATGAAACCCTAATCCTGGGCAATATGATGATAAACCATAATCCTAACTTTGGGTTGAGTTGAGAAACCCTAATTTCAGGTAATGTTATGTGAAACCATATATGGGGAGATGTTATGTGAACCCTAATTTATAAAGATGGAAAACCCTATTCCTAATAATGGAATAGCGACTAATATATTGATAAGTGAAACACCTAAGGAGGTTGATAATGGATATATTTATATCAATAATTCCTTAATTCGAGATGAGTCCATATCATTGATAATGGTTGCATATTTCAAATAAGTGACTTATGATCAATACATTACATGATAAATGTGATGAACTGGAGCATACAATATTAGGATGGGAGATACCCTAATATAAGAATAGTTGATGAATTCAAGATAAAGGTGATGGGGGAAGTGATACATCAAGACATGATAGATATCACTTCCAGCACCTCAAGATTGATACACCTTGATGTATTCTAAATCCAATATACTTGGATGAGTAACACATGAAGTGTGTCATGTCAATTGTTACATTGAGATGTAATATACTTTGATAAGTGTAGGCTAACATGCCTTATGAAAAGGTTAAGCCAAATCAATAAAGTATGATGTAATGATATTCTGGTAAAGTTGAGAGAGGAACTATATCGTGTGTTGATAATTCATTTAATGATAAGTGATGAGAATAAATAAGCATGATTGAATACTTGTGTTATCAATGTTGGCTCCTAGTTGTGTAAGAGTAATGAATTAGGGCTTGATCATTAATAATATGATCTTGAGAACCTAAATGGTTAGTAATGGAAAACCCTAACCCTAATGAAGGGTGATGATATGTAAGAGAAATCCTAACCCTAAATAAGGGAATAGTGATGCTACTCTTACATTGCATAGTGCTGATATATAATTGATATAACTGCTATCATGTAATGATCATGCAGGCAATCATGAGATCATGAGCATAGCCAGGTATGAGCTATGATGTGTTAATTATTTAAATTCTTTATGGGCCTTGTGAGCCATTATATGTATTGTTTCCTAGTAAGAGGTAAAAAGAGATTAAATGTGCTTTGAGAGCCATGTGAGATGCTTGTGTAACAAGTATCATGTTTACCTTGGTCAGATGACCTGAAGGTATTAGTTACTTGATAAGTGGTAACAAGTGTTCTTTGATGAACTGAGGGTTTGAATACCCATATTCCATAATCATGATGATGAGATGTTAAGGGATGAGAATGACCATAATGTGACAAGGGATTAAGTTCCCAATGTTCTATAAAGTTTTGAAAAGTACTTGATAGATGAATTATACTTTTCTTTGTAGCATTTGTCATAATAATGTTTGAGAACTTGACTGATGTTAAAAGAATACAGTAATGTACTTAATTAATCAAGTGGAATCCTATCATGTAGTGCACTGGCCATATAACCATCAGTGTCAGAATTTGTTGGATGGTGAAACGGGTTGCTCCACGGCATAACCCAGAATCCATATTTTTGAATATGTGAGGGTGATGGGCAAAAATATCCTTACGCCCTAATGGAGGAATTGATGTGAGATAAACATTAAATCTCTCGATCCTTCAGTATATATGTTGGGGTGGATGTATCACTAATACCCCGAAGCCGGGATGGATGTATCACGAATCTCCCAATAATTTTAATGCTGGATCGATGTGAGATAAACATTAAATCTCTCAATACCGAAGGAGTGCAGTTGACGTTGTAACTCTATATCGAAGTTGCCAGTATACCTTGAAAAGCTATTTAGCAGAGACACAAGATGTCCTGCATGGAATCTCATACTGACTGAGATAAGGGAGGTCATGGCAGCCGACTCTTCCATTGACCTTGTATGGCACCGATTTTGACTTCATAGTGATCGGTTGGAGTATGAGCGGTATACCTCATTTCCTCAGGGCATAATTGTGATTGTAAAATGTAATCAGCCATATAGCATGTTTTCTTAAGGATTGAATATGAAAATCATTGGCTGATGTTATATTTCTTTATGCATCTTTAGTTGATAGATGATATAATTATGATTCCTTGCATTCCTTGCAAAGTAGATAGATGATGTACAATTCTACCATGGGTAGATGTAATGTTCTCCTTAAGATAGGAGATTATCCTATTCTATTCACACAATGATTAATACTTCTATTAATATAAAAGAAATCCTGCTAAGCTTTATTCTATCAAACTACAATAATAATGTTTCTGGCAGAGAGCTATATCTCTCACTGGGACAATTTTCAATTGCCTCACCCCCATGGGATCCAACGTTTTAGGTAAACGTAGATGAAGAGGAAGAAACCCTATAGCAGGGGAAGAACAACAACAGCAATAGGGACAGCTGTAAAACTCCAAGTGGAGACTCTACATGTCATATTGTTTTTGTATAGAAAGTCTTATGTGTCGTCTCTGTACTCTCAGGTCCTCGGAGTTAGTAGTTAGTGTTTTGAATGAATCAATCTGAGATTTTTAGCTTGATGCCTCGAGGTTCTTATGTTGCTTATGTATAGTTTTAAAAGAGCAGTTGATGTTTGTAATCCTCGAGAAGGAATGGTATAAGATATGTACTTATGAACCAGGATGTAAATGAAATACAATGGTTCTTGATAAAAGAGTTTTCCAGTGTTTGTATTTATTTGAAAAAGGTTTTAATTTTTAGTGATTTTTAGTAATTCGTTGTTAATGATCGCTTCCGCTTAGTTAATATTTTTTGTTCAAACAATGCGTCACAATTTAGTGGTATCAGAGCTCTAGGTTCACTGAGTCTACAGAGACATAGGATTAAGGTTGTTGAGTATGTTCTAGTGTCTTCCAATTTATCTGATAGTGTCTTCTACTCATATAAGAGAAGAAGAACTTAAAGATGTCTGGATCACACGAAGAACATGCTGCTGAAAGTAGCAATGTTGCACCAACAGAAGGTGTGAGGGACCGGGCGAGACAAGAACGACTGCCTGAGAATCCCCAAGATGAACCAACTATGATAAGGAATCTTTCTTTTGATATCACTATTGGGCAGGATAGGACTGAAATAATGCATATGGTGGACCATATATTAGCAATACAACCTAGATTACCAGCCCCTAATGATGAAGTTTTGGACTCCAACATGATTCTTGCTCAACATCAGCATGTTGGAGCAATGAATATTGATGAAAGGAATAGGTTACAACCTGAAACCAGGACTTGCCACAAGTGTAGGCAGCCTGGATATATCAGAAAAGACTGCCCAGAAAGGATAATGAGAAAATAATTAAGAAAAGGCCTATCCAAACTTGGGATCAGAGGCCTAGTAGTTCCAAAAAGGGAAGTTTTTGGTACCCCGATACAACCAGGGTCTAGTGCACTAGGGAAAGGGCTACCCGGAAAGGGTAAAGGACCTTTTAGACCATATCAAGAGAATAGAACCTGTCACCAGTGTAGACAGATAAGACATCTAGCAAGGAACTATCCGGTTGGAAACACAATGGTAACCCAACCACTGAGGCAAAGACATCAAGGTCATCAGAGGAAACCTTTTTCTGGTGGCATTCGAGGACGTGGATAGACATCCCAGGCAGGATCAACTGCATTAAATAACAAAGCACAAAGTCAACAACAGGTAATGATAAGATTCTATGAAAAGAATCAGCCTGAGGCAATAAACAAACTATGAGGTGAGACAGGTCAGATGAAATAGTTACTTTCTAATATATTATTTCATGAAATCGCGTGTTAAATATAAGAAAGTAGTTGTTTTTGAGCTTCCTTTGACTAGTCATATGAGGATACAAGGAAGATGAGGACTCATATTTTACTCAGTATTCCTTTAAATGCTTTATAAATTCTCTTATCTGGGTGATAAAGTATGAGATACAGAAGTAATGCCTGAAGAAAATCCAAGAATGTTAAATCCTATGTTTATAATGATATGAAAAGTGAGGAACATAATAGTAAATAAAGTGCATACTACCTAATCTCAGTACTTGTATACCCTGGCCAGGTATATCAATATTGGAGATAGGGTAAGTATGGGACTCTTAGATTGTTATCTTTCTGATTACTCTGATCAAGTAGTCATTCTGAAACAATCTAGTGAGCATAAAGAAACTAGAAATATGGCATGGATATTTTTATCACATCCTTAGTACAATAAAATGGAATCTGAAATGATCTCAGATCCATATGTGTGTATGAGGAAGTAAAAGTATAATCCTCATGATAAAGAAAATGAGACAAGGGAGATGATCCCTATTTGATAAAGCCTGTGTGAATAGTATAGATCTTTTCCCATGTTGTGGAAATGGGAAATGTGATAAAATCACAAAATTTTCATAAATATGTTAGACAATAACAAAGGAATGAGTAATGACATGTAATCATCCTTATAATTCCTTTGCTAATGGCAAGGAACCTAGGATGAAACAAGAGTAAAGGACTCATGAACAGTTGAAAGTTCATACAATAATTAGAGGAGATGATAATCTTTTCTCTTTAATAAACAACCCTGGATGATAATGGGGTGATAAGAGAAATGTGTTTCTTTATGTTCTCTTCTTTTTGAAACATAGCAATCAAGTGGGTACTGTGACACTTGATGTGCATGGATTAGAAATAATCTAATGATGGATACTTAGAAAAGTATCAGTTCATCTTGGACTTTGGTTCCAAGATAAAGATATATGTAACAAATAATGTTCCAAAGATGAAAGAAAGATCTTTTTATATGTGTGACTTTGGTAAAAACAACAGAGAAATGGAAATGATGAGGATGTGATGTGTTTTTGATACATGTGATGGATACCAAGGTAAGAAATTATGGTATCCAAGAATACCAGGTGGTATGGAAAAGTAAAAGCGTAACTCCCAATTAAATGACTTATGTTGGTTACCTGGAATGGCCAGCTGTGAAATCAGTCTAATTACATAAAATAGTATGGACATCACATGTTAGGGGTTTATGCTCTGCATAAACGTAACATTGACAAGGATGTACTAATTGAAGGAACAATTGTGAAATCATGGTGGAAAAAGCTTATCAAGTTAAAAATAATTCTAAAGATACCTCTAAGGTAAGTTCTTAATTGGTAAGTAACCTCCCCTTATGACAAAAGTATGTACAACTAATGAGATAGTTTGTACAAGTAATAAGAAAGTTTAGTGTTGTGTTAGTAGATTGGATGGCACAACAAATATATGATAATACTTGTAGTCACAAGTGGGTGACAAAATGTAACTCTGGTCTTTCCATAGAAGTGAAATGCTAAACTAAATAAGGAGTATGTGTCCTATGTGACAAGTTCTATGATAACCCTGTATGGAAGAACTTTGTGTTGACCAAAGTTCTATGACATCTCCATGACATTAAGATATTATGTGGAGACTTGATGATATGATGAATAAATAATATCTGTCTTCCTTTACCTGGGATTTCAAGGATGAAATCCTTGTTAGGGGTTTATAATTTGTAACATCCTTGACCTGGGTTATGATTTAACCCTAGATGTTTTTTTTAATAAAGTTAATTATATGCTTTCTCTTATCTTTTGAAAAGTAATTAAGGCTCAAGAGGAACTTATGTTTCATTTTAGTCCTTTTTGAATAATGTTGAAACAATGTTTTGCTTGTTTTGGACTAAAGTGCAAATTACCCAAGTTGAGGGGTTAACTTGTAAATGTTACATGGTAAAATTTTACTCAGATGTTGAAGCATCATAAGAATGAGAATGATGCAGAGGTAAGGCTTGTGGTAGCCTGAGTACCAAGAAAGAGCTTATTAAGCAATGTTGTGCATTAAAACCTAGTTTTGGTGTAATGTGCAATTTGCCCAAAACCTAGGGTTCAATATGCAAAATACCACTTCTAGAGAGTCCCTAACATTTTTTGATATCAATTAGAGAAAATAAATCAGAGGGGCATCTCATTTGAATCACTTTGGAGGAGAGAGAATCTTGGTATTAAAATAATCAAGATTTAAGCATAATTGAAACCCTAATTCAATTTAATGCAAAAATAAATATATTAATTGAATTGCCCTTCAACCAAAAATTAGATGGTTGAATTTGAATAAGTGTGAACGTCCTTGTGCCTTGCAAAGGCCACGAAATATCTAAAGTGAGTGGAGAGCCCACTTACATTAGTTAACTAAAAAGTAATATCCACTCAATTTTGGATATTACTATTATAATGGTTAAGGTGCTTAATTTGTTTTTCTTTAATTCATTGATAATGAAAAGGAATTGAAAGGTGGGTGAGATGGCTTCGTATGCAAGAGATTGAGGGGAGTCTGTGGCACCAATTTTGGGGATTAAAGGATTTTATTATCACTTTCTCTCTCTTTGGAATTCCCTTATATACATCCCATTTTCAACCCACATGAAAGGCTTTTTCGATCCCTTTTTCTTTCCTTGCTTTGGCCATGCACAAAGGAGCTTAGGAGAAATAGGAGGACGTGACCCAACCTATAGGTAAGCTCCATAGTCATCTTCAACCTTGATTTCATGGTGGAAATCGAAATTCAATGCTGAATTTCTTCTTTTCTTCATTCAATCTTCAACCTTAGCCATTCATTTCACTCAAAGACTTGAGGACAAGCCTTGGACAGTTGAGAAAGCTTCATTCACCATTGAGGATGTGAATCTTGAATCTTGGATTCAATTTTGAAGGTGGTTTATATAACTTGAAACCTTGAATGTTATTATTGATTTCATTTCTTCATCATATGTTGATTCTTTCTTCATTCTCGAAATTCCATTTGATTAGTTGTTGAAATTACCACAAGTAGTACAATTTTGATGGATTGTCACGATGAGCTCTGGAGATACCCGATGGCGCGATGTGGAGGTTGACGGCGGCACCCTGCTTGAAGCTGAGCGTCCCCCTTCCCCCTCCTCTCTCGTACATGCATCTGTTGCTAGTCAAGATCTCAATGTTCATTATGTCAACACTAAGTCTTGGGAAGAACTGATGAAACCAAAAACCTACGACACCTCGCTGGAGAAAGTGGACGTAGAGATGTGAGACCAGAAGCTCATCTATCCAAGAGAGGAAGCTGAGAAGAACACTGAGAGATGGAAGCGTTGCGTTGCAGGCTATATAGTTGGATTCAATCCCCACCTTCCTACTCTGGAGCGGTACTTGTCTCAGATTTGGATTCTGAATGGATCAATTGAGATAATGAACCATGGTCGAGGGTTCTTCCTGATGAAGTTTTCAGATGATGTGGATCTGGAGAACGTTTTAGATAATGGTATCTATTTTTTCAGAGGCAAACCTATGGTGCTGATGAAATGGAAGCCGGGGGATCCTCTGAAGAGATTTAGACTGACTGACATGCCTGTATGGATCAGAATTCACAACCTCCCACTGGAACTTTGGGACATGAAGATGTTTTCAAGAATTGGATAGTATATCGGAATTCCTTTACGTGTGTACAGAGCAACTTTTGGTTTAAGGAACCTTGGATTTTCCAGGATTCAAGTTCTTATTCCGGCTTTGTCTGTCTTTCCCCATGAGCTGGAAGTTTCTAGCGATGAAGGAGATACTCATACAGTTAGTTTTGAGTATGAATGGAAGCCGAAAGCATGTCCAGTGTGTAATATGTTTGGTCATTCAGACTGTAGAGATTCTACTAAAATTTCAAGCCATAAGATTAAGAAAGCCTGGGTTAAGAAAACAGTTACATCTGAATATGTTGTTTTGTATGAAGACTTAGCTACATGCAAAGTTACTGTCATAAGTCCTCATAGTACAACTCTGAATCATGAAGTTCTAGCAGACCGATCGGGGCAAGGCCAGGATGTTGAAGAACTTCATGTACACTCTAAAGTTCCAGTAACTGATCTGAGTCAATTCAAGTCTTCTGAAGCAGTTGAGATTGGTATTACTGATATCGAAGAGGAGTTTCACATGCCGACTGATTCTTTTGAGGAAATCATTTTTTCTAATTCTGACATTTCAGAAACGGATGGTTCCAGTCAGGAAATCATTGTGGATTTGTTGACTCCTCCAATTACTGAGGGGTCAAAAACTGAAGAAGATGGGTTTGAATTGCAGAAAGGAAATAAGAAGAAAAAAGGAAAAGGAAAAGTTAGGAAAGCCCCGAGTATCAAGAAATATACAAGACAGATAGCTCAATCTTCATTATCCAATAAATTTGATAATTTGGCTATTAGTAGCGATGAGAGATTTGGGTCACACACCAGTGAAGTACTGGTTTCAAGCAGTTTAAATGGATAATTCTATCAATATGCTTTCATGGAATGTCAGAGGTCTTAATTTAAATGCTTCTGCAGTCCACAATAAAATAAGAGAGTTTAAGCCCCATTTGATTCTGCTGAATGAGACTAAAGTTAGAATTAGAAAAGTTGACAATCTCATCAAAAGGCACTTCCCTGGATACAACTGGATTTCTAATCATGACTCTCATGTCTTGGGCAGAGTGGTTGTTATTTGGAAGGATTCTGATTGCATTATGAGGAAGATTTGGGAAACGGATCAATCTGTTCATATGGAGGTTGTTTGTGCTAATAGGAGTCTTTTTGTTACTGCGGTCTATAGGCATAATCCTGATAATGACAGGATTCATCTTTGGGATGAAATTGACAATATTAATGCTACTATGGATGGTCCTTGGGTTATGTTAGGTGATTTTAATTCTGTGAGGAAGGTTGATGAGAAGATAGGGAAGGACCCTCCTACCAATAAATCCATGGAGGATTTTAACAACTGTTTGTTATCTACTGGTCTTTTAGAGCTTCGTTTGAATGGTCCTCTTTTCTCTTGGGACAATCATCAAAGCGGAGATGGTTTTTTCACCTCCTATATTGATAGAATTCTTTATAATGATGCTTTCATGTCTGATTTTTCTAACTTTAAAGGTATCCTTCATTCCAATATCGTTAGCGATCATAAGATTCTCACTTTGGACATTGGTGAAAGAGTCAAGATTGTCACTCCTTTCAGGTTTATCAATGTTTGGACTGATAAGGCTGGTTTTTTAGACATTGTTAGAGGAAGTTGGAATAATGATGTTTCAGGCTTTCCCATCTACAAACTTTATTCTAAGTTCAGAAAGCTTCGTCAGTCCCTCTCTGCATGGAATAGAGACTCATTTGGAAAAAAATTTGACATAGCGAGAAGGCTAGAGTTATTGGCTGTTGATGCCCATATAAGACTTGATAATGATCCTAATAATATTTTACTCCAAAATGATGCTATAGAGAAAAGGAAAGAAGCGTCTATTGCTAGATCTCATGAGGAATCCTTGCTTAGACAAAAGTCTAGAATTGCTTGGTTGAAAGAAGGGGATAATAATTCAAAGTTCTTCTATTCTACTGTTAAAGTGAGACGTAATTTCAATCACATCAAAGCCCTTACCATTGATGGTGTTGTTTCTACCGATCCATCTAGTATCAAAGGTCATATTCAGAACTACTATTACAAGCTTTTCAATAACAGTTTTGTTGCTGACTTGAGCATCTTGCATAATCTTACTTTCCCTAAACTTACGGATGTCGAAAGGATGAGTTTAGATAGATGGTTTTATGTTAAGGAGATCATTGAGGTTATTACCAATTTAAATCCTGATAAATGCCCAGGTCCTGATGGTCTGAATGGCAAGTTTTATAAGACTTCTTGGAGTATTATCTGCGCTGATGTGGTGGAGGCTGTTCTTAGTTTCTTCAATTATGGCCGTCTACTTAAAGAAGCAAATCACACTTTTATCACTCTTATTCCTAAAGCTAAAGATTCAAATGATCTTAAGAATTTAAGACCCATTTCTCTTTGTAATGTGTTCTTCAAGATCATTTCTAAACTTCTTACTAACAGGCTTTGCCATGTTTTGATTTCGATCATCAGTAGGAATCAGTGTGCTTTTGTCCCTGGCAGGAACATAAAGGATGCAATCCTCCTTTCAAATGAATTGATCCATGATTTAATAGGAAGGGTGGAGCTCCTATGATGTGTCTGAAGTTTGATATCTATAAAGCCCACAATTCTATCTTTTGGGAGTCTATTTTTTGCATTTTGCGTATCATGAATTTTCCACACTGTTGGGTCGTTTGGTTGAGAGAAATCTTTGATACTATTTCCTATGAGATCCTTATCAATGGTGAGGCTAGTGAGCCCTTTAAACCTAGCAATGGTGTTCACCAAGGAGATCCTCTTGCTCCTTATATCTTTGTTTTAGTCATGCAGGTGGAATCTATTCTTCTTGATGATGAAGTTGAGAAGGGTAATCTTATACCTCTGAAAGTGTCGTCTTCTTTTTCTATATCCCATCTCATCTTTGTGGATGATTTACTTGTGTTCTCTGAAGCTAACAAACAAAGTGCTTATGCCATTAAGAGAGTTATCGACAATCTTTTTAAGACTACTGGTCTAAAAATTAACTTTGAGAAAAGTGCTGCCATTTTCAGTATTGGTGCGGATAGATCCTTGGTGGGGGTATTCTTGGCATTTCTGAAAGTAGTTTGCCTTTGAGATATCTTGGGCTTCCTCTCTTCATTGGTAAGATTTCAAAAGCACATTGTTCCCCCCTCTTAGATAAAATCAAAAGGAGGCTAGAGGGGTGGAAAGCTAGTCAGTTATCCATGGCAGGTAGGATCGAATTAGTGCATTCTACTTTGTCTTCTATTTATTTTTATTGGACTTCCACTCTTCCTCTACCTACTGCTGTGTGCGAGGATATTGACAAGTTGTACAGAGATTTCATTTGGGGTAAATCTGAAACCAAGAGAGCAGTTCATCTCGTTAAATGGAGTAATGTTGTTAAGCAAAAGAAAGAAGGTGGTCTGGGTATAAAGAATATAAGAGATGTCATCAAAGCCTCTATTTTGTTTAATGGTTGGAATTTGGCTATGAAAAAAGACAACATATGGATCAAGTGGATCCATGAAAAGTACCTGATCAAGGTTTCTTTTTGGTCTGTTCATCTTAGTGACTCGTTCTCTTGGCTTTTCAAGAAGTTTCTACTTTCAAGGGATGAGTTAAGGGCTCATATGAAGGTTAATATTGGTGATGGGTCCTCCTTATCTGTTTGGAATGACCCCTGGCTTCCTGGGTCTAATTTTCTTGCTGACCTTCTTGGTCCTCAGTGTCACATCCAGTTAGGAATTGGCAATGAGGCCAAGGTCAACCTCTTTGTTAGGAATCGAGAATGGTTCTATGAAAAATCGAGGCTGCATTCTAATTTGAATCTAGTTCTTGAAAGGTTGCCTAAGCCTACTGGAGGAGTGGTTGTTTTTTTCTTTGAAGACAAAGCTGCTGTTACTTTCAGAGATGTGTATGAAGAAGTCAGAACTAAGTCTGAGATTAAGCCATTCTTTCTGTGGCTTTGGGAGTCCAAGGGACCTAAAAGATTTCTGCTTGCTGGTTGGAAGGCCGGTCATGGCAAAATGCTTACTTCTTGTTATCTCAAACACCTGGGTATCAATTTAGCATCGCGATGTTTTCTCTATAAGAATGAGGAAGAAGACACTGCTCACATTTTCTTCAAGTGCTCGTATTCAAAATCTGTATGGAGTTTGTTTGGTACTCATTTCAGGAAGTCTATTCCGGATTCTGCTAGTGACTTATGTGATTTTATAGATAAGGAATGCAGACTTGCAAGTATCTCTGTCCTTTACTGGTTATGGAGAGAAAGGAATGATAGAGTACATAGAAGCTGTGAGAGAGATGAGAAAAAGCTCTGGCTTAGTATTCTTGGTGATGTCAAAGCCTTCCTTTATTCATAGTTTTTTCTTCCTTGATAGATGAGCTTTTCTAGTAGCTTTGTATAGTTTTTTTTCTCTGTTCTTTTTTTAACATCATTCTTATGGAGGCTGTTCCATCTGAATGTCCTTTTCTTGTATATTTGAAAATCCAAAATAGTAATACGACGAGCTAGGTTCACCAAAAAGAAAATTACCACAAGAATCACAAAATTTTTTCAAGGTCTGGAGCTTGAAGATGATTAAGTCATCTTAAGCACACACATAAACAAAGTACATGAGCAAATAGTTTCAACATTGGAACCAATCGGTTTCAAGATTGATTGAAACCAAACGGTCTCAAGACCGTTTGGGAGTAAACGGTCTCAAACTGTTTGGAGGATCAATGCTGATGTGGATGGATGATGATCCAATGATACCAATTGATTTGATTTTAAAGGTTCCATATATGGATGATCCACTAATTACAAACCCTAATTGGTTGAATTGATTGAAACCCTAATTGATGAAATTGATTTTAGGGATTGGAATGACCCAAACGGTCTCAATACCATTTGGAGGTCAAACGGTCTCAAGACCACTTGAGACCAAACGGTCTCAAGACCGCTTGGAGGTCAATGGTTGTGATGGATGGTTGGTAATCCAAGGGCTACAAGTTGAATTACTTTTAATGGTTCAAATGATGGATGGTTCCATGATTGAAATCCCTAAATCGATTTGATGATGGAAACCCTAATTGGTCCAATCGGTTTTGAGGTGGTTTGGACCAAACGACCTCAAGACCATTTGAGTCCAAACGGTCTTGAAACTGTTTGGAATCAAACGGTCTTAAGACCATTTGAGATCAAACGGTCTCAAACCGTTTGGAGATCCAATCGGTTGCAAGGGTGAATTGTTCAATCGGTTTCAAGGTGATTCTATTTAAATGGTTTCAAGGTACAAATGCTCAAACGGTTTCATGGGTTGAAGGTACTAAACAGTTTCAAACCGTTTAAGACCAAACAGTCTCAGACCTAGAATGCCCAAACAGTTTCAAAACCATTTGGAGGGCAAATAGTTTCAAAACCGTTTGAAGGTCAAAAAGGGGCAAAACCATTTAGAGGTTCAAGGTACCCCAAAATCGTTTGGAGACTCAAGGTTATAAAAGATCAATTGATTCCATGTTTGATAATTATGATTATCAAAGATAAGTATAATGGTTGAAACCCTAAGGTACTTAGGTGATTAGTACATCTAAAGTGGTTAACCTTTGATGCTTATAGAAGCAATATCTTCATACACTATGCTAACCCTTCATTCAAGTTAACCTAATATAATCAAGTTTGAAGTGATCAACATCCTAGAGGGGATGAGAGAGAGAGGAATTCATACATGTATAATGATCAAGTAAGTGGTTAAGCCCCTACATTCTCAACATGAAAATAATATGTAATTAGGGTATGATCCTTGATAAAGAGATCATGAAACCCTAATTGAGAAGGCTGATGAACCCTAACCCTAATTTAGGGCAATGCTAGGTGTAACCCTAATCTAGGGTAATAATGAAACACTAATCAAGGGTAATGTCATATGAAACCCTAATTATGGGTGATGTCATGTGAAACCCTAATTAAGGGTAATGTCATATGAAACCCTAATTAAGGGTGATGTCATGTGAAACCCTAATTAAGGGTGATGTCATATGAAACCCTAATCAAGGGTGATGCCAAGTGAAACCCTAATATAGAGATGTGATGTGAACTCTAATCTCAGGGTGATACTATATAATGCTATATGAAATCCTAATATGAAATCCTAACCCTGATATAGAGTAAAGGTATGTGAAGCCCTAATTTTGGGTTATAGAGCATGAAACCCTAATCCTGGGAAATATGATGATAAACCATAATCCTAACTTTGGGTTGAGTTGAGAAACCCTAATTTTAGGTAATGTTATGTGAAACCATATATGGGGAAATGTTATGTGAACCCTAATTTATAAAGATGGAAAACCCTATTCCTAATAATGGAATAGCAACTAATATATTGATAAGTGAAACACCTAAGGAGGTTGATAATGGATATCTTTATATCAATAATTCCTTAATTCGAGATGAGTCCATATCATTGATAATGGTTGCATATTTCAAATAAGTGACTTACGATCAATACATTACATGATAAATGTGATGAACTCGAGCATACAATATTAGGATGGGAGATACCCTAATATAAGAATAGTTGATGAAATCAAGATAAAGGTGATGAGGGAAGTGATACATCAAGACATGATAGATATCACTTCCAACACCTCAATATTGATACACCTTTATGTATTCTAAATCCAATATACTTGGATGAGTAACACATGAAGTATGTCATGTCAATTGTTACATTGAGATGTAATACACTTTGATAAGTGTAGGCTAACATGCCTTATGAAAAGGTTAAGCCAAAACAATAAAGTATGATGTAATCATATTTTGGTAAAGTTGAGAGAGGAACTATATCTTGTGTTGATAATTCATTTAATGATAAGTGATGAGAATAAATAAGCATGATTGAATACTTATGTTATCAATGTTGGCTCCTAGCTGTGTAAGAGTAATGAATTAGGGCTTGATCATTAATAATATGATCTTGAGAACCTAAATGGTTAGTAATGGAAAGCCCTAACCCTAATGAAGGGTGATGATATGTAAGAGAAATCCTAACCCTAAATAAGGGAATAGTGATGCTACTCTTACATTGCATAGTGCTGATATATAATTGATATAACTGTTATCATGTAATGATCATGCAGGCAATCATGAGATCATGAGCATAGCCAGATATGAGCTATGATGTGTTAATTATTTAAATTCTTTATGGACCTTGTGAGCCATTATATGTATTGTTGCCTAGTAAGAGGTAACAAGAGATTAAATGTGCTTTGAGAGCCATGTGAGATGCTTGTGTAACAAGTATCATGTTTACCTTGGTTAGATAACCTGAAGGTATTAGTTACATGATAAGTGGTAACAAGTGTTCTTTGATGAACTGAGGGTTTGAATACCCATATTCCATAATCATGATGATGATATGTTAAGGGATGAGAATGCCCATGATGTGACAAGGGATTAAGTTCCCAATGTTCTATAAAGTTTTGAAAAGTACTTGATAGATAAATTATACTTTTCTTTGTAGCATTTTTCATAATAATGTTTGAGAACTTGACTGATGTTAAAAGAATACAATAATGTACTTAATTAATCAAGTGGAATCCTATCATGTAGTGCCCTGGCCATATAACCATCAGTGTCAGAATTTGTTGGATGGTGAAATGGGTTGCTCCGCGGCATAACCTAGAATGCATATTTTTGAATATGCAGGGGTGATGGGCAAAAATATCCTTATGCCCTAATGGTGGAATTGATGTGAGATAAACATTAAATCTCTTGATCCTTCATTATATATGTCAGGGTGGATGTATCACTAATCCCCCGAAGCCGGGATGGATGTATCATGAATCTCCCAATAATTTTAATGCCGAATCGATGTGAGATAAACATTAAATCTCTCGATGTCGAAGGAGTGTAGTTGACGCTATAACTCTATAGAGAAGTTGTCAGTATACCCTGGAAAGCTATTTAGCAGAGACACAAGATGTCCTGCATGGAATCTCGTACTGACCGAGATAAGGGAGGTCATGGCAGCCGACTCTTCCATTGACCTTGTATGGCACCGATTTTGACTTCGCAGTGATCGGTTGGAGTATGAGTGGTATACCTCATTTCCTCAGGGCATAAGTGTGATTGTAAAATGTAATCAGCCGTATAGCATGTTTGCTGAAGGATTGAATATGAAAATCATTGGATGATGTTATATTTCTTTATGCATCTTTAGTTGATAGATGATATAATTATGGTTCCTTACATTCCTTGCAAAGTAGATAGATGATGTACAATTCTACCATGGGTAGATGTAATGTTCTCCTTAAGATAGGAGATTATCCTATTCTGTTCACATAATGATTAATACTGTTGTTAATATAAAAGAAATCCTGCTCATCTTTATTCTATCAAACTGTAATAATAATGCTTCTGGCGGAGAGTTATATCTCTTCTTGGGACAATTTTCAATTGTCTCACCCCCGTGGGATCCAACTTTTTAGGTAAATGCAGAAGAAGAGGCAGAAACCCTATAGCAGGGGAAGAACAACAGTAGCAATAGGGACAGTTGTAAAACTCCAGGTGGAAACTCTGGATGTCATATTTTTTTTGTATAGAAAGTCATATGTGTTGTCTCTGTACTCTCAGGTCCTCGGAGTTAGTAGTTAGTGTTTTGAATGAATCAATCTGAGATTTTTGGCTTGATGCCTCAAGGTTCTTATGATGCTTATGTATAGTTTTAAAAGAGCAATTGATGTTTGTAATCCTCAATAAGGAATGGTATAAGATATGTACTTACGAACCAGGATGTAAATGAAATACAATGGTTCTTGATAAAAGAGTTTTCCAGTGTTTGGATTTCTTTGAAAAAGGTTTTAATTTTTAGTGATTTTCAGTAATCCGCTGTCAACGATCGCTTCCTCTTAGTTAATAACGTTTTGTTCAAACAATGTGTCACATTTATGCTAAGTTTTGTAATGGGAAATAGGGCAAGAATGCCATATTACACCTTCCCCTGTGGTGTCAAATCCACCAACGATTGTCCCTTCTTGTACATGGGCCCATGAGGCTACTGACATCTTAAACTTTCTAGACAAACCCAAACCATTTCCCATTTATGGGCTTGTGGCATCCATTGAGCCAAGTTTTCATAATTTTGATAGAATTTCTTGCTACAAACTTTCTTACACTCAACTTCTACTTCTCATGTAATGATTCCAGAATGGCGGTGACAACCGTGATATTTTCCACCACAATGAACTGCTTGTCATGAGGGATGATCTTCTTGAAACTCTCTAGCCTGGATGTTATTTGTCCCACAACCTTATGGATTCTTATGAATTCCTTCTTAGCCATAATATTGATGATGTCTACATGGCTAGACTAGACCTTCAAATAGATCTTTGTAAACAAGTTGATTCTAGAGAAAAAGGGTTGCTAATTCAACTCATGTACACATTATATTTTCTTACCTTTGCTCCATGACAATCATTGGGCCTTACTCATCATTTTCACCCATGAAAGACAAGTCATATTCTATAACAATTCATATTCTGTTTATAACATTGAAGGCCTGTGATATTATACCTTAATTCAAAGTGAGCATGAACACATTGTTGATACTTGCACCAAGGCATTTGTTCCTCAGATCCTTCATCATGGCTACGAATATGCTTCTAAAGAGCCAAAGAAATGGAAAGTTCCAAGGTTTTATCATCACACCCCACAACAACACCGTCTCTTCAATGACTGTGTCTTTTATATCCTACATTGGATGCACTCCGTCAGAGTTCTTCACACCGCTGTCAAAGAAAGTTGTGGTGATAATTATCACTGTCTCCACAACAATTACGCCATGATGCTTCTCATATCTAAATGGGCAACAATCTAACTTTGATGATAATCTCGTTTGTTTACATTTTTCTTCCTTTTTTTTACACTCTAAGGATAGAGTGCATTGCAAGTTTTGGGGAGTGTAATCCCGTGAAATAGGTATTCACAGTATTGAAATAAACCTCATTTTCTTCTCTTTTTCACCATTTTTCATTATTTTCTTATTTTCATCAACTTTTAGACTATGTTACATGTACAAATTCATAAAGAGGCTGATGATAAAAAACTCTAAGGAACTTAGTTTGTTCTTCAAGCTATTCTTTTTAAAGTCAATCACATGAAGACAACAATCAATATGATTCTTTTCTTTACTGACAATGCTTTTAAATTTTTCTCTTGGCAAAACATTACTTCTTCTTCTATTTTGATTTTAACATGAAATCATCAGAAGAATCATGTCAAAAATATCAGACCAAAAGCAAAACCATTTTCAGTTGAAGGCATATTCTCACAAAAAGGAGAAATAGATACCTCATTTTCTACTCATCCTTTCCCGTCCATTCAAAATCCCAAAAAGAGTGAGGCTAAAAAATTAGAGAGTACTAAAATCAAAGAGTTGTGCCATGCTTCTAGTCAAAATAGCTATCAATGGTGTATTGTTGTGCTCATGAGTACAAATATGTCACTTTTGATAAACTCTAAGATCAAGAATACACACCCCAATTCCACTGGTGTTCATTTAAAGGTATGCTAATCCAGGGAGATGGTACTTAGGATCGGAAATCACTGCTCTAAAACCAATTGATTTGGAACGTAGGGACCACTTGCCCACGTAACGAGCCAATACTTGAATGACCCAGGAAGAAAAAAGGGATACCCACAAGCATTTTTGCCTACCCATTCCTTCCACCACTGACAAAATGACGAGAGTGAAAGCTACTTTGAAAAGTGAGATATATGTCGGAGATAAGTTTATGAGCAAAAATAACCATGAAACAATCAAAGAAGGAATTATTTGGAGAAAATGATGTTTTTGTTGAGTTAGATCACTTTATGAATAATTAAATGGTTTTTTCAAGAGGCTGATATAAAAAATTCTTTCAGACAAAAATAGAATGTACTTGCCCAATTTGATTTACATAATGATTCTATTATCTTGAGGACAAGCTAAATTCTAAGCTTGGGGGAGTTGACAACATCAGTTTTCATGCACATTTCATAACCTTTTTCTTTAAGAAAATCATTTGAGTCAACGTTTAAATCTCCAATTTTGTTCACTTTGTTCTTATTTCCAATTACTTTGTTTTAGTAAATTTTGTTTAAAATTGTACAAATTCAATTCAAAATCCTCAAGATCGATGGCTTAACCATCAACCTCCAAGAATGATCATTCATTGAGCATTGACCAAAATAGCCTCTTTCTACTCATCGACCTATTAGGTTGATATTTCAAAGATCGATGACTTACTCATTGAGCTCTCAACCATCAATCAAGAAGAACGATGGACTCAAGGGTGACAAAAGATAACCAAAGATTGACAAAGTCTCATTGAGCTCGAAGCCATCAAACTCAGCTATCAAACTTCACATCGACAAATCAACTATTGACCTTCGCATCGACATATCACCTTGTTGATCCCACAAAGATCGATGACCCTCCAAGACTGAGAAGGACTCATTGGCCAATCACAGAACCATTAGTCAATTAAGACTCATCGTCCATCAAGGTTGAAAGTGGGAAGATAGAGACTCCACACCATGTGGACCAATACAAGATCGACAAATCACATATCTAATCCTATAAATAGTCCCCCAAGGCATCACTTTAAGGCATCTTAGATTTTGGAGTCAACCAACTGAAAGGCTGCCACCAAGTTCAGAACCCAAGTCTAGTCCCATCAACCTCTAGTGTCATGGATATTTAGACTTTCCATTTAGCTACTTCCATTAACAGATAGACAAATCTCTTTGCTTCAGTCTTGATTGTAGGAAAGAGTGAAGGCCATCGACCACTGGCCATCAACCTTTGGTCATTGATCTTCTCATCAGATTCAGCCCAAAGGTGGATATATTGATCATTTGATCTACCCTTGTATTGATTCCTTCCCTCCCTTTTCTTTATTATGACTTAGTAAAGTTGTAATCTTAGTCTTATCTGTGCCATGGGTGGCTAAACTCCATAACTTGGGTTGGGAGTAGCCTTTAGGCCCTCCCAACCATGTAATCTTTCTTTCTTCCATTTATTACATATGTTCTTACAAATTTGTTTCTATGCTCTTGTTTTAATGTGTCACATGTTGATAAGCTACCTTCTTGTGACATTTGATATGGATTTTTTCAAGAGAATGATTTAGCTAGATGTGGAATATAGGTTAGTAACAAGACACGAGAGTGAGGAGTTACTATAATAAAAGTCATACAGTTATACTTGATCTTTTGGTTTTCATCTCAAGAGAGAGATACCTTTGGATATAAATCTACTCAGATCTTGAGAGAAGGAAGGAGTACATGTCTTTTATGACTATTTGCAAAACATGTCAGGAACATATATAAACTGGAAGAGAAGGTCTTGCAAGGTTGAAAGTAGTCTGATTGGTGAAACCCAATCCAAGTTATGTTTTTATTATTTCATAATTATTTTGATTTCTTGTTTGATCTTTGATAACTCAGATTTACAAATTTGATTATATTAATTCATTCTTTAATCGAAACATCAATTCACCTCTTTGATTTGACTAAACTAAGCTAAGATCTCCCGTTCTTATCTGTTGTTCTCCTTGTACCTGTGTCTAACCCACACTACCACAATAGACTCTATAATGAGTTGCGAACATCTCTTGAAGTCAGGTATAAATTTAAATTCCAATATCTTTGACTAGAAAATTGTGTTTACACTTTTAACCCGTGAAAAAGAATTATCAGATATATACTTGAAATCCTTTATGTTTAACAATTGAGAAAGAAAATATTAATCAGATTTCAATTATGTTGTTTGTGAGATATTTTAGTTGTGTGGCAACCCTTAAATGAATGAGTTTGGAGTATATGCTTGCACTCATGTGTGTGATTACTTCAAAGTTAAGGTGTTACGTCTAGCCTAAATCTTATGATAAGAAGTTGGACTTGTGGGTGATTTCCAAGAATGTAGAGAGTGGATTTGGTCATTGCTAGATCATGCCCAAAAGGGCTAGGAAAAATTATGGATGAGAAGCTTCCAAGAAGACGTGACTAGGTGGTTTATCCCAACCAATAATCCAGGGTTGTGTATTAAATGAAGCTTAAGTGGGTAAAAAGTATTGTAAGTATCCAACAAAGGAAGTACCATTGAAATTTGTGCATTGATTTCATATAAGTTTACCTTTTTGAATTCTTCTTCACAATGCTTAATGAAGAGACTGGAGCTAAGTGTGACAAATATCATCAAGACAACACCACAATTTGATCTCTCACTACGAGCCATCATCGTGGAGTAGTTGTGAAACTAGAAAAGTTGGGTTGAGAGTTGGGTTAGGGCATGGATCTAGAACCAAAAAGAGAGTTATTGTTTGATCCCCTAAAGAAGCTATCTCCCATACAAATATTTAATAGAAGGAGTTTATAAGAAAACCAATATGTGATTACGTACCCTATTAAATATTGAGGGCATAATTATAAGATGGACAATATTTAATTGTCAAATGATGAGGGATATAACAAAGCATGTCCACCCCCCAACATCGACACCACCCCAACAATGAAAGATATTACCAACATATTTGCATTTGTCATCAATTGAGCAGCATTTCATACCACTCATCTACATACCTCGTTGATGCACCAACTACTATTGATTTTAAATGCCAAAAATTTCCTCAACCCAAACGTCATCCACTAAATCCATCAAAGAGGAAGGGACCACTCCCCTATTTGAGATAAGACCACAATGTTTGTGTAGGTAGGGGTTGCAATGGACTCAACAACATTTCATCATGGGCATGTGTAATACTATTTTCATTTTAGGAGGGCTTAAAAGTGGTTTTTACAGTATTAATTCTCCATCGTTCTATCTAAAGGGTCCAAACTATGAGAGACCCACACAAGCTAGACTTGTATCTCTTATACTCTAATACTAAAGCCCAAAGAATGTTCCCACATTTCACTTGATCCTCAACTTAATATCGATAAGCTACCGATGAAACACACCTTGCCTTAAAAGTTGCAAGAGTATTCTTTGATCCCACTAACCTCCACCCCCATACATTTGATGACCATGTGCCACTTCTTCATAAATTCAAAACCATATGCATACTATTATACCACTACCCCAATTCAAGAAAACTAGAAGTAATATCTAGCCCTTATTCTTCTATAAACACTACATGTAGAAAAGCATGAGCCCATTCTCCTCAATAGCTCTAACACACTCTCACTAAGAATGCATACAACATATGGTGATTCATTCACTACAATGCATTGAACAAGGTGGTGAAAGTTCAATCAGTTGCATAATTGATGCTACAATACTCATTAATTAGAATATATGTGTCAACTATTATCATATTATATTATTTAAGGCTAATACTTAGAAGGTGACATTTATAAACTTTGAGCTATGACCTTTGGGCTTTGAAACACACCTTTCACCTTTCAATCTTTATATAAATGAGTTTTTTTGCCCTCATATTCATAATCAAATTTTTTTTGGATCATATACTTCTGTATGGAAACAAGCTATATGTCTACTAACACCTACACATCACATTATTTATGCCTTGTCATGCATGACACATGAAAATATGAGAAAATAAACATGTATTGACTAGTAATGGCATATCTTGGACAAATATTGTCCAATGAAGGTGTTTGAGTTAGACTCAATAAATTTCACACCATATAGTAGTTCTCGTCACTTGCAAATTAAAGGACCTTTGTGAATTTATGAAGTGCAACAAATTCTATCTATATTTATTGCAAGGTATACTACACTTGTTTCGCTTGCTCTATGAGGATGCATTCATATGGAAAAATGACATCAAGCTCACCTTCACCAAACTCAAACATGATTTGTCTACGCCACTGCTTCACCTTCCCATCTTCAATCAACATTTGTTCTTGAATGTGATGATTTTGGTTTTGCTACAACAAAGTCATATGACCTTGTTTCAATAAAAACTTTCACTTCAATAAGAATTTGTATTTACCTATGACGAAGAGCATCTAGCTTTGTATGTCATTATTAACGCTTGGAGGTAATGTCTTCTTAGAGATAAATTCACAAACTACAAGACCACCAATGTATCAAGCCATTACTATAATAATGCAGTTGTATGCCTTCCTATTAGGAATAGATTTCCAAACTCTTGGGATACAACTTTGAAGTTAAGTATAATCATGGGTCCACAAACAAGGTGTGTGCATCCTTAAACCATCCACACCCTCAATGTGCCTTTAGCAACACCATGCTCCAATATGATTGCATATCATCATTAAAGTCTTGAGTATGATAAATATCAAATCTATAAGATCTCCAATGCAAGAACATGTTAAGCACAACAAAGAACAAGTTAGTATATTGAAGTATATAAAGTTTGTACTATGATTCACAATAACCCCTCTCAAGTCTGAGTATTGTGTACACTTCGTAAAAAATATATCTATCACAACACCCACTAAGCACTACAAAGGGGCATTCCAAGTACAAAAAAACCTTACACAAGATCCAACATGCCTTCTTTACGTAAATTTGAGCCATGATGCTAGAAAATGGTTGGAAATGTAGGAAGATCTTTACACAAGATCCAACAAGCCTACGGTTTCATAATTGAAGACATTAGAAGAGTAAAGATGAACATTACCAATCATATGATTAGTATCTCCAAGCCAATGACCATTCCTACAATTGTGAGAAGAGAATGAACCTAGGGCATGATGTAATTACTTAGTGCTAAGTTCTTCACACAAAATATTTGATATGGCTTGGGATAGAATCCAATCGAGGTACAATTGTTTGTGAAGTAGCGCTATCGATGTAAGAGAGACCAAACACTTCCATCCAATATGTCTTTAATAGTCGTTGTTCATCTGTAGTTGTGTGAGCACTTTAATTTTGACCTTCCATGAGTCTACCTTTAGATCTCGAAGCAATGCTTTAGGATCTCTTTATAAGATGATGAAACCAACACCACTTCATGGTATGATTATAACTAACTGTTGGGTTTTAGGTGGTCAGAGTAGGCAGCAGAAACAAAAATTTACTAGACCATAAGCCCATAACCAGTAGATTGCATCTACATCTATGTAATGGGAAGGATGGTTTTAGCAAGTTATACCTAGTCCTAAGGATTGCTCAGTGACTATACCCCACAACAAGTACAGTCTTCAACCACCTATCTTCAACAACATCTATGCAGCTCCTGGTCTTGACCCAGAGTGCGGTTGACTATCGTCCTCCTGAACGACAGAAGTATCTCGCCTTTATAGATAGTCCACATGGACTACAAGGAACTCTAGTCGTCCTGAAGAATGGACTAGAAGGAGTTGTCCCCTTCTGTCAGCGTACTTGTCACTGACACACTCTTCCACCACCAGTCACTTTTTTGTAGTTGTCTTTCCCTCGCTGTTCCTCCCTAGATGGGTAGAATTTGCTTGGGCTCTCTCAGTTACCACAACCAGATAGGACAACAACTTTGTAGATCAACTGATGTTCTGAGTTGTATCTCTAGAGAAGCCCCTTGTACCCCTCTATTTATAGTATGGGGTAGGGTCAGGGTTCCCAGTCTCTGCAGGAGTAGAAGGGTCTAGAATTTCCATGAACAATTTGCACTTCGACAGGTGAACTGGTCATTTCATAATTGAAATGGTCATTTCATAATTGAAATGGTCATTTGGCAAGGTGAGACGATCGGTTTACTAGTGAATCGGTCGTTTGGGACTTTGATCCGGTCGGTTCACTTAGTGAACTAGTCATTTCACTTCCCAGACCTGCCTATAATTGATTTTCCTTATTCATTTCTAATTAATGCAAAGATTAATTCTTGTCCCAATCGAATTGAACAAGTGAAATGGAAATTTTTTTCTCACAAACTGGGACAACCCAACACTGCTCGTTTGGTCCAGTTAAACCAATCGGTTCACCAGAGTGAACCAGTCATCTTACTGACCATGAGCCGATCGGTTCACCCAGTGAACCGGTCGGTTGATGGTCCAAATTGTGCAGAACATAGTCAATTCAGCTCTCAATCAATCTGACACCCTAATCAGTTGGTTCAACACTTGAACTTGATATTTATGAGTCAAGTCTATTGATTGAATGTTTTTTTGAGCACCTAAACACTTTAGTAATCAATCCAAACATCATTCATGAATACACTCCTTTTCTAGGTTAATCCTTTGTGTGTGACCCTATAGGTCCCATTTCACATTGGCAATGAATGTCGATAACTAGCTTATGACATCACAAGCAAAGAACGATACCTAGTCACACATCAGTGCTACCCAAGTGAAAAGGAAAGTTGGATAACAACTTTCAATCCTACAGTCTATGATTAGTGTTCCAGTGAATGTATAATTTCTTTGTCTCTGATATTGTGAATGAACTCAAGGCATGGAGTTGTCATCCTTTCAACGTTCATTCATGTTTCTTGAACTAGAGCAGACTGTGAGATATGTGTGACATCAATATCATATATTGATTCATATGTGCATGCACATGCCTTTCTTAGTCTTGCTTGTTAAATGGCTTGGACATCATACTCCCTTAGGAGGGACAAATCCCATATCTATCACTCACAATCTATCTCATGCGTCAAAGACACCCAATCATCATTGTTATAACAACCCATGTTTCATGACTGCATTTGATGATGTCAAAGTGTACCCAATCACATTCGACGAGTGTAGTGATTTTAGGTCTAAGAATCACAATCACCACCATCACTATGAGAAATGACTTTGACTACTATGTCATGGTTCCATGTGTCACTCTCATGGTGGGTCTGTCCGATACATTGTTCTCCAACATGTATCTGTGTGCTTGGTTTGATATCATATATCATGACTAATGAGACACTATCATCAACCAACACACACTCTAGTCTTAATGTGTCATTGTTGTATATCAACCTTCCATAATGACATCCGACTAGGGATATAACAAGAATGTACATACTCTTAGCATTCATATGATCTTTTTGTTCAAGTCACGTACTTGAAGATATATGTCATTGAGTATTGTCATTCCTTAGGCATTCATTCTGCTCCATCATTTATCTCATAATTAATTGAGCTAGAATAAATTGGAAGCTTTCCTTTGATATTTATCAAATCAATCAAAACATATGCCAATCCAATAATCATATGATTGTCTCTCTGGGCATACATACCAACAAACTCCCACTTGCACTTACAGCCAATCACCTTCGAATCATATTCTTACTGATCTGTAAACATGTCCCACATGATTCTGCTGTGCTAGTGCTAATCCAATGAGTTAGCAACATTTTACTTTAGTTAGTATATTTCACGTTTCACATCTCTTCGCTGTATGACATTTCATATGAGATGGAGTTGCTGTAATATTCTATCTGATATTTCTTGCCTAACAATTAGCTCCATTGTTTGACTTAGTATTTCTACTTTGTCATCAATGGTTGGAATATATATAAGTTCATCTGTATGAACTTCTAGATCCATATAGTATCCTATGGTGTTCATAACTCAAGGATACTATGCATTCCCTTTTAGAATTAAATGAATTTTTAGTTTTACTCAGAACATTTCCTTTTAACAACTCTTGTTCACTTTACAATTGAATATAACTTTTATATTTTTTTGCATTTTGCGATCATTTTTCTGTCTTTTCAGAAGCTTGCATCAGTGTAACTAATTTACACTCAACTCTTCCTTTTATTACCATAGAACTAATCCTTTAATACTTCCTAAGTACTTAAGCAAGTTTTTTATGGTATTCTTGTGACTCTCACTGGAAGTAGACAAACATACACTCATCATGTCCATTACATATGAGATAATTGGATGAGCATATCATATTGTCATGTTCAATACATACAAGATGATGAATGCATATATATATATATATATATATTTGTCATGTCCGATACATACAAGATAATGGTATGATTGCATACATGATAGATCCAATTGCGAATGCATAAGGCATCTATCTATGTGTTCCTATTCTTCATTAGAATTTGGGATACTTGGAATCTAAGAGACTAACTCCATGTAATATGGACAAGTTTTCTCCCACATAATCTTTACATATTGAACCCTTCAATACATACTGCCAATGTATGCTCTCTCTTTATGAGGTCAAGATAATTTTAAGAACTATCTCTATAGGTCTCTATTCCTATCACATAGGACATTTATCTTTATTCCCTTAAAGAAAGTATTTACATACCAATTTTGTTTTATTCCTCATCATGATGTGGAATATGAATACACTCCCACTAAATCTTTGTAATCACATATCTCCCACAACACTGTATCAATTCCATTTATAAGGCTATCACCATCAACATATTATAATGGGATTTCTTTAGAAGAATTCTAGAAGATTAGTTATTTGTTTGATGATCATGCTCTTACTATTTAGAGTATGATTCCTTCTTTGATTTAGACATCATTATGACCTAATCATGAGTTCTATATGATACACTATCATAGTTACTCACAAGGTCCTCAAAAATTTGGTTTAAGTATCTCATTCATTGATCATATCAAAGAATTAATACTTTTACCAAGTTTGTTCTTCATTTATGATACTCTTGAACATTTCAAGATATTCATATTGGTATTTCATTAAATACCATATCTGAAGTATTAGCATTTACTCCAATAGGTATGTATATACATCAATGTGTATTATACCTAATATAGTAGTCATTCTCCCACTACATCTAGTGAAGATTGACTTGTCATCATGCCCAATAAACAAGACATTCATATCTCTTAATGGTTCATTAACCAAGAGAGTCTAGTTTATCCATCAACATGGAACCTAGAGATGAATTTCTCATTCATTTGTTTACGTAATAATGCTAATTTATTGTTTGAGTCATCAATAACTTTTAGGTATTATTATTTTATCTCATGCATACCAAGTACTACAAGATAAATAAGGCATTTCCATAAAAGATCATATCTTTGAAATTGAAACATGAACTTTATTGATAGACATCCTTGTCATTACAAGATGCAGAAATAAAATGTTTATATTTATTGGAAAAATGAAATAGCAGTTCATAACTCTATTACATGCCCTTTTGACTGAAATAAACTAAAAGGTGGTACTATCTATGACAACAACACTTGATCCAATGTTGATGAGTGTTCCTTTTTGGTCCTTTCATAAAGGCCATCGCTTCTTTTCAGATCCTGCACATCATATATGTCAGATCTGTATCTTGGTATCATATACCTAAGATAAAGAAGAATTTTAAGTTCATTTCATAATACCTGAGGTGGATACTTCCATCCCATCCTCCTTCTTCTTTAGTTCATCTATGTAGAGTGGGGAATTTCCCTTCCAATGTCCTGTCTCATGAAAATGGTGACATTTGCCTCCCTTGTTCACCCCTCCCTTGGCTTTGAGAGTTGAAGATGACTTGGGTTGTAGGCTAGAATCATAACTTTTCTTTGCTTTGCCATTGCCGTTTCCCTTAGACTTTCCCTTCTTTCTACTGATCATCATCACAGATTTGGGTTTGTCTTTCTTCATCTATGCCTCGACTGTCTTCAACATGCCCAACAACTCTATCAGTGGCCTGTCAAAGTTGTTCATGTTGTAGTTCATCACAAGCTGATTGTAGGATTTTGGAAATGATTGTAGTATCACATCAGTAGCCAACTCTTGGCTCAGAGGGAATCCCAGTTGAGTTAGGTTCTCCACATACCTAATAATCTTGAGTGTGTGAGGGCCTACTGGATCTCCTTCTGTCATGACACACTTGAACAATGCCTTGGATACATCATATCTCTCTTGTCGTGCTTGATCTTGATACATGTTCTTGAGATGTTGAACCATCTCAATGACGTCCATGTTCTCATGTTGTCTCTACAACTCATAGTTCATTGAGCACAATATCAAGCACTTCACATCAATGGCATCCTCAATATGCTTCTTGTAAGCATCCCTTTCAGCCTTTGGTGCATTGGGAGTGGGTTCTTCTGGATCTGGTGTATCTAGGACATAGAGCTTTTTCTCTTGAGTCAGAACAATTCTCAACATCCTAAACCATCTCAAGGACCGATTGCAACGAAACGTGATTGTTGTCGGTAGCCATTTATTCTACAAAAAGAAATTTGCAATTTTAGTCCAAAACTCTTTTGATTTGAAAATTGATGATATTAATTAGGTCTTTAATTAATTATCTCTCCTACTATATTGATCAAATTGTTAGCCCTCACCATCAATTTGAAAATTGCAGTGTACAACCTTCTTGTGAGCAAGATCCTGATTTCATCTAAGCCATGGACCAGCTAGGGCTGTCACCCACAACTAGAATCTTTTAGGTAGGCAACCTTTTCCAATTAAATCATATACAACTCTTGATAGATGTCATGTGAAACTCCTTTCCATGTTCATCTTCATGCCTCAAGGTGCTTGATCTAATCAAGGTCACCTTGTTAAGTCCAACCCAAAAGCCAACACAATGAATATGCACCCTGCTAGGGAAAACCCACATATTCACCATCACACTTCCACGAGATAAACGGTGCATGACGCTAGGGCGTGCCCACACTTAGTCAATCAAGATTTTCATGTGTGCTGCTTTTGGAAGGCATCTTCAACTTTATATTTTTGTTGAGGGGTTTTAATATGCTTATATCTTAAGAGGGCACACTTTGCAGTGAGGAGCGCAATTCTACTTTGTGTGAAGCTATTCTTAATGATTATGATATTTTTCTGGCCGTAGATGAGACTTTGAGGGTCCTTGATCAATGGTTGTGCGGAAAGTGTATGAAGATACAAGCCACGAGTCACGCCTGCCATCATGATGACGATATTGTTCGGGTCACTAATGACATGGGAGAGGTTGATAGTCGCATTATAGGCATCTTAAAGCCTCTTCCTAAAAGATTTGAGATCTCTACTGCCATGGAGGGTTATGTACTGGATACTGGGCTTCTTGATCGGGTATTTAGAGCCCCAATCACTACAGTGAAGAGCATTCCTCATAGTTGTCGACTTGTTTTCTCTCAAGCGTTGAAGACTTCTCTTTACAAAGTGATAGTTGAGCCAGGTTCTATAGCTGCTTGGGTGAGACTGTTACTTCTCCCGCGTTGTACTTTGTAGATGTTTTGCCCTCAAAATAGACGAGATAGACGATCCAGCAATAGAAAGTCACTACAACACTCCATTCTTAGTTCACTTTCTACGTGGGGAGAAGCGGACGGTATCTCCAAGTTAGTTGATAAGGTTTTGAACCTTCCTGCACATGAGGTTTTGGACCATGATGGCGGTAACTCTAAAGAGGAAGATACCAAAATAAACACCAACATCAGGCAGTGTCTCCACAAAGTAGCTGATGGTCATTTTACAGTAGTAGTTAAAGTGTTGTCTTCATCATGTATGGCTCCGTACAATGAAGATACCATTAAGGTGTTGGAGGCAAAACACCCGTACAAGCCACCTCCTTCCATGCCAGATATTTCTTTTTCTGAAGATGCTATGGTAGTGGAAATTGATACTATTCTCGGGTGTATCAAGTCTTTTCCCAAAGGAACTTCATGTGGTAGAGACGGGTTGAGATCCCAACATATCTTTGATGCAATGTGTGGGGAGGTGTCTGTTGTGGCCACTGTCCTCTTACATGCCATCACCGGTGTTGTCAATTTATGGTTGGGGGAAGATTTCCCGTGTGTTTGGCAGAGTTTATAGCTTCTGCGCCACTTACGCCGCTTCTTAAGAAAGACAACGGGATATGACCTATTGCGGTTGGAACTATTTGGAGACATCTAGTGTCCAAAGTTGCTATGACAGGAGTGAGTAAAGTTATGGCCAAATATCTCAATGACGTTCAGTTTGGAGTTGGTGTATCTGGTGGGGCAGAGGCTATCTTGCACAGTGTTAACATGGTGTTGAATGCGCGACACAACGATGGTTCCTTTTCCATGCTTACAGTGGATTTTTCTAATGCATTCAACCTAGTTGATAGGTCTTCCTTACTCTGTGAGGTGAGATCAAGGTGTCATCCATTTCCTTGTGGGTGGAGTTCTTGTATGGTCAAGCAGCTAGGTTATACCTTGGGGACAGACATATTTGGTCATCTACAGGAGTGCAACAAGGTGATCCTTTGGGCCCTCTACTCTTCTCTCTTGTACTGCATCCGCTTATCTATCATATCAGAGACAACTGTAAACTTCTTCTTCATGCATGGTATCTTGATGATGGAACTGTCATTGGAGACACTAAGGAGGTGGCGAAGGTTCCAGATATCATTCAGCAGTGTGGACCAGATCTAGGTTTTATTTTAAATATCCGTAAAATAGAGATTTTTTGGCCTACATGTGATGGTAGAAAGCTTCAAAATGAGTTTTTCCCGAAAGATATTGGGAGACCTTTAGTTGGAGTGAAGCTTCTTGGAGGATTTGTTAGCAAAGACAACAAATTTATTGGCGGTTTGGCTATGGAGAGGGCTTCGAAGGCTATTGAGTTGATGCATCTTCTTCCCCAGTTAGGTGATCCTTAGAGTGAGTTCCTCTTACTTCGTTCGTGTATGGGAATTGCAAAGATTCTATTTGGCTAGAGGACTTGTCAACCTAGGTACATGGAAGAGGCAACATCATGTTTTGATAGAGAGTTGCGAGCATCTATTGAAGACATTGTAGTCTGTGGAGGTCCCTTTTATGGGGACTTCCAATGGAGGTTGGCTTCATTGCCGATCCATCTTGGTGGCTTGGGACTTAGTTCAGCTGTTGAAGCTTCTTCATATGCTTTTGTGGCATCTAGGGCCCAATCTTGGGTGCTTCAGGATCACATCTTATGAGGTAGTGGGATTCACGGTATGTACACTGACTTTGATTTGGCCCTAGATCATCTTCGTGTCAAATAATTAAGGATATGGAAGTTAAGTTTGCTATGACCATTCGACAAAAGACAGTTTTTGAGTATCTACAAGTTGATCATGCTCAAGATTTTCTTCTTACTATTCCTATTGATGGACTTGGTCTGCACATGTCCCCAGTGGAGTATCGTAGTATCCTCAAATATCGTCTCATGATTCCCTTATTTTCGATCGACGAGATATGTCCAGTTTTTTGTAAGGCGTGTTTGGACTCTTTTGGGGAGCATGCGGTTCATTGTAGGGAACTTCCAGGTTTTAAGTACAGACATGATCTTGTTAGAGATGTTCTCTTTGATGTTCTCAGACGTTCAGGTGTTGCTGCTAAGAAAGAGGCACCAGTGAACTTTCTAACTGATCCACAAGAGGGGAGGTCGACACTTAGACCTGCTGATGTTTTGGTTTTTGGATGGATAGGAGGAAAACATGCATGTGTGGATCTGACAGGAGTTTCTTCATTCTTGGGATTGAGAAGTGGGACTTTTACAGTAGGACATGTTGTTCTTAAAGCTACTTCAACCAAAGTAGCCAAGCATGAGAAAGGATGTATTGAGAATCAACACGCCTTTATCCCATTTGCTTTTGATACTTTTGGATTCTTAGCACCATAAGCTGTGGAGCTTTTGAAGAGGGTCCAAAAAGTTATGAATAGTAATGTAATGTCTCCTAAGTGTATGGATGTAGTGTTTCAAAGGATTGGCTTTGCCATCCAGAAAGGATTAGCAGCGAAGCTTGTTGCCCGCTTGTCTCCTGTTTCGATGTAATTCAGATTTGGTTGTACTATTATTTAAAAGGGGGAAAATATGCATATATGTATCCAATCAACACATATATAGTATGTATCATATACATGATATATCCTACAAATAAAAACACACAATAATGATAAAGCAATGATTATGGACATCCTATTGTAGTTCCTTGAAGCCACAAGGAACTACATGTCATCTAAGGTCTACATCACATGCAACATGTTATTGATGAAGATCTATTCTTTCCAATCCGGGTTGACTGGTTCAACCTTTAAACCAGTCGATTTGCCTCTTGGCTGGTCGGTTGGTCTCCTCCAGCCAGTCGTCTGTCTGCTCTAAATGGTCGGCTCATCTGGTCGTCTGGGATTCTCGTCGGTCTGCCAACTACTCCTTAGTTGGTCGTCTCGGTCCATCAAGAGGTCATATTCAATCTTCATCATAACAAGAAATAAATCTAATCCTTTTTTACGTAATATTTTTGAAACCTCGAGTTACATTCGAGGGGAGCAAAGGTAGAAGAGAATCTTGAGTTATCTCGAGTTACATTCAGAATATAAGAAGAGGGATCAGTGCGCAAACTGAGATACAAACAACCATAACTAGCCACACACATGTACATAGGGTTTATAGGCCATAATCATGCTACACATCCACCATCAAAACCATTTTATGGTGACGTGTATTGGTTGTATATATACCATATCATATATGTAAGTATATATATATATATATATATATATATATATTAGTTTGGAATCATGCAGTATTAATCGGATATTCACATTAGTCATTTAAATATTCACATCATATGCAATAAATAAAAGACAATAAAACCAAAATCTAATCATATCGATTATCCCAAAACACAGAGTATTGATGTGGCTCTGATACTACTATTGGGTTTTATGTGGTCAAAGTAGGCAGCGGAAACAAAAATTTACTTGACAATAAACACATAACTAGTAGATCACATCAATATCCATGTAATGGGAAAGATGGTTTTAGCGAGTTATACTTGGTCCTGAGGCTTGCTCAGTGACTATACTCATAGCAAGTGCAGTCTTCAACCTCTTGTCTTTGACATCATCTGTGCAGCTCCTGGTCTTGACCTGGACTGTGGTTGACTATCGTCCTCCTGAGCGGCAGAAGTCTCCCACCTCTATAGATAGTCCTCACAGACTACTGGGAACTCTAATCGTCCTAAAGAACAGACTAGAAGGAGTTGTCCCCTTTTGTCATCGTACTAGTCACTGACACACTCTCCCACCACCAGTCACTTTTCTACAGTTGTCTTTCCCTCATTGTTCCTCCCTAGATGGGTAGAACTTGCTTGAGTTCTCTCAGTTACCACAACCAGAGAGGATAACAACTTTGTAGAGCAACTGATTGTTCAGATTTGTGTCTATGGAGAAGCCCTTGTATACCCCTCTATTTATAGTATAGGGCAGGGTTAGGGTTCCCAATCTGTGTGGGAGTAGAAGGGTCTAAATTTCCATGAACAATTTACACTTCGACAGGCGAACCGATCATTTCATAACTAAAATAGTCATTTGGCAAGGTGAGTCGATCTGTTCAGTAGTGAACTGGTTGGTTGGGAGTGTGAACCGATCAGTTCACTTAGTGAACCAGTCGTTTCACTTCCCAAACCTGCCTACAATTGACTTTCCTTATTCGTTTCTAATTAATGCAAAGATTAATTTTTCTCCCAATCAAATTGAACAAGTGAAATAGAAAACTTTTTCTCACAAATTGGGACAACCCAAAACTGCTTGTTTGGTCCAGTTGAACCGATCAGTTCACCAGAGTGAACCGATCGTCTATTGACCATGAGTCAATCGGTTCACCTAGTGAACCAATCCGTTGGCGGTCTAGATTGTGCAGAACATATTCGATTCAATTCTCAATCAATCTGACACTCTAATCAGTTGGTTCAACACTTGAACTTGATGATTCTGAGTCAAGTCTATTGATTGAATGTTTAATTGAGTACTTAAACACTTTAGTAATCAATCCAAACATCATTCGTGGATAAACTCCTCTTCCAAGTTAATCCTTTTTGTGAGACCCTATAGGTCCCATTTCACGTTGGCAGTGAATGTCCATAACTAGCTTATGACATCAGAAGCAAAGAGTGGTACCTAGTCGCACATCAGTGCTACCCAAGTGAAAAGGCAAGTTGGAGAACAACTTTCAGTCCTACAGTCTGTGATTGGTGTTCCAGTGAATGTATGATTCCTTTGTCTTTAATATCCTGAATGAACTAAAGGCACGGAGTTGTCATTCTTTCAATGTTTATTCATGTTTCTTGAACTAGAGCAGACTGTCTGAGATATGTGTGACATTAATATCATATATTGATTCACATGTTCATGTGCATGCCTTTCTTAGTTTCACTTATCAAGTGGCCTGGACATCATAATCCCTTAGGAGGGACATATCCCATATCTATCACTCACAATCTATCTCATGCATCAAAGCCACCCAATCATCATCGTTATAACAACCCATGTTTCAAGATTGCGTTTGATGATGTCAAAGTGTACCCAATCACATTTGACGAGTGTAGTGATTTTAGGTCTAAGAATCACAATCACCACCATCATTCTAAGAGATGACTCTAACTACCATGTCATGGTTCCATGTGTCACTCTCATGGCAGGTCTATCCGATACACTGTTCTCCAACATGTATCTGTGTGCTTGGTTTGATATCATATATTATGACTAATGAGACATTGTCATCCACTAACACACACTCTAGTCTTGATTTGTCATTGTTGTCTATCGACCTTCCACAATGACATCTGACCAGGGACATAACAAGAATGTACATACTCTTAGCATTTGTATGATCTCATTGTTCAAGTCACGTACTTGAAGACATACATCATTGAGTATTGTCATTCCTTAGACATTCATTCTGCTCCATCATTTATCTCATAATCGATTGAGCTAGAATAAATTGGAAGATTTCCTTTGATATTTATCAAATCAATCAGAGCATATACCAATCCAATCATCATATTATTGGCTCTCTAGGCATACATACCAACACTAACAATGAAGACAAAGAGATCTTGCAGAGGCTCCCTAGGGTAAGCTTCAAAAAAGAGGAGTTCCTTATAGTACCAAGAATAGTGTTTGACATTATATCTATAAATTTAAGGTTTGTGTCGATTGCATACTCTCTTTTCTTCATTGATGTATCTGCTCCAAGGAAGACAGAGGATTATGTCCAATGATTTGACTTTTTATGCCCTCAAATTTAGTGCTCAACCCAACCATAGTTTCTACCACTCTATTCTTGTTTCCAATAGTCCATATGATTGTTTCAATCATCCATCATACAATTATCAAGCTCTTGCCAACCCCACTTTGACATGCAATTGAAGTAGGAATGAGGCCAAAACCATTATAGAATTTTGTTTCAAATAATTGATCTCAATAGCCAACTTATAAATGACATGACATCTTTTTTGTAACCATGTTTCCTAGAGTAAACTAGAGGTGTCTAGCAATTTTCTTCATAGTAATAATGAGTTGGGTCTTAGTGTTGTAGGAGAAAAGATTCATTATTTTAATATGATTTCATGTAGCCTATCAGACATATTGTAGCTTTACTATTTGCTACATGAATCATTGTATTCTAGTTCTTTTATTTTTCAGTCGATGTACCTAATTTTACCTTTCCCTACAATAAACGTCCCTAAATTTGGCTTCCCATGTCATCTGATTTGCATGATTTATTTTCATATATTGATAGACAAGAAAGGGCCCCATTTGTTTTTTGAAATGTCTCTTTTACCAAAGATATCGCCATGGTAGTGAACAAAAATTCGATACAAATCTAGACTAGAGCCACCTACTAATAGCCCTAATAAAAGATTTGGAGTCTAAAGTGGAGGGGCTACAGATTGCTTACGACCTCCACCCCGACACCGATCGGTACAGGAGTCTTATGGCCTCTGACAAGGAGCTCATAGTAGCTCTCAACCAAGAAGAATCCTACTAGAAGGAGCAATCAGGTATCAAATGGTTGAGAGAAGAGGAACGCAATACCAAATTCTTTTATGACAAAGCTAAGATGAGAAGGAGAAGATCTAGAGCTAGTGAGTTGCGACAACGAGACAAATTGACGACAATGCGACTAAAGGAAATTCTTAAGGAAGTGGTGGGGTTTTTTATTGATATGTTTGCATTTTCTACTCCTTATCATGTCCCTCTTAGAACTGGTTTGATACTCCAATTGATTTGCTCTAGCGTCAATATGATGCTATGCTTTGCCCCTTCTGAAGATGAGGTATTCCAGACCCTTGGTGAACTCAATAGGGACAATGCTCCTGGCCCTAATGGTTTTGGGTGGCTTTCTTCATTTTTGCTTGGAGCATAGTTAAACCTGACATAATTTCCTTCATCCATAAATGTTTTGCCCTAGAGACAATACACCAAGGTCTATAGGTGACAAGGTTGGTGTTGATTCCTAAAGTTGATAAACCAACCTTGATGGAAGATTATTGGCCTATTAGGGTCTCAAATGTGGCAATCCAATTGGTCAGCAAGGTGATTACTCATCGCCTTGCAACCTTTCTTCCTCATCTCATCTCAGCATAGTAGAACACATTTGTTTGAGGTTGTCATATCACTAAAAACTCAGGCTCTCACACGAGTTGTGCAACGACCTAAAGATATGCCCCAAAGGAAGCGAGAACGTCATAGTGAAAACCTACATGTCAAAGGCTTTCGACCGTGTTGATTGGAAATTTTTGTGGCACATTCTTCAAGCCTTTGGGTTTGATGAACAATTCATCAAGATGGTGAGACACGTCATGACAAGATCATTATTCTCATCATAAATTAACAACAACATTGGTGATTTCTTCCCATACTTCCACAGTGTGAAACAAGGTTATCCTATCTTCCCCTCTCTCTTTATCCTCCAACACGAATACATAATCTGACTAATCAAGCGCCTCTCCCTAGATGGTTTATTGATAACCTTCAAGGAGTGCAGGAATGGCCTCACTCCGTCACACCTCCCCTTCTTCGACAACCTCATCTTCTTCTTCAGAGCTATCCCGACTTGCATCTTAGGTAGGATGGAGGCGATGGATCACTATGAAGTTGTGTCAGGCCAAAAGATCAATCATGCTAAATCATACTTTGTTGTTAGTGAATCTTCTCACCTATGATGGAGATTGCCAATCTTTTAGGCATCAATCACTAAGACGGTTTTAAGGCCTACCTTGGCTTGCCTCTGCCAAGCCAATGTCTTCCCCCATCGGCCTACACCCCTATGGTTGACAAGTTTAGCACCTGTATAGCTGGATGGTAGGGGTGATTGTAGTCAACGGGTGGGTGCATCACCTTGATTAGGCACATTCTATCCTCCATCCCAATTTCCTCTTTGGCATATGCGATTGTTCAACAATTGATCATCAAGCATCTCGATAGCCAGATGACCAACTTTCTTTGGAATGCTAGCGACAACAACCAATGAAGATAGTAGATCTCTTGGGTGAGTGTGGCCAAACCAACTCGAGATGGTGGACTAGAAATATCAAGGCTTCGTGCTATGTACTACAATCTCCTTTTGAAAGTGGCATGGCAAGTCCTCAAGGACGAAACCATTTGGGCATCTTTCTGTAGGTGGAAATACAATCAGAATACCCCCAACCTTGTAGTGTCTCATCCTGCCTGGCTGAAGAAGTCTTCTTTTTCCTCCTACTACTGGACAAAGCTATGGGGGGTGTTCCTCGACCTTTTACGACATGTCCGTTGGGAGACCAACCAATGAGCCTCTGTGTTCTGGACAACCAAATGGTTTAGGGAACACCTTCAACCACATCAATGACAAGGGATCACCATTGATCCTCATGCTCAAGTTTGTGACTCCTACTTGGCTGACGATGGATGGGATCAGGTCGCCTTAGGAGCCGTCCTCTCAGACACAAGGTTGGAGGCCATCTGCCACTCACGTGCTTCCTCATAGTCTAACAAATATGAGGTAATTTGGGGGCCCTCCTTCAATGGAACATTCTCTTACAAGTCTACTACACACTTAATCTTTTCATCTCTCCTGTCTCAACCCATCCATCAGTTCATTTGGTCTTATCACACACCACAAAAGGTGGCAACTTTCATATGGAAGCTTGTCTACAAGGCGATCCCGATGGACCAATGAGTGATGGACCATTATGTTCAGATGGAATCTTTATGCAACTACCGCGTCTGTAAAGAAGTGAAATCACCCCTTTACTAAAAATTTGAAGGATCAAACCTCCATTCCCAACATACTCAAAAGGTTTGTTGAAACGAGTGTAAAATTTTCAAATCTTTATATAATGGTATACAAAAGACCAACAAGTAATGTAGCGGAATATAATTTCATGACTATATTCAATTTTATAAAAGTGTACATCATCATTCTGCCATAAAGGGTTTACAACAACAAAAGGATCTAGATAGAGGGAAGTCTAAACTACACCAATTTTGTCTCCAAGAAACATCTCCAAGAGCTGGGTTCATGCCAAACGCTAAGTCCTCCTTGATCTTGTTCAACTCCTTGATCTAACTTGGGTGGTTGGGAAAGCACCCAGTAAAAGAAAGAAACAAGGTTTGTGTCAGAGATAATGAACAAGAAACAAGAAAAAAACAATAATGACACTTAAGGTATAGATTCATCATAAGATGAGGAGGATAAGATGAGGCATAAACTAAAGATTCTTGCCATAAACAAGTAAATAATAATGAACTTGCATGAATGATTAATATTAGACCAAATTAACTAAGTAGGGTTGAGGCACCTACCAGACATCAACTTATAGATGAGGGGAGAGTAATCACATTCATAGTCGCCTATAAAATATTTATATTGGGGAGAAATACCACATTCCCTAGGGGGAGAGTAAACACATTCCCTAGGGTGAAATAACACAAGCCCTAAACTATGGGTGGTTGTACATAAGTACCACTACTATAGGTAATAGTCAAATAAACCATCATGCTCAAGAAATAGTAAAGTGGCAAGATAAATCATCATATAATTGCAACATGGAAGTTGGGTTTCAAGAACCAAGAAATAATATATCAAATCTTATTTTGAGGCAATTAGAACAAGAGAACCATAATAAAGGAAATAGGGTTCAACTAATGCCTCATTAAGGAAATTAGGGTTAAGTTTACACATATCCCAACTTAGGGTGTAAGAATGCACATACCTCTCGTATTGAATTCAAATATCAACTTTCACCACTTTAATTGATTTCAAGGTCCACTTTTCCTATTTTCAATGTATTAACATGTATTAGGGTTTTGCATATGCACAAAGGTAAAGAAACCCTAACTTTTGGACTTTTCACACAAAACTCCGAAGACTTTGAAAACATCACCATTGATCTAGTTAGGTTCTCATATTAAGAAAACATATAATTTTGTCTATTTTGGAGTTATGAGAATTAAAGTGTATTTTTGGTGATTTTAATCTATTAAATTCATTTTTAGAAAATACCTTTTGATAAAACTCAAAATCAAGTCTCAAAAACATTTTTATTAGAAAGCTTACATTTTTTTATTCCAAAACATATTTTCTTTTAAGTTTTGGACAATGGAGTAATAAGATACGATTTTTTGAATACAGACCAACCACAGATTGACACGTCATCAAATATAAGCAAGAAAGGTGATTAGAGAGAGAGAGAGAGAGAGAGAGAGAGAGGAAAAGAGGACCCACACTGAGTTGGCCCAGTCATTGTTGGATAACTTGCCTCAGCCCACTAACAACTAAGCAACCCACTTCAGCACAGAAAGAACAACAATAGAGCGTGAAAAGACAAAATTACCCTTGGCTGAAAAATGAACCAAAAGAGGGAAGCAGAAGGGTAGAAAGGGAAAATGAGTGCAATTATTCGTATCCCCTAATGCTCATACACCATGGGAGCAGTAGGGCACTGAGTAGGTCTTGGCCGATTTGGGGAAAACTGTGGTACTTGACGACTCCACGAAACAAATTTTAGTATTTGTATAACTTACCACACCTGCCAATTGGGATGTTGGTGATGTCGAAATGCAAGGGGAAGTGTTGCAAGATCTATGCTAAACCAAGGTCATCGGCAGCCACTCATGCAAGAAAGAGAGAAATTGAGATGAGAGAGAAGTAGCCCGAGGTCGGATGAAGGCTAGGATGCCGATATATATAGGTTTAGGTTTATGCTAGGGCATCGAGAGCAGATAGCTTCGGGAAGCTAGAGATGAGAATTATGTGTTTCTCCTATTCATGGAAAAAATCCACAAACTAAGGCTCAATTTGTGTAGAATCTAAAAAGGAAACCAAAGACGAAGAAATCATGCAATTTGGTCAAGAAATGAGGAAGAAATTTGTAAAGTAAAAACATCCAAATCGGCAGCTAGTTTCCTTCTTTGGACCGAGCTTGATGAAGACTCACGAACCATTAGATGAAGATCAAATGACCGAAGGCCCGTGTGACACATTAAATTAAAAATCTTTATCCAAATCGAAATCAAATAAAGTGTTGCATTAACTTTATTTCTCTTTTTCTCTCTCCTTGTCTGAGGGTGCAAACGAACCCCAAATTAAATGAAAATTGACAACTAGCTTATTTTTGATATGAGGAATTCGAATAAGAAATTAGATTTGCCTTTTGGGAACTTTTGATGTGTAAAATAAATCAAAACTTATTTTCTCTTTCCTCCTTTATTAATGGTTATAAGATTCTCCAAATTTGATGAAACTTCACCCACAAGTCACATTAAGTGCCTTGGACATTAATTTACCATCAAATTTTCATGTTGGAGCTGTTTGTATATTTATTTAATATTTCGAAGGTTCTACACACTTTCTCTCTCCTGATTTTACATGTATATCAAAGATTATCCAAATTACATGAAAATTCACCCAAAGGCTATTTTTAATGTGTAGATCACGAATATAAGTCTAGTTTCCATTTTTGGAGTCAATTAATATTTTATTTAATATTTTGAGGAAAACTCACTTTTTCTTTTCAAAATAAAAGAGATATAATTATTAACCTCCCAAAATTACGAAACTTGGCCTCCAAGCCAAATCAAACCCAAGGAAAACAAATCTCAAGTTATATTTAACCAATTCATCTTACTTTTATGACTTTTAGTCCATTACCCAATATTTCCAATATTTAACATATTAAATATTTTCATATCTCATTAACATGTTTAAAACATTATTATTCATTCCTTTTTCTATTCCTTGCTCTATAAGGCTAAGGAATGATCTAGAACGAATATATTGTATTAATATGTCACATGAGTGGTAAATTCGCATATTAGACCCTTATTAAAAATATTTACTGAGGTATTTGTGCATAAACCCATATGATGGCAATAATAATGAACAAATGTTCACCAAACCACTATTATTTCCACAAATTAAACATAAAGGCCAAAAAGGATAGAAATTGAAGGAAAATCATGGGAATATGGTCAAAAAGATAATATGTCCAAGTTTCAGTATGTTACAACACTCCACCCCTTGAAGAGGATTTCATCCCCAAAATTGCAAGCAAAGGGGAAAGGGTGAGTGTGCAACATCCCAACACTAACTTCATGTTGTTCCTCCAAACATGAAACCTCCACAAAAACTTTCACTAGTAACTCCTCATAGGTCAGGTTCTCAAGGATCACCTAGGGTTCCACTATTAAGATTTCTTTTATGAGATTTAACATTATTAATATTTTTGGCTCATTAGCATTATATTTATTAGGATATCACATTATCATCATTATTCTTTTAATTATGTCATGATATATTCACTTTGTTGCTAAAGAATTATATTTCATTTTTATGCAAGAAATCCTATTTATTTCTCATTTATCTCATTAAGAATTTTTAGCACAATTAGAGTTCTACTCAATTATCTATTTATATGTGACCATTATTCTTAATAATTTGAATTTAGGCTCCGTCATTCTCATGCTATCACCATATTACATTATAACAGATTATTTTGCATGAAATAAGACATTTTATCCAACTGTTATTAAGTCTATAATTAATCCAATTAATGTCACATTAATTACTTTTATCTATATTAACATTGCCATGTTGTCACATTACCTTTCTTACTCACATTAAGGTCATCTCTAATTAATTTATCATATTTATTCACTTTTAATTATTCATTATGCACATTTATGTGAATCAAATTACTCATTATCCATATTTGAGTCATTATGTGCATTTTAGTGAACAAGGTGGAACATATTACACATTAATTATTTGATTGGCATACCAAGGCGTGATTAGGTGATTAATTAGGTATGTATTAAAGATCAAGGTGATATGTATTACATATTGATGACTTGATTAATCTATGATTAGGTGATCACATACCTTTATGTGTATCAAAGTGTATTCTCTAATTATGACACATAATTTCATTAATATATCATGAAAGGAATTAAGGATGTATATATTAAGGTTAGATGATTACATCTTATGATTTAGGTTGACATGATCATTATACTTTACTTATACCTTCTTAGCATGCATTAAATCTAAGATTAGGTTACAATTATTACACTCATCATATCATTAGGGTTTATTGGTTCATGACATGGTTAGCATCATATTAGTAATAATATGTGAGTTATTCTTATTATGTGCATTAAGTATTCATTAGGGTTCAAACATATGAACTATTCATTAGATGACCATTATATGCTTATTAGTACATAAACAAGCATATCAGGTTATAACTATAACTTGTTTCATCAAAACTAAGGATACAAACACACTAACCTCCTATTCATGGAGTTAGAGTTTCTAAAGTCAGAGTAGTAAAATTTCCATATGTTATAGGGCTCTATCCCCTTAAATAGGATTTCATCCTCAAAATCTAACTACCCAACATCAACAACCAACTACTCTCCAGACCTTAAAAAGGTTGAACCTACCAAGCCAGACTAAACTATAGGTAAAAGGGCGAGTCTACTAAACCATGAACAAGATCCATCATGCTTCCACCGTGCATTTTGATAGCTTACCAAACTTCAAGGTCTAGGTTCTAAGGTTAGGCTAACCAAACATGTGATCCAAAGGGGCATCATGGAACTATATTGGTATTCATCCTAAAAAAAGTCACAACACCTGAAAGGCTAGGTCATCATATAAGGTTCCTAAAGATATCCAACATAGATGTCTAATGTTACTATTCCCAAAAAGCATGCTATTTTGGACAATCCACATCAGCTCAGACCAGACAGGTATCATACAGATCGGGAGTCCTCGTAAACCAAGCTAGTGACGTGGAGGAAAATCTTGCCAGCCCCCGAACCCTGATCCTTTCTAGACACCTTTGCTTTCAACTTCATATCCTAGTAGCTGCCTAAAGGCAAAACTAAACAACCTCAAGTTACTATGGTTAATTGTAAATATTGTAGAGGTTTATTCAACATGATTTTAATGTGAAACTCATAAGATCCTAAATCAACCTTTCATCATCTCAAGGGTTGCATAGATAAATTCTAGGGCAAACATGTCACTTAAAGGAGAACTATGTAAGACAAGGGTTCTAATTAGGGAGATAAAATTGAAATAGTTAGATTCTGAGTACCATGGGCTCTGATACCATGCTGTAAAAGAGTGAAATCACCCCTTTACTATAAATTCGAAGAATAAAACCTCCATTCCCAACATTCTAAAAAGGTACGTTGAAATGGGTGTAAAATTTTCTAATATTTATATAATGGTATACAAAAGATCAACAAGTAATGCATCAGAATATAATTTCATGACTATATTCAATTTTATAAAATTGTACATCATCATTCTCCCATAATTGGTTTACAACAAAAAAATGATCTAAATAGAGGGAAGTCTAAACTACACCAACTTTGCCTCCAAGAAACATCTCCAAGACCTAGGTCCATGCCAAAAGCTAAGTCCTCCTTGATCTTGTTCAACTCCTTGATCTAACCATAGGTGGTTGGGAAAACACCCAACAAAAGAAAGAAATAAGGTATGTGTCAGAGATAGTGACCAAGAAACAAGATAAAAACAATAACGAAACTTAAGGTATAGATTCATCATAAGATGAGGAGGCCAAGAGAATGAGACATAAACAAAAGATTCTTTCCATAAACAAGTAAATAATAATGAACTTGCATGAATGATTAATATAAGACTAAATTAACTAAGTAGGGTTGAGGCACCTACCGGACCTCAACTTGTAGATGAGGGGAGAGTAATCACATTCTCAATCACCTATAAAATATTTATATTGGGGAGAAATAACACATTCTCCATGGGGAGAGTAAACACATTTCCCATGGCGAAATAACACATGCCTAAACTATGGGTGGTTGTACATAAGTACCACTACTATAGCTAATAGTCAAATAAACCATCATTATCAAGAAATAGTAAAGTGGCAAGATAAATCATAATATAATTGCAACATGGCAGTGGGGTTTCAAGAACCAAGAAATAATATATCAAATCTTATTTTGAGGCAATTAGAATAAGAGAAACCATAATAAAGGAAATAGGGTTCAATTAATGCCTCATTAAAGAAATTAGGGTTAGGTTTGCAAATATCCCAACTTAGGCTGTAAGAATTCACATACCTCTCATATTGAATTCAAATATCAACTTTCACCACTTCAATTGATTCCAAGGTCCACTTTTCCTATTTTCTATGTATTAACATGTATTAGGGTTTTGCATATGCACAAAGGTAAAGAAACCCTAATTTTGGACTTCTCACACAAAACTCCACTTTAGACTTTGAAAACATCACCATTGATCTAGTTAGGTTCTCCTAATTAATAAAACATATAATTTTGTCTATTTTGGAGTTATGAGAATTAAAGTGTATTTTTGGTGATTTTAATTTATGAAATTCATTTTTAGAAAACATCTTTTGATAAAACTAAAAACCATGACTTAAAAACATTTTAATTAGAAAGATTACGTTTTTTAATTACAAAACATATTTTCTTCTAATTTTTGGACAATGGAGTAAATAGATACATTTTTTGAATATTGACCAACCACAGATTGACACATCATCAAATATAAGCAAGAAAGGCGATTAGAGAGAGAGAGAGGAAAAGAGGACCCACACTGAGTTGGCCCAATCATTGTTAGACAACTCGCCTCGGCCCACTAACAACTTAGCAACCCACTTCAGCACAAACAGAAGAATAATAGAGCGTGAAAAGACAAAATTACCCTTGGTTGAAAGACGAACCAAAAGAGGGAAGCATAAGGGTAGAAAAGGAAAATGACTGCAATTGTTCTTCTCCCCCACACTCACATGCCATGGGAGAAGTAGGGTGTCAAGCAGGTCTTAGCCGATTTGAGGAAAATCACAGTACTCGATGACTCCACAAAACAAAGTTTAGTATTTGTATAACTTACTGCACCTGCCAATTGGGATGTTGGTGATGTCGAAATGCAAGGGGAAGTGCCACAAGCTCCATGCTAAACTAAGGTCATTAGTGGCCACTCATACAAGAAAGAGAGAAATTGAGATGAGAGAGAAGTAGCCCGAGGTCGGACGAAGGCCATGATGTCGATATATATAGGTTCGGGTTTGTGCTAGGGCATCAGGAGCAGGTAGCTTTGAGAAGCTAGAGATGAGAATTGTACATTTCTTTTATTCAAAGTGAAAATCCACAAATTAAGGCTCGGTTTTTGTGGAATCTAAAAAGGAAACCAAAGGCGAAGAAATCGTGCGATTTGGTCAAGAAACGAGAAGAAATTTGCAAAAAAAAAAAAACAAATCGGCGGCTTGTTTCCTTCTTTAGACCGAGCTTGATGATGACTCGCAAACGGTTAGATCAAGATCCAACAACTAAAGACCCGCGTGACACATTAAATAAAAAAAAATATCCAAATTGAAATCAAATAAAGTGTTGCATTAACTTTATTTCTCTTTTTCTCTCTCCTTGTTTGAGGGTGCAAACAAACCCCAAATTAAATGAAAATTGACACTTAGCCTATTTTTGATATGATGAATCTGAATATGTAATTAGGTTTGCCTTTTGGGAAATTTTGATGTGTTAAATAAATCAAAACTTATTTTTTCTTTCCTCCTTCATTAATGGTTATAAGATTCTCCAAAATTGATGAAACTTCACCCACAAGTTACATTAAGTGCCTTGGACACGAATTTACCATCAAATTTGCATGTTGGAGTTTTTTGTATATTTATTTAATATTTTGAAAGTTCTACACACTTTCTCTCTCCTGATTTCACATGTATATTAAAGATTATCCAAATTATATGAAAGTTCACCCAAAGGCTATTTTTAATGTGCAGATCACGAATCTAAGACTAGTTTCCACTTTTGGAGTCAATTAATATTTTATCTAATATTTTGAGGAAAACTCACCTTTTCTTTTCAAAATAAAAGAGAATTATCAACCTCCCAAAATTATGAAACTTGGTCTCCAAGCCAAATAAAACCCAAGGAAAATGAATCTCAAGTTATATTTAACCAATTCATATTCCTTTTATGACTTTTAGTCCATTACCCAATATTTCCAATATTTAACATATTAAATATTTCCATATCTCATTAACATGTTTAAAATATTATTATTCATTCCTTTTTCTCTTCCTTGCTCCATAAGGCTAAGGAATGGTCTAGAACGAATATTTTTTATTAATATATCACATTAGTGGTAAATTTGCATATTAGACCCTTATTAAAAATGTTTACTGAGGTATTTGTGCATAAACCCATATGTTGGCAATAATAATGAACAATTGTTCACCAAACCACTATTATTTCCAAAAATTAAACATAAAGGCCAAAAAGGATAGAAATGAAAGGAAAAACATGGGAAGAGGGTCAAAGAGATAATATGTCCAAGTTTTGGTATGTTATCGTGCCAATCTAACTACAGAGACAGTGGATCACCTTATGGTCAAGGGTGATATAGTTCAACAATTATGGCCCTAAGCCTACGCACTGATGAAGTACACACCCCTCTCAAGCTCATCTATTATCAAATCATGTATGAAGTGTAGGGAGTGACAAACAAGGGAAACATTTAGAAGGCCCTTCAGAGTGTCATGTCCCAAATTGTTTGCTTGCACCTTTAGGTTGCCTGGTGCACAATGCATTTCTACAATAAGGCTATTGGGTTCATAAAATATGGCACAAAATCATGGCCATGGCCATCACCACATGCAAAGATATGGTGGTTATGAGTAATGATACCACTGAGGGCCCCCTTCTCCATGATTTCTCACCACCATGTGTCACATAATACCAACCAACAACCATTAAATGGAAACCCCCAAAGAGGAACTTGCTAAAGATGAATATTGCAATCAAACCTACTTCTAGAAAATGTCAGCTAATGGAAGCCATGGGCAGTTTAGTGATAAATTGTGATGGAAAATTTATCTTTCTCCTTTGTTTCCCCCATGAACCATGAGATAGGATTGGATGCAGGCATTAAGGGCCCCTTATATGCTTTCAATCTCTACACTATGGTTGGACACTATCCTAATCTTGTCGAGATTGACAACAGCACTACTCATGTGATGACTAGAGAAGAGGCCATGACTCTATGGGAACAATGAGACAACTCATTAACATCATAAAGTAAGTTTTGTATCTATTTCCCAGGAATCAGAGCATGTTACTAATGACTTGCCAGATCAACACACTCCTGAGCTATATTGGGTCTATGTACCAAAATTTTCATTTTCCCACATCTTGAACGGAAGACCAGGGGGATGTAGAATGCTAGGCATTATTCTCACACATGCATCCCAGTCAATACAGTGCCTATAAGAAGCATCAAGGACACCCCATCCAGATCGGTTTTGCAAGACAAGGAACTTCAAGTCTCTAACATTTCTATGTCCATGCTTCCAATTCCAAAAAATGTGCCCATGCAACAAGAATAGGTGAAGGTTCTAATTTGTATTGGAGCAGTCATAGTCAACAAGCAGGCATCCAGAATCGAGAAAGAGTAGCCAAAAGCCATCTCCTCCACATGAGATGTGCCAAATTTTGTCCTAGGAGGTAGCGTTGATGCAATCTTAGGGTAGGAGATCCCTAATGTGCCATACATTCCTCCACACAAGCACGTAGAGAAGCCACATGTGCCATTCATGGATAGTCTGAAGCTGAGAAAGGAGGAAAAGCAATTTAAGAAAATCCTAGACATATTTTGATAGCTCCACATCAACATCCCACTTGTGGAGGCGATAGAACAAATCCCTACATATGGAAGATTTTTGAAAGACATTATCAACAAGAAAAGGAAGATAAAAGATACATATGTCTTACATGCTAATGAGGTGGTTAGTGCCATGATTCAGGGAAGGATATCGACAAAGAGAAATGACCCAAGATGTTTCTACATTCCTTGTTCCTATGCCAACAAGCATATCCAACAAGCAAATGACTCTAGGGTGAGCATAAATCTCATACCTCTCTCTACCTTTTAGAAGGTGGAATTGAAGAAACCAACAAAGACATCCATGACAGCCGAATTGGAGGATGGATCAATAGTGAGATCGTGTGGGATATGCAAGAATGTGTTAGTCAAAGTTGATGAATTCATATATTCTGTTGACTTTTTGGTCATGGATATGTCAGATGTGCGAGGATCTGAGATGTTATTAGGGAGATCATTCCAAGCTATGGTCAATGTAATAGTTGCTATGGGTAGAGGCTACCTGACATTGGGGTAGATGAAGATAGAATGGAGTTTAAACGTCTATATGAATTGTCCAACCATCTCATGATAATCCAGACTGAAGAAAATCATCTTGTTAAGACTACCACATTGAATAAGTGTGACTCATGGGAGGCAACCTATTTTCATTTATGTTATTTACTTTTTGTTTAGGTCTTTTCAGGAGTTACAGTTCATTTATGTTATATTAGATGTTTAGTTGATGCAATAAAGGTGCCTTGAGATTTTGTGTAATGTCTAGAAATGCACAGTGTTGGTACCACCGATAGACCGTCGGTACCACTGATAGACCTGTCGGTATCACTGACACACTATCTATAAATTAGTAGGGAATCGTCAAATATCTCGGTACTATCGAGCCTTCTATGGGTTAAACCAAATCCTTACCATGTATAGTTAGGAGATTTTCAAAGAAAGTCAATGGAACTGACAAAACTGTAAGTAGCACTGACTAAATATGAGAAAAAATAATAGTGCTAAAGAAAATTCTTATCGATACCACCAAGAGGTTGCTCATGTAGGGAAATCGGGGCGACAGATAAGGCAGTGTAAACAAAAAATTCAAAGCTCGATTCCCCTTAACAACAAGATTGCATCAACGACAGTGTATCTAAGAAGGAAAGTAACAAGAGTTATACCTAGTCCTGGAGCAAGTCTAGAGACAGCTCTTGAAGTAGTAGTGTGCTTCTTCTTCAAGAAACAACTTGCTTTTTATTTAGCAACACTCAAACAATTGTCATCAATGACCTCATGGTCTGGCACCATGGACGGTGGTTTACGATGTTCTCCTAGCGGCAGACAATGGCCTCCTGCCTCTAGAGTAGTTCACGTGGACCATTGGGAACTCCACATTGAGTTATCAGAGCCAACGGGAAGGAGTTGTCCCTTTCGAATGTCAACCTGCTAGAGTTGATTTTCTCTCCCACAATTGTCTCTCCCTTGCTATCCCTACCTTTATCAGGTAGGACTTGCTCGTACTCTCTATCAATTACCACAACTAGAGAGGACACCAATTGTTAGAGCAATTGTTGTGTTTGAGAATCCCCCAGTACACATCTATTTATAGGAGATCTAGGGTTAGGGTTCCCAGTCTGTGCGGGAGTAGAAAGGATGAAATTTACAAATTTTTTGGAAACTTCAAGCAGGGAAGTGGTTGGTTCTCACATCAGATGGGTTGGTTTTCTCAGTTTCCTATTCTGAATCACATTGGTATTCAATGCATGATTAATGCAAAACATGACGTCAACACTAATCCTTGATCCAATCAAATTGACCATTGAATCGGGCAGTTCATCCCATGAACTAGTTGGTTGGGACTTGTGAACTGGTCATTTCACACCATGGTTCAGCCATTCATCAACCAATGTTGATTCCAATTGACCTGAAACTCCAATCGATCAGTTCAACACTTGAACCGATTGCTTCAGAGTCCAGTCATGAAACTTTAAATCTCGGTTGTTTAATTGAATACCTAAACACCTTTAATAATCAAGTTAAGCATAATTCATAAACAAACTCCTATTCCAAGTGCATCTTATGTGTGTGACCTTATAGGTCCAAAATTATGTTGGTTATGAATGTCCATAACCAACATATGGCATCACAAGCAAAGAGCAACGTCTAACAACACATCATTGCTACACAAGTTATATGGAAAGTTGGAGAGCAACTTCAACCTACAATCCATGATCAGTGTTACCATGATTGTATAGTTCCTTTGTCTCTGGTATTTGGATTGAACTTGAGGCATGGAATTGCCATCCTCTCAACTTTCAATCTATGTTCCTTGAACTAGAGCAGACTGTCTGAGATGCGTGGGAGTTCACATATCACATATTGAATCACATGAGTATGTCCGTACATTTCTAAGTCTCACTTAGCAAGTGGCATGGACATCAATCTCATGTAGGAGGGATAAATCCCATCTACATCACTCACACTCAATCCCCATGTGTCATAATGCACCCAAGCACCACTTTTACAGAAACCCTTATTCAGGATCATGGCGGATCATGTCAAAGTACATGAATGATATGTGATGAATGTAGTGACTTTAGGTCTAAGAACCACAATCACCACTATTACTATGAAAGCTGATTCTAATTGCCATTCCATGATATCCATGTATCACTCTCATGGTGAGTTTGTCCGATACACTATTCTCTAAATGTACCTGTGTGCTTGACTTGATATCACATATCATGACTAATGAGATCCTAACATCAGTCAACACACACTCTAATCTTATGTGTTACTGTTATCTATTTTGCTTCCACAGTATTATCTGACTAGGGACATAACAAGAATGTATGTAATCTTATCATACATATGATATCATCATTCAAGTCATCAACCCAAAGACATATGTCATCTAGTAACATCATTATTTAGACATATACTATGTCTGTGTCATCATCTCATGTTGAGACAAACATAATAGACAAAATTACCTTTATTATTATCAAATCAGGTTTCTAATGCCCCATTGCAATCATCATATGATTGGACCTCTGGGCATACATACCAACTGACTACCACTTGCACTTAGAGCCAATCACCCACGAATCTTATTCTAAGTGATCTTAACATGTCTATCATGTTTTTTATGTGCAAGCACTTCTATATCGGGTTAGAAGCATTTGCTTCAAGTCGGTATTTTCAAGATTCACATCTCTTAGTTGTGTGACCTTCAACATGAGATGGAAGTGTCATAGTATGCTATTTGGGATTCCCAACCTATCCAGTAGCTCCATTATTGTCACATTATTTCTATTGTGTCGTCAATGGTTGGAACCTCCCATACATTCATCTCTATGAACTTCTTGATACATACAATATCTTTTGTTGTTCACATAACTCCAAGATTCTCATCTTCTATTGTAGAACAATTGTCTCTTGCTCATAACTCTTCTAGCTTACACTTCTAGTGTTAAGGTCAAACACAATTTAGATTGCGATCATTAAGTTTATTTGTCAGTTTAGAAGTTGTCATTGGTGTAACCCTTTACACCCAACTCTTCCTTATTACCATAACCAAGGAACCGATCCTTTTAGTGCTTCTCAAGTACTGAAGGATGTTCTTTATGGCTGTCTAGTGATGCTCATTGGGATATGACAGATATCCATTTGTCATGTCCAATAGATACAAGATAATTGGATGAATATATATATATATATATATATGTCCACTCGTCATGTCCAATACATACAAGATCCATGAAGAGTACATATGATAGATCCAATTGTGAATGCATATGGCATCTCACTCATGTTTTCCCATTCTTCACAAGAATTAGAATAGTGGGATCTAGAGACTAAGTCCAAGGAACATGTACAAGTTTTCTCTTATTGAGTCTTGCATGTTGAACCCCTTCAACATCTTACCAATGTATGTGTTCTTTCTATGATCAATAAGCTTTCTAGATCTATCTCTATAGATCTCAATTCCTATCACATTGGATGCTTCGCCTAAACTCTTCATAGAGAAGGTACTTTCTTTGCCATGTTTTAATATTTGCAGGATATTATTCCCCATCACTATGTGAAATATAAATATGCTCCCACTAAATATTTTGTAATCACATATTTCATCTTCATTTTGACTCAAGTCAAACTCTTTGACTATATTGTCAATTTGAAGATTCCAACTCTGAGATGATTGCTTCAATCCAAAGGTTGACCTTTGTAGCTTATGAATTTATTTACATTCATGGATTTATAAAACCTTTAGGTTGTGTCACGTACACATCCTCATTACTATTTTAGTTAAGGAATGTGGTTTTAACACCCATATGCCAAATCTCATTAGTCATAATAAGCTACAACAATAAGCATGATCTTGACGGATCTAATAATGGTAAGTGATGAAAGACTTAATCATATTCAACACCTTGAAATTATTTGAAACTCTTTGTAACCAATCTACCCTTCCAGGTTGGTCTTATTCATGAAGATCCAATTTTACCCTATGGGTTTTACCCCTTCAGGTGGATCCACCAAGGTGATACCTTGTTTGTGTACATGGAGTCCATCTTGGACTTCATGACCTCAAGCCACACTTTAGATTATGGTCCCTCAATAGCTTCTAGGTAGGTAGTTGACTCATCGTATATGACCAATTGATTGCCTTCTTGAGCCATAAGATATCATAATCTTTCTAGCTCAAAGCATGTTCTATTAGAACTATGAGTTTTGTGTGTTACATAAGGAAGTTGAGATTTCACAACATCTTGTGATTCTCCATGTTCTTGTTGTACCTATTTTAGGTTCAATGTTTTCTTGTTTGTCTCGAACATTCTGAGTTGTACTTTTCTCCCACTGATTTCTTTGGAATTAAGTTCCTCTTCAGGAATACAATCATCCATATCAGGAAACAACTTTATTGTTGGATTGGAATAAGAATAGTATTTTAACAAAATAACATTTATGTGATTTATGGATAAAGATTTTCAAGAAACTATTTTCTTACATAAGCTTTCAATCCTTATCCTTATAAAAGACATATCAGGACATCTCCTTTGACATATCTCATATGGTGTCTTTTGAACCAATTTAGACGGTACATTGTTTTAGTGTAAAACATGTTCCCTAAAGGAATTATAAAATTAGCTAGATTTATAGATAATCACACCATGACTAACATGTTGTGATTCCTTCTTTCTAATACACCAACATGATACATTATCATTGTGTTTTAGGTGGAGTTCATCATGATACATTATTATGATCTCCCAGAAGGTTCTCAAACTCTTGGTTAAAACATTTCAACATCGATCATATTGAAGTCTCTTAATACTTTTACCAAGTTGATTACATACTTCATTCATGATCTCCTTGAACACTTCAAGATATATCATACTTCTATTTTCATCAAATATGAACTTCCATGTCTACTGATAACGTCACTAAATATAATTAGGTACTGGTGACTGCCTTTAGTATTTATTCTAAAAGGTCTATATACATCAGTATGTATGATCCCAAATAGAACATTCACTCTCCCACTACCTCTAGTGAAGATGCTTTTGTCATATTGCACCATAAATAAGACTTGCATGTCTCTATTGGTTCAAAAACTAAAAGAATGTAGATAACCATCATTATGGATTTTATAAATGTATTTCTCATTTATGCTCTCTAAATGACAATGCTATAGGTATTCATTGTTTGAGTCATCAAGTCACATTTGTCTCTTCAACTGTCAAGTATAGATCATGAGACATAGGGAACTACCATTTAAGATCTCATCTTTTATAATGAAACATGAAATACATTGATAATATTATTGTCCATATGATGCTACCCTATTTCAGGGCTTCATCTTGTGTCATGTTGCACTTCAATCATATCTATACCTATTAGATTACATGTTATTTCCCCTAGTATGTGATTTCATATAAAATGCACTTATGGACGTTATTTGCATGTTTTGTTAGGTATTTGGACCACACTTGGATGGAAGAGAGAGAGAAAGAATAATCCTAGGGTTTCTCTACCCTCGGAGAAGACCGAAGTGAAGTCCAAGTCTCCCTCAACCCACCCCTAGTGGCAAAAGATCAATTGAAGCAAATATGTCCAAGGATGAATCAAGTATAAGAGATAAGTGTTGATACAGAGACCAGCACAGTCGTGGTACCACAGAATGGTCGTGCTACCCCAATCAAATCAACAAAGTAAACCTTGAAGAGCCAAAGTCAACAACATGGTTGTGCAACACAAAACAGCCATGTCATCATGCCCTAGAATGGTTGTGCAGCACATCACGACCTTGTTGCAGCTCAGCCATAATGATCACAACACTCAGAATGGCCATGATTCTCTCAAGCCACCACAGTTGTGGTGGCCACCACAACCATGCCACCCATGCCTCACCACGACTGTTCCACCATCAGTTCAAAACCCCCAAATTTACTATAACTTTTTCCATTTTCTCACCTCACCCATTCCACTCCACCACAGTCATTCTCATCCTTACCCACCACACCCATATTGTGCAGCATGACCGTGCTGCATACAACCCTAGCAATTTTGCACTACACTTCCCATTTTACCCCAACTTAACCTAGTGCTTCTCCACCACCTATATATCCTTGTATGGTAGCTCTAGCTTGAGGTCAACCACTAGTAGACCACTCTCAGCTCCCCCATTTGCCCCCACTCATTACTACTCCATTCCACCTCCATTTCATCATATTCCACCTTAAAAATGCCTATTTTAGGGTTTTTTACCACTTTCCACAATTCATCCATGCCATCCACTCACCTTGGAGGGATGTGCACGAGCTATAGCTGCTAGGAGGTGGAGAAGGATGAATCTTCATTGAGCTCATCATGGCTTTCCACTCTTGTACTCATTCTTCTTCCTTTCTTTTTGTATTTTCATGTTCTATGAGTAGCTAGGCCCCTTAGGTAGGCTGTTTGGGGCCAAAAATGTTACTTTGATACCATGTAGGGGGGGAATGATATGTAAACATTGTAATTTGGTTTTGTAATGATTATGTTCTAGTTCTATCTCGTTCTTCATGGATTGCTTTGTGGTTTGTGCTTGAAATCACCTAGGAACTTAGGGAAATTGGTTATATGCGTGAATTTTGGAATTTTCTCCTAGGTGTAATTTATGGATCCCTAGCTAGCTACCCATATTCCTACATTCTAACCAATTTTACTAACCCTATGTGAGAGATCTAAGTAGCTAGTTTAGATGAATTCAATGTGATTAGCTTGGAGCTTTCTCAAGGCTAGAATGTGGGTGGTTGGAGGCCTAAAACCTCAATTCCACTCCCATTACTACCCTCAGCCCCTAATCACCCTAATATCCTCTAACCTAGAAATCTAGGATTGATTAGACTCTAATTGATTCCACCTAAACCCTAACCCAATTGAGCCTTGTAAGGGTAGGTAGGAGGTGTCAGGGACTAGTTCCCCTATATACAACCTATCATATCCATGGTAGTTAGTAGTTTAGGACAATTCATTAGCCTCTAGCTTTTTGTTTGGTTTGGTAATCTAAATGAAAGCATATTGTTCACATGTCATCACCCTCAATCTAATTGATAAGTGCATCCCCCAAACAGCCCACACTACCCTTTATTGCATTAAAACCCTAATTTCCTTCTTGCTTAGCTAGTGTTAGCTTAGTTAGCTTTTTACTTGCCTAGTTAGCTTCTTACCTTATTCTTACCCAAATCTTGCTAGTTTAGGTATTTAATTGCTCTTGTGCTTAGTTTTCTAGCTTAGTGTAGTGTAGATATTTGCCTTTCTTGACTTAGTGTAGTTTTCTCTTTTCCTGCATTTTCTTGTTTAGCTTGTCTTACCTTGCTCATTAGTACTAATTGTTTAGGGTAATTTAGGTTTTGATTCTTATTTGTTCTTTTATTTCCTAGCTTGTCTTTCTTTTTCTCATTAGAATTAACTATCTAGGGTTAGCCTAGGTTTTGATCATTATTTCCTTTAATTGCTTATTTTATCCATCTTAGTGTAATCAACAAAACCAACCTTCAAACCCTTCAACCCTAGACTCCACAGTAGGAACCTAGCTAAAACTAACCTAGATCTAGTGCCCCCTTTTCTCCCTATGGATCAACCCTACTCTTACCACTTGCCCATATATAACACGAACTTGTGTGCTTGTAGGTAAGTGTGTTGGTAAAAGTAGGTGTGTTAGTTTAAGTCTTTATAAATTTTGAAAGATACCCCTGTGTTCAATCCCTTGAGGTGTGCACATATAGTCAAGATTCAATCAATTTAGGTGTGTATAACTCAAGGTAAGGAAAAATATTCCAATCTTTCCGACGCCATTGCTGAGGAGAAAGGCGCTCGGCCTAGCTAGTTAGTTTTGATTTGGTCTTTTCCTACTACCCTCGTCATTGCTATTCTTTATTCTTTGTGCATACTAGTTTGATAACTTGTCCTATTTTGTTTGGTTGTGCCTTTTGCATGAACAAGACATGCATCAAAGATAAGATGGAAGGCCAAAATGCACCTCACAAGCCACTTCAAGATTACTTCATGCCTAGCAACTACAAATCACCAATTGCTAGTAGAGTTGATCAAATGTTAGGGAATCAATTCTTCATCCCTCCTGATCTTCTTAGGCCCATGCCCACCTTCTATGACTCAAAGAGTGAGAGCCCCTACAAGTACTTGGACTCCTTTCTTGAAGTATTCTCTACCTTCAGGACGTTGACAACTAGTGATGACACAATTAGGTTGACCTTGTTCTCTTTCTCCCTCAAGGACAAAGCCAAAGATTGGTATTATTCAAGAAGGGACATCATGACTTGGGAAGAGATGAAGAATGTCTTCTTAAGGCAATTCTACTCCATTGAAAGGTTGACACAAATGTGGTGTGGCATAGTGAGTCTCAGTCAAATGGGCAATGAGCAGTTTCACGATGCTTGGGAGAGATTTCAGAAGATGTTGAGAGAGTCCCCACACCATGAGATCCCTTTATGGTAGCTACTTTGATACTTTTACTCCGGTCCATCTCCAACGGGTCAAGCTATAGTAGATTCTTCTTGTGGAGGAGCTTTTATGGCTAGGCCATCTGAGGAGACATGGCCATTGTTCAAGTAGCTAGCAGAAAGTTCAAGGATCCGTTCTTCTAGCATGATGAATGACGGTGACCACCCCTTTGGTGTGACATCTATAGTTCATAGTGATTCAAGCCCATAAGTGATGAAGATTCTTGGTGACATGGTGAGTTTCATGAAGAACCAAGTGACAAATGTTCCTTACCATTCTGTGAATTATGTTGGTTCCTCTTATGATGAAAAGAAGGCACCTCACTCCTATAGATACCCGAAACAACAAAGCCTAAGATATAGCTCAAGGTTTGAGTAAGAGGTTCTATATAGATTGAAAAGCTCTGATGATGTCCAAAAGAATGTTAAAAGGCTCGAGGAAAGGATAGAACAACTATTTTCCATACTTTCTCTCTAAGAGGAAAAGTTGTCTTTAAAACCCATAATGAGTAATGATGCAAGTGGACCCACTCATTCCACTCAAGTTCTCTATAGTCTACCTGTAATGCAAGTGTAGTCGATATACCACTTTCAAGGCCATCCAAAGCCTTATATACCTCCTCCCCCTCCATCACCACAACTTTCCCACCAATTCACCTTCCAACCTTAATTCTCCCCTCCACCCCAATTTCAATACCAAGTGCCACCTCCACCTCCTCCATAGACACAACATGCTCCCTCTCTCCATCATGAGCAAGGTAGTGTTGTAACAGTTCTAAGGAGTGGGAAATCTCTTGAGCATCCCGTGAGTCAAAGAAAGTTTGATAAAGTAAAGCAAAGGCAACCAAGTGGTGATATTGTGATTGAGATTGCCGAATATGATTCTATGACATCTCATATTGAGAATGTGATACTGTGTGGTCTGCCTCTCACTTCGTCTTCATGTTTTACCAGCCCCACTGTTCCACCTCCTAGCACGCCACAAGGAAACCACGTTGACTCAAGTGCGGAAAAAGCAAGTGAATCACCATTCCCTGATGCATTTGATGAGCTCCTAGAAGTAAAAAGGAGGCAAACACACAATGTTGACATTCTAGATGTGTTTCTCCAAGTTAAGGTTAACATTCCATTATTGGATTCTATCAAGCAGATTCCATCTTATGCCAAGTTTCTCAAGAAATTGTGTACTATGAAGAGAAGGTCAACGTGGAGAATACCAAAGAGAGTCAAGTTGACTGAACAAGTGAGTTCTATCATCCATCACTCACTTCTAGTGAAAAGGAAAGACCCAGGAGCCCTCCTCATAGGTAGATACATAGAGGGACACCGCATAGACAAATCTCTACTTGATTTTGGATCTAGTGTGAATTTAATGCCATATAGTGTCTATGTGGATTTGGGGTTAGGTAAGTTGAAATCGGCTCATTGCACTCCATAATTGATGAATCGCTCATTCAAAGTGCCTAGAGGAAGAGTGGATGATGTTTTGGTGATGATATACAAAGAAAGAGGAGCAATTTTCTCAATCGATTTCATTGTTCTAGACATGGAGCCAGAGCATAGGAAGATTCCCATCATCTTGGGAAGGCCATTCCTATCTACAGCTGATGCTGAGATACATGTGCATAGTGGCACAATGACATCCTCTTTCATGGACATGAAGTTTAAGAGTTCAACTGGTCATTTGAGAGAAGAAGATCCAGATGAAGGAATCGATGATAGATTTTGTGATCGAAGGGATGAGGAAGATAGGTTGAATGCAAATGATAGATGCATTTATTACATGAGTGGACACCCAAACATTCCAAATGGATGAATGATTGAATAATCTTCAAGAAGCCCAACTGAAGGCATGACACTTAACGCTTGTAGGAGGAACCCACCTAGGTTTGGAGAATTTTTCATCAAACCTTTCATTTTTGATATTTTTTGTTCATTTTTTACACTTTTCTAAGGAAACACACACACACACACACTTGTTTTAATAGTTTTTGTTTAGTTTTAAGATATGCAAGTGAAAATTGGGTGAAATGAAGAAAAATATAGATGAAATTAGACAAAGAATTCATGAAAAATCACTTTGGATCAAAGTTTTGATTTTTTGATAAACTTCAAGTAAAAATGACCTACTATAGTACTCACCAAAATTGTGGTACCATGGAATGGCCATGGTGATGTATTCAAATCAATAGGGATATTAAAGAGAATCAAAGAAAATCAAAGAAGTAAAGAACAGATTAAGAACGACTGTGTAAGAAATACTACCATGTTGCAATCAAGTCATAGCGACCATGTTGGGCTAGCACAATCGTGTAGTTGGTGACCCAACATGCTCATGATGCACAACATGGGCATGTTGGGTCACGACTCCAACACTTAAGTCAGCAAATGCAAATTTCTAAATCACTTCAATTTCATTTCCTCTGTGAACAGCATGACCGCATACAAGTGATCGTGCGATGACTTCTAGCCCTTCTCCAACCCCTAATACTCCACCAAATCACCCCCAATCCATCCCAAATCATCCCCTTACCATTTCCCCACCTTAACCTACCATTTTCCACCATCGAATCTTCTCCATTCTCCCTAATCCACTCAACATTCCAGTTCTTTGGTGAAAACCTAATTTCTCAATTTCTCCACCCAAATTCGTCCAAGATGAAGCAAGTTCCCAATAAGGCTATAGAGAAGACAAAGAGAATAATCTCCTATGGATGTCGCTCAAAGAATGGCTCTTTTTCTTCCCCGGTGGCGTCTCTCGCTCCACCGTCCACCCCTGGCTTCGGCGGAACAACCCATTTGTCAGAAGTTGAGTTAGAGGCCTTGGTAAACCCGACCGTGGACAACACTTCCCCTTAGCCTTGACGTGCTATACCATAATCATCAAGAGCAACACCACCTCCAACTTCAGTAGCCCGACAGTTAGTTTCTACTAGGGTAGCACCACCACCTCGGCCCTCTACTTCAGCGACTTGACCATCGACTTTAGCCCGTCCTTCAACATCTACAACATTGCAACCACAGTCACAACCATGAGGACGAAGGCAACTACTACTATATGAGGAGGAAGTGATCCAAGATGCATCTGATGTACAAAATGAGGAAACAACTGAGGCGAGAAAGAATCAAGTAAAGAAACCAAAGCACCCCAGGTGCCTAATACGCAGAGTGATTGACACTCGCTATGCTTTCCAGGAGACTATGGAGGCTTTGGGCATCTTTGATTTTTTTTTCAAGATATCTTGGAACCCGTTGGGTTGTTTGAGGTGGCAACCATAGTCCAGGAGACTTATATTGAGCTCACGCATCATTTCTTTACCACATTAGAGAAAGTCTCACATGACGCCGTCAGTGTCAAATTGGGGAATGGAACTTACCTTGTCATTGCCTCCTTTCTTAACAACATTTTTGCTCCCAACCCTAAGGTAGAATCCCTACTTGATCAAGGGAGCATAGGCAAGGAGACTAATGTGAACTACACATCCATGTGAAAGAAACTTACAGGGAAAAATAGCTTCATAGTGGGTAAATCAAAGACAAGTCTGATTCATAATTCTATGTTGAGATACATTCAAAAGGTCTTGGTGAACACCATTTTCGCTCAGTTTGAGAATCAAGGTAGCTGTACAAAGAAAGACCTCTTTATGTTGGGATGGATGGTGAAGGGCAAGTATGTGAATTTGGGATTGCTCATAATTGATCACATGAAGATAGTCCCGTCGAAGAGTAAGACCCGTTTTATCATGGGAGGGATTGTGACTTCAATTGCTCTGGCCCTTGATCATGATGTTTCTGATTACACCAAGGTAGAAGGAGAGAAGCTTGTGGAGCTGCATTACTTGATTCACTCATCCATGATGTTAGTAATTGACTAGAAGATCTTTTACTAGGTCAACCCTTACTATGCAGGAATTTCACTGGAGCTCCCCTGCCATGCTACACCTCTCCTAGAAGGGTGTGGTCCATCTCCAAACTTTTTGGATATCTTAAAGAGGTGGGAAGAGGAGCATATGAGGAACACGTGGCAATGACAACCTAAAGATCTACCCAAGGGACTTGGAGAGTCACAAGCAGCAGAGCAAAGGAGAGAGGCGGAGGAGAGAGAGACACGTAGGGTTAGGATATGGGAGGCAGAGGAGACACAACAACCCACAATGAATGTGTATGACATGTCAAAAATACAAGCATCTGGAGGGCATTAAGAGGACCCAAGAGGGCATCTTGAGGGCACAAGAGGGATTTTAGTGCACACAAGATGCATTATGGTTGGATCATCTGCAGATGCACCATCAGATCAACCATATGTATTTGTTCCAGCATGCCTAGGCCCAAAGAAACCCCCAGTGGGGGGAATATTGGTGGGGTGCATTGTCCGATTACCATGAGACTTACTTGCCTCAACATGTGGGCTACTGGGGCAGTTACTACCAATATCCTCCACCACAGGGAGGAGCACCACCAAAGCCTCCACAACAACCATGATTATCTACCCTATCACTCCTAGACTTTAGTGTCATGTTGAGGACAACATGATTCAAAAGTTTGAGGTGGTAGGGTGGTACGCCCCTCATTTCAATCGTTCTACATTTCATCTACCATTTACTTTTGTATTGTTTCTCCTTCTATCTAGGATAGATTTTACCTTCTTTGCAAACTTGCATGCCATGTAGTTTAGTTTCTTACAATTTTTGTGTAATTTAAAAAAAATGCTCTTTTTGCCATGCATTGCATATCATGTAGATTTTTGTAATTTTTGTAAGTTTTAGCTAGGATTTGCTTGTTTCTTGCTTTTTTTTTGAGAGCTGCTTGTTTCTTGTTTTATTTTCCATAATGAAGTCTTACATGTGATTGAGGGCAATTCAACACCATTTTGGATAATTTTGCCCAAATTTAGAATGTTCAGCCCAAAAAGCATGTTTTGACCCAATCTCTACTTTTTGGATTGAAAATGATGACCTTTGACAAAAGTAAGTGAATTATCATGGTTTATTACTAAATGGTATCAATGCTTGACTTTTTACATGTGCATCACCTCTCTTATGTTTGTGAATGTTTTGGTTGAATTGTGATTTGAGCAAGCTATGAACACTTAGAGCCTATAGAATCACATGATAGAAGTATGAATTTCATGTTGTTCATTCATGCGGTGTGATATTACGCGATGAAGTGTTGGAATAATTTTACATGTAAGAGATCTTATGTTGAGAACCACACTAGTGACCCTTCTTTGACCTAACTTTTCATTCATCATCCTCTTGCCCCTCCTCCTCATGAAAAGATGCCAAAGTGCACATATGCAGTCTTGGCCACCTCCAAAATTTTGGGGGTGACCATATCTATATCTCACCACTTCACTCTCACCACCATATGCCCTACCTCCACCAAGGGCAAAAGAAAAGAAAAAGAAAAGCAAAAAATACAAAAAGAAAATAAAAGATTCTCTTGTGTAAGAGCATTTAAATAAATAAAAGATGAGTGTTATAACATTCCAATCTCTTACTACAATCCTTTCTTCTATTTTCATACCCATTGAGCTAGGAAACATAAAACCTAGCTCACTTCACCTTTTCTCCAAAGCCACGTGGGTCACCTGGTGTGGTTTGAAGCATAAGATTCATGCATGAAAGTGAAACAACGCTCCTAGTCATCTTTGATTAACAACATCATGAAACAGTCTACTCAGAGCTACATTAAAGCCATATGAACAACTGGTGTATTCTACGCCCTATATTTGAAGTTTGTATGCTCAATGATCTTTTCATGATTGGTTTGTGAAAGAGGAGTGGAGAGATGTGGAATGCATGTACTTAGTCATCACTATCCCATTTAGTCAATATTCATCTTTTGCATTGCATTTGTCATTTCTTGATTGTGGAAAAATTGTAGAGAGATTGAGTTGAAGCATACTTGAGGACAAGTATGTTTTCAATTCGGGGTGGTGATGTAACCATATTTTAGGACTTCATCTTGTCTCATGTTGCACTTCAATCACATCTATACCTGTTATATTACATGTTATTTCTCCTAATATGTGATTTCATATAAAATGCACTTATGGATGTTATTTGCATGTTTTTCAAGTACTTGGAACACACTTGGATGGAATAGAGAGAGAAAGAAGTATCCTAGGGTTTCTCTACCCTTAGAAAATCCCAAAGTGAAGTCCAAGGATCCCTCAACCTATCCTTAGTGGCCAGAGATCAATTGAAGCAAAGATGTCTAAGGATAAACCAAGTACAAGAGGCAAGTGCTGATACAGAGACCATTACAATCGTGGAACCACATAGCGGTCGTGCTAGCCCAAGAAAATCAACATAGTTAAAGCTCGAAGAACCAAAGTCGGCAACATGGTCGTACAATACAAAATGACCATGCCATCATGCCCCAGAACAACCATGTAGCATAACACGATCATGTTGTAGCTCAGCCAGAATGATTGTGGCACTCAGAACGAACAACATTCTCTCAAGCCACCACGACCGTGGTGACCACCATGACTGTGCTACCCATTCCTCACCACAGTCATGCTACCATCAATTTAAAATCCCCAAACTTACTGTAACTTTTTCCATTTTCTCACCTTGCTCGTTCCACTCCACCATAGTCATTCTCACCCCTACCCACCATGGCTTTACTGGGCATACAACCTTAGTAGTACTTTTGCACTACACTTCCCATTTTACCCCCACTTAACCTAGTGATTCCCCACCACCTATTTATACTTGGGTGGCGGCTCTAGCTCGAGGTTAGCCACTAGTAGACCATTGTCCACTTTCCCATTTCTCCCCCACTAATTCCCACTCCATTCCACCTCCATTTCATCATCTTCCACCTCAAAAACACCTATATTAGGGTTTTGACCAGTTTCCACCATACATCCATGCCATCCACTCACCTTGGAGGGAGGTGAATGAGTTGCAGCTGCTAGGAGGTGGAGAAGGAGGAGTCTTCACTGAGTTCATAATGGCTTTCCACTCCTCTACTCATTCTTCTTCCTTTCTTTTTGTATTTTCATGTTCTATGAGTAGCTAGGCCCCATAGGTACCATGTTGGGGGGAAATGATATTGAAGCATTATAATTTCATTTGACAATGATTATGTTCTATTTTTATCTCATTCTTCATGAATTGCTTTGTGGTTTGTGCTTCAAATCACCTAGGAACTTAGCAAAATTGGTTATATGTGTGAATTTTGGGATTTGCTCCTGGGTCCAGTTCATGGATCCTTAGCTAGCTACCCATATTCCTACATGCTAACCAATTCTCCTAACCCAGTGTGAGAGATCTAAGTATCTAGTTTAGATGATTTAATGTGATTATCTTGGAGCTTTCTCAAGGCTAGAACGTGGGTGATGGGAGGAGTAAAACCTCACTTCCTCTCCCATTACTACCCTCATCCCCTAATCACCCTAAGATCCTCAAACCTATAAACCTAGGCTTGATTAGACTCTAATTGAATTCCACCTAAATCCTAACCCAACTGAGCCTCTAAGGGTAGGTAGGAGGTGTTAGGGATTAGTTCCCCTATACACAACCTATCTTATCCATGGCTAGTTAGTAGTTTGGGGAAATTCATTTGCCTCTAGATTATTGTTTGGTTTGGTAATCTAAATGAAAGCATAATGTTCACATGTCATCACCCACAACCTAATTGATAAGGGCATCCCCCAAACACCCCACACTACCCTTTATTGCATTAAAATGCTAATTTCCTTCTTGATTAGCTAGTGTTAGCTTAGTTAGCTTCTTGCCTTGTTCTTACCTAGTTCATGCTAGTTTAGGTCTTGAATTTCTCTTATGCTTAGTTTGCTATCTTAGTGTAGTGTAGATCTTTGCCTCTCTTGCATTAGTGTAGTATGCTCTTTTCCTGTCTTTTCTTACTTAGCTTGTCTTTCTTGATCATTAGGACTATCTGTCTAGGGTCACTACTATAGAAACAGCCTTTGGCGTCGGTCGTTTAACCCCATTTGGCGTCTGTTTCCGACCGACGCCTATGTGGGCTCCGCTAAAGGTCGAACACTTCGGCGTCGGTTTTTTAACCGACACCTATTTGTCTATAGGCGTCGGTTGTTTAGTAAATAACCGCCGCCAAAAGTGTTCACGCCACAGAAAATGGCGTCATCTAGGGCACTTTGTGCGTCGGTTATTTACTAAACAACCGACGCCTATATAGAATATAGCGTCGGTGTTTTAGTAGATAACCGACACATTAAGTGCCCTAGATGACGCCATTTTCTGTGGCGCGAACACTGTTGGCGTCGGTTATATACTAAACCACCGACGCCTGTACTTCAAGACGACACGGCCGTGCTTCCCTGCACGGCCGTGTTTAGTACTATAGGCGTCGGTTTTATATGAATAACCGACGCCTTTTACACTACGGCCGTGCTATCCTGCACGGTCGGGTTGTTTGTACTATTAGGCGTTGGTTTTTATCAAATAACCGACGCTGTATGTCTTTACTGACGGTTTTCTATAAATAAGCGACGCCTATTTATATTTTTTTTTTCATATCAGTTTGCAGGCCTGCTGTGGCTGGTCAGCAGGATGAGAACCTGCAGTTCAGTTTTCTGAACTGCAGGTTTACGACATCCATTGATATCAGCCTACAAACAGGCTGCAAACCTGCAAAAGTCACAAGGAAAATTCTACACAAGTACATACATTCAGACATCAATTCAATTCTCACATTCACACATATAGAAACATTCAAATACATGTATTAACATTTAGAAATATTCATTTACAAAGTATCATTCATTATCGCTATCAACATCCCAATTATATCTTACAGTTGCCACTGCTTGTATGGCTTTTGCCCATTCTTCTCTTACTTCATTTAATGCTTCCATCGTATATGGAGAATGTATATTTTTTAAGCATTTACCTGTAGTGTTGTCAGTTTTAAACACTTGCAAAGAGAATGATGTATATATATAAGTAATAATATAAAAAAAAGATAAGATTGATATATTTCATACTAACTAATGAGACTATATATAATACCTCATGTATGGTATCGATGTCTAATGCGGCATATTTGATAATCATCTGCATAAATCGCATCACATAGTATGCGCATGCCCAGCCATTGTCTTGTGTAGCACACTATAAATTGAAACATACAAAATAATACAACTAAGCACAATTCACATCAATAATATATATATTCGAATCGGGAACTTACTTGTACGTTCTGCCAATTTATTGGCTGGTTCTTTTTCCTTGGGACTATTCTTCCAGCCTTTTTGAATGCATCTAAACCCCTACATGTTAATATAACACAATAAATTGCATAAGTAAATAGTAATGTAATAAAAGATGTTAACGGATATAAAAATGAAATATTTCTCACCAGAATAATGGCATTCTCATTACGTGTCCAATTTTAGTGTTCAATGTACTCCCCGCAGGATCTAGATAATAAACAGTGAATGTCCCGGGGACAATAACTAGTAACTCCCAATGTCTACCGCTAGAAGTAAGAAGTTAACAATTAATAACTCAAAATGCAAAATAAAAATGGAATTTTCTTAAGTCCAAATTATAAATAAAGTAAACTTACTTGACATTGAATGGAGCTATTATTATCGTCTTCTTTTGCTGACCAAAAATTGTAAAAGCATCGATACAATATTGTTGAACATTATCAGGGTCTTTAGCTACCAAACTAATCAATGATGGAATCAAAAATCCCAAATGATCAAATGCAAATTGTTTGCAATGATCTTCGAGTAAGTAGCTGCAGAACATATAGGCGTATGCAATAATATATAAGAAACCAGATCACCGGATCTTACACAAGGTATATGGATGTATAAACAAGATCTCACCTTATCCATGTCTCTATCATTGATGTATTCAGCCAATCATACATAAACAGCTCAATAATATCTTATATAAATAAAGAGCTATCGTATGATCGACCTGCATAATCTACATCTAAAGAAACTATTATAGGGCAATGTATATTATGTGCCCGTAGCCAACATGCCATTCCCCTACAAGCAGGACCTAACGGGTATGTTAGGTCAGTTGGAACCCAAGTTGGTAATGCGGGAAGTGGAGGTGGAGGCCTAGGTGCTCCTGGTGTCTTCTTTTTAACCTGTATATATAATTTCAGATCAGTTGACATCATATATACACATTAACAGTCTAAATCAATGTAAATTTATCTTACAATTTCAGTCGTGTAGACGACATCTGCTTTGGGCCACAATATGACCCCGCCTTCTGCCTCACCAAGTGTATCAATATCTGGGTGGGCATATGGCAACGCAACTTCCCTCCAATCGGGTAACACACGTAATGGGCCCACACGAACATAGCCCTGTGGCATTGGAGTCCCGTGAAACCTTTCCCCAGGAAGGGACGGGCAAGCTTGCGCCTCTGCAACAACATAGTCTTCTATTCTTAAGTGGCATGGCTTCAATGCCTACAAATTTACGTAAAGAATGTTATACATATATACATATAATCTTGAAAACATATCATCTTGAAAAGACTAGCTACAATGTCATAAACAATACTTACAGCAGACGTGCTAGGCGATGGGTCTCCAGGATTACTCGCAGTCTGTGCATCAGGAGAAGAGTGGGTCGCCATAGGCTGATTGGAAGCCTGAGATGCCTGCCACCGCAGCAATTCTTCCTTGACCTTCTCAGCAACTACATCGTTGACCTTCTTAGCAACTAAATCCTCAACTCTCTTATTCTCCTATACATGGATAAAAGAAACATTAGCTTCTTATTAATGAATTTCTTTTTACAGTAACATTCTAAAAAAAGAATAGGTTACCTCTTCTTGAGAAATTCCCGCTCTGGGTTTGCACTGGGATGGCCCAAAGAATGCTTTGATGCCAACACCAGCGCCGGCACCTCTAACACGTCTAGGATGCTCTGGGTTACCCAGAGCAACTGTCAATTCATCCCTTGTGCCCTGAGGGATGAACGTGCCTTGTTTCCTCTGCTCGTGCAGCTCCCGCTAATCACCATAAACAGAAATTGGTAAGTTAACACCACAAATAATCAATATTCAAACGATTTCTCTAAGAGTGTTATTTTACCATTTTTGCAGCCGCCTCAGCAGTTACAGGCTTCTTTATTTCACCCTTCTTGTTTTGCCTTCCAGCTATCCAGATATCATGGCGAGGCATGGGTGTGGCAGACTCCTGAGTAGGAGCAGACTCCTGAGTAGCCGCAGACTCCGCCTGTAGTCTTTGGCGAACGCTTGCATAGCCTTTTGGACCCATAGTGTGGTCATGCACATTCAGTGCACGTCTTGCTTTTTGTGCGTCACTGAGGGCCTAGTTAGTATGCACATTAATGATTTGGTTAGTAGCACTAAATGCTAATCTTGAATAGGTGAATACAATGTATATTAATTAAATTGGGAGTGACGCCTAATACCTTGAATTCTTCAGATTTTCTTGAAGCAACAAAATTGTCCCAATCTTCTTTGTCCAAGAAGTTCCATTGTTCAAGGGCTGACTTCTTCTTCTTATCACCCTCTTTTATGTATTCTCTGTTCAGATTTGTCCTATAATTCCTAAGCATCTTTCCAGCGTGTTGCATCACATTTTTACGATGCAACTTCTCATCCAATGCAAACAGATTCTGTAAAATAGAAATGTTATTAACTAGTATCCAAAATAGAATGGCAAATAATAGAATTTGTAATCTACAAAATAGAATTGCAAATAATAATAACTCACGCATAAATCCTTCCATATCAAGTCTTTTTTCCCTTGAGGAACTTTATGCCAATTGTCATACTTAACATCACAATGGCTCCGAGTGGTACACCCAAGATAGTTCACAAAATTATTGCGGTTCACTCCAATTGGATTTCCTCCATTATCAAACTCCACCACCAATTTGGATCCACTACCACTTAGCGCTAATAACTTCTTCAACAGAGTGATGCCCCTTTTCTTGTTAAGTGTTTGGTGTTGCGCATCAAGTTGCTCCAGTGCTTCAGTGGGTACAGGTGCATCAACCTAAAATTTGACAAAAATAAAACACACTAAATTAGCCCAATATAGAAATATAGGATATATGACATAACTAGAAGATAATGAATTTTATAGAAATACAGGATATGTTTTTAGAACTTACATTAGTATCCTCTCCATGCTCGTCATGGACAGCATGCTCATCATGGACTTCATGCTCATCATGGACATCATGCTCATCATGGTCAGCCATCTGAAAATGTCATTAAAAAGGCAAACATTTAGCATTTCTATTAACTAGAAAAAGGCAAACATTTAGCATTTGTATTAACTAGAAAAAGGCAAACATTTAGCATTTGTATTAACTAGAAAAAGGCAAACATTTAGCATTTGTATAAACATACATGTCTCTAAAATTGTGATCTTTTATCAATTAACAATCCTTCATTGTGATCTCCGCGCACATATAAGTCATCATTAGCTTCAATATTTTGTGGAGTTGGCAACCCAACTGAGAATGGACTGGAGTCATCATACTTATCATAGTACTCTTCTTCATCTATAGGATCTTCAATGAACTGTCTAAGAACAACCGACCATTTATCATTTGCAGGATCATCGATATAGAATATTTGTTTCACCTGTGATGCCAATATGAATGGTTCACCCTTCTCGCCAATCTTTTCAAAGTTCACCAAAGTGAAACCCAATTCATCCACTATAACTCCTTTGGTGTTATCAACCCAATTACATTTAAAGAGCGGAATTTTGAAATCTATGTAGTCAAACTCCCAAATGTCCTCAATGACACCGTAATATGACATTTTAGCTTCACGTGGACTCTTATCCTTTGCACTTGCAAAGTACATAGTCGACGCTTGAAGAGTGACCCCACTATTTTGGACGACACTCTTATCATCTTGGCGCTTTGTGTAATATGTGAATCCATTAATGTCAAACCCTTCATAAGACATAACATTCGGTTTTGGTTTAAAGGCGAGGCATTTGATAGTTTCTTTAATATCATTTGGTGTTTGAGATAGTTGATGTAAGACTTTATCTTCAAACCACTTAGTAAAAGTCTTATTATGCTCTCTAGCAAGCCACATTGAACTTGCTCGAGGATGTTGTCTCTTTATGAAATTGGTATGTTCCTCGATATAAACACTCACTTCGTCCATATTGTGTAAAATATACAAGTGAGCTTGTTCCAACTGCTCACGGCTGATTACTTTCACCCGTGATCCCAAAATTCCTTTGCCCTCCTCAATATTCTTGTCATTATCAGGAGTGTCATTACCACTGAAAAAGTCATTGCAAAAATCCATAACCTCTCTCGCCACATAACCCATAATAATACTCCCTTCAGGCCGATAACGGTTTCGAACATCACCTTTAAAAACGCTCATGTATCGTTCAAAGGGATACATCCAATGCAAGAAAACTGGTCCCAACATTTTCACTTCCCTAGTCAAGTGGACAACAAGATGTACCATGATATCAAAGAACGAAGGAGGGAAATACATCTCAAGCTGACATAGGGTAACAACCACTTCTCTTTGCAAATTATCGAGAGTATCAGGGTCAATAACTTTGCTGCATAGACTGTTGAAAAAGAAACAAAGTCTGGTAATTGCAAACCTTACATGCTTCGGCAATATAGATCGAATTGCCACGGGCAATATTTGTTGCATTAGAGTGTGACAATCATGAGATTTAAGACCTATCAACTTCAGATCTTTCATTGATACCAATCTACGGATGTTGGATGAGTAACCATGTGGCACCTTAACATTTACCAAGCATTCACAAAAAGTTTTCTTCTCCTTTCTAGACAACGTGTAACAAGCGGGAGGTAAGTATGTTCTTTTATTACCCATTTCACGTAATTCTGTTAATTCTGACCTTATTCCCATTTCACGTAGGTCCAGTATGGATTTTATCCCATCTTTAGTCTTACCTGGTATATTTAATAGAGTACCAATGATGCTATCACATACATTTTTCTCAACGTGCATTACATCGATACAATGCCTGACTGTCAAAGAACTCCAATAAGGAAGATCCCAAAATATTGAATTCTTCTTGAATGAAGAATTGTCACTCCGTGTGGCCATACTACATTGTGATTTCTTACCAAATTCATTGACAATGTCTTTTACTCTTTCATAAACAACATCCCCTAGTATAGGTTTAGGTGCACTCTGTTCATCATTCCATCCATTGAATGCTTTGCGCTTCCTACGATACGGATGGAATTTTGAAAGAAACCTTCGATGACCAAGATATACAGTCTTGCCGCCATGTTTTAGTCTTATTGAATCAGTGTTTTCTTCACATATAGGACACAGTTTAACTCCTTTGACACTATATCCAGACAAATTCCCATATGCTGGAAAGTCATTAATAGTGCAAAACAACATAGCGTGCAAACGAAATGTCTCTCTTGCTGAAGCATCATAGGTCATCACACCTTCAGCCCAAAGTTTCTTTAAGTCATCAATCAAAGGTTCAAGATAAACATCGATATCATTTCCGGGTTGTTTAGGGCCCAATATCAACAATGACAACATAACGTACTTATTTTTCATACACATCCAGGGAGGAAGATTGTATATAACAAGCATGACTGGCCAAGTGCTATGTTGGCTGCTCAATGTCCCGTACGGATTCATCCCATATGTACAAAGCCCAAGTCTTAGATTCCTATCTTCTTCACCAAATTTAGGGTACAATAGATCAATCTTCTTCCACTGTGGGGAATCAGACGCATGTCGTAGGATCCCATCATTATTTTTCTTAACATCTGCATGCCACCTCAAATTCTTCGCATCTTTCAGATTTGCAAACAAGCGTTGAAACCGTGATATTATAGGTAGATACCACAACACCTTGGCAAGAGAACCAGTTTTGGACTCCCCCGAAGTCGTCAATTTATACCGTGACACACCACATTTTGGACAATCTTTCAAATCTACATAGTCCTTTTGAAATAATACACAATCATTCGGGCATGCGTGTATCTTCTTGGCCTCCATTCCCATTGGGCACAACATTTTCTTTACCTGGTATGTTGAGATTGGAAGCTCGTTTCCTTCAGGAAGAATTTCTTTCAACAAAGTCAACAATGAAGTGAAGCTTTTGTCGCTCCATCTATTGTAAGCTTTCAACTTATACAATCTCAACACAGCGCTAAGCTTCGTAAACTTAGCACAGCCTGTGTATAACAGTATCTCAGCATCATGCACAATGTTTGTAAAGATAGGAGGTGGATCGGTGTGCTCTACCCTACAACTATCCAGCATCGCATCAACGATGTCTGCTGGAACTGGTTCGTTCACATTTACGTCATCGGAGGCAATTTCTTCTTCCACCCAAGCACTGCTATCGACATCTACTGGTTTGGATTTTGAAATCTCTCCATGCCAGTGCCATTCTGTATATCCTTGTACAATCCCGTTGCACATGACATGACTTTTGATTTCCTCACCAGTGTTGACTTTCAAGTTGTTACCGCAATGCCTACATGGACAGTAGAACCTATCTGTAGGTTTTTTCCTATGTTCCTCGGCAAATCTAATAAACTGATCAAGACCAGATATAAACTCTGGGGTGCAACGATTACGAATGGACATCCATGATCTATCCATTCTATGATCAGAGAAAACAAGTATATATTAGGAAACAAGTATATATTACGAAAAGATTAGGCAGCATTTCCCCGCTGTTCTCTAAGTACATATGTACTTAGAGAACAAACAGGGAAATGCCAACAAACACATGTGATGTCATTCTTATATATAATAAATGTGTACCACCTATCCCATCCTTGAACACCTAATCTCACTAGTAAGTGTATAATGTGTATTGGGTTTTCAAGAAAATTTCGATAGCATTTCCCCACTGTTCTCTAAGTACATATGTACTTAGAGAACAAACGGGGAAATGCTACCAAAATTTTATCGAAAACCCAATACACATTATACACTTACATCCTAAGTGAGATTAGGTGTTCAAGAACAGTCCCAAACCGGGGACTATCCAAGATTTACTCCTAATGAGTCAATCTTGGACGGGTTTCTAGGCCAACAAACACAATAATAGATATCTACAATGAAGCCGGACTCCATACAAACAATATATAATTTAGTGATTGTTCATTCTAATTTATACCAATGTACAAGTAATATAAAAAACAATGATTGTTCACATTCTAGGCCAACAAACACATGTGATGTCATTCTTATATATAATAAATGTGTACCACCTATCCCATCCTTGAACACCTAATCTCACTAGTAAGTGTATAATGTGTATTGGGTTTTCGAGAAAATTTCGGCAGCATTTCCCCGCTGTTCTCTAAGTACATATGTACTTAGAGAACAAACGGGGAAATGCTACCGAAATTTTCTCGAAAACCCAATACACATTATACACTTACATCCTAAGTGAGATTAGGTGTTCAAGAATAGTCCCAAACCGGGGACTATCCAAGATTTACTTCTAATGAGTCAATCTTGGACGGGTTTCTAGGCCAACAAACACAATAATAGATATCTACAATGAAGCCGGACTCCATACAAACAGTATATAATTTAGTGATTGTTCATTCTAATTTATACCAATGTACAAGTAATATAAAAAACAATGATTGTTCACATTCTAGGCCAACAAACACATGTGATGTCATTCTTATATATAATAAATGTGTACCACCTATCCCATCCTTGAACACCTAATCTCACTAGTAAATGTATAATGTGTATTGGGTTTTCGAGAAAATTTCGGCAGCATTTCCCCGCTGTTCTCTAAGTACATATGTACTTAGAGAACAAACGGGGAAATGCTGCCGAAATTTTCTCGAAAACCCAATACACATTATACACTTACATCCTAAGTGAGATTAGGTGTTCAAGAACAGTCCCAAACCGGGGACTATCCAAGATTTACTCCTAATGAGTCAATCTTGGACGGGTTTCTAGGCCAACAAACACAATAATAGATATCTACAATGAAGCTGGACTCCATACAAACAGTATATAATTTAGTGATTGTTCATTCTAATTTATACCAATGTACAAGTAATATAAAAAACAATGATTGTTCACATTCTAGGCCAACAAACACATGTGATGTCATTCTTATATATAATAAATGTGTACCACCTATCCCATCCTTGAACACCTAATCTCACTAGTAAGTGTATAATGTGTATTGGGTTTTCGAGAAAATTTCGGCAACATTTCCCCGCTGTTCTCTAAGTACATATGTACTTAGAGAACAAACGGGGAAATGCTACCGAAATTTTCTCGAAAACCCAATACACATTATACACTTACATCCTAAGTGAGATTAGGTGTTCAAGAACAGTCCCAAACCGGGGACTATCCAAGATTTACTCCTAATGAGTCAATCTTAGACGGGTTTCTAGGCCAACAAACACAATAATAGATATCTACAATGAAGCCAGACTCCATACAAACAGTATATAATTTAGTGATTGTTCATTCTAATTTATACCAATGTACAAGTAATATAAAAAACAATGTGGATTATATGGGACATAAATTCATTGTTCATTTTCCAACATTAGGTTCAACACTTGAAACATACATTCATTTTCAACATAAAAAAATTGTATCATTAGGGTCCAACATGTGCATTATATGGGACATACACATCAAGGTGGTCATAAGGGAGGATATTTTCTTATTTATGAGTAAGCGATATAAGATTAAGATCCATATAAAAATTAGGGCAGAAGGAAGAAATAAATCTTCTTTAGGATACAATAGACCCTTATGGATGTATTTAGGGCCATAGGTACCATCATAGAACAAAAGGGGTACACTCTAGGATTTAAGATCACACTACATCATGTATTTTATACAAAACAACATGTATGTGTATATAAAAAATATATTTATAAGGAACTTCTATACATATCTAATCAACAAATCAGTAATTAACTAAGTATTCATCAATACTTACTATTAATCAGTATCTCTAATCATGAAAATCGGCAAGCAGATCAGTAATTGTAAATAACAAACTACGAATTGTTGAATTAAAGTAATCACTAAAGTAATACTAACCAGTAGTACCAATCATTAATCACTGAATAGGTGGGCGACAGCAGGGCGAGGTACCTGGGCAAGCGAGCAGGGCGAGGTCGAGTAGGTCGAGTAGGTGGGCGGCGGTGACACCGGCGAGCTCCAGGACCACCGGCACAAGTCAGGCAGGTAGCGGCAGTGACACCGGCGAGCAGGGAGCGGCAGGCGGCGGCGGGCAGGCAGGCGGCGGCGGGCAGGCAGGCGGCGGAGAAGGAACAGGCAGGCGGTGGCAACACCGGCAGCAGAAGGAGCAGGAAGCGGCGGCGGCGCACAAGCAACAGCAGCAGCGAAGGGTCGGGCGACGGTAGCGGAGGGTGGCGGGCAGCGGCGTCGGTGAGCAGTAGCAAGCGCGGGCGATGAAGACAATGAAACAGGAAAGGGGACCTAAAGTCGATCGATCGTGCGTCTAATAAGTTCGTAAAGGGCGTCGGTTATCTAACAAAACCGACGCCTAAAGTCTTCAGCGTCGGTTCCTATTACAAAACCGACGTCCAATTAGATAAAATTTGCCCTAAATAAATTGGCGGGAACCACTATCGGCGTCGGTTATCTAAGGATAACCGACACCTAAGCTGTAAATTTTCGCGCAAATTTTCATCTTATATAGGCGTCAGGTTTGTGGTAAATAACCGATGCCGTATGTGACATATTTTTTTTGCTCGAAAATTGGATTTCACGGGCAGTTTTAGGCGTCGGTTTTTTACCAAAAAACCGACGCTGAATACAAAGCGGTACCCTTGTCTTGGCTACAGACATCGGATGACCTAGATGACCAACGTTGAATGTTATAGGCGTCGGTTTTCCTAAATAACCGACGCCCAGAAAAGCGACACTGAATGTTGTTTCTGTAGTAGTGGGTAATTTAGGTTTTGATTCTAGTTTGTTCTTTTCTTACCTAGCTTGTCTTTCTTTTGCTCATTAGAATTAACTATCTAGGGTTAGCCTGGGTTTTGATCGTTGTTTTCTTTAATTGATTGTTTGATCCATCATAGTGTAATCAACCAAACCAACCTTCAAACCCTTTAACCCTAGACTTCATAGTAGGAACCTTGCTAAAACTAACCTAGCCCTAATTCCCCTTTTCTCCATGGGGATCAACCCTATTCTTGCCACTTGCCTATACTATAACATGACCCCGTGCACTTGCGGGTAAGTGTGTTAGTAAAACTACGTGTGTTAGTTTAGGTCTTTATAAATTTGTAAAGATACATGTGTGTTTGAGCCTTTGAGATGTGTGCATCTAGTCAAGATTCAATTGATTTAGGTGTGTATACCTCGGGGTAAGGAAAAATGCACAGTCATACAAGATATATGATGTCATCATCAATGGTAGGTACATAATAGCAATTCACTAATTTATTACATGCCCATGAATGACAGATTCCAATTGTAGTGACAACAACTCTTGCTCTGTATAGTTCTAGCTTACTTCTTATCAGGTCCTAAAGTAGAGATCTATATCTCTTTCTTCTTCCTTTGTTCCTTTCAGTGAAAAGGACAAATTCCTTTCTCACTTACCCTTTTCATATCTTGAGTGTAGAAAACTTGGACTTTAGCTTAGCCTCAGAACACTTCTTGGACTTGCCTTTTCCCTTGGACTCATTTCCACTGATCACCATCATGAATTTGTCTTTCAGTCTTGCTTTGGCATTCATCTCATGCCAAGCAATTTAGACAATGTTTTAACCAAGTTACTCAAGTGATAGCACTCGATAAACTGGCTATATGATTTATGAAATTTTTGTAGAATCATATCCATGGACAACTCTTGACCTAAAATAAATCCTAATCTCTCCACATCTCATATTGAGCACGTGGGGCTTTACTGGATCTCCCACTGTCAGTTTGCACTCAAACAATGCCTTGGAGACATTATACCTTACTTTATTTACATGATTCTTAAGTTGTGTTACCATATCGAGAATGTCCATGTTTTCATGCTAGTCATGCAACTCATAGTTCATACAACATAACATAAGGCACTCAAATGTATATGGCATCATTGGCATGCTTCCAGTAAGCATTCATTTTAGCATTAGGTGCATTTGGAGTGGGTTCCTCTGGCTCTGGTCTTTTAAGGACATAGAACTTTTTCTCATTTATGAGAATGCTTCTCAAAATCCTAAACCAGATGTGGAAGTAAATTAATGTTTAGTTTGTCCTACTCAAGGATTGATCACAATTGTGTTTGTAATTAGATTCTACAAAGAAATATTGCAACTTTTCAAACATTTTTTATGTGTTTTATTAGATAAGTTGACAATATTAATTAGTCCTCTAATTAATTATCGCTCCCACTAGTTTGTTTAAACTGATAACCCTCATGTATCAATTCAGAAGATTGCAACATACAATCTTCTACTGACCGAAGACCCAAAATAATTGAATTTTTATTCAGCCAACGCCAACGTCCATAACCAAATATTAAGGTAGGCAACTTTTTCCAATTACATCTCATGCAATTCTTAGACATATGGTATGTACAATTCCTTGCCACTGTCCATCTACATGCCTTTAGGTTCTTAATCTCATTAAGGACACCCAGTTAAGCCTGACCCAAAAGGCAACATGATAGTAATGCACCCCTCTTGGAAGGCCCACATAACTACCACCATACTTCTATGAGACAAATGATGCACCACCCTTGGGGTTCCCAAGCTTAGTTGATCAAGCTTTTCATGTGTGTTGCTTATGGAAAGCATCTTAGACTTAATATTTATTGAGGGATTTTATATATAAATACATATACATATCCACTCACCACATACTAATAGTATGTATCATATACATGCTATAACCACAATGAAAACTTGTAATATAAAATACACAAGCGATCGTTATGGCCATACTATTGTAATTTCTTGGAGCCACATGAAATCACTACCACCTAGGGTCCACATCATATGCAACATGTTGATGATGAAGATCTATTCTTGAACCAATATGGGTTTATTGATTCAACTCTTGAAATGATCTGCTCGCCTCCTAGTCACTCAGTTGGGCTTTTAAAATGGTCATCTGATATCAGGTTCAAGCGACATCTGGACTCCTCTAGTCGATCAGTTGGGCCACCAGTCGATTAGTTCATCCTCCTATCATCTGGCCTTCATCATTCTCCAGTCGATCCATTTGTCCCACAAACTTGTCAATTCGTCTAGTGCATAATATCTTTACACGACCAAACATAAATTAGAACTATCATATTTCATACTACATTGTAAAGGTGAAAACCTCGAGTTACATTCAAGGCGAAATAGGAAGAAGAGCATTAATTTACATTTGGAAAGGAGATGAGAGGCTCGTTATGCAAATTGATATATAAATAGGAATTAACAACCACAACCATGCACACACAGTTCCAGTGTTATTGGCCATAACCATGCTAACATTCACCATCAAAACCAACTTTTAGGGAGACACATGGGAATTGCATATATATATATATATATATATATATATATATATATATATATATATGTGTGTGTGTGTGTGTGTGTGTGTGTGTATGTATGTATATATATATGTGTGTGTGTATATGTATATGTATATGTATATGTATATATATAAAAGTTTATGAATCACATGTGGTAATTAATCAGATATGCATATTAACCAGTTTAATAGTTGCATTATATGTAATAAAAATAAATCTGATCACATCGATTTAAATCCAAATACATTGTAAATTGATGTGGCTCTGAAACCATTGTAGGGAAATTGGGGCAACATATAAGGTAGCAGAAACAAAAAATTTAAAGCTGGATTCCCCTTAACAACAAGATAGCGTCAACAACAATGTATCTAGGAAGGAAAGTAACAAGAGTTATACCTGGTCCTGGGGCAAGTCCAATGACAAGTCTTGATGCAGTGTCATGCTTCTTCTCTAAGAAGAAACATGCTTATTCTTCATGCAACATCTTGCTTCTTCTTCAGTAGCACTCGAACAATCGTCATCAACGACCTCCTAGTCTGGCACCACAGATGGCAGTTGATAGTGTTCTCCTAGAGGCAGACAATGGACTCCCACCTATAGAGTAGTTCACATGGACCACTAGGAACTCCACGTTGCGCTATCAGAGCCATTGGGAAGGAGTTGTCCCTTTCAAATGCCAACCTACTAGAGTTGGTTCACTCTCCCACAATTGTCTCTAACTTGCTATCCCTCCCTTTATCATGTGGGACTTGCTTAGGCTCTCTACTGGTTACCACAATTAGAGAGGACAACAATTGTCAGAGCAACTATTGTGTTTGAGGAGTCCCCAATACCCCTTCATTTGTAGGAGAAGCTAGGGTTAGGGTTCCCAGTCTGTACGGGATTTGAAAGGACAGAATTCACAATATTTTTGGAAACTTTGAGCAGTGAACTGGTCGATTCGCACACCCAATTGGTCACTGGTTCATACGCGAACCGATCAGTTCATGTAGTTTCTTGTTTCGAATCACATTGGTATTCAATACAGGATTAATGCAAAACATGACATCAACACTAATCCTTGATCCAATCAAATGACCATTGAATTGGGTAGTTTATCCCTTAAACTAGTCGGTTGGGACTTGTGAACAAGTTGGTTCACTATATGAACCAGTTGTTTCACACCCTGGTTCAGCCATTGATCAACCAATGTTGATTTCAATTGACCTGACACTCCAACTGATCAGTTCAACACTTGAATCGGTCAGTTTAGAGTCCAATCAGTCAACTTCGAACCTCAATTGTTTAATTGAATACCTAAACACCTTTAGCAATCAAGTTAAACATTATTCATGATTAAACTCCTATTACAAGTGCAACCTATGTGTGTGACCCTATAGGTCCAAAATTACTTTGGCAATTAATGTCCATAACCAACTTATGGCATCACAAGCAAAGAGTGGCATCTAGCAACACATCATTGCTACCCAAGTAATTTGGAAATTTGGAGAACAACTCCAACCTACAATCCATGATCAGTGTTACCATGATTGTAGAGTTCCTTTGTCTCTGATATTTGGATTGAACTTGAGGCATGGAATCATCATCCTTTCAATGTTCAACCAATGTTCCTTGAACTAGAGCAGACTGTCTGAGATGCATGTGAGTTCATATATCACATATTGAATCACATGAGTGCGGATGCACATTTCTCAGTCTCGCTTATCAAGTGGAATGGACATCGATCTCCTATACGAGGGACAAATCCCATCTACATCACTCACACTCAATCCCCATGTGTCACAATGCACCCAAGAACCACTTTTATGGCAACCCTTATTCAAGATCACAGTGGATGATGTCAAAGTACATGAATGCCATGTGATGAATGTAGTGACTTCAAGTCTAAGAACCACAATCATCATTATCACAATGCGAGTTGATTCTGACTACCATTCCATGGTATCCATGTATCACTCTCATGGTGGGTCTGTCTGATACATTGTTCTCTAATATGTACCTGTGTGCTTGACTTGATATCACATATCATGACTAATAAGATTATGTCATCAGTCAACACACACTCTAGTCTTATGTATTACTGTTATCTATTTTGCTTCAACAATAATATCTGACTAGGGACATAACAAGAATGTATGTACTCTTATCGTACATATGATCTCATCATTCATGTCATCAACCCAAAGACAAATGTCATCGAGTAACATCATTCTTTAGACATCTACTATTTCTATGCCATCATTTCCTACAGAGACAAACATAATAGATGGAATAACCTTTATTTTTATCAAATCAGGTATCTAATGCCCCATTGAAATCATCATATGATTGTCTCTCTGGGCATACATACCAACAACTCGGTGGTATAAACTCATTCAACTCAGAGAAGCCAAAGGATCAACACATCACGGTTCCATTGACACTCATGTTGGTGGCACCGATGCAAAATGGCAGACATGCTGAAAAATCACCACAATTCACCAAAACATTCTACCCTCTTGATCCACATATTCCACTGGGAACTTTCCAACCACCACCACCATATTGAGCATGTAGTACCCCCATTCCACCTCTTAGTTTGATTTTTGACTATGATGACATAGTCAAGTTCATGCTTGTAGGGGTGATGGAATGACTTTATCTTGCTTTTATTCTATCTTATTTAGTTTTTCTATTTCCAAGTATTAGGATCCAGTTCTATCTAGTGTAATCGTTGATCTTAGTTTATTATGATTGCATCTATCATTTAAAAGAATGTGTTTCATGCTATTACAATTAATTGAAAAATGGTCAATCATTATAAGCTTATGTGCAAAGTCTAAGGCAAAACCAAATGGAGGAAGTGTTTGGCTGAGTCGGCTTGAGGACACTGTATATGCATGAAAATCTTAATATCTAAGACATGTGCATGATGACGAGGTTAGAGCCCAAACCAACCAAACAAGTAATGAAATAAATGGTATTTTTAGAAAGAAATTCTAAGGTCACACTACAAACAAGTTGATAGGAAAGGGATCTATCATAGTTAAGATAGGCTTGTCTCTTAGTCATGCGATTCCACCCACCTTTCATGACATTTCATTCACCACCTCATGATGATCAAGTAACCCAAATTGTTTCCTCTTGACTTCATTTCATAACATAATAAGTAGCATGATATTTGTTTTCTTTATAGTGCTTAAAAAACATAGTGATGTGCATTTTATTTAGTTACATAATTAATTTCATGTAGATTGTATTTTTTTGGCATCATTTTTGAAATGTGTGTGTAACATGCATCTATTTAGCTTTATACACAAATAAAGAGTGAAATGATCCAATCCATATCCCTCCCGATGGAAAAAAAATCATCAACAGAAAGAAATGATGAAGAAATACCAAGAACTAATCATAAATCATGCTAAAATAAGAGGGCCAGAAAAAAAAGAGCAATAAAATAAAAATAGAGAAAAGGATGCCTTGAACTCAATTTCAATTATTTTGAAAGGAGGCAGTGAAAGTTGTTTATGTGTGTGCATTCTTCCAGCCACAATCATCCTTAGGTTGAGACATTTAGGGGCCGTTTGGCCCCCGACTTCACAACTTCTGTAGTTTGGTACATGCTCGGCTTTTGATTCAAGAGCATCGCTGTGTGTGAGCATTTAGACGGTACATGCAGCAGAGCACGCTAAACTGATGATGCGGAGATGGTGCTGCATTGGATGCGTGCTTGTTCATTGCCGCCGAACATGGCAAGCTTTTAAATGTCGACAATTCGTATAGGCAAAATACTGAGTCAAATGTCGGAAAAAATTGCGATATACAAATTAACAACCCAATTATATATAAATGCCGATAGTTGCGAAGTTGGGGGCCGAACGGCCCCTTAGTGCGTTCATCTTTCCACCATGATAGTAGGCATTAAGAGATTTGTATTTTCATTCCCCTCATTATGTAGGTCATCATATTTTGTTTTAGAAAAAGTAATTTGGATGTTACTTGTGATTCTTATTTCACAATCACCTATCTCATTTCCACCCACTGCTCTGTATGGTAGGCTATGTATATGATTGGTCCCCTCATTTATATCTATGCAGAGAAGTGCTACCAATATAGTTTTGTAGGCAATGTAGATAGGGAATAATATGGTACATCAAGTGTATGACATATTGACTATGATGTTAACTGCTCCTTATTGATAGTGTTACATTGTTCTAAGTGTGGATCTTTGGTGCGGATTCTGCTAGAGGCATACACACCAGCCAACTAGGGTGGCTAGATGCACTCCACGAGGTCGGAATGCACGTGATGGAATTTTTGCTTTCAAAATTTATGTTATCCCTAACCGAGTCGATCACTAAGACTAAAATAGGTCGCCCGCAAGCGTACGGGGTACTGTTGTAGTATAGGTGATTGGCAAGATAAGGGGTCAAACCACAGAGATAGAGGGGACATTAGAGTTAGGTAGTGTATGCTATGTTCCTATTGTGGATATTAGGGTTTTAGGGTTTTAAAAGGTTTTGGTTGTTGATTAAGCTAATTGAACAAGTAAGAAATGCAAGATGGAAACTAAGTTATGGAAGAGCAAGAAAATTAGTAAACTAGGTTAACAAACTAACTAAGCAAGAGCAAGAAGAGATACACTACTCTAGCAAGGCAAGAATCAATTGAGAACTAAACTAACCACTAGCAAGAGAAAGAGCCTAAGTTAACACTAAAGAGCAAAACTAACCAATTAACTAGATTAAGCAAAAGTGACTAAACTAGACTAGCATGAACAAGCAAGCAGAGCAAGATGGGTTTTAAGCAGTTGATTAGGGTAGGTGGGCCGTTTGGGGGATGTAACTTTGATATTAGTTGGGGGAGATCATTAAACATGCAAGGTTCTCTTTTCATATCTACATTACCAAACCAAACAACAAGGACAATGCCATTAGAATAGACCATATACTACTAGTAGAAGACTAGGGTTAGGTGTAATTCTAATGGGATCAGCCAAATCTAGGTTTCTAGGGTAAGTGATAGTGAGAAATTGAGGGTTGAGGGTAGAATTGGGAGTAGATATGAGGGTATTTGACCTCATGCCACTAGCCAATCTAGCCTTTAGAAGGCCCTAGGCAATTGCATCAATCTCACTTACACTAGATACTTAGATCTCACACTCATTTGTAGGAGGAGGGGTGTGAATGTAGGAATAAAGGGGGCTAGCTAGGGATCCACTATTTGGACCTAGGAGCCATTCCTAAGATTGCCACATACACTCCAATTCCCCCTAGAAGCTAAGTGTCATCAAACATCTCAAAGCAAGCAATTCATGTAAAAAGCACAAACCACATGCAATAAAATGGGAAATGAGATAGAAGCAAGAGGCAATCATCATAGATATGAATTAAGTTCATTATAAGCAACTTTCCCCCAACATGGTATCAAAGTCACATTTTAACCCCAAACAGCCCACCACTAGGGGCTTAGCTACACATAGTCAAAGAAACAAGAAAAGAAAGGGGTAGAAGAAGGGAAAACGCCATGAAGCTCAATGTAGAAGTCTCCTCCTTCACCTCCGGGCTGCTGTGGATGTCCTTCCTCCTCCAAGGGTGCAGGGGCGCATGAAGATGTGGGGGTTTATGGATGAAAACTTAGGAAACTACGATTCCATGGTGGAATGAGGGTGGAAATGGTGGATGGTGAGCCAAAATGCAAAGGGTTTGCACTCAAAGCTCAAGGAAGGAGAATGGAGCTTGGAGCATCTGTAGGGGTGTCTAACCTTCGTGCCCCAGCCGCCACCTATGTAAATATAGGTGGTAGGGAGGCACTAGGGTAAGTAGGGGCAGTTTAGGCAATACAGTGTAAAGTAGGGCAGGGTTGGTGGATCACCACAGCCGTGTTGGTGTGCCACGACCGCGGTGAGGGTAGTAGGGAACGGTCGTGGGGTGGTAGAATGGTCGTGGTATGGAGGGAGTGGTGGAAAGCCAAGTATGGTGGTGGCCACAGCTATGGCGGGGTGCCACGGTCGTGGTGGGTGAGAGGCACCACGGTCGTGTTGGGTAACACGACCGTTTTGGAGGAGGGAGAGGTGATCATGGAGCAGCACCACAGGCGTTTTGTACTTCAGAGGCCACAGTCGTGGCTATTTGGGGTGACAACCTGTTGAATACTGGAACTTTGGTCATTAATTCCCACGACCGTGAGGAAAGCCCACGACCGTTTTCTCTTCTCCTGGCCACGACTGTGCGGATGGAAACGGCTGTGGTGTCTTCAATGGCCACGGCCGTGGCAGGTGGCCATGGCTGTGGGATTATGTAGGAAAACCTTATTGAAAGGGCACTTCTTTGCTAAAAAATGCACGACCGTGGTGTTGTGGCCACGACCGTGGTGAGGCTTGGATCAATTGATTTCACTTCAAACTCCATCATTCTTGGATGTCTTTACTTGGGGATGACTCTTGGCCATTGGAGGTGGGTTGAGGGAGATTTTGGGGCCTTCTTTGGGTCCCTCCATGATTGGGGGAACCCTAGAACTTCTTCTTTCTCTCTCGCCCATCTAAACATGGTCCAAGTACCTGAAAATAGTGTAAAGAACATCCATAAGCATATTTGCAATGATATGCACATTAGGGGCAAACGCTTGTAATCTAACATGTTTAGATGTGATTTAAGTACAAAATGGCACAAGATGGAGCCCTAAAATAGGGCTACATCAATCTTTAATGAACATTTTTGGTCACTTCAGAGTAGTTAAATGTTTAGTGATTGGTAAGGGTCAGTTCAAGATCGTTAGGTGGGGATAATTGTGAAATGTATTTCACAACACTTGTCTATTTTTTTACTCTTTCAAACATATCCAAATATAGTATTGATCGAGGGAGAGAAACATTCAAGCTTTGGGGATTTTGATGCTTTGATTTTTCAGTCACTTTTCACAAGCATTTTTTCCATGCATTTAGTGCATATTTGTTCATTTTGAGGCATGCTACCCATTATTTATAACTATTTGCCTATGAATCATTATTGCATCAAATATTGAGAATTTCTACCAAATCATGCTAAATTATCATTTTTTATTCATAAATATGTTATTTTCCCCTTATTTCAAGTAAATCGAGCATTTATATGATAGCTCGGTGTTACCAAAAGCTATGTCATTGGTACCGACCTGACACAAAGTTCAATATGGAAATCAAGAAACCTTAGTGATATCAAGACAACTCTCAGTGCTACTGAGTAAGGAGTTGATGCTACCGAAGCTACATGTCAGTGCTACCAACTCACCATCCAAAGAGCAACAGTAATCGAGTTTAATCGACTCAGTGTCATCTTGGTGGTACTGACTTTAGCACTCAAACCAAGTCAGAACTCATAGAAAATGAATCAGTGCTATGGAGACACCTATTAATAGTATCCACATAATTTGAGGCTTTCAAGTCAATCAATAACTCAGTGCCACCAACACCCTATCAGTGGTATCAATATTTCACAATCAATGCATATTTAAAATCATGACAGATCCAACATTTGTGAATTAATGATGGTCAAATCCCAACTTATGACCTAAGGGGAGTACGACCAAAAAATCATATCATGTTTGATCATGTTGCAACAAAGTACAAAGTCAAGAGAGGAGGAGATGGAGGAGATAGTCATATAGACACTTCAGGCACTTTTGTAGGGCATATTTGCAGCTGGAATGATGCAGATCAAGGTGTTCACTAGAGGAGATTGCCAGAACCAATTATTTAAGGTTTTTCATTGGTTTTATAATGTCTAGGTCATTGTCTCCCTCTTCCTCTCTTTACATGATGGTTGCAAACATGAGGGGATAAACCCAATATTCCTTAGGACCCTGGAGTATCCCAATATTGCTTTGTATTAAAAAAAATTAATAGATATTTTATTTCCTTCATTTTGGACATCAATCTATCATCTATTACCAAAATTGTTTGTGCTTTATCACGACAATCAATATGATAGACTACTAATTGCTTTGGGAGAGGGATTAGGTGTTCAAAAAATTATAGGTTCACATAGATTATATCACGCCTCAGGAGAGGGCTTACAGTTGTGAAAGAACAACCTAGAGATATCGATAATATACCTAGCTAATTCCTAAACTACTATGGAAGTGTGGTTTGCTTTATTTTAGGCAGTATATTACGCTACGGGAGTGGGTAATACTTGCTACATGTCTTTATTCCAGGGTTAATGGTTAATAATTATCAACAAAATGGAATTTGAATGCAATGCATACCATGGCAAAATTGTAATCCTAAAGAATTCATCCATTACCAATCACACTCATTTAATTTAGATTTAATTCTTTGTTCTTAGTTATAAAACAACCAACCAATCACTTCTTATAGGTCTAGATTATTAGGTTTTAGTTGGTAATATTCTTAGGGGAACGTTTCCTTGAGTTTGAGACTTGCACCTCATAGGCCTCATTACATGATGCACACACTTGTGTTTCACACTCACGCTTTTAGCGGTCAATGTCCAAGAGCTAGATCAACTCCCGGTGATGGATGAAGTGTGCACTATCAGAGACTTATATTTGCAACAACCTACATGCCAACTAAGGCACAAAACCAGATGGATCAACAAACATCTAAAACTATACACACAACATAAGGTTTTGTTTATCTTAAAATACAATCTTATTGCCAACACTCACTAGCCACAACATCAATTGAAAAAAATCAATGCATTATTGCGACCCCTTTGTTGTCCTTGCATTGCAGTATTGGAATAGAATACAAATTTCAGCACTTCCTTAATCCATTTAGTATCCATATATTGGAATTCAAGAAACATTATGGTCCTAAAAATCCTATAATGGATTGTACTACCACTTGGTCACTGCAATTGTTACTATGAACATGTTAACAACCCCTTGAACATTTGATGATGCACAAAAGAAAACATAGGATAATCGAAGTCTTTGTATCATGGGTGGACCAACCCTGTGCAAATAAAGAGCATTCAATCTAGCAAAGTTATGAGCCAACCCAAAAAACATGGTGGGAAATACAAAAGTGGGAGCTAACAAGCCTACCTAACTGACCCTACAAGGGGTCACATCATGCTAATTCACATGTTGTCATCCATATCAAACACCCAAACATTATTGCATGAAATATCATCCATGTCATTAAACTAACAATTTAATATCTACAACATTTTTGAACTGCTCATCTATATTAGATACACTAACAAAAGCAAGGAGATCAATCAATGTGCCCAATATTTTCCTTGTTGCTGCATCATTCCATTGTCCTCATAGGGACCACCACCCTAAGCTCTTTGACAAGACTAGGGCATCAACCTTACCACTCATACGACCCCTTCTGTTACCTCACAAAACCCTACTAAAACTATGAGCATATAAAAATGCAAATAAGGACCCATCAAAAGCACATAGAAAAGTTTAGGAATCCAACAAAGTAGGTCGATTGAGACAGAGCATCAACAAGCTCTCTTTATCAAGCACTTGGGAGGGGATTGATATTTTAATTGAGTGGTTGAAACATCCTAAAGATGTATTGTCTATCTAGTCATATACAAATTGTTTTTATTAATATGTGAGCTAAATAATGGTAGCTCGTTGGTATAGTAGTCCATTTCCTTTCTCAGAGGTGTTTAACAATCATCTTAGCAGTGCATGTAACTGGCCATGCTTGTGCCCTCTCCAAGGTCATAAGATGGAGAACTAAAGATGTCTCCTGCCTCATCACTCAAGGTCTAGATTTCCCTTCAATGATTTTGCTTAGAATGTCGTGAGAAATAAACACAAACCTATAGGATTAATCAATAGTATGAGGCAATTTCCTAATATGTGGTGTTTTATATGAGGCAACTTTCCAAAACACAGTGTGGTTTGAGGCATTTTTTAACTACATGGTATCTGGTGTTAGAGGATACCACTTTAGAGTCTTATAGTATGCAAAAACATGTGCACCAGGTGTGGGTTTGAATTTTTAAATACACAATTATATTGATATATATACACATATATTTATCAAGGATTATACATATAATTGTGATAAATTTTTATCTAAGCTTACATTTTGTATCCATTGAACCTGATGCTAAGGGCCAAACTCTTAACCCTTCATTTAGAATGTCTCCAAACAATCATAACATTTTAGTACCATTACCAATTGGTTGATCATGGCAAGTAATAATTTTTTGTTCAGTATTTCTACTAATACTTAAAGCAATAAAAGTATAATTTACCCCTAAAACAGGATAAATAACCAAGAAATCAGTAAACATTATGTTTATAGAAATAATAACTAAATCTAGTAACTAGTTTAGTAAAAAAATGAATACGACAATAAGCAAATAATGGATAGGATACATGTAGTGGGAGGAACAAAATAAAAAAGAAGATAAGTACATGATAGGGAGTAAGATAGGTAGGAAACAACACAAATATCTATAACATGATGAAGATGGGGATAAGGAGGACATGGAGTGAATTCAGTGGTTAGAGGACCAAATAGACCATATGGGGGAGGAGACAAGGAGGAGTCAAGTAGGATGAAAAAGAAATCAGACAAGATTGAAGAAGAATGGCTAAATAAGTGGAAGATGGAAGAGTTGGATTTTTTGAAATTCAATAGAGTGAGGAGGAAGAATGGGGAGAACAAATTAGTAGGAAGAAGAGGATTGAAATAAAACAACACTAGAAGTGATGAAAATGAGGGGAGATGGAAGATGAGGAGACAAAGTAACTACAATGAGAAATGAGAAGAAGAAGAGAGAGTCAGAGGAGGAGACCTTACTATCTTTTTTTGGTAGGTTGGCCTCTTGGGTGACAAAAGGAGGAAAATGTATCAGGAAATTGGGTGCTAAAAAGTATTGTGTTTCCAAGTTTCTAAAGTTTCATATTGTAGAGGGTAAACCCTTTTCTGACCAAACTCAAGACTTCCCACTCTTGTGTCACGAGCTCATGGATGCGGGCATGAAGTTTCTGGATAAATTCAATGTTAAGAAATTCCCTAAATCTTAGGAGTCATTTGGTATGAGTCTCAAGCATGAAAAAGGAGACATTTCAATTAACAATCTTATGATGGACATGAACATACATTAGGAGCACTTGAAAGAGAAGAATGTCAAGTTATGTATTGATGTAAACCCCACTGTCAATTTTATTAAAGCTAGGAATAAATATAAGAAATCAAAGAATGGACTAAACCCAAGGCTAATATCCAAAAGAAACTGACAAATAACCCTTGTTGTACATATGGACAGGTTGGCCATTGGAACAAGCACTGTCCTTCAAAGAAGGCAAAGAAAGTTGTCAAGTCTACAATTGAGGAGGTTGTAGTCAATATGATGACTACTTCCTTAAACCTCAATGATGGGTATGTGTCTATAAAACCTGAAGTCCTTTCAATCTTTAAATGCCTTTATTGGATCATTGGCACTAGGTACATTGTACATGTTTGTGCTGACAAGTCTGTATGTGTGTCTTATCAGGCCTCAAGAGGTCGATTTGTGACTTTGGGCAACTTAAGATATGTAGAAGTCAAAGTCAAAGGATGGGTGGACTTGAAGTTCCCTTAGGGGAAGGTTTTGGCATTTCATAGAGTCAGACATGATCCATCCATTAGGTGTAATATCATTAGTGGTGCAATTCTTGTTAGGGGTGGCTTTAGAATTGACTGTAGTGATTATCACATACCTCAATGACTCTTTATTTTTTTAGCAAGGGATATTAATGTGACATGGATAACCTCTTTAAGATTCTTGTTGATCCCATTTCAAATTTAATTTTGAATTTAAATACAAGTAGTTATGTTTGCATGAATCTTATAACTTCTGATATATGGCGTAGTCATTTTGGACATGTTAATGTTGGATCAATTAAATGAATCGTGAATCTAGTTTTAATTCCTGAATCTGACAGTAACAATAGTAAATGTGAAATTTGTATACAAGATAAACTTCATAGAAGGTCTTTTCATTCAGTGAATATGAATTCTGATATTCTTGATTTAGTGCACACTGATATCTGTGAGTTTACTAGGGGTCAGAAATGTTATTTCAAAACTTTTATTGATGATGCAAGTAGATGCTATTATGTCCATTTACTTAAAAGAAAATACGGGGCATTAGAAAAATAAAAAATATTTAATAAAGAAGTGGAGAATCAAACTAGTATAATACTTAAATGAATAAAGTCTGATAGGGGAGGAGAGTACACCTCATACTTGTTCTTGGAATGTTGTTGATTCCATGGTATAGTTCATGAGGTTACCTCTCCTTATTGACCACAATATAATGGGTTTGCAAAACATTAGAACTAACTCTTAATATATATGGTTAATCCCTTACTCCAAACCTTGTGTCTACTAAACTTTATGGGGAAGATTTGAATATTGTTGCCATATTCTGAATAGAGTTCTCCATAACCATAAAGAAAGTAGTCCATTTAAGCTATGGAGAGGGAGAAAAGTGAGTCTTAAATATCTTTGAGTGTGGGGTGCCTTGCCAATGTACTTGTCCCTAAACACAAAAGGAAGAAACTGGGACCAAAATGGTTGATGCCATCTTCTTGGGTTATGTAGAGAAAAGTTATGCCTATAGATTCTTGATTGTAAAATATGAAATCTCAAGTATTAATGTCAATAAATTGTGGAACTACATGATGCTACATTCTTTGAGGATGAGTTTCCAATGAGATCTGGTGTGCCCAAAGAAATATCTCAAGAGGATTCATTTATCACATCTTCGATTCTCGAGCACGTGGAAAGGATGATAAATGAGGGGGGTGACTTAGAACATACTATTTCTAAATTTGATGATTCCAAAGAAATGATTGAACCAAGGATAAGTAAATGACCTAGGACATCCAAGGAATTTGGAAGTGAGATTCTCGCTTACAATACTAAGGATGATCATGCATGTTTTAAACAAGATATGGATTCTCCAAAAGATAAGTTTTAATAAGAAGCCATTAATGATGAAATCCAATAAATTCCCTCAAATGGAATTTGGGAATTAGTGGATTTATCTCATGGTTGTTCTGTAGTTGGATGCCAATGGATTTTTAAGAAGAAACTTAATGCAGACAAGAAAATCAATAATTATAAAGCTAGATTGGTTGCTAAGGGTCACACATAGAGAGAAGGAATAGATTATTTGGGACATATTCTCTTGTTTCCCATATGACCACAATCTGAGTGATTTATATCATTGGCTTCCATTCTTAATATCTCTATCCATCAGATGGATGTGAAGACCGCATTCTTACACACTGATCTTCAATGGGAGATATATAAGGAACAACCTGAGGGATTTGTGGGCCACTGGAGTGATTCCAAGTGTGTAAACTTGTTAATCTATTATATGACTTGAAACAAGCCCCTAAGAAATGGTATGAGAAGTTTGATTTTTTGATATCATAGTTTATCTTTATTTCTAATGATTTTTGCAAGTGCATTTACTACAAATTGCAATGATGGATTCATATTTTTATGCTTATATGTAGATGGTATCTGCTTTTTTGGTTTCAATATCAAAGTAGTAAATGAGACAAAGTCATTGATATGTATCAAGTTTGAGATGAAGGATGGGTGTGATTATGTGATTTTAGGGCCTAAAATCATAAGGTCTACTAATGGTATAACTCTCTCACAATATCACTATGTTGAGAAGGCATTGGTGAGGTTTGATCACACATCACGTAAACATATTAAGACTTCATATGATTCATTGAAGGCCATGTTCAAGAATGATACTAGAGTTCTAGTGTCTCAATTATGATATTCTCAAATTATCAGAAGTTTGATGTATCTTATGAACTACACACAACCATACATTGTGTTTGTCGTGAGCTAGATAAGTAAATACACTAGTTGTCCTGACAAGACCCATTGGAAATTCTTGATGGAATGTTGAGTCATATCAAGGAAACTTGTTCCCTTTGGATGCATTACGATAAATATCCTTCTATAGTCAAAGGTTATAGTGATGCAAGCTAGATTTCCATGAACTCTGGGACTAATGGTGTCTTAGGATATGTATTCTTGTTATGAGGAGGTGTTGTTGCCTGGAGGTCTAAGAAATAGACCATATCGTCTCAGTTTGCTTGTGAGGCAATGATGTGTGCTTTAGATGAAACTGGACTGGAAGCTGAATTGATGCATGGACTTATGCCCAGTTTTCCTATGGTAAAAAAGTCATTGCATGTAATTTCATTCATTGTGATAGTAATACAACCATTGATAAGATAAAGGGTTCCAAGTACAATAAAAATAAACATAGACACATCCAACTTAGACTTAAGTCTGGAAGAGAATTAGTGTCTAGTCGTTGTTGTGGACTATTATAGGTACCGAAGATAATACAACTAATTCTTACCTAGCCTTAGTTGAGAAATCAGGGTTGGGGATGGGGCTGAAACCCCCTTTGATTTGTAGGCAGTAGCAACCTAACAAAAAAGAGTGGAGATCCCACAAATAAGGTTCAATTTGGTAATAGCAAGTAGTTGGGTGAACTAGATGACATTATTTTCATTGATGCTTCTTGAATCTGTGTGTCTATCCCTAGGGAAACCTATTAGTGTCATGACTACAAGTTAGTAGAGAAATAGTGTCTGAATGGTGTCAAGTCTTAGGATATGATGCTAGTATTGCATCCTTAGAGACTCCAACTAAATTATTGATGTTGTGCTGGCTTCAAAAGGGGAGTTGGGTTGTTCCCTGATATCAATCATGACATGTTATGGATGCAGGCCTTAATGTATCATTTTACTTTTCTACCATGTGTTTATTGTGTTGATACTAACTGATATTCTTGCTACTAACCTAGTTCCTACGACAGTTAAACTTGGATAGCTCAGGAATGGTTCAAATCGAAAGGTACATGCGGAAAGAACATTATGCATGACTAGGTGGCGGAGACTTTACACATTGGATTTTATTGGGAATTGTTGGATATAATGGTTGTATGCGATTTATCTACATGGGTTAAGTCCAATGTAGGTGCAACTAGTACATAAGGAGTGTGGAGGAAAATATAGTTTTTTCTTTTGTGTAAACAAGGAATAAGATTAGGAAACTATCTTCTGTATTCCATCTCTTTTTGCACAATTAGATAACTGCTTAATTAATTAATTATTTAATTAACACTTTCTGGATTGGAAATAGTCTCCTTGTATTCCTTGTTAATCGGAAAGGGAGTCCTTGTTTTCCTTCTTAGTTGGAAAGGGACCCCTTGCTTTCCTTCTTAATTGGAAAGGGTTGCCATGTTTTCCTTCTTAACTGGAAGGGACTCCTCATTTTCCTTATTAATTGGAAAGGGAATTCTCATTTTCTATTTACACATACAAGAGAGATTGTGTGATCATGTCTTACTGGGAATAGGATATGGGGTGTTGACATGGCTATAAATAACTCTCTGGTAATTAGGATTAAACACACAATACAACATCAGAACAACAACCGCCACTATTTGAGTATGAGAAAACCTAACATTGGAACTTTCCTTTTCCTCTGTCATCACTCTAGAAGTGCATCCTAGAGATTCTTCTCCTATGCAAAGCTTGTTTGTCCTTCCTTCTCTCAGAGATTCAATTTGTTGGGTGGTACATAATATCACTGGGCTGCACTGGTAGTACATGCTACTCATCATAGGATGATCTTCTGCTTCAGACTCATGACCAGATTGACTAGAAGAATGGTGATCATCCAAGAAGATTTCCAACCATTGATTTCTTTGAATATTATGTCCCATTGCTCAACGGATGATCTGGTTTGGAGTTTCTAACTCTATTTTATTGTCTGTTCTCCTGCTCTATTTGTTCTGTGTATTTTTTATCTACGCCTGGCCTAAAATTGTTAACTTAATTGCAAATGGTGTTGCTTCATGTAAAGGCCTAAACATTTTATATGCAACAGTTTTAAAGGAATCAAATTATGGCTGTTAGTTAATAATGGTCAACCATGGTAATATCATTAACACTGACACGTCTGAATATGTCTGATAATTTTTTCGATACTAACTTTGCTCATTGGCAAAGTATAATGCAAACTTAGCTCAGTATGGTGAGTTATGATAAGTTTATAGAAGAGGATGGACATGTACTAAGACAAAACTGACCCTGACAATGCAATATTTTTGAATTGGAAGAAGGTTGATAGAATGTGTTGAGGGTTAATCTTGTTTGCTTTAAATAGAAAATTGTATATTTTGTACTCTAAACTACCTATTACCACTTCCAAGGTTTTATGGATTGCTTAAGAAAAGAAATTTAATACGGAAAATTAGGGTGTTGATAAGTATTGTGTTTCCAAGTTTCTAAAGTTTTAGATGGTAGAGGATAAACTATCTGTGGCCAAACTCATGACTTTCAACTCTTTTTTCATGAGCTCCTAGAAGCTGACATGAAATTTCCTGATAAGTTTATTATTATGTTTATTATCGAGAAATTCCTTAAATCTTGGGAGTCATTGTTGGTGTATATACCCTATAAGCCAATCTTTAGATGATAACTATAGGGATATTATGCACTTTCAATTTGATTAATAAAGGAAATTCCAATTTATTGGTACACATTTGATTATCGCAATATTAATGTATATACTAAATGTCCTTAGAATGATTGGTTCAAAGCCATGGGACTTCAAGTATGTGACTCAAACATGAGATCATAATGGATGCTAACAACAATATTCTTAATAACCCTATCCAAGTATTATTAAGGATTGGACATCAATAATACATATGAGAATAGTATGTGGGGTGACTGATGACCATGTCTCATGGATTATAGGTATTAGTACCAAGTCAGATACATAGGTACTTGTTGGAGAACAAGTGTACTTGACACCCACCTTGAGAGTGATTCATGGACCTTTATATGGTTTGATAAACAACTCTTAAATGCGGAAATTATGTTGTGGTCCTTTAACCTAAAGTCACTACAATGGTGATATAACATTCCTCATGCTTTGACACTACCCAATGTGATCTTGAAGAAAGTTTCCATAAAGGTAGTGTTTGGGTGTAATGAGAATCATGCTACGCATTGTGAGTGATGTAGAATGAATTTGTCCCTCCGATATAAGGGGAGCGATATCCAAAGCTTATTGATAAGTGAGACTAGAGAAACACATGACCACACTGGGCTCATATGTATCTTGCTAGTCTACTTGGAGATCAAGGAACATAAATTGAATGTAACAAGGATGATGTGTTCATGCCTATAGTTCAATCTGGATATCCATGACAAAAGGATTATACAACATGGTAACACTAGTCATTGTTGGTTTAGTCTTATCCTACTAATCCTACTACTTAGGTAGCAATAATGTGTATCTGAACATTGCTCATTGCTTATTGATCATAATATTGATCAGCGAATCCATTATCGACGTAGTATGGTGCCTACAAGGTCACACATGTGGAGATAACTTGAAGAAAGGCTGAATTGGACCTTATTGTAATTATTATAATAAATCTAGGAATCACAAATTAAGTTTTAAGGACCTAAATAATATATGGGCCCAGACTTAAGAACTGAAATTCCATAAGTCGGGGAGTCCATAGCCTGGACAAATAGGGATAAGAAACCCTAACTCTTCACTCCTATAGATATGATATGAGAGGAGGCAATTAGGGCACACACAAAGATTATCTATTATTGCTTCTAAGGTTTTAGAAACCCCAAGCGTGACTTGGAGAGAGAAAGAGGGAGAGGTGGAGACTAGCAACTCTGGCCATTTTTTACCACTTGCATGGATACCGTGGAAATGAGTTTGCACAATGAAGTTGTTCCAGACAAATATCTTTTCCAATGACAGGTGAATCAAGGTGAAGATGGAACAACGCCATTTGCTGGAGATGTGGATGAAAAAACAACGTGATCCACGTGACATGGAAATTGAGGAAGAGTCTCTCTGGAAGAACCCCACAATCAACCACCTAGACCATGCAAATTAAGGTGGTGATTTGTTGTGGCAGAAAAGTGTGACCGGATGCATACATGTAGGGTGGAAAAACTCGTGATTTTGGGTCAAATTTGGGGTCAACATTACCTTCTATGTGACCTTGGGATTTGTGCAAATAGAAAGTAGATTGTCATGATCTGCCATCTAATGTCACCTGTGTATCGCCATGATTAGATAGCGGAAAAAATAGTTTTCTACACATATCCCAAGGTGACTCCCAGAATGCCATAAACCCCAGAAAGGAGTTCTGATTGATGATCTAGAGGGATTCAAGAGAATTATAGACTGGAGGGTCCACATCTATACCAAGCTACACAAGTTGAATCATTGGATCATCTTCCAGGATAAGTTATAAACTTATATAAACCCTATTTTGGTTTCATTGAAATATATGAATCCTGCTCAAAGGATTATCGATATTTTTTTTATTCCTCTGTGTTTTCCACTCCCGAGATTTCTACAGTGGTATATGAGATATGTCTAATTCTCTTTATCAAACTTTTTTAAATTATGACTCGAGTTTTTGTTGTTCGACAAAGATAGCACATATATTTCATATGATGAAATTGATTAATGTGCAAATCTGATTTATGAGAGTATCCTAATTAAAATCACCATGATCATATTATGATATGTTAATGCATATTTATATATATGAATATCCAAAGAGACACATTGAGGTCGGTTTTGTTTGGTGGGTGATGCATCATTATGGAAAAACCCTAATTGTGATTGCTTTATTACATGTGGTTGATTGTTTGTGATTCTTAATATGGCTTACACATCATACCTTCTTTTATGATTCCAAATGTATGGCTTCCCACCTTATTCCCCTTGAACGTAACTCAATGTTTCTCTTACATATGATGTAATAGTTTTTGGATAATCTAGGATATATGATATCCAACATGGTGGACATGAAGAAGGATAAATGCAAAACAATCATCAACAATGATGGATTGTCCATGGTGTCTGCTCGTGATAGAAGAATCCAAGAGGGTTTATTATCTTTCATTTATGCATGTGATGTAAGAAACCTTAGATGACCTCAATCTTCCATTATCTTGGAAAGATTGTGCTAGGAGGCCATAATCATTGCATTTTATTTTTTATCACTTGTGGTGCTTGTTTATTTATATGATATATAATATATACATATATGGTGATTGATATGTATATGTACTATACAAAATCCTTTGTTGATATATTAATCCTAAGATGCTTTCCAACAAGAAATACACATCAAGGCCTCGATCAATTTATGTGGGCATGCCAAAGCGAGGGGCATTGTCCATCTTGGTGAGGTGTGAGGTATATGTGTGTGTCTCCCAAAGCAAGATGCATGATCTTATAAGTATCAGTGGTTGGGTTTGTATTAACTAGGTAACCTTAATAGTATTAAGAACCTAGAGGCATGCAGATGGGTGTTCTATATGATGGATTTAACAATGGTTTTTATCCATCCATCCAAGGATTGTATGAGATGTAATTGGCAAAATTTGCCTACCTAAGTAATTAAATTGTGAGCGGTTGGTTAGAGTTGGCTCATGATTCAATGGAATTTGGAACTTGGCCCATTGGAAAATTTATCCACTATAACTTTCTATTTTAATAATGAGGGCCATTAATTCAAAGAAAATAGTGGGAGTAAACATTTAATTAAAGGCCTAAATAAATGTGTACATTTTTCAAAACAAAATTTGAATTCCTTCTTATTTTTCTTTGTAGATCATATGGAAAATAAGAATAACCTTTCTTTGCAATCGGTCCTTGAGAAGGACAAGATCAATGGGATACATTTTGTGGATTGGTAGTGAAACTTGAGAATTTTTCTCAAGCATGAGCGCATGTTTGGCATATTGGAACATGAGTTTCCAAAAGAGCCCACTCCCAATATGTCAAACATTGAAAGGGATGCATTCAAGATGTATTTTGATAATTCCAATGATGTGGTGTGCCTCATGATAGCATCCATGGATCCTCACTTACATGGGCAGCATAAGAACATGGAGATTGAAATGATTGAGCATCTCAAAGGATTGTTGGAAGGCCAAGATAGACAAGAGAGGTATCACATATCAAAGGCATTATTTTAGAGCAAGCTAGCAGAGGATATCAAGTTGGTCCTCATGTGCTGAAGATGATTAGGTATGTGGAGAATCTAGAGAGACTGTGTTTCCCAATGAGGCAAGAGTTGGACAAGGATTTGATTATGCAATCGTTGCCTAAATTATACAACCAATTCACCATGAACTTCAACATTGATTAAATGGTTGATTCGCTACCAGAACTACTCAACATGTTGTGAACTACTAAATTGAACATGAAGAAGGTCAATACTAGATCTATGTTAATGGTGAATGTAGTTAAAGATAAGACTAAGGGAAAAAAAGGCAAAGAAATGTTCTAATCCTAAGTCCCAATCTTCTATTCTGAAGGTGAAGGGAGGTGTGGCCAAGAATGACAATTTTCACCACTATCACAATCATGGATGATGGAATAGAAATTTCCCAATCTACCTGGAGGAACTGAAGAAGTCAAAGGGGATAGAGATATTCACCTCTGGTACATATGCTATTGAGAATAACTTATCTACGTCTTCATCATGGGTATTGGATATCATATGTAGATCTCAAATATGTTGTAATGCGCATCATCTAAAAAAAGTAGACCCCTTAAGAAGGAGTTGTGGAACTATAAGTCCTTAATGGACAAAGGTTGTTGTTGTGGTTGTAGTAACATAAGGTTATCTCTACCCTTGGGGCTTGTAATAGAATTAGAGAACTGCTATTACATATATGCCATAGGTAGAAATATTATTTTTATTTCTTATTTGGACAAGAATGGTTTTTCATTCCTAATAAAGAACGGAGTTTGTTCTATACTTTTGAATGATCTATTTTATGGTTTTGTTTTGATGTCTTATGGTCTTTGTTTATTATATCTTGAGACATATGTTTATAACATAAATACCAAACAACTTAAAATGTTAACTCAAACATGACATACCTCTGGCATATTAGCTTGGGCCATATAAATGAGAATCATGTTTCTAAACTCCATAAGGATGGATACCTAGACTCATTTGATTTTGAATCTCTTGAGATATGCAAACCATGTTAGTTGGGAAAGATGACAAAGGAACCTTTTACTAGAAATAATGAGAGGGTAAATGAACTTTTAGAACTCATACATATTGATGTGTGTGGTCCTTTTAGTTCAACCTCTAGAGGAGGGTATCGATACTTCATTACATTTACTAATGATTTTAGTAGATATGGATATGTGTATCTCAAGAAACTCAAATCAGAATCCTTTGAAAAGTTCAAGGTATTCAAGAATGAAGTAGAGAACCAACTTGGCAAGAAGATTAAGATGCTTCGATATTGATCGAGGTGGTGAATATTTAAGCTAAGAGTTTCATAACCTTCTCAAGGAGTGTGGTATTGGATCACACTTGCCTCCACCGAGAATGACACAACATAATGGTGTTTTAGAGAGAAGGAATCACACATTGTTGGACATGGTGTGGTCCATGATGAGCCAAGCCAGACTTCCTAATTCCTTTTGGGCACATGCTCTAGAAACTATAATATTCACACTTAATCACGTTCCTTGTAAATCAGTTCCAAAAACACTATATGAGATATGGATTGGGACGTGTCCCAAAATGTCTTTCATGAAGGTTTAGGGTTGTGAAGCGTATGTGAAGTGTACATTTCATGAAAAATTGGGACCCAAATCTGGCAAGTGTTATTTTGTGGGATATCCTAAGAAAACAAAAGGATACTACTTCTAAATTCCTCCCCAGGGCAAAGTGTTTTTAGCTAGAATTGGTACCTTCTTAGAGAAGGAGTTTATCTCAGGAGGATGATGTACTGAATTTATTTGCTTTTCACATGCTATTTTTCCATGTATTTGATGCATAATTTCTCATTTTGGATTAAAAAATGCTCATTTTGATTTTTTTGGGAACATACTAGAATAGTTGATTACATAGGAGCCTCTTGGACCAGTGAGCTACTAGAAATAAAGTGAAATGTTGAGGAGAATGCAAAGTCTTAAAGATAACATGGTAAAAGGAATTAAGGGCAATAGTTCCACAAGGATTGGCCATCCTGCTGTTTCAAATAGGGTTTGACAAGCTGGTCTGCTAGGTTGTTCTAGACTCTATTCTGATGAAAGATGCCTTGGAAGTTTGTCTCTCATATAAGGAACCTGATGGCTTGAGATAACAATTTGTACTTGGGAGGAGTAGTGTTGGAATTGTGAGTCCAAAGACTATGTTGCTCGAATCAGTAAGGATGACCCCTGGTCCTATGTTGTTGTTTCTGTCATACCTCATAATTTCTAGAATTGTGAATAGTTCCCCCTCCATCAGATCAGTTCCTCTCCTTTACTAGGTTTCTCCATATAACCATTGTCTTGTGGTGTCCCACATAATGAAACTTGTGGATTTGGAGTTTGTGGTTTTGTTCACAACAGTGTTCGCTTGCACGCACAATGGTACCTGGGGTAGAGAAATACCTATATTACATGCAACATTTTTGGGGATATGACTTTATGGGTTTCTTGGAATGCAGCCTTCAAAGAGATCATTTCAGATTTACATAAGAATTACATCACAATGGGTGGCTTAGATTTTCCTTCAGATATAGACACATTCCTCTTCTTCCAGAGTAACCAACACGCGACTGCAAACAATGTGCTCTAGTGTGTTGTACCTTTCAGGCTTCAAATTATAAATGACCCATTAAGAGGTTGAATCAATTGCAAAGAACTCAGGGGCATTTTTGGGGATTAGTCTGCTCTAGGTTATCTTGACTTCAAGGTAGTCCCGTAGAGTGTGAAGGGTTGTTTCAGTAACAGTGCGGCAGCATGAGCAAAGGGCATCAAGGTTTAGCTTCCTCTTGAATATCAATTCATTTATGAGCAAGTGATTCCTATGCATGAGCCATAGGTGAGTCTTCATTTTGTGGGATATGGTAGATGACCAAATATCCCTAAAGTGATCTATTCTAGTAGAGTTTGAGGAGTTGGTAAGGATTTTGTAGGTGGAATTCGGTGTGTAATGACCATCTCTAGTATGGAGCCATGATCGACTATCCTCACTGTATAAGGGGCTATGGGAGGGAATCAAAAGAATATCTTGGATAGTGGTTCTAGAGAACTAGAAATTTAGAAAATATGAGTCCCAGAGACCTTCCTCATATACTAAACTAGCTACTTCCATATATTTTATGTCCTCTAGTATGATGGGATCTGGCTTGAGGATAGGTACATATCCATCCCCCACCCAGGGTTCAAACTACACTTCAGTAGATTCCCCAGAGATAATCACCTTCCTTGAGTTGTTGATAAGGAATGGAAGAAAGGCTTTGATATTATGCCATGTGTGTGAACCAGGAAGGATTCCTAGCACCATGACCTTTGTACTTTGCTTTCATGAGATCAAACTAGGGAATGGGTTTACTCTGGAAGAAGATCCATGCCATTTTCATGATCAATGCTTTATTAAAGTCACTCGCCTTCTTGACCCCCAAGCCTCCCCGAAGAAGGGGATTTGTGAGATGTTTCCAAGAAACTAGGTTTTGGCATGTTGAGCGTGTTAGGGCCATTCCAAATGAAGTTCCTAATTAGCTTATCAATCCTCTTCCCTGTGGGCATTAGTAGAAGAGCAGCTTGCATGGAGTAGCAGGTCTGGGATAGTAGAACTGACTTAGAGAGGGTAATTCTCTAGACATCGAGAGAAGCCTATGTTGTCAACTATTGATTTGATGTTGAATCTTCTCAATGATGAAGCAGAAGTGTTATTTCCCTTTGCTTTTGTGAATAATTGGAATCCCCAAGTGCCTCTTGAGGTTGGTTGTTGCTTGGATGTTTAGTTTTATGCAAATTTGTGGTCTCAAGGCTTGGGGCGTGTTGGTGGAGAAGAAGACCAAAGATTTTTCATGTAAGAGAGATTGACTTAAAGCCGAGATGAAGAGACACATGCATTGCTTGATCGGGCCTTCTTGCATGATCGAAGCTTCACCAAATAGGAGGATATCATCTACAAAACTAACTTGTGAAAACCTCAACTTCTGACTAGTAAGGATAATTGGTTTCTACATGCCATGTATGATTTTCTGATTGATGAGCCGACTAAACCTTTCAAGACAAAGGACGAAGAGGTAAGGGGATAGAGGATCCCCTTATTTGACCCCACATGAAAGTTCAAAATCACCAATGATTTCACCATTCCATAAGATAGACGTGTTTCCAGATTTGATGATTTGCATAATGATGGCTATGATGCTTCATGATATAGACATTCTAGAGAGAGTGTCTTCAATAAAGGGCCAACTCAACTTCTTGAATCCTTCATGAGGTCGATCTTGATCGCCATGTAGTGTTTCTTATATTGTTTGGATACCATCAAATGAATGATTTCATGTACCAAGGCGGTGTTGTCTCCTATGTTCCTACTAGGAACGAAGTTGGATTGGAAAGACAAGATTTAAGAGCTGATAAAAGGTTTGATGTGGGCCGTAATCATTTTGGAGAGGATCTTTGAGCAGACATTCTTTAGAGAAATTGGGCGATGTTGCGAGCAGGATTTTAGGGATATGACCTTAGGGATGAGCACCAAGGTGGAGTCAACAACAATTTGAATGAAAGGCCAACCTTAAAAGGCTCCAGTGACAAAGTTGCAGGTTTGATCTTTGAGCAAGGACCAATTCTTCTATAGGAAGGAGGAGCCTATCCCATCTAGCCATGGGACCTTGAGAGGGACCATAGATCGGAGTGACTTCCAAATCTCTTCCTATGAGGGCGTGCTAGCAAGCTTCAAGATGTTAATGTTGTGAAGAAAGGGGAAGGTTCCTGGGAAGGTTGTAGATGTGTTGCAACACTCATAGAGGGTTGATTCATGGTACATGTTAGAGAAAAAAGAAATGATTAGCTGCTTCAAAGGACCTCTTCTTCTACCCATTTCCCATTCACATCTTTAAGCTTGGTGATCTTGTTTGTCCACCTTCTAGATTTTACTAAAGAGTGGAAATATTTGGTATTGTTGTCACCTAATTTCACCGAGTTGCATCTTGCCTTTTTTTGCCAATCGATCTCCTCTCTTTTTAGGATTAAGTCTAGTTTGGTTTGCAATTCCACTTTTTCATTGGCAAGCTGAGTGTTGAAGCAAAGGGCAAGCTAAAGTTGATTCCATTTAATCTTGTTGCCGACGTGATTCTTATCTCGTCATTTCTTCTTCTTCAAGTCGTGCTCCCAGTTTGATGTCAATTTTAGAAAGGAGGAAGATGTCTGATGAAGGGGTAAATCACTACTCTAGTTGGTTTGAATGAAGGACTTGAAGCCTTCCATTGCCTCTTAACTAGTCGATGTGCATTGAAAAGGTTTTGCCTTCCTTGTATTATCTAAATCTAAGATGAGGAGGGGAGCATGGTCTGAGTGGCATCGCTATAGCACATGGATGGTGCAAGAAGGATTTGATTCTATATAGGCTGAGTTACTTAGGGCTTGATCAATCCTTTCATGGAGAAGGCCTCTCCTGAAGGTGGTACAAGCCCCATTGTTTCCTAGTCATGTAAGCAACATAGTTCCATCATCTCAATGAAATCCTTGGAGTTTTTTTAGTTTAAGGATGCACTGCCAAACTTCTCTGAAGGGTGCATTACCACGTTGAAGTCCCCCACAACAACCCAAGGTGAAGAGATTGAAGACGCCATGTTGTTGAGTTGGTGCGATAGGATGTCTTTGCTTCCTCTAGTCGTGCTTGTATAAGCAAAGGTGCATAGGACTTCATTATCTATTCTATATTGAATGAATTGCTTGTGGGAGTAGATTATTTCGAGTGGAACATTAGCTCTCTACAACACCCAAATGCCTCTAAAAGCCCACTGCCTCGACCCTATAGATTGAGGAAACCCAAGCTGCTTGATGATACGAATAGCTCGAGCACTACTACATCTAGGCTCATACAAACCCAGGATAGAAACATCGTATTTGTGCACGAATTGCTTGACCGTGATTTGGGTATCACCGTCGCGGATGCCCTAAACATTCCAACTAACGATCTTCATTTCGGGGTCAAGGGTGTAGATGAACCCATAGCATGTGCTTCTTGTTCGAGGTCTTGGATATGGGAAGTGTTGCCTCATTTTCTTATAGAGGCTTGAGTTGGATCCCCTGCCCAAACTACCTTCCTACTTCAAAGGTGGATGCCAACCAATGATTTGGTTGGGCTTATGTATTTAGTGTAGCTCAATCTCCCTATCTCCAAGCTACCCATTTTGAAGGAGGAGGTTATAAAGGGATGTATGTTATTTTCTCTGCCCACCAACACAACGTCGTTGGACGGGTTGGCCGTAATGTGTTTTGGGACCAGATGAGGGGTATGGGTTGGTTTTGGTACGACATCAGATGGTGTAGTATACTCAAACCTTAAAATTTGTATAAGATGACCATCATACAACAAAGAATGATATATGGATCAGTTTTCCTTTTATTGGGTACAAAACACTAGTACATATTTGACCTCTGTCACTTTTCTTAAGGTCGATTTGGAATAAAAATTGATACTATAGAGTTATGACGTCAGTTAATAAATCACAAATGTTGCAATTGGTTAAGTCTTGTTGTTTAGGAAAAATAAGGGTGTCGCTTTCATTTCAAGATCAGTTTATTGGGGAAGAACCAACACTAAAGACATACTCAAAAACAAATTGATAAAACATGTTTCAAGTCAGTTGACAAGGAACTGACAATAGAGTCCTTCCTGTGAAACATATTCTACCTCCCAAAAGCCTACATCATTGGTTATTATCTAAACAAATCGACGCCATAGGTCACTTACCCCCGTAAGTTTTTTAACTCTAAAAGGGTTATGGAATTGGTTCCTCCTGGTGGAACCAATGATACTGGGTTCCCGCTACATGCCCCACAAAAGAATTGTTCCCCCCAAATTGGCTTATATCATCAGTTATTGTTGTGAGACTGACAATTTAGGTCTTAGTGAGTTTGACATTTTTAGTAGGGATAAGGGCATATGTCATTAGTTTCTTAATGTCAAAGTGACAAAATATGTGAACCTATGTCATTGGTAAACAAATCGATGACATGGTTTTTAGTGTTAGTTTCTTCATATAAACCAATGACTAAGTTCTACTTAATAACACCTCTAAAACTTTTCCCCCATTATCTATTTCATCACACAATACCTAGGATCTTTGGTGTCATTCCCATTGTTGTGTGTCGCCTTTGTTCTCTTTGTTACTGCTACCAGTTCACTGACCTCTCTCTCCACCTTTGCCACCATTATAGTTGTTGGCATTGTTGTAGATGCACTATCGCCTCCACTCATCTACTTCTTCTTCCGCCTCTCTATCGTTCCTCTACCTCTGAGGTCATCATTGTCGCCTCTAGTTGCTTGAGTTGTTGCTACCATTGGCACCACTGGAGTTGTTTCTTCTTCTACTTTTAGTATACACTTCTTCTTATTCTTCTTTTATCCATTGTTTCTAGTTCATTTAGAATGCAATGGTGAGGGGGCATAATTCTATCTGATGCACATGGATATAAAACACAAGGGCATAATTGCTATGTTTCTGATTAGCACCCAAGAAGCTTGTGGATAAGATTTTCATTTATCTAAGACTTCATTAGACCACTTCATCATACCACATTGTCGAGCCACAACTCATTGGTCATGAGCTTCATCAGTGTAGCCTCGATGACCCATGTTAATAGCCCCTCCCCCCGGTCGAGTTTGCACCTTTAGGGAATCTAGTTGATTTGTTCACACAAATTTTCATTAGATCAACAAGAATGTGATTGATGCCCATCTTGCATCAAGCACCTAGGGTGAATCCCCTAACACTCCCTCTGCCTCTCTATCGACCGGCCTTCAATGCTCAATCTCTCCAGTAATGGTCAGGAAAAGTTGAACACTAATGAAAGATTTGCTCTCACCTTCTGACAAGCATATTACACACCAGTGGTAGACCTACTCTAACACTGATGATGCATGTGCTCCATCCTCTAATGGTCCAACATACCCCAGTGCCAATGGGGTTACTACATGGCCCTATGGATAAATTCTACACTCCTTGACTGATGAGCGTCTTGATAAATTGATGGGGTTTCTGCCTCTTCACTCTAGTGATATGACATATGCCAAAATTTATGGAGATTTAGAACCATGAAATTGATGGCACTCCAGTGCCCTACCAAAAAAAGCCATGCAGTTGGCCTTCGATGGGAATCATGAAGGTTACAAAACCCTTTGTCTACCTCCCATCGCCAACCCTTCCTATCCATAGCAGCTGAGACTTATAAGGAACAAATATGTGAAGGGTTCCTAACCCTAACCCATGCATATATATTCAAGGTTACTACTACCATGAATTGAATCCACCCACTATAGTACTAGGCTGCCAATTTTGCTCTATAACATCCAGTCTAGTCACCATAGATCCTCCTCCACAGTTTCCTTCATCAATCTACTAAATGATGAGATACCAACCTCTGCTCAGACTCCATTGGTTTTATTTTAAAGGGAGTTAGAAAAAATTCATCTTTTGCTCATTGACCCATCTTCATCCTCCTCCTACTCCTACTTAGTCTCTACAATAGCAGATCTAGTCCACAAGGAAGAGAGATCAACAACTTTTGATCCATATCCAATGGATTTAAAGGAGGTCTCCTTGTTATTATTTGACATCCTCATTCCAGAGGATGAAGAATCATCCCTACAAACCATGATTGTGATTTCCTATTCTTTAATGATGATGACTCCTTCTCTCTTCTTCCCTATTGTGTTTGTATTTTCTACTATGAGCGAGTAGTCCCCTAACTAGGGTGTGAGGAGTAGCCTCTCTACTCAATTTTGTTCTCTTTACCACATTTGTTATTGTATGAACCACTATATGTTTGAAATCAATTATTTCTATGCTTGTATTCTTGCCTGATCATCAAGTACATATGTTTATCAAATCTCGAGTGTAGAGAAATTTGAACCTAGGATTTATGATATTAGCTCATTCTTGTTAAGCCCTTGATGATAATTTCATATGGGAGTTTTCCAAGGCAATATATGTGTGATCTCTAAGTAACGTGATGACAATCTTAGAGTGATTTCTATCAAGGTATTAATCCTAGCATGCAAAGTGGAATTTTCTGGATCCAATTTATGCATATTCCCATGCTTAATAAGTTGCATTGAGAGAGTGAATGATAAGTAGTAGTGATGAAACCCATTTCACCCTAGTGTCTCCATCCATTAATTTATCGACCCATAATCTAGTGTTTTCTACTGCAATCTTAGAGCAATCAACAACCAACCATCTCTATGCTAAATACTAGTTCTTTCTTGGTTAATTTGATCAGTCTATATATCAATGTGTTGTCCTTTCAGTTCAATCATGCACTATACTATGATAACATCTGTTGGCTTACATGTGGGATTATCACACATTTGCTTAAGGTAAACTCTAAGGATTTCATCTCTAGTGAATTTTCTTGTGTGATAAATCATACATCAAAACTTAGTGTTGTTGTCAAGGACAATATAATTTTTTTATCAACTTAATCAACTTGGATTAGTTAGGATTTCCTTTTGTGATTGATATTATTGAACATCATCTTGCATCCAAATCATCTTCAACCATCTAAACTTGGTTGTTTGCATTTATTAGGTGGTACCTATTGTACATGTAACACTCTTCTAGTTTGAAATCTGTCTCATACTTTGAATCTAAGATTGAATGAACCTACCACATGCTCCTTTGTGAATGTTTAGCCAAGATCATTTAACAGGAGATCAACCATAGAGTTGAAGCAACATTAGTAAAACACATAGAGAGACTTTTGGTGGAAGCCACAACTGTTGTGCAAGCTAAACTACAAGTAGTTGAGGAAGCAGAATGATAGAGAGAACTAGGAGATTTCTCTATAATAAAAGCCAAAGATACACACAACCCCATCATCCAACCAACCATCCAATCTCAAAACTTCAAAATCAAGATAGTTGGTGACAATGATGCAAAACAACAATTTTACGGGGTGAGCCAGTGAGAACCTGCATGACCACTTATAGAAATTCATAGATCTTGTGGACTAAGAAATCAAGCTGGTGTGTCCGAAGAGGACGTGAAGATAAGGCATTCTATATTCACCCACTAACAAAGCTAGGATGTGGTACAAATCTCCAGACGATCATAGCATCATAACCTGGGAGGAACTTCAGAACTAGTTCATTGAGAAGTTCTTCCCACCCTTACTCGCTTATCAAATAGAGGAAATATAACACAACTCGAACAACTCCCATGACAAACCCTCTTTGAAGCCTAAGATGATTCAAGAAGTTGCAACACAAATGACCTCATCACGACATCCCCTCTTCACAACATATCAAGCATTTGTATAGGGGAGTTGACGTAGACATCAAAAGTTCCTTGATGTTACTTCTAGTGGAGACTTCATGTGGGAAAGATTTTCCAATGCATGGAAAGTTGCTAGTAGGGGAGAGGAGAACCAAACTAATCAATGTTTGTCATGCAAGAAGGGTGTTCACACCGTTTCCATGGTGAATGACAAGTTCAATCTCAAAGTTATTATTGAATCCCTGAAGGCACTCACTCTCAAAAGGACAACTCGAGTCTTCTTTCCAGAGGTATGGGCAAAGAGGCCCATGCTCTTTTCCATCCAAGGTAGCCAAGAGGTCTACAAAGTCCGCAATGCAGAGGGGCACATGACTCTAGAATGCAACCACCTATACCAAGTGACTTTGAACTTGCACAAGCCGCAATTCAATAGCAACTAAATCATCAAAGAAGTTAATGGTGTTTACTCTACACTGGGTCAAGGCTACTACAACCCCAATTGAATGAGGAACCATCCAAGTTTCTAATATGGAAACCCGAACGGAGCTGTAAATGCACATTATCTCAAGTAAGGACCCATCCAAAATAAAGTATGGGGTCCTCCTAGTTTCTAGAAAAATGAAAATCACATCCAGAATGAGTTTAATCCTGGACAATTTTATACCAATTTCAACCAAGATAATAACTACAATCTAGGATAGTAACCCTATAATCAACATGCACAACTTCTCCTTGGGCATGGAAGCCATCATAATGTACTTTCCTGCAATGACCAAAGTTTCCTGGATACCATTGAGAAGATAGTAGTGAGCCAACAAGCTTACAATAAATCCATGGAGGTCCAACTTGTGCAAATTGTTGCTGCAATTTGTCCTTCAGCAAGCTCATTTGTAGTACAACTCAAAGGCAACCTTAAGTATTAGGAGGAGCAGTTGAAGGTCGTGACCACACATTCTAAGTGTGCATAACTATAACCTCCAGCTCCAGCCATCATCCAGAACAAGCACATTCTTGAATATGAATATGATGAAGAAGCCAATCCAATGGATATACCAATATCTATACTGATAGAAGTAACCAGTAAACCTCAATTGCAAGCACCTCGCCTAAGCCTAATAAAGCACCCAAAGATACACCAGTCTCTCCCTCTATATTTGTGGTGCCTATTTATAGATCACATATTTTTTACTATATTCATCTAGAACAAACAAAGATAGGCTCAAGATTCATGATGTTGAAGGAAGCGATGAAGAAGATACATGTCGACATTCTCTTCCTTGACTCTCTAGTAGAAATTCCTTCTTAGATGAAATTCCTCAAAACGCTCCTCACTCTTAAGTAGAAAACATAGGAAGCTAACACTGTCAAGCTCGCACGTACAACATCAGACATTGTCCAAAGCAAAATGCCCAAAAAGCTAAAATATTTGAGATCTATTGGTATCTCTTGCCTTGTTGGGGACTCCACATGTCGAAAAGGCCTAGCTAATCTTGGGACAAGCATTTCTATGCCCTAAAGCTTGTGTAAGAGACTAGGCTTCACCACCAACATCCTTCCTACTAGCATTGTGATTCAACTTTTTGAGTCATTTATGACGACCCACATGGATATCATAGAGGATATACCTATGAGAGTGGGTCCCAAATCATATTGTCCCTGTGATTTTGGCATTATGGATATCAAGGAGGATGTACAATACCCCCTCATCTTTGGTTGGCATTTCCTTGCAACTGCTCGATTTAGTCATTATGGATATCAAGGAGGATGTACAATACCCTCTCATCTTTGGTTGGCATTTCCTTGCAACTGCCCACACGCTCATTGACGTTGAAGCTAGATGCTTAAAACTGGGGCTAGGAACAACCATGACTAATTTCAAGGTCTTTGAGAGCTTCAAAGGACCCTCTTTCTAGGAGCAATGATTTCTGATTAACTGCATTGACAAGATGGGTTATCTAAGACAAGATATGTATATTTTTGATGATCCTCTAGAGGTAGTGCTAGTCTACCCCAATGCTCATGAGTTGAATGATGAACAGATGGAGCAAAATATATTTCACCTAGACAGTGTTGAGGAAGACCCTAAAGCTGAACTCAAAGAACTGAAGTATATCTTAATACTTGAAGAAGACAAGGATCTTGTTGCACCAGTGTTGAAGCCTATATCTGAGGGTCTAAATTATGTCTTCCTAGATGAGAAAGAGGTCTACCTAGTCATCATCAATGCAAATATAACTATCGAGTAAGAAGATAGGTTCTTGACAAAACCAAGGAAGAGACAAAAGGCTTTAGGATACAAAATGGCTTATTTGACCGAAGCAAGAAAAACCCTCTACATGTATCGAATCAATATGATTGACAACTACAAGCCCTCCATGGATACGCAATGCCAGTTGAACCCAATTCTAAAGGAAGTCACGCTAAGGTGGCGATAAAGCTACTACTTTTTGGGATCATCTATCCCATCTCTGATTTATTGTATGTGAGTCATGTTCATGTAGTACCAAAGAAGAGAGGTAGTAACATAGTTTTGAATGATAAGAATGAGCTTATCCCACTCACATTATGACACTTGGATCACATGCATTGGTTATCATAATATCAATAATGCCATTTAAAAGGACCATTTCCCACTTTGCTTTCTTGACCAAGTCCTAAAAAGGCTTTCACATCAGGAGTTCTTTTTTACTTGGATGGATACCATGGTTTCTACTATATTCCCATTCATCCAAACGATCAAGAAAATACTAACTTCACATGTCCCTTTGGCATGCATGCTCTTCGTTAGATGCCCTCTAGCATGCATGCACTTCGTTAGATGCCCTATAGACTATGTAATACACCTGCCTCATTCCAATGTTGCATATATGTCATCTTCACCGACCTTACAGAGACAATAATGGAAATCTTCATATATGACTTCTCTCCATATGTAGATTCATTTGAATCATGTCTACACCATCTTTCCTTAGTCCTAGAACATTGTAAAGAAGCATGTTTGGTGTTTAATTTGGAAAAATGCCACTTCAAGGTGAAGGAGAGCACTGTTCTATGACATCGTGTTAGCTCCAGAGGCATTGAAGTCGACTAAGCAAAGATTGAAGTGATTACCAATCTATCTCCTCCAATCATTGATAAGGAAGTTCGGGATTTTTTGGGACATGATGGATTTTATAGGAATTTCATACATGATTTTAGCAAGACCACCAAGCCCCTTACAAATCTTCTCCAGAAGGACGTGGACTTCAACTTCAACTCTAAATGCATGAAGAGCTTTAATACTCTGGAGGAAGCTCTCATATATACTCCCATCCTTCATGCCCCATATTGGTATCTTCCTTTTGAGATCACATGTGATGCCAATGACTACATTTTCGGTGCAATTCTAGGTTAGTGTGTCGATAAGAAACATCATACCATCTCCTATGCCAACAAAACACCAGATAATAGACAAAAATTATGTTACCACCAAAAAAGGAGTTGCGTACCGTCATTTATGCCTTTGACAAGTTTCTCTCCTATCTTACATGCTTGTAAGTGATTGTCTATACTGATTATGTTTCTATCAAGTATCTAATGTCAAAAATGTACGTGAAGACCAGAATGATTGTGGATTTTGTTGTTGTAAGAGTTTGATTTAGAAATCAAAGACGAGAAGGGAACTAAAAATGTTGTTTTTGATCATCTTAGCCGATGTGCACATCAAAGACGTGACTCCACCCCTATCAACGATTCACTCGTGGATGACCATTTTTTGAATGTGATCACATATGCTCCTTGGTGCCATGATTCGGTGAATTATTTAGTTGTAGGATTGTTCCATCAATATTGCATAAGGAAGCACAACAAGAAGTTTACGTCAGACATTTTCCATTGCTATTGGGATCAACCTTATCTTTTCCGATTATGTTTATATGGGCTCTACTTCTAGTGCAAATCTAAAGAGGTGGATCCTCTTATTCTTGAGTAGTGTCATTCTAGCCCAACTGGGGGTCACATGAGCTCCACAAAGATGCATTCAAGGTCCTTCAATGTGGGTTTTTTGCCCTCTATCTTCAAGGATGCCCATATCTTTGTTAAGTCATGTGACCAATGATAATGATTTGATAATATTTCCAAGAGGGATGAGATGCCCTAAATCTTTTAGCAAGAAGTTGAGATGCTTAATGTTTGGGTTGTAGTCTACATGGGTCTATTTCCCTCTTCTTATGGATTCATGTGCATCCCTATTGTAGTTGATTATGTTTTCAAGTGGATAGAAGCCAACCTCAAAATTTCATGTGACTTAAACCAGTCATTAAGTTGTTCAAGGATATTATCTTCCCATGCTTCAGAGTTCCTGACATTGTCATTTGTGGTGGAGGATCTCACCTTCTCGAGTACAATTTTGAATCACTCCTATGCAAGTATGGAGTCTCTCGCCGAGTAGCTACTTCATATCATCCTCATACGAGTGGTTAGGTGGAGGTATTCAACCATCAAATCAAGGTCATTTTAGAGAAGACAATCAACATGACACAAGAAGATCATGCTCACAAGCCAAATGACACACTCTAGGTGTATCTAACTGCATACAAGACTCCCCTAGGTACTATTGATCACCTAAGGCAAATGAGTTTTAATTCTTATATACTCAACTCGTCAATCACCTGTAAGTATAGAAGATCAATTATAGTCAAGGTCGATTCATAGGGAGCACAACTAGCTAGGTGCAAAAGGACTAATGTTCAACAATCTAAGCCAATTACAACATAAAAGTTTGATTACAAATAGCTAAAAGATGAGTGAACAACAAATAAACTTAATTAAAGGTTGAATTCAGATTTTAGAGAGTCTTGGACATAAGATTTCACCACCACACCATCAAATCATGTGTAAGTATGAAACTAAAGCATGCCATTAACTTGCAAGGAGGTTGTCATCGTCATGTGCCTCCCGACAACATGAGATGGTTCTCATCTTCGCATAACACTTTTGTGTCTATGCTTAGATTCAAACACAACCTTGAAACCTCAACATCCTCCAGCCACGCATGTGGTCAAGAGTATATTGCCATGAATCCTACTCTTTACTCCCTCATACATCCTCTTGAATAGCACAAGGAAGCATAAAACATGTATAAAAGGTGGCCAGCCAAGCATACAAGCAATGAAACACCTTAGGCATCCATGAAGAAGAAAATTAACTAGAATTCGATATAAATTTTGAGTTCACATAGTAATGGCAAGGGATTATTCTCCCATACCTAATAAGAAGGTTCTACTCATACATAATGGAGAGGTACAAGCACATTGCAAGATTTTTAGAATTTTGCACAACTAAAAAAAAGAAGAAAAAAAAAGCTAAGGAAACCAAATGTGAAGGTAAGGAAAGTAGAAATCTGGATTAGAGGACAAAATTCTACCCTTGTAGATGCTTCAACTCAGACAATCTTCCCTCTCAAGAAGCTTAAATGAGAAGAAACGCTCTGCTGATCCTTTTGGAGAAGAAATTGTGAAGAATGGAGGTTCTTTTCCAAGAAACCTCTTCTTCCTCCCCAAATTCGCCCTCTCTTTCTCTACAACTTCTCTTGGATGAAAAATGTCTCAAATGACAAGTGATAACCGCCCCAAGTGGCTACACTCACTTTTAAAATGAGGGGCGGTTGCAGCTGAAATCTACAGAAAATTGATGGAGACACGTCGTGTGCCAACGTGTAACCGACTGTTGAACTGCATCCTCACGATAAGTAGACATCGTGTTTGGATAGGGACACACCATATAGATGCTATTGGAGTCAGCCTAGGAAGATAGCACATGTCGTGTGTTATTAAACACATGGATGTGCGCATTGGTAGTGAGCTGGAGTCGGCCTTTGAATCGTGAGGACATGATGTATCTTAATAATGACACGTCATGTCTTAATAAGGACATGCCATGTCTTTTACTCTGTAGTTCGGGCATCAAGACTGCTGGAAACTTACACACCCGTGTGTTAATAACACACATTATGTTCTTTGCTTTGTGAGCTCTTTCTGGAAAGGTACACATCGTGTCTTAATAAAAGCACGTCGTGTTTGATGTTGTTTCTTCAAGAGCAACTCTGAATCAGCTGCAAGTCAAAGGGAGGTCCAACTGAGGTCGGATTTGGGTTGGACTATCTTCAATTTGTCATTTTCAATGTGTGTCTGTGATCAACATCATGCAATAAGTAAAATAGCTAAAAGATGGCAAGTTAAATGTGATTAGAGGCTAAATGAAAGGCAAAATGGACTGAATTTGTGTGCGTACATGTGCAAAAAGTATATATGAAATGTGCACATCAAATCCCCCTAAGCTTGAACTACTGCTTGTCCTCAAGCAAAAAGATCATAGAAACACAAATGAAGGAATTTCCAAGCTCATGCATAGATCAAATGAAATGGAAGATGTAAATGAGGGTAATCAACCATAATCATCAGGTTCATGTTCATAGCCTTAATTTTAAATCAAACATACAAGAAAGAAAATCAAGTTTAGAAGGGGTGGTAACGCATTAAATGAAACAGTCAACTAGGAAATACTAAATGGAACTTGGATGACCAAGACAAATAATCAATGAGCTTGCAACAAAACATTCAACTATTATGGATGCAAAAGATGGAATCTTAGTTCATGTTAGAAATTTTAGATCTCTCTCCTTGTTCTTCTCAGAATGTATGATTTTGGATTAGGGGTTTCGGCATTCAACTAGTAATATAGGCTTATGCACACAAGGAGTATCAGTTGGGGTATTTTACTCTCTTTTAGGGCATATCACCTGACTGTCATGGCCAGATCAGACTTACACTAGGTTAGTATGACATGTGGGTGGTTTTAGCCATCTTTAATGGGTTAATCAAGGTGAAGTGAACCAAAAGGGAGTTTATATTGGTCATGGGTTTCACTTACTTTTCCCATAACAAAGAGAGCTAACTAAATTGCAACATTAGCGGGATTCCATGCATTTGAATTGAAAAATTTTCACTAAAAAGGGGTGGTTGTAAAATCACTAAAGGTTTGGTAAAATGATCATGTGTTCTAAGTAGTGTTGTAGAGTTGACATATTCACAAAATTTGTTACCAATTACATGTATTAGGAAATCTAGTATGAAAAAGATGAAAATTAAGGCTACAAATATATATTTAAAATTAAGCACATGTTGACAACATTAAAGTTTCATTTATTCCATGCATGCTCTTCTTCAATTTCTTCAGATGATAATTCTTATGAGGGAGGACAAGATAGTTCAAGCTGGGAAGAAAAATAACTCATTACACAGGATAAGCCTCACATCATAGTAAACTCACCATGAAGAAAGCAAAAACTAAAAACATAAACTAAAGACAAGAACTGTAGAAAAGATAATGAAAACAACTAAGCAACTACAACTACATTACCAACCGGTTGTACCCCCCAGCTTGAATTTTGCAGTGTTCACACTACATCAATCAAACCTAAGGCAGAAGAAACTGGTTACATGTCATGGAAGATATCAGCAAGAAGGGCCAGTGCCCATGTGACCGGTAGGGAAATAGTGGTCGACAAACTCATCATCATCAGAAATGTCAACCGGCATGGACTGTGGAGTGGGCTCTAGTTGTTGTCAGTGAGGTTGGTAAGGTTGGATCATTAGATAGTGGTTTTGAGAGATATGTCACATATCAATGCATTGGACCATGTCGTGCATCACCAAGTACTATTGACCCATCCGATCAAGATAGGCATCTAGATGGTCAAAGCACTGCTGAACATAGCCGTAAAGATGCCTATCATCAGGAATAGCCCAAGAGTACTTGGTATGAGTGCTTGTGTATAGCGGCGGCATAGTGTGTGTCTGAGCAGGAGGTACATTTGGATCAGCATGGTCATTAGGGGCATCTGCATCACCATCTTGGCCACTAAGGTCAACTTTTCAATAGTCCTTATCTGTTAAAGTGATGTTCTCCAAGTCAGGCATGTCAATGTATTGATCATTATCAAAATATTGACTAAACTTGGCATCATCATTTTGGACTCTAATGATCAAAAATAAAAAAATTAGATATTCAATTCCATTAGGTTTCTGCCTAGTACAGCCTCTAGACATGTCAGATCTACCTCAAGCTTTGTGGCGAGGAGAGTCATCAATCCCCCACACATGATTTCCCTAGATTCTATTTTCTTGATCTTCTTAATGTCCAAGAACCTAGTGAGAATGAAACAATTTGCATTGATTTGACAATCATAAACCATGCCCTGTAGATAAAATAGATCTTGCTTCAGGCATACTCCTTGAGTTTCTTTCTTGGCAAAGACCCCTGTGCTAAGAAGACGACGGACGATTCTAAAGATTGGGTTATGGATGGTAAATGCCCTGACCTTCTTGGTGTTATGTCTCTCCTCATCATGATCTCATTCTAGAAGACATCACTGTCAAAAGCTAGAGGGTAGCCTAGAGAACCCTTGTAGTGGCACTCTAAGAGCTCATAGAATTGCTTGAATGTGACTCTGTAGCTTTGGACTAGTAGATGGAAACAAAAGAAAGCATATTATTCCAGCCTATTCCTAAGGTCCTCCTCTACCTTAAGAGTAGTAATAAATTCATAGACAAGGTGAGGGTAAGTATTGGTTATCGAGCATCATATGTATCGTAGGACAATATCCTTCTGATGTTCTTTGACCTTTTCTTTGGATCCCAGGGCTCCCATTGTCTGATCACATGTGAAATGTGTAGGGAGGACCCTACGAGAGATGGGGAACTTATATGTGGGGTCTTCCTTTATGGTGACCCTAGACTGGGTCGTGGAGATGTTGGTAGGGGTGGAGGATGAGCTTGGTCCATTCCTACAGTTCGAGGTCTGCTTAACCGACGCCATTGCTACTTGAAAAGTTGCTCAAATGATATGGAACACAACATGTCTAAATAAGAAGTTCTTCCATATTCCCAAAAAAAAGACACAACGTGTCTTCAGACAAAAAGGTTTGTGATTTGGGCAAAGAACATGATGTGTTATTTGGAAGACATGGCATGTACCTGGAGCTTGGCGGCATTCGGGTGTTGGGGATGAGGGTGATTTCTTCACACAGTGTGACTTGAGCTGCTCATAGTGTGTTCTCTAGAGTCGGTGAAGAAGTAGATCCCAATGACAGAGGTGGTGATGGAGTTGCTTTGCTTGTGGAGGAGGAGAAGAGGCTTGGAGGGGTTGCAGAATCATGGCGGTGACTTGACGGCAGAGCTTGAGCTTTATCAGGAAAAGAGATGGTGGAACGGAGGAGCTTTGGAAGAGCGACAAAGCTTGAGGAGGCACTTGGAGGCGATGAAGCAACTTGGCTGCCGATTAGAGGCTAGAATCACCACACACGGCTGAAAGGGGGTCACTCACGGCTGTAAGACATGACTGTTAGAGGGTAAAAGTGAAGGAGGCGGCTAGAGATTAGGGTTAAAAACCCACTTCTCATCTTTAGACACGCTATGTCTTTTAAAGGACATGATGTGTTCCCTTGTATAGTTCACCTGCTACTTTTGAAACTTTCTTTGACTAAAGTTCACATGGCGTGTTTGGTTTAGAACATGTCATTTTAGTTTCCAGTAACCAAGATAGGAGTCACCCAACTGATATTAACATGTCGTGTTCAAATAAAGACACGACATGTATTTCTCTAGAAAATAGAGCCATTTAAATAAGCATTGTGACATGTCATGTTTGAGTTAAAACACGTCATGTAGCTTTCTAGATGGAAACATGACACTTTCAACCTGATAATGACAAAATATATTCAAATAAAGGCACATCGTGTGTTTTTCTAGAAAAACAACTAACATTCAAATGATCTAAAGGGCACGCCATGTTTGATTAAAAACACATCATGTTTGATTTCAGCGGGTGTCTTATGTGATCGTGTACACTATGTCAAAAATGGAACACGTCGTGTGCTTTTGAAATTTCTATATAATCACCCATCTATGAGATCTGACATGACATGTGAAAAGAAAGACACGTCGTGTCTTCCTGAATTTCTATAGAATTTGTCTTCTTTTGATCAGCACCTGCAGAGATGATGATATGCACTATAAGGGTCTACATTATTACATTCCTCCATGACAAGTTTATTTTTGGAATTGAAAAATGTTTTTAATTGAAACTAAGTATGAAATCTAATCTAATGTGGGGTCAACTCCCACAAGTTCCTCCATTTAAAGTCCAGAGTGAGACTCTTCAGCTCCTTGCTCATCCCTACAATGTATAGCTTGCATCTTTGTCTATTAACCTTGAATGTTGATTGTTTCCCTTATAGCTCCACTGTCCCGTACGGATAGACTTTTGGGACTAAGAATGGTCCAGACAACTTAGATCTCAGTTTCCTTAGAAAGAACTTACGTTTACTACAACAAAACCCAATAAAAGTCAGGGTCAGTTGATTAGAGATTCGATCCTTGACTATTTTGCAGTTAGTCCTCAAGGCGCATCCCTAACTTATAAAAGTTTGTCCCTGACCACTATGTCTATAATTATAGTTGATAAATTTGAGGGACATTGTTTGAGGCTAAGCTTTTTCTCATATACAACCTTAATATATTAATGACCATATAATTCATAAGAGGTCATTTAAATTTTGTTTCACTTTTGATTCTTCCCTGTCTATGTGTAGTGACATCAATTCTTTTAGCCATCTACATTTGTGGTGCCAATATTTTACCGCTCATTTGCAACTGTGGTGCCAAGAATTTTCAGTTATTTTCAATTGTGGCACCAGAATTTTGTATTGTCCAGGGTTTCCCTCTCTATTAGTTGATTTTGCCCTATTCCACCAGCCCTAGTAATAACACACCGCACTACCTTGCTATCTCACCTTTTTGCTCTTTGTTTCCTACTCCACTCATTGAAAAAAAATATTCTATTAGCTCTACCGATCATGCCTCTCATCTTGTTCTCCTCCATTTATTTTACTTCTTGATCTTCATTCTCTTTATGGTCGATAATCTGTCTTTCTCCATGGCCAGAAATGGGTTCAAGCTCATGTGTTCATTGCATATTTAGTATTATTGCTTATCGTCCTTTAAGTGACACAGGGACAAGGTACTATGTCCTGCAACAAAGGCCAATATTTTTTTGATGTTCAGCGGAATGTAAGAAAGTACTATATGAAAAACAAGTAGGCAATTTTCTCTTTAGGTTTTACTTGTTAACTCCAAGTGTAGAGTTTTAAACATGATCGACCAACTTGTCTTACAAGATCTTATTATTTGAGGAGAACGGTGGGCATCCAAATCTATATCAAGTATACCATAGGAATCTCCATCATATTGTCAATAGGCTTCTTCCATGCAATGGTAGGGTCTAATAGCTGGATCATTACTCTTACTGTATGCTTCCCCATAGTGCATTTGTCAAAATGCCTGAAAGGTAAGACTCGTCCAAGAATCAATCTTTCGAGTTAAAACAAATAATGATCAATTTGAATATGCTTTATTTCTTGACTTTTTTTATTGGTTTGGTTCGTTTCATACTAACCATTTGTTTGTTTGTGTCCATAAAATAGCAAACAATCGATTCATGTACAATAATTTCTGGAATGTTAAAAAGTAGCCAAGCAACGTGCCCCTGCCAATGCCCCCTTCTTGACCGCCATCCTTCTATGCACCTCTTAATTTTTTTTTCTATTTCTGTCGTGACCTCTCATGTCATTGGTATAAAGGTAATTGGTTTTATTACTTTATGCAGTTTTCATTCATCGTAGTGTCGGTTATATTTGTTTGATGCATTTTATTTCTTTAAGAAAATAGGACATGATTAATATAAATTAATTTTGAGTAATTTTTTTCATCAATGACTATATCTTACATTTATGCATATATCGTATTGAGTAATTGTTATGATTACATGCTTTAGGTTTTGTGAATATATTCTCACTCCATTGATGTGTGGGAGGTGTACTATAAGATGCGAATGAAGCAAATGAAGGTGATCACATGCCATAAGCATACAAGAATGAATGTGATCTCTATGTTGCTCACTGCACATGCAATAGTAGAAGGGTCGTAGCAAGATGAACTTATCAAAGAAATCGTGAAGAAGATCCTTAAAGCAAAAATATTTTTTGTAGTATACCATAAATGGTGTGATATGTTACCATTGTTATTGTAACGAATGTGTAGATGAATATTTATTGTGAATGACTAAGGATTAATTTTGCATTGTTTGAGTGAGAATAGTTGAGACAAAAAGTATGTATGCATTTTTCTAATAAATAAAATTTTACTTTCTCTAATCAATTATTGTTTGTGCTTATTGATTGTATGAATTTAAATATGATGAGGATATGAATGTAACTTTCAAGAAAAAGGATACAAATAGTAATATTAAAAGGTTATGGTCTCCAACATTATAGTTTTATGGTTATCATAAATGGACATATGCCTATGTTATTGGGTCGATGTCCTATATAATAATGGCATAGACCTAATGGTTTAAAATCAATTAGGGGGTAAAGAGTGAAGGATTCAAATATTGTTGCTCAGGGATAGGCCCTAGCCAACATTTTTGGTCACCAAGCTTTTCCCCAGGGTACGGTGGTCACGATCAGACCCTGACCAACCACTACTCCTCAAGGTTTTGTTAGTATTGGTTAGGGATTTAGCCCTGACAGTTGGTTAGTTTTGTTGTAGTAATTTGGAATTGAACAGTAGAGCTTAGTCTCCTTCTTTGAATTCTTTGACTTTGATTCTTTTGTCATGTCACTTCTTTGTCTTTTCTTTATAAATCTGTGTGTTCTCATAAGCATCCGTTCTAAGTTCTTCAAGCTCCTAGAGTTGCAATAATCTTTTCTCCCTTGCTTTCTTCAGATCATAGTTGAGCAATTTGATCGCCCACAATGCCCTATGTTCCAATTCTACAGGTAAGTGACAGGATTTTCCGTAGACTAGCTTGAATGGATCTATCCCAATTGGAGTCTTGAAATCCTTCATGTACGCTAATAGTGCATTATCTAGTTTCAATGCCTAATCCTTTATTGAGTTGGCGATAGTCTTTTCTAATATAGCCTTTAGTTACCTATTGAAGATCTCCACCTATCCTGACGTTTGAGGATGATAAGGTGTGGACACCTTATGCTTCACTCCATACTTGCTAAGCAGGTTGTTGAAGTTTCTTTCATTGAAGTGGATGTCACAATCATATATTATTGCTCTTGGAACTCCAAACCTGGGAAAAATAGTCTTTTGGAACAAATTTATCATAGACTTGGCATCTGGTGATTGAGTGGGGATTGCCTCCACCCATTTGGATACATAGCCACATGCTACTAGGATGAACTTGTAGCTGCAAGAGGATGGAAAAGGGCTGATATAATCTTTGCCCCAATGATGCGTTGTCTACTGTGCACAAAATGCAAGTGAACGTATCGTAGTAATAATGGACTTGTGAGGCCTGAGTCGAACACGGGGAAGCATTTCTCTAGAAACTACTACTAACTACAAATCGATCAGTTAAGATGATGACAGTTGTTTGAGTTGGGTTGAGTTACTAAATTAATACTAAAGCAAACAGATTAAAGGAATTTAGTAAATCAGAAAGAGAATGAGTTCCTTAGGATGATGGTTTCGCCACAGATATCACTTACAGTCTATCCAACACACTAATTCCTATTATCTCAATCCTTGGATAGGAAGCCTGTAGCCATAATTACCTACTTCCACAGTGTAATTCACTACCTATAATAATGCCAATCCCACTTCCGCGGTTATTGATTTGATTAGTTAGGTGCTTTACATCAATACTCTGGGTTTCTCCCCTCGTCTATTCACTGATTTTCCCAAAGGGTGCAATAAATGAGTAATTCTATGTTTTCTAACCCTTAATCCCTCTCCTGAGATGGTTAAGTGTCTATTAATCCATTCATGGTGATCAAGCATAAACAGAACAAGAAACATCCATAGAATTATATCTAGTAACAAGAGATGAATTGATATTAATGCAGAGAAATCAATTGTAGTGTATATCTGGGCTACTCCCGGGTCCTAAAGAACAAAGGTTTTTAGCCTCGCATTGTTTTCATGACAAAACAAACAGAAGGGAAGAAGAAAAATGTGAGGAACATAGTAAAATCTAAGGTAACCCCTGGATCCTTGGCTGTCCAAACAATCTCCTCCGTAATATGTGCGGTCTTCTATCTTCCAGCAGCAGAAATGTCCTATGTAGGTGCTCAGATCACTCTTGGTGAAGCTTTTGGCCCTCCGTCCTTCTCTTCTTTCTCTCTGGTCACTATACAATGAAAACGGCTCGCTTCCTAGGTCATGTCATCATCCCCCTAAGTCATAGGCATGACTTACGGTCTGAAATTTTGTCCATAGTTGGATTAGAAGTAAATCTGTGGCTGGCCTGATCGGGCAGACTCTGTGGTACTTACTTGATGTGTCAATGGTACTGAGTCTCTTAAGTTAGGTTGTGCAATCCCGATCCTGTCGATACCATCGACAATGTCTCGGTGGCACCAACTTCTTACAAAATCAAGCCGCCTTTCTGACGTCAACTCAGTGGTACTAACTTTTTGGGTCGGTAGCACCGAGTTTTCTTGATTCACTACTACAGAAACAGCCTTTGGCGTCGGTTGTTTAACCCCCTTTGGCGTCGGTTTCTGACCGACGCCTATGTGGGTGCCGCTAAAGGTCGAACACTTCGGCGTCGATTTTTTAACCGACGCCAATAGTCCATATAGGCATCGGTCTTTTAGTAGATAACCGACGCCAAAAGGGTTCGCGCCACAGAAAACGGCGTCATCTAGGACACATTCTACGTCGGTTATCTACTAAAAGACCGACGCCATACTTCAAGACGACACGGCCGTGCTTCCCTGCACGGCCATGTTTAGTACTATAGGCGTCGGTTTTATATGAATAACCGACGCCTTTTCCACCACGGCCGTGCTATCCTGCACGGTCGAGTTGTTTGTACTATTAGGCGTTGGTTTTTGTCCAATAACCGACGATGTGGGTCTTTGCTGACGGTTTTCTGTAAATAACCGACGCCTATATCTATTTTTTTTAATATCAGTTTGCAGGCCTGCTGTGGCTGGTCAGCAGGATGAGAACCCGCAGTTCAGTTTTCTGAACTGCAGGTTTACGACATCCATTGATATCAGCCTACAACCAGGCCACAAACCTGCAAAAGTCCCAAGGAAAATTTCACACAAGTAGATACATTCAGACATCAATTCAATTCTCACATTCACACATATAGAAACATTCAAATACATGTATTAACATTCAGAAATATTCATTTACAAAGTATCATTCATTATCGCTATCAACATCCCAATTATATCTTACAGTTGCCACTGCTTGTATGGCTTTTGCCCATTCTTCTCTTATTTCATCTAATGCTTCCATCGTATATGGAGCATGTATATTTTTTAAGCGTTTACCTATAGTGTGGTCAGTTTTAAACACCTGCAAAGAGAATGATGTATATATATAAGTAATAATATAAAAATAAGATTGATATATTTCATACTAACTAATGAGACTATATATAATACATCATGTATGTTATCGATGTCCAATGCGGCATGTCGGATAATCATATGCATAAATCGCATCACATAGTATGCTCATGCCCAGCTGTTGTCTTGTGTAGCGCACTATAAATTGAAACATACAAAATAATACAACTAAGCACAATTCACATCAATAATATATACATTGGAGTCGGGAACTTACTTGTACGTTCTGCCAATTTATTGGCTGGTTCTTTTTCCTTGGGACCGTTCCTCCAGCCTTTTTGAATGCATCTAAACCCCTACATGTTAATATAACACAGTAAATTGCATAAGTAAATAGTAATGTAATAACAGATGTTAACGGATACAAAAATGAAATATTTCTCACCAGAATAATGGCATTCTCATTACGTGTCCAATTTTAGTGTTTAATGTACTTCCCGTGGGATCTAGATAATAAACAGTGAACGTCCCGGGTACAATAACTAGTAACTCCCAATGTTTACCGCTAGAGGTAAAAAGTTAACAATCAATAACTCAAAATGCACAATAAAAATGGAATTTTCTTAAGTCCAAATTATAAATAAAGTAAACTTACTTGACATTGAATGGAGCTATTATTATCGTCTTCTTTTGCTGACCAAAAATTGTAAAAACATCTATACAGTATTGTTGAACACTATCAGGGTCTTTAGCTACCATACTAATCAATGATGGAATCAAAAATCCCACATGATCAAATGCAAATTGTTTGCATTGATCTTCGACTAAGTAGCTGCAAAATATGTATTACGTATGCATTAATATATAAGAAATCAGATCACTGGATCTTACACAAGGTATATAGATGTATAAACAAGATCTCACCTTATCCATGTCTCTATCATTGATGTATTCAGCCAAGCATACATAAACAGCTCAATAATATCTTATATAAATAAAGAGCTATCGTATGATTGACCTACATAATCTGCATCTAAAGAAACAATTATAGGGCAATGTATATTATGTGCCCGTAGACAACATGCCATTCCCCTACAAGCAGGACCTAACGGGTTTGTTAGGTCAGTTGGAACCCAACTTGGTAATGCGGGAAGTGGAGGTGGAGGCCTAGGTGCTCCTGGTGTCTTCTTTTTAACCTGTATATATAATTTCAGATCAGTTGACCTCATATATACACATTAACAGTTTAAATCAATGTAAATTTATCTTACAATTTCAGTAGTGTAGACGACATCTGCTTTGGGCCACAATATGACCCCGCCTTCTGCCTCACCAAGTGTATCAATATCTGGGTGGGCATATGGCAACGCAACTTCCCTCCAATCTGGTAATACACATATCGGGCTCACACGAATGTAGCCCTGCGGCATTGGAGTCCCATGAAACGTTGCCCCACGAAGGGACTGGTAAGCCTGCGGCTCTGCAAAAACATAGTCTTGCATTCTTAAGTGGCATGGCTTCAATGCCTACAAATTTACGTAAAGAATGTTATACATATATACATATCATCTTGAAAACATATCATCTTGAAAAGACTAGCTACAATGTCATAAACAATACTTACAACAGACGTGTTAGGCGATGGGTCTCCAGGATTACTCGTAGTCTGTGCATCAGGAGAAGAGTGGGTTGCCATAGGTTGATTGGAAGCCTGAGATGCCTGCCACCGCAGCAATTCTTCCTTGACCTTCTCAGCAACTACATCGTTGACCTGCTTAGCAACTATATCCTCGACTCTCTTATTCTCCTATACATGGATAAAAGAAACATTAGCTTCTTATTATTGAATTTCCTTTTGCAGTAACATTCTAAAAAAAGAATAGGTTACCTCTTCTTGAGAAAGTCCCGCTCTGGGTTTGCGTTGGGATGGCCCAAAGAATGCTTTGATGCCCACACCAGCGCCTGCACCCCTAACACGTCCAGGATGCTCTGGGTTACCCAGAGCAAATGTCAATTCATCCCTTGTGCCCTGAGGGATGAACGTGCCTTGTTTCCTCTGCTCGTGCAACTCCCGCTAATCACCATCAACAGAAATTGGTAAGTTAACACCACAAATAATCAATATTCAAACGATTGCTCTAAGAGTTGTATTTTACCATTTTCACAGCCGCCTCAGCAGTTACAGGCTTCTTTATTTCACCCTTCTTGTTTTGCCTCCCAGCTATCAAGATATCATGGCGAGGCATGGGTGTGGCAGACTCCTGAGTAGGAGCAGACTCCTGAGTAGCCGCAGACTCCGCATGTAGTCTTTGGCGAACGCTTGCATAGCCTTTTGGACCCATAGTGTGGTCATGCACATTCAGTGCACGCCTTGCTTTTTGTGCGTCACTGAGGGCCTAGTTAGTATGCACATTAATGATTTGGTTAGTATCACTAAATGTTAATCTTGAATAGGTGAATACAATGTATATTAATTAAATTAGGAGTGACACCTAATACCTTGAATTCTTCAGATTTTCTTGAAGCAACAAAATTGTCCCAATCTTCTTTGTCCAAGAAGTTCCATTGTTCAAGGGTTGACTTCTTTTTCTTATCACCCTCTTTTATGTATTCTCTATTCAGATTTGTCCTATAATTCCTAAGCATCTTTCCAGCGCATTGCATCACACTTTTACGATGCAACTTCTCATCCAATGCAAACAGATTCTGTAAAATAGAAATGTTATTAACTAGTATCCAAAATAGAATTGCAAATAATAGAATTTGTAATCTACAAAATAGAATTGCAAATAATAATAACTCACACATAAATCCTTCCATATCAAGTCTTTTTTCCCCTGAGGAACTTTATGCCAGTTATCATACTTAACACCACAATGGCTCCGAGTGGTACACCCAAGATAGTTTACAAAATTATTGCGGTTCACTCCAATTGCATTTCCTCCATTATCAAACTCCACAACCAATTTGGATCCACTGCCACTAAGCGCTATTAACTTCTTCAACAGAGTGATGCCCCTTTTCTTGTTAAGTTTTTGGTGATGCGCATCAAGTTGCTCCAGTGCTTCAGTGGGTACATGTGCATCATCAACCTAAAATTTGACAAAAATAAACACACTGAATTAGCCCAATATAGAAATATAAGATATATGACATAACTAGAAGATAATGAATTTTATAGAAATACAGGATATGTTTTTAGAACTTACATTGGTATCCTCGCCATGCTCGTCATGGACAGCATGCTCATCATGGACTTCATGCTCATCATGGACATCATGCTCATCATGGTCAGCCATCTGAAAATTTCATTAAAAAGGCAAACATTTAGCATTTGTATTAACTAGAAAAAGGCAAACATTTAATATTTGTATTAACTAGAAAAAGGTAAACATTTAGCATTTGTATAAACATACATGTCTCTAAAATTGTGATCTTTTATCAATTAACAATCCTTCATTGTGATCTCCGCGCACATATAAGTCATCATTAGCTTCAATATTTTGTGGAGTTGGCAACCCAACTGAGAATGGACTGGAGTCATCATACTTATCATAGTACTCTTCTTCATCTATAGAATCTTCAATGAACTGTCTTTTACCATGAAGAACAACCGACCATTTATCATTTGCAGGATCATCGATATAGAATATTTGTTTCGCATGTGATGCCAATATGAATGGTTCACCCTTCTCGCCAATCTTTTCAAAGTTCACCAAAGTGAAACCCAATTCATCCACTATAACTCCTTTGGTGTTATCAACCCAATTACATTTAAAGAGCGAAATTTTGAAATCTATGTAGTCAAACTCCCAAATGTCTTCAATGACACCGTAATATGACATTTTAGCTTCACGTGGACTCTTATCCTTTGCACTTGCAAAGTACATAGTCGACGCTTGAAGAGTGACCCCACTATTTTGGACGACACTCTTATCATCTTGGCGCTTTGTGTAATATGTGAATCCATTAATGTCAAACCCTTCATAAGACATAACATTCGGTTTTGGTTTAAAGGCGAGGCATTTGATAGTTTCTTTAATATCATTTGGTGTTTGAGATAGTTGATGTAAGACTTTATCTTCAAACCACTTAGTAAAAGTCTTATTATGCTCTCTAGCAAGCGAAATTGAACTTGCTCGAGGATGTTGTCTCTTTATGAAATTGGTATGTTCCTCGATATAAACACTCACTTCGTCCATATTGTGTAAAATATACAAGTGAGCTTGTTCCAACTGCTCACGGCTGATTACTTTCACCCGTGATCCCAAAATTCCTTTGCCCTCCTCAATATTCTTGTCATTATCAGGAGTGTCATTACCACTGAGAAAGTCATTGCAAAAATCCATAACCTCTCTCGCCACATAACCTTCAATAATACTCCCTTCAGGCCGATAACAGTTTCGAACATCACCTTTAAAAATGCTCATGTATCGTTCAAAGGGATACATCCAATGCAAGAAAACTGGTCCCAACATTTTCCCTTCCCTAGTCAAGTGGACAACAAGATGTACCATGATATCAAAGAATGAAGGAGGGAAATACATCTCAAGCTGACATAGGGTAACAACCACTTCTCTTTGCAAATTATCGAGAGTATCAGGGTCAATAACTTTGCTGCATAGACTGTTGAAAAAGAAACAAAGTCTGGTAATTGCAAACCTTACATGCTTCGGCAATATAGATCGAATTGCCACGGGCAATATTTGTTGCATTAGAGTGTGACAATCATGAGATTTAAGACCTATCAACTTCAGATCTTTCATTGATACCAATCTACGGATGTTGGATGAGTAACCATGTGGCACCTTAACATTTACCAAGCACTCACAAAAAAATTTCTTCTCCTTTCTAGACAACGTGTAACAAGTGGGAGGTAAGTATGTTCTTTTATTACCCATTTCACATAATTCTATTAATTCTGACCTTATTCCCATTTCACGTAGGTCCAGTCTAGATTTTATCCCATCTTTAGTCTTACCTGGTATATTTAACAGAGTACCAATGATGCTATCACATACATTTTTCTCAACGTGCATTACATCGATACAATGCCTGACTGTCAAAGAACTCCAATAAGGAAGATCCCAAAATATTGACTTCTTCTTGAATGAAGAATTGTCACTCCGTGTGGCCATACTACATTGTGATTTCTTACCAAATTCATTGACAATGTCTTTTACTCTTGCATAAACAACATCCCCTGGTATAGGTTTAGGTGCACTCCGTTCATCATTCCATCCATTGAATGCTTTGCGCTTCCTACGATACGGATGGAATTTTGAAAGAAACCTTCGATGACCAAGATATACAGTCTTGCTGCCATGTTTTAGTCTTATTGAATCAGTGTTTTCTTCACATACAGGACACGCTTTAGCTCCTTTGACACTATATCCAGACAAATTCCCATATGCTGGAAAGTCATTAACAGTGCAAAACAACATAGCGTGCAAACGAAATGTCTCTCTTACTGAAGCATCATAGGTCATCACACCTTCAGCCCAAAGTTTCTTTAAGTCATCAATCAAAGGTTCAAGATAAACATCGATATCATTTCCGGGTTGTTTAGGGCCCGATATCAACAACGACAACATAACGTACTTATTTTTCATACACATCCAGGGAGGAAGATTGTATATAACAAGCATGACTGGCCAAGCGCTATGTTGTCTGCTCAATGTCCCGTACGGATTCATCCCATCTGTACAAAGCCCAAGTCTTAAATTCCTATCTTCTTCACCAAATTTGGGGTACAATAGATCAATCTTCTTCCACTGTGGGGAATCGGACGCATGTCGTAGGATCCCATCATTATTTTTCTTAACATCTGTATGCCACCTCAAATTCTTCGCATCTTTCGGATTTGCAAACAAGCGTTGAAACTGTGATATTATAGGTAGATACCACAACACCTTGGCAGGAAAACCAGTTTTGGACTCCCCCGAAGTCGTCAATTTATACCTTGACGCACCACATTTTGGACAATCTTTCAAATCTACATAGTCCTTTTGAAATAATACACAATCATTCGGGCATGCGTGTATCTTCTTGGCCTCCATTCCCATTGGGCACAACATTTTCTTTACCTGGTATGTTGAGATTGGCAGCTCGTTTCCTTCAGGAAGCATTTCTTTCAACAAAGTCAACAATGAAGTGAAGCTTTTGTCGCTCCATCTATTGTTAGCTTTCAACTTATACAATCTCAACACAGCGCTAAGCTTCGTAAACTTAGCACAGCTTGTGTATAACGGTATCTCAGCATCATGCACAATGTTTCTAAAGATAGGAGGTGGATTGGTGTGCTCTACCCTACAACTATCCAGCATCGCATCAACGATGTCTGCTGGAACTGGTTCGTTCACATTTACGTCATCGGAGGCAATTTCTTCTTCCACCCAAGCACTGCTATCGACATCTACTGGTTTCGATTTTGAAATCTCTCCATGCCAGTGCCATTCTGTATAGCCTTGTACAATCCCGTTGCACATGACATGAGTTTTGATTTCCTCACCAGTGTTGACTTTCAAGTTGTTACTGCAATGCCTACATGGACAGTAGAACCTATCTGTAGGTTTTTTCCTATGTTCCTCGGCAAATCTAATAAACTGATCAAGACCAGATATAAACTCTGGGGTGCAACGATTACGAATGGACATCCATGATCTATCCATTCTATGATCAGAGAAAACAAGTATATATTAGGAAACAAGTATATATTAGGAAAAGATTAGGGTATACACTTACATCCTAAGTGTATAATGTGATGTCATTCTTATATATAATAAATGTGTACCACCTATCCCATCCTTGAACACCTAATCTCACTAGTAAGTGTATAATGTGTATTGGGTTTTCGAGAAAATTTCGGCAGCATTTCCCCGCTGTTCTCTAAGTACATATGTACTTAGAGAACAAATGGGGAAATGCTGCCAAAATTTTCTCGAAAACCCAATACACATTATACACTTACATCCTTAGTGAGATTAGGTGTTCAAGAACAGTCCCAAACCGGGGACTATCCAAGATTTACTCCTAATGAGTCAATCTTAGATGGGTTTCTAGGCCAACAAACACAATAATAGATATGTACAATGAAGCCGGACTTCATACAAACAGTATATAATTTAGTGATTGTTCATTCTAATTTATACCAATGTACAAGTAATATAAAGAACAATGATTGTTCACTTTCTAGGCCAACAAACACATGTGATGTCATTCTTATATATAATAAATGTGTACCACCTATCCCATCCTTGAACACCTAATCTCACTAGTAAGTGTATAATGTGTATTGGGTTTTCGAGAAAATTTCGGCAGCATTTCCCCGCTGTTCTCTAAGTACATATGTACTTAGAGAACAAACGGGGAAATGCTGCCGAAATTTTCTCGGAAACCCAATACACATTATACACTTACATCCTAAGTGAGATTAAGTGTTCAAGAACAGTCCCAAACCGGGGACTATCCAAGATTTACTCCTAATGAGTCAATCTTGGACGGGTTTCTAGGCCAACAAACACAATAATAGATATGTACAATGAAGTCGGACTTCATACAAACCGTATATAATTTAGTGATTGTTCATTCTAATTTATACCAATGTACAAGTAATATAAAGAACAATGATTGTTCACAATTGATGTTAGGGTTTCATCAATGTTAGGGTTTAATCAAATCAAATTAGGATGCTAGAATGGATTTAAATCAAATTAGGGTTTAAATCAAATCAAACACGGTCGTGGTTGTGTTGGCCTACCACGGCCGTGCTGCCCAGCACGGCCGTGGTAGGCCATTCTTCTCAGTTCTCAGTGAAAGAAGTGGTGAAACTTAGATTTAGATGCAATATTAGGCGAGCAACAACAACTGACCTCCCAGCAGTGGTGGTGGTGACCGGCGAGCTCCAGGCGGCAGGGTAGGCAGGTGCAGCGGTGGCCGGCGAGCTCCAGGCGGCAGGGCAGCGGTGGCCGGCGAGCTCCAGGCGGAGAAGGGGACGTGGAGAAGGGGAAGAAGGCAGCAGCAGTGGCGGCGGAGAAGGGGGCGCGGCGACGGTGCGGCGACGCTGTCGTGGAGGAAGAAGGAGCTTTCGTGGAGGAGAAATCAGCGGCGTGGTTGGGCGACAGCAGAGAAGAAAAGGGAAATCGGCTCGCAATGAAACAGAAGAAAGGGAAGAGTCGGGCGATCGCGGGATATTAAGTTCCCAAATAGCGTCGGTTGTTTCAAACAACCGACACCTAAACCTCTTTAGCGTCGGTTGTTTGAACCAACCGACGTCCAATTGGACGATATTTTCATGAAAATGTTTGGCGGGAACCACTTTCAGCGTCGGTTATAGAAGGTTAACCGACGCTGAAAGTGACACTTTTTGCGCAAATTTTCATCACGCATAGGCATCGGTTTCTATCTACATAACCGACGCTAAAAGTGACACTATTTTTTTTTCTCAAAAATTGGATTTTGCGGGCGACTTTAGGCATCAGTTTGTTATTAACAACCGACGATGTATTCAAAGTGGTACCCGTGTCTGGCTGGTCTTCGAATATAGATGTCGGTTTGCCTAAATAACCGACGTCTAATATTTTAGGCGTCGGTTTTCCTAAAGAACCGACGCCCAGAAAAGCCACACTGAATGATGTTTCTGTAGTAGTGATTCATGTGGGGCTCTCTGATGGTATCTTGGTGGCACTGACTTCTTAGGTAGGTAGCACCGAGATCTAGGTTGTTTTCTGGAAGCTCTTTGAGGTCAAGTCAATGCCACTGACTTTTGTGGTGTCAGTGGTACTGAGTTGTGTCGATCTGCCTTGTGCCTGAAAACACATAAAGCATCGTAAGTGCTCGAAATGCATAAAATTCTAGTAAAAAATGGTTGAAATCATATGATTTGACGAAAATAAAGAAATATAAGCTAGCTATGTCATTCCATTCATAATAGGTCATATAAATGTCCAAACTACACCAGAAAACAAAGGAAAATGAGCCTATAAAAGTAGCTAAAATCACATGCATCAAACTCCCCTAAGCTTGAATGTCACTCATCCTCGAGCAAGCACACTCTCAGATCTGTTTGATAAAAGTCAACAAAAGTACAAAGCACATACATTCTTTTCTTAAAAAAACCCACCTAGCAAGCCCTAAACCGACCTTCACTGACCAATGAACCACTAAAAGCTCTAAAGTGACCAGAAACTGTAATAAGAGATGTCCACCCTCAGTCAATGACACTATCAAGTAAGCAGTTAACATCATAATTATTCAGGCATTTGCTTGATGTATTGCATGATTCCCTACACTAAATTGCTCTTTCCTAACTACTAGATAACTGGAAGTAGATCTCCATGTAAACATGAATGAGGAGATAAATTATGAAGAATGTCCTACCAATAAGAGAAATTAATGGTGAAAATAGGTGGGAATTGAAAATTTCAAGAGTATATCCAATCTATTTATGCACAAGAAGAATGAACCTATATGAATGCACAGGAATGTAATGAATGAACCTAATGCCTAATTTTCTTTTTCATGAGATGATGCATGTAGAACAAGCTAAGAATTTTTTTTCTTTCTTCAACTTGGGAAGTTGGACATGTGGATTATACTCTTCTTCATAAAAGAATGTAGAATATACTTCATTTCTTTTATAAATTTTTTCAAATTTCTTTTCAGCAAGCCTCACATTGTGCTTCTTGCTTTCTTCCCAACTTGCTTTTGATATATTTTTTTCATTTCATTTTTTTCTTCTGCATCTCATCTTCTTAATTTCAAGTTTAAAATCCACATGGCAAAAGAGAAAATGCATGTAATGGTGGAATGAATGCACTATATGAATTATGTTGTGCAAGCTAAAATGGTATGCAAGACTATCAATGACTACGAATGTAAAACCTTTTTTTTGTTTGTGCAAGTAAACTACCTTATATGCTATGCAATGCAATAAAATAAAAATATCTTGAAGTACTCAAGTGAAGTGCTGAGTCAATTGAATGAATCGAAAAGATAGAATCACACAACTCAGATACAACGCCTTTCATTATATTATGATGTGTCCCTCTTAAATGACATGTGTTCAGGGTGATCCAAGGGATTATTTCTCATATATTCATTTAAGATCTCATTATGGTTTGGTCAGTTTAGGCTCAACATCTTCATTATCCACATTTCATTATTGAAAAAGACTTTCTTTCATGTACTGTGTCCTAAAGCTGACTAATTCAGACACTTCCTCAGAAGGTGTTGTAGAAGGATGTTGCAACTCAAACTTTTTTTAAAAACATGACCCTCATTTTCATTTAACACCAGAGAGTACAAGCATTCAAGATTGAAACCATGCAAATTTTTAACTCCATAGTTACACTAGATAGTTGTGGATCCTACTTACATAACTAAAAATAAGGCAAACTAACAAACTAAAATAGCAAAACAAAATGGAAATAAAAATAGAAACTAAGATAAAACTAGGATAGAATGTTGTTCCAGCACCCCCCAAGCTTGAATACGACTATGTCTTCATAGTCAATACTCTCACCCAAGAGGTGGAACAGCGGTACCATGGATCAGAATGGTGGAGGTGGCATGTTCGGGTCATGGGGAGGGAACATCCCTGGAAATGATAGATCAGATGGAGACATCTGCGGCGGTTGTGGATACTCTCCAAAGTAGCCACAATTCCAATAGTTGTCATAGAATGGATGTTGGTACTGCTCAATCCTCTGCAAACGTGTATGAACATTCTCCTGGTTGTCTAGGATAAGGCATTCATTCTCAAAGATGGCATGCTGGTTCTTATATAGCCGTCCCTGAATGTCCCGCACACCGGCTAGGGCCTCCTGGTGTTGTTGATGCCCAGTATGTATCTGCTGCAGCATCCCATACATGCCATGCATGTTGTACGGGTCCGTCTCCTCCTGAGAAGGGGCAGGGTTGAGGATGTCGAGGCCGCCTAAGTATGGGCCCGCTTGCAGGGGACCGGTTGCCGTGTGATGGGGATGGTGGGCTCCAACTCCTCATCCTTGTCATCGCTGCCATTTTTGTCCTCGCCTCCATGTTGTGCTCTCGACGAGTCTTCTTCCTCACCTTCATTGAGTGACCACCTGAGGTGCTCCACCCCACGAAGGTTGAAGATAGGGTCAGGGAGGGTGTGCTCCTTGAAAACACCTCCCCAGTTGCAATGTGCATAGATGATACCGTGATTGCTCTGAAGTAGATATGCCTTACAAAAGTGCAGGAGGTCCAACTTGGACATTTCCTCCAAAGGCTCAAGCGTGGACAAATCCAAGTTCAGATGAAGTGCAATGGGGGTTATAAGGCTCCCAAATAGAATCGGACCCTTCCTCTTCACATTATGTCTCACACATAACATGTGAAGCAGCATAAATGACCCAAAATTCACCGTCTCCCCGCTCAATAGCCGATAAAGGAAATAGAGATCAGCCTGTTGGACTTTACCTTGCACTTGACCTGATCGGTCGAAGATGGTGTTGAAGTAGAACCGATGTAGTATTCGAGCAAATGGGTGTTCAATGTCAGACACTGAACTGATGTGTCAGTTTCTATGGTAACCAACCAGCACCTCTGCAATTGCTCCCATGCTAGATCATAGTCGAAGTCATATGGTGCAAAGAATTCTGGTACTTGAGGTCAACCAAAAATATAGTTGAAAGTGCGCAATGTGAGGGAATAAGTGGTGTTGAAAAGGAGAAAGTTGATCCTGCCTTCTGTCCACTCCCCTCCTACCGTCTGCTTGGGGTGACAATAACGTCCAGAGATGCCAAGAATTCTAGGACAAGAGCCAGATAAGTCTGCCAATCATCGAAGAAAGGATTGTCTCCCTCCAGTTCTGATGTTGACACACCCAACACATGTCCGTAAAGCCAGTCATCTCAAGTAGATTGCGATCAGCATATCGTGTTGGTGTCACCTACCTGGTCTGGGGTTCCTCATACATCCTCCTGGTTTCTGCATTCTGATGTTGGATGCGAGCTGGTCTGGGAGTCATGGTGAAGAATAAGAGTGAGGATAGGAGAATAAAGCTTGAAGAAGTCCACTGGCACATGTGGTAACTATGCTCTGGAAGATACGAGAGGTGGATGCCTGAGGTTGTGAATGAAAGTGACTCCACTTCCTCCCTTCTTATAGTTTTTCATGACATTGTCGGTACTACCGACAAAAGAGTCAGTGGTATTGAGTTGTGGAGCACAATCTGTGGTCGATGCTTGTGATGCTTACGATTGGCTGACGTGATGTGCGCAGATCGCCCTTCATCGGTGGTACCGACGACACCATCGGTAATACCGACTTATGTCATGGATCGGTGCTAGTGACCGCTCGATGAAGTGCATCTGAAATGTTGGATTGTGATCACTTGGATTGCTGACATGGCGAGTCAGTAGTACTGACTTCCTTAGTCGGTGCTATCGAGATTTTTTTTTGCATTTATGTCAGTGCTTGTGAAAAATGGACTCAGTGTTCTGAGCTTGGGAGTGCCCAAATGTTGATAGCACCGATGGGAACTATCGTTGGTACTGAGTCCTTATCAGTTAAACTGTGTCGCATCTCCAGAGACTCAGTGGTACCGACATTACTGGTCGGTGCCACTGAGTTGGCGTTGTCGGTTTGCAAAAAACACTGACCCTGTCTCGGTACCACTGACTGATTGACTCAATGGTATCGATGTGCTTTATCCTGTACAATTCAAACAGAACGGATCAAGGTACCTTTTTTTTTTACTAAAAATCAAATTAAAAGTACATCTAAACATGAAAATTAAATCTAAGAGATGTGATAAATATTGAGTTGCCTCCCAACAAGCGTCATTGCTTAACATCCTGGACTAGATGATCCTTAGAGCATAAAACTAAGTAATGGTACAAAGTTGCACCCCCTCTAACTTTGGCTCTACCTCCCCTCGAAAATAATGTTTGAGTCTTTGGTCATTAACAAGGAATGACGTACTACCATCTATAATGGTCACAACACCATAGGGGTGAACTTTATCAATAACAACTGGTCCACTCCACTTGGACCTCAACTTCCCTGGATGCAGTCTAAGCCTAGAATTAAAGAGGAGGACCTTCTGCCCAGGAAGAAACACCCTATTAAGAATGTGTCTATCATGAATTTTCTTTGTCCTCTCTTTATACATCCTAGAGATTTCATAAGCATTCATCCTTAGCTCATCTAATTCATTTAATTCTAGAAATCTCTTATTAACTGTTTCATCTAAATTGAAGTTCAGTTTCTTCATAGCCCATCTGGCTTTATGTTCTAATTCTATAGGTAAATGGCATGCACGGACATAGAGCAGCCCAAAAGATGTGGTACCTAATGGAGATTTATAAGCTATTCTATAGGCCCAGAGTGCATCATTAAGCACATAACTCCAGTTCGTCTTATTGGTTGATACTGTTCTATCTAAGATCTACTTAAGTTCCCTATTTGAAACCTCAACCTGGCCTTGGGTCTATGGGTGATATGGGGTACCCACATGGTGTTTCACCCCATACTTGCTCAAGAGAGCTCCAAACTGCCTATTAGTGGTGTGAGCCACCATCACTAATGATTAGGCAAGGGACACCAAACCTGCAAAATTGTAATCCTTTACAAATTTACACACCACTTGTGCATCGTTGGTGCGGGTTGGAATTGCTTCCACCCACTTAGACACATAGTCAACTGCAAGAAGAATGTACATGTATAAATTGGATGACACAAACAGACCCATAAAGTCGATACCCCAAAGATCAAAAACTTCAACCTCCTAAAATACATTTAGGGACATCTTATGTCTCTTTGAAATTGTACCTACATGTTGACAAGCGTCACAACGACAAACATAATTATGTACATCTTTAAACAAAGTGGGCCAATAGAACCCACTCTACAGGATTTTGGCTGCCATCCTGGAGCTAGCATGGATCCCACCCGTGGGTAGAGAGTGACAATTTGATAGAATGCTCTCTACTTCACACTCGGGAACACACCTTCTCAACATACCATCCCTGCATTGCTTGAGAAGAATTGGGTCGTCACAGATATAAAATCTTAAAGAATGAAAAAACCCATTTTTTTCTCTTGGTAACCCCAATATGTAGGTATCTCCTTACAATCCAAGTAATTCACTATATCTACAAACCATGGGTTATTAGATTGAACAACAAATAATTTTTCATCTGGAAACTTCTCAACAATGGGGATAGCTTTATCTCTCTCATCTGACCTCTGTAACCTAGAAAGATGATCAACCACTACATTTTCCACACCTGCTTTGTCTTTAATCTTAATATCAAATTTCTGTAACAAAAGAATCCACCTAATAAGTCTAGGTTTTGCATCCTTCTTCTGCAAAAAATACTTGATAGCGGTGTGGTCTGTTCAGACTATCACCTTAGCCCCTACTAGGTATTGTCGGAATTTTTCAAAGTAAAACACTATTGCTAATAACTCCTTTTCAGTAGTGGTGTAGTTCATTTGTGCATTTTTTTTAAGTTTTAGACACATAATAGATAACAGTAGCAATTTTATCACGGCGTTGACCCAACACTGCTCCCAATGCAAAATCCGATGCGTCACACATCAATTCAAATAAGAGGCTCCAATCTGGAGCCTGCATAATCGACACAGAAATCAATTTTTCTTTAAGTATTTCAAAAGCTTTTAAACATCTTTCATCAAAAGCAAAATCAACGTCTTTTTCTAGAAGCTCAGACAAAGGCTTGGTGGTGCGCTCCCGCTAGAGGGTTACAACACCGACCAACTAGGGTGGCCGAGTGCAATCCACGAGGTCGGGAGGCACGGAGGACGATGGATGGGATCCTTGCTTTCGAAATTTATATGGTCCCAAATCAAGTCTATCACTAAAACTAAAACAATCTGCCCACAAGCGTACGGGGTACTGTTGTAGTATAGATCAAAGGCAAGATGCGGGGTCGAACTACGGAGAAAGAGGGGGCGCTAGAGTTAGAAAGCGTGAGCTATGTTCCTTATGCGGAGCTTAGGGTTTGAAGGTTTGTTTGATTGATTAAGCTAAACGAGCAAGTAGGAAAAGCAATGTGAAACTAAGTTATCAAAAGACTAAATTAGCAATCTGAGTTAACAAGCTATCTAAACAAGAGCAAGAACGAATTATACCAAACTAAGCAAGCAACTAACAATTTAGAGCCTAAGTTAACCACTAAGCAAGATGAAAGATCTAAATTAACACTAGCTAACAAAATGAGGCAATTGACTAAGTTAGACTAAAACAATTGAACTAAGCTAGCATTAACAAGCAAACGAAGCGATTAGGGTTTTAAGCAAGGTGATTAAGGTGGGTGGGCCGTTTGGGAAATGTCACTTTGATTTTAGTTGGGGGAGTTCATTAAACATGCATGGTGCTCAATTCATATCTAGATTACCAAACCAAACAACAAGGGCAATGCCATTAGAACATACCCTATACTACTAGTAGAAGAGTAGGGTTAGGTGTAGTTCTAGTGAGATTGGCCAAATCTAGGTTTCTAGGGTAAGTGATAGTGGACAATTGAGGGTTGAGGGTAGAGATGGGAGTGGAGATGAGGGATTTAACCTCATGCCACTAGCCATTCTAGCCTTTAGAAGGCCCTAAGCAATTGCACCACTCTCACTTACACTAGCCACTTAAATCTCACACTCATTTGTAGGGGGGAGGGATGTGTATGTAGGAACAAAGGGGGCTAGCTAGGGATCCACTAATTGGACCTAGGAGCCATTCCTAAGATTGCCACATACACTCCAATTCCTCCTAGAAATGAAGTGTCATCAGAAACCTCAAGACAAGCAATTCATACAAGAAGCACAAACCACATGCAATAAGATTGGAAAAGAGATGGAAGCAGGAAATAATCATCATGAATATGAATTGAGTTCATTACAAGAATTTATCCCCCAACATGGTATCAAAGTAACATTTTAATCCCAAACAGCCCACCACAAGGGGGCTTAGCTATACATGATCATGAAAACAGGAAAAGAAAGGGGTAGAAGAAGGGAAAACGCCATGAAGCTCAATGTAGTGGCCTCCTTCTTCACCTCCAAGCAGCTGCAGACGACCTCCCTCCTCCAAAGGTGCAGGGGTGCATGAAAATGGTGAAATGGATGGATAGAAACCTAGAGAAACTAGGTGTCTATGGTGGAAATGAGTGGAAAATGGATGGAAATGGGGTAGATTGCAAGGAAATGGGTGGATTGGAGTAATGGAGGCAAGGAAGCAGTTAGGGTCGGCTAGGAGTGCTTAACCTCGAGCCCTAGAAGCAACTAGTACTTATATAGGAGCTAGGGTTAAGTGGGGGTAGAATAGGAATAACAGTGGAAAGTTATGTAGGGTATGTGATCACCACGGTCGTGGTCGGTGTGCCACGGCCGTGGTGAGGGTAGTGGGGGACGACCGTGGGGTGGTGAACACGGTCGTGGGGTGAAGGCAGTGGTGAAAAAGCAAAGTAGGGTGGTGGCCACGGCCGTGGCGGAGTGCCACGGTCATGGTGGGTAGCATGCACCACGGCCGTGTTGGGTGACACGGCCGTTTTGGAGGAGTCAGGCAGACCGTGGGGAGGGGCCACGGGCGTCTTGATCAGCATCGGCCACGGTCGTGGCGACTTGGCCACGGTCGTGGCTTTCTGGGCAACTTCCCTATTGGAAACTGATTTTTCACAATTTAATTCCCACGACCGTGGCAGGGTGCCACGGCCGTGTTCTCTTCTACTGACCACGTCCGTTCTGATGGCCACGGCCGTGGTATCTTCAAGGGCCACGGTCATGGTAGGTGGCCACGGCCGTGGGATTCTGTGGATTTCCCTGTTGCAGCCTGTTGGAATTTGGCAATAGAGCCACGACCGTGGCATTGGGGCCACGGCCGTGGTGAGGCTTGACTTCTTGATTTTGCTTCTTACTTTGTCAATTTTGGATGTCTTTGCTCGGGGATGATTCTTGGCCACTGGAGGTAGGTTGAGGGAGAGTTTGGGGCCTTCTTTGGGTCCCTCCATCACACTCGTCCATCCATTGTGGTCCCAGTACCTGAAAAACAGCGCAAAGAACATCCATAAGCGTATTTGCAATGATAATCAAATTGGGGGAAAATACTTGTAATCTAGCATGTTTAGATGCAACTTATATACAAAATGGCACAGGATGGATCCCTAAAATAGGGTTGCATCACCACCCCAAACTTAAAACGTACTTGTCCTCAATTATGCTCCAACTTAATCTCTCTTTTCCGTTCTTTTCAACAAAAACAAATGACAAATGCAAAGCAGCAGAAGATTATTGAATATATATGGTCTTGGAAATGACTAAGTGCATGTGTCTCACTTCTCTCCTCTCCTTCTTTCACTACCCAATCATGAACTGAGCACTGAGCATACAAACTTCAAATATAAAGCATAGAAACACAAGTTGTCCATATGTCCTTTATGTCATTCCGGGTAAACCGTTTCATGTTGATGTTAATCATAGGTGACTAGGAGTGTTGTTTCACTTTCATGCATTCAATCTTATGCTTCAAACCACACTAGATGATCCACTTGGCTGTAGAAAGGGTAAAGTGAGCTAGATTTGATGTTTTCTAGCTCAATGGGTATAAAAGAAGAAGAAAGGGTTGCGGTAAGATTTGGAGTGCTTTTACACAGTCTTCTTTTCTTTATTTGAATGCTCTTAAACAGGAGCATCCTTTTATTTTATTTTTGCTTTTCTTTTTTTTTTCTTTTTCTTTGCCCTTGGTATAGATAGGGCATATGGTGGATGGAGTGAAGTGGGGAGGTAAATATGTGGCCACCCCAAACTTTTGGAGGTGGCCACGGCTAATATGTGCACTTTGGCATCTTTTTATGAGGCGGAGGGGTATGAAGATGGTGGAAGAAAAGTCGGATCAAAGAGGGGTCATCAATGTAGTTTTCAACATATGATTCCTTGCATGAAAGTTAATTCAACACTTCACCAAGTAATATCACATCACATGATAGAATTAACACACTATTCATATTTCTACCAAGTGATTCCATTGGCTTTAAGCGTTTGTCGCTTGCTCAATTCATGATTCAACCAACACATTCACAGACTTAAGAGATGTGGTTCACATGTAAAAAGTCACAAACAAGACCATATATTAATAAGATCTAAGAATGTAGCACGCATTTGTCACAAGAGTAGACCTTTTCATTTCAAACATTGGAGATTAAGTCAAAACATCCTATCAGAGCAAGAATATTCAAATCTGGGCAAAATTGGCCAAAATGGTGCCAATTTGCACTAAATCGCATCTAAACCTACTTTATGGAATCTAAAAAAACATAAAGCAACAAATCCTACTTAACATGCACAAGAAATTATCAAAAACTACGTGAGAATGCAATGCATAGTGTGAAGAAGCAAAATTTTTGAAAAATTACTCAAAAATGCAGAAGTTAACTACATGAATGCGTGAATGCAAGCAGGCACACAAGGTCAAGGTAATCGAGTATGGTAAGTCAGTCAAACTGTTTGAGAAATTCAGCACAAGGTACATAGAGAAAAATGCGGCGAAAGAAGGCTTACCGCCCTACCACCCCAAACTTTTAACTCATGATGTCCTCATCATGAAATAGAAGTTTAGACTAGTAGGGTAAAAATGTGTGGGGTTGCGAAAGGCAACCGGCGAGAGCTGGAGTGGTCAAAGTAACTTTTAGGTGAGCAGGACAGGGCCACCACGGCCGTGCTGCGCAGCACGGCCGTTCTGTCTTTCTTCCTATAGCTCCTCCATTGAGTTGCAATCTTTTCTTCCACTTTGACCTCCGTCTCGGATAAACTCTTCAGCTTCGTATTTTGTTTCTTTTGCCTGTGCTAAAATGATTCACAAACAGAAAAACTATCAAGTATAGTGTGTGTGTGTGTTTCTTGGAAACCAAAAGAAAGTATGGTAAAAACAAGGTTCGAGAATCTCAAACCACGTGGGTTGCCTCCCACAAGCGCTAAGTTTATAGCCTTCAGCCGGGCTTGTTGCTCTTTTTCATCATGTATTGATACCCACGGTGCCCTCCTTCCCTTCTACGGTGATCCTATCGAGCACTCTTACGACATGTGCTTCGTCCCAAGGAGTGTACATTGAATAGAAGTATGGGCTCGATCTCCACAGCTCTAGAGGATCACGATAGCACAAACTCTCACCGAAGTCTTCATTGGCCAGCTCGTCTCTCTCTTCTTTGGTGAACATGAAGAAGTCAAACTTTTTCCTTTTGTAAGTAACTGTCAGTGTACCCTTGCGGATGTTGATTTTTGCGCATGTGGAGGATAGGAAGGGCCTACCCAATATGAGGTACTCTTCTCCATCAATCGGTGAGGTATCCACTATCAAGAAATCGGTCACATATGCAATGTTCACCCTTTCATCCATCGACACTATTGTGTTCTGCATGATTCCCAAGGGCTTCCTCTTGGTTCTGTCACCCAAGATAATGGCACACTCCACCGGTTTCATTTTATTTAGGCCAAGCCATAGGTACATGCTCCATGGCATGAGACTTGTTCCTGCACCTAAGTCAATGAGAGCGTGCTGGACGGGTTGTGTGCCAATGAAGCAAGAAATCAGAGGTACTCCTGGATCACCTCTCTTTTCTGGGAAGCCATTGTCATAGATGAAGTTCACAGATTTTGAGGCAACAATCTCTTCGGTCGGCAATAGCACTAACTTTCTCTTTCCCATGCATATGTCCTTCATCAATGAAAAGAGTGATGTAACACCTATTGTTCCCCGCTTCAAGTTTCCTAGGAGATTCATAACATTTCTGCCCCCTTTTTGAAGAGTCGAACCTTCATGGGGTTGCTTCCTATTTTCTTCAACTATCGCCACTATAGTGGCTGGAACTTGCGGAGGGGTGATGGCGACGCTAGTATCATGTAAAGATCTTGGTTTCCATAAGGACATGGCTTCAAAAGCTGATATGTCTATGATAATTTCTGCATCCCCGAGTGAGGGTGGAGCCAATGAGAGTGCCTCTACATTCGCGTCTGGTGCAGTAGCAATCTGAGTGTACCTATCATTCTCTGGTGGTGCTTGGGCGGCAATTCCTTCGGAGTCTTCTTTATCTTTTCTAGATCCCTCATGTATCGGGACTTTGCTTCCAACCTCAGTCACTTTCTTTCCCCTTTTTCTGCAGCCTTGAGCAGTTTCTTCACCCCATATGATAGTGATCATACTCACTTGCTCATGTGCAGATGGAGGAGCTTGTGAGGACGGAGGTGGTGGTGGTCTTTGCTGGGGAGGATTAGTATTTTGGAGTATGCAAGTTGGTTGTGGTGGAGGTGGAGGTTGGTAAGTATGTGGAGGTGGTGGGTATTGGTAGTTTAGCGGGGGTTGGTGGGATGGCGGAGCATATGGGTGTGGTGGCCCTTGATATTATGGAAGTGAGGTTGCTTGGCCACATGGTGGGATGTATGCGGCTTGGTTGGCAGTCACACAGCTTCCATTGCTGTTAGGATTCGTCATAGGTTGAGATGGCAGTCTCCCCTCTTCACGGTGAGCAAGTGAGATAGAAATTTGGTCGAGCCTTTGCTCAAGATGGCTGATGTTCTGTCCTTGAGAAGACACCTCTCTCTTTACCTCATCTAGATTCCTCAATCTCCCGAGTACTTCCTCTTCGAACTTTGAGTTGTAGTGTGGCTTTTACTGCCCCTGTCCTTGCCCATCCTCGTTCGGTTGTTTCCAAGAGAAGTTCGGGTGGTTCCTCCACTCGGGAGTGTAGGAGTTGGACATTGGGCCTTGGTTGTTGCGACCACCAAAGGAATATAGAGCATTGACCTCCTCGTCTACGGTATCAACTGCCCTTGTGGGGTGGTTAGAAGGGCCACCAGCTTGATTCTTCATCCACTTCATCATCTCGGTCATCATTGCCATCATGTCAGGGTCGGTGGCATTGCGTGCGGGAGCCACGGAGGAAGGTGGAGGAGTGTAGTTCCGGCCGCAATTCCCCCCTTTAGTGGAAGCTCGATGGCGAGAATTCTCGGCAAGATGCTCAAATAACGGCCATGAGTCTTCGGGCGGCTTTGCCATGAACGTGCCCCCGCAAGAAGAATCTACATTGTTTTGGCTCTGCTCCTCAAGCCCGGTGTAGAAGGCTTGAACTAGCTGCCAAAGCTGAACCTCATGATAAGGGCAGTCACGGAGCAACTTCTGGAATCTCTCCCACACCTCATGGAAGGGTTCGTTCTCTTTTTGGGTGAAGGATGTGATGCACCTTCTCATGTAGGATAACTTGGCTATTGGAAAGAACTTCTTCAGAAACTCATTCTTTACTTCATTCCATGTGACGAGCTCTGGCCTCGAGACGTACCACTCCTTGGCTTTCTCCTTGAGGGAGAAAGGAAAGAGCGTTCTGCGGATCGAGTTGTCGGTGGCAGCAGGCGTACGGAAGGTCGAACACGTTTCTAAGAACGCGTCTATATGGTGATAAGGATTTTCGTTCTCCATTCTGTAGTATGTGGGCAGAAGTCCCAAGAGTGCTGGCGGAATGGAGAACTGCTGACCGGGCATCTGATCCACCAGCATAGCTATGGGGGAATTGTAGTTCCCCGACGTGAAATACTCATGAAGCGGGCGGTGCGGTGGTGGAGGTGGAACATCCGGTGGTGGGTTGTTCTCGGCCATCTCGGCCTCTCGGTGTAGGTTGCGGCGAGCTTGACGTCTTTTCCTCCCAATCTCGGGGTCGTAAACCACCAAGTCGGTGCAAGTCGAACGCGTACTACGCATGCGCAGCTGTCACCTGCGCACGTCACAAACAAACAACAAGGAGCCAAGTTAGCGAACTAATATGTAAGAGTAACACAAAGAATAAAGAATAGCAATGGTGAGGGAAAAGGAAAGGCTAAGCTACACTATCTAACTAGTCCAAGCGCCTCTATCCCCGGCAACGGCGCCAGAAAGCTTGGTGCGCTCCCGCTAGAGGGTTACAACACCGGCCAACTAGGGTGGCCGAGTGCAATCCACGAGGTCGGGAGGCACGGAGGACGGTGGATGGGATCCTTGCTTTCGAAATTTATATGGTCCCAAATCAAGTATATCACTAAAACTAAAACAATGCGCCCGTAAGCGTACGGGGTACTGTTGTAGTATAGATCAAAGGCAAGATGTGGGGTCGAACCGCGGAGAAAGAGGGGCGCTAGAGTTAGAAAGTGTGAGCTATGTTCCTTATGCGGAGCTTAGGGTTTTTAGGGTTTGAAGGTTTGTTTGATTGATTAAGCTAAACGAGCAAGTAGGAAAAGCAATGTGAAACTAAGTTATCAAAAGACTAAATTAGCAATCTGAGTTAACAAGCTATCTAAACAAGAGCAAGAACGAATTATACCAAACTAAGAAAGAAACTAACAATTTAGAGCCTAAGTTAACCACTAAGCAATATGAAAGATCTAAATTAACACTAGCTAACAAAACGAGGCAATTGACTAAGTTAGACTAAAGCAATTGAACTAAGCTAGCATTAACAAGCAAACGAAGCAATTAGGGTTTTAAGCAAGGTGATTAAGGTGGGTGGGCCGTTTGGGAAATGTCACTTTGATTTTAGTTGGGGGAGTTCATTAAACATGCATGGTGCTCAATTCATATCTAGATTACCAAACCAAACAACAAGGGCAATGCCATTAGAACATACCCTATACTACTAGTAGAAGAGTAGGGTTAGGTGTAGTTCTAGTGAGATTGGCCAAATCTAGGTTTCTAGGGTAAGTGATAGTGGACAATTGAGGGTTGAGGGTAGAGATGGGAGTGGAGATGAGGGATTTAACCTCATGCCACTAGCCATTCTAGCCTTTAGAAGGCCCTAAGCGATTGCACCACTCTCACTTACACTAGCCACTTAAATCTCACACTCATTTGTAGGGGGGGGTGTGTATGTAGGAACAAAGGGGGCTAGCTAGGGATCCACTAATTGGACCTAGGAGCCATTCCTAAGATTGCCACATACACTCCAATTCCTCCTAGAAATGAAGTGTCATCAAAAACCTCAAGACAAGCAATTCATACAAGAAGCACAAACCACATGCAATAAGATTGGAAAAGAGATGGAAGCAGGAAATAATCATCATGAATATGAATTGAGTTCATTACAAGAATTTATCCCCCAACATGGTATCAAAGTAACATTTTAATCCCAAACAGCCCACCACAAGGGGGCTTAGCTATACATGATCATGAAAACAGGAAAAGAAAGGGGTAGAAGAAGGGAAAACGCCATGAAGCTCGATGTAGTGGCCTCCTTCTTCACCTCCAAGCAGCTGCAGACTACCTCCCTCCTCCAAAGGTGCAGGGGTGCATGAAAATGGCGAAATGGATGGATAGAAACCTAGAGAAACTAGGTTTCTATGGTGAAAATGAGTGGAAAATGGATGGAAATGGGGTAGATTGCAAGGAAATGGGTGGATTGGAGTAATGGAGGCAAGGAAGCAGCTAGGGTCGGCTAGGAGTGCTTAACCTCGAGCCCTAGAAGCAACTAGTGCTTATATAGGAGCTAGGGTTAAGTGGGGGTAGAATAGGAATAACAGTGGAAAGTTATGTAGGGTATGTGATCACCACAGTCGTGGTGGGTGTGCCACGACCGTGGTGAGGGTAGTGGGGGACGACCGTGGGGTGGTGAACACGATCGTGGGGTGAAGGCAGTGGTGAAACAGCAAAGTAGGGTGGTGGCCACGGCCGTGGCGGAGTGCCACGGTCGTGGTGGGTAGCATGCACCACGGCCGTGTTGGGTGACAAGGCCATTTTGGAGGAGTCAGGCTGACCGTGGGGAGGGGCCACGGGCGTCTTGATCAGCATCGGCCACGGTCGTGGCTTTCTGGGCAACTTCCCTATTGGAAACTGATTTTTCACAATTTAATTCCCACAACCATGGCAGGGTGCCACGGCCGTGTTCTCTTCTACTGACCACGACCGTTCTGATGGCCACGGCCGTGGTATCTTCAAGGGCCACGGTCGTGGCAGGTGGCCACGGCCATGGGATTCTGTGGATTTCCCTGTTGCATCCTGTTGGAATTTGGCAATAAAGCCACGACCGTGGCATTGGGGCCACGGCCGTGGTGAGGCTTGACTTCTTGATTTTGCTTCTTACTTTGTCAATTTCGGATGTCTATGCTCGGGGATGATTCTTGGCCACTAGAGGTAGGTTGAGGGAGAGTTTGGGGCCTTCTTTGGGTCCCTCCATCACACTCGTCCATCCATTGTGGTCCTAGTACCTGAAAAACAGCGCAAAGAACATCCATAAGCATATTTGCAATGATAATAAAATTGGGGGAAAATACTTGTAATCTAACATGTTTAGATGCAACTTATATACAAAATGGCACAGGATGGAGCCCTAAAATAGGGCTGCATCACTTGGAAATTTTTGAAAAGATTTTTATGAATCGGTGATAAAATCCTGCATGACCTAAGAAACTCCTAACTCCTTTCACCAATGTCAGTGGAGGTAGTGAGGAAATAACCTCAATATTGACTAGATCAACTTCCATGCCCTTGTTGGACACCTTGTATCTAAGAACTATTCCTTCACTCGCCATCATGTGATACTTTTCCTAGTTAAGAACCAGGTGAGTGTCCTCACATCTTTGTAACACCATGTCCAAATTATGCAAACAGTCACTGAACGACTCCCATAAACTAAAAATTCATCCATGAAAACCTCAAGGCATCACACTACCATATCAGAAAAAATGGCGAGCATACACCTTTGAAACGTGGAAGGAGTGTTACATAAACCAAAAGGCATTCGTCGATAAGCAAAAGTGCCATAAGGACATGTGAAAGTGGATTTCTCCCGATCCTTAGGCTCTGTAGAAATCTAATTGTAGCCGAAATACCCATCGAGAAAACAAAAGTGAGATCAACTAGATAAATGTTCTAGGATTTGGTCAATAAAGGGTAGGGGAAAATGGTCCTTCAAAGTGGCTGCATTCAACCTGTGGTAGTCAATACAAACACACCACCCCAACACAAGTCTGGTGGAAATCTGTTCATTGGCCGCACTCGTGATAACTGTAATCCCCCCTTTCTTTGGAACTACCTGCGTAGGACTCACCCACATAGAGTCAGATATTACATAAATTATACCTGTGGATAAGAGCTTGACGACCTCCTTCCTGACCACCTCAGTCATGATTGGGTTGAGATGCCACTGAGGCTGAACAATTGCCTTCGCTCCCTCTTCAAGATGGATCTTATGTTGGCATAAGGTTGGCGAGATCCCTTTTATATTTGCTACAGACCAACCGAATGCAGCTCGATGGTTTCAATATAGTGAGAAGCTTCTTCTCCTCCTCATCACTAAGAGACGATGAGATGATCATTGGCAACTTTTCTTCTATAGCAAGGAACACATACTTTAAATGCGGAGGTAGCGGCTTCAGTTTCAGGTCTAGTGGGTTTAAAAGAGACGAGACCAAATGAGGGGGTGGTGGTCCTAGATCTTCAAAGCACCTTGCATAATAGCAAGGTAATGTGTTTAATAGATAAACACACTCCTCCAGACAATTGTTACATAAGCTAACATCCACTATGTTAGTCAAGCAGGCTTCTAAAGGTAACTATGGAGATGACCCTATCATAGAATCAGCCTTTATTTATTCTTTTGTAGCTTGGTCATAGTCCTCCCTGTCATCTACTGGATAGTGTATAGTTTGAGTCAAATAAAGTACCTTAGTGTTCTCCAAGATGTCAACAGTTAGAGTGCCTTTATCTACTCTTATCATCACATGAGCCATGTCCAAGAATGACTTCCACAAAAATAAAGAAATTTTATTGTCTACCTACTGAAGCATGTTGCACTGTGCTTTATCTCCCCTTTCTCAGGAATGCTCCGACATCTTTATTTCAAATATATCATCTTGGATTCCCATGGTGAGACATCCTTTGCCCATCTCAAGTATCATGTCTGCAGTAGCTTGGAATGGTCTCCCAAGTAGGAGTTCATTACCATAGTCATCTTGCATCTCCATAACCACAAAATTTGCAGGAAAGACAAACATGTCTACCTTCACTAGAACATCTTCACAAATTCCATATGGCTTCACTACAGAGTTGTCTGCCAACTAGATTGTCATGCTTCTCCTTCTTGTTTCTTTGAGTCCAAGATTATTGAAAGTAGATAGGAGCATATTGATACTTTCCCCTGAATCACACAAAGCTTCTCCGAATTTTGTCTTCCCAATAGAGCATATAATATTAAAACAGCCAGGATCCTGTCTTTTAGGTGGCAGTGTGCCTAAAATAAAAGCACTGACATGTTCTTTAAGAACCACCACATCAGATTTTGGGATCTTCCTCTTCTTAGTAATGATATCTTTCAAGAACTTCCCATAAGATGGTATTTGTTCAATTACATCAATCAAAGGTATGTTCACCTATAGTTTCCGAAAGCTGTCTAGAAACTTCTTGAACTGCCTATCCATCTTTGTAGCCTTCAAACTATTTGGAAATGGCATTAGAATTATAGGTTCCCTATGGTGAGGAGGAATGTATGCTCGAGTCTTATTGCCTCCTGCCTCATCAACTTGTTCCTCTATGGTCTTCTCTTGGTCTGTAGTGTCTACTTCTTCTCTTTCCACTAGCTTATCTTGAGTGTCTGCATCTTCTGTCACTACATTTTTTGGTGCTCCATTCAGTATCTTTCTACCACTGTGGAGCAGAATCACTTTTACCTATTGGTTTTCAGCTGGTACATTGGTGTTCACCGGAAAATCTTGTTGCATTGGCTGCTTCACAGCATTCACATCTGCTACAATCTGGGATATCTATGTTTTGATACTGTGAATGTGTGCCCCCTGATTCTGCAAGTCCCTCTATGTCTATGAAATCTACAGCTCATTCTGACTCACCAACTTGCCAAGCATCTACTCGATCTTATCAATCTTCTATTGTTCCGGTGTGTGTTGGGCTTGACCACCAAAATGTTGCGGTCTTGGTGGCTGCTATTGTGATTGAGAAGAATCTTGTTGGAAGTTATTGGGGCCCTTCCATGAGAACTTGGGGTCTTTCCTCCATGAATAATCATTATTCATGTACTGACCCTGGCACACGTATTTGCACTCCTCTTCCTCTTCTTCATTAGGGCCTCTATCTGGAGCACATAGTGACTTAGCAATGAGATCCAACTTCTCATTCAAGGTAGATATCACTTTAGATTCACTGACACTCTTTATTTTGGCTTGTGTCTCTCTTTCTTCTCCCCAAGATTGATTCTTTGACATGTTCTTAAGGATCTCTAAGCAACGAAAGGGCTTATTGTTTAGAAAGAACCCTGCTACTTTACTGTCAAGAGTTGTTCACTCCTCTTTGTGCAAACCATAGTAAAAGATCTTTGTTTGTCCCTACAAATCAATGTCATGATGAGGCACTTTCTTAAGCATGTTCTGGAATCTCTCCCATGCCTCAGAATATGACTCATCATCTTGCTATCTGAAGTTGTGAATCTTCTTTAGTAGATCATTAGTCTTCTATGGAAGAAAGTAGCGTTCAAAAAACACATCAATCATCTGGTCCCATGACTATATGATCTCACCATCTAAATTATTAAACCATGACTTTGCCCCATCTGCAAGTGAGGACGAAAATAGCTTGAGGTAGATTGTACTAGTTGGGATCCTATCTATTTTTACCATGTCACAACTCTCTATGAAATTTCCGATGTGTGTCACCAGATCTTCAGAAGGATGACCATGGAACGCTTGGGCCTTGACTAGAGAAATGAGTCCAGGATCTATCTTGTAGCTACCCACATTTATAGCTTGTCTTTTAATGAGCCCTTTATGGGATGTAGATGATGAAGCTTTGATTTTCTCCCATATAGTTTTCTCTTCCTATTCCTCTACTCTATCCCCCATTTCTCTCAGTTCAGGAGCTACTTGTGCCTCTGTTTCTTCCAACAGAGGAGGATTCCATGAAGGCATTCTGCGGAACCTATCCACAGGTCTGCCATGTACTCGCTCTCCCTATAAAAACTCTACTTGCCCAAATTTGGTGAAGATGGTTCACTGTAGTCTAGCGCTCTGGTTCTCACCATGCACTGGTGTACCTGAAACAAAGAGAATGAATGTCAGCTTTAGAAGATTATTTTTAATTTTTTTTAATGAAGAGATTATTAGGATTCATTTTGAATAATAAAAAAATGACTTAGAATGACCGAATGCGGCACTCGTAGTGCTGGATGTTGATGCTTCCCCAGTAACGGTGCGAAAAACATGATGCGTTGTCTACCGTGCGCAAAATGCAAGTGAACGTATTGCAGTAATAATGGACCTGTGAGGCCCGAGTCGAATATGGGAAAGCATTTCTCTAGAAACTACTACTAGATATGAATCAATCAGCTAAGCCGATGATGGTTGTTTAAGTTGGGTTGAATTACTAAATTAATACGAAAGAAAACATATTAAATGAATTGAGTAAATCAGAAAGAGAATGAGTTCCTTAGGATGATGGTTTCGCCACAGATATCACTTACAGTCTATCCTACACACTAATACCTATTATCTCAATTCCTATATAGGAAACATGTAGCCAGAATTACCTGCTTCCGCAGTGTAATTCACTACCTATACTAATGCCAATCCCACTCCCATGGTTATTGGTTTGATTAGTTAGGTGTTTTACATCAATACTTTGGGTTTCTCCCCTCGTATGTTCGCCGCTTTTCCCAAAGAGTACAATAAACGAGTAATTCTATGTTTTCCAACCCTTAATCCCTCTCCCAAGATGATTAAGTGTCTATTAATCCATTCATGGTGATCAAGCATAAATAGAACAAGCAATATCCATAGAACTATATCCACTAACAAGAGATAAATTGATATTAATGCATAAAAATCAACTACAGTGTATATCCGGGCTACTCTCGGGTCCTAAAGAACAAAGGTTTTTAGCCTCACATGATTTTCATGACAAAACACATAGAAGGGAAGAAGAAAAATGTGGGGAACATAGTAAAAGCTAAGGTAACCCCTGGATCCTTGTTTGTCTGGATGATTTCCTCTGTAGTACATGTGGTCTGCTGTATTCGACGATAGAAATGTCCTTCGTAGGTGCTCAGATCACTCCCAATCAAGCTTTTGGCCCTCCATCCTTCTCTTCTTTCTCTCTGGTCATTGTACAATGAAAATGGCTTGCTTCCTAGGTCTGGTTTTCATTCCCCTAAGTCATAGGCATGACTTACGGTCTGAAATTTCATCCACCATTGGATTAGAAGCAAATCTACGGTTGGCCTAATCAGGCAGACTCGACGGTACCGACTTGATGTATCGGTGGTACCAAGTCTCTTAAGTTAGGTTGTACGATCTCGATCCCCTCGATACCATCAATAATGTCTCAGTAGCACCAACTTCTTGCAAAATCAATCCGCCTTTCTGACGTCATCTTGGTGGTATCGACTTTTCGGGTCGATAGCACCGAGTTTCCTTGATTCACACGGGGCTCTCTAATGGTATCTCAGTGACAACAACTTCTTGGGTCGGTAGCACTGAGATCTGGGTTGTTTTTGGGCGGCTATCTGAGGTTAAGTCGATGCCACCGACTTTAGTGGTGTTGGTGGTACCAAGCTGTGTCGATCTTCCTTGTACCTGAAAACACATAAAGCATCATAAGTGCTCGAAATGAATAAAATGCTAGTAAAAAATTATTGAAATCATATGATTTGATGCAAATAAGTAAATATAGGCTAGCTATGACATTCCATGCATAATAGGTCATATAAATGTCCAAACTACACCCTAAAACAAAGGAAAATGAGCCTATAAAGGCGGCTAAAATCACATGCATTTTTTTATAAAAAAAAATTGGCCATTCTATTCATCCTGTGGCCTGGGCTCGATCCTAGGACCTCTCACTAACAAACTGAGTGTCTAAAATCACATGCATCACCCACACATCGAAGACTTCTATATCTAGGATTGAATTCAATGACATTTCACCCTTCTTTGAAATCTCTCCAACTATTTGACACTTGTCACAAGCTTTGACAATCACGTGCACATCACGAAATAGACTCGGCCAATAGAAATTTGCTTGAAGAATCTTGGTTGCAGTATTATCTTCTCCAAAGTGTCCACCATAGGGGAGGAATGACAATCTAAAATCACACTTACAATCTCTTCATCGGGAATGCATCTCCTGATAAGCCCATATGTACATTGCTTAAACAATAAGGGATCATCCCAATAATAGAACTTGACGTCATGAAGGAACTTTTTCTTTTGTTGATATGTGAAATCAGGAGGAAGGCATCCATTGGCTAGGTAATTTTCAAAACTAGCAAACCATAGCATAGCAAGAGATTTTACCGCATACAACTTCTTGATAGGCAAATTGTCATCAATTGGAACCTTATCTTTAGCATTAATTGATAGACGTGAGAGGTGATCAACCATATTGTTTTCTGTCCCCTTCTTATCTTTGATTTCCAAGTCATACTCATGTAATAATAGTATCCAGTAGACGAGACAAGGTTTGGCATCCTTCTTACTCATAAGGTACCTTATTGTAGCATGGTCTGTGTATACCATGACCTTGGAACCCACTAGTTACTATCTGTACTTGTCAAAAGTGTAGACTATAGCAAGCATCTCTTTCTCTATTGTGGAATAATTGATTTGTGCATCATTTAAAGTTTTTCTTACATAGTGTATGGCATGGAGTTTGTTGTCCTTGCTCTACCCTAAGACCTCTCCTATAGAGTAATCTCTTGCATCACACATTGCTTCAAAAGGAGCACTCCAATCAGGTGGTTGGATGATAGGTGCTAAAACTAGGACATCCTTTATTGTCCGGAAGATTGTTCGACAATCATCATCAAATACAAATTCTGTGTCTTTGGCTAGCAAGGATCATAGAGGCTTTGCAATCTTGTAATAATCCTTTATGAATATTTTTTAGAACCTCATGTGTCCCAAAAAACTACAAACTTCTTTCATGTTTGTTAGAGTCAACATCTTTTCAATTGCTTCTACTTTTGCTTTGTCTACTTCAATCCCCTGCTTAAAATAACATGGCCTAGTCCAACCCCTATTTGCACCATGAAATGGCACTTCTCCCAATTAAGCCTGAGGTTGAATTGTTAGCATCTCTACAAAACTTTAGTTAGATTCAACATGACAATCGTCAAAAGAATTGCCATAAATACTAAAGTCATCCATGAATATTTTCATAATCTTTTCAGTATAATCAGATATTATTGCCATCATACACCTTTGAAATGTGGTTGGTTCATTACAAAGCCCAAAAGGCGTCCTCCTATAAGCATATGTACCATAGGTGCATGTGAAGGTGGTATTTGCTTAGTCGGGTGGGTAGATAGGGATTTGGAAGAACCCACAATACCCATCAAGATAGCAAAAGTAAGAGTAATGAGCAAGTCTTTTCAACATCGGATCAATAAAAGGCAAGGGGAAATGATATTTTCTAGTGGCTTCATTTATTTTTCTATAATCAATGCACATTCACCATCCAGTGATGATTCTTATTTGAATTAATTCATCATTTCCCCCCTTTATTAGAATAGTTCCTCCTTTCTTGGGTACAACATGTATAGGGCTCACCTAAGGACTATCACTGATGGGATATATGATCCATGCATCTTTGAGTTTGAAATTTTCTTTTTTAACAACTTCCATCATGTTTTGATTTGCTCTACTTGGAGGATCTATGAAAGGTTTGACATTTTCTTATAAAGATATACGATGCATGAAAACATATGGGTTGATTCCTTTTAGGTCATCAATTGAGTATCCTATTACATCTTTATAGCTTTTAAGTTCATTCGACAATTTTTCTTCTTGTTCTTTATTCAATTCAGAATTTATAATGACTGGAGAGGTGGAATTTGGATCTAGGAAAGCATACCTCAACCCCATTGGAAGGGGTTTTAATTCTACCTATTTATTTGAAGCAGTAGTGTTACCTTCCTCATTCTCCTTTGATTCTTCCTCACTTGTTTAAGTCTTCAAGGCCATAGGAATCTCCTCGTTAAAGGTGACTTTTGTGCCTTCGTCATTGTCTTCTCTTTCAAAATCTTCATGGCTAATGTCAATATAATTCTTCTCTTCCTCAAGCAGTGTATCAATAGTATCTATCAGACAAAGGTACTCCTTAGAGATGGGTGCTTTCATGGCATCATAAACAGAGAACACAAGTTCTTCATCTCCAACTCTGATAGTGATTTTTCCTTCTCTAACATCAACAAGACAACCTACAATATGGAGGAATGGTCTTCCAAAAAGAACTGGGTTTGTTGGATCCTTGTGCATGTCAAGGACCACAAAATCACACAGAATAAAAAACTTCCCTATCTATACGAGAACATCTTCAATTACTCCTGTAATATGTTTGATTGAGAAATCAGCTAATTGAATTGTCATTGATGTTGGTTTCAAGTTTCTCAGGTCAAGATTCTCCCACAAAGAAATAGGAATCAAGCTGATGCTAGCACTTAGATCAACAAGGCCTTTATCACAAGGTGCATCTCCAATCTTTCAAGGGAGAGTGAAAGCACCTTGATCATCTAGTTTTTTAGGCATGTGGTTATGTATGATGGAGCTTAGCCTTTCAGATAACATAACAGTTACAACTTGACTTGATCTCCTATCCTTTGTTAGGATGTCTTTCAAAAACTTAGCATAAGAGGGCATTTCAGATATGACTTCAACTAGAGGTAGATTCACATACATCTTGTTCAAAATGTCCATAAACTTATTGAACTTAAATTCATCTTTGGTGTTAGCAAACCTGTGAGGGAAAGGAGCATTAGGCTTGCAAGAAGAGTCACATTGATGTAGATTTCCAGCATATTTCTTTCTTTGGTTTTCAACAGTCTCCTCAATAGTGGTGTCAACAACTTCTTCAAATTTCCTCTTGGAAGATGGTGTAGAAGATCCTATGACTGCCCCACTCCTCAGAGTCACAGATTTGCAAGTCTCCTTGGGATTCATAATCAGTTGGTTGGGCAAAGAACCTGAAGGTGCTCCTTGGTTGGCTAAAGCTTGTTGAGCTATCTGGTTCTCCAACATCTTGGTATGGGTGACAATCCCATCAACTTTAGAAGATAGTTGTGTGATGCCATCCTTCAAGAGATTGCCATGTTCCTGGAACTCATTATTTTGTTGGATCAGTGTAGTCACAAAAGTCTCAAGGAGACTTTCAAAGCTGGACTTTTGTGGTGGTTTAGTCATTTGTTGAATTTGGTTGAAGTTTTTGTTGTTGTACGACGCCTCTGGTCTTCATCGGTATATTCTCTCAATCCCCATTCTCTCATTGGAATCCATGGCTTCTCGGATGTCCTCATCATCAGCAGGAGGCACCAACCAGATGGAGCAAAAGCCAATACTCATGGCCTTCATGAACAATGACCACAAGAAGTTGTTCTCCAACATGATGAAGAGAGAAATCATACCCACACAATATGGTCATTGAACCTTCCTCAATGATGTGTTCTTCATCGAGACTCTTTGTCGAGTCTATGTAGGGCAAGGGATGGTGGGTGATCACCCATTCTTTAGATATTGGCCCACATATCAGGAGGTCTTCTATGAGTTCCTGGTGTCCTTGGAGGTCTATTGTCTCCCTGAGAATGGGGAAGGTTGGGAGGAAGGATGGGTGAACTTCCACCTCTACAACGCCATCCACCACCTCACACTAGCAGAGTTTAACGCAGTCTACAATTGGCCGGTAGGGGGCGTGTGTTACACCCCCAACGAATTCAACTTCAGCTGGGCATGAAGGCTTATGATGAACCTCCCACAAGGTTTCATCATCAATTGGCATCAGTCATAAATCATGGATATAGAACATCGGTTCACCCGGATTCTACATCACTAACTGATGAACACCATCTTTTGTAGATTTACACAAGTGCAGGGGATGGTGCAACAAGTATACCTTTATGTCCTCTGGGCATTGTTGACACAAAGGCATGAGAAGAAAGACCTTGGCTCATTCTTTCTACAACACGTGCTGGCAGTGAATAGGTAGGTTCAACAAAAGCCCCCTATTCACTTTGGTGGGCTCACCACACCGCTGGCATTGCACTTCCACCTGGATCTCTCCACCTCCATCACCTTGAAGACCTCCTCCAAGTTAGACTTCAACCATTTTAAGACGACCCACCTCGTGAGTAAGCGTGAGGGCAAGGTGTTTGTCTATTGCGCTGTGGATGATCAACTGCAGGAAAGGGCTCTTCCTAACCCCATCTTTTATCTATGAGGGATGTAATTCTTAAGATTGCCTGAGGAGGGTGTAGAACCAGTACCATAGGAGGAGGATGACCCTGAACTAGAGTATTTCAGAGAAGCAAACACTAACAAAGATGAGGCAAGATTCCATTTACTCAGCAACAGGTTATCCACCGAGGTGGAAGGAGATATGCAACATCTAGCTAACACCGCTCCATCACCTACACAATTGGAAGACTCTTTTTCCATGGTAGGTATGTATGGAATGCTGCAATCGATTCAACATGGGCAGGAGCAACAAGTGACCACCTTGGTGGAGATTGATGGTGTTCAAGGGTGGCTTCTTCAACACCAGTATGCAATTTATGATAATGAGTGCCTTCTCCCAGACAACTAGGAGAACATGCATACTCACATTCATCAGATTGAGCATTACCAACAACCTCTTTATGATCACTATTGGAGCCAAGGCCAGTTTGCCACTTACCCCCAGCCGCCAGAGATGCCCACCCAGCCACCCAATTTCACAGGCACGTTCTACCCACCAGATCCAAATATGTCACCGAGACCATTTGATCCACCTCAATTATGATCAGGCACTTCTGTCCACCTCTTTGATTGGATTCTCACTGAGGACATAGTCAAATTCAAGCTTAGGAGGTGTTGGAACAACTCTATCGTTATGTTATCTAGCTCTACATTTATGTTTTTTCCTTAGTTGTAATTGTTTTAGTTTTTCCCATTCTAAATTTGTAGGATTCACAACTATTTAGTGTAATTGTGGAGCATATATCATGATTTCTGCTATTATCATAGTGTGTAATGAAATATGAAATTTGAAACAAATTTGAAACAATCCAAATTTTTTCATATCTTTAAAAGATTAGTTGCAAAGTCTAAATGCAACACCATCTAGAGGAAGTGCATGGGTTAGTCATCTCGAGGACACTTAAGATGGATGAAATGTATTATTTTATCCAAGTATAGAGGATGACGATGGGGTTTGAGCCCAAGTCGACCAAACGAGTAATGAGACCTTAAATGGATTTTTTTAGAAAGAATCTCTAAGGTTATCCTATACACATGTGGATGGAGAGGGACATATGATAGTTTAATAAAGGCATTGTCTCTTAATCATGTGATTCCACCCACTTTTCATTACATTTCATCCACCACCTTAAGATGATCAAGTAACCCGAATTGTTTCCTCTTGATTGCATTTCATAGCATAATAAGTGATATGATAGCTAATATTTTTATTGCACTATTTATAAAATGAGATAGCATATCAATTGGTAGTTGCAAATTAAATTTTATGTAGATTACATATCCTTGTTGCGTCATTCTTTCATCATGTACCTATGTTGTTTTCCCTGAAAAAAGTAAAGTGAAAGGATACACATACATACCTCTTTGGAAAAAAAAGAGAAAAAGCAATGAGTTGTTTTAGTGAAGCCCAATCATACTTTTCAACCATGCTAAAATAAGAGGGTAGAGAAAATGTATATATTAAATATATAGGAAGAAAAGGATGCCTTGGACTGAAATTTGAATTTTTCTTCAAGAAGAGGTGAAAATAGCTACATGATGCATTCTTTTACCTCACTCTCATCAGTTGATGTGACCTTCAGTGCAAGCATCATTTCACCAAAATGGTAGACATTAGGATTCAGACATTTCTCATTTCCTTCATATTATAGGTTCATCGTGTTTTATATCTGCATAAATGATTTGGATGTTACTTGTGATTCTTCATAAGCCACCTACTTCATTCCATCCATTGCTCTTTACTGTAGGCCACATATACGATTGATCCCCTCATTCACTCTAATAAGGGGAAATGCTTCCAAATATTTGGTAGGTAGATAGCAATGTATATAGGGAATCACATGGAGCATCAAATGAATGCCCAATTGACTATGATATTAACTACTCTATTAATAGTGTTTCATTGATGTAAGGGTAGACATCTTTAATGAACATTTTTTGTCACTATAGAGTAATCATTTGTTCAGTGACCTGTAAGGGTCAGTTTTGGACCGCCAGGTGGGGGTATTTGAGAAATGTAGTTCATGTTGTTTGTCCTCTTGCTGACTTGTATCAAACAGATCCAAAGGTAGTTTTACTCAAGGGCAAGCAACATTTAAGCTTAGGGAATTTCGATGCACTGGATTTTATCTTCTTTTCACATGTCATTTTTTAATGTATTTCATGCATAATTGCTCATTTTAATATTATTTATGCATTTTTTATTGTCATTAGCAAGTGACATACTATTGCATCAAATATTATATATTCTCACTGAATTATATATATTTATCATATCTATTTGGACTTATGTTCTATATTTCTCTATTTTACACAATTCGAGTAGTTTTGAGTCATCTCGGTGCTACCGACATTCATGTCAGATGTACCATTTATCTTAAAGCATGTAAACCACATGTATAAAATGCAAGTGCACATATCAATTAGTATAGGTCTATAAAGCACGAATGTCGCACTCTAAGAATTGTTAATCGAGAAACAACTACTAACTGTAACTTGATCAACTAGACCTAGTGAAAGAGTGATTGATTGAAATCAAAACTACTTGTAAGAAGTAAAAATAAATTAATCGGTTTGTGATCACAATTTGGATGGATTCCTTAGAATTGCGGTTTTACCATGGGTCACATTACAATTAACATTATTTCATTAATAGTTATTCATCCTAACCCAGAACCAAGGGACCTATAGCAAGAATTTCCCACTCTTGCAGTATAATTCACTACCTAATTTAATGTAAATCCCACTCTTGTCGCGATTTAATTATTATTTAGGTGCTTTAGCGCAACCTATGGGCTATACCCTTTAGAGTCGTAGGCCCTCTCTCGAGACATGATATAGATAGTGTAAATATATGACTTATCTAACCCTTAATCCATCTCTTGAAGCAATTAATAGTCTGAGAAATTAAATGTGGTGATTAAGCATAGTCAGTTCATAAGGCAATCATAGATTTATGTCTAGAAATTCAGAAAAACATATATATTAAATCACAATGTCAATTTCAATGCAAAATCGAGCTACTCCTGGGTCCTAAGGATATAAAAAGTTAACCCTGCATGATTTCTATCATTGCATACATAGATGGAAGAAGAAAAAAATTGAGGAAAATGTTGGAGAACTAGTGAAACCCCCTATAGAAGATGATTCATATGACTCTCACTAATGGACGTTACAATATGTTGTGTTTTAGCTATAAATTTGCTCTCTAATAGTGCATGAGTCGTCCTGGAAGTGGTCATCTCCTCTTTCTTATCTCTTCTCTTGTGCTCTTTTGCAATGGAATAGAATGGTGATAATAGTTCTGGCCAAACTCCTATTAGGTCATAAGAGAGTCTTCAACCTTCATTAAGTTGTGAATGTCATATTGATTTAGATTTTTAATCTCACTTGGATGTGCAAAGTCGGTACCACTGACAATAATTCAGTGGCACCTAGATGTTTCATGACCTCATAGCTCCTTATATGTGTTAGTACTATCGACGTAGATATTGATAACATTGAGTTGATTTCTGACTTCTACGATGAGTTCTTCATATAAAGGTCGGTACCACCACCAAAAAATTGGTGGCACTGAGCTATTTTTGTGCGGGTCTATCCGAAAAGTCAATAGTACCATAGAGCTATCAGTAGCACTGAAAATCCTTGACTCATCTCTATTGTTTTTCTCCAAAAGTCAGTACCACCAACATGAATGTCAGTGTGTCAAGCAGAGTCAGAACTGCTCAAGTTTCCTGTAATATAGAAATATAGAATATAAGTCTAAACAAATATGATAAATCAATATAATTCAGTGAGAATAGTTAATATTGGATGCATAGTATGTCACAAGCTAATGATGATAAATAGTTCATAAATAATATCAAAATGAGCAATTATGCATGAAATACATGGCAAAATAGCTTGTAAAAAGCAGATAACATGCAGTGCATCATAATCCCCTAAGATTAAATGTTGCTTACCCTCAAGAAATACTACCTTTGGATCTATTTGAGGCAAGTTATCAAGAGGACAAACAACATGAACTAAATTTCTCAAATGCCCCCACCTGGCGGTCCCAAACCGGCCCTTACCAATCACTGAACAAATAACTACTCTATAGCGACCAAACAATTTCATTAAAGATGTCTACCCTTAGATTAATGAAACACTATTATTAGAGTAGTTAATAACATAGTCGAATAGGGAATTCACTTGATGCACCATGTGATTCCCTATCTACATGTTGTCATGTATGCCCAAAGAGCCAATCATATGATGATTGTGATGGCATATATTATAAACGATTTGATTTATAATAAAGGCAATCTTCTGATTTTTTTTTTCACTCAGATATGAGATAATTAAGAAACATAATGAATGTTTAAAGAATGGCATAACTCAATGATGTTTGTATTTGGGTTGATGATATGAACAATGAGATTATACATATGCCAAGAGTATATACATTCTTGTTATGTACCTAGTCAGATGTTATTATGGAAGGCAGATAGACAACAATAACACTAAAGACTAGACTGTGTGTTGGTTGTTGACAGAATCTCATTAGTCATGATATGTGATATCAAACCAAACACATAGATACTTATTGGAGAGCAATGTATCAGACAGACCCACCATAAGAGTGATACATGGAACCATAAATGGTAGTCAGAATTAGATCTTATAGTGTTAATGGTGATTTTGGTTCTTAAGTTGAAGTCACTACACTCATCATATGTTGTTCATTGTACTTTGACATCATCCACTGTAACCTTGAATAAGGGTTGCCATAAAGGTGATGATCGGATGCACTGTGACACATGGGGATGATTGTGAGTGATGTAGATGGGATTTGTTCCTCCTATAGGAATATGGTATCATGGCCACTTGATAAGAAAGTCTGAGAAATACATGGCCAAGAAAATGTGAGTCAATGTGTGATATTGAGCTTACATATATCTCATACAGACTTCTCTGGTTCAAGGAACATAGATTGAATGTTAAAGAGGATGAGTATTCCATGTCTTGAGTTCAATTTGGATATCTATGACAAAGGAACTATACAAACATTGTAATACCAAACACATATTGTAGGTTGAAGTTGTTCTCAAACATTTCACTTAATTGGGTAGCAATGATGTATTGCTAGATACCGCTCTTTGCTTGTGATGTCATAAAATGGTTATGAACGTTCACTACCAATGTAAATTGAAACATATAGGGTCACACACATAGGATACACTTGGAATAGGAGTTTGTTCATGAATGATGTTTATTTTGATTATGAAAAGTGTTTACATATTCAATTTAAACAAAAAATTGACTGAATGGACTCTGAACTAACTGGTTCAAGTGTTGAACTAACTGGTTAGAGTGTTAGGTTGATTGGAAATTGCATTGATTGAATTCTAGATGAACCAAGGCATGAAGCAACCGGTTCACATAGTGAACCAATCAGCTCAAGGTCGCCAGATGACCAGTTCATAAGATGAACCGCCTAGTTCATGGATCGATTCGATTGCATCAAGGATTATTGTTGACGTCATGTTGTGCATTAATTAGATTAGAATGGTCAATACAATTGTGATTAGGAAACATGACGAAATGATTAGTTCAAGGGTTGAACCAATCATCTAGCATGCCGATCGAGTGGTTCTTCTTTGAATTGGCCATTTTGCCACTCACAGGTTGTGAAAATTCATGAAATTCCTGTTGGAAAAAATAGCATCAGATAGGTAGCGGAAACAAAAAAAAATCCATATTCCCTATTAACATACAATCGCATCAACAACTATGTAATGGGGAGGGTGGTTTAAGAGGTCATACATGATCCAAGAGAAATTCAATGACTATTACCTCATTGCAGTATGCAACTTTATTCAAGTCATACTTGGACATGTCTGCGGCAGCTCCTGGTTGATTACCACGAACAATAGTCTGAAGTCATCCTCCTAGCGGTAAAATCTCCTCGCCTATATAGTAGTCCTCATGGACCACCTAGAACTCCTTTTGTTTTAGTAGAACAACCATGAAGGAGTTGTCCCTCTTTGTTGGTGTACTACACCAACTTGCTCTCCCACAATTGTTCTCCCTTGATATCCCCCCCTTTATTGGGTAGGACTTTCTCGAGTTCTCTCGGTTACCACAACTAGATAAGACAAACAATTGTCAAAGACAATTGAGTTGTGGTTTGAGAAGCCCCCAGTACCCCTCTATTTATAGGAGGGTTAGAGTCAGGGTTCTCGGTCTGAGGGGGAGTGGAAGGGATCAAAATTTCATGAATTTTCACAACCTGCAAGTGGCAAAATGGTCGGTTCACAGGTGAACTAGTCGGTTGGCATGCGAACCGATTCAACCCTTAAATCAGTTGTTTCATGATTTTTCCTAATCACAATTGTATTGGAAATTAATATCTGATTTAATGCACAACATAATGTTAGCACAAATCCTTGAATCAATTGAATTAATCCACTAATCCCTCAGTTCACAACCTGAGTCGGTCGGTTCATGGACTTGAGCCGATTGTTCACTTCCTGAACAATCTTTCTTCTAAAAGAGGAGTGAGAGTAGAGTTGATCCCTTTATAACGTGTAATCAATTACAATAAGAATTAGTTGGTCTTTCTTTTTTGTTGATAGATATGATGGAAACTTGACTACGAGAGTAGAGCAGTGAAAGAGTATCAATTGTCTTTGTATCTACTTTCCCCTACTCAACAGTTGATCCACACACCAGAGTAGCATCTGTTTCTTCCCCCAAGAGTAGACTGGCATAGTGGATTTAGTTCTTTTTTCTTTTCTCAATCTTTCGCCAATAGATCAAAATATCACTTTTCCCATAAGTCACTCCTCACACTTGAAACTAATCTTCTTGATTCAAGGATGGGTTTATGCTTTCTTTGTTTAATTGATATGACACACTAAAATGGTCAGTTCAACACTTGAATCAGTCGGTTCACTGTTCAGTCAGTCAATATTCAACCAATGTTGTTTAAATTGAATGCATAACTCTTAATCAAGTTTAAACCATATTTATGAATGATCTCCTATTCAAAGTGTATCATATGTGTATGACCCTATAGGTTCAAAGTTATGTTGGCAGTGTATGTCCATAACCCATTTATGACATCACAAGCAAAGAGTGGCGTCTATTAACACATCATTGCTACCAAAGTAATTGGAAAGTTGGAGAACAACTTCAACCTACAATATGTGATTGGTGTTAGAGTGATTGTAAGTTCCTTTGTCTCTAATATCCTGATTGAACTTGGGGCATGGAATCATCATCCTTTCTCCATGTTCCTTGAACTAGAGCAGACTATCTGAGATATATGTGACCTCAATATCATATATTGATTCACAAGTGCATGCACAAGTTTTTCTTAGTCTCGCTTATCAAGTAGCCAGGATATCAAACTCATGTAGGAGGGACAAATCCCACCTACATCACTCATAGCCATCCCCATGTGTCATAGTTCATCTGATCATCACCTTTATGGCAACCATTATTCAAGGTCACGGTGGATGAAGTCGAAGTACATTGAAGGATATACGATGAGTTTAGTGATCTCAGATCTAAGAACCACAACCACCACCTTCACTATGAGAAATGACTATGACCACCAATTATGGTTTCCATGTGTCACTCTCAAGGTGGGTTTGTTTGATACACTATTCTCCAACAAGTATCTATGTGCTTGGTTTGATATCATGTATGATGACTGATGAGATTTTGTCACCAACCAACACACACTCTAGTCTTATGTGTTATTGATGTCTATTAGCTTTCCACAATAACATCCGACTAGGTACATAATAAGAATGTACATACTCTTGACATCTGTATGATCTCATTGTTCAGGTCATCAACTTGAAGACATACGTCATTGAGTTATGTCATTCATTATGTTTCCTCATTATCTCATAACTAAGCAAAACAAAATAAATCGGAAGATTGCCTTTATTGTTAATCAAATCCTTTATATGATATGACATCACAATCAACATATTATTGGCTCTCTAGGCATACATACCAATAGACTCCCACCAACACTTAGAGCCAATCACCCACGAATCTTATTCTTAGCGATCTAAACATGTCCATCATGTTTCTACTGTGCAAGTGCTAATCTAGTAGGTTAGCAACATTTTGCCTTTAGTCGGTATATTGCATGTTTCACATCTCTTTGTTGTATGACATCTCATATAAGATGGAATTGTCATGGTATGCTATCAGATATTTCTGCATAACTAGTATCTCCATTGTTGTCATAGTATTTCTACTATGTCATCAATGGTTGGAACATCTCATAAGTTTATCTATATGAACTTCTAGATCCATACAATACTAACTCTTGTGTTCATAACACCAAGACATACAACTTCTATTGTAGAATTAAAATAATGTTTTGTAGTTCAAAACCCTTTCCAACTCACAACTCTTCTTTTAATATTAAACACTACTTTGTTACGATCATAATTTTTCATTTTGGAAGCTTGCATTGGTGTAACCCTTTATACCCAAATATTCCTTACAACAATAGTGCATCAACTGACCCTTTAGTGCTTCTCAAGTATTAATGGATGTTCTTTATGGTATTCCAATGACCTTCATTGGAATCTGACTAATACCATCTTATCATGTCCAATACATACATGATTATGCGATAAATACATTATAGTGCATACACGATAGATCCAAATCTGAATGCATATGGCATCTCTTCCATTGTTCACATGAATTGGAGCAATGGGTTATTTAAAGACTAATCCCATGTATCATGGATAGATTCTCTCTCACAAAATCCTTCATGTTGAACCCTTCCAACATCTTGCCAATGTATGTGCTCATACTTAGGTTAAAAAACTTTCCATAACTATCTCTATATATCTCAATTCTTATCACATAAGATGTTTCTCCTAATCCTTCTTCAAGAAGGTGATTTCCATGCCAGGATTCAGTACTTGATATTGAGATGTTATTCATCATCAATATGTGGAATATTTATACGATCACACTAAATCTTTTGTAATCACATATTTCACCATTTATCTTGACTCAAGTCAAACTGATTGACTTTCTTGTCAAACCAAAGATTCACAATTTGAGATGCTTGTTTCCAACCCATAGATTGAACATTGTATCTTATAGACTTTATTTGCATTAATGGAGTTATAAAACCTTCAAGTTGTGTCACGTACACATCCTCTCAACTATTCCTTTAAGGAATGCAATTTTAATCTTCATATACCAATTCTCATAGTCTTAATAATTTGTAACAATAAGCATGTTAATTGGTGAAGGGACTTCATCATGTTCAACGCTTTGAATTGGTTTGAAAACCTTTCTCGACCAATCTGCCCTTTTATGTTATCCATGTCGGTCTTCTGTTGGAAATCCCAACGGTACCTTATGGGTTTTACCCCTCTAGGTGGTACCACCAAGGTCATACCTTGTTGGTATTCATGGATCCAGTCTGGATGTAATGGCCTCAAGCCATTTCTCAGACTATGGTCCCTCAATAGTTCTTAGTTGATTGTTGGCTGATCATCTTATAACCAACTCACAACTTATCTGAGTTATAGGATTCTCAATCTTTTAATCTCATACATGTTCTACCAGAACTATGAGTTTTGTGTTACAGATGGAAACTTTGAGATTCCACAACAATCTGTGTTTCTCTGTGTCCTCGTTATACCTTCTTGTTGGCCTATAACTTTTGAGTTCTACTTTACTCTCACTAATTCTTTTGGATATCAATTATCCTAGTAACAAACACTTCTGTTATGGATCATGATTATAAGGTAATATTCAACAAATTAACATGTATATGGTCTGTGGATAAACCTTTCAAGAAACTACTTTTTTTTGTATAAGGTCCAATCCTTAAGAACATATCAAGACTTTTACCATACCATATCTTATATGGTGTCTTACAAACCATTTTGGAAGGTACATTATTTTAGTGTAAAGAATGTGTCTATAAGGAAATAAGAAGATTAGATGATTTGATAATCACATCATGACTCATCCGGATGTGACTCCTTCTTTCTGATACATAATCATGTTTCAGGTGGAGTTGATTGTGATATATTATCACAGTTTCTCCATAAGGTCCTCAAACTATTGATGTAAACTATTTTAATATTTGATCGTATCAAAGTTTCTTAATAATTTTTATCAAAGTTATACTAAATCTATAATCTTCTTGAACACTTCAAGAGATTCACGTTTGTATTTCACCAAATACAAACCCCATATCTACTAAAATCATCACTAGATAGAATGAAGTACAAATAACCACCTATAGCACTAATTCTAAAAGATCTTCATACATCAATATGTATAAGCCCTAATAGAATGGTTTCTCTTCCACTAACCTAGTGGGAGGTGGATTTTCATGTTGCTCGTTAAGACTTGCATGTTTCTTATTGGTTCAATAACCAAAAGAGTCTAGATAAACATCATCATGGATTATAGAAATACATTTCTCATATATGTACTCTAGATGACAATACTATAGATTGTTTGAGTTATCAATTATAATCCATTAGGTATTTACTTTATAAACATTCATATCATTTCATATAAAGATTACAAGATATTTGGGGCATTGCCATACAAGATCACATCTTTGAAATGGAACCATTAACAACTCTTTATTCATTATCATCCTTGTCCATACAAGATGCATAAAGTAAAATGTTTCTATGATTGGCATAATGAAATAGTAGTTCATCTAACTCTATCACCTACCCTATAAGCTAAGATAAATTCTAAATCTAGACTAAAAGTTGCATCAACTCTTACTCTGCACATTCCATCCTTGCCTTTTTATAAAGGCTTACTTCTTATCAGATCCCACATATTCAAACATATGTCAGATCTACATTTGGTATCGCCTACCCAAGATGAAAAATATTTAGATTATATTATATTGTATATACTTGAAGTGGAGGTTTTTAGCCCCTCCTTTTTCTTTAGTTCCTTTGGGTAGAGAGAGCAGTTCCTATTCCAGTGCCCAGGCTGGTGACAGTGGTGACAATTTCCTCCCTTATTTACTCCTCCCTTTGCCCTGAGTGTTGAAGTTTGGGGTTCTGAATAGCTTTAGAATCCTTCTTAGCTTTGCCTTTGCCTTTAGACTTCCCCTTTAATTTTTTGGTCATCATCAGAGGCTTGGGCTTGTCTTTCTTCATATGTGCCTTAGTTGTTCTCAACATGCCAAGTAACTCTGTCAATGGCTTGTCAAAGTCATTCATGTTGTAGTTCATGACAAATTGAGTGTATGACTCTGGCAGAGACTGTAGAATCACATCAGCGACTAACTCTTGACCTAAGGGGAAACCCAGTCTAGAAAGGTTCTCCACACACCCAATGAGCTTGAGCACATGAGGACCTACTGGATCTCCTTTTGCCATGTTACAATTGAACAACGCCTTAGAGACTTCATATCTAACCTGTCTTGCCTGATCTTGGAACATGTTCTTAATATGTGTGCCCATCTCAATAACTCATAGTGCATTACGAAGAGGTTCTTCTGGATCTGGTGTCTCTAGTACATAAAGCTTGCACTCCTATGTGAGAACAATTCTCAACGTCTTGAATCAGTCATGGAAGTTATTTCCATTAAACTTGTCCTTCTTAAGGATTGATGGTAGAGAAAATAAGTTGTTGTATGTTGCCATTTGAGAGTACAGTAGAAATTTGCAATTTTTTCAAAAAAAAAACCATTTTGATTTGATTTGATTTGTAAGAAATTTGACAAAAAAGACCTTTAATTAACTATCACTCTCACTATTTTGTTTCAATTGATAACCCTCAATTATCAACTCAGAAGATTGCAGCACACAAAATTCAAATGAGCCAAGATCCAAAATAATTCAACTTTTACCTGGCCAATGCCAATGTCCATAATCAATCATTAAGGTAGGCAATGTTTGCCAGTTGCATCTTATGAAATTCTTAGATAGATGGTATGCACAACTCCTTGCCATAGTCATCTACATGCCTCTAGGTGCTTAATCTCATTAAGGACACCCAGTTAAGTCTGACCCAAAATCCAACATGATAGAAATGTACCCCACTTGGCAGGCCTACATATCTACCATCACACTTCTACAAGATAGATAGTGTACCATGCTTGGCATGCCTACACATAATTGATCAAGATTTTCGTTTGTGTTGCTAATGGAAAGCATCTTAGACTTAATATATTTGACTATATATATATATATATATATATATATATATATATATATATATATATATATATACACAAACACATACATACATACATACATATATGTATCCAATCACCACATACTATAGTATGTATCATATACATGCTATATCCCAAAAATGTAAACATGCAATATAAAACATTAGTGATGGTTATTGCCAAACTAATGTAAGTCCTTGGAGCCACAAGGAATTACTACCACCTAGGTCTACTTCACATGCATGAACCTATTGTTGGTGTGGATATGTGCTTGAACCAACCCAATTTGATCGTTTAAACCCTTGAACCAATCGGCTTGCCTCTCAGTCGGTCAGTTGGTCTGTCAAACTGGTGGTTTGGCCTCCTGTCCAACCGATGTCTGGACGCCTCCAAATGGTTGGTTAGGCCACCATCCGATCGGTTCATCTCTTGTGGTTGTCCTCCTCAGTCCTCCAAATGGCCGGCTTGTCCCGTGAAATGGTTGGCTCACATAATGTTGAATGTCTTCTTCGTCGTGGCAAGAAAAGAAACTATTCTACTACATAAACTTATTACATGCTAATGAGAAACCTCGAGTTACATTCAAGGGGAGTATAGGTGGGAAATACTTATACTTCTACATTGGAAAGAAGAAGGTAGATGCTCATTATGCAAATTAAGATATAAATAGGAATAAACAAACCATCCAACCACACACCCGTATTAAGGTTATTGGCCATGACCATGCTACGCATCCACCATCAAAACTAACTTTCAGGACGACACATGTGAATTGCATATACATACATTATATATATATATATAGGGGTCATATGTGGTATTCAATCACATATGAACATTAATCATTTTAAATATTTTCATCACATGCAATAAATAAAAGATGAAAAACAATATCTGATCATATCAATTAAATCCAAAACATAGTAAATTGACGTAGCTCTAATACCACTATTGGGAAACATGGCATCAGATAGGCAGCGGAAATTTAAAAAAATATGTCACATTCCCCATTAATAGACAATTGCTTCAACAACTATGTAATGTGAAGGTTGGTTTATGAGATCATACCCAGTCCTAGAGAAAGTCCAGTGACTATTCCCTCATTGCAGTATGCGGCTTTCTTCAAGTCGTAGTTGGACACATCTATAGTAGCTACTGGTTGATTACCACGGATAATAGTCTAACATCGTCTTCCTAGTGGGAAAATCTCTTCACCTCTACAATAGTCCACACTGACCATCAAGAACTCATGTTGTTGTATTATAACAACTAGGAAGGATTTGTCCCTCTCTGTTGGTGTACTAGCACCAACTTGCTCTCCTACAATTGTTCTCCCTTGCTATCCCTCCCTTTATCAGGTAGGACTTGCTCAGGTTCTCTCAGTTACCACAACTAGAGAAGACAAATAATTATCAAAGGAAATTGAGTCATGTTCTGAGAAGCCCCTAGTACCCCTCTATTTATAGGAGGGCCAAGGTCATGGTTCCCAATCTGAGTGGGAGTGGAAGGGACCAGAATTCTACGAAGTTTCACAACCTGTGAGCAGAGAAATAGTCGATTCATAGGTGAATCGATCGGTTGGAATGTGAGTCAATCGGTTCAACCCTTGAACCAGTCATTTCATCATGTTTCTCAATCACAATTGTATTAGAAATTAATATCCAATTTAATGTGTAACATTACATCAGCACAAATCCTTGAATCAATCAAATTGATCCACCAACCACTCGACTCACAACATGAGCCGACCTGTTCACTTTCCAGAATTACCAAAGTTGGTTCAATTGACCTGACACACTGGAACGGTTAGTTCAACACATGAACTGATCAGTTCACTATTCAGTCAGACAAATATTCAACCAATGTTGTTTAAATTGAATACCTAAGACTTTAGTAATCAAGTTTAAACCTTATTTACAAAAGAACTCCTATTCCAAGTGTATCCTATTTGTGTGACCCTATAGGTTCCAAGTTACGTCAAAAGTGTATGTCCATAAAAAATGTATGACATCACAAGCAAAGAGCGGCGTCTAGTAACACATCATTACAACCCAAGTAACTAGAAAGTTAGAGAACAACTTCAACCTACAATGTGTGGTTGGTGTTACAGTGATTGTATAGTTCCTTTGTCTCTGATATTTGGATTAAACTCGAGGTATGGAATCGTCATCCTTTCAATGTTCAATCCATATTCCTTGAACTAGAGAAGACCGTATGAGAAACATGTGACCTCAATATCATATATTGATTCACATGTGCACACACATGCTTTTCTTGGTCTCACTTATGAAGTGGCCAAGATATCAAACTCATATAGGAGGGACAAATCCCATCTACATCACTCACAATCATCCCCATGTGTCACAGTGCATCCGATCATCACCTTTACAAAAACCCTTATTCAAGGTCATGGTGGATGATGTCAAAGTACATTGAATAGCATGTGATGAGTGTAGTGATCTCAGGTCCAAGAACCACAATCACCGCCTTCATTATGAGAGCAGACTATGACCACCAATTATGGTTTCCATGTGTCACTCTCAAGGTGGGTCTATCTGATACACTATTCTCCAACAAGTATCTATGTGCTTGGTTTGATATCACATATCACGACTGATGAGATTCTATCATCAACCAACACACACTCTAGTCTTATGTGTTGTTGATGTCTATTAGCCTTCCATAATAACATCCGATTAGGGATATAACAAAAATGTACATACTCTTGACATCTGTATGATCTCATTGTTTAGGTCATCAACCTGAAGACATACGTCATTAAGTTATGTCATTATTTAGACATTCATTATGATTCCTCATTATCTCATAACTGAGTGAAACAGAATAAATTAGAAGATTGCCTTTATTATTAATGAAATCCTTTATAAGATATGCCATCACAATCATCATATGATTGGCTCTCTGGGCATACATACCAACAATTTTGATCCCTTCCACTCCTACATAGATTGGAAACCCTAAGCCTAACCCTCCTATAAATATAGGAGTATTTGGGCCTTCATAGAAACAAAACCCAATTGCTTCAGATTTTTTTTGTCTTCTGTGGTTGTGGTAACCGAGAGAACCCTATCAAGTCCTACGCGGTAAAGGGAGGGATAACAAGGGAGAACAATTGTGGGAGAGCAAGTTGGTGCTAGTACACCAACATAGAGGGACAACTCCTTCCCGTCTGTTCTTCTCGAACAATATGAGTTCTAGGTGGTTCATGTGCACTACTGGTGAGATAGGGAGCTTTTCATGCTAGGAGGATAATGTCAAGCTGCTGTCCATGGTGATCAACCAGGAGTTTTGTAGACATTGTTCAAGTGCAATTTGAAGAAAGGCGTGCAAGAGAATGAGGATACTGCTGCTAGACTTGCTCCAGGACCAGGTATATCCTCGAAAACATCCTTTCCATTGTATAGTTATTGACACGATTTGTTGTTACAAGGGAATATGGTTGTTAGATTTTTTTTTCCGCTGCCTATTCTAATGTCATGTTTTCCTACAGTGGTATTAGAGCCATGCCAATTTACGATATTTTGGGATAATCGATATGATCATTGGTTTTTATCATTTATTTATTGCACACAATGTGAATATTAATGTGCATGTCCGATTAAATACCACACAAAATCCTATATATATATATATATATATATATATATATATATATATATATATATATATATATATATATATATATATATATATATATGTATATATATAGAGAGAGAGTCAGGCTAGAATACACTCAAGTGTGTTTGTATATCAAGACTATTTTTTGCAAAATTTAAACCATTGATCTTTACTGTCATACTATAACTAGTCTACATATAAATTTTGAGCCCATTTGGATGAGTGTAAGTCACTCATCCAAGGGAAACAAAATCGACGCGTGAAACTAATTTGAAATGCATAATTTTTGCACTCTTTATAACATGACCTATAAATGTCTAAATGTGCTCAAATTTTGTGAATGAGCTATTCACAAGATGTTTAAGAAGATCAATGGATTATATTTTTAGAAAAAACATTACATCATGAAAAACTACTTGAGTGTATTTTGCTCCGACTCTCTCTCTCTCTCTCTCTCTCTCTCTATATATATATATATATATATATATATATATATATATCTGTGTGTGTGTGTGTGTGGAATTTACATGTGTCACCCTAAAAGCTGATTTTGATGGTGGATGTGTAGTGCAGTTATGGAAAATAACATAAATATATGTGCATGTTGATTGTGTGTTTAATTCATGTTGTACCTTAGTTTACGTACCGAGCCTCTATGTTATCTTCCAATTGTAAAAGTATTATTCTCTCCTACTTTTGCTCCCCCCAAATGTCACTCGAGGTTTCTCATTAATCATGTAACTTTAAGATAGTTTGATTTCTTGTTACAATGATGTGGACAAGCTGACTGGCTAGAGGACCACGACAGATGAACTGATCGACTGGAGGCCCAACTGATCGATTGGAGTATCCATAAGATGACAGAACAAAGACCAGAAAATTGGGGAGACGACCAACCGACTGGCCAGGAGGCGAGCTGATTGGTTCAAGGGTTGAACTAATCAACCCATATTGGAAAGCATAGATCTTCATCAACAACATGGTTCTGCATGATATGTAGAACCTAGGTTGTGGTAATTCCATATGGCTCCAAGGAATTACATTAGAATGGCCATAACCATCACTTTTGTTTTATTGCATGTATTTGTTTGTTGGATATAGCATGTATATGATACAAACTATGTGTATGTGGTTAAAGGATATGTATATGTATTTATAAATACAAACTCCCTCGATAACATATTAAGTCTAAGATGATTTCCATTAGCAACAGACATGAAAAAGATTGATCAATTATGTGTGGGCACGCCATGCGTGGGGCATTGTCCATCTCATGGAAGTGTGATGGTAGTAACGTGGGCCTACCAAGCAGGGTGCACTATTATCGTGTTGGCTTTAGGGTCAGGCTTAACTGGGTGTCCTTAATGAGATTAAGCACCTAGAAGTATGCAAGTGACTATGGCAAGGAGTTGTGCATGTCATCTATCCAAGAATGGCATAAAATGCAATTGGCAAATGTTCCCTACCTTAATGATTGATTATGGACACTGGCATTGGCCTGGTAATTATTGAATCATTTTGGATCTTGGCTCACTAGAAGGTTGTATGCCACAATCTTCCAAATTGATATGTAAGGTCTATCGATATGAATAAAATTGTGGGAGCAATAATTAATTAAAGGCCCATTTTATTCAAATCAAAATAAATCAAATTAAAAGTGTTTTGACAAAATGTAATTTTTCTCTTGCAGAATCAAATGACAAACAACTTGTTGTTGCATTTAGTCCTTAGGAAGGACAAACTTGACATGAAAAATTTCCATGATTGGTTTTGGACTTTGAGAAGGGTTCTCAATGATGAGCATAATCTCTATGTCCTAGATAAACCAGTGCCAGAATTACCTGCTCCTAATTGGCCTAGGGATAAGGTGGATGCTTACTGAAAGCATGCCAATGATTCCTAGGACATAAAGCACTTTATGCTAAACTGCATGAACTATGAGTTGCATGAGCAATGTGAAGAGATGGGGATACTTGAGATGGTATACATCTTAGGAACATGAACCATTATATCACAAAGCGAGAAAGGTACAATGTTTGAAAGGCGCTCTTTGAGTGTAAGATGACATAGGGATATCTAGTAGAGACCCTTGTACTCAATTTAATTGGACATGTGGAACAGCTGGAAGAACTGGGATTCTCTTTGAGATAAGAGTTGGCCACGAATATGATTTTGCAATCATTGCCTTAATCATATAGCCATTTTATCGAGTGTTGCCACTTAAATAACATGGCCAGACCAATGTCAAATTTTCTTGGCATGTTGATATATGCTGAAGCAAGAATGAAGAAGGACAAATCCATGTTGGTGATGACCGGAATAGAGTCCAAGGATGAAAGCTAGGCCATGAAGAGTTCTGTGTCTAAGCATAAATCCAAATCTTTAACACTCAAGATAAGGAGAAAGAAAAGTACAAGAGGAATATGTCCTTCGGACTTGAAGGCATCCAGGAAGAACAAGACGGGGATAGGGATATTCACTTCAGGCATATATGTTATTGAAATAAACTTATTTACTTCTACATCATGGGTACTAGATACCGGATGTGGATCTCACATATGTTTGAATATGCACGATCTAAAAAGATGTAGGCCTTTGAGAAAGGACGAGGTCAAACTGTGAGTTGCAAATGGAGAAAGAGTTGTTGCCACTACAGTTGGAACCCATACTTTATCTCTGCCCATAGGGCTTGTAGTAGAGTATATGAACTGCTATTATATATATGTCATAAATAGAAACATCATTTATGAATTTTGTATGGATAAGGATGCATATAAATTTCATATTAAGAATGGTCTGTGTTCTATTTCTAAAGATGGGATCTTTTATGGCAGTGCCCCAATGTCTTATGGTCTTTATTTGCTAGATCTAAAGACAAATATTTATAACATAAATACCAAAAGACTTAAACTCAGCAACTCAAATAAAACATATATTTGGCATTGTTGTCTAGGGCATATATATGAAAATCACATATCTGGACTCCATAAAGATGGTTATCTGGACTCTTTTGATTTTGAATCAATAGAGACATGTGAATCTTGTTTGTTGGGAAATATGACAAAGACCCTTTCACTGGTAACAATGAGCAGGTTACTGATCTATTAGGACTCATAATACTGATGTATGCGGCCCTTTTAGAATTGATGCTACAAATATGTATCAGTACTTAATTACCTTCACTGATGACTTCAATTGGTATGGTTATGTTTACATGATGAAACATCACTCAGAAACCCTTGAAAAGTTCAAGGATTTCATGAATGATGTACATAACCAACTTGGAAAAAATATTAAAGTATTTCATTTGGATCGAGGTGGGGAATACTTAAGCCAAGAGTTTGAGGACCTTCTGAGAGCTTGTGGTATTGTATCACAATAGACTCTGCCTGGAACACCTAAGTATAATGGTGTAACAGAAAGAAGGAATCACACATTGCTGGAAATGGTGCAATCAATTATGAGTTTAGCTGAACTTCCGACTACCTTCTAGAGTTTTGCTCCTGAAACCGCCATGTTTACACTAAACGGTGTACCATCTAAATCGGTTCAAAAGACACCATATGAGATATGGTATGGGAAGCATCCCAATGTGTCTTTTATGAAGATTTGGGGTGTGAAGCTTACATGAAAAAATAGTTTCATGAAAATCTTAGACCCAAATCTGATAAATGTTATTTTGTTGGATATCCTAAGGAAACCAAAGGATATTACTTTTATTCCCTATCTGAAAACAAAGTTTTTGTTGCCAGAGATGTTGCATTCCTAGAAAAGGAATTTATTTCCAAAGGAATCAGTGGGAGGAAAGTAGAACTCAAAGAAGTTCGAGACCAAAAAGAAAACATTGAACTAATAGATGTACAAGAAGAATAAGGATAATCACAAGTTATTGTAGAATCTCAAATTCCTCAAGTAACACAGGAACCTCATAGATCTAGTAGGATACATCTTGTACATGAAATATTTGATTATCTTGTGACTCAGGAAGGCGGTGAGTTGGTCATAGAAGACGAGACAACAACCTATCTAGAAGCTACTAAGGGACTAGAGTCTGAGAAATGGCTTGAGGCCATGAGATATGAGATGGAATCTATGTACACTAAGAAGGTATGGACCTTGGTGGATCCACCTGAAGGGGTAAAACCCATAGGATGCAAATGGGTCTTCAAGAAGAAGACCGGCATGGATGGTAAAGTACAAATCTATAAGGGTAGATTGGTTGTAAAGGGTTTCAGACACATTCAAGGTGTTGACTATAATGAACCCTTTTCTCCAGTTTCCATAGTTAAGTCCATCAAGATCATGCTTTCTATTGTAGCTTATCATGACTATAAGAGTTGTAGATGGATGTTAAAACCAAATTCCTTAACAAGAATCTACTTGGGGATGTGTACATGACACAACTTGAGGGTTTTATAAATCTAAACGATGCAAATAAAGTCTGTAAACTACAAAGGTCAATCTTTGGATTGAAGCAAGCATCTCAAAGATAGAATCTTAGATTTGATGAAATAATCAAAGAGTTTGGTTTTAGTCAAAATGAAGATGAACTCTACACGTACAAGAAGGTTAGTGGGAGCATGATAGTATTCTTCATATTGTATGTAGATGACATACTATTGATGGGGGCAATCTCGTGTCCAGTGACCGCGGGACTTGCATCAAAAGCAAGTGTGATAGTGATCACAATACACACATGTGATAACTATATTAGTTGTACATCTTTTGTGCACAAGTGTGATAGTGGTCAAAGAAAATTTTTGTGATGTTAATGTTTATGATGAATGAAAAATAAAGGTTCCTTGTGCAATTTATTATCATGCATGTGAATAGGGTTTTTTACTATATGTTTCTTATGTATCTTTTTGATGATGATGCTAATCATGATAAAATCAATGTTTTATATTGAGCAATCTTGCACTTGGTGGCACCTCCTTTCTATGTGTTGTAACAATTTTACATAATTTTTTTGTAATAATTTAAAAATTTTACATAAAAATAATTGTGAATTTTGCTTTTTATTGAGTCATTTAAGCCACAAACTTTAGGTCAAATCAATAAAGGTTCCACTAGGTCGACATCTAATATTGCCAACTTGAATGCATATGTACATAACTATCCTTGTCAACTGCAAAAACCATGCAGTTTACTTGGTTGTTAGCCAAACAGCTCCCCAAAGAACTTGATTTATGGAGCTCCGTAGAATCAAATCTGGGAAAAAAAACCCACATGGAAGGCTCATGTTATAATAGCAAAAACCAATTATTTATTTATTTAAGAAATAATTTTAGTTCTGACACATTTGGTTTGTTGGATTTTGCTCCATTCAAGTGTATTTGATAATCCAACAATATAAAAATTATGTTTGATATATGGAACTGAAAAATAGATATAATACTAGATTTTGAGACAAGAAGTAGTTGAAAAGAATGGATGGGCTCTATATTCACAACATTGTGTAATGATATGTGTTACAAAAGAGATCCCTCTCCTTTATATAGGAAAATATGGACATGACTCTAGAGACTTGCATGACTGATTGGACTTGACTAGACTAGACTATATGTGCCTATAGTTTGACCTATATATCATACAACTTATATTTCTAAAAGATCTTATTTGTTTAAAAATATTGGACGTCGAGATCCAACATGGCCATTTGTGCTATTGCACTCTTGTAAATAAAAAAAGTGGCCAACTACCAAGGGCGGAGTTAGGATTTGAATGTTGGGGGGAGAGGCAAAATATGTCTTATAGAGTTGATTTCTATATTCAATTGTTAAACTTAATTGAGAAAAAATTAATGTGTATACAACACAATCAAACTAGGGACTAGTCGCTCAATTAACTAAGCGCATGTCAGTACGCTTATGTTACAATACATGTTAAGGTATAAGAATGTACACACACACATATTATATATATAGGCTAAAAGAATTGTGTACCTGAGTACTTGTATCTTATGTGTATTAATCTTCATTTATGATAATTGTACAATTCTTATGAATAATCTAACCTTATGGATGTGTTTCATACCCCTTAGATAACACATGTATACAATATCACATCAATATTGCATTCATAGATCATCTGGTTAAAGAAAATGTATTTTTTCTGATCAACGGTAACTTGCTGAAATTACAGGAACCGTCGAATGATATATTGTTATATATCATGATATACATGTGAAATGGTTGTGATATTTTAAACCCATTTAATCTAAATAATTTTGACTCCATCCAATATAGTTGGATTGGATTAGTGAATTCTCTATATGCCATTTTAATGGTCGGTACACATAAGTTACATGTACCGGCCGGTACACACTTCCTAACCCCATATATATATATATATATATATATATATATATATATATATATATATATAGAGAGAGAGAGAGAGAGAGAGAGAGATTCAGGCTAGAATACACTCGAGTGTACATATCGCATGAATACACTCAAGTGTGTTTGCATATCAAGACTATTTTTTGCAAAATGTAAACCATTGATCTTCACCGTCATACTATAACTAGGCTACATACAAATTTTGAGCCCATTTAGATGAGTGTAAGTCTCTGATACAAGGGTACCAAAATTGACGCGTGAAACTAATTTGAAATGCATAATTTTTGGGGTCTTTATAACATGACCTATAAATGTCCAAATGTGCTCAAATTTTACGTATGAGCTATTCACAACATGTTTAAGATGATCAATGGATTAGATTTTTGAAAAAAATATTGCATCATGCAAAACTACTTGAGAGTATTCTGCTCTGAATACACTCAAGTGTATTCTAGCCTGACCCTCTCTCTCTCACTGTGTGTATATATATATATATATATATATATAGAGAGAGAGAGAGAGAGAGATTTAAAAAAAAATATTGCATCATGAAAAATTACTTGAGTGTATTCTGCTCGGAATACACTTGAGTATATTCTAGCCTCTCTCTCTCTCTCTCTCTCTCTCTCTCTATATATATATATATATATATATATATATATATATATATATATATATATATATATATATATATATATATATATATATATATATATATATATATATATATATGACTATACACGTTTTGAGAAGGAAAATTAACATTGTGGTTGACCAAATTCGAACTTGTGTGAGCCAATATAGGAAAGCAGCCACCCACCACTATGCAGAACCCACTTGTGATTGTGTATGCGTTGACATTATATATTTTTTATTAAAACTTATAAGTGTATATATTTAAATACATATATATATATATATATTTTTCTATTTTTCATCGGGAGGCCATGACCCTTGCCTCCTACCTCCGCCCTTGCAACTACCCAAAGTTTCTAATATAAGGGCTAGTTCGGCTGGGCTCTGTTGCAAGTATCACATTTACATATGCATGTGTTTTTCAACTTCTAACGTTTGGTGTTGTGTACTTCCAACGAATAGTAGAAACTTGAAATGCATGACGTGTTCAACGATGTAGAAAAACTAGGAACTAGAATTGTACCCAATATGGGCACAATTCATTTTCTTTGCTATTAACTGTCACTATCTAAATCGGTTTTGTGTGTGGCAATTCTACTTTTGTATCCAGCAAAAATGATATCATGTTTTATTTGTGAATGCAGAGCATAGTCGTTGTGTACCCTTTGTGCAATGTTCTAATAGGTCCTACAACCAAGCAAATAATTGCAAATCAAGTACATAAATTAACTTTCATCCCAACCAAACAAAAACAATGCAGTTTCTATTCATCCATTTTACTTTCACGTATTGAAATTCCCAATACAAGGAAACAAATTGGCCCTATTGGTTTGTCTGGTTGAAAGTAGATTCAAACCACAATGCGGGTTTCAATACATGAATCATAAAACTACATGTGGAAATTAAAATGGATTTAGGACTCATTTGGTTTGACAAAAAACTAAAAACTGTTTTCTAACTACTTGTGTTTTCCAACTAATCACATTTGGTTGGGAGTAACTCAAACCCATGATGAGAAAATAATCTGCACCATCACGTCTCCGTCTGTAGAAAATTTGTGAAAATTAATTGTGCCCCATCTAGGCATAGTTTGTTTTCTCTGGCTCTCGTTTACCGGCTACCTGTTATTATCCCGCTACACTTGACTCTCCGTCCGCCTTCCCATGGGACATAATATATACATCACCGGATGTTACCTGTTATAAGGACTAGATTGGAAGAAATTAAGGTATAGTACCAAATGTAAAACAAACAAATACACGACTTGATTTTACTTTGAACTAGACGTTGTGACAAGGTTTGCAACTTGAGGCATTAGAACTCTTGTTTTACAACTCACAATAAGAATTAGTTTTACGTAGAACAAAGACGAGCCCTTATTTGGTTCAATGTAGATTGAACTAGCTCGCTTCATTTGGTTAGTGTTGTTTCTCAGCGTTACGACAATTATCTATGGTAAAGTGTAAACAAATTTACAAATAATACCATCATCCCTGTACAGAGAACCTTGTACGTCACGTACCAGCAAGGAAAGGAGTGGTAGGCAGCCTGAGGGAGAGACCACTGAAATGGAACTGCGCCCTATTCAGGCGTAATTGGTTTTCTCACATTTGTGCATATCTGAAAATGAGTTTGTAGTTCCATTTCATCACTTTCAACCAAATGTATCGAAATAGAAAACACAACGACTTCCAACCTTATGCGTCTAATTTCAGTCCAACCAAACTAGTCCTAAGGTCCCGTTTGGTTGGGCTGTAAAGGAAGTCAAGTAGTTGCAACACACTATGTTTCATTGTCACATAATTTAGTTGGACGTACTTCAACCCGTGGTTTGTAAATAAATCACACAGTGACTTTTATTTATACAGAGAATTTGTAGTTTTGACGGCTAAAACAAACGCGGTTTTAGCTCCCAGTCTCCACCGATGTCTCCTAGTCATCTTCCATTCTGAAAATGGCCACGTATGCATTATCCGTCCACAGCCAAAATATGATTGCCCACCGTTTCCATTCTTGAAACCGCCGCGTTTACACTAAACGGTATACCATCTAAATCGGTTCAAAAGGCACCATATGAGATATGGTATGGGAAGCATCCCAATGTGTCTTTTATGAAGATTTGGGGTGTGAAGCTTGCGTGAGAAAACAGTTTCATGAAAAGTTTAGACCTAAATCTGATAAATGTTATTTTGTTAGATATCCTAAGGAAACCAAAGGATATTACTTTTATTCCCTAACCGAAAACAAAGTTTTTGTTTCCAGAGATGTTGCATTCCTAGAAAAGGAATTTATTTCCAAAGGAATCAGTGAGAGGAAAGTAAAACTCAAAGAAGTTCAAGACCAACAAGAAAACATTGAACTAATAGATGTACAAGAAGAATAAGGAGAATCATAAGTCATTGTGGAATCTCAAATTCCTCAAGTAACAAAGGAACCTTATAGATCTAGTAGGACACATCTTGTACTTGAAATATTTGGTTATCTTGTGACTCAGGAAGATGGTGAGTTGGTCATAGAAGACGAGACAACAACCTATCTAGAAGCTACTAAGGGACTAGAGTATGAGAAATGACTTGAGGCCATGAGATATGAGATGGAATCTATGCACACTAAGAAGGTATGGACCTTGGTGGATCCACCTGAAGGAGTAAAACCCATAGGGTGCAAATGGGTCTTCAAGAAGAAGACCGACATGGATGGTAAAGTACAAACCTATAAGGGTAGATTGGTTGCAAAGGGTTTCAGATATGTTCAAGGTGTAGACTATAATGAACCCTTTTCTCTAGTTACCATAGTTAAGTCCATCAAGATCATGCTTGTTATTGTAGCTTATCATGACTATGAGAGTTGCAGATGGATGTTAAAACCATATTCCTTAACAAGAATCTTCTTGGGGATGTGTACATGACACAACTTGAGGGTTTTATAAATCTAAAGGATGCAAATAAAGTCTATAAACTACAAAGGTCAATCTTTGGATTGAAGCAAGCATCTCAAAGATAGAATCTTTGATTTGATGAAACAATCAAAGAGTTTTGTTTTAGTCAAAATGAAGATGAACTCTACGCGTATAAGAAGGTTAGTGGGAGCATGATAGTATTCTTCATATGGTATGTAAATGACATACTATTGATGGGGGCAATCTCGTGTCAAGTGACCGCGGGACTTGCATCAAAAGCAAGTGTGATAGTGGTCACAATACACACATGTGATAACTATATTAGTTGTACATATTTTGTGCACAGGTGTGATAGTGGTCACAGAAAATTTTTGAGATGTTAATGTTTATGATGAATGAAAAATAAATGTTCCTTGTGCAATTTATTATCATGCATGTGAATAGGATTTTTTTTACTATATGCTTCTTATGTATCTTTTTTATGATGATGCTAATCATGATAAAATCAATGTTTTATATTGAGTAATCTTGCACTTGGTGGCACCTCCTTTCTATGTGTTTTAACAATTTTACATAATTTTTTTTGTAATAATTTAAAATTTTACATAAAATTAATTGTGAATTTTGCTTTTTATCGAGTCATTTAAGCCACAAACTTTAGGTCAAATCAAGAAATCGTTCCACCAGGTCGACATCTAATATTGCCAGCTTGAATGCATATGTACATAACTATCCTCGTCAACTGCAAAAAACATGCAGTTTACTTGGTTGTTAGACAAACAGCTCCCCAAAGAACTTGATTTATGGAGCTCCGCAGAATCAAATATGGGAAAAAAATCACATGGAAGGCTCAAGTTACAATAGCAAAAACAAATTATTTGTTTATTTAAGAAATAATTTTAGTTCTGACACATTTGGTTTGTTGGATTTAGCTCCATTCAATTGTATTTGATAATCCAACAATATAACAATTATGTTTGATATAAGGAACTGAAAAATAGATATAATACTAGATTTTGAGATAAGAAGTAGTTGAAAAGAATGGATGGGCTCTATATTCACAACATTGTGTAATGATATGTCTTACAAAAGAGACCCCTCTTCTTTATATAGGAAAATATGGACATGACTCTAGATACTTGCATGCCTGATTGCACTTGACTAGACTAGACTATATGTGCCTACAGTTTGACCAATATATCATACAACTTATATTTCTAAAAGATCCTATTTGTTTAAAATTATTGGATGTCAAGATCCAACATGGCCATCCGTGCTATTGCACTCTTTAAATAAAAAAAAGCAGCCAACTACTAAGGGCGGAGTCAGGATTTGAATGTTGGGGGGACGGGAGAAATATGGCTTATAGAGTAGATTTCTATATCCAACTGTTAAACTTAATTGAGAAAAAAAATTAATGTGTATACAACACAACTCAAACTAGGGACCAGTCGCTCAAGGAACTAAGCACATGTCAGTACGCTACTGTTACAATACATGTTAAGGTGTAAGAATGTACACACACACACAGATATATATATATATATATATATATATATATAGAGAGAGAGAGAGAGAGAGAGAGTCACGCTAGAATACACTCGAGTATACAGATCACACGAATACACTCAAGTGTATTTGCATATCAAGACTATTTTTTGCAAAATGTAAACCATTGAACTTTACCGTCACACTATAACTAAGCTACATACAAATTTTGAGCCCATTTGGATGAGTGTAAGTCAATCATCTAAGGGCAATAAAATTGACGCGCGAAACTAATTTGAAATGCATAATTTTTGCGGTCTTTATAGCATGACCTATAAATGTCCAAATGTGCTCAAATTTTACGTATGAGATAATCATAACATGTTTAAGAAAATCAATGGATTAGATTTTTGAAAAAAATATTACATCATAAAAAACTACTTGAGTGTATTCTGCTCTGAATAGACTTGAGTGTATTCTAGCCTGACTCTCATTCTCTCTCTCTCTCTCTCTCTCTCTCTCTGTATATATATATATATATATATATATATATATATATATATATATATATATATATATGACTATACACATTTTGAGAAGGAAAATAATTCTAGTCTACCAGATTTGAACTCACGTGAGCCAATACAGGAAAGTAGCCACACTCCACTGTGCAGAACCCACTTGTGATTGTGTAGGCGTTGACACTATATATTTTATTAAAACTTGTAAGTGTATATATTTAAATACATATAGATATTTTTTTTTCTTAGGGACTCCATGAGCCTTACTTGCCTCCTAGCTCCGCCCTTGCAACTATCCAAAGCTTCTAATATAAGGGCTAGTTCGGCTGGGCTCTGTTGCAAGTGTCACAGTTACATCTGCATGTGTTTTTCAACTTCAAACGTTTGGTGTTTTGCACTTCCAATGAACAGTAGAAACTTGAACTGCGTGATGTGTTCAACGATGTAGAAAAACTAGGAACTAGAATTGTACCCAATATGGGCACAATTCATTTTCTTTGCTATCAATTGTCACTATCTAAACCGGTTTTGTGTGTGGCAATTCTACTTTTGTATCCAGCAAAGACAATATCATGTTTTGTTTGTGAATGCAGAGCATAGTTGTTGTGTACCCTTTGTGTAATGTTCTAATAGGTCCTACAACCAAGCAAATAATTGCAAATCCAGTACATAAATTAACTTTCATCCCAACCAAACAAAAACAATGCAGTTTCTAATCATCCATTTTACTTTCACGTATTGAAATTCCCAATACAAGGAAACAAATTGGCCCTAAGGGGTTGTCTGGTTGAAAGTAGATTCAACCCACAATGCGGGTTTCAATACATGAATCAGAAAATGATGTGTGGAAATTAAACTGGATTTAGGGCTCGTTTGGTTTGACATAAAACTAAAATACGTTTTATAACTACCTTTGTTTTCCAACTAATCACTTTTGGTTGGGAGTAACTCAAACCCGTGATGAGAAAATAATCCGTACCATCACGTCTCCGTCTGTAGAAAATTCGTGAAAATTAATTGTGCCCCATCTGGGCACAGTTCATTTTCTATGGCTCTCAGTTACCAGCTACCTGCTATTATCCTGCTTCACTTGACTCTCTGTCTTCCATCCCATGGGACATAATATATACATGACCGGTTGTTACCTATTATAAGGACTGGATTGAAAGAAATTAAGGTACAATACCAAATGTAAAACAAACAAAATACATGACTTGATTTTACTTTGAACTAGACGTTGCGGCAAGGTTTGCAACTAGTGGTATTAGAACTCTTGTTTTACAACTCACAATTTTACGTGGAACTAAGATGAGCCCTTATTTGGTTTAATGTAGATTGAACTAGCTCACTTCATTTGTTTTCGTTTGGTTAGCGTTGTTTCTCAGCGTTACGACAATTATCTATGTTAAAGTGTAAATAAATTTACAAATAATGCCATCATCCATGTACAGAGTATCTTGTCCGTCACGTACCAACAAGGAAAGGAGTGGTAAGCAGCCCGAGGGAGAGACCACTGAAATGGAATTGTGCCCTATTTGGGCATAATTGGTTTTCTCACATTTGTGCATATCTAAAAATGAGTTTGCAGTTCCATTTCATCACTTCCAACCAAATGTATCGAAATGGAAAACACAACAATTTCCAACCTTATGCGTCTCATTTTCAGTCCAACCAAACTAGTCATAAGGTCCCGTTTGGTTGGACTGTAAAGGAAGTCAGGTAGTTGCAACACACTATGTTTCATTTTCACATAATTTAGTTGGGCGTACTTCAACCCATGGTTTGTAAATGAATCACACAATGACTTTTATTTATATAGAAAATTGGTAGTTTCGACAGCTGAAACAAGTGTGATTTTAGTTCCCAATCTCCACCGGTGTCTCCCAGTCATCTTCCATTCTGAAAACTGCCATGTATGCATTATCCGTCCATAGCCAAAATATGATTGCCCACTGCTTCCATTCTTGAAACTGTTGTGTTTACACTAAACAGTGTACCATCTAAATCGGTTCAAAAGACACCATATGAGATATGGTATGGGAAGCATCCCAATGTATCTTTTATGAAGATTTGGGGTGTGAAGCTTACGTGAGAAAACAATTTCATGAAAACCTCAGACCCAAATCTGATAAATGTTATTTTGTTGGATATCCTAAGGAAACCAAAGGATATTACCTTTATTCCCTGTCTGACAATAAAGTTTTTGTTGCTAGAGATGTTGCATTCCTAGAAAAGGAATTTATTTCCAAAGGAATTAGTGGGAGGAAAGTAGAACTCAAAGAAGTTCGAGACCAACAAGAAAACATTGAACCAATAGATGTATAAGAAGAATAAGGAGAATCACAAGTCATTGTGGAATCTCAAATTCCTCAAGTAACACAAGAACCTCATAGATCTAATAGGACACGTCTTGTACTTGAAATATTTGGTTAACTTGTGACTCATGAAGGCGGTGAGTTGGTCATAGAAGATGAGACAACAACCTATATAGAAGCTATTAAGGGACTAGAGTCTGAGAAATGACTTGAGGCCATGAGATATGAGATGGAATCTATGTACACTAAGAAGGTATTAACCTTGGTGGATCCACCTGAAGGGGTAAAACCCATAGGATGCAAATAGGTTTTCAAGAAGAAGACCGACATGGATGGTAAAGTACAAACCTATAAGGGTAGATTGGTTGCAAAGGGTTTCAGACGCGTTCAAGGTGTTGACTATAATGAACCCTTTTCTCTAGTTGCCATAGTTAAGTCCATCAAGATCATGCTTGCTATTGTATCTTATTATGACTATGAGAGTTACAGATGGATGTTAAAACCATATTCCTTAACAAGAATCTTCTTGGGGATGTGTACATGACAAAACTTGAGGGTTTTATAAATCTAAAGGATGCAAATAAAGTTTGTAAACTACAAAGGTCAATCTTCAGATTGAAGCAAGCATCTCAAAGATAGAATCTTTGATTTGATGAAACAATCAAAGAGTTTGGTTTTAGTCAAAATGAAGATGAACTCTACGCGTACAAGAAGGTTAGTGGGAGAATGATAGTATTCTTCATATTGTATGTAGATGACATACTATTGATGGGGGCAATCTCATGTCAAGTGACCGCGGGACTTGCATCAAAAGCAAGTGTGATAGTGGTCACAATACACACATGTGATAACTATATTAGTTGTACATCTTTTGTGTACAAGTGTGATAGTGGTCACAGAATATTTTTGTGATGTTAAAGTTTATGATGAATGAAAAATAACGGTTCATTGTGCAATTTATTATCATGCATGTGAATAGGATTTGTTTACTATATGTTTCTTATGTATCTTTTTGATGACATTGCTAATCATGATAAAATCTATGTTTTATATTGAGTAATATTGCACTTGGTGGACCTCCTTTCTATGTGTTATAACAATTTTACATAAATTTTTTTGTAATAATTTAAATTTTTTACATAAAAATAATTGTGAATTATGTTTTTTATCGAGTCATTTAAGCCACAAACTTTAGGTCAAATCAAGAAATCGTTCCACCAGGCCGACATCTAATATTGCCAGCTTGAATGCAAATGTACATAATTATCCTCGTCAACTGCAAAAAAACATGCAGTTTACTTGGTTGTTAGCCAAACAGCTCCCCAAAGAACTTAATTTATGGAGCTCCACATAATCAAATCTGGGAAAAAAAGCCCACATGGAAGGCTCAAGTTACAATAGCAGAAACCAATTACTAGTTTATTTAAGAAATAATTTTAGTTCTGACACATTTGGTCTGTTGGATTTAGCTCCATTCAATTGTATTTGATAATCCAACAATATAAAAATTATGTTTGATATAAGGAACTGAAAAACATATATAATACTAGATTTTGAGACAAGAAGTAGTTGAAAAGAATGGATGGGCTCTATATTCACAACATTGTGTAAGGATATGTGTTACAAAAGAGATCCGTCTCCTTTATATAGGAAAATATGGACATGACTCTAGAGACTTGCATGCTTGATTGGACTTGACTAGACTAGACTATATGTGCCTATAGTTTGACCTATATATCATACAACTTATATTTCTAAAAGAGCCTATTTGTTTAAAATTATTGGACGTCGAGATCCAACACGGCCATCCGTTCTATTGCACTCTTGTAAATAAAAAAAGTGGCCAACTACCATAGGTGGAGTCAGGATTTGAATGTTGGGGGGAGGGGCAAAATATGTCTTATAGAGTAGATTTCTATATCTAATTGTTAAACTTAATTGAGAAAAAAATCAATGTGTATACAACACAACTCAAACTAGGGACCAGTCGCTCAAGGAACTAAGCGCATGTCAGTACGCTACTGTTACAATACATGTTAAGGTATAAGAATGTACACACACACACAAACAGATATATATATATATATAGAGAGAGAGAGAGAGAGTCAGGCTAGAATACACTCGAGTGTATAGATCGCACGAATACACTCAAGTGTGTTTGCATATCAAGACTATTTTTTACAAAATGTAAACCATTTATCTTCACCGTCATACTATAACTAGGTTACATACAAATTTTGAGCCCATTTGGATGAGTATAAGTCACTCATCCAAGGGCAAAAAAATCGACGTGCGAAACTAATTTAAAATGTATAATTTTTGCGGTCTTTATAACATGACCTATAAATGTCCAAATATGCTCAAATTTTACATATGAGCTATTCACGACATGTTTAAGAAGATTTTTGAAAAAAATATTGCATCATGAAAAACTATTTGAGTGTATTCTGCTCTGAATACACTCGAGTGTATTCTAGCCTAACTCTCTCTCTCTCTCTTTATATATATATATATATATATATATATATATATACATATATATACACACACAGATATATATATATATATATATATATATATATATATATATATATATATATGTGTGTGTGTGTGTGTGTGTGTGTGTGTGTGACTATACACGTTTTGAGAAGGAAAATTAAAATTGTGGTCTACCAGATTCGAACTCACGTGAGCCAATACAGGAAAGCAGCCATACTCCACTGTGCAGAACCCACTTGTGATTGTGTATGCATTGACACTATATATTTTATTAAAACTTGTAAGTGTATATATTTAAATACATATATATAGGTTTTTTTCTATTTTTCTTGGGGACTCCATGAGCCTTACTTGCCTCCTAGCTTCGCCCTTGCAACTACCCAAAGTTTTTAATATAAGGGCTAGTTCGGCTGGGCTCTGTTGCAAGTGTCACAGTTACATCTGCATGTGTTTTTCAACTTCAAACATTTGGTGTTTTGTACTTCCAATGAACAGTAGAAACTTGAAATGCATGATGTGTTCAACGATGTAGAAAAACTAGGAACTAGAATTGTACCCAATATGGGCACAATTCATTTTCTTTGCTATCAATTGTCACTATCTAAACCGGTTTTGTGTGTGGCAATTCTACTTTTGTATCCAGCAAAGACGATATCATGTTTTGTTTGTGAATGCAGAGCATTGTTGTTGTGTACCCTTTGTGTAATGTTCTAATAGGTCCTACAACCAAGCAAATAATTGCAAATCAAGTACATAAATTAACTTTCATCCCCACCAAACAAAAACAATGTAGTTTCTATTCATCCGTTTTACTTTCACGTATTGAAATTCCCAATACAAGGAAACAAATTGGCCCTAAGGGGTTGTCTGGTTGAAAGTAGATTCAACCCACAATGTGGGTTTCAATACATGAATCAGAAAATGACGTGTGGAAATTAAACTGGATTTAGGGCTCGTTTGGTTTGACAGAAAATTAAAATATGTTTTCTAACTACCTGTGTTTTCCAACTAATCACATTTGTTTGGGAGTAGCTCAAACCCGTGATGAGAAAATAATCTGCACCATCACGTCTCTGTATGTATAAAATTTGTGAAAATTAATTGTGCCCCATCTGGGCGTAGTTCGTTTTCTCTGGCTCTTAGTTACTGGCTACCTGCTATTATCCCGCTTCACTTGACTCTCCGTATTCCATCCCATGGGACATAATATATACATCACCGGATGTTACCTGTTATAAGGACCGGATTGGAAGAAATTAAGGTACATAACCAAATGTAAAACAAACAAAATACATGACTTGATTTTACTTTGAACTAGTGATCGGCCTTTTTCTCACGTCCAGAAATAAACGCGGGACAAAGGAAGGAATCAAGTTTTAAATTTATAACCTGAAACCTTCTAGGCCCCCGCAACTTTATTACGGGGTCGAAGTAGATATATGGGGTCAAATACAGGGATGTGGTGACGTTTAGGATGCCACATATCTCGCTCTTTTATCAGATAAGCCAAGACGATAGTCGATAAAAGTAATTGCTAGAACTAGTCTAGCGGGTTGTCACGATATAAAACAAAACAAAACAAAATAGAGCTCGCGATTCTACTAATTAGAGAAAGAGAGTTCCTGGCTATGTAACCACAAACGGGGCAGTCTATGCACTCATTCTTGGGTGTAGACAACCTTTGAACACCCAAGAAAGCATCTAGTATGCACGGTGACATCTATCATGTGGGGTCATCCCACTCGCTCTCGTGATGCGTGACTAAAACCATCAATAATATGTCAATGACCCTCTCTCAAGGAATGACATATCAACTCCTCAGAATACACTAAGTTCCCTCTCGGGTCTTAAAATATTCTGGGGTGTTAGGAATAGAATACCTTGGATCATCCTCCTCTCAGGTTCAGATCCAAACTATCGTCTCTTAGCTATTCCTACAACGGATCTCTCGATACAGGTAGAAACAGCAGTTCAAGCGAGTAAGAGATCAACCAAACTAGCAATCATAACTTAGAAAGAGAAAATAGAACATGTAACATACTGGATCTGATATGAATCTACTTACTTAAGGAAAAATTACATATACATGCCCAGATCGGGCTACATAGACAAGAAGGAGCTAACTAGCCATAGACAAGCATAGCTGGTACCGAACAAAGATGGATGAACATCATTTGTACAAGAAACAAAGGAATGCAATAGAATGAAAGAGAAGAGGGAAGAGATATAGCCCATAGAGGAGAGGTGGCTCTCGCTCCTCGGCCTCTGTGCAGGCTGGATCTCGGCCCTTGGGTCTTCTCTTCATTCCTCTGGACTCTTCGACTCTCTCTCTAGACCATATCGAGAAACCGTATCGGGCAGACCGTATCGGGCAGCCATATAGGACAGCCGTATCGGGTAGCTGTATGGGGTAGACCGTATCAGGCAGACTGTATCGAGCATACCTTATTGGGAAACCGTATCGGGTAGACTGTATCGGGAAGCTGTATTGGGCAGTAGACTTTTGGGGAATTCGACACACTAGCTCCTTGGTCTAGGTACTAGCTCTTACAGGGTCCTCCCTCCGACTCCTCTCCCTTTGTAGGCTGGTAGCTACTATTTATAGGCAGTGAGTTGATGGGAGTTGTAGATTTTATTGGTCTACGTGTCCTTCATCCATGGCTTCGATCTTGAGGCATCAAGTGGGCCAATATGACTGTCACCCGACGACCGTGTCAAGCAGGGGGAGTGTCAAGCAGCTGTATCGGGCAGGCCGTATCGACTACACCAAATCAGATAGCCATATCGGGTAGCCGTATCAGGCAGACCATATCGGCCAGCTGCTGGAATTCTTGTCTTTTCAAGTTCGGTACTTGAGAGTCCCAAAATTTGCTAGTTGCGGTGCTTGCAAGTCTAAAATTGGCTAATTAACTACATTATTGGCTATTCTAACTACATTATCTAAATGAGAGACATAAAGCATAAAACATGAGCAAAAGAGTGCATATTAGGACTAAAGTGGCACAAAACTATAGATAAAATGCATAGAAAACATGCACTAATTTGGGTGTTATCAACTACCCCAAGCTTAAAACTTGCTTGTCCTCAAGCAAGGCTGTGCTCAAAGAACTAAAATATAACATCCAAATTAAGCTTGGCAACAAATGCTAAGGTTAAGAAAAATAGTTTAAAACATCAATTCTCCTGATCCATGTCATTTCATAACAAACCCCCACCTGTCAGGCACAATCCTGCCAAAGCAAGATCAAAGAGTTTCCAGGCAAGATTAAGTAAATTCACTACAACCTGTCGATACTCATGAGGGTTGAACCATAATTATTTAAACATGAAAGAGTTGTCACACAGGTGATCAAGCGGGTGATGAGCAATGAGCCATTACCATGAATCCATGCAAACCAATCAGGAATACCACGCCTCTCACTTATTCATGTCCTAAGAAACAAAGCAAAAAGACTCTAATGACTTCTGAGAATCTCGATTTGTGTTAGGTTGGTCCATGTAGCGAGCAACAGTCCCTGTAGTCTGAGCCAATTGGCCCAAAGCAGTGAGATGAACTCCTCGTACTATGCTCGAACCAACCCTGCTACTGATACGGTCTCATAGGTCACCTAGGGGGTTCCTAGTTACTCTCTAATGAGCTTTTAGAGTGGTACTACCAAGCATGACATATCTACATTCATGAGCGCAGTCATACACCGGCTGGGCACCATCCTCAACTCTCCTAAAAAAAAATAACACTCATTTATTGTTCACACTCAGGATTTTATCAGCTGCATTCTATTTGTAGGCTTGGGTGAGAACTATATAGATATTTTAGGATTTTGTGGGCGACCAAGCCTCTTTTGCACATTTTTATATTTTTCATCTTTTTGACTCAATCTAATGTGAGAAGGCACGTAGTCCATCAAGGAAAAACATTTTATCTTGATTATAGCTCAAAACTCATCATGATCCGCTTGACACCTGTGTGAAAAGTTGCAATTATGATTCAAGAATCCTTAGAATAGAGGCAAGCTTGTGAAATTCGTAGCTAGGAGACTTTAATCGTGATTTTGCTCATTCCATCGGTCCTTTACCATGGATTTGCCATTCACCACATAGATCAAAGGAATATAGATTTAAGCTATGAAAAATGGACATAACCTTAGATTTATTTCCAAACTCAAGGAAAGAGTTAAAGAGCAAGTCAAGCAATTTTTAAGATGAAAAGTGTGCATCTAGGCATACAGTCAAGCATTTATCTATTAGATTCACACCATATAGCCATAATTGCAAATCCAAAAGCTAAATTTTTTGAAAATTTAAGACAAAATGTAGGAAATATATATGCATGCAAGAAGGGTGAAGAGAAAAGAAGGGCGAAGCCTACCACCCCAAGCTTAAAATTTTGCTCGTCCTCGAGAACGACTTAAACTTGAAATAGTGAGACAGGAATGCATGATTTTAATGGCAGTTATTGAAGTTCTAAAGATGATGCATGGATGCAAGGATATAAAAATAGTTAGAGGAAATAAACTAACTAATAAGAACAAGAAAAGCAAAGTTTATTGTAATAAAAGGGTGGGAGGGTGGGTAAGAGAAAAGGGGGTGGCTGCCCCACGATACCGACACTGGGATCCCAAATCCTAAGTTTTGGGACCAGTGTCACCTGTGTCTTGCCGACATGTTCCGCCATATAATAGGACTAGAATAGGCGGATGTGTTGGCCCTGCCGAGTCTGAAGAAGAGGAACGTAATCCGGCGACTCAGTGAAGTCATCACTGTGCTGGAATTGACTTGAACTGCACTGTGATGAATTCTTCGGCATATCATCCTAAGGGTACCTTTCAAGATATGAATTTGAACAGGAAGGCCCTAAGACGTTGACACAGGATGAGATGGATGAGAGAGGTTGGATGTCTTTTGGAGGACTCATATCTTCTCTCTCCATCTCTACACTTGAGGTTGGATGCTCAGATAGATCTTCATGTACAGTCTGAGTCATCCAATCATCTTCTGTGCAAGAAGTACCCCCTGAAGAATCTGTTTGTACCGCCCCAAGCTTATCACCTGGCGTGGAGTCAGGGGTGTCTTCATGCTCAGCAGCCATGTTGTAGTGAACCGTCCATCTTGCCCCCTTGACATCCACCCTACTTTGTAAAGGTAAGGGTGTAAATGGTGGCTCGTGTTGCTCCAACTCATCTTCATTACTATACTCACTGCTCCATGTCGAGCAGTTGTCATCGTCGTCGAACAAATTGTTCCAAACCATGGTTGGCGTATTGCTCAAAGTGAAATGACAAGTCTCAATATGAGAAATGTCACTCTGGTCTGGTTCAATATCTGACTGTGGTTCCTCAAACCAACCTTCTGGTTGTGAGGTCGATTGGCTTTTCGAGTCTTCATCATCGTCATCATAGACCCATTCATGTCTATGACTCATTTCTTCCATTGGTTCATCAGTTGGGTCATCTGGATAGAATGAAGGGCTTCCCCAAGTGGGTTGGTCTTCACAGAAAAATCCGGGTGAATCCAGTTGATGGTCTGAATAGGATGATGGTGCATACTCTGCTTCAGACCCAATGGAATGGTCTTGATGACTAACGTCTTTATTGTCTTGTGATGGCAGTTGTAACTGAATTGTAACCAAATTGATGAGATCTTGGAGCCTCCCCCCTTATTCAACATCTTTATCATGAAGTTGTTGTACTTGAGCAGGAATGCTTTCGAGATCCATCAATTCTGCCATGCACATATAAGGCGAACCCGCTGTATCAAACTGATGCTTTAGGATGAATCCGTGTTCAACAGTTTGAAGTATACTACTACTGTGGTCTACATCCTTAGTGGCTACTTTGAGATGACGATCCTGCTCTTCTAGTAGTTTTTGCATTGGATCGACATCTTCTTGAAGATGAGGGGCTAAGGAGGTAAGTGCTTGAATACTTTCCCTAGCCAACTCCACTTCCTTAATCAGTTCTTGATCCCATGATAGCATGGGGGTCAAGGGCTGACTAGCAGTCTCCGTTGTTGGAGTCTCAACATATGACGACAACGGAGGTAAGTATAACTCAACTAGCTGTAGAGCACGACCTTCAATTATTTGCCAGCAGTCGGAACTGTGGAAAAACTCGGGAGGACAGGTGAACAAGATGACTTGTCTTGTGGAAGCAAGGTCCATGGCTAAAAAAGGTATGAGAAAAAGAAAAGTGATTTAGTATATATGAACAAGTATGTGTAAAGCAAGAGGAAAACTATGCATGTATATACATACTTATAGTGACAGAACAAAAATCTACTAGGCGTGTAAACGTGGAAAACCACGTCCCCGGCAACGGCGCCAAAAGTTGATCGGCCTTTTTTCTCACGTTCGGAAATGAACGCGGGACAACAGAAGGAATCAAGCTTTAAATTTATAACTAGAAACCTTCTAGGCCCCCAAAACTTTATTACGGGGTCGAACACAGGGACGTGGTGACGTTTAGCACGCCACAGATCTCGTTCTTTAGTCAGATAAGCCAACACGATAGTCGATAAAAGTAATTGCTAGAACTAGTCTAGCGGGTTGTCACGATATAAAATAAAACAAAGAAAACAAAACAAAACAAAATAGAGCTCATGATTCTACTAATCAGAGAAAGAGAGTTCCTGGCTATATAACCACAAACGGGGCAGTCTATGCACTCGTTCTTGGGCATAGACAACCCTTGAACACCCAAGCAAGCATCTAGTACGTACAGTGGCATCTATCATGTGGGGTCATCCCACTCGCTCTCGCGATGCGTGACTAAAACCATCAACAATATGTCAATGACCCTGTCTTGAGGAATGACATATCAACTCTTCAGAATACACTAAGTTCCCTCTCGGGTCTTAGGATATTCTGGGGTGTTAGGAACAAAATACCTTGGATCGTCCTCCTCTCGGGTTCTGATCCAAACTATCGTCTCTTAGCTATTCCTACAACAGATCTCTCAATATAGGTAGAAACAGCAGTTCAAGCGAGTAAGAGATCAACCAAACTAGCAATCATAACTTAGAAAGAGAAAATAGAACATGTAACATACTGGATCTGATATGAATCTACTTGCTTAAGGCAAAAGTACATATACATGCCCAGATTGGGCTACATAGCCAAGAAGGAGCTAACTAGCCATAGACAAGCATAGCTGGCACCGAACAAAGATGGATGAACATCGCTTGTATAAGAAACAAAGGAATGTAGTAGAATGAAAGAGAAGAGGGAAGAGATATAGCCCGTAGAGGAGAGGTGGCTCTCTCTCCTCGGCCTCTATGCAGATCGGATCTCGGCCCTTGGGTCTTCTCTTCGTCCCTGTGGACTCCTCGATTCTCTCTCTCTAGACCGTATCAGGCAGACTATATCGGGCAACCGTATCGGGTAGACCGTATCGGGCAGCCATATCGGGCAGTAGACTTTTGGAGAACTCGACATACTAGCTCCTTGGTCTAGACACTAGCTCTTGCAGGGTCCTCCCTCCGGCTCCTCTCCCTTTGTAGGTTGGTAGCTACTATTTGTAGGTAGCGAGTTGATGGGAGTTGTAGCTTTTATTGGTCAACGTGTCCTTCATCTGTGGCTTTGATCTTGAGGCATCAGGTGGGCCAATATGATTGTCACCTGACGACCATGTCGGACATGGAGAGTGTCGGGCAGCTGTATCAGGCAGGCCGTATCGGCCACACCGTATCGAGCAGCCGTATCGGGAAGACCATATCGGTCAGCTGCTGGAATTCTTATCTTTTCAGGTTCGGTACTTGAGAGTCCCAAAATTGGCTAGTTGTGGTGCCTACAAGTCTAAAATTGGATAATTAGCTACATTATTGGCTATTCTAACAACATTATCTAAATGAGAGACAGAAAGCATAAAACATGAGCAAAAGAGTGCATATTAGGACTAAAGTGGTACAAAACTATAGATAAAATGCATAGAGAATATGCACTAATTTGGGTGTTATCAACTAGACGTTACGGCAACGTTTGTAACTAGCGACATTAGAACTCTTGTGTTACAACTCAAAATAAGAACTAGTTTTACGTGGAACTATGACGAGCCCTTATTTGGTTCAATGTTGATTGAACTAGCTCGCTTCATTTGTTTTCATTTGGTTAGCGTTGTTTCTCAACGTTCCGACAATTATCTATGGTAAAGTGTAAACAAATTTACAAATAATGCCATCATCCCTGTACAGAGAACCTTGTCTGTCATGTACCAGTAAGGAAAGGAGTGGTAAGCAGCCCGAGGGAGAGACCACCAAAATGGAACTGCGCCCTATTCGGACATAATTGGTTTTCTCACATTTGTGCATATCTGAAAATGAGTTTGCAGTTCCATTTCATCACTTCCAACCAAATGTATCGAAATGGAAAACATAATGACTTCCAACCTTATGCGTCTGATTTCAGTCCAACCAAACTAATCCTAAGGTCCCGTTTGGTTGGGTTGTAAAAGAAGCCAAGTAGTTGCAACACATTATGTTTCATTTTCACATAATTTAGTTGGGTGTACTTAAACCCATGGTTCGTAAATGAATCACACAGTGACTTTTATTTATACAGAAAATTGGTAGTTTCGACACCTGAAACAAGCACGGTTTCAGTTCCCAGTCTCCACCGGTGTCTCTCAGCCATCTTCCATTCTGAAAATTGCCACGTATGCATTATCCGTCCACAGCCAAAATATGATTGCCCACCGCTTCCATTCTTGAAACCGTCGTGTTTACACTAAATGATATACCATCTAAATCGATTCAAAAGACGTCATATGAGATATGGTATGGGAAGCATCCCAATGTGTCTTTTATGAAGATCTGGGGTGTGAAGTTTACGTGAGAAAATAGTTTTATGAAAAGCTTAGACCCAAATCTGATAAATGTTATTTTGTTGACTATCCTAAGGAAACCAAAGGATATTACTTTTATTCCCTATCCGACAATAAAGATTTTGTTGCCAAAGATGTTGCATTCCTAGGAAAGTAATTTATTTCCAAAGAAATTAGTGGGAGGAAAGTAGAACTCAAAGAAGTTCGAGACCAACAAGAAAACATTGAACCAATAGATGTACAAGAAGAATAAGGAGAATCATAAGTCATTGTGAAATCTCAAATTCCTCAAGTAACACAGGAACCTCATAGATCTAGTAGGAGACGTCTAGTACTTGAAATATTTGGTTATCTTGTGACTCAGGAAGGTGGTGAGTTGGTCATAGAAGATGAGACAACAACCTGTCTATAAGCTACTAAGGGACTAGAGTATGAGAAATGACTTGAGGCCATGAGATATGATATGGAAACTATGTACACTAAGAAGGTATGGACCTTGGTGGATCCACCTGAAGGGGTAAAACCCATAGGGTGCAAATGGGTCTTCAAGAAGAAGACCGACATGGATGGTAAAGTACAAACCTATAAGGGTAGATTGGTTGCAAAGGGTTTTAGATACGTTCAAGGTGTTGACTATAATGAACCCTTTTCTCCAGTTGCCATAGTTAAGTCCATCAAGATCATGCTTGATATTGTAGCTTATCATGACTATAAGAGTTGCAGATGGATGTTAAAACCATATTCCTTAACAAGAATCTTCTTGGGGATGTGTACATGACACAACTTTAGGGTTTTATAAATCTAAAGGATGCAAATAAAGTTTGTAAACTACAAAGGTCAATCTTTGGATTGAAGCAAGCATCTCAAAGATAGAATCTTTGATTTGATGAAACAATCAAATAGTTTGGTTTTAGTCAAAATGAAGATGAACTCTATGCGTACAAGAAGGTTAGTGGGAGCATGGTAGTATTCTTCATATTGTATGTAGATGACATACTATTGATGAGGGCAATCTCATGTCAAATGACCGTGGGACTTGCATCAAAAGCAAGTGTGATAGTGGTCACAATACACACATGTTATAACTATATTAGTTGTACATCTTTTGTGCACAAGTGTGATAGTGGTCATAGAATTTTTTTATGATGTTAATGTTTATGATGAATGAAAAATAAAGGTTCCTTATGCAATTTATTATCATGCATGTGAATAGGATTTTTTTACTATATGTTTCTTATGTATCTTTTTGATGATGATGCTAATCATGATAAAATCTTATATTGAGTAATCTTGCACTTGGTGGCACCTCCTTTCTATGTGTTGTAACAATTTTACATAATTTTTTTTGTAATAATTTAAAATTTTTACATAAAAATAATTGTGAATTTTGCTTTTTATTGAGTCATTTAAGCCACAAACTTTAGGTCAAATCAAGAATGGTTCCACCAGGTCGACATCTAATATTGCCAGTTTGAATGCATATGTACATAACTATCCTCGTCAACTACAAAAAACATGCAGTTTACTTGGTTGTTAGCCAAACAGCTCCCCAAAGAACTTGATTTATGGAGCTCCACAGAATCAAATCTGGGGGAAAAACCCACATGGAAGGATCAAGTTACAATAGAAAAACCAATTATTTGTTTATTTAAGAAATAAGTTTAGTTCAGACACATTTGGTTTGTTGGATTTAGCTCCATTCAATTGTATTTGATAATCCAAAAATATAAAAATTATGTTTGATATAAGGAACTAAAAAACAGATATAAGACTAGATTTTGAGACAAGAAGTAGTTGAAAAGAATGGATGGGCTCTATATTCACAACATTGTGTAATGATGTGTTACAAAAGAGACCCCTCTCCTTTATATAGGAAAATATGGACATGACTCTAGAGACTTGCATGCCTGATTGGACTTGACTAGACTAGACTATATGTGCCTACAGTTTGACCTATATATCATACGACTTATATTTCTAAAAGAGCATGTTTATTTAAAATTATTGGACGTCGAGATCCAACACATCCATCCTTTCTATTGCACTCTTGTAAATAAAAAAAGTGGCCAACTACCAAGGGCGGAGTAAGGATTTGAATGTTGGGGGGAGGGGAAAAATATGTCTTATAGAGTAGATTTCTATATCCAATTATTAAACTTAATTGAGAAAAAAATTAATGTGTATACAACACAACTCAAACTAGGGACCAGTGGCTCAAGGAACTAAGCGCATGTCAGTACGCTACTGTTACAATACATGTTAAGGTATAATAATGTACACACACACACACACACACACACACACACACACACATATATATATATATATACATATATAGATAGATAGAGAGAGAGAGAGTCAGGTGATCCAACCCTATTCTAGGGTTGTATCTTGTGTCATTTTGTACCTTTATCACATTCAAATGCATTAGAATTACATGTTATTCTCCCCAACATGATTATCATTGCAAATATGTTTATGGATGTTCTTTGCGCTATTTTTCAGGTACTTAGACCATGCTCAAATGGAAGAGAGAGAAAGGGAGTTCTAGGGTTCCTACACTCAAGGAGGGGCCCAAAGAAGGCCCTGAAGTCTCTCTCAACTACCTCCAATGGCCAAGAATCGTCTCCAAGCAAAGACATCCAAGAATTATGAAGGTTAAAGCCATGCTCGCATTAAAAGACCCCAACATGGCCGTGGTGCCATGGAACGGCCGTGCTGGCAATTGAGCAAATTTACAGGTTGATCGACAAATCATTGAAGTCCAAGCAAGTCAGCCACCACAGCCGTGTTGCCCAGCACGGCCGTGCTGGATGAAGATGGAACGAGCGTGCTTCTCAAAACGACCTCCTCCCAACTCTGCCACCACGGTCGTGCTACCCAGCACGGCCGTTCTACCTAGTACCCAACACGGGTCATGCTGCCCAGCACGGCCGTGCCACCAGCCTTCGTTTTCACCCATCAACCTGTTGATTTAACATTTACCCAACACGGCCGTTCTCCTCCACCACGGCCGTGCCCACTCCTACCCACCACGGCCGTACTGCCCAGCACGGCCGTGCTACCACCCCAAAACCTAACAACTTTTCACTGCTTTTTCCATTCTACCCCCACTTAACCCTAGCTCATATATAAGCACTAGTTGCTTCTAGGGCTCGGGGGAGAGCATGCCTATCTGACCCTAGCTGTTGCCCTTGCATCCTTTGCTCCAATCCACCCATTTCCTTGCAATCTACCCCATTTCCATCCATTTTCCACTCATTTCCACCATAGAAACCTAGTTTCTCTAGGTTTCTATCCATCCATTCCACCATTTTCATGCACCCCTGCACCTTTGGAGGAGGGAGGTCATCCACAGCTACTTGGAGTTGAAGAAGGAGGCCACTACATCGAGCTTCATGGCGTTTTCCCTTCTTCTACCCCTTTCTCTTCCTGTTTTCATGATTATGTCTAGCTAAGCCCCCTTGTGGTTGGCTGTTTGGGATTAAAATGTTACTTTGATACCATGTTGGGGGATAAATTCTTGTAATGAACTCAATTCATATTTATGATGATTACTTCTTGCTTCCATCTCTTTTCCTATCTTATTGCATGTGGTTCGTGCTTCTTGTATGAATTACTTGTTTTGAGGTTTTTGATGACACTTCATTTCTAGGAGGAATTGGGGTGTATGTGGCAATCTTAGGAATGGCTCCTAGGTCCAATTAGTGGATCCCTAGCTAGCCCCCTTTGTTCCTACATACACACCCCTCCCCCTACAAATGAGTGTGAGATTTAAGTGGCTAGTGCAAGTGAGAGTGATGCAATTGCATAGGGCCTTCTAAAGGCTAGAGTGGCTAGTGGCATGAGGTTAAACCCCTTCATCTCCACTCCCATCTCTACCCTCAACCCTCAATTGTCCACTATCACTTACCCTAGAAACCTAGATTTGGCCAATCTCACTAGAACTACACCTAACCCTAGTCTTATACTAGTAGTATAGGGTATGTTCTAATGGCATTTCCCTTGTTGTTTGGTTTGGTAATCTAGATATGAATTGAGCACCATGCATGTTTAATGAACTCCCCCAACTAAAATCAAAGTGACACTTCCCAAACGGCCCACCCACCTTAATCATCTTTCTTAAAACCCTAATCGCTTAGTTTGCTTGTTAATGCTAGTGTAGTTCAAATTGCTTTAGTTACCTTAGCTAATTGCCTAGTTCTGCTAGCTAGTGTTAATTTAGGTCTTTGATCTTATTTAGTAGTTAATTCAATTCCTTAGTTGTTAATTGCTTGCTTAGTCTAGTCCATCTTGCCCTTGCCTTAGTTTAGCTAGTCTGTCACCTAGATCGCTAGTTTAGTCTTTTGATAACTTAGTTTCATATTGCTTTTCATACTCACTCTCTTAGTTTAATCAACCAACAATCAACCCTTAAAACCCTAAAAACTTTACTCTCCGCACTAGGAACGTAGCTCACGCCATCTAACTCTAGTGCCCCCTCTATCTCCGAGGTTCGACCCCATACTTGCCGCCTCACCTATACTACGACACGACCCCGTGCACTTGCGGGCGTAGTGTCTTAGTAGATGTAGGTAGTTAGTGTGGGACCATACAAATATCGAAAGCTAAGATCCCATCACATCCCGTGCCTCCCGACCTCGTGGATTGCACTTGTTGCAAGCCTCTAGCGGGAGTGCACCAAGCTTTCTGGCGCCGTTGTCGGGGATAGAGGCGCTCGGCCTAGTTAGATAGTGTAGCTTAGCCTTTCCTTTTTCCCTCACCATTGCTATTATTTATTCTTTGTGTTACTCTTGCATATTGTTTTGCTAACTTGGTCCCTTGTTGTTTGTTGGTGACTTGCGCAGGTGACAGCTGTGCATGCGCAGCACGCGTTCGACTTGCACCGACTTGGTGGTTTACGACCCCAAGATTGGGAGAAGAAGACGTCAAGCGTGCCGCAATCTACACCGAGGGGCCGAGATGGCCGATAACAACCCGCCACCACAGGTTCCACCACCACATCGCCCGCTTCATGAGTATTTCACGCTGGGGAACTACAACTCCCCCATAGCCACAATGGTGGACCAGATGCCCGGTCAACAGTTCTCCATTCCGCCGGCACTCTTGGGACTTCTGCCCACATACTACAGAATGGAGAATGAAAATCCTTATCACCATATAGATGCGTTCTTAGAAATGTGTTCGACCTTCCACACGCCTACTATCACCGACAACTCAATCCACAGAACGCTCTTTCCTTTCTCCCTCAAGGAGAAAGCCAAGGAGTGGTATGTCTCGAGGCCAAATCTCGTCACATGGAATGAAGTAAAGAATGAGTTTCTGAAGAAGTTCTTTCCGATTGCCAAGTTATCCTACATGAGAAGGTGCATCACATCCTTTGCCCAAAAAGAGAACGAACCCTTCCATGAGGCATGGGAGAGGTTCCAGAAGTTGCTTCGTGACTGCCCTCACCATGAGGTCCCACTTTGGCAGCTGGTTCAAGCCTTCTACACAGGGCTTGAGGAGCAAAGACAAAACAATGTAGATTCTTCTTGCGGGGGCTCGTTCATGGCCAAGCCGCCCGAGGACTCATGGCCACTGTTTGAACATCTCACCGAGAATTCTCGCCACTGAGCTTCCACTAAAGGGGGCATTGAGGCCAGAACTACACTCCTCCGCCTTCCTCCGTGGCTCCCGCACGCAATGCCACCAACCCCGATATGATGAAAATGATGGCAGATATGATGCAAATGATGAAGAATCAAGTGGCTGGCTCTTCTAGCCAACCCGCAATGGCTGTGGACACTGTAGATGAGGAAGTTAACGCTTTACACTCCTTTGGTGGCCGCAACAACCAGGGCCCAATGTCCCAATCCTACACTCCCGAGTGGAGGAACCACCCAAATTTCTCTTGGAAACAACCAAATGATGATGGACAAGGACAGGGGCAGCATAAGCCACGCTACAGCTCTAAGTTTGAGGACGAGGTTCTTGGAAGGCTAAGAAGCCTAGATAAAGTCAAAAAGGACGTCAACGCACATGGCCAGTCTATAAGCCGACTTGAGCAGAGGTTGGATCAGATTTCTCTCTCTTTGGCTAGAAGAGAAGAAGGAAGACTCCCCTCTCAACCTATGCCAAATCCAAACAATGATGGGACTTTTCAATATGCTCCTCCGCCTCCTCAAGCACCGCTCAATTATCAATATGCTCCACCTCCACCTCATACTTACCAACAACCACCGCCACAATATCATCCCCACCATAACAACAACCGCAACCCCAATTCATCCTTCAAAACCCCAACTCCCCTCACCAAAGGCCTCCACCACCCCAACAGCCACAACCACCTCCACAAGCTCCCTCTTCTACCACCCATGAGCATGTGAAGGTTGTGACTACCTTGAGGAGTGGTAGGACTTTGGAGAGGCCCCATCGTATAGTTGTTGGCAGAGATGACAATGAGGCAGGGCAGGTTGATACTGAGATGCAGATTGATGATACTGTGATAAGAGGCAATGTTGATACCGTGACGGCGAGCAGTGATACTATGATATCGAGTCATGATACCGTGATTCCAGTGATACCAGTGGATGATAATGTTGATTTGGATCGATTGGGTTCCCAACTCCCTCCATACCCTGATGCACTCGAGGAGCCTTCTGCTGCAAAGAAAAAGAAGAAGCATGCGGAAGATATTTTAGAGATCTTCAAGCAAGTAAAAATCAATGTACCTATTATAGATGCAGTCAAGCAAATTCCGTCCTATGCAAAGTTCCTTAAAGAATTGTACACCTTCAAAAGAAAGACAACAGGGAGGACGCCTAAGAAGATCAAGCTCACTGAGCAAGTGAGCTCCATTCTCCAACACACCATCCCCCAGAAAAGAAAAGACCCCAGTGCTCCCATCATCTCATGCTACATCGGGGCACATCGCATAGACCAGGCTCTTCTGGACTTGGGGTCTAGCGTAAACTTGATGTCGTATGATCTGTTTGCTGAGCTCCAAATGGGGGAGTTGAGGCCAGCCCATTGCACTCTACAGTTGGCCGACCGATCTGTGAAGACGCCTAGAGGGCGTGTGGATGATGTGTTGGTCCGTCTTGATGAGGATACTTCTGCCTTCTTCCCAGCCGATTTTATCATTCTTGATATGGAAAAGGAAGCTAGAAAGGTGTCGATCATCTTGGGGAGACGTTTCTTAGCCACAGCTGATGCCGTGATCCATGTGAGGACTGGGACCATGTATGTTACATTCATGCACATGAAGATCCGGTTGAACATCTTCAAGTCTTCTACTACAGCTGAAGTGATAGGAGCCACCGAGGAAGATTGTTATTTGGTGGAATGCCTAGACGAGATTGTTGAAGAGTTCCTACCAGTATGGATTGAGACTGCCACCCAAGGTAGAGGTCTTGAACCAATCGTTGAGTTCCCTGATGATGATGATGAAGATGAGGAAGAGTGTGAGCTAGCCTTAGTGGCTGCAAGCCAGGACCTCCCTTCTATTTCTGCACCTTTGAAAAACTCCCTTGAAGCACCCCTTATTCTTGAGTTGAAGAAACTTCCTGAAGGATTGAAGTACGCTTTCCTTGGCTCAAATGACACCCTCCCGGTGATCATTTCTTCCATTCTCTCTCCTGAGCAAGAAGATGCCTTGATGGAAGTCTTGAGGAAAAACATCTAGGCCATTGGATGGTCTATTGCTGACTTGAGAGGGATTGACCCCTCTATCTGTGCGCATCGGATATACTTAGAAGAAGATGCGAGGCCAACCCGTCAAATGCAAAGAAGGCTAAATCCAAAATTGAAGGACATTGTAACTCAAGAGGTTGTTAAGTTGCTTGATGCAGGGATCATCTACCCCATTTCTGACAGTACGTGGGTGAGCCTCATTCAAGTTGTGCCCAAGAAGGGCGGGATTACAGTTGCAGAGAATGTCAATGGTGAGATTATGCCGGTGAGAGAGCAATCAAAGTGGAGAATGTGCGTGGACTACCGGAAGCTCAACGAAAAGACAAAGAAGGATCACTACCCACTTCCGTTTCTTGATCAGATTCTAGAGAGATTGGCTGGGCAGAGCTTCTACTGTTTTCTTGATGGGTACTCGGGATATTTTTAGATTGTTGTGCATCTGGCGGACCAGGAAAAGACGACATTCACTTGTCCAAGTGGTACTTTTGCCTACCTGAGAATGCCATTTGGATTGTGCAATGCCCCTTCCACTTTCCAGAGATGTGTAACCTCGATCTTTGCTGACATGCTTGATTCGTCACTTGAGGTTTTCATGGATGATTTTTCAGTTTTCGGGAAGATCTTTGATGAATGCTTGCTACATCTAGCTGCGGTTCTGGAAAGATGTGTGAAAGTTCGCTTAGTTCTATCTTGGGAAAAAAGTCATTTCATGGTACCTGAGGGTATAGTTCTGGGACATCGAGTTTCGAAAGATGGGATTGAAGTTGACAAGGCCAAGGTGGGCCTTATTTCTACACTCGACTTTCCTTCGACCGTAAGACATGTTCGATCTTTCTTGGGACATGCAGGCTTCTACCGACGTTTTATCAAGGACTTTAGCAAAATCTCAAGACCACTCTGTCGATTACTTGAGAAAGATGTTGAATTTCAGTTTGATGACAAATGTGTTAAAGCCTTCAATCATCTAAAAGAGAGGCTTATTTCTGCTCCTATCATGCAGCCCCCGGATTTCTCTTTGTCGTTCGAGATCATGACGGATGCATTCGATATGGCGGTGGGGGATGTGCTGGGTCAACGCATTGGCCGAATTCCTCATGCTATCTATTATGCAAGCAAAACGTTAGACGATGCTCAAAGAAACTATACGACTACCGAGAAGGAGTTGCTTGCGGTGATCTTCTCTCTTGACAAGTTCCGGCCGTATCTCTTGCAAAACAAAATGACAATCTACACAGACCATGTTGCGTTGAAGTATCTTATGTCCAAGAAAGACTCAAAGCCAAGGTTGATCCGATGGATTTTGTTGCTCCAAGAATTTGACATAGAAATTATGGATAAGAAAGGAATAGAAAATGGTGTTGCAGATCATCTCTCCCGCCTTGAGGGGCCTTTTGATGTGACAAGTCCAATCAAAGAGACAATGCCACATGAACAACTCCTCTTAGTCTCATCTGTCCAAAAGCCATGGTACAAGCACATAGAGAATTTCCTAGCTAGTGGGAGGATACCGAGCATGTGGACAAGAGAGGACAGCAAGAGATTGTTTGCTATGGTAAAGAACTACATTTGGGATGACCCACACCTCTTTAAGTACTGCCCGGACCAACTCATCAGAAGGTGCATTCCGGAGATGGAGCAGCAAGAAGTCTTATCTATGTGTCATTCCGGAGTGTGTGGAGGCCATTTTGGAGGGAAACGCACGGCCGCCAAAGTTCTTCAATGTGGATTCTACTGGCCGACCTTGTTCAAAGATGCTCATGACTTTTGCAAAGGTTGCTTCCAGTGCCAAAAAGTGGGCACCATCTCAAAGAGGGACATGATGCCTCTATCACCTATTCTTGTGGTAGAAGTGTTTGATGTTTGGGGGATTGACTTTATGGGTCCCTTCCCTCCCTCTTTCGGGTATGTCTACATCTTGGTCGCCATAGACTATGTATCAAAATGGATTGAGGTTGTGGCAACAAGAACAAATGATCATAAGGTGGTGTGTGATTTTGTGAAATCGAACATCTTTAGCCGTTTTGGTGTTCCAAGGGCTATGATTAGTAATTGCGGGAGTCATTTCATTCACCGCACCTTCGAAGGGCTGCTAAAGAGACACGGAGTTAACCATCGTGTAGCTACTCCTTATCACCCTCAAACGAGTGGTCAAGTTGAGCTGGAAAATCGGGAGATAAAGCTCATTTTGGAGAAGACGGTGCGACCGGACCGTAAGGATTGGTCACTTCGACTCAATGAAGCTTTATGGGCATATAGGACTGCATATAAAGCCCCGATTGGCACTACACCGTTCAAGCTTGTCTATGGTAAGAGTTGCCATTTGCCGGTTGAGATGCAACACAAGGCACTGTGGGCCTTGAAGAGGATGGACTTTGATGAAGAGAGTGTCGGAATGAGAAGAAAGTTTCAATTGCATGAGCTAGAAGAAATGCGACATGAAGCCTATGAAATGTCAAAGAACTACAAGGAAAGAACCAAGTTTCTACATGACAAGATCATAAAGAAGAAAGAGTTTGAGCCTGTCAAATGGGTATGGCTGTACAATTCAAGGATGAAGTTCTTCCCCGAAAAGATTTGTTCTAGATGGGAAGGTCCTTACCTTGTCAAGAAGGTGTACCCATCTGGGGCAGTGATCATTTGTGCAAAAGAAGGAGCTAAGGAATTCACTGTTAATGGGCAAAGGTTGAAACCTGTCGTTGAAGTCGGCCCGGACAAAGCCAACCAGGATTTTGATGTTGTTATGCTAGTAGAAGAAGAATTTGATGAAGAGGAATGCTTAGATGAGGATGAGAAAGGGATCTACTACAAAGATCTCTTGAAAGTTCTAAAGAAATGATGGAGCACAACAATAAATAAGCCTGGCTGAAGGCATAAAATTTAGCACTAGTGGGAGGCAACCCATGTGGTTTGAGATTCTCGAACCCTTCTTTTGATACTTTAGTTTTGTTTTACACAAATACACACACGCACACTTGTGCTTGATAGTTTTGTTTTTAGTTTTGATGGAATGACAGGTTGAACAGGTCCAAGCTGAAGATTGAGGTACAGTCAGTCAAGGTGGTGGATATCCCACCAAGAAAAGCTCATTCATGACGATTAAACGATGAGTTTCGAAGAGTTTTGATGAATTTTTTAAGTTTTGACATAAAAGAGAGTAGCACGGTCGTGCTGATCAAAACGACCATGCTGGGACCACACCAGAACGGTCGTGCTGAAACGGAATGTCCGTGCTGACAAAGGTGCATTTAACAGGTTGATTGGAGATTTTTGGCCCCTGGCAACACGACCGTTTTGGCCAAAATGGCCGTGTTGGCTTAAAACCAACATGGTCGTGCTGACCAAAATGGCTGTGCTGGCCCATATAAACCTAAAATATACCCCGACCCAACACGACCCCTCGTTCATTCTTGCGAACCAGAATGGTTGTGCCGCAATTTCTGGCGATTAGGGTGAGTCCCCCACACCCCCAAATCACCTCCTCTTGCTCCCAAACTCCGGATTTGAGGTTCCTTTGGTCCCTAACAGTCTTCCCCAACCTCTAGCTTTGATTTCCACCATTCATCACCACCGATTCCTCCAGCTACACGCATATTCCGCCCCATCAGCCCAGAGCTACGTTTTTCCGATACAAGCTTCGTTCCTCGTCAAAGAACCTTGCAATCATGAAGGGCATGGGCAAGGCAATCAAGAAAGGAGTGGAGAAGACCACAAGCATCCTCACCGGTGGTAAAAGAAGATCCAAATGAGCAGCCGGTTCACAGCAGTCCGGCAGCGCCTCCTCACTGTCCAACTCAGTTTCACGTTCCTTTGGACGGTCGGCGTCGATGAGCTCATCTCAGCTACGCTCTCCCTCCAGCGAGCACATCTCAGATCCAAGATACAGCAACCCGGGGGAAGAGGAGGAGGAAGAAGAGGAAGAGCTGGAGAATCTGGTGGATTCTATTGAAGTCACCGCACCGGCTCATGAGCGAAGGGCTAAGAAAACTAATGAAGCTTCATCCTCACGCCTACCGCCATGACCAGCTCCAGCAAGGCATTCAACGTCATCTGCCCGACCCAGTGGAAGCATTGAAAGAGTGCCCTTGAACTTGGACACAAGTTCGGGGTCACATACATATCAAGAAGAAGAAGTGGATGATACTGAGATTGAGGAATTAGAGGATGAACTGGTGGATATCCTATCAAGGCTAGAGGAGGACAGACTCACATGGGCGGGAAAGCAACCACAAGGAACCATTCATGGCAGAGGAATCGCAAGAAGCAAAGCAGTGAAACCCCTTCACCCCGAATGCCTGACAAGAAGGGTGATTTCCACTAGATATGCATGTGTACCCACAATGGAAGCCTTAGGTGTCAATTTTAGTTTTGCTTTTCATCTAAAATGATGTGGATTGTACGACATTTTAACTACGGCCGAAGATGCATACTTGGAGATCACTTATGAGTTCTTCGCAACATTAGAGAAGGTTCAGTTTCGAGGAGAGGATGCTCTCAGGTTCAAATTAAATGGCTCAACACATGTCCTCAACGCCTCTCAGATCAATGCAATCTTTGCCCCCAACCTAGAAATGGCAAGGAAATTCGACGGGGGAAGATTTGACAAGAATGGTAAGGCAGATTATGCCAAGATGTGGAAGACGATCACAGGCGAATCCACTTTCTCTTCAGGGAAATCCAAAACAAGCAAGATCCACAACCCATTCTTGAGATATTTGCAAAAAGTGCTAGCAAATACCGTGTTTGGTCGCTATGATAATAAAGGATCAGGCGGCCAGAAAGACCTTTTTCTCATAGCTACAGTTGCAAGCGAGGGGTTCGTGAACGTGGGTGTCATGTTTATTGATCACGTGAAGACAATCCCATCCAAAAGTAAAAATCCATTCATCATGGGAGGGATTGTCACCACTTTGGCGAGGGCATTGTGATGTAATTTGGAAGGGCTCACCAAGGTAGATGGAAACAAACATGTGGACCTAAACTATCTTGCGAGGTCACAGATGATATCTGTCAAGGATGACAAAAAAATTTATGTGATGAACCCCGGCTACCCTGGCATCACTTTGGAACTCCCTTACCATGCCCCCCTTTTGCTAAAGAATGCAGGGCCTGTGGATGATTTTCTCAATCAGTTACCACGATACGAGGAAGACACCCCTAGAGAGGGATACAGAGCACCAAGTGTAGCCTTACCTAATGAAGAGGGGGAAACCAACGTGCCAGAACAGCAATGATCTTTGGAGCATCCACGCCGCACAAGACCGAGAATGGAAGAGTTTGAGGCGCAGCCACCTCCGAAAAATGCATATGATATGGCATCCATCCATGCACAGTTGGAAGGGATTCGGAAAATGCAACAAGACATGTGGTTGGATCAGCAGCAGATGCATCACCAAATCAACCACATGTATCAGTACCAGCATGCGCAGACACAAAGAAACCCCCAATGGGGGGAGGATTTCTGGGGGTCAATTTCGAGCTACCAGGAGACATACCCGCCTCCACAGGCGGACTACTGGGGCCACTACTACCAGCAGCCTCCTCCACAGTCTAGCCCATCGTAGGACCCCACACCACCACAACCCTGACTTCTACCCTATCATCCCTAAGCTTTAGTTTCGTGCTGAGGACAGCATGATTCAAAAGTTTGGGGTGGTAGGGCGGTAAGCCCTCTATTTTCAGCTTATTTTGACAGTTGCCTGTTCCACCCGATCATTGTTTGTTTGATGTTAAACCCACCTAGTATAGATTGTCTTTTGCTTGCATTTTTGCATGACATGTAGTTGATTTCTGCATTTTTGAGTAATTTATAAAAAAAATTGCTTTTTCAGCCATGCATTGCATCTCATGTAGTTTTTTTTGCTAATTTCTGCATGTTTTAGCTAGGATTTACTTGCTTTTTACCTAAAATTGTGTTTGAATGTGATTTAGTACAATTTGGCACCTTTTTGGCCAATTTTGCCCAGATTTGATGTTTCTTGTCCAAAAAGCGTGTTTTGACTCAATCTTTATCATATTGAATGAAATTGCTTATCTTTGACAAAATACAAGATGATATGCTATGATGAAGTGCTATGTGGTATCAACGAGTGACTTCTTACATGCTCGTCACCTCCCTTAGGAATGTGTTGGTTTGATTGAATCATGATCTGAGCAAGCATAGAACGTTTAATGTTTGTGGAGTTACTTGATTGATATATGGATTCCATTTGGTTCATTCATGTGATGTGATATCTATGGTGAAGTGTCAGACTAGTTCTCAAGCAGAAGACCTTATGTGGAAGACTATGCCAAGTAACCCCTCTTTGACCCGACCACTCTTTCATCATCTTCATACCTCTCCGCCTCATAAAAAGATGCCAAAGTGCACATATTAGCTGTGGCCACCTCCAAAAGTTTGGGGTGGCCACATCTTTATCTCCCCGCTTCACTCTATCCACCATATGCCCTATCTACACCAAGGGCAAGAAAAAGAAAAGAAAAACAAAAACAAAATAAATTAAAAGGATGCTCCTGTTTAAGAGCATTCAAATAAAGAAAAGATGAGTGTGTAAAAACACTCCAAAAATCTTACCGCATCCCTTTCTTCCACTTTTACACCCATTGAGCTAGGAAACTTCAAACCTAGCTCACTTTATCCCTTTTCCGCAGCCATGTGGGTCATTTGGCATAACTTGAAGCATAAGGTTGAAGGCATGAAGGTGAAACGACACTCCTAGTAATCGGCGATTAACATCATCATGAAACGGTCTACCCAGAACCTTATGGATGATATATTGATAACTTGTGCAATTCATGCATTATATGCAAAGTTCTTGTGCTCTGTGCTCCCTTCATGGTTGGTTTGTGAAAGTAGAAGAGGAGGGAAGTGATTTGCATGTACCTAGTCACCATTGATCCCATTTAGCATTTGTCACCCATCATATTGCATTTGTCATACCTTTTGATTGTGGAAAATAGAAAAGAGATTGAGTTGGAGCATACTTGAGGACAAGTATGTTTCAAGTTTGGGGTGGTGATCCAACCCTATTCTAGGGCTGGATCTTGTGTCATTTTGTACCTTTATCACATTCAAATGCATTAGAATTACATGTTATTCTCCCTAACATGATTATCATTGCAAATATGTTTATGGATGTTCTTTGCGCTGTTTTTCAGGTACTTGGACCATGCTCAGATGGAAGAGAGAGAGAAAGGGAGTTATAGGGTTCCTCCACTCAAGGAGGGGCCCAAAGAAGGCCCTGAAGTCTCCCTCAACCTACCTCCAATGGCCAAGAATCGTCTCCAAGCAAAGACATCTAAGAATTATGAAGTTTAAAGCCATGCTAGCATTAAAAGACTCCAGCACCGCCGTGGTGCCATGGAACGGCCGTGCTGGCAATTGAGAAAATTTACAGGTTGATCGACAAATCATTGAAGTCCAAGCAAGTCAGCCACCACGGTCGTGTTGCCCAGCACGGTCGTGTTGCCCAGCACGGTCGTGCTGGATGCAGATGGAACGGGCGTGCTGCTCAGAACGACCTCCTCCCAACTCCGCCACCACGGTCGTGCTACCCAGCATGGTCGTTCTACCTAGTACCCAACACGTGCGTGCTGCCCAGCACGGCCGTGCCACCAGCCTTCGTTTTCACCCATCAACCTGTTGATTTAACATTTACCCAACACAACCGTTCTCCTCCACCACGGTCGTGCCCACTCCTACCCACCACGGCCGTGCTGTCCAGCACGGCCGTGCTACCACCCCAAAACCTAACAACTTTTCACTACTTTTCCCATTCTACCCCCACTTAACCCTAGCTCATATATAAGCACTAGTTGCTTCTAGGGCTCGGGGGAGAGCACGCCTAGCCGACCCTAGTTGCTGCCCTTGCATCCTTTGCTCCAATCCACCCATTTCCTTGCAATCTACCCCATTTCCATCCATTTTCCACTCATTTCCACCATAGAAACCTAGTTTCTCTATGTTTCTATCCATCCATTCCACCATTTTCATGCACCCCTGCACCTTTGGAGGAGGGAGGTCGTCCACAGCTGCTTGGAGGTGAAGAAGGAGGCCACTACATCGAGCTTCATGGCGTTTTCCCTTCTTCTACCCCTTTCTCTTCCTGTTTTCATGATTATGTCTAGCTAAGCCCCCTTGTGGTTGGCTGTTTGGGATTAAAATGTTACTTTGATACCATGTTGGGGGATAAATTCTTGTAATGAACTCAATTCATATTTATGATGATTACTTCTTGCTTCCATCTCTTTTCCTATCTTATTGCATGTGGTTCGTGCTTCTTGTATGAATTACTTGTTTTGAGGTTTTTGATGACACTTCATTTCTAGGAGGAATTGGGGTGTATGTGGCAATCTTAGGAATGGCTCCTAGGTCCAATTAGTGGATCCCTAGCTAGCCCCCTTTGTTCCTACATACACACCCCTCCCCCTACAAATGAGTGTGAGATTTAAGTGGCTAGTGCAAGTGAGAGTGATGCAATTGAATAGGGCCTTCTAAAGGCTAGAGTGGCTAGTGGCATGAGGTTAAACCCCTTCATCTCCACTCCCATCTCTACCCTCAACCCTCAATTGTCCACTATCACTTACCCTAGAAACCTAGATTTGGCCAATCTCACTAGAACTACACCTAACCCTAGTCTTCTACTAGTAGTATAGGGTATGTTCTAATGGCATTGCCCTTGTTGTTTGGTTTGGTAATCTAGATATGAATTGAGCACCATGCATGTTTAATGAACTCCCCCAACTAAAATCAAAGTGACACTTCCCAAACGGCCCACCCACCTTAATCATCTTGCTTAAAACCCTAATCGCTTAGTTTGCTTGTTAATGCTAGTGTAGTTCAAATTGCTTTAGTTACCTTAGCTAATTGCCTAGTTTTGCTAGCTAGTGTTAATTTAGGTCTTTGATCTTGTTTAGTAGTTAATTCAATTCCTTAGTTGTTAATTGCTTGCTTAGTCTAGTCCATCTTGCCCTTGCCTTAGTTTAGCTAGTCTGTCACCTAGATCGCTAGTTTAGTCTTTTGATAACTTAGTTTCATATTGCTTTTCATACTCACTCTCTTAGTTTAATCAACCAACAATCAACCTTAAAACCCTAAAAACTTTACTCTCCGTACTAGGAACGTAGCTCATGCCATCTAACTCTAGCGCCCCCTCTATCTCTGAGGTTCGACCCCGTACTTGCCGCCTCACCTATACTACGACACGACCCAGTGCGCTTGCGGGCGTAGTGTCTTAGTAGACGTAGGTAGTTAGTGTGGGACCATACAAATATCGAAAGCTAAGATCCCATCACATCCCGTGCCTCCCGACCTCGTGGATTGCACTTGTTGCAAGCCTCTAGCGGGAGCGCACCATCAGGCTAGAATACACTCAAGTGTATAGATCGCACGAATATACTCAAGTGCGTTTGCATATCAAGACTATTTTTTGTAAAATGTAAACCACTGATCTTCACCGTCATACTATAACTAGGCTACATACAAATTTTGAGCCCATTTGGATGAGTGTAAGTCACTCATCTAAGGGCAACAAAATTGACGTGCAAAACTAATTTGAAATGCATAATTTTTGCGGTCTTTATAACATGACCTGTAAATGTCCAAATGTGCTCAAATTTTACGTATGAGCTATTCACAACATGTTTAAGAAGATCAATGGATTAGATTTTTGAAAAAAAATATTGCATCATGAAAAACTACTTGAGTGTATTCTAGCCTGACTCTCTCTCTCTCTCTCTCTCTCTATATATATATATATATATATATATATATATGACTATATGTATATATATGACTATACACATTTTGAAAAGAAAAATTAAAATTGTGGTCGACCAGATTCGAACTCGTGTGAGCCAATACAGGAAAGTAGCCACGCTCCACTGTGCAGAACCCAGTTGTGATTGTGTATGCGTTGACATTATATATATTTTATTAAAACTTGTAAGTGTATATATTTAAATATATATTTATTTATTTATTTATTTATTTATTTTTCTTGGGGAGGCCATGACCCTTACTTGCCTCCTAGCTCCGCCCTTGCAACTACCCAAAGTTTCTGATATAAGGGCTAGTTCGGTTGGGCTCTGTTGCAAGTATCATAGTTACATTTGCATGTGTTTTTCAACTTCTAACATTTGGTGTTGTGTACTTCCAACGAACAGTAGAAACTTGAACTGCTTGATGTATTCAACGATGTAGAAAAACTAGGAACTAGAATTGTACCCAATATGGGCACAATTTATTTTCTTTGCTATCAACTGTCACTATCTAAACCGATTTTGTGTGTGGCAATTCTACTTTTGTATCCAGCAAAGACGATATCATGTTTTGTTTGTGAATGCAGAGCATAGTTGTTGTGTATCCTTTTTGCAATGTTCTTATAGGTCCTACAACCAAACAAATAATTGCAAATCAAGTACATAAATTAACTTTCATCTCAACCAAACAAAAACAATGTAGTTTCTATTCATCCATTTTACGTTCACGTATTGAAATTCCCAATACAAGGAAACAAATTGGCCCTAAGAGGCTGTTTGGTTGAAACTAGATTCAGCCCACAATGTAGGTTTTAATACATGAATCAGAAAACGATGTGTGAAAATTAAACTGGATTTAGGGCTCATTTGGTTCGACAGAAAACTAAAATACGTTTTCTAACTACTTGTGTTTTCCAACTAATCACATTTGGTTGGGAGTAACTCGAACCTGTGATGAGAAAATAATCTGCACCATCACGTCTCCGTCTGTAGAAAATTCGTGAAAATTAACTGCGTCCCATCTGGGCACAGTTCGTTTTCTCTGGCTATTAGTTACCGGCTACCTGATATTATCCCACTTCACTTGACTCTCTGTCTGCCATCCCATGGGACATAATATATACATCACCGACCGTTACCTGTTATAAGGACTGGATTGGAAGAAATTAAGGTACAATACCAAATGTAAAACAAACAAAATACACGACTTGATTTTACTTTGAACTAGACGTTGCGGTAAGGTTTGCAACTAGCGGCATTAGAACTCTGATTTTACAACTCACAATAAGAATTAGTTTTACGTGGAACTAAGACGAGCCCTTATTTGGTTCAATGTAGATTGAACTAGCTTGCTTCATTTGTTTTTGTTTGGTTAGCGTTGTTTCTCAGCGTTACGACAATTACCTATGGTAAAGTGCAAATCAATTTACAAATAATGCCATCATCCCTGTACAGAGAACCTTGTTTGTCATGTACCAGCAAGGAAAGTAGTGATAAGCAGCCCGAGGGAGAGACCCTCGAAATGGAACTGCGCCCTATTCGGGTGTAATTGGTTTTCTCACATTTGTGCATATATGAAAATGAGTTTGCAGTTCCATTTCATCACTTCCAACCAAATATATCAAAATGGAAAACACAACGACTTCCAACCTTATGCGTCTCATTTCAGTCCAACCAAACTAATCCTAAGGTCCCATTTGGTTAGGCCGTAAAGGAATTCAAGTAGTTGCAACACACTATGTTTCATTTTCACATAATTTAGTTGGGCGTACTTCAACCCATGGTTTGTAAATGAATCACACAATGACTTTTATTTATATAGAAAATTGGTAGTTTCGACGACTGAAACAAACGTGGTTTCAGTTCCCAGTCTCCATCGGTGTCTCCCAGTCATCTTCCATTCTGAAAATTGCGAGGTATGCATCATCCGTCCACAACCAAAATACGATTGCCCGCCGCTTTCATTTTATATTGTATTTTCTGTCCAGAACATAGTTGGGATTGAGGCTTAGATGATGATGATGATGATGATGATGATGATTTTCTGTCCAGAACAATTGACAAATTCTACTAGATGCTCATTTCTCACGGTGAGAAATTGTCACGAATCATTTGAAATGTTCCACTGCAATTGCCAAACCTGCATATATAATTAGCTAAATATGACTAGATATAGCGTAGCAAGCATGATTAGAGATCCAATGGATAGGTCTCTCTCCCTCCAATACAAAGGCCAATGTGGCCTAAATCTAAACCTAACAAACACACATACTCCAAGCCCCGCATTGATGATTAGGGATGAGCATCGGGTCGGGTTATACCGAGTTTTGTCTATCCTAAATCCAAACTCACATTTTAAAGAGGGCCACGGGCCGGGTTCGGGCCCGGATAAAATTGAAAAATACTAGCCTATATCCGACCCATATAAGAATGCTGGGTTTCGGGCCGGATTCGGGTTTGCCCATATAACATCGGATGAGTATACACAATTTTTCTAGATCTAACTTGCTAACATGAAAATTAAATTAGTATGATATGTATTTTGTGATCAACCTTCACAAGAATATATATATATATATATACACACACACACACACTATAAAAAGAGCGAGTTTTGCAGGCAGTTCAAATACACCCGTCCGAAGTCATATTGACCAATCACATAGCACGGTTTTGTCAACGTGGCAAAAGTTTGCACTCTCCTTCACTCAAGCTGCTCTCACATTTTTTTCAGCTTTTTTTACTTCCAAAAAATGATTTAGTTTGAAAAACTGGAACTACTCTTTTTGAACTCTCTCACGTTTGAATTTGAATTTCCCACACCCTTCTCTCTCTCACCCATAACCATCATTCAAACTCATTTTCTGCCAACGCAAATTGTTTTATTAGTAATAAATAAATATCTTACTCAACCACATGTTTTACTTGGTCAAACTGAAACCGGCAAGTTCAACACCACATTCGATATTATCTCAACATGTTTTGACAGCCACACATCTATGATAACCACTTGCAGCCGCAACACAAAAATGTCCACGATCCCTCTCCCTCTTTTTGTTATGTTAACCGTCTCCTATCGTATCTTTGCTATTATCGTGAGTCATTTATCAATTCTTGCATCCCGAGACTTCCTCTTCCCAGTCCTCGCTTCTTCTTCTTCATTCCGAGCACCTTCCATTCGCTTGATATTGCCAGATATAATAGTTCATCCTTCGATGTGTCGAGTAAGTGACAGTAACAACAACGTTTTTCATCGGCTGCCACTACTTTATGTACACCACTACAGAACTGACCTTTGGTGTCAGTTATTTAAGGCCTTTAGCGATGGTTAAAAAGTGACACATGTGTCGGCGATACTAGAAGGTGAACCCTTAGGCGTCGATTTGAAAACCAATGCCAAAACCCTTCGTGCCACCCAAAACGCGCCAGCAGAGGCACTATAGGTGTCGGTTATTAGTGGGGAAACCGACGCCAGAATCCTTCACGCCACAAAAAGGGTGCCAACATGGGCACTATAGGCGTCGGTTATTAGTAGGGGAACCGACGCCCAAACCCTTCACGTCACAAAAAGGGCGCCAGCAGGGGCACTATAGGCATCAATTATTAGTAGGGAAACTGATGCCCAAACCCTTTGTGCCACAAAAGGGCGTCATCTAGGACACCATCGACGTCAGTTTCTTAGTAATAACTGACGCCATATCACCTGCTGCCACGACCGTGCCGGCCAGCACATCCGTGTTGTCTGGCCACATTAGACGACTATTTTTTTTTCTATTAACCGATGTTGTAAGCCTTTGTTGTCGGTTTTTTATTAATAACTGACGCCTATGTTTTGATTTTTTTTCTTATCAGTTTGCAGGCTTGTTGTGGCTGGTCGTAGGATGTAGAAACCTACAGTTCAGTGGAACTGAACTGTAGGTTTATGACATCCATTGATACTAGCCAACAACAAGCCACAAACCTACAAATTTAACAAGATTCATTTTCACACATTTAGCAACCTGCAGTTCCATTCAATTTTCACATATGTAGAAACATTCAGACACATGTAGAAACATTCATGTAGCAACTTGCAGTTCCTTTCATTTTCACATCCACACATGTAGAAACATTCAGACACATGTAGAAAATTCATGTAGCAACCTGCAGTTCCTTTCATTTTCACATTCACACATGTAGAAATATTTAGACACATGTAGAAACATTCATGTAGCAACTTGCAGTTCCATTCATTTTCACATTCACACATGTATAAACATTCAGATACATGTAGAAATATTCAGACATGTAGAAACATTCACACATATGACAATTCAGAAAAATTCATTTACAAAATATCATTCTTCAGTCATTATTATTATCAACATCTCAATTATATTTTAAAATCCCCACTACTTGTATAGATTTTGCCCATTCTTCTCTTACAACATTTAATTCTTCCGTCGTATAGGAAGCATGTACATCTAATAATGTCTTACCTGTAGTGGCGTCAGTTTTAAACACCTGCAAAGAGAATGATGTATATATATAATTAATAATATATAAATAAGATTGATATATTTCATGTTTTCTAATGAGACTATATATAATACATCATGTATGGTATCGATGTCCACTACGGCATATTTGATAATCATGTACATAAATCGCATCACATAGTATGCACATGCCCAGCCGTTGTCTTGTGTAGTACACTATAAATTGAAACATATAAAATATTAAAAAATACAACTAAGCACAGTTCACATAAATAATATATACATTGGAATTGGGAACTTACTTCCACATTCTCCCAAATTATTGGTTGGTTCTTTTTCCTGGGGACCTTTCCTCCAGCCTTTTTAAACTCATGTAAACCCCTACATGTTAATGTAACATAGTAAATTGCATAATTAAATAGTAATGTAATAACATATGTTAACGGATATAAAAATGAAATATTTTTCTCATCGGAATAATACCATTTTCATTGCATGTCCATATTTTGGATTCAGTTTAGTCCCCTTAGGATCTAGATAATAGACAGTGAACGTCCCAGGGACAATAACTAGTAACTCCTAATGCATACCCCTAGAGGTAAAAAAGTTAAAAATTAATAACTTAAAATCTACAATAAAAATGTAATTTTCTTAAGTCCAAATTATAAGCAAAGTAAACTTACTCCACATTGAATGGAGCTATTATCACCGTCTTCTTATTTTGACCAAAATTTATAAAAGCATCACAACAGTATTGTTGAACTGACAAAGGGTTTTTAGCTACTAGACTAATCAAAGATGGAATAAAAAATCCTACATGTTCAAATGAAAAATCTGCACATATCTTGTCTAAGTAGCTGCAAAACATGTATTGTGTATGCATTAATATATAAGAAATCAGATCACTGGATCCTACACAAGGTATATGGATGTATAAACAATATTTCACCTTATCCATAGATCTATCACAGATGTATTCAGCCAATCATAGTGAAACAACTCCAAAATATCTTGTATAAATAGTTTGTTTTCGTATGATTGACCTGCAACATCCGCATCTATAGAAACATTTATAGGACAATTTATATCATGTTCGCCTAACCATACTGCCATACCCCTACAATTAGGACCTAAGGGGAAGGTAGGTCCTGTGGAACCCAACTTGGTAATGTAGGAGGTGGAGGTGGAGGTCTAGATGCTCTGGGTGTCTTCGTTTTAACCTATATATATAATTTCAGATCAATTGACCTCATATATACACACTAACAATTTAACGTAATGTAAATTTACCATACTATTTTAGTATAGACGACATCTGCTTTGGGCCATAATATCACTCCGCCTTCTACCTCACCAAGCATTTCACAATCTGGGTGGGCATATGGTAATAGAAGATTTATCCAATTGGGAAATATACGTAGCAGGCTCACACGAACCCAACCATTTGGTAATGGAGACCCATAAAACAATTCCCCTAGAAGGGATGGGTAAGCTGACACCTCTGCAATGACGTATTCATTACTTTTTAGACAGCATGGCTTCAACCCCTACAAATTTATGTAAAGAATGTTATATACATATCATCTTGAAAACATATCATCTTGAAAAGACTAGCAACTATGTCATAAAAATACTTACAACAGATGTGCTAGGTAATGGGTCTACATGATTACTCCCAACCTCTGCAGTAGGAGTAGAGCAGGACGCCATAAGTACTGTCTGAGTGGTAGTCAGAGATGTCTGCCACTTGCTCATTGCTTCATGGAGTGTCTTATCAACTGCTTCCTTGACTCTCTTATCAACTACTTCATCGACTCTCCTTTCAAATATCTTATCTACCTATACATGGATAAAAGAAATGTTAGCTTCTGATTATTGAATTCCCTTTTACAGTAGCATTCAAAAAAAAAATAGGTTACCTCTTCTTGTGAAATTCCCGCTTTTGGGACATGTTTGTGCTGGGATGGCCCAAAGAACGCTTTGATGCCCACACCAGCGCATGCACCCCTAACACGTCCATGATGCTCTACGTTACCCAAAGCAACTGTTAATTCATCCCTTGTGCCCTCAGGGATGAACTTGCCTTGTTTCCTCAACTCGTACAGCTCCCACTAATCGCCATCAATAGAAATTGGTAAGTAAGTAAACACCACAAATAATCAATATTCGAACGATTGCTCTAAGAGTTGTATTTTACCATTTTTGCAGCCGCCTCAGTAGTTGCGAACTTCTTTATTTATCCCTTCTTGTTTTACCTCCCAACTATCTAGACATCATGGTGAGGCAGAGGTGCGATACCTATAGTAGAGGACTCCTGAATAGCAGTAGACTGAGCAATACACTCAGCCTGTAGTCTTTGGCGAAAGCCTACATAGCCCTTTGGACCCATTGTGTGGTCATGCACATTCAGTGCACGCCTTGCTCTTTGCGCCTCACTGATAGCCTAGTTAGTATACACATTGATTTGGTTAGTAACACTAAAGGTTAATCTTGAATAGGTGAATACAACATATATTAATTAAATAGGGAGTAACACCTAATACCTTGAATTCATCAGTGTTTCTTGAAGCAACAAACGCGTCTCATTCTTCTGGGTCCAGGAAGTTCCATTGTTCAGTGGCTGACTTCTTCCTCTTCTCACCGTCTTTTATGTATTCTTAGGTGATATTTTTCCTATAGTTCCTTAGGACCCTCCCATAGCGTTGCATCATGCATTTACGATGCAGATTTTCATTAAACGCAAATATACTCTGCAAAATAGAATTGTTATTAACTAGTATCCAAAAAATTAGTAATCTACAAAATAGAATTGCAAATAATAATAACTCACGCATAAATCCTTCCATATTAAGTCTTTATTCCCATTAGGAACTTTATGCCAAGAATCTATCTTACAACCACAATGGCTACGAGTAACATACCCAAGATATGAAACAAATGAATTGCGGTTCACTCCAATTGCATTTCCTGCATTATCAAAATCCACAACCAGTTTGGGTCCATTGCCCCTTAGCATTGTTAACTTCTTCATCATAGTGATGCCCCTTCTCTTGTCAACTTTTTGGTACTGCTCATCAAGTGCCTCAAGCGCTTCAGAGGGTACATGTGCATCATCAACCAAAAATTTGACAAAATAAACACACTTACAGGATATAACTATAAATGGACATATAGATAGAAATATATGATATATTTTTAAAACTTACATTGTGAGGCGGCACATTGATATCCTCACCATGCTCATCATGGACATCATGGTCATCATGCCCATGCTCAACCATCTGAAATTTTCATTAAAAAATCAAACATTTAGCATTTGACATAACTAGAAGATAATGAAACATTATATGTTCACATATACAAATGAAACATTGAAAAATGAAACATATAAAAAATATAAACATGCATGCTTCTAATATTGCGATCGTTTGCCAATTAACAATCCTTCATTGTGATCTCCGCGCACATACAAGTCATCATTAACTTCAATATTTTGTGGTGTTGGCAACCCAACTGAGAATGGACTGGAGTCCTCATACTTATCATAGTTCTCTTCTTCATCTATAGGATCTTCAATGAACTGTCTTTTACCATGAATAACAACCGACCATTTATCATTTGCAGGATCATGGATATAAAATACTTGTTTCTCCTGTGATGCCAATATGAATGGTTCACCCTTCTCGCCAATCTTTTCAAAGTTCACTAAAGTGAAACCCAATTCATCCACTATAACTCCTTTGGTGTTATCAACCCAATTACATTTGAAGAGCAGAATTCTAAAATCTATGTAGTCAAACTCCCATATGTCTTCAATGACACTGTAATATGACATTTTAGCTTCATGTGGACTCTTATCCTTTGCACTTGCAAAAAACATAGTCGACGCTTGAAGGGTGACCCCACTATTTTGGACGACACTCTTATCATCTTGGCGCTTTGTGTAATATGTGAATCCATTAATGGCATACCCTTCATAAGACATAACATTCAATTTTGGTTTTAAGGTGAGGCATCTGATAGTTTCAGTAATATCATCTGGTGTTTGAGATAGTTGATGTAAGACTTTATCTTCAAACCACTTAATAAATGTCTTGTTATGCAATCTAGCAAGCCACATTGAATTGGCTCGAGGATATTGTCTCTTGATGAAATTGGTATGTTCCTCGATATAAACACTCATTTCATCCATGTTGTGTAAAATATATAAGTGACCTTGTTCCAACTACTCACGGCTGATTACTTTCACCCGTGATCCCAAAATTCCTTTGCCAAATTGCTCCTCAATATTCTAGTCATTACCAGGAGTGTCATTAACACTCAAAAAGTCATTGCAAAAATCCATAACCTCTCTCTCCACATAACCCTCAATAATACTCCCTTCAGGCCGATAACGGTTTTGAACATCACTTTTAAAAATGCTCATGTATCGTTCAAAGGGATACATCTAATGCAAGAAAATTGGTCCCAACATTTTTACTTCCCTAGTCAAGTGGACAACAAGATGTACCATGATATCAAAGAACAAAGGAGGGAAATACATCTCAAGCTGGCATAGGGTAACAACCACTTCTCTTTGCAAAGTATCGAGAGTATCAGGGTTAATAACTTTGCTGCACAGACTGTTGAAAAAGAAACAAAGTCTGGTGATTGCAAACCTTACATGCTTCGAAAATATAGATCGAATTGCCACGGGCAATATTTGTTGCATTAGAGTGTGACAATCATGAGATTTAAGACCTATCAACTTCAGATCTTTCATTGATACCAATCTACAGATGTTGGATGAGTAACCTTGTGGCACCTTAACATTTACCAAGCATTCACAAAAAGCTTTCTTCTCCTTTCTAGATAACATGTAACAAGCGGGAGGTAAGTATGTTCTCCGATTTTCCATTTCACGTAATTCTATTAATTCTGACCTTATTCCCATTTCACGTAGGTCCAGTCTGTATTTTATCCCATCTTTAGTCTTACCTGGTATATTCAACAGAGTACCAATGACGCTATCACATACATTTTTCTCAATGTGCATGACATCGATACAATGCTTGACTGTCAAAGAACTCCAATAAGGAAGATCCCAAAATATTGACTTCTTCTTGAATAAAGATTTGTCACTCTGTGTGGCCATAGTACATTGTGATCTCTTACCAAAATCATTGACAAAGTCTTTTACTCTTTCATAAACAACCTCCCCCAGTATAGGTTTAGGTGCACTCCGTTCCTCATTCCATCCATTGAATGCTTTGCGCTTCCTACGATACAGATGGAATTTTGGAAGAAACCTTCGATGACCAAGATATACACTCTTGTCGCCATGTTTTAGTCTTGTTGAATCAGTGTTCTCTTCACATATAGGACACACTTTAGCTCCTTTGACACTATATCCAGACAAATTTCCATATGCTGGAAAGTCATTAATAGTGCAAAATAACATAGCGTGCAAATGAAATGTCTCTCTTTGTGAAGCATCATAGGTCATCACACCTTCACCCCAAAGTTTCTTTGAGTCATCAATCAGAGGTTCAAGATAAACATCGATATCATTTCCAGGTTGTTTAGGGCCCGATATCAACAACGACAACATAACGTACTTATTTTTCTTAACATTTGCATGCCACCTCAAATTCTTCACATCTATCGGATTGGCAAACAAGCATTGAAACCGTGATATTATAGGTAGATACCACATCACCTTGGCAGGAGAACCAATTTTGGACTCCCCCGAAGTCATCAATTTATACCGTGACACACCACATTTTAGACAATCTTTCAAATCCACATAGTCCTTTTGAAATAATACATAATCATTCGGGCATGCGTGTATCTTCTTGACCTCCATTCCCATTGGGCACAACAATTTCTTTACCTGATATGTTGAGATTGGAAGCTCGTTTCCTTCAGGAAGCATTTCTTTCAACAAAGACAACAATGACATGAAGCTTTTATCACTCCATCTATTGTTAGCTTTCAGCTTATACAATCTCAACACAACGCTAAGCTTCGTAAACTTAGTACAACCTGTGTATAATGGTATCTCAGCATCATGCACAATGTTTCTAAACATGGGAGGTGAATCAGTTTCAGTGTGCTCTACCCCACAACTATCCAACATCGCATCAATGATGTCTACTGGAACTGGTTTGTTCACATCTACGTCATCGGAGGCAATAACTTCTTCCACACAAGCACTGCTATCGACATCCACTAGTTTCGGGTTTTAAATCTCTCCATGCCAGTGCCATTCTGTATAGCCTTGTACAATCCCGTTGCACATGACATGACTTTTGATTTCATCACTAGTGTTGACTTTCAAGTTGTTACCGCAATGCCTACATGGACAGTAGAACCTATCTCCAGGTTGTTTCCTATGTTCCTTGATAAATCTAATAAACTGATCAAGACTAGAAATAAACTCTGGGGTGCAACGATTGCGAATGGACATCCATGATCTATCCATTCTATGATCAAAGACAAAAAATATATATATTACAACAAGATTAGGGTTTAGGGTTAACAGATTAGAGTTTAAGCATGGTTAAAACTTTAGGGTTTAAGGTATTATATATAATTAATGGTTAAAACATCCTAAGTGAGATTAGGTGTTCAAGAACAGTCCCAAACTGGGGACTATCCAAGATTTACTCCCATTGAGTAAATCTTGGACGGGTTTCTAGGCCAACAAATACATGTGTTGACATTCTTATATATAATAAATGTGTACCACCTATCCCATTCTTGAACACCTAATCTCACTAGTAAGTGTATAATGTGTATTGGGTTTTCAAGAAAATTTCGGCAGCATTTCCCCGATGTTCTCCATGTACATATGTACTTAGAGAACAAATGGGGAAATGCTACCGAAATTTTCTTGAAAACCCAATACACATTATACACTTACATCCTAAGTGAGATTAGATGTTCAAGAGCAGTCCCAAACCGGGGACTATCCAAGATTTACTCCTATTGAGTAAATCTTGGATGGGTTTCTAGGCCAACAAATACATGTGTTGTCATTCTTATATATCATAAATGTGTACCACCTATCCCATTCTTGAACACCTAATCTCACTAGTAAGTGTATAATGTGTATTGGGTTTCAAGAAAATTTTGACAGCATTTCCCCGTTGTTCTCCAAGTACATATGTACTTAGAGAACAAACGGGGAAATGCTGCCGAAATTTTCTTGAAAACCCAATACACATTATACACTTACATCCTAAGTGAGATTAGGTGTTCAAGAACAATCCCAACTCGGGGACTATCCAAGATTTACTCCTAATGAGTAAATCCTGGATGGGTTTCTAGGCCAACAAATATATGTATGTTGTCATTCTTATACCTACAATCCTAGTTTCATCATTCATATCCTAAGTTTTGTGTAACATCATTTAATCATGCTTGTCAGTAAATACTAAATAGTAAATAAACCATGATTCCATATATCAAAGATTTGGATCAGGGGGTGATGTATCCCTATTTTAGGGCTCCATCATGTGCCATTTTGTACTTAAATCACATCTAAACATGTTAGATTACAAGCTTTTACCCCTAATGTATTTATCATTGCCAAATGCCCTTATGATGTTCTTTGCACTATTTTCAGGTACTTGGACCATGCCTTAGATGGAAGATAGAGAAATAAGGAGTTCTAGGGCTCCTCCACTCATGGGGAGGTCCAAAGGAGGCCCCAAAATCTCCCTCAACCTACCTCTAATGGCCAAGAGGCATCACCAAGCAAAGACATCCAAGAATGATGAAGTTTAAAGGATAATCAAGTGGTGCAAGCCTCACCACGGCTGTGGGCACTTCCCACGATCGTGTGAATTTATGACCAAGAACCAGCATTCCAACATGGTTTTTCCCCAAGTCGCCACGACCATGGCCATCTGCCACGATCGTGGCCAATGAAGAACAAAACGACCATGATGCTGCTCCACAACCACATCCCCCTCCTCCAAAATGGCAGTGTGACCCAACACGTTCGTGGTGCCACTCATCCACCACGATCGTGGCCACCAACATAGCATATCACCACCAGCCCCATACCACGACCGTATTCTTGCCCCACAACCGTCCTATACTACCCTCACCACGGCCGTGGCACACCAACACGACTGTGGTGACCAACCTACCCTACCATGCTTTTACACTGATTTTCCTATCCTACCCCTACTTACTCTGGTGGGTATAACATAGCAAAAAACTCAACATGTCACAACAGAAACATGTCCTTAACCTAATATACAGATATTTGTAACATAACTCATTAGGAAGAGAGACCATGAAACACCATGCATTGATTTGAAGTTTTCTTTCCCATCTAAGGTCATTTGTAATTTCATGCTTGTTTCATTATCTTTCTTTCTAGTATTTCTACTTGAATTGCATATATAATCAATTTCATATAGATAACCACCGCATTATGTTACTAATCATGACTTCATATTATATCCTATGTAATTTTTACTTAAATAGGAATATGTCCATTTCTCTCCAAGTGACACATTAATAGCTTATGAATGTTTAGATGCATTTGTACTATCAATTCCTAGGGTTTACTTTTTTACAGTAACAAAATATAATAGGGGTTATTTTGATCATTTTGTTACTAAAAATTGCATGTCTCTATGTAACTTCTATAAATAAACTATTATATATTAATATGATATTTTAATTGGTTGTGTTCATAGAGTCCACTTTAGGGTCTGGACAAAGGTCGATAGTTCTACCAAATAGATCTTCTATTTTAGAGGCAATACATATAGTATAAAGGTGAAAAAAGCAGATTAAAGATATAATCATTTTAGAAACAAAAGACCCACATGTGAGTTAAGTTTAAGACATCAATGTATCTTTAATACGCATGTTTCAAGGTTCAAAGCACATAATCAAATCAAATTAGGATGCTAGAATGGACAAGTTTGAATTGTATTTCAACATGCATCAAAATTTACTGAATTAGGTCAAGCATGAGGATTAGAAGCACAAATATATGTAAGCACAAGATTTGTTCATATCCTAGGTTGATTTACAATAGCAAAATCTAAATAAGTAAACTCAAAGCATTAGATAAATAAATATAATCAGTAGATAAACAAATACAAAGCAATAGATAAAAAAGTACAACTCAAACAAAAGGGTAGATTAGAACCCTAATGTACTCAAACATGTATAAGATCCAACCCATTGCCCGCACCCTGAGGGTAGGGGGCAGGAGCAGGAGCAAGGAGCAAGAAGAGGAGGAAGAAGGGTACCAGGAGCAGCGAGCGGGTGGCCGGAGCATCAAGCAGGAGAGCGGGCGGCGGCGGCGAGCAGGCGACGGCTGGAGCAGGAGCAAGAGTAGAGGAAGAAGAGGCAGAGGAGCAGGTGGCAGCAACAATAAGAGGAAGCAGAGGAGCAGGTGGCGGCAGGAGTGGTAGGCAGGAGCGGCGGCAGCAACGGTGGCAATGGGAAAGGCAGACTGGTGGCAAGGAAGGCGAAAGAGCAGCAGACGACGGCGGAATCACTAATCGCCAGACCCTACTGAAATCGATGAAACAGAGAAAGGGGAAGAGCTTGGTTGGCGTGGGTGCTATTAAGTTAACAATAGGCATTGGTTATTACCATAAACTGACACTTCAAACTTTAAGCATCGGTTACCACCAACACACTGACACTTATGTTCACTGATAGTCATCGATTCCAAATAGAAAAATCGACGTCTATCTATATATGCCAACAAAAAATAAATGTTCTTGAATTATAACAATAGGCGTCAGTTTCTAGTAAAAACCGACGTCCATTGGACAATCTTAACCTAAAAATTTTTGCAGGGACGATGCACAAAACCTTTTCAGCATCAGTTTTTCTACAAAAACTGACGACCTTTAGAGGAATTTTTTTTGTCATTAGACGTCATTTATTAGGTACAAAACCGACGTATGTGAAACTTTGGGGGTAATTTTTTTCGCTCAAAAAATTGTATTTGGCGGGCTATTTTAGGCGTCAGTTCGTCTTAGGGAGCCGACGCTTAATAAAAAGCAATACCCGTGTCTAGCCGGTCTTTAAATATAGATGTCGGTCTCTGTAATTAGCCGACGTTGTAGGGTTTAGGTGTCGTTTTCGGTAATAACTGACGTCTCTAAATGTGACGTTATAAACTATTTCTGTAGTAGTGGTAACAGCAACACAAGCCATCTTTGTAGGCCCAGTTTTCCAGTTTGGATTGCTTGGAAGCAGTCTACAATACTGGTTGAGTAAAGCACTCTGCTTACATGGGAGGAGTGTTGACAAAAACGACACCTTCAGATGCTAGATGTTGAACACTCGCTACGTATCTATTAATTTGTCCATGGCTAAGAAATCAATGGTGCCCCTTGCAAGTAAGCAATATCTACTCCCTCTGATTTCCTGTGATTCTACTTTTGCGGCACCAACAATAACATTTGCTATCAGTGTGTGTGATGTTACCAGAAGCTTCTTCCCGACACTTTAGATCGATGGAGCACAAGTTAACCGGAGTGGATGATGGTCAAGCACCAAATCATGGAGGACGGGAGAGTACTAGATTTTGACAGCGTAGTCCTCCCACCGAATCTACCCCTACCCAAAGATTAAACCTCCCAAGATCAACATCACAGATCACCACCTCTCACTTCATATCTCCCCGACCATCTCCTCCCACGACATATAGCCATCACACACCCTACACTACCACATATCCCATCTTCGTGCAGGCGTGCAACATGAAGAGACACCAAATCTTAGTGTATGCTGCTCCCGCACGGACGAGGCACTTGAAAAGACAAACCGGTGGCCCGACGTGACAACATCCATATGACGGGAGGCAATTATCTACGTTTTGTACCAAGATAATTGTTCAAGACTTATGATTTCTTACTTATTTTTTCTACCTCTATTTAGAAGCATTGCTGCATTTCTTCAAGGAAAGTTTTCACTACTCAGACTGTGGTAAGTAAGACTCCGCATGTAATCCTTGATGCCATAGTGTCATGACTTTCCGGTTCCTCATTAGGTCATCAACAACAATATGGTGGCATTATAGTTATTAAACAAAACACTTAAATGATCAATTTAGCCCTTAGAACTATCGTAAAGATGTTAAGTTCTTGTGCATATCTTCTAATCCTAACATTTCTGTTACTTCTGCTACAGGAAATGGAACACCTATCTACTTGACATCAACTCCACTTGTTTATAAGTAGCCTTCATTAATGGCTTTGGACAACGACCCTATTGAAAAACTAGGAGACGAGATGTGATAAAAGTAAAGTGATCAAGAGAATATTTTGTCCACTTCATATTTTGGAAGCAAAATCAAATATTAGGTATCCATAAATATATTTGTATAAAGAATTTTAGGCTTGAATCATAAACTGCAATCTTCAATACAATCGTCACTCTACCATGCAGTCAAGAGATGAACAAGTAGCAGAAAATTTCAATGTCAAATTTTTTATATCCTCCCAAATATATAAAGATGGGATGACTATTCTATAAGAGGCCTTCTATAAAAAGACAGTAGGAGACTCTATTCAAGAGTTTATAGCTCCTCTTTGATCTCTTATCTTTTCACATTTGCCTCAATTGTATATATTCATTATTCAATGTGTTGAGAAACCAATGCCTCATACGCGACCCACTACTCATTACTCTCATTAAAGTGACACCTCACCTCATCCATTGTTGCTACCCTTCCCATTTTTTTCATTAATGCAGATAACCACTGCTAAACATCTTCCACATACGAAAAATAAATTTTGACAAGACATGGGGCCAGTGACAATCCTTATAATGAGTATCTCTGGCCAGCATCAAGAACAATATACTCTTCTAGCCAGCATTAGAAGGTTGCGCCCACAAGGCAAGATGACATCTTCTAAAGCTTCCATCATCTAGCTTCACTAGCAGCAATCAAGAAAGTAGTCCTAGGCCTTCACTCTCCCATTAGAGCTAATCTTATGCAGCGTTTCATGATAGTTTTGATTCGCATGAAGAATTGATCAGCATGTATGGAATCACAAGAACCCTCAAAGAGAGGTAGTAGACATTAACAAACTATTGTTATTTTTAAGGTGACAGAAGATTGTCCGTTTTTTACAATTTTATTTTCCATATTGATTTTGTTGTATTCGGATAAAGTGGTTTTCAAATGACCATAGTGTAAGAAGCTACCAACGTGTCTTTGCTTCTGTAATTTAGTATGATCGGTCCATGTCTTAATTGTTCGGTAGATCTTTTACTTGCTTTGGTGCACATTTTGATAATTCTCCATGACTATCTTTTTATGTCTTATTAAGTACATCCATGTTCATTTACAATATACTTACTTTCACACAATCTTAATTTTCCTTACAAGTGTTATATACATGTATCCCTTGGTCGACCATGATTACTTGTCCACTCCAACTGTGTTAAGTCACAATGAGCATATATAGACAAAATGAACCAGTGAAGGAAAACTGTAAGGACCCTGACCTGCGTTTAGGGTTTACCCTATTTGTTTTGCTTAAACCTTGGTGGTTTGATGCTTGCTAATCACCTCTAAGTGGTGATTACGGTTTGGTTGTGCTTTGTTGAGAGTTCGAGGGGCTGCTTGTAAATAACCCAAGTTTAGGGTTTTGTGTGCAAGTTTGCCATCTTGAGAGATGTTTCCCCCTCTTTTCTTCCTCTAGGGTTGAGAGGAAGGCTTGGGCTTGTTGTTTGAGTTCTCTGGGCCTTGGTTGAGCTTGTTTGGGCCTTGGGGTGCCTTGTTTGGGCTTTCTTGAGCCTTGTGTCAGCCAAGTGAAGCTTGTGTCGCCCTAGGTTGTTTGTGTCGGCCAACAAGGTGGTGTGTCGCCCAGCAGAGCTGCTAGTTGTGTCACCCATGTTTCTTGGTCCAGCCTTGACCATGTTTGGTGGACACTTGGTGTATATCTTGGACAAGTGTCTCTTGGCTTGCTAGAGTGTTGGCTTGAACCCTAGGACAAGTGTCCCTTGGGTGGACGACACTTAGCATAGGTCTACCTTGGTTTCTCCTCCCCTTCTTTCTATATAGGTAGCTCTTTCCCTTGCCTTAGCTTCCTTTGATCCCTTGGTCTCCCCTCCACCTTGAGTGCACGACACTCCTCCCTCTCTTGCTTGTGTCGGCCGAGACACTCTCCTGGAGTTGCAGTGGTGGCCGATACCTTCTCTTGGATCAGCTTTGGTGGACGAAATCCCTTGGAGCTTGAAGTGCTTCTTCCTCCTTGGAGCTTGGAGCTTAAGGCGGGTTGCATAACTTCTAACCCTAACTTCTTTACCTCTTGTTCCTATTCTTGTTTATAGATTAGTAGCTTAGACTTGTACTTTGCTTGAGTTTCCTTTGGTGGCCGATATCCCCTTAAGGTTTAGGGTTTCTAATGTACCTTGTGATCTAGGGTTTGTGCTCCTTTGAGTTGGAGGTTGATGGTGACCTAGGGTTGGGCGATATCCCTTCTTTGTTGGTGTGTTGGATGATAGGTTAGTATGATGAGTTGGTCGACATGGTGACCATGTTGGGCGATATGGTTCTTATGATAAGCAATCCCTTTGTTCTTGTGTTGGGCGAGACCCTCTTTTATCTTGGTGTTGGGCGAGATGGGTACCTTGTGATGGGCGACATGATGAGTGCTCTTGTGTTGGGCGATAGGTCAAGCTAGTGAGGAGTTGGCTGATATGGTTGAGTTGGTCGATATGGCTGAGTTGGCTGTTGGATGTTGTTGGGCGATACATCTTGAGGTGTTGGCTGATATAGCCTTGTCAAGCTTGATGGTTGTTGGTGTCGGACGACATGGCCATGTGTGGCTTGTTTCCTTGTCTTGAACGATAGACCATGCATGTTGGCCGATAGCCATGTTGATCGATAGGCCATGCATGCCATGGTGGCCGATAACCATGCTGGCCGACACCCATGATGGTTGATAGCCATGTTGGGCGACAGCCTTGGGTGGTGATGGCCGATAGGGTTGGTGTGTGTGTCGGCCGATAAGCCTTGATAGGTTTTAGTGAGGGTGGTGATGAGTTATGGTGAGAGTCTTGGGATCCTAAAGTAACGGTTCCATGTGTTATGAAAGTGGATGTTTATGCTTAATGATGATGGTGTCTGGTTAGTGATAACAACAAGGATTATGATACCTTGTAAACAATAATAATGCTAATGATAGTAACAATGATGATAATGGTAGTTGCATAAATGAGAATGATAGTAATGATGTTGATCATAATAATGATGGCAATAATGATAGTAATGATATGCATGAAGTAATCCTTGTACTTAATTGTTAAATGAGAATGGGGATAGTTATACTAGTAGCTTACATAATGATAATATTGATAATAGTGGATGGTGACAGTAATGATAGTAGTAATAATAGTGTTTGCTCTGCATACTCAACATGATTCTATATAAAGTAAACACCTTGATTACTTGCATAATCTTGAGATAAGAGTAAGAATGTATATGGCTTGTTAATGATGTGACTTGATCACCAAATAGTGTAAGAATGGAAAGTAGAGTATCTTGAATGGCATTTCATGATGATAGCATATTCCTTATGTTGAATCTACAATTATTGTGTACTCTAACCATGCAGGTGATGATTAGCCTTGAAAGGACTATGAGACACATGTGATGAGTAACATCACTTGATAATTACCCTGATTAATGAGATGATATGTATAATGTGTTAAGTTCCATGATGATGATGTGAGCCTTGAGAGGCAGTAACAGTACATGATGAGGGATTGAGATCCCAGGGTATGTGATGATCCTTGAGATGGATCTGGATGGTTGGCAAGAGGCCAAGTGGTAACATGTGAGGTTGGATCCTTGAGATGGATCCGGTTGATGTGTTTTCAATAATAATATAATGTTATTTACTTTCTATTATATCTTGCATGTTATACAACTTGGTTGAATCCAACAATCCATCTAAAAGATACTAATTAATCACAGTGAAATATATCATGTAGTTTGCCCTGGCCATAGATCCATCATCGTCAGGACTTGGTGATGGTGAAACAGGTTCTCCTACGGGTTAACCTGGAAGCGCATATTGTTGAATATGTGTAGGTTGCTCCTAGCCTGAAAATGAGGAGGTAAGAGTGTAACTTCGATTGCAGACTCAGATATGTATATAGAGCATGGTGAACAGGCCCATGGCTCAGGATATGTGATGTGTGGAGCATGAATGCGTTCATGGCTCAGAGCACGGTGAATAGGCCTGTGGCTCAATTTTACTAGCGCCGAGACATGTACCAAGGCGGGCTAGAGTGAGGGTAGCCTATGGAGTTGACCCTGTGGCTTAGACCACTTCAGCATGAGACTGCGGTCTTGCTTGTGTTGTACTCATGTACTGACCACGAGGTGGGAGGTCGTGGAGTCTGGCTCTTCCATTGGCCTTGTATGGCACCGGCTTGGGTTTCATAACCGAAGGTTGGATTGGAACGGTACGGTTCAAATCCTCAGGGCATAATGATACGTAATACATCCGTTTAGTACTTATTGCTTAGGATAAATACGAAACATTGGTTGAGGCATTGTTTGTGTAATATCTTCATTATAACTTGCAGGTTATGTGATAATATGTCTGATCTTGATAAGCAGGTTATGTGACATTATATCTTGTTCTGATAATCATGTTACATAGGGATACATCTTATATTGTTAATCATATTCCTTGAGATATATCTGGTTATATGCTTTTGTATAGTGGGTAAGCTTGTCGGTAAGAATAATCTATTTTATATAGACTGCTCTTGTTATACCTATTATTAGATATCTGCTGTTATAGTCTACCTTGCTGAGGTTCTGTAGTTGCGGTGGGGAGTTACGTTTCCCGCTGGGACAATTGTTTAATTGTCTCACCCCGCTGGTTTAACCCCTTTTTAGGTGGTCGAGGTAGGCATGGTCGTGGTCGTGGTCGTGGTGTTGCGGCCGAGCAGCTTGAGGAGCAGTAGAAGGCAAGCATTGGACATGCTGCTGTTTGGATGTTTTGTAGTAGAGTCTAGAGTCATCCCTGTACTCTCAGGTCCTTGGCAGTGTTTTGACGATGTTTTACGATGAACGATCAATGACGTTTGTATATCCTGCTGTTGGCCGGATGTGGGCCTTTTCTGTATATGAACATGTGGTGAACTCATGTGATGGATGAACAGCTGTTTCTGAGCTGTGGACACGTATCGGATCTCGTGAATGTATGTGTATGACATGTTTCTGTGCAGGATGAGGAATGAAAAGTAATAATTTCACAGTTTATCAGTTTTCCGCAATCGGTTTTAATTAACCCGTGTTTTCATAAGCTGTGGTTATGGTGATTTCTGCATGTTTTCGCGTAACACCTCATTATCTGTATGATAATGGGATGTGTTGCCACAAGTTTTGGTATCAGAGCTTTAGGTTCGCTGAGTCTACATGGATTTAGGACTAGGTTGAGTCTGTTCTCATGAGTTTTCCAGGTTTTCTTACAATATCTTCTGCCCTCAGTGGAAGAAAAGTCAAGATGTCTAGAAACCATGAAGAACATGCTCCTGAGCATAGTGATGCTGCATCGGTTGATGGAGCATATGGACATGCACATGAAGATTGGGTGCCTGAGGTTCCCCAATTTAACCCAGCCATACTTGAACACCCTGCCTACCAACAGCTTATGGGGCAGTTAATGGCTATGATGAATCTCATGGTTGAGTGATTACCAGTGCCTCCTCCACGAGCACAGGTTCCCCATGGAGAAGCATCGGGTATTGGGAAGACCTTTGAGCGGCTTCGCCGAGTTGGAGCTTCGCATTATGCTGGGACGGCTGATCCAGCGGATGCAGATCTGTGGCTGACAAGTCTCGATAAGGCTTTCCGGATCCTTGACATCCCCGAAGCAGACAAGGTAAAGCATACTGTCTACCTTCTGAAAGGTAGTGCTGGTCACTGGTGGACCATCGAAGAAGAGAAGCGGCCTGGTGAGGTGATCTGCTGGGAAGTGTTTCGATGTGAGTTCGTCACCAGATACTTTCTGAAGACGTATCTGGATGAGAAGATCAGTCAGTTTGAGAAGTTGCGACAAGGAACGATGAACGTCACCGAGTATGAAGCCAAGTTTATGGATCTGTTGAGGTTCTGTCCTCACATGGCAGCAACAGACGAGGAACGGATCAGACATTTCGAGAAGGGTTTGAGTGTTGAGTTGACAACCCCGGTGTCTGCGTTGGAGAATCGAGAACGGTTTGCTATGTTCGTGGAATCAGTTCGACGGATCGAGAGGATAGTAAGGGAGAAAAGAGAGTATATGTCCCTTAAAAGACCTGCTCAGTTTCAAGGACGTAGGTTTGGTGGCTTTAAGAAGCCCAGGTTTTCAGCACCGTCAGCGATGAGACGTGCCGGTGTACCCTCTCAGTGGTCTCTGAGTAAGGGGAAAGGTTATGTTTCTTCACCGTCTAAGGCACACAGTTCAGCTTCTGTGGCAGTGACAGGGCCAGCTAGGCCACGGTTTGAGTACAAGTCATGTCATCTTTGTGGACAAGTCGGGCATTTCAGGCTTAATTGCCCGAATAGAGATGTCGAAGTGATGCAGAAGCCAAGGTAGAGTTTCCAGAAGTCTGAGAGACCGCAGGCCAGTGGTAGCAGAGGTCGAGGACGCGGTCAAGCGTCTCAAGTTGGATCATCTGCTCAAGGAAGCAGAGGTCGTGGACAGCAAGCAACGGCTCGATTCTATGCCATGAATCAGCCGGAGGCGATAGTCAACCCGCGAGTGGTGACAGGTCAGATGGAGTTATTTCATTCTGATATGTCTTCTTCTTGCTTTATATCTGTTCTGGTTGACCCGGGTGCTACCCACTCTTTTATCGCCTATAGTATGCTTGAAAATTGTCGTTTACCTATTAGCTGTAAGAAGGATAGCTTGTTGTTAGAAACCCCTCTTGATGGTTCTTTTTTGCTTCGAGAAGAGTGTCCATCTTGTGTCTTGTCTTTTTTGGGACATCGTATCCAAGTGGATCTTATACCACTTGATATGCATGGTTTCGATGTTATCCTTGGGATGGATACCTTAGAGAGGTATAAGGTTGTCTTGGACTGTGGTTCCAAGCAGGCAGTGTTCGATGTTGCTGGAGAGAAGTGGATCTTCCAGGGAGATAGGAAGATTCTTCCGACGTGTTTGGTATCAGCTATGGTAGCAGATAAGTTGTTACGACAAGGATGTGAGGCGTTCCTAGCTCACGTGGTGGATATCGTTGTGGTTACCAAGGCAAAAAGTCCTAGTCTTGAGGAGGTGTCAGTGGTTCGAGAGTTTGCAGACGTGTTTCCTGAGGAGTTTCTTGGTGTTGCTCCACCCTGAGAGATTGATTTCGAGATCAATCTAGTTCCTGAAACACAGCCAGTTGCACAGTCACCATACAGGATGGCTCCAGCAGAGATGGCTGAGTTGAAGAAGCAGTTGCAAGAGTTATTGGAGAAAGGTTTCATCCGACCGAGTACGTCGCTGTGGGGTGCTCCCGTGTTGTTTGTTAAGAAGAAGGATGGTTTGATGCGGTTGTGTATAGACTACCGATAGTTGAACAAGGTCACGATCAAGAATAAGTACCCGTTGCCGAGGATAGATGATCTGTTTGATCAGTTGCATGGTGCTACAGTGTTTTCGAAGATCGATCTATAGTCTGGATATCATCAGTTGAGGATAAAGGCGGATGACATACCAAAGTCAGCTTTTAGGATGAGGTATGGTCATTTCGAGTTCGTGGTTATGCCGTTTGGATTAACCAATGCACCTGCTGCTTTCATGGATCTGATGAACAGAGTGTTCCGTCCCTTCTTAGATCAGTTTGTTGTAGTCTTTATAGATGACATCTTGATCTATAGTCGGGACAGGCTAGAGCATGACCAACATCTTCGTCGAGCGTTGACTCTTCTTCGTTAACATCAGTTGTATGCCAAGTTCAGTGTGTGCGAGTTCTGGTTGGCGGAAGTGACTTTCTTGGGCCATGTGATATCTGCTGAAGGTGTCAAAGTAGATCTGAGGAAGGTGGAATCTGTTGCGGATTGGGAACAACCGACGACGCCGATACAAGTTCATAGTTTCCTTGGTTTGGCAGGATACTACCGGAGGTTTATCAAGGACTTCAGTGTGATCGTGTTGCTGATGACGAAGTTGACCAGGAAGGATGTACCTTTTGTTTGGGATGATCGATGTGAACGAGCTTTCCAGAGTTTGAAGGAGAAGCTGACTAGTGCTCCAGTATTGATCTTGCCAAAGCCTGGGAAAGGCTATGTTGTTTTCTGTGATGCTTCCAAGAAAGGTTTAGGTTGTGTGTCGATGCAGGAAGATCATGTAGTTTCTTTTGCTTCGCGACAGCTCAAGAAGCATGAGGAGAACTATCCGACTCATGACCTGGAGTTAGTGGTTGTGGTTCATGCGCTAAAGATTTGGAGACACTATATGTATGGGGAAGTATGTCAGATCTTTACAGACCATAAGAATCTGAAGTACATCTTTACACAGCAAGAGTTGAACATGCGACAGTGACGATGGATGGAGTTAATCAATAATTACGACTGCACTATCGAGTATCATCATGGTAAGGCGAACGTGGTAGCTGATGCGCTTAGCAGAAAGTCTTCTTCTCTTTCTTTAAAGAAGGCACAGTTGAGTTCTCTGGTATGCCATAGGCAAGATATGTTTATGTCTTTGCGGCAGATGAATGTGCAGATAAAAGTTTCTTTGTTGTCTGGTCTTTTCGCACATATGCAAGTTAAGCCTACGTTGAGACAGCAGATCAAGGATGCCCAGCAGACTGATGATGTAGTAAAGTTGATTAGATCAGAGTTCGGCAGCGACAAGCGTGATGGGTTTCATGAGTCTGAGGATGGACTAGTTTGCTATCGTGATAGGATGGTGGTTCCAGATGCGGATGATCTGAGGAAGTTGGTGCTTGAGGAAGCACATACGTCGATGTATGCTACGCATCCAGGTGTCACCAAGATGTATCATAGTCTGAAGGACTTGTATTGGTGGCCCGGTTTGAAGAGAGATGTAGCTGAGTTCGTGGCGAGATGTGCGGTGTGTCAGCAAGTGAAGGCTGAACATCAGAAGCCGGCAGGTATGTTGCAACCTTTTCCGATACCGTAGTGGAAATGGGATCATATAACTATGGATTTCGTAGTTGTCTACCCCAGACAACTAGGAATCATGATTCCATTTGGGTGGTAGTGGACAGATTGACTAAGTCTGCCCATTTTCTACCAGTGAAGATGACGTATACAGTTGAGAAAGTAGCCAGAGTATATGTTGATGAGATAGTACGTTTGCATGGAGTACCAGTAACAATAGTTTCTGACAGAGGTCCTTAGTTTACAAGTCATTTTTGGGAACAGTTTCACAAGGCGTTGGGAACGCAGTTACGGTTCAGTACAACTTTTCACCCACAAACAGATGGACAGTCTGAGAGGACTATTCAGATTTTGGAAGTTCTTCTTCGAGCTTGTGTTTTGCAGTTTCTAGGCAACTGGGACGTACATCTGAGTTTGATAGAGTTTGCTTACAACAACAGTTATCAGCGTAGCATCGACATGGCTCCTTATGAGGCTTTGTATGGAAGGAAGTGCAGATCCCCTTTGTGTTGGTATGAATCAGGTGAGTATCAGCTTTTGGGTCCTGAGTTAGTTCAGCAAATGACAGATAAGATCACAGTGATACAACAACAGTTGAAAGTGGCACAGGACAGACAGAAGTCTTATGCAGATAACCGTCGACGACCTTTGGAGTTTGGGGTAGGAGACAAAGTGTACCTTAAAGTCTCGCCGTGGAAAGGTGTGTTAAGGTTTGGACGGAAGGGTACGTTAGCTCCCAGATATATGGGGCCTTACTCAGTCATATCACGTGTTGGCAAGGTAGCTTACGAGTTGGAGTTGCCTCCATAGTTGCACAGGTTGCATCCAGCGTTTCATGTCAGTATGCTAAAGAAAAGTCATCCGGATTCAGGTATAGTGATACAGCCCGTTGAGGTTGAGCTTGATGCAGATGTGACCTACGAGGAAGGTCCTATGGCGATCCTTGACAGAAAGATCAAGAAGCTGAAGAGGAAGGATCTGGTTCTTGTGAAGGTTATTTGGCAGCGTCGTGGCGTTGATGAAGGCACGTGGGAGCTTGAGGAAGAGATAAGGAGGAAGTATCCCTCACTTTTCTCTTCGGATTTCGGGGACGAAATCCCTTAAAGGGGGTTAGCTTGTAAGGACCCTGACCTGCGTTTAGGGTTTACCCTATTTGTTTTGCTTAAACCTTGGTGGTTTGATGCTTTCTAATCACCTCTAAGTGGTGATTAGGGTTTGGTTGTGCTTTGTTGAGAGTTCGAGGGGCTGCTTGCAAATAACCCAAGTTTAGGGTTTTGTGTGCAAGTTTGCCATCTTGAGAGATGTTTTCCCCTCTTTGCTTCCTCTAGGGTTGAGAGGAAGGCTAAGGCTTGTTGTTTGAGTTCTCTGGGCCTTGGTTGAGCTTGTTTGGGCCTTAGGGTGCCTTGTTTGGGCTTGCTTGAGCCTTGTGTCGGCCAAGTGAAGCTTGTGTCGCCCTAGGTTGGTTTGTGTCGGCCAACAAGGTGGTGTGTCGCCCAGCAGAGCTGCTAGTTGTGTCGCCCATGTTGCTTGGTCCAGCCTTGACCATGTTTGGTGGACACTTGGTGTATATCTTGGACAAGTGTCTCTTGGCTTGCTAGAGTGTTGGCTTGAACCCTAGGACAAGTGTCCCTTGGGTGGACGACACTTAGCATAGGTCTACCTTGGTTTCTCCTCCCCTTCTTTCTATATAGGTAGCTCATTCCCTTGCCTTAGCTTCCTTTGATCCCTTGGTCTCCCCTCCACCTTGAGTGCACGACATTCCTCCCTCTCTTGCTTGTGTCGGCCGAGATACTCTCCTGGAGTTGCAGTGGTGTCCGATACCTTCTCTTGGATCAGCTTTGGTGGACGACATCCCTTGGAGCGTGAAGTGCTTCTTCTTCCTTGGAGCTTGGAGCTTAAGGCAGGTTGCATAACTTCTAACCCTAACTTCTTTACCTCTTGTTCTTGTTCTTGTTCATAGATTAGTAGCTTAGACTTGCACTTTGCTTGAGTTTCCTTTGGTGGCCGATATCCCCTTAAGGTTTAGGGTTTCTAGTGTACCTTGTGATCTAGGGTTTGTGCTCCTTTGAGTTGGAGGTTGATGGTGACCTAGGGTTGGGCAATATCCCTTCTTTGTTGGTGTGTTGGACGATAGGTTAGTATGATGAGTTGGTCGACATGGTGACCATGTTGAGTGATATGGTTCCTATGATAAGCAATCCCTTTGTTCTTGTGTTGGGCGAGACCCTCGCTTGTCTTGGTGTTGGGTGAGATGGGTACCTTGTGATGGGCGACATGATGAGTGCTCTTGTGTTGGGCGATAGGTCAAGCTAGTGAGGAGTTGGCCGATATGGTTGAGTTGGTCGATATGGCTGAGTTGGCCGTTGGGTGTTGCTGGGCGATACATCTTGAGGTGTTGTCCGATATAGCCTTGTCAAGCTTGATGGTTGTTGGTGTCGGACGACATGGCCATGTGTGGCTTGTTTCCTTGTCTTGAACGATAGACCATGCATGTTGGTCGATAGCCATGTTGACCGATAGGCCATGCATGCCATGGTGGCCGATAACCATGTTGGCCGACACCCATGATGGCTGATAGCCATGTTGGGCGACAGCCTTGGGTGGTGATGGCCGATAGGGTTGGTGTGTGTGTCGGCCGACAGGCCTTGATAGGTTTTAGTGAGGGTGGTGATGAGTTATGGTGAGAGTCTTGGGATCCTAAAGTAACGGTTCCATGTGTTATGAAAATGGATGTTTATGCTTAATGATGATGGTGTCTGGTTAGTGATAACAACAAGGATTATGATACCTTGTAAACAATAATAATGCTAATGATAGTAACAATGATGATAATGGTAGTTGCATAAATGAGAATGATAGTAATGATGTTGATCATAATAATGATGGCAATAATGATAGTAATGATATGCATGAAGTAATCCTTGTACTTAATTGTTAAATGAGAATGGGGATAGTTATACTAGTAGCTTACATAATGATAATATTGATAATAGTGGATGGTGACAGTAATGATAGTAGTAATAATAGTGTTTGCTCTGCATACTCAACATGATTCTATATAAAGTAAACACCTTGATTACTTGCATAATCTTGAGATAAGAGTAAGAATGTATGTGGCTTGTTAATGATGTGACTTGATCACCAAATAGTGTAAGAATGGCAAGTAGAGTATCTTGAATGGCATTTCATGATGATAGCATATTCCTTATGTTGAATCTACAATTATTGTGTACTCTAACCATGCAGGTGATGATTAGCCTTGAAAGGACTATGAGACACATGTGATGAGTAACATCACTTGATAATTACCTTGATTAATGAGATGATATGTATAATGTGTTAAGTTCCATGATGATGATGTGAGCCTTGAGAGGCAGTAACAGTACATGATGAGGGATTAAGATCCCAGGGTATGTGATGATCCTTGAGATGGATCTGGATGGTTGGCAAGAGGCCAAGTGGTAACATGTGAGGTTGGATCCTTGAGATGGATCAGGTTTATGTGTTTTCAATAATAATATAATGTTATTTACTTTCTATTATATCTTGCATGTTATACAACTTGGTTGAATCATGCAATCCATCTAAAAGATACTAATTAATCACAGTGAAATATATCATGTAGTTTTCCATGGCCATAGATCCATCATCGTTAGGACTTGGTGATGGTGAAACAGGTTCTCCTACGGGTTAACCTGGAAGCGCATATTGTTGAATATGTGTAGGTTGCTCCTAGCCTGAAAATGAGGAGGTAAGAGTGTAACTTCGATTGCAGACTCAGATATGTATATATAGCATGGTGAACATGCCCATGGCTCAGGATATGTGATGTGTGGAGCATGAATGTGTTCATGGCTCAGAGCACGGTGAACAGGCCCATGGCTCAGTTTTACTAGCGCCGAGACCTGTACCAAGGCGGGCTAGAGTGAGGGTAGCCTATGGAGCTGACCCTGTGGCTTAGACCACTTCAGCATGAGACTGCGGTCCTACTTGTGTTGTACTCGTGTACTGACCACGAGGTGGGAGGTCGTGGAGTCCGGCTCTTCCATTGACCTTGTATGGCACCAGCTTGGGTTTCATAATCGAAGGTTGGATTGGAACGGTACGGTTCAAATCCTCAGGGCATAATGATACGTAATACAGCCGTTTAGTACTCATTGCTTAGGATAAACACGAAACATTGGTTGAGGCCTTGTTTGTGTAATATCTTTATTATAACTTGCAGGTTATGTGATAATATGTCTGATCTTGATAAGCAGGTTATGTGACATTATATCTTGTTCTGATAATCATGTTACATAGGGATACATCTTATCTTGTTAATCATATTCCTTGAGATATATCTGGTTATATGCTTTTTTATAGCGGGTAAGCTTGTCGGTAAGAATAATGTGTTTTATATAGACTGCTCTTGTTATACATGTTATTAGATATCTGTTGTTATAGTCTACCTTGCTGAGGTTCTGTAGTTGCGGTGGGGAGTTACGTTTCCCGCTGGGACAATTGTTCAATTGTCTCACCCCGCTGGTTTAACCCCTTTTTAGGTGGTCGAGGTAGGCGTGGTCGTGGTCGTGGTGTTGTGGACGAGCAGCTTTAGGAGCAGTAGAAGGAAAGCATTGGACATGCTGCTGTTTGGATGTTTTATAGTAGATTCTAGAGTCATCCCTGTACTCTCAGGTCCTTGGTAGTGTTTTGACGATGTTTTACGATGAACGATCGATGACGTTTGTATATCCTGCTGTTGGCCGGATGTGGGCCTTTTCTGTATATGAACAGGTGGTGAACTCATGTGATGGATGAACAACTGTTTCTGAGCTGTGGACACGTATCAGATCTCGTGAATGTATGTGTATGACATGTTTCTGTGCAGGATGAGGAGTGAAAAGTAATAATTTCACAGTTTATCAGTTTTCCGCAATCGGTTTTAATTAACCCGTGTTTTCATAAGCTGTTGTTATGGTGATTTCCGCATGTTTTCACGTAACACCTCGTTATCTGTGTGATAATGGGATGTGTTGCCACAAGTTTTGGTATCAGAGCTTTAGGTTCGCTGAGTCTACAGGGATTTAGGACTAGGTTGAGTCTGTTCTCATGAGTTTTCCAGGTTTTCTTACAATATCTTCTGCCCTCAGTGGAAGAAAAGTCAAGATGTCTGGAAACCATGAAGAACATGCTCCTGAGAATAGTGATGTTGCATCGGTTGATGGAGCAGATGGACAGGCACATGAAGATCGGGTGCCTGAGGTTCCCCAATTTAACCCAACCATACTTGAACACCCTGCCTACCAACAACTTATGGGGCAGTTAATGGCTACGATGAATCTCATGGTTGAGCGATTACCAGTGCCTCCTCCGCGAGCACAGGTTCCCCATAGAGAAGCATCGGGTATTGGGATGACCTTTGAGCGGCTTCGCCGAGTTGGAGCTTCGCATTATGCTGGGACAGTTGATCCAGCGGATGCAGATCTGTGGCTGACAAGTCTTGAGAAGGCTTTCCAGATCCTTGACATCCCCGAAGCAGACAAGGTAAAGCATGATGTCTACCTTCTGAAAGGTAGTGCTGGTCACTGGTGGACCATCGAAGAAGAGAAGCGGCCTGGTGAGGTGATTTGCTGGGAAGTGTTTCGACGTGAGTTCGTCACCAGATACTTTCCGAAGACGTATCTGGATGAGAAGATCAGTCAGTTTGAGAAGTTGTGACAAGGAACGATGAACGTCACTGAGTATGAAGCCAAGTTTATGGATCTGTTGAGGTTCTATCCTCACATGGCGGCAACAGACGAGGAACGGATCAGATGTTTCGAGAAGGGTTTGAGTGCTGAGTTGACAACCCCGGTGTCTACGTTGGAGAATCGAGAATGGTTTGCTACATTCGTGGAATCAGTTCGACGGATCGAGAGGACAGTAAGGGAGAAAAGATAGTCTATGTCCCTTAAAAGACCTGCTCAGTTTCAAGGACGTAGGTTTGGTGGCTTTAAGAAGCCCAGGTTTTCAGCACCGTCAGCGATGAGAAGTGTCGATGTATCCTCTCAGTGGTCTCCGAGTAAGGGGAAAGGTTATGTTTCTTCACCGTCTAAGGCACACAGTTCAGCTTCTGTGGCAGTGACAGGGTCAGCTAGGCCACGATTTGAGGACAAGTCATGTCATCTTTGTGGACAAGTCGGGCATTTCAGGCTTAATTGCCCAAATAGAGATGTCGAAGTGACGCAGCAGCCGAGGCAGAGTTTCCAGAAGTCTGAGAGACCGCAGGCCAGTGGTAGCAGAGGTCGAGGACGCGGTCAAGCGTCTCAAGCTGGAAGCAGAGGTCGTGGACAACAAGCAACGACTCGATTCTATGCCATGAATCAGCTGGAGGTGATAGTCAACCCGCGAGTGGTGACAGGTCAGATGGAGTTATTTCATTCTGATATGTCTTCTTCTTGCTTTATATCTGTTCTGGTTGACCCGGGTGCTACCCACTCTTTTATCGCCTATAGTATGCTTGAAAACTGTCGTTTACCTGTTAGCTGTAAGAAGGATAGCTTGTTGTTAGAAACCCCTCTTGATGGTTCCTCTTTGCTTCGAGAAGAGTGTCCATCTTGTGTCTTGTCTTTTTCGGGACACCGTATCCAAGTGGATCTTATACCACTTGATATGCATGGTTTCGATGTTATCCTTGGGATGGATACCTTAGAGAGGTATAAGGTTGTCTTGGACTGTGGTTCCAAGCAGGAAGTGTTCGATGTTGCTGGAGAGAAGTGGATCTTCCAGCGAGATAGGAAGATTCTTTCAACGTGTTTGGTATCAGCTATGGTAGCAGATAAGTTGTTACGACAAGGATGTGAGGCGTTCCTAGCTCACGTGGTGGATACCGTTGTGGTTACCAAGGCGAAAGGTCCTAGTCTTGAGGAGGTGTCAGTGGTTCGAGAGTTTGCAGACGTGTTTCCTGAGGAGTTTCCTGGTGTTCCTCCACCCCGAGAGATTGATTTCGAGATCAATCTGGTTCCTGGAACACAGCCAGTTGCACAGTCACCATATAGGATGGCTGAGTTGAAGAAGCAGTTGCAAGAGTTGTTGGAGAAAGGTTTCATCCAACCGAGTACGTCACCGTGGGGTGCTCCCGTGTTGTTTGTTAAGAAGAAGGATGGTTCGATGCGGTTGTGTATAGACTACCGACATTTGAACAAGGTCACGATCAAGAATAAGTACTCGTTGCCGAGGATAGATGATCTGTTTGATCAGTTGCATGGTGCTATAGTGTTTTCGAAGATCGATCTACGGTCTGGATATCATCAGTTGAGGATAAAGGCGGATGACATACCAAAGTCAGCTTTCAGGACGAGGTATGGTGATTTTGAGTTCGTGGTTATGCCGTTTGGATTAACCAATGCACCTGCTGGTTTCATGGATCTGATGAACAGAGCGTTCCATCCGTTCTTAGATCAGTTTGTTGTAGTCTTTATAGATGACATCTTGATCTATAGTCGGGATAGGCTAGAGCATGACCAACATCTTCGTCGAGCGTTGACTCTTCTTCGTCAACATCAGTTGTATGCCAAGTTCAGTAAGTGCGAGTTCTGGTTGGCGGAAGTGACTTTCTTGGGCCATGTGATATCTGTTGAAGGCGTCAAAGTAGATCCGAGGAAGGTGGAATCCGTTGTGGATTGGGAACAACCGAAGACGCCGATAAAAGTTCATAGTTTCCTTGGTTTGGCAGGATACTACCGGAGGTTTATCAAGGACTTCAGTGTGATCGCGTTGCCGATGATGAAGTTGACCAGAAAGGATGTACCTTTTGTTTGGGATGATCGATGTGAACGAGCTTTCCAGAGTCTGAAGGAGAAGCTGACTAGTGCTCTAGTATTGATCTTGCCAGAGCCTGGGAAAGGCTATGTTGTTTTCTGTGATGCTTCCAAGAAAGGTTTAGGTTGTGTGTTGATGCAGGAAGATCATGTAGTTTCTTTTGCTTCGCGACAGCTCAAGAAGCATGAGGAGAACTATCCAACTCATGACCTAGAGTTAGTGGTTGTGGTTCATGTGCTAAAGATTTGGAGACACTATATGTATGGGGAAGTATGTCAGATCTTTACAGACCATAAGAATCTGAAGTACATCTTTACGCAGCCAGAGTTGAACATGCGACAGCGACGATGGATGGAGTTAATCAATGATTACGACTGCACTATTGAGTATCATCATGGTAAGGCGAACGTGGTAGCTGATGCGCTTAGCAAAAATTCTTCTTCTCTTTCTTTAAAGAAGGCACAGTTGAGTTCTCTGGTATGCCATAGGCGAGATATGTTTATGTCTTTGCAGCAGATGAATGTGCAGATAGAAGTTTCTTTGTTGTCTGGTCTTTTCACACAAATGCAAGTTAAGCCTACGTTGAGACAACAGATCAAGGATGCCCAGCAGACTGATGATGCAGTAAAGTTGATTAGATCAGAGTTCGGCAGCGACAAGCGTGATGGGTTTCATGAGTCCGAGGATGGACTAGTTTGCTATCGTGATAGGATGGTGGTTCCAGATGCGGATGATCTGAGGAAGTTGGTTCTTGAGGAAGCACATACGTCGATGTATGCTATGCATCCAAGTGTCACCAAGATGTATCATAGTCTGAAGGACTTGTATTGGTGGCCCGGTTTGAAGAGAGATGTAGCTGAGTTCGTGGCGAGATGTGCGGTGTGTCAACAAGTGAAGGCTGAACATTAGAAGCCGGCAGGTATGTTGCAACCTTTGCCGATACCGCAGTGGAAATGGGATCATATAACCATGTATTTCGTAGTTGGTCTACCCCAGACAACTATGAATCATGATTCCGTTTGGGTGGTAGTGGACAGATTGACTAAGTTTGCCCATTTTCTACCAGTGAAGATGATGTATACAGTTGAGAAACTAGCCAGAGTATATGTTGATGAGATAGTATGTTTGCATGGAGTACCAGTAACAATAGTTTCTGACAGAAGTCCTTAGTTTACGAGTCGTTTTTGGGAACAGTTGCACAAGGCGTTGGGAACGCAGTTACGGTTCAGTACAACTTTTCACCCACAAACAGATGGACAGTCTGAGAGGACTATTCATATTTTGGAAGATCTTCTTCGAGCTTGTGTTTTGCAGTTTCTAGGCAACTGGGACGTACATCTGAGTTTGATAGAGTTTGCTTACAACAACAGTTATCAGCGTAGCATCGACATGGCTCCTTATGAGGCTTTGTATGGAAGGAAGTGCAGATCCCCTTTGTGTTGGTATGAATCAGGTGAGTATCAGCTTTTGGGTCCTGAGTTAGTTCAGCAAATGACAGATAAGATCACAGTGATACAGTAACAGTTGAAAGTGGCATAGGACAGACAGAAGTCTTATGCAGATAACCGCCGACGACCTTTGGAGTTTGGGGTAGGAGATAAAGTGTACCTTAAAGTCTCACCGTGGAAAGGTGTGTTAAGGTTTGGACGGAAGGGTAAGTTAGCTCCCAGATATATGGGGCCTTACTCAGTCATAACACGTGTTGGCAAGGTAGCTTACGAGTTGGAGTTGCCTCCAGAGTTGCACATGTTGCATCCAGTGTTTCATGTCAGTATGCTGAAGAAAAGTCATCCGGATTCAGGTACAGTGATATAGCCCGTTGAGGTTGAGCTTGATGCAGATGTGACCTACGAGGAAGGTCCTGTGGCGATCCTTGACAGAAGGATCAAGAAGCTGAAGAGGAAGGATATGGTTCTTGTGAAGGTTCTTTGGCAGCGTCGTGGCATTGAGGAAGCCACGTGGGAGCTTGAGGAAAAGATAAGGAGGAAGTATCCCTCGCTTTTCTCTTCGGATTTCGGGGACGAAATCCCTTAAAGGGGGTTAGCTTGTAAGGACCCTGACCTGCATTTAGGGTTTACCCTGTTTGTTTTGCTTAAACCATGGTGGTTTGATGCTTGCTAATCACCTCTAAGTGGTGATTAGGGTTTGGTTGTGCTTTGTTGAGAGTTCGAGGGGCTGCTTGCAAATAACCCAAGTTTAGGGTTTTGTGTGCAAGTTTGCCATCTTGAGAGATGTTTTCCCCTCTTTGCTTCCTCTAGGGTTGAGAGGAAGGCTTGGGCTTGTTGTTTGAGTTCTCTGGGCCTTGGTTGAGCTTGTTTGGGCCTTGGGGTGCCTTGTTTGGGCTTGCTTGAGCCTTGTGTCGACCAAGTGAAGCTTGTGTCGCCCTAGGTTGGTTTGTGTCGGCCAACAAGGTGGTGTGTCGCCCAGCAGAGCTGCTAGTTGTGTCGCCCATGTTGCTTGGTCCAGCCTTGACCATGTTTGGTGGACACTTGGTGTATATCTTGGACAAGTGTCTCTAGGCTTGCTAGAGTGTTGGCTTGAACCCTAGGACAAGTGTCCCTTGGGTGGACGACACTTAGCATAGGTCTACCTTGGTTTCTCCTCCCCTTCTTTCTATATAGGTAGCTCTTTCCCTTGCCTTAGCTTCCTTTGATCCCTTGGTCTCCCCTCCACCTTGAGTGCACGACACTCCTCCCTCTCTTGCTTGTGTCGGCCGAGACACTCTCCTGGAGTTGCAGTGGTGGTCGATACCTTCTCTTGGATCAGCTTTGGTGGACGACATCCCTTGGAGCTTGAAGTGCTTCTTCTTCCTTGGAGCTTGGAGCTTAAGGCGGGTTGCATAACTTCTAACCCTAACTTCTTTACCTCTTGTTCTTGTTCTTGTTCATATATTAGTAGCTTAGACTTGTACTTTGCTTGAGTTTCCTTTGGTGGCCGATATCCCCTTAAGGTTTAGGGTTTCTAGTGTACCTTGTGATCTAGGGTTTGTGCTCCTTTGAGTTGGAGGTTGATGGTGACCTAGGGTTGGGTGATATCCCTTCTTTGTTGGTGTGTTGGACGATAGGTTAGTATGATGAGTTGGTCGACATGGTGACCATGTTGGGCGATATGGTTCCTATGATAAGCAATCCCTTTGTTCTTATGTTGGGCGAGACCCTCTCTTGTCTTGGTGTTGGGCGAGATGGGTACCTTGTGATGGGCGACATGATGAGTGCTCTTGTGTTGGGCAATAGGTCAAGCTAGTGAGGAGTTGGCCGATATGGTTGAGTTGGTCGATATGGCCGAGTTGGCCGTTGGATGTTGTTGGGCGATACATCTTGAGGTGTTGGCCGATATAGCCTTGTCAAGCTTGATGGTTGTTGGTGTCGGACGACATGGCCATGTGTGGCTTGTTTCCTTGTCTTGAACGATAGACCATGCATGTTGGCCGATAGCCATGTTGACCGATAGGCCATGCATGCCATGGTGGCCGATAACCATGCTGGCCGACACCCATGCTGGCCGATAGCCATGTTGGGCGACAGCCTTGGGTGGTGATGGCCGACAGGGTTGGTGTGTGTGTCGGCCGAAAGGCCTTGATAGGTTTTAGTGAGGGTGGTGATGAGTTATGGTGAGAGTCTTGGGATCCTAAAGTAACGGTTCCATGTGTTATGAAAGTGGATGTTTATGCTTAATGATGATGGTGTCTGGTTAGTGATAACAACAAGGATTATGATACCTTGTAAACAATATAATGCTAATGATAGTAACAATGATGATAATGGTAGTTGCATAAATGAGAATGATAGTAATGATGTTGATCATAATAATGATGGCAATAATGATAGTAATGATATGCATGAAGTAATCCTTGTACTTAATTGTTAAATGAGAATGGGGATAGTTATACTAGTAGCTTACATAATGATAATATTTATAATAGTGGATGGTGACAGTAATGATAGTAGTAATAATAGTGTTTGCTCTGCATACTCAACATGATTCTATATAAAGTAAACACCTTGATTACTTGCATAATCTTGAGATAAGAGTAAGCATGTATATGGCTTGTTAATGATGTGACTTGATCACCAAATAGTGTAAGAATGGCAAGTAGAGTATCTTGAATGGCATTTCATGATGATAGCATATTCCTTATGTTGAATCTACAATTATTGTGTACTCTTACCATGCAAGTGATGATTAGCCTTGAAAGGACTATGAGACACATGTGATGAGTAACATCACTTGATAATTACCCTGATTAATGAGATGATATGTATAATGTGTTAAGTTCCATGATGATGATGTGAGCCTTGAGAGGCAGTAACAGTACATGATGAGGGATTGAGATCCCAGGGTATGTGATGATCCTTGAGATGTATCTGGATGGTTGGCAAGAGGCCAAGTGGTAACATGTGAGGTTGGATCCTTGAGATGGACCAGGTTGATGTGTTTTCAATAATAATATAATGTTATTTACTTTCTATTATATCTTGCATGTTATACAACTTGGTTGAATCATGCAATCCATCTAAAAGATACTAATTAATCACAGTGAAATATATCATGTAGTTTGCCCTGGCCATAGATCCATCATCGTTAGGACTTGGTGATGGTGAAACATGTTCTCCTACGGGTTAACCTGGAAGCGCATATTGTTGAATATGTGTAGGTTGCTCCTAGCCTGAAAATGAGGAGGTAAGAGTGTAACTTCAATTGCAGACTCAGATATGTAAATAGAGCATGGTGAACAGACCCATGGCTCAGGATATGTGATGTGTGGAGCATGAATGTGTTCATGGCTCAGAGCACGGTGAACAGGCCCGTGGCTCAGTTTTACTAGTGCTGAGACCTGTACCAAGGCAGGCTAGAGTGAGGGTAGCCTATGGAGATGACCCTGTGCCTTAGACCACTTCAGCATGAGACTGCGGTCCTGCTTTTGTTGTACTCGTGTACTGACCACGAGGTGGGAGGTCGTGGAGTCTGACTCTTCCATTGACCTTGTATGGCACTGACTTGGGTTTCATAACCGAAGGTTGGATTGGAACGGTACGGTTCAAATCCTCAGGGCATAATTATATGTAATACATCCGTTTAGTACTTATTGCTTAGGATAAACATGAAACATTGGTTGAGGCCTTGTTTGTGTAATATCTTCATTATAACTTGCAGGTTATGTGATAAAATGTCTGATCTTGATAAGCAGGTTATGTGACATTATATCTTGTTCTGATAATCATGTTACATAGGGATACATCTTATCTTGCTAATCATATTCCTTGAGATATATCTGGTTATATGCTTTTGTATAGCGGGTAAGCTTGTCAGTAAGAATAATCTATTTTATATAGACTGCTCTTGTTATACCTGTTATTAGATATTTGTTGTTATAGTCTACCTTGCTGAGGTTCTGTAGTTGCGGTGGGGAGTTACGTTTCCCGCTGGGACAATTGTTCAATTGTCTCACCCCACTGGTTTAACCCCTTTTTAGGTGGTCGAGGTAGGCGTGGTCGTGGTCGTGGTGTTGCGGCCGAGCAGCTTGAGGAGCAGTAGAAGGCAAGCATTGGACATGCTGTTGTTTGGATGTTTTGTAGTAGAGTCTAGAGTCATCCCTGTACTCTCAAGTCCTTGGCAGTGTTTTGATGATGTTTTATGATGAACGATCGATGACGTTTGTATATCCTGCTGTTGGCTGGATGTGGGCCTTTTCTGTATATGAACAGATGGTGAACTCATGTGATGGATGAACAGTTGTTTCTGAGCTGCGGACACGTATCAGATCTCGTGAATGTATGTGTATGACATGTTTCTGTGCAGGATGAGGACTGAAAAGTAAGAATTTCACAGTTTATCACTTTTCCGCAATCGGTTTTAATTAACCCGTGTTTTCATAAGCTGTGGTTATGGTGATTTCCGCACGTTTTCGCGTAACACCTCGTTATCTGTGTGATAATGGGATGTGTTGCCACAAAAACGGTTGCCAAAATCCATTCACATAACTCGTGATTCTTAGTTAACATCACAAGCTAGATTTGTTATCATAATCACCAGATCAAATAAAAAGATGCAATGGTTTTCAGTATCATAATAGGTACTTCATGTCTGTCAAGGACGAAATAATACATATTTGAGTGTCACATCGATCCCAGAATCACACAACACAAAGTTGAAGCATCACTCCCTCACTTCTTTATCAGTACTCAGGATGACCCCTAGGAGTTGACGTGCAATGACACATCAAGACCATGGTTGTTGCAGTCATTGTGATACAGAACGTTTATTTGGTACGACAGATTGCATGAGCGGGTTGCAATGCACCAATTGTTGACATTTAAAAAGCGGCTATCCTTTAAAGTATAACTGTATGATCAAGAAAATGATATTAGTTCTATGTGATTCTTAACCTTGAACAAAACTCTTTCTTGTATTTTCCTTTTTACCCTTCTGTCTCATCTGAATCATGTGGAGCACAATTGGCCATAGTGTCATGTATTATTAAGTCTATACGTGATTCACATGGAGTACATCATAAATATAATCATAGAATGCAGTAAAATATTATTTTCTAAAACTCATTATTCGATGACAACAAAATTAACTTGTCTTATGAAGTGATGATATCACAGAACATTGTTGCAATACATATTCTATCTATGTTTTTATATTATATATAAACATTGTCTCAAAAATATTAAATCTACATGTCATAGCTTGAGTATGGTTTAAAATATGATGGCATCTAAATTATTTCATATATTTATAGAAAAGTATATTTCAACATCATTACAATTCTATTTTTCCATAATTATATTATAAAATTTCTATATAGGCTATATATTTGGCAAGTTAAACACATACATCATAAATATATATCCTACTTATTATTCATATGAAGATAAATTAATGGCAGATTTCTATTGGGTGAGGAAGGTATTGTTCATGTAAATTGCAATTTTTACTAATTGATAAATAATAGTTATGAAAAAAATGAATTCATTTATAGAGTTGAACTAGAATTTAACGTATTCATGCCACATTACAAAAATTGTCTTTACAAAAATTTATATGAGTTCTTCGATCAATTTTAGTTATACTCGATGAATAAGAAATTGTCTTTACAAGTTATTAAATTACTAAATGTATACAATATAAATACAGTACATACAAAATTATACGTGCATGTGCACGTGTGCGTTCACTAGTCTCTCTCTCTATATATATATATATATATATATATATATATATTTATTTATTTATTTATTTATTTATGGCTCATCTTTAATGCCTGCGCGGGTAGCCTGATTTTTTGCTACCCGCCCATCTAAAAGAGTAACTATATGGTACACAAGAGTAACTCTGAGATCAAACGAGTAGCTATGTGGTACACAAAAGTATCTCTAAGACCAAAAAAGTAACTGTGCAGAAAATATACAGTCAGTAGATATATGGACAGGTTTTTTTATTTTGGGGGGCAAATGATATTATTTTTGGATGAACTTTTTTGGAGAGCTAGATAAAATGTTCCTCTATAATAGTGAAAAAAAATAAAAAAATATCATGAAGACAATGGTCGACAGTTCTATCAAATAGGTCTTCTATTTCAGAGGCAATACATATAGTTTAAAGGTGAAAAAAGCAGATTGAAGATATAATCATTTTAGAAATAGAAGACCCACATGTGAGTTAAGTTTAAGACATCAATGTATCTTTAATATGCATGTTTCAAGGTTCAAAGCACATAATCAAATCAAATTAGGATGCTAGAATGGACAAGTTTGAATTGTATTTCAACATGCATCAAAATTTACTGAATTAGGTCAAGCATGAGGATTAGAAGCACAAATATATGCAAGCATAAGATTTGTTCATATCCTAGGTTGATTTACAATAGCAACATCTAAATAAGTAAACTCAAAGCATTAGATAAATAAATATAATCAGTAGATAAACAAATACCAAGCAATAGATAAAAAAAGTACAACTCAGTTGATAAACAAAAAGGTAGATTAGAACCCTAATGTACTCAAACATTTATAAGATCCAACCCATTGCCCGCACCCTGAGGGTAGGGGGCCAGGAGCAGGAGCAAGGAACAAGAAGAGGAGGAAGAAGGGCACCGGGAGCAGCGAGCGGGTGGCCGAGGCAACAAGCAGGAGAGCGGGCGGTGGCGGCGAGCGGGCGACGGCGGCGAGCTAGCGACTGCCGGAGCAGGAGCAGGAGTAGAGGAAGAAGAGGCAGAGGAGTAGAGGAGCAGCACTACTACATAAACGACCTTTGGCGTCGGTCGTTTAACCCCATTTGGCATCGGTTTCTGACCGACGCCTATGTGGGCGCCGCTAAAGGTCAAACACTTCGGCGTCGGTTTTTTAACCGACGCCTATTTATTCTATAGGCGTCGGTTGTTTAGTAAATAACCGCCGCCAAAAGTGTTCACGCCACAGAAAATGGCGTCATCTAGGGCACTTTGTGCGTCGGTTATTTACTAAACAACCGACGCCTATATACAATATAGCGTCGGTGTTTTAGTAGATAACTGACGCATAAAGTGCCCTAGATGACGCCATTTTCTGTGGTGCGAACACTTTTGGCGTCGGTTATATACTAAAACACCGACGCCTATACTTCAAGACGACACGGCCGTGCTTCCCTGCACGGCCGTGTTTAGTACTATAGGCATCGGTTTTATATGAATTACTGACGCCTTTTCCACCACGGCCGTGCTATCCTGCACGGCCGGGTTGTTTGTACTATGAGGCGTCGGTTTTTATCAAATAACCGACGCTATATGTATTTGCTGACGGTTTTCTATAAATAACCGACGCCTATTTATATTTTTTTTTTCATATCAGTTTGCAGGCCTGCTGTGGCTGGTCAGTAGGATGAGAACCTGCAGTTCAATTTTCTGAACTGTAGGTTTACGACATCCATTGATATCAGCCTACAAACAGGCCGCAAACCTGCAAAAGTCACAAAGAAAATTCTACACAAGTACATACATTCAAACATCAATTCAATTCTCACATTCACACATATAGAAACATTCAAATACATGTATTAACATTCAGAAATATTCATTTACAAAGTATCATTCATTATCGCTATCAACATCCCAATTATATCTTACAGTTGCCACTGCTTGTATGGCTTTGGCCCATTCTTCTCTTACTTCATTTAATGCTTCCATCGTATATGGAGCATGTATATTTTTTAAGCGTTTACCTATAGTGTGGTCAGTTTTAAACACCTACAAAGAGAATGATGTATATATAAGTAATAATATAAAAATAAGATAAGATTGATATATTTCATACTAACTAATGAGACTATATATAATACCTCATGTATGGTATCGATGTCCAATGCGGCATATTTGATAATCATCTGCATAAATCACATCACATAGTATGCGCATGCCCAACCATTGTCTTGTGTAGCACACTATAAATTGAAACATACAAAATAATACAACTAAGCACAATTCACATCAATAATATATATATTCGAGTCGGGAACTTACTTGTACGTTCTGCCAATTTATTGGCTGGTTCTTTTTCCTTGGGACCGTTCCTCCAGCCTTTTTGAATGCATCTAAACCCCTACATGTTAATATAACACAATAAATTGCATAAGTAAATAGTAATGTAATAAAAGATGTTAACGGATATAAAAATGAAATATTTCTCACCAGAATAATGGCATTCTCATTACGTGTCCAATTTTAGTGTTCAATGTACTCCCCGCAGGATCTAGATAATAAACAGTGAATGTCCCGGGGGCAATAACTAGTAACTCCCAATGTCTACCGCTAGAAGTAAGAAGTTAACAATTAATAACTCAAAATGCAAAATAAAAATGGAATTTTCTTAAGTCCAAATTATAAATAAAGTAAACTTACTTGACATTGAATGGAGCTATTATTATCGTCTTCTTTTGCTGACCAAAAATTGTAAAAGCATCTATACAGTATTGTTGAACATTATCAGGGTCTTTAGCTACCAAACTAATCAATGATGGAATCAAAAATCCCACATGATCAAATGCAAATTGTTTGCAATGATCTTCGACTAAGTAGCCGCAAAACATATAGGCGTATGCATTAATATATAAGAAACCAGATCACCGGATCTTACACAAGGTATATGGATGTATAAACAAGATCTCACCTTATCCATGTCTCTATCATTGATGTATTCAGCCAATCATACATAAACAGCTCAATAATATCTTGTATAAATAAAGAGCTATCGTATGATCGACCTGCATAATCTGCATCTAAAGAAACTATTATAGGGCAATGTATATTATGTGCCCGTAGCCAACATGCCATTCCCCTACAAGCAGGACCTAACGGGTATGTTAGGTCAGTTGGAACCCAAGTTGGTAATGCGGGAAGTGGAGGTGGAGGCCTAGGTGCTCCTGGTGTCTTCTTTTTAACCTGTATATATAATTTCAGATCAGTTGACATCATATATACACATTAACAGTCTAAATCAATGTAAATTTTTCTTACAATTTCAGTCGTGTAGACGACATCTGCTTTGGGCCACAATATGACCCCGTCTTCTGCCTCACCAAGTGTATCAATATCTGGGTGGGCATATGGCAACACAACTTCCCTCCAATCGGGTAACACACGTAATGGGCCCACACAAACATAGCCCTGTGGCATTGGAGTCCCGTGAAACCTTTCCTCAGGAAGGGACGGGTAAGCTTGCGCCTCTGCAACAACATAGTCTTGTATTCTTAAGCGGCATGGCTTCAATGCCTACAAATTTACGTAAAGAATGTTATACATATATACATATAATCTTGAAAACATATCATCTTGAAAAGACTAGCTACAATGTCATAAACAATACTTACAGCTGACGTGCTAGGCGATGGGTCTCCAGGATTACTCGCAGTCTGTGCATCAGGAGAAGAGTGGGTCGCCATAGGCTGATTGGAAGCCTGAGATGCCTGCCACCGCAGCAATTCTTCCTTGACCTTCTCAGCAACTACATCGTTGACCTTCTTAGCAACTAAATCCTCAACTCTCTTATTCTCCTATACATGGATAAAAGAAACATTAGCTTCTTATTAATGAATTTCCTTTTGCAGTAACATTCTAAAAAAAGAATAGGTTACCTCTTCTTGAGAAAGTCCCGCTCTGGGTTTGCGCTGGGATGGCCCAAAGAATACTTTGATGCCAACACCAGCGCCGACACCTCTAACATGTCCAAGATGCTCTGGGTTACCCAGAGCAACTGTCAATTCATCCCTTGTGCCCTGAGGGATGAACGTGCCTTGTTTCCTCTGCTCGTGTAGCTCCCGCTAATCAGCATAAACAGAAATTGGTAAGTTAACACCACAAATAATCAATATTCAAACGATTTCTCTAAAAGTTGTATTTTACCATTTTTGCAGCCGCCTCAGCAGTTACAGGCTTCTTTATTTCACCCTTCTTGTTTTGCCTGCCAGCTATCCAGATATCATGGCGAGGCATGGGTGTGGCAGACTCCTGAGTAGGAGCAGACTCCTGAGTAGGAGCAGACTCCTGAGTAGCCGCAGACTCCGCCTGTAGTCTTTGGCGAACGCTTGCATAGCCTTTTGGACCCATAGTGTGGTCATGCACATTCAGTGCACGCCTTGCTTTTTGTGTGTCACTGAGGGCCTAGTTAGTATGCACATTAATGATTTGGTTAGTAGCACTAAATGCTAATCTTGAATAGGAGAATACAATGTATATTAATTAAATTGGGAGTGACGCCTAATACCTTGAATTCTTCAGATTTTCTTGAAGCAACAAAATTGTCCCAATCTTCTTTGTCCAAGAAGTTCCATTGTTCAAGGGTTGACTTCTTCTTCTTATCACCCTCTTTTATGTATTCTCTGTTCAGATTTGTCCTATAATTCCTAAGCATCTTTCCAGCGCGTTGCATCACATTTTTACGATGCAACTTCTCATCCAATGCAAACAGATTCTGTAAAATAGAAATGTTATTAACTAGTATCCAAAATAGAATTGCAAATAATAGAATTTGTAATCTACAAAATAGAATTGCAAATAATAATAACTCACGCATAAATCCTTCCATATCAAGTCTTTTTTCCCTTGAGGAACTTTATGCCAATTATCATACTTAACACCACAATGGCTCCGAGTGGTACACCCAAGATAGTTTACAAAATTATTGCGGTTCACTCCAATTGGATTTCCTCCATTATCAAACTCCACCACCAATTTGGATCCACTACCACTTAGCGCTAATAACTTCTTCAACAGAGTGATGCCCCTTTTCTTGTTAAGTGTTTGGTGCTGCGCATCAAGTTGCTCCAGTGCTTCAGTGGGTACAGGTGCATCAACCTAAAATTTGACAAAAATAAACACACTAAATTAGCCCAATATAGAAATATAGGATATATGACATAACTAGAAGATAATGAATTTTATAGAAATACAGGATATGTTTTTAGAACTTACATTGGTATCCTCGCCATGCTCGTCATGGACAGCATGCTCATCATGGACTTCATGCTCATCATGGACATCATGCTCATCATGGTCAGCCATCTGAAAATGTCATTTAAAAGGCAAACATTTAGCATTTGTATTAACTAGAAAAAGGCAGACATTTAGCATTTATATTAACTAGAAAAAGGCAAACATTTAGCATTTGTATTAACTAGAAAAAGGCAAACATTTAGCATTTGTATTAACATACATGTCTCTAAAATTGTGATCTTTTATCAATTAACAATCCTTCATTGTGATCTCCGCGCACATATAAGTCATCATTAGCTTCAATATTTTGTGGAGTGGGCAACCCAACTGAGAATGGACTGGAGTCATCATACTTATCATAGTACTCTTCTTCATCTATAGGATCTTCAATGAACTGTCTTTTACCATGAAGAACAACCGACCATTTATCATTTGCAGGATCATCGATATAGAATATTTGTTTTGCCTGTGATGCCAATATGAATGGTTCACCCTTCTCGCCAATCTTTTCAAAGTTCACCAAAGTGAAACCCAATTCATCCACTATAACTCCTTTGGTGTTATCAACCCAATTACATTTAAAGAGCGGAATTTTGAAATCTATGTAGTCAAACTCCCAAATGTCCTCAATGACACCGTAATATGACATTTTAGCTTCACGTGGACTCTTATCCTTTGCACTTGCAAAGTACATAGTCGATGCTTGAAGAGTGACCCCACTATTTTGGACGACACTCTTATCATCTTGGCGCTTTGTGTAATATGTGAATCCATTAATGTCAAACCCTTCATAAGACATAACATTCGCTTTTGGTTTAAAGGCGAGGCATTTGATAGTTTCTGTAATATCATTTGGTGTTTGAGATAGTTGATGTAAGACTTTATCTTCAAACCACTTAGTAAAAGTCTTATTATGCTCTCTAGCAAGCCACATTGAACTTGCTCGAGGATGTTGTCTCTTTATGAAATTGGTATGTTCCTCGATATAAACACTCACTTCGTCCATATTGTGTAAAATATACAAGTGAGCTTGTTCCAACTGCTCACGGTTGATTACTTTCACCCGTGATCCCAAAATTCCTTTGCCCTCCTCAATATTCTTGTCATTATCAGGAGTGTCATTACCACTGAGAAAGTCATTGCAAAAATCCATAACCTCTCTCGCCACATAACCTTCAATAATACTCCCTTCAGGCCGATAACGGTTTCGAACATCACCTTTAAAAATGCTCATGTATCGTTCAAAGGGATACATCCAATGCAAGAAAACTGGTCCCAACATTTTCACTTCCCTAGTCAAGTGGACAACAAGATGTACCATGATATCAAAGAACGAAGGAGGGAAATACATCTCAAGCTGACATAGGGTAACAACCACTTCTCTTTGCAAATTATCGAGAGTATCAGGGTCAATAACTTTGCTGCATAGACTGTTGAAAAAGAAACAAAGTCTGGTAATTGCAAACCTTACATGCTTCGGCAATATAGATCGAATTGCCACGGGCAATATTTGTTGCATTAGAGTGTGACAGTCATGAGATTTAAGACCTATCAACTTCAGATCTTTCATTGATACCAATCTACGGATGTTGGATGAGTAACCATGTGACACCTTAACATTTACCAAGCATTCACAAAAAGTTTTCTTCTCCTTTCTAGACAACGTGTAACAAGCGGGAGGTAAGTATGTTCTTTTATTACCCATTTCACGTAATTTTGTTAATTCTGACCTTATTCCCATTTCACGTAGGTCCAGTTTGGATTTTATCCCATCTTTAGTCTTACCTGGTATATTTAATAGAGTACCAATGATGCTATCACAGACATTTTTCTCAACGTGCATTACATCGATACAATGCCTGACTGTCAAAGAACTCCAATAAGGAAGATCCCAAAATATTGACTTCTTCTTGAATGAAGAATTGTCACTCCGTGTGGCCATACTACATTGTGATTTCTTACCAAATTCATTGACAATGTCTTTTACTCTTTCATAAACAACATCCCCTGGTATAGGTTTAGGTGCACTCCGTTCATCATTCCATCCATTGAATGCTTTGCGCTTCCTACGATACGGATGGAATTTTGAAAGAAACCTTCGATGACCAAGATATACAGTCTTGCCGCCATGTTTTAGTCTTATTGAATCAGTGTTTTCTTCACATATAGGACACGCTTTAGCTCGTTTGACACTATGTCCAGACAAATTCCCATATGCTGGAAAGTCATTAATAGTGCAAAACAACATAGCGTGCAAACGAAATGTCTCTCTTGCTGAAGCATCATAGGTCATCACACCTTCAGCCCAAAGTTTCTTCAAGTCATCAATCAAAGGTTCAAGATAAACATCGATATCATTTCCGGGTTGTTTAGGGCCCGATATCAACAATGACAACATAACGTACTTATTTTTCATACACATTCAGGGAGGAGGATTGTATATAACAAGCATGACTGGACAAGTGCTATGTTGGCTGCTCAATGTCCCGTACGGATTCATCCCATCTGTACAAAGCCCAAGTCTTAGATTCTTATCTTCTTCACCAAATTTAGGGTACAATAGATCAATCTTCTTCCACTGTGGGGAATCAGACGCATGTCGTAGGATCCCATCATTATTTTTCTTAACATCTGCATGCCACCTCAAATTCTTCGCATCTTTCGGATTTGCAAACAAGCATTGAAACCGTGATATTATAGGTAGATACCACAACACCTTGGCAAGAGAACCAGTTTTGGACTCCCCCGAAGTCGTCAATTTATACCGTGACGCACCACATTTTGGACAATCTTTCAAATCTACATAGTCCTTTTGAAATAATACACAATCATTCGGGCATGCGTGTATCTTCTTGGCCTCCATTCCCATTGGGCACAACATTTTCTTTACCTGGTATGTTGAGATTGGAAGCTCGTTTCCTTCAGGAAGCATTTCTTTCAACAAAGTCAACAATGAAGTGAAGCTTTTGTCGCTCCATCTATTGTTAGCTTTCAACTTATACAATCTCAACAAAGCGCTAAGCTTCGTAAACTTAGCACAACCTGTGTATAACGGTATCTCAGCATCATGCACAATGTTTGTAAAGATAGGAGGTGGATCGGTGTGCTCTACCCTACAACTATCCAGCATCGCATCAACGATGTCTGCTGGAACTGGTTCGTTCACATTTACGTCATCGGAGGCAATTTCTTCTTCCACCCAAGCACTGCTATCGACATCTACTGGTTTCGATTTTGAAATCTCTCCATGCCAGTGCCATTCTGTATAGCCTTGTACAATCCCGTTGCACATGACATGACTTTTGATTTCCTCACCAGTGTTGACTTTCAAGTTGTTACCGCAATGCCTACATGGACAGTAGAACCTATCTGTAGGTTTTTTCCTATGTTCCTCGGCAAATCTAATAAACTGATCAAGACCAGATATAAACTCTGGGGTGCAACGATTACGAATGGACATCCATGATCTATCCATTCTATGATCAGAGAAAACAAGTATATATTAGGAAAAGATTAGGCAGCATTTCCCCGTTGTTCTCTAAGTACATTAGAGACATATGTACTTAGAGAACAAACGGGGAAATGCCAACAAACACATTTGATGTCATTCTTATATATAATAAATGTGTACCACCTATCCCATCCTTGAACACCTAATCTCACTAGTAAGTGTATAATGTGTATTGGGTTTTCAAGAAAATTTCGGCAGCATTTCCCCGCTGTTCTCTAAGTACATATGTACTTAGAGAACAAACGGGGAAATGCTACCAAAATTTTCTCAAAAACCCAATACACATTATACACTTACATCCTAAGTGAGATTAGGTGTTCAAGAACAGTCCCAAACCGGGGACTATCCAAGATTTACTCCTAATGAGTCAATCTTGGACGGGTTTCTAGGCCAACAAACACAATAATAGATATCTACAATGAAGCCGGACTCCATACAAACAATATATAATTTAGTGATTGTTCATTCTAATTTATACCAATGTACAAGTAATATAAAAAACAATGATATATTGTTCACATTCTAGGCCAACAAACACATGTGATGTCATTCTTATATATAATAAATGTGTACCACCTATCCCATCCTTGAACACCTAATCTCACTAGTAAGTGTATAATGTGTATTGGGTTTTCGAGAAAATTTCGGCAGCATTTCCCCGCTGTGTACTTAGAGAACAAACGAGGAAATGCTACCAAAATTTTCTCGAAAACCCAATACACATTATACACTTACATCCTAAGTGAGATTAGGTGTTCAAGAACAGTCCCAAACCGGGGACTATCCAAGATTTACTCCTAATGAGTCAATCTTGGACGGGTTTCTAGGCCAACAAACACAATAATAGATATCTACAATGAAGCCGGACTCCATACAAATAGTATATAATTTAGTGATTGTTCATTCTAATTTATACCAATGTACAAGTAATATAAAGAACAATGATTGTTGACTTTCTAGGCCAACAAACACATGTGATGTCATTCTTATATAATAAATGTGTACCACCTATAACAAACACATTGTCCAACATTAGGTTCAACACTTGAAACATACATTCGTTTTCAACATAAAAAATTTGTATCATTAGGGTCCAACATGTGGATTATATGGGACATACACATCAAGGTGGTCATAAGGGAGGATATTTCCTTATTTATGAGTAAGCGATATAAGATTAAGATCCATATAAAAATTAGGGCAGAAGTAAGAAATAAATCTTCTTTAGGATACAATAGACCCTTATGGATGTATTTAGGGTCATAGGTACCATCATAGAACAAAAGGGGTACACTCTAGGATTTAAGATCACACTACATCATGTATTTTATACAAAATTACATGTATGTGTATATAAAAAATATATTTATAAGGAACTTCTATACATATCTAATCAACAAATCAGTAATTAACTAAGTATTCATCAATACTTACTATTAATCAGTATCTCTAATCATTAAAATCGGCAAGCAGATCAGTAATTGTAAATAACAAACTATGAATTGTTGAATTAAAGTAATCACTAAAGTAATACTAACCAGTAGTACCAATCATTAATCACTGAAAGCAGCAAGGAAATCAGTAAAACTAATCATGCATTACTAGTATATAAGGAAACCAGTAGTACCAATCATTAATCACTGAAAGCAGTAAGGAAATCAGTAAAACTAATCATGCATTACTAGTATATAAGGAAACCAGTAGTACCAATCATTAATCACTGAAAGCAGCTTACATACCTTTTCCAGCAGTGGTGGTCGAAGCAGGAAGAAGGGGGTGGCGCCGGGCGTGAGCAGGAAGAAAGGAGCTAGGGCGGCGGTGGGCAGGCAGGTGGGCACCAGGCGTGGCGGTGGCGCCGGTTCTCAGGCGTGGCGGCGGCGCAGGCGGTTGGAGCAGCAGGGCGGGCAGCAGGGGCGGGCAGCAGGGGCGGCGGAGAAGAAATGCGCCGGAGAGGGGCGCCGGAGAGGGGACGCCGGAGATGGGGCGCCGGAGAGAAGCGCCGGAGAAAAACTAGCAGCAGCAGCAGAGAAATCGCCGGAGAAATCGTCGCAACAGGGAAATAGGGTAGCAATGAAACAGAAGAAAGGGGAAGAGTCGGGCGATCGCGGGTTATAAGTTCCCAAATAGCGTCGGTTGTTTACAACAACCGACGCCTAAACAGCTTTAGCGTCGGTTGTTTGCAACAACCGACGTCCAATTGGACGATATTTTCATGAAAATGTTTGGCGGGAACCACCTTCAGCGTCGGTTATCGGTGTATAACCGACGCTGAAAGTGACACTTTCCGCGCAAATTTTCATCGCACATAGGCGTCAGTTTTCTACGTATATAACCGACGCTGACAATGACACTATTTTTTTTGATCGAAATATGGATTTCGCGGGTGACTTTAAGCGTCGGTTTTTTATAAACAACCGACGCTTAATACAAAGCGGTACCCGTGTCTGGCTGGTCTTAGACGTCGGTTTGCTTAAACAACCGACGCCTTATATGTTAGGCGTCGGTTTTCCTTAATAACCGACGCCCAGAAAAGTGACACTGAATGTTATTTCTGTAGTAGTACAGGTGGCAACAACAGCAAGAGGAAGCAGAGGAGCAGGTGGCGGCAGGAGTGGCAGGCAGGAGCGGCGGCAGCAACGACGACAATGGCAAAGGTAGACCAGCGACAGGGAAGGCGGAAGAGCAGCAGACGGCTGCGGAATCGCTAATCGTCAGACCCTAGTGAAATCGATGGAACAGCGAAAGGGGAAGAGCTTGGCTGGCGGAGGTTCTATTAAGTTAACAATAGGCGTCGATTATTACCATAAACTGACACTTCAAACTTTAAGCGTCGGTTACCACCAACACACTGACACTTATGTTCATTGATAGTCGTCGGTTCCAAATAGAAAAATCGACGTCTATCTATATATGCCAACAAAAAATAAATGTTCTTGAATTATAACAATAGGCGTCAGTTTTCAGTAAAAACCGACGTTCATTGGACAATCTTAACCTAAAAAATTTTACGGGGACGATGCGTGAAACCTTTTCAACGTCAGTTTTTCTACAAAAACCGACGACCTTCGGAGGATTTTTTTTTATCGCTAGGCGTCGTTTATTAGGTACAAAACCGACGCCATATGTGAAACTTTGGGGGGTAATTTTTTTCGCTCAAAAAATTGGATTTGGCGGGCTATTTTAGGCGTCAGTTCGTCTTAGGGAGCCGACGCTTAATAAAAAGCGATATCCGTGTCTGACCGGTCTTAAAATATAGATGTCGGTCTCTGTAATTAGCTGACGTTGTAGGGTTTAGGCGTCGGTTTTTGGTACTAAGTAACGTCTCTAAATGTGACGTTATAAACTATTTCTGTAGTAGTGGTAACAACAACACAAGCCATCTTTGTACGCCCATTTTTCTAGTTTGGATTGCTTGGAAGCAGTCTACAATACTTGTTGAGTAAAGCACTCTGCTTACATGGGAGGAGTGTTGACAAAAGCGACACCGTCGGATGCTGGATGTTGAACACTCGCTACGTATCTGTTAATTTGTCCATGGCTAAGAAATCAATGGTGCCCCTTGCAAGTAAGCAATATCTACTCCCTCTGATTTCCTGTGATTCTACTTTTGCGACACCAACAATAACATCTGTTATCAGCATGTGTGATGTTACCAGCAGCTTCTTCCCGACACTTTAGATCGACGGAGCACAAGTTAACCGGAGTGGCTGATGGTCAAGCACCAAATCATGGCGGACGGGAGAGTACTAGACTTTGACAGTACAGTCCTCCCACCGAATCTACCCCTACCCAAAAATTAAACCTCCCAAGATCAACATCACAGATCACCACCTCTCGCTTCATATCTCCCCGACCATCTCCTCCCACGACATATAGCCATCACACACCCTACACTCCCACATGTCCCATCTTCGTGCAGGCGTGCAACGTGAAGAGACACCAAATCTTAGTGTATGCTGCTCCCGCACGGACGAGGCGCTTGAAAAGGCAAACCGGGGGCTTGACGTGACAACATCCATATGACGGGAGGCCATTATCTACGTTTTGTACCAAGACAATTGTTCAAGACATGATTTCTTACTTATTTTTTCTACCTCTATTTAGAAGCATTGCTGCATTTCTTCAAGGAAAGTTTTCACTACTCAGACTGTGGTAAGTAACACTCCACATGTAATCCTTGATGGCACTTAGTCATGCCTTTTCGGTTCCTCATTAGGTCATCGACAATAATATGGTGGCAATATAGTTATTAAACAAAACAGTTAAATGATCAATTTAGCCCTTAGAACTATCGTAAAGATGTTAAGTTCTTATGCATATCTTCTAATCCTAACATTTCTGTTACTTCTGCTACATGAAAAGGAACACCTATCTACTTGACATCAACTCCACTTGTTTATAAGTAGCCTTCATTAATGGCTTTGGACATGACCCTATTGAAAAACTAGGAGACGAGATGTGATAAAATTAAAGTGATCAAGAGAATATTTTGTCCACTTCATATTTTGGAAGCAAAATCAAATATCAGGTATCCATAAATATATTTGTATACAGAATTTTAGGCTTGAATCATAAACTGCAATCTTCAATACAATAGTCACTCTACCATGCAGTCAAGAGATGAACAAGTAGCAGAAAATTTCAATGTCAACTTTTTTATATCCTCCCAAATATATCAAGATGGGACGACTATTCTATAAGAGGCCTTCTATAAAAAGACAGTAGGAGACTCTATTCAAGAGTTTATAGCTCCTCTTTGATCTCTTCTCTTTTCACATTTGCCTCAATTGTATATATTCATTATTCAATGTGTTGAGAAACCAACGCCTCATACACGACCCACTACTCATTACTCTCATTAAAGTGACACCTCACCTCATCTGTTGTTGCTACCCTTCCCATTTTTTTCATTAATGCAGATAACCACCGCTAAACATCTTGCACATACAGAAAATAAATTTTGACAAGACATGGGGCCAGTGACAATCCTTATAACGAATATCTCTTGCCAGCATCAAGAACAATAGACTCTTCTAGCCAGCATTAGAAGGTTGCACCCACAAGGCAAGATGACATCTTCTAAAGCTTCCATCATCTAGCTTCACCAGCAGCAATCAAGAAAGTAGTCCTAGGCCTTCACTCTCCCATTAGAGCTAATCTTCTGCAGCGTTTCATGATAGTTTTGATTCACATGAAGAATTGATCAGCATGTAATCGCAAGCACCCTCAAAGAGAGGTAGTAGACGTTAACAAAATGTTGTTATTTTTAAGGTGACAGAAGATTGTTCGTTTTTTACAATTTTATTTTCCATCTTGATTGTGTTGTATTCGGATAAAGTGGTTTTCAAATGACCATAGTGTAAGAAGCTACCAATGTGTCTTTGCTTCTGTAATTTAGTATGATCGGTCCATGTCTTAATTGTTCGGTAGATCTTTTACTTGCTTTGGTGCACATTTTGATAATTCTCCATGACTATCTTTTTATGGCTTATTAAGTACATCCATGTTCATTTACAATATACTTACTTTCACACAATCTTAATTTTCCTTACAAGTGTTATATACATGTATCCCTTGGTCGACCATGATCACTTTTCCACTCCAACTGTGTTAAGCCACAATGAGCATATATAGACAAAATGAACCGGTGAAGGAAAACTATTGCCAAAATCCATTCACATAACTCATGATTCTTAGTTAACATCACAAGCTAGATTTGTTATCATAATCACCAGATCAAACAAAAAGATGCAATGATTTTCAGTATCAGAATAGGTACGTCATGTCTGTCAAGGACGAAATAATACAGATTTGAGTGTCGCATCGATCCCAGAATCACACAACACAAAGTTGAAGCATCACCCCCTCACTTCTTTATCAGTACTCAGGATGACCCCTAGGAGTTGACGTACAATGACACATCAAGACCATGGCTGTTGCAGTCATTGTGATACAAAACGTTTATTTGGTACGACAGATTGCATGAGCGGGTTGCAATGCACCAATTGTTGACATTTAAAAAGCGGCTACCCTTTAAAGTATAACTGTATGATCAAGAAAATGATATTAGTTCTATGTGATTCTTAACCTTGAACAAAACTCTTTCTTGTATTTTCCTTTTTACCCTTCTGTCTCATCTGAATCATGTGGAGCACAATTGGCCATAGTGTCATGTATTATTAAGTCTATACATGATTCACATGGAGTATGTCATAAATATAATCATAGAATGCAGTAAAATATTAGTTTCTAAAACTCATTATTCAATGACAACAAAATTAACTTGTCGTATGAAGTGATGATATCATGGAACATTGTTGCAATACATATTCTATCTATGTTTCTATATTATATATAAACATTGTCTCAAAAACATTAAATCTACATGTCATAGCTTGAGTATGGTTTAAATTATGATGGCATCTAAATTATTTCATATATTTATAGAAAAGTATATTTCAAAATCATTACAATTCTATTTTTCCATAATTATATTATAAAATTTCTATATAGGCTATATATTTGGCAAGTTAAACACATACATCATAAATATATATCCTACTTATTATTCATATGAAGATAAATTAATGGCAGATTTCTATTGGATGAGGAAGGTATTGTTCATGTAAATTGTAATTTTTACTAATTGATAAATAATAGTTATGAAAAAAATGAATTCATTTATAGAGTTAAACTAGAATTTAACGTATTCATGCCACATTACAAAAATTGTCCTTACAAAAATTTATATGAGTTCTTTGATCAATTTTAGTTATACTCGATGAACAAGAAATTGTCTTTACAAGTTATTAAATTACTAAATGTATACAATATAAATACAATACATACAAAATTATACGTGCATGTGCACGTGTGCGTTCACTAGTGTGTGTGTCTATATATATATATATATATATATATATATATATATATATATATATATATATATATATATATATATATATATATATATATATATATATGGCTCATCTTTAATACCCGCGCGGGTAGCCTGATTTTTTACTACCCGCCCACCTAAAAGAGTAACTATATGGTACACAAGAGTAACTCTTAGATCAAACGAGTAGCTATGCGGTACACAAAAGTATCTCTAAGACCAAAAAAGTAACTGCACAGAAAATATACATTCACTAGATATATGGACGAGTTTTTTGATTTTGGGGGGGGGGGCAAATGGTATTATTTTTAGATGAATTTTTTTGAAGAGCTAGATAAAATAATCCTCTACAGTTGTGAAAAAAAATAAAAAAAATATCATGAAGGGTGTGCGGGTATTAAATTAATCCATATATATATATATATATATATATATATATATATAATATACTTTGTGATCAATGTAGCCGGAATATGTATACTGTAGTTGTTTGATCCCCTACAACTTTGAAATAGAATAAATCATTTTCTCGTACATGTGAATGTATGAGACTTAAAAAATTAGTGGAAACTACAATGTTGTGACTTTTGCTTCCACATCCTATAAATGGGTTTTGGAAGGACAAACGATCATTTATCTCCTAGATGTGGGTGTAAGAGAAAAAAAGAGAGCATAATCTACTATGCACTGAGCAAAAGATCATTAATCTCCTACATGCGGATGCAGATGAAATCAAAAAATTCAAGTACGTCTATCCATGTTAGTCTATCTATGTCAATGATGGTTATCTTACTAGTATCAATTCACTAATCATGTTTATTAATTATAGATTATCTATGTTTCCATTGTTGACTTCAAAAAAGAAATCTATGTTTCCATTGGTTGGATACATACTACGTATTACATCAAGAAATATGTATATTTTTCTTTCACGAAGAATATATAGATGTATACATACATACATTATGTACATAAAATCTAAGCTGGACATTTGCGTTTTCGGGACTGAGTTTGCCTCCGCCCGTACCTAGCCTAAATAAAATATATATTTAAATTTTAGGCCCGACCCACCCATATTATAAATCGGGTTTGGGTCTAGATCAAGTCATGCGGGTTGGGTCACGGGTCCGATCAGGCCGACCCTACCCGACCCGATCCTCATCGATGATACACGGTCGCGATGGTAACTTACGCAGCACTCAGCAGCCCCAACCCCTAGTCCTAGGGGTGAGCAAATAATGGTCCAGACCGCAAAACCGGACCTGACTGCTCAGTTCGGTCCGGTCCGGTCCGCGGTCCGGGAATTTCAATGAGTTCGGTCTTCGGTCCGGTCCAAAACCTAGACCGCAAATTGACTTTTATATAAAATTCATGTATATTTGAAGGTGTATTCTATGATAATTACTAATAAAGTACATATATAATCACTACTAGTATACATGTTTGATACGAAAGTTACATAATTGTTAGAAGTGACTAAGATTATCAACTTTTTACAATTAAATAAGTTATAAAACATGTAAAAAAGGCTGATTACAGTCCAAACGGTCCGGTCCGGTCCGGTCCTAACACAAAACGGTCCGGTCCCGGTCCGGTCTTACCTCAAAACGGTCCGATCTGCGGTCAATATATTTGTTAAATTCGGTCCGTTGTCCGGTCCGGTTTCTGGACCGATGCTCAGCCCTACCTAGTCCCCTGCCGATTGGGACCAAACCCTACCCGGCTCCTTCTAGTCCTCTACTCTTCGCTCCAGCCGCCGTCTCAGGTACCTCCCGCCATTGTCACGTCTTGCCGGCTTTCCCACACCGCTGTCTCTCCGGTACGCAGCTTTGCCTTCTGCCTTAGCCTGCCGCGCCGCCAGCTGTGACTCTACGGTGCCGCAGGCTCTGCGGTAACCGGGGCTGCTTGCCGTATCACCGGCCATCGCTTGAAAACAACAGCTACAACGCGCAGCAACGCTCCAGGTTGCAAAATAAGTGTGCCGCTTAATACTTGCAGCCCAAAGCCCAGCAGCAGCGCATAGTTTCTGGCGAATCGATGGATCCGGTACGTTATGCGTCACCTCTCTTATCGTCCTCCATCACCTCCTTCTTATATAACCCAGATATAATATTCATACACGATCTTCCAAAGTCGTTGAACACAGGTTCTGTTTCCGGCATCCAGAAATACTTTCGATGTGGCTCTAGGCTCTGTAACTTGTGTAAAAATTGCTACAGAGATGCTAATTCACATTTCTCGACAACTCGTTGTGCAGGCTGCTACGAGTGATAATGTAGGGCCCCTAAGTACACTCAATTCCATTCCTGAGATAGTATTGAAAAAGAGGAAAAGCACAGAGGAGTGGGCCGCTAGGAGGAGAACGCAGTTGGAAGAGAAGAGAAACCTTAAAAATAAACGAGGCTCAAAGACTGTCATTAAAAAGCCAGAACAGTTCATCAAAGAATTCCGTGTGAAGGTACGTTTTCTTGGGATTGACTGTCATTCAACAAAGGCATAACAAAGATTGGTTTATGAAATGTTGGTGTTATCTATGTCATTATTATTGCTGACGTGGAACCGAATTCATATCACCTCATCTTCATTTCAACATGGAACCATTTACGTCTTGTAGTAAGTGGAATGGAACTGTTGCGGCCTTTAGGAATGCTGATAGCGCATTTCAGCATGCTATATCAGATACTTTATATTGTCAATCTATATATAATCTACCCTTATGTAAGCAAAGTAAACATGAGATGTTCATCTGTTGCAGGAATTAGATGGAATACGCATGAAGAATCGCTTGAAAGTTCGAAAAACCTGTTCCAAAGAATTTGAATCAAAACTGCTTTTTGTTATTCGTCTCTATGGGTACGTTTTACACCAATTGAACTATTGTTATTGTGTTTTTTCCCGATATTTATGAAATAGGAGTACATTTCTTTAATCTGTATTATTTTAGCAGTAAAGACATGCTTCCTAAGTCAAAAAAGATTCTTCATCGGTTGGGTTTGCATAGAATATTTGATGGTGTGTTTATGAGGGCCGACCAAACAGCTTGGGACATGCTGGTTAGGGTGGAGCCCTATGTAACATATGGGTAAGACTGGATTGTTACTGATCATTGTCTCTTACAGAGTTTGTGTAAAACATACATGTGGCCTGAATGAATCTCACCACTTGCAGATACCCTAGTCTGAAAAGTGTTAGAGAGCTCGTTTTCAAGAAAGCACGAGGTAGACTTAATGGCCAGACTGTTCCATTAACAGACAACAATATCATTGAAGAGGTTTGCTTTCTACATGGAAGATCTCCTTCTTCCATTTAAGAGGATTGCGGCTTATTAACAAGATTTCTTATTATATTAACTATCAGTTACTTTCGGATTGTGTTTTAAAGAGTCTGCTATGGAAGTTATGTGAATTTTGTTAGAGAGGTGGGAGATCAGCCTTTTATGAGTATACGATCATAATTGGACGTAGGGTTCAGTTCTGTCGCATTGAAGTTGAAACTGTCGACTATTTTAGGTACAATGTAAAAATTGTTTAATGACTTGTTGGATCTCATATGAACTAATACAAATAGATCTCTAGCACACATCATTGTACTCAAAAACCTGTACACACATGAAGTGTTGTTTGCAAAGCCCTCATTTTAAGGCATACATACAGTAGAAAGGAATCAAATGAATTAGAATCTTTGTCGGGGGCGAATTTGGTTGGACAATTATTGATTAAGTAATTGACAATATATATGCAGTCTTCTGCAGACCCACCAAATATGGAAATAATGATAGACTGAATAAATACATGATGAATTCGTGATTGTTTGATTTTAAAAAATATACATTACCCTTTGCTAGAAGAGATTACTGAGGTTTGGAGTATGTTCTTCATCGTTTTTCAGAAACAACAGCGCTTCATGGGTATTAGCAAAGTTTTTGGATTAGACCCACAACATTTAGTAAAGCATGCCCCTTAAATGTCCCAATTGCTGCAACAACAACGTTCACCTCATATGTTTTTGGAGTAAAACCATAAAATATTTCAAATTATATGTCAAAAAAAAACTACGTCGGACTATTAATTTGCAAAAGAAAAACTTATCTGGGTCACTTTCTTCTTATTAGTACTTAATGTGAGCTCATTAGTATTATGTAATAGCTTAGGAAGAGAATTTGAATGGATGCCCTTAATGCTGATTATAGTCTTCTGGTAGTTATATTTACTGGAACCTGTCAATTTTTTAGAATGACAGCAAAATTATGCTTTTGAGATACGACAAAGCCTTAGTTTTCATAGGACAACATTGAACTGGAGTTTCCATATTTATATTGCTTCTTTATTTGCCAAAACTAGAAAATGAGTTCCAAAAAGGTATGTCGAGCAGTTAGTCTCATTATCTTATCTGAACTGAATAAAAACAGACCTATCTGCCCTTATTAACTTCACTTGCAAGAATCTAGAGTTTCAGTTTGTGTAGGTTGTCATAACTGAACTGCTACGGCTTCCAATTCTTAGTTTATTGGCTCAACCGGTGACAACAACATGACCCCATAGATTATCGTAAAAATCTTTTTGTATTTGATAATCAGGAAAAGTAAACATATTAAGGAGAATATCAGAAGATAGCATAGAAACGACAATAATTCAATAGAACACTACATTTCATCTGTCAAATTATGGTCGAAGAGCAAAGTGGGTTGAGAATGTGGAAAAAGCAAATCTGAATAAATATAAATCTGGGACTATGGTCAAGGCATAGTTTTTAGAACCGAATTGCGAGGCCTCCGGTTCTTGGTTCACTGGTTCAATCGATGGTTGGACCGGTTCAACCGGTACTCCATGATGGCGTCATAAATAATGTAAATAACCTAAAGATGTATGAAAATCATGGACAAAGTACAAACGAAACACAAATAATAGCACACTTGCTCACAATAATGTTATTGACTACTTAACTAAATTCGTATATCAAATTATCCAAGTATAGAAGTATTAAAAGAACAATATAATTAGTTCATACATCAAGTAAACCATCCATAATCTTTCGATCAAACTTGAAGTTGTAAGATAAAGTAGATAGCTCATGAATGCTCAGAAAGTCACAGCTCATAACAATACTAGTTGACCACACCATTCCAGACAAATGAAGCAAGGCAAAAACTCGAAAGGAATCACACACATAGTTTATAGTACAAAACTCAAAATGGCAACATAATGTATATTATGATATACATAATTTTCAATCATTGCTTGTAATTTTCATTTGCATTCTATTAATCATCATCATCTTGATCTTCTTCATCGCCAAGAACGTTTCCTACTTCCACATATGTTTATAAATATAATTGTAGCTATTACTAAACTATATAGATGGAGTTACAACTTGAAACATAGATGGAGTTGGAGCTTAAAAGTCAGTTTCATGTACAATTTACCTCCATGTTCTTCACCATCTTCATTCCTTTGCCTCTTCTTCTTATTTGGAGGCGTTGCGTTCCCAGTTAACAAGTCTTGCCCATACTTGTCTAGGTGGCTAGGCAGTCCTTCCCGCCCAAGGGAAGCCTAGGGGGCCTCGACATTCCTATGTGTTCTTCATATGTGTTCATATCTTACATTTATAAATGATTTGGGTATACATTTAGCTATATTTAAATATATACGTCACTATGTACATTTGCATTGGTTAAATAAATCATAACTTCACCCACATAAAACCTGCCATGACCTAAGCTAGACCTATTCAGCTTTAATTTGACCTAAAGTGATCTAAATTAGACTTAATTAACTTTGTCTAGCTTAATTTGGCCTAAGTTAGACCAATTTTGCATAACATGACCTAATCATACGTAACTTCCCCTAGTTTGTCCTACATTGACCTAAATGAGCCCTAATTTGGAGGAATTAGACCTAATTCCCGCAATTAAGACCTATTTCCCCCAATTTATACCTAATATGTCCAATTTAGATCTGATTTGGCCTAAATCAGACCTCTTTCTTCCCTAGAATAACTAAACTTGATCTAATTTGACCAAATCCAGACCTAATTCATGCTAATTTGGTCTTTAAGTGTCCTTAGGCATCCACTTCAGTTATCTGAAAGCCTAGGTGCCCAATTTAAGACGACCCGCCTAGAGCCTTAAGGGCATAAGTGGGAACCTTGATAACTATGGTCTTGCCTCTCATTATCATCAAGTGTTGGTGGTTCCTTCTCTTCCACCCAATCGTCAGTAACAACAATAGTATTAATGTCAATAAGGTCAACATTCTGATCCTTCAAAATACGTGCAGTCATAAGAAAAATGAGATATGCTAAGTACTAAGTAATTAGGACTCTAAGGATATCTAAACAAATTGATTTGCACGGTACTTGCGCTTCCGTTTCAAGTTGCTTCAAAAATAAACAACGAAATTGAGCTCTAATGCTGTAGCATATTCCTCCTTAAATGGTTTTAAGTCAAATGCACTCCAATTCCTTTCACAACCAAAAGATGGACAAGTTTGGCTCTATCTCCACCAAAAGGATGCCACCAGTTATGTGATAGTTCAATATTCAATTGTAGTTTTGCCAATAGTCTTCTAGAGTTATTCACATGATTTTCAAATATGCTCATCTCTCTAGTAAACTTTGGGAGTAAACTATCATTCCCTTGGCACAATTTTTCAATATGACTGATCGAGTGATCTCAAGATGTTTGGAGAATCCGTCTTTGTTGTAGTTCAGCTTTGGATTCAACCAATAATTCGTGACATGTAAAATTTTATGCAATTGCTTATCGTTTTAATGATCTTCCATTAAGGATCATATGATTTTTTCTTCCCTCTGCATGCTTTTCTAATGGCCTCTTTTGTCCTGCCCATGAACTCCTACAAGTTGCCCATAGTCAAGTCTTTCATCAAAATTGACAACACAATATATGAATTAGAGGCTCAGTAATACTAACCATAGTTATCAAGGCGCCCGCCTAGGCACTAGGCAAAGCGCTTCAAACTAGGTGCCTAGCCTTTTAAGTGCATTAAGTGGGCACCTTGGACCTTTAGGCCCAAATTAAGCCATTTAAAGGCTAAGTTAACATGAATAGAGTCTAGATTTGGTCAAATTAGATAATCTCTAGTCATTTTATAGTTTAAATAGGTTTGATTTATGCCAAATCAGGTCAAATTTTGGCAAGTTAGGTCTGATCTAGGGGAAAACAGGCCTGATTGAGGGAAATTAGATCTGATTTGCACTGAATTGGTAAGTCCTCATAGTGTTGTTTCTTGAATTTTTTCTACTTCTTCATATGTTACTATTAATACCAAAAACTTTGGGCACTAAGTACCCCATTACATCAACATGAGCTATCAAACTCATCACAACCAGGATGTAAGACACCCAGAGAACAAAAGCAAAAAAACAGAGCTCCTATTGAGCCAAACATCTGGACAAGAAAAGGGAAGGGACGGACCTGCCAGCCAGACGGCAGTGCAGAGACACCTAACTAACCAAGACATCAATAGCATTATCTACATCCACTGAAATTATGATGCCTTAGGTAGCAGATAATCAAAACAACGACAACATAACTAGCAGGTCCAAAGCCCAACCCTATCCAGAATCCAGATCAAAGGCATCCAACTAGCAAGATCTCAGAACACCAAGATTTCAGACCCTGAAAACATGGGACCAGAACCAAGACCTACAACTGATCATCCAAGCACTTGCAATAAACCTCATCCTCTGAAAGTGTGCCGAACAAACAACCGAGGAACTTCGTGCTGCCCCACGCAAACAGGCTAATCCCTGATGAACTAACAGGTTGCCACCTGGAAGCCAGCCTCCATGTTGCACGAGCAGTGAGGCTTCTCGTCAGATCCCTGGTAAGTATGCAAGAGAGCAAGAGACATCCCCTGTTCGCACTGGGTCGTATCAACAAGCACCTAGCAGACGACAAAACAGATCAACTACTGGTTGTCCTGAAGCAAAGCATCGAACGCCAAGAGGTATCCCAATCGCGGCAACAGAGAATGTCAGTAGCCGAGCCCACATGGACACCATGCCCTTGACCATGCCCCTAGGGGCAGATTAAAGACTCACAGCAGAGAAGGCTCGAAAGGAAGAGAAGAATAACTGCCCTCCTAAACAAACCCACGACTCCTGTACACACAAAAGCCCCACATCGAGCACCTAGAGTGCATGAAACCGCAGCTACAGGGGAGCCACACAAGGACATCCATCAGAAGAATGCCACACAAATCAACCGGTCACCTGTAGAAGCAATGCAAGAGGGGAAACCCACCGGCGGGGGAAGAGGCTAGGACCCAACCACCGGACAGAGGTGACCAGCAACCACCCTTACGCCAGGGGTAACTCCACTCGACTAGCGAGCCCTTGTAAGCAGAAACGGTGAAGTCCTGCTTTTGTTGGTGAAGTCACGCTGCACAGGAGAGCCAGGAAGGAGAAAGACTGCCCCCCTAGACCTAGCCCACGCCTCGCCATATGGCCTAGGGTCATCCGTCAGTTGAGCCGTAACAGATGAGAAACGCCCGACCACCACCAACCTGCGCCGGGCAGAGAACGAGATGCATCCTAATGCTAGTGTAGCCTCCGTCTTCAGGAGGCGCAACGCCTCTTGCCTGATGACGGGACACCCATCCTCGTCGTCATAGGTGAGGGGGGACGCGCCGCCGAGCTGGACAAAGTCACCGCCGAAATCACCAGAAAGTAAGAAGGACCGACGACGACGAACCTGAATCTGAATAGCTCTTTCCACCTATCACTCTTGAATGGAGTGGAACCGACCAGGTCGGATAGCCACCCCTCTGATTCAGGGCTTCTCCACGCGCCGCTGCTGCTCACCAATCGGCTCATCCGGAGGCGACGCCCAACGCCTCACCCATCACCGGCGAGTAGCTACGACTCTCTCTTCTCTAACTGAAATCACGCCGACCGTTTGGGCCAGGGGGCATCACGGATGACGCTCCCTCCCCCCAGCATTAGCCGTCGGGGAGGATTCTAGTGAGAGGGCGGAGCGAACCCTAGAGAGAGAGTTCGTTTTGTCCAACAATATGGGATCTACTTCTTCATATGTTTGTTGTTCTTGCTTCATTATATTTTCTTTTTTATCCCTTCTCTAGCATTTTATTCCGAAATCCTACAGCTGCTGCGTTTTTTGTGAGTTATTCCTCCTAGATCCCCTCCTAATACTGTGTGAGTATGTGCATATTTCTTATTTCAGATTTGTCCTATATGTCCTCCCAAATCTGCTGCTACTATTTGCATATATTTGTTTTCTTTTTCTGATTTTTTCCTCCTAAATTTCCTCTCATACCTACTGTTGTTTACATGTTTCAATTTTTTTTACTGATGTATTCTTCCTTCCATCTATATTTTCCATTTTAGCACATGCTACGACTGTTTTTTATATTGTTTTGTTGAATTCCTCCTTTTTTAATCTCCTTTTACTATCATTGTGTTTGTCTTATTCTAACTTCTTCCTGCACAACTCCTACCACTCGCATGTTTTTTATCCCATGTTTTCTCTCCAATTCCTACTTATCTTCCTCTTATTGTTGTTTCTTTTTCTTACTGTTAATTCTCTTGCCCCTGATTCTCCTATAATTATCAATTCAAATTAAACTTAGAATAATATATAATGAATAAAAATTACATTATCACATATAGCATCATGCGTACAAACATTTAAATATGTAACTAGAAAAAAGTAAAAACATGCCAGAAAAGCCTAGGCGGGTCAGGTACCCCTTGGTTTAAACCACCGCCTAGACGCTCTGACAAGTATGATACAAACTATAGTTGCACACTCATTCCAAAAAGATTGATCAACAAAAATTTCTTGGACAATTTTACCTTTTTCCTTGCAGTATTTGGAATCATTAAATTTATTTCCTCAAGAACACACTTTACAAGTTTACCTTGTGTGGAAGGACACCTGTAATGCCAAAAATTGTGTGGCAAACCTTGTAGGACTATGGTGTATGATTTCTACCCATCTTGTCCTCTTTTTTAGCATGTATATAGTGGTTGTCCAGTCCATGGACTCATACAAGTAACCGATAATCCATTTTTTTTAATCAAAATTGGCAATACGTAATACATGAATTAGAGGCTCATTAATACAATCTATAGCTGCATAGTCATTCCAAAAAGATTGATCAACAACGATGTCTTGGATAATTTTACCTTTGTCCTTGCACCATTTGGAATCATTGATTATATTTTCTCAAGAACACACTTTGCAAGTTACCATGTGTGGAACAACACTATGCAATGCCAAAAATCGAGTGGCAAACCTTTTAGCCCTAGGCCGCATGATTTCTACCCTTGTTTTCTTCCTTAACACGTGTAAAACATATATGTTGTTGTAAATAGGTGTGGAGATCAAGATAGCATCATAGTGACAAGTTCGGGATTCGACAACTTTTCGGTTGGCCGGAAAAAACCGGAATTCGGAAAAAATCGGAAAAAGTCGTGAAGAAGTCGATATATTTCGGTCAAAGTTCGGTCAACTAATCGGAAATAATGGGGAATAAGTCGGCTATATATACGTATATATACTTATCTATACACATTTACATGCATGCATATATTTACATATATGTATATATATACATAATGTATATATATATACACATTATGTATATATATACATATTTTTTATATATATACACATATATACATATGTTTATATATACATACATACATATTAGATACACATGTAACTATTAAGGTCACTATACATACAATCTTATTGAGTGAAAAAGGTAGGAAAAGAATTAAAGAATAATTGAATAATAACAATGGACTGTTGGGAGTGTGCGGTGTTGGAGGCTTAGTGTATATAAGGAATTTTGGTGTACATGATTTGGTAAAAAAGGAGCAAACGTCTTAAAAGAGAAAAATCACGAAAAAACGTGAAAAGTCACGAAGAATCGTGAAAAATCGTATAAATCGCAAAAAGGCGGGAAAAATCGTGAAAAGTCGTGAATAATCGGCGAGCGACGTATTAATTGTGGTGAATATTCGGGAGCCTATAAAATCATAAAAAATCGCCGATTTTTCGTAAAATTCGGAGACTTTTGTTACTATGGATAGCATTACAATAGTTTTTACTTGTACTAGACCAACAATATCCTCCAAACCAGATCAGTGCAATGTGCATCACATGGAGACCACTATATAGAGGGATAATCAGCTTTAATCATTTTACCGGATAAGACATGATTGGCAACATTGTCACTTACAACATGCACCACATTTTTAGGAACAACCCATTCTATCACTTCTTTGTAAGTATCAAGTAGGTTCTCCCTAGTCATCACAATCTCACTAGCATTTAACTTCAAGAAAACAGTTCCTATACTGACCAAGTTTCTGCTCCTTTTACCAACCAGCCGTCTTAAGAGTGCGCCCATATTTTTCACGTGTCACCCTAAATGAATCTACAAACAAGGATATCTCCTTTGGTTTTTCTAGCAGATTGAGTCAAAGACCATGATAAGAAGATGACTTCATGCTTGGCCCTGCAACTGCAATGCCTTCTACCAATTTTTTAAGTAATGGAGAATTGAGACCATTAAAAGGAATACCGATGTCATAGAACCAATCTGCCACTACAGAGTGTACGTGCCCTCTTGCCTCAGATGTAAGAAATGCAGACCCAATAGAAGCATGAGTAATTCATAGAGCAAAGTAATTTCAAAGCTGACCCTTCTTATCAGTCACAGCAGCAAAAGCTTTAGATGAAACTCTAGAAAGAGTATACTAGACCTGAAAATCATCGACAATTTTACTTTGTGCTATAACAAATGGATTGATCTCCTCATTATGATATGCCCGCCGTATGCTTCCTTTTCTCCTTTTGGCTTAGCAGAAGTGTTTCCATTTGTTTTCACGCAGATCATGTGATACACCTTTACATGCTGAAACCTGTCATCTCTTACCAGCCAACTGTTGTTTTCACATGTGAATACAACCACCCTTGAAAGCACATCTGCAGTTAAGACACGTCCAACTCTTTTTCCCACAAGGATCAATTTTCTCCACCACTTTTAGATTGGATTTGACTTCTCTCACACTAAGGATGTGTTGGGTTCTTCACAAGGAGGTTGAGGGGAAGGCATATCTAAAGTGTGATAAATCTGCAATAATTACATTAAAAAACCAAATTACTAAGATAGAATTAGCAATATTTTACCTTCTCATAAAAGAAAAAGAAAAAGTATAATTAGCTACTTAACAATGATATCATTGCAAATCGATGCAGTGAACAAACAAAACATATTGCCAGACAATACAACTAGTACGTGAAATAATTTTATAATGGAAGTTTGAAACAATTAAATTAGTAATCCAATTTGGCAGCAAATTGTAGTGTGATGGAGGAGAATTGGTACCACGTAGGAAGTAAATTGCAATTGCAATCACAAAAATTCGACTGCAACAGGCAGCGCGACACCCGATTCGGCATCGTAACAATCAGTCAGGCACCATCAATAGGAGGAAGGGACGTGTCAGTAAGACTATGGAGGGGTAGAAAGAGGATGAAGAGAAAAAGTGAAAAAGGGGAGATGTAGATGAAACAAAGAGGGGAGGAGGAAGAGCAAAACACGGTATAAAGGGGGTACTAGAACAGGACTTTGAGTAGGAAGATCAAAATTTGGTATGAAGGGAGTATGTGAAGATGACTTAGAGCATGAAGGGGAGAGGAGGAAGAGCAAAACATGGTATGAAGGGGGTACAAGAAGAGGACTTAGAGGAAGAGCAAAACATGGCATGAAGGGGGTGCATGAAGAGGACATAGAGGAAGTGAAAAAATTGAAGCAAGTGGAATGGAAGCAAGGGGAGCAGGAAGTGTACAAAACGAGTCCCTGTGGTGTGGGCATCGTCGACCAACAAGCAAAAGAGGAGAAAGAACACACGAGAAGGAAGATGGGAAGGAGAGAAATAGAAGAGCAGCTGGTAGAGAACAATAGAAGAGAAGGAGCTATGTACCTTAACTGCAGTAGTGGTGCCAACAGCTAACGACACTCTCTGTAACAACAAAACAACACTTTTCTGTTGGGTTGAGGTCAGGGAATCTGGGGAATCAAGATAAGAGGGGTGGTTGGTGATTTTGCGTTTTCCCCCCTCAAGAGGGCACCTAAATTGCACACATGCGTATAAGCCGGATAGTGAACAGATCATCCGGTTGTGTAAACTCTGTATGGTACATTAGTTGACCGGTTGAACTGGTTGGTCCACTGGTTATTGGCTGGTGCTGCACGATTAACAGGCATGGAGCTCACTTGGACCGAACCACCCACCGGTCCATGGTTCAATTGGTTGAACCAGTCGATTCGGTCTCATTTTCAAAACCATGGGCCACGGTATACACATGGCCAAGAACTGATTGGTTTGAGAAAACCGAGACAAGTATTCCCGTTTGGTTGGTTCAACCAGTTTTGTCCGGTTTGAAGTCATTTCTGGTTTGTGAGTGAACCGAAGGCATTGGTTCCTGATTCAACATGACAACATGCCAGTTTGGTTCGCTTTTGATAACCTTGAGTGTTTTTGTAAAACCTAGGTTTATGGGTCTTGTGAAAACCAATAAAGCATATATGAAAATTTGTATCAAATGAGTTGAATTGGTCATGCAAAAATATTGGTTCATGGATATAGAATAGATAATTTTCACAATATCACTTTCGGTGAACTTAGCTAATGCAATGGTTTATGAAATATGCGTCCAGCTATGTTTTACACCAGTGAATGTTTACTCGATGAGGGCAGTAGAAATGGATCTATTTAAGAGACAAGGATAATCCCATAAGAATGACTTAGTTAAGAAAAAAAGTGGGAATGATACGTACTGGGTACAAGCCACAAAAGGGGCATTTTACATAATTTTGGTTTTAAAAATTTAGGTTTGCAATTGCACCAAATACGCGATATCTGGTTTTATCGGAAGTTTGTAACTCATGTCATAATACAACCTGAAATGACCTTGGAGGAGAGTTTTATTCGGATTTGTGAGAAACACTGAATTAGCCACTTGATGTCAGTAGGTTATTTAAACAATGTCTTCAATGTTATCTTGTAAACTGCTTTTATATTGTATTTATTAAGAAAACGAGGTTTAATTTGATGTTTCACAACCCTTATCTTGAATTTCTATGTAATGTATTCCGTTTCATCTTCATGTTTCCCCTCATATTTCACAATCACATTTATTTTCTCGTGCAGGCTTTGGGTGAGCATGGTATTATCTGTCTTGAGGATTTGGTACACGAGATTGCTTCTGTAGGGCCACATTTTAAAGAGGCGAAACAGTTCATCCTGCCCTTTCGACTAAAGAAACCGGACCGAAACGTCTTGAAGAAAAGCAAGAAGCACTTCCAGGATGAAGGCGATGTTGGCAACCGTGGTGAGCTAATAAATGAGCTCATAAGTCAAATGAATTAGCTTCAAAGAAAACAGGCCTGAGATATCATCACTCAATGGCACCCTGCGAAACTAGCAAGCTTAGAGGTGAGGATTGGAGTTGGTCTGAAGTTGCTCTTGGGAGTCTCAATTTTGTTGCGAACGGAGGACTTTGGACAGTAATTTAGAACCAAGATTACTACCAAACTTTAGTTTGCGTGCATCTTTGGGGTTTTGTACGAGAATGTTATGATCCTCTTTCTTTAATCCCCCCCCCCGGTGGTCATGTTTGCATACAACTATGTTATTGTGCCTGTGATGTTTAATTTTGCAACTTCTTTCTAATCTAATATTGTGATACTGACGGCTTAAGCGATTTCATTCTAATTCAAATCTGTAGATGATTTGGCATCCATAGTATAATTACTACACTTTTGAAGCAGCTAATGGCTGTTGCTGAAAGATGCTGATAAAATCTTTCAATTTCAAATATAATGCAGCTCGCACTTGTTTTGCTCTCTTTTTGCGGCGATGCTAGAAATAAAAAGAGACTTCCTACAAGACGTGCCCCAATCCATTTTTCAGCATCTCAGTGTCTTTCTGATGTATATGATTTAGACCACAGTAGTTAAGTGAAGGAGGGGGGAATTTGATGGCAGACGAAAGGGGTGGCCTATGGGCATTCTAAAGACAGATCCCGACACCAACATATGGAAAATCAGAATTTGAAATGTTCGATTTGCTTTGGCTTGCGAAATCGCTCTTCTGCCCCCGTCGTTAGTGAGAGAAGCGATTCTTTCCACTCCTATTAGGACTTATTCATAGGTTCTGTAAGACCTCAATAGCCCATCTTGGGAAACCAGAACAAGATATGTCAAAATTCTGGGAGGAGTCTGGGACCACTGGTATGGCGTTATAGACTGACATGACTAACGGCGAGGCAATATTGCAGGTATCATGTAGACCTTCTATTGATCTGTTTTTCAGTTGTTATGACTAAAATGATTTGATATAGACAGTTGGTACTTAGCTTAACAATTTGATGAGAATTTAGCAACCTTTTATAAAAAATGTCTGTATTCACCAAAACTGAACATGTTCAAGGCCTGCCAATGAAATTTAGGGCCATGAAGATAGAAACCTAAAGAAGTAGGGGCCGAGACATCGAATGACTAAAAGCTAGGTACATGCATCTATTGGCGGGAGGGATACATTTAAGTAGAGCCTTCTATTAGGAAATATAAGACGACACAATTAATTTGGGATTAGTCTACTGAAACTGTTATACTTGAGAGCAGCTAGTTGACGGCACCTCATAAGGATGGCATACATACCAATAGCTACAAAATGACAATATTTGGTGGTAGAAATAAAGATCAACCGACCTTGCACCATAAGCAATATCAAATTGTTGCTGACAAAAATCTGAGTCGGCACAATCGGTTTCACGAAATGAGCTACCGTGACATCCTTCATAATACTGTTAAGACACAAAACCAAACTCTAATTTTTAACTGGGAAGTGTAGTGGAGGGTGTCATAGATACACGAAATCGCTGTAGTTGCTTTCTCTATTTACATTCAATAATACATATACAACAATAAACGGACGCAAAGTGCTACACATGTTTTGTTAGATTTAAGCCATTAGTCATTTGTTTAGTATGGGTTAAGCCCAATGGACTACAACTTGTACATAGAGAAAAAGACATTGTGTCGTATTGTGCAAATGGGAAGAGTTCTTATAACGACCCCGCCTCCCGGTAACCCCAAATTAAAGAAGACCAAGAGGTCATAGCCATTATCCTAATTTCCCGAATCAAATGTTCGACAAATAATCAGTAATAATTATTAAATTCTACCATGACTATACAAGCTGGAATAAAAATAAAATTTTGCATACATTTTTTCCCAAAAACTTGGATATCTAACTTCTATCTACATCTGGACTCTATTCTAACTAATCCTCCTTGCACTTTATTTCTTAATTTCACAATATGCCACTTCACTGTTTGTCCTTTTCAATTTGTACCTAAAACACCGACAAACAAAACGTCGGTCAACATAAATGAATATGCCAGTATGTAGGAGAAACAATAATCAACCAATTATCTGTAACAACGTATTGCAAGCAATTATGGTTTAACAAGCAAAGTTTACACTTTAAACATAACTACTCAATCCATACATACCCTAACCTCTGCGCTGTCCCTGCAGTGGACCTGGATACTACCTCTCATATGGTAGATCCTAATTGACCCCCATGATCCTACCTAGCAGGTAGATCAATACTTAGGGTTGATGAGTCGCATGACACTACCCATAGGTAGCCCAATTCCTAACTCATAATATGCTAAAGAGTCGCATGTCACTACACATAGGTAGCCCAATTTCTAACTCATGATAACCTGATGGTCCCACCTAACAGGTAGACCATGTACTAGGTTACCCTTTTCATCATTAGCAAAGACACAGAGGAGGACTAGGATCTGAGCTAGTTAGGTATACATATTTATGGTGATAATCATAGTCACTTTATAGTTGCGTGAAATAAAAGTCATCCAAGCAGTTATTTTCAGGTAACCGATAAAACATCTGGGAATCACCGTGAAACTAAAGCGATTAACCATTAGCGTAACCACATACCCGATCCAGAGTAACTTGATGTCTAATATTCAAGACAATCAAACAAGCAATCAACAATATCTTGGACCAATGGCAGGCTGCCATGTCATCCTACTCATGCAACGTAGCTGCGACCGACTCAAAACATAACCAAATGACCATATTGCCCTCACTTAAGTTGTCTGTTTTTTTACAAAGTGGAGGGGCAAAACCGTCCAAAGCCACCCAATCTCCTTCCTCCTCGCGCAACCCTAGTACTGCCGACTGTAGTAGCTTGGGGGGGTCTCCTCCTTCCTTCCTTGGACCCTAAGGCACCCTTGATGGTTCCTTTTCCTCCGCCACCCTCCGCCGCACCTATGGAAGCCCCAGCTGTGGCTGAGGTGGCTGGTTTCAGGCACGATGGCCGACGATGTTTGACTGGCCGTGTAGGTCCGCCGCAGAAGGCTGCACAAGGTCGAGAGGCGCGGGGATTGTAGCCGTTCATCCCCAGGTCATCAAGGGAACATCAGACCTCCATCATGATGACTCCACAACTCCCCATTGCTCCAGGGATACCTATATTCCTTTATGAATCAGATTTTGACGGTAAACAAGAAGAAGTAGGGAAAAGGATGCATGTGATCCTCTTGGATTCGACCAAGGGTTCTACCCCTTATATAGGGGAGGGTAGAAAAGCCCTAGAATGCCCATCCACGAGATCCAAACCCCTTTCCAAAAAGAAAACCATATTCCTTCATTAAAAAGCAATCTTCTCTCTCTGTCCATTATCTTCTTAGTAAACCATATTCCTTGGATATTTAGGAATTCAAAAATTATCTCTTTCATCATCTCTATGCTTAACTTTTAATCCATTGGCACGAAATTATACCTTTTTATATTAGAAAATACCTCTTTTTGATAATACATTAATTATGTATCACATTATCCTCTTATTTTGTATTATTTGCATTTTCTCCGTCTTCTTATCCATTAGGACTCCTTGGACCCCAAGAAATCCTAATATTTTGAAATTCCTTTTTAAGGATGCTTATTAACCTTCTAGATGCATCCACATCCATTATTTTTCATTATCTTATTCTTTTATTAAAAGATTTCTTTTCAAGGATTTCTCTCTATCCTTTATTTCCTTTTTCCTCTTTTCCTCTTTCTTCCATTAGAGATCATATGTAAATGAAATTTATTCAATTATGGCCATTAATGCTACTTTCTAGAGATTTCCAAATATTTTTCATAAATATTTTGCTTAATATCCATTATCTTGTATCTTTTTCTATTATTTGGACTCTTCTTCTTTTGTTCTCTTTTATATCCATTATTGGATTAATATAATAATAGGAACCACTAAATTCCTATCCAAAGGGATATTTGCAAAGAAATCCATCCTTTGAAGCAAAGCATACAACCTTTTCAATTAAGTACATATTCATAAAATCACTACATTTCAATTATGCAAAAATTGAGGTTGTAACATCCTTCCACTCTTATAAGAATTTTGTCCTCAAATTCCATCAAGCATACAAACCATTCAGGATAAGACTTTTCCATATCCATCATTGGTCCCTATGTGGCTTTTCCCTATCCATGGTGGTTCCAAAGAACCTTTATCATCACATATTATTTTCTCTAAGTTCTTTCACCTTGACATTTATAATCCTTACAGGTGACTCAGGTCATTTCAGCCTCCCTTAGGCTCACTAGGTTCATTGCTCATCACATGACTCGGGTACCTCACATAGTGCTCTAAACTGGACACATGGAACTCATCACACATCACATTATCCTGAGGGGTAAGGCTAAACATAACCATCTCCACCAATCCATCTCAAATGGACCCATGTATCAGGGACTCAGATTTCTCATCTATAGCTCAGAGGGGTCGGATTTTCATATCACATATTCTCCCACAGTGAACTGCATGTCAGTCTACTTTGCATCAGCTCACGACTCATGTCATCCATGGGCTCTCTTTTCCGGCCATTGCACGATCAAAGCAACTTCATATGCACACATTGTGGTCTTTTCTGACCTTCGTGAGATCCCTTCACCAACATCATCTTAATGAAGTGGTGACCGACACAACCTCTCTTACAGAGATTCTTTACATCCCAATACTGACTATGGTGGTTATCATCACATCTTACATAGGACAAGATCTGTCTCCATGTATCACCCTGAATGAGCACACATGCTCTCCTCAGACCCTCTAGTCTGGATCATACTAACCATTAGTTAGGGGTGATAAACTGTACTAACATCGAGTTCTTCATGTACCTACTTCCACTGCATGGAAGTGAATCTTTAGGTCCCACTCAAGAACATTTGAACTCGCAACATGGTGTAGTTGAACCATCTCTCTTACATGTAGTTCAACCGGATCTGTCTCTCGACAGTAGTCTCTCTTTTCTTAGATTATGTCATCTAAGTAAGGTGATCTACCATAACCCATATTGCATCCGGACCTTCCTTGGTCCAGGGAGACTCACCACAACATCTATAGTGGTGAACTCCCATTCCCTCTTAGAGACTCTTTATCCTCCATATCTACTCACTGGGTTATTGGTGTTCGATCTTCACCTCCTGTCATGTATGGCGACATGCCACGTGAAACTTCATCTTAGGCATCCAAAGTACTACTGTCACTTACTATCTTCGTAGTACCACGGTGTACTGTGAACTTAAAATCATGATCTCTGGTACGTCATGATTCCTCAAGGTTGATTCATCAGAAACCCTAAAACACTTTAGTCGGGGTTTCCTCACCTTCTTTTCCATAAAAGTGCATCTGAGGTTCTACAACCATCCTTCCATCATGACAAGCCCTAGTCTAGCTAACTAAGCAACCACTAACTCAATCAACGGATGTCATTACATCTGATTATTAGCCAAACTTATCTCACAAACTTAGGGTTCACCTAATCCCCTCTTCCAACCTATCTACTAGCTAAGCTAGATAGTTGCCTCTCAACAAGAGCATCCATTACCACCTCACATCCTTATGTGTTAGGTAATGTTGAAGACATACACCTCCATGCATTCCACTTATTATCTCATTTCAAACTCCAAGTCTATCTTCATCAAGAAAACTCAGAGCTCATCCTCTTGGTTATCGAACTCAACCTTGTATAGCTCATAAATTCCACATAGCTCATGATAAAAACATCCACATAAGATGACTACCTTAGTTCTCTTGATGTTTGTAAACCATCCACATATCATTCACTCTACAAGGGTATGTTATTACCTCTATCCTCATACCTCATAGCAACATTTCCACTCTCATCATCTTTATCCTTGGTGTATGGCATGCACACTGTCCTATCTCTCACCCCCATATCACGAGGAAATAAGCATTTGGCGGCCGTCAAAACACAAAGTTCTTCCTGTTCCAAGAATAGAGATGGTACATCCCACATTGCTAGTACATCTTCAAATCTAACTTGAAACGTGCATCACATGTCTGAACATCTCAACATCAGGGTTACTTCCATGGAAAACTGGTCTCGAACCCACTTGGGTCATCATACCATCCTTGGTCATCTCCTCTAGGTCAGTAGGGTGCTGACACTTTTGGGGTCATCCCTCTTCCCTTATGCATCCAGAGAGTGCCCTCCTCATCTGCCCTTTGGGTCCCATGTGTTCATGAAGGTGATCAATCTCCTAACCCATGGCTCTCAGACAATGATAGCTGTTACCTCCCGACCCTATGGTCATGTGCAATTAGGGAATTAGGCAACTCCTACTCTCATCGGTCTTATCCCTACCTGACCCTAGGACAGACTTAGGATTCTAACATAGTACATGTCTAACTTAGAACCTTACCCAAGTCTCCATCATCTCTCTCTACAATCATGGTCTGACTTACATCCTTTCATAGGGGTCATGGCGACCTACCTACCTTGGTCAGGCCCCATACCAATTACCCCCATGGTAACACATCCACATGCACTTAGAGATGGTTATCTATGGGTCTACAGGTTCATTCTCATAATATGTACTCTCCACTTAGTTTCTCAAGATTCTATGAGACCTCTTAAGGTTACCTCAAACCCAAAAAAAGCTGATTCATACCCTACAAATGGGTCCTCTCCCAGGAGGGGAGGAAACTATCTCTTGATAGCAACAAAGGTCACAAACGTCCTTATGTCTAGGGTTTACCTCAACATGAGCATGCTTAACCCATAAAGATACTAAGACTCATAGCTAACAAGTAGACCACCTACTAAACCATGCTAGGTCTCCATGATAGGTCATACTTGTTCTCATTCCTCAACATTGGATCATCATCATACATACATGTCTATGTCCCAAACTATATGTAGGAGGTTCATCAAACATAGACCTTAGTCTTAGGGATCTCCTTTTCCTCTAAACATGAGGAGTTCCATGCTCAAATCTGTAGAAACTCAAATCTCGTCATGAGCGTCAGGTGCACCGGGTATTACAACTTCCCCTCTTATAGGTCTAGGAACCCTAGGTTCACTTTTATGCATAAGCCGTCTATCTGCATGCTCAACCTTCTAACAACGAACCAAGCATGTACTAGGTGCATCATGCACGTCCTATAATCATTCCACTTGAACAACACCTCCGAGTCAAATCCTCCTCAAGGACAACCAACTAGGTATAAGACCTTACAACTTGTTACTAAACCTCCTCAGGGTCTAAGGAACTCTTCTTCCTATCCCTAGAAGGTAAGCACCTACATCATCTGCACATAGGTACCAACAGCCTCATCTTTCTTCTAGGGTTTGATTCCTCTAAAGGCAACCAAGATACCAAAAGCCTCCAGGAGTCATGCACAAGGCAACCACAACCATCCACTTAGGTCGCAACATACCCAACTTCTCAGGGTTCCTCATATCTCGAAGTCTAAGCTTCCAACCTTCTTGCTTGGGTCCTACTCTCTCTCTAGAGCTAACCCCACAACCAACCTTACTTCTAGAGGTTCTCTCTCCATGAAGGTGGATCAAGATCTCATGCATACACTTATATGGGTGAAACCTATGTTTGTTTGAGATTATCTATGTCTCTTTATGCTTAGCTCATAATCTATCCAACATGCCCTTCTGGCCTGGGTTTCAACCTACTGCCAGCACTACTGACGTACTCAAGGTGCATACTATGACATGCTCATATCATCCCATAGGGTTTCTATATAGTCATCACTAACCTCATCAATGAAGGAGTTATACTTCACCTTAGCATGCACCACCCTTCCCAGGGTTGGGTCGCCAAAGGTACTAGGTCAGCCAACCTCACATGGATCATACTATCATAGGTATCCAAAACCAAAAGCATGTCAATCCCACACACATATTCGACCATGACCTCCATCTCATCATGCCATCTCTCTCTCCAACCACCACTTAGGGTTAGGGTTAGCACCATCCTCATAGGATATTCCAGGTCTCTATCTTTAATGGAGGTTTCTTCCTCCAAGACCAACTCTCTACTTCATCCTCCTGACAAGAAGGTCTAACCTCAGGTCTCTCCTGAGGACATGACAACACATGTCATACGACCTAAGCATGAAGCTATTCTTTAGTTTATGCTTAAACTATTAAGCTTAGGTCCATGTCATCTTATTTACATGCTTTTAATTAATTTGGTGGAGGTTTCCTTAACCTTATTATACATACCCTAACATTAAGAGGGTGAGGAAGAGAGAGAAAAACCCTAAACCTTAGAATCCTTAACAGAATTAGGGTTGAGAAGGGATGAACAAGATGAGAGAGTCCTAAAGGTATCTTATTTCGAGTTAGATCCTAAGACATTGGCCAGGCAGTCACACAGATCCAGGAATCCTCATATTCTGACTAGCAGTGCGTAGGAAAATCTTGCCAGCCCCCGGATGTGATCCTTTTCTAGACACCTCTGTCTTTTAGAAAATCCTCTAATAACTCCATCAGGTTCTATAGAGTTTGTAAAATTTAATAATTACTAAAGACTAAATGAGGAACCAATGCTCTGATACCAAATGTAACGACCCCGCCTCCCGGTAACCCCCAATTAAGGGAGACCAAGAGGTCAGAGCCGTTATCCCAATTTCCCAGATCAAAGGTTTGAAAAATAATCATTAATAATTATTAAATTCTACCATGAATATACTGAAAGTTGGAATAAAAATAAAACTTTGCATACCTTTTTTTTCAAAAACTTGGATACCTAACTTCTATCCATCTATGGACTCTATTCTAACTAATCCTCCTTGCACTTTATTTCTTAATTTCACAATACACTACTTTACTAATTGTCATTTTCAATTTGTACCTAAAATGCCGACAAACAAAACGTCGGTCATCATAAATGAATATGCCGATATGTGGGGGAAACAATAATCAGGCAATTATCTGTAACAACATATTGCAAGCAATTATAGTTTAGCAAGAAAACTTTACACTTTAAACATAACTAATCAATCCATACATACCCTAACCTCTGTGCTGTCCCTGTAGTGGACCTGGATACTACCTCTCATATGGTAGATCCCAATTAACCCCCATGATCCTACCTAGCAGGTAGATCAATACTTAGGGTTGATGAGTCACATGGCACTACCCATAGGTAGCCCAATTCCTAACTCATGATATGCTAAAGAGTCGCATGGCACTACACATAGGTAGCCCAATTCCTAACTCATGATAACCTGATGGTCCCACCTAACAGGTAGACCATGTACTAGGTTACCCTTTTCATCATTAGCAAAGCCACAGAGGAGGACTAGGATATGAGCTAGTTATGTATACATATTTATGGTGATAATCATAGTCACTTTATAGTTGCATGAAATAAAAGTCATCCAAGCAATTATTTTTAGGCAACCGATAAAACATCCAAGAACCACTGTGAAACTAAAGCGATTAACTATAAGCGTAACTACATACCTGATCCAGAGTAACTTGATGTCCAATATTCAAGATAATCAAACAAGCAATCAACAATATCTTGGACCAATGGCAGGCTGTCACGTCATCCTACTCATGCAACGTAGCCGCAGCCGACTCAAAACATAACCAAATGACCATATTGCCCTCGCTTAAGTTTTTCATTCTTCACAGAGTGGAGGGGCAAAACCGTCCAAAGCCACCCAATCTCCTTCCTCCTCGTGCAACCCTAGCGCTGCCGATTACATCAGCTTGGGGGGGGGGTCTCCTCCTTCCTTCCTTGGACCCTAAGGCACCCGTGATGGTTCCTTTTCTTCCAACGCCCTCCGCCGCACCTGTTGAAGCCCCAACTGTGGCCAAGGTGGCTGGTTTCAGGCACAATGGCTGGCGATGTTCGGCTGGCCGTGTAGGTCCGCCACAAAAGGCTGTACAAGGTTGGGAGGCGGGGTCGTTACAACTTTATTTTCACATTGCTCAATATTAGAACTTTTGTGATCCTTATATGTAGGATCACATGTGACACTAGTGTCCAGAGGGTCCTAGGGGAGAGTATGTGTAACATCCCTGACCTGGGTTATGTGTTAACCCTAGACGTTTTGCCTAATAAGGTGATTAAATGCTTAATCTTATCTTGGGAAAAGTAATTAGGGCTCATGAGAAACTTATGTTTCAATTTTGGTCATGATTGAGCAATGTTGAAGCAATGTTTGCTTATTTTGGACTAAAGTGCAAATTACCCAAGTTGAGGGGTTAAATTGCAAATGTTGCATGATATGATGTTCCTCTGATGTTGAGACATCATAAGAATGAATATGATGTAGTGGTATGGTTTTCACAAGCTTGGGCACCAAGATTAAGCTTGTAAAGCAATCCTTGTGCATTAAAACCTAGTTTTGGTGTAAAGTGCAATTTACCCAAAACCTAGGGTTTAATATGCAAATAACCACTTCAATAAGGTCCCTAATGTTTCTTGGCATCATGTAGAGCAAAGAAAATGAGAAGGGTGCCTCATTTGAATTAATTTGGAGGAGAGAGAATCTTGATATTAAAATAATCAAGATTTAATCCTAAGTGAAACCCTAATTCAAATTAGGGAAAAAATGAATGTATTAATTAAAGGGCCTTCAACCAAAATTAAAATGGTTGGTTTCAGATGTGTGTGGATGAGCTTAAAGCCTTGAAAAGGCACGATCATATCCTAAGGAGGCGAAATCCCACTCACCATTATTATAAGAAAAAGAAATATCCACTCACATATGGATATTAATATAATATGATTTAAGGTGCTTGATTTGCTTTTCTTTAAATCATGGATAATTGATAAGAATAAGAGGAAAGATAACCTCGTCCCTAAGGAAGATAAGGGGGAAGAGGCGGCCATATTTTTGGGATTAAATGAATTTTTATAAGGCACTTTCTCTCTCCTTGAATTTCTTATAAAAAGACCCTTTACAAGCCAAATGAAATGCTTTTTCATTTGCACTTCTTTTCCCTTGCTTGGAAAATGACCAAGGAGCTGTGGAGGATCAGGAGGACGACCCCCAACCTGTTGTTAAGGTTCTTGACCTCCTTTCACCTTGAATCCATGGTGAAAACTGAAAATCAATGCATGAATTCTTCATATCTCGACCTCCTCTTCAATTCTAACCAATTCTTTTCACTCAAAGCTTGAGGACGACCCTTGGAATAGTGAAAGGAGTTGCATACACCATTGTTGACGTGATCTTGGAGCTTTGGAGCTCAATTGGAGGCATGTTTTATATCTTGAACCCTTAATTTTATTATTGCAATCAATTCCTTATCAATTGGTTATCATTTCTACGTTTCCAAAATTAAGTTTGGTTGATTGATGCAATTTCCATGGAAATCACAGTATATTTCCTGAGTTTGGATCTTGATGATGATAACATCATCATAAGCACACACCTCCCCAAATATCTAGACCAAACAGTTTCAACATGTTTGCCTATTCGGTTTCACCAAACCGTTTGAGAGAAAACAGTTTCAAAACCATTTGAAAGAGTTGACCAAGGGTTGACCATTTGAGAATCCCGTTCCTAATTATGTTGGTTGATAACCCACCAAATTTTATGGATTAATTCCAAAGGAATCATGAGTTGAAGGCTAATCAATTAGGCAAACCCTAATTGGATTAAGTGCTGATTTTCAACTTGATTGATTTGACTTTTTGGGTTAATTAGCCCAAACGGTTTCAAAACCGTTTGGGAATCACCCAAACAGTCTCAAGACCGGTTGGAGGTCAACCAATACCTTTTGGAGGCCCAGTGTTGAGTATGGTTAAGTATTTGAAGATTCAAACATATGGTATAAACCCTAATCGGCTAAGTGCTGATTTTGCAATTGAATGAGTTGATACTTTGGGTTGATTGGCCCAAACGGTTTCAAAACCATTTGGGGATCACCCAAATGGTCTAAAGATCGTTTGGGGATTACCCAAGACCGTTTGGAGGTCTAAGGTTAAGTATGGTTGACCAATTGAAGGTCTAAAGGTACCAAATCACTTTGCAATTAAGTGCTGATTTGATGATCAACTCAATAGCTCAAACCCTAATGATTTTTTACTAGAATCCAAGGGTTGGATGAGACAAACGGTCTCAAGACCGTTTGGAGCTCATACAAATGGTCTCAAGATCGTTTGGAGGTCACCCAAGACCATTTGGAGGTCTAGGGCTGAGTATCGTTAAGCAATTGAAGATCCAAAGATACTAAGTTGGAGTGTAATCAATTGCTGATTTGGTGATCAATCCAATGATACAAACCCTAATGGGTTGACTTGGATTTTTATGATGTGATGGGAGAAAGGTCTCAAGACCGTTTGGAGGTCATCCAAACGATCCCAAGACCGTTTGGGGTCAGGTCATGTCCAAATTGGATGAAGGTTCAATGGGTTCAAATCAATTCGACTCACATTGAAATATGTTGAAGGGTTATTGATTCCAAACCCTAAACCAATTGATTTAAGGCTTAATTGATGATCAATTGAGGGTCAATTGAGGGTCAAATCAGTTGAAGATTGACGTAATTAACTCAATTGATGATTGGCTAACATGTATAAGATCGATTGAGGGGATCAACATTGGAAACCTTGATACAATTGAAGTGGTTGAGACACTTTTTGGTCCATGCAGTTTTGAGGAGGTTTGGACCAAACAATCTCAAGAACGTTTGGGTCCAAAGGGTCTCAAGACCGTTTGGGGCCAAACGGTCTCAAGACCGTTTGGGACCAAACGATCTCAAACCGTTTGGAGACCCAAAGTGCAAATGGTTTCAATACCTACTTTGTCTAATTGATTTCAAGTACAACTTGTTCAAATGGTTTTAAACCAATTGATGTATGAGAACCAAGATCATTGAGGGTCTAAGTAATTAACTTTGTGAAGATAAACATGGTTAATCCATTTGAGTATCTTATGTAATTGAAGGTCCAATATGGTGAACCTATTTGGATACTTAATGTAATTGAAGATTTCAATGGTTAACCCAATTGATCACCTTGTGGAATTGAAAGTTTAATTGGTCAATTCTTTTGAATTCCTTATATAATTCATTAGACCATTTGGACATCTAATATGATCAAAGGTCAATTAGCTATGTGATTATTAAAGATGTAGACATATGATTATTGTGAAGGTTAATCCTAGCTATGTGTATTCAAGTGAAGAGTTGACCTAGTTTAATCTTGGTGTAGTCAATATCCTAAAGAGGATGAGAGAGGGAATGAGAGAGATGAATGCTTATATAATTAAGCCCTAATTCTCTCATTATGAGTAAACTATGCGATAAGGGTTGATCCATAATAATGAGATCATGAAACCCTAATCAATGAGCCCTAAACCTAATTTGGGTATGAAGAAAGAGAAACCCCATTTAAATGTGAATAGAAAACCTTAATCCCTAAAATGGGGTAAGGTGCATGGAACCCTAATATAGGGTAGTGCCACTAATCCTATGTGAAGATTTAGCACTGGGTGATGTGTTGTGAAATCCATAAATATATGGAATATGCTATGTGAATCCTCAAATTATAAGTATGGAGAATATTATTCCTAATAGTGGAATAGTGATTAATGTTATGACAAATGTGATGAACTGGTGCATAAAGTATTAGGATGGGAAATACCCTAATACCAGCTAAGTGTATGAACTCAAGTAAGATAAAGGTGTTGAGGGAAGTGATATATCAAGATATAATAGATATCACATCCAACACCCCAATACTGGTATACCTTGATGTGTTATAGGCCCAGCATAATTGGATGAATGACACATGAGATGTGTCATGTCAATGGTTACATTGAACTGTAATGCACACTGTTGAATGTAGGCTAACACGCCTTATGAAAAGGTTAATCAAAACCTATAAACTATGATGTAATCATATTCCTGGCAAAGATGAGAGAAATTCATGCTGTGTGTTGATAATACATTTAATGATGAACGATGAGAATAAATAAGGATGATTGAATACTTATGTTATCCATATTGATTCCTTGCTATGTGAAGTTCTAACACAGAGTAATCATATGTGAAGCTCAAATACAGACTAATGGGTAATGAATGTAATAAGATAACCCTTATATTGCATAGTTCTGATATGTAATGGTATCATGATCACTAATCATGCAGATATGTTGAGATGATGAGCATAGCCATGTATGAGCTATGATGTTCTGTATACTAAAAATGTTCTATAGGCCTTATAAGCCTTCATATTCTTTGTTTCTTAGTGAGAGGTAACTTATAATTAGTAAGTCCTGTGTGTCACATGATGTGCTAATTATTTTAGATTGTTTATGAGCTTGTGAACTATGTGCAATGCTTTGTGTAGAAAGAATTATAATGTCCCTGGGTCAGATGATATGAAGGTATGAAGTTACCTAATAAGTGGAAATAAGTGTTCTATGGTGAGTTATGGGTTCAAATACCCAGATTCTATAATCATGATAATGAACTTATTAAAAGTGGAAATGTACTTGATGAGTTGAGGGACTAAGACCCCAACACTTTCTGAAAAGAGTATGTCTACATGCCATGACTCCCCAATGACAATGCCAGGCATTAGATATATGATCTAAGCCTGAAGAGAGTTAATGCTGTGGTGATGATTGTATAGTGAATAAATGTTATACATGTTCTTCATATTCCTTAAAGGATAAGTGACATGTTGTTCTATCAAATTATAGTTGTATTGCTTTTGATAAGAATGATGTTCTAATCTGTTAGACATTGAATTAACTGCTACCAAACAAATATAATTCCTTTGTGTATATTTATCTTCTTAAGATGCAATAATAATGTTTCTGGTGGAGAGTTATATCACTCGCTGGGGCAATTTACAATTGTCTCACCCCCGTGGGAATCACACTTTTAGGTGGACGTGGACGAGGAGGCATGAATCCTTCAGTAGGTGAAGGGCAGCAACAACAGCAGCAGGGACAACAGTGAAGTCTCAGGTGGAGACACTGGCTGTTATGTCTTGTATAGATGTAAATAGAGTCCTATGTGTCGTCTCTGTATTCTCAGGTCCTCGGAGTAGTAGTTAGTGCTTTCGATATTTTGACTCAGTGCCTCGAGATTTCATACTGCCTGTGTTTAGTTTAACAGGACAACTGATGCTTGTAATTCACAGAAAGAGATGATACAAGTTATGTACTTTTGAAAAATAGAATGTAAATGTGTTACTTTTGTTCTATGTGAGAAAGTTTTTACTTGATGGATCTTTTGATGAAAAGGTTTTAATTTTTAGTGATTTTTGGTAATCCGCTGCTTATTGAACGCTTCCGCCTTAGTTAATTATGTTTTCATGAGTTGTATGCCACAATTAAGTGATATCAGAGCTCTAGGTTCTCTGAGTCTACAGAGACATAAGACTAAGGTTGTAAAGTCTATTCTAAGGGTCTTCCAGCTTATCTGATAGTATCTTCTGCTCACATAGGGGAAGAAGAACTTGAAGTTGTCTGGACAACATGAAGAACATGCTGCCGAGGGCAGCACTGCTGCACCAGGAGGAGGTGCAAGGGACCAGAATAGGGAAGGGCCTGTACCTGAACAGCCCCAGATTGACCCAGCTGTGATAGAAAATCCATCTCTCCATGCCCTATTTGAGAAATTCCTGACAACCATGACACATATGGCAGACAGGATGCCACCACCTGCACCTAGGGTACCAGCCCATCATGAGGGTTATGGAGCTGGCAAGACTTTCGAGAGACTTCGCCGGGTTGGTGCCATAGGCTATGCTGGTACGTCTGATCCAGCAGATGCTGATCTGTGGCTGACAGAGCTAGAAAAGGCTTTCAGGATTCTTGATATTCCTGAAGCTGAGAAGGTAAGACATGCTGTATACCTCCTAAAAGGAAGTGCTGGTCACTGGTGGATGATAGAGGAAGATAATAGACCAGGTGAAGAAATTGGATGGGAGGTTTTCCGACGAGAGTTCGTCAGTAGATACTTCCCTAAGACTTATCTAGATGAGAAGATATCTTAATTTGAGAGGATCAAACAAGGACAGATGAACATTAGCGAATATGAAGCTAAGTTCATGGAGTTGTTGCGATTTTGTCCGCAAATGGCAGTTAGTGATGAGGAAAGAATTCGACATTTTGAGAAGGGGTTGAACGCTGAACTAACCACTCCTGTGTCTACTTTAGAGAACAGGGAGAGGTTTGCCACCTTTGTGGAGTCGGTAAGGAGGATAGAGAGGTCTGAAATTGAGAAATGACAAACTAGTGGTAAGAAGGCATACACCCAGACTCAAGAACAAAGGTCTGAAAGTTTTAAGAAACCAAGATTTTCTGCATCGGTAGCATCATCAAGATTCCATACACAGACACAATGGATGTCAAGTAGGGATAGGGATCTTAGTAATGTTCCAAGTAGAGCTTCCGACATAGCATCAACATCAGTGACTGGATCTTACAAACATTTTCTGCCTAGGACCTATTACCAAAGTAGACAACCAGGACATCTGGCAAAGGATTGTCCAGACAGGAATTCGAGGATGACTCAACCTCAGGGGCAGAGTCAATATGGCTCACAAAGGAGGCAATTTTCTAGTAACAATAGAGGACGTGGACAGATGTCCCTGACAGGTCAGATAAAATAGTTTTGTTTTGATACTTCATTTCATGATTCTATGTGTTAAAGATATGAAAATAGTTGTTTTTGAATTCCTTGGACTAGTCCTATAAGGACACAAGGGAAAGTAGAACTTATATCTTACTCAGTGTTCCTTAAAATGTTTTATAATATCCCTTATATGTGTATTGAAAGATGAGATATAGAAATGATGCATGAAGAAAATTTAAGAATGGAAAATCCTGTGTATAATGATATGAAAAATGAGGAATATGATAGTAAATAAAGTGCATACTACCTAATCTCAATACTTGTATACCCTGGCCAGGTATATGATTATTGTAGATACGGCAAGTATGAAACTCTTAGATTGTTATCTTTTTGATTACTCTGATCAAGTAGTCATTCTGAAACAATTTAGAGAGTATAATGAAATTAAATAGGAAGAGCTAAGTGAAATTTTTCCAAACAAATTACTTAGTGAACTTGCTCAGTGGATATTCTCAAAACAAATTACTTAGTGAACTTGCTCAGTGGATATTTTCAAAACAAATTACTCAGTGAACTTGCTCAGTGGATATTTTCAAAACAAATTACTTAGTGAACTTACTCAGTGGATATTCTCAAAACAAATTACTCAGTGAACTTGCTCAGTGGATATTTTCAAAACAAATTACTTAGTGAACTTGCTCAGTGGATATTTTCAAAACAAATTACTGAGTGAACTTGCTCAGTGAATATTTTAAAAACAAATTACTTAGTGAACTTGCTCAGTGGATATTCTCAAAACAAATTACTCAATGAACTTGCTCATTGGATATTTTCAAAACAAATTACTTAGTGAACTTGCTCAGTGGATATTTTCAAAAAAAATTACTTAGTGAACTTGCTCAGTGGATATTGGCAAAACAAATTACTCAGTGAACTTGCTCAGTGGATATTTTCAAAACAATGACTTAGTGAACTTGCTCAGTGGATATTCTCAAAACAAATTACTTAGTGAACATACTTAGTGAACTTGCTCAGTGGATATTTTCAAAACAAATTACTTAGTGAACATACTCAGTGAACTTGCTCAGTGGATATTTTCAAAACAAAATACTTAGTGAACTTTTTCAGTGAACTTTTACAAACAAATAAAGGATTACTGAATGAATTATCTCTGTTAGATATATATATATATATATATATATATATATATATATATATCTCTTTTGGTAAATATTCTTGGATGATGATAGAAGTATGTTCTTTTATGCTTCTTTCTTTCAATAATATGGACATCACATGTTAGGGGTTTATGCTCTGCATAAATATAAGCAGTGATAAAGAGGAATTAATGAAAGGATCTTTGTGTGAATTATAGATCTATGGTATCTCCATAACATTAAGATTATATGTGGAGACTTGAGGGCATGATTAATGAATAATATGTCCCTCCTTTTTCCTGGGATTTCGGGGATGAAATCTTTGTTAGGGGTTTATAATTTGTAACATCCCTGACCTGGGTTATGTGTTAACCCTAGATGTTTTGCCTAATAAGGATGAGTAAATGCTTAATATTATCTTGGGAAAAGTAATTAGGGCTCATGAGAAACTTATGTTTCAATTTTGGTCCTGATTGAGCAATGTTGAAGCAATGTTTGCTTATTTTGGACTAAAGTGCAAATTACCCAAGTTGAGGGGTTAAATTGCAAATGTTGCATGATATGATGTTCCTCTGATGTTGAGACATCATAATAATGAATATGATGTAGTGGTATGGTTTTCACAAGCTTGGGCACCAAGATTAAGCTTGTAAAGCAATCCTTGTGCATTAAAACCTAGTTTTGGTGTAAAGTGCAATTTACCCAAAACCTAGGGGACAATATGCAAATTACCACTTTAATAAGGTCCCTAATGTGTCTTGGAATCATGTAGAGCAAAGAAAATGAGAAGGGCACCTCATTTGAATTAAGTTGGAGGAGAGAGAATCTTGATATTAAAATAATCAAGATTTAATCCTAAGTGAAACCCTAATTCAAATTAGGGCAAAAATGAATGTATTAATTAAAGGGCCTTCAACCAAAATTAAAATGGGTGGATTAAGATGTGTGTGTATAAGCTTAAAGCCTTCCAAAGGCATGAGCATATCCTAAGGAGGTGAAATCCCACTCACCATTATTATAAGAAAAAGAAATATCCACTCACATATGGATATTAATATAATATGATTTCAGGTGCTTGATTTGCTTTTCTTTAAATCATGGATAATTGAGAAAAATAAGAGGCAAAAAAGATAGCCTCGTCCCTAAGGAAGATAAGGGGGAAGAGGCGGCCATCTTTTTGGGATTAAATGAATTTTTATAAGGCACTTTCTCTCTCCTTGAATTTCTTATAAAAAGACCCTTTACAAGCCAACTGAAAGGCTTTTTCGTTTGCACTTCTTTTACCTTTCTTGGAAAACGACCAAGGAGCCGTGGAGGATCAGGAGGACGACCCCCAACCTGTTGGTAAGGTTCTTGACCTCCTTTCACCTTGAATCCATGGTGAAAATCGAAAAGCAATGCATGAATTCTTCATATCTCGACCTCCTCTTCAATTCTAACCAATTCTTTTCACTCAAAGCTTGAGGACGACCCTTGGAATAGTGAAAGGAGTTGCATCCACCATTTTTGACGTGATATTGGAGCTTTAGAGCTCAATTGGAGGCGGGTTTTATAACTTGAACCCTTAATTTTATTATTGCAATCAATTCCTTATCAATTGGTGATCATTTCTACATTTCTAAAATTAAGTTTGGTTGATTGATGCAATTTCCATGGAAATCACAGTATATTTCGTGAGTTTTGAGCTTGATGATGATGACATCATCATAAGTACACACCTCCCCAAATATCTAGACCAAACGGTTTCAACATGTTTGCCCATTCAGTTTCACCAAACCGTTTGAGAGAAAATGGTTTCAAAACCGTTTGAAAGAGTTGACCAAGGGTTGAACGTTTGAGAATCATGTTCCTAATTATGTTGGTTGATAACCCACCAAATTTTATGGATTAATTCCAAAGGAATCATGAGTTGAAGGCTAATCAATTAGGCAAACCCTAATTGGATTAAGTGCTGATTTTCAAATTGATTGATTTGACTTTTTGGGTTAATTAGCCCAAACGGTTTCAAAACTGTTTTGGAATCACCAAAACGGTCTCAAGACCATTTGGAGGTCAACCAAGACCGTTTGGAGGTCCAGGGTTGAGTATGGTTATGTATTTGAAGATTCAAACATATGGTATAAACCCTAATCGGCTAAGTGTTGATTTTGTAATTGAATGAGTTGATACTTTGGGTTGATTGGCCCAAACGGTTTCAAAACCATTTGGGGATCACCCAAACGGTCTAAAGACCATTTGGGTATTACCCAAGACCGTTTGGAGGTCTAGGGTTAAGTATGGTTTACCAATTGAAGGTCTAAAGGTACCAAATCACTTTGCAATTAAGTGCTGATTTGATGATCAACTCAATAGCTCAAACCCTAATGATTTTTCACTAGAATCCAAGGGTTGGATGAGACAAACGGTCTCAAGACCATTTGGAGCTCATCCAAATGGTCTCAAGACCGTTTGGACGTCACCCAAGACCGTTTGGAGGTCTAGGGTTGAGTATGGTTAAGCAATTGATGATCCAAAGATACTAAGTTGGAGTGTAATCAATTGCTGATTTGGTGATCAATCCAATGATCCAAACCCTCATGGGTTGACTTAGATTTTGATGATGTGATGGGAAAACGGTCTCAAGACCATTTGGAGGTCATCCAAATGATCGCAAGACCGTTTGGGGTCAGGTCATGTCCAATATGGATGATGGTTCAATGGGTTCAAATCAATTCGACTCACATTGAAATATGTTGAAGGGTTATTGATTCCAAACCCTAAACCAATTGATTCAAGCCTTAATTGATGATCAATTGAGGTTCAATTGAGGGTCAAATCAGTTGAAGATTGATGTAATTAACTCAATTGATGATTGTCTAACATGTATAAGATCGATTGAGGGGATCAACATTGGAAACCCTGATACAATTGAAGTGGTTGAGACACTTTTTGGTCCATGGGTTTTCAGGAGGTTTGGACCAAACGGTCTCAAGACTGTTTGGGACCAAACGATCTCAAACCGTTTGGAGACCCAAAGTGCAAATGGCTTCAATACCTACTTTGTCTAATTGATTTCAAGTACAACTTGTTCAAATGGTTTTCAACCAATTGATGTATGAGAACCAAGATCATTGAGGGTCTAAGTAATTAACTTTGTGAAGATCAACATGGTTAATCCATTTGATTATCTTATGTAATTTAAGGTCCAATATGGTGAACCTATTTGGATACTTAATGTAATTGAAGATTTCAATGGTTAACCCAATTGATCACCTTGTGGAATTGAAAGTTTAATTGGTCAATTCTTTTGAATTCCTTATATAATTGATTAGACCATTTGGACATCTAATATGATAAAAGGTCAATTAGCTATGTGATTATTAAAGATGTAGACCCATGATGATTGTGAAGGTTAACCCTAACTATGTGTACTCAAGTGAAGAGTTGACCTAGTTTAATCTTGGTGTAGTCAATATCCTAAAGAGGATGAGAGAGGGAATGAGAGAGATGAATGCTTATATAATTAAGCCCTAATTCTCTCATTATGAGTAAACTATGTGATAAGGGTTGATCCATAATAATGAGATCATGAAACCCTAATCAATGAGCCCTAACCCTAATTTGGGTATGAAGAAAGAGAAACCCCATTTAAATGTGAATAGAAAACCTTAATCCCTAAAATGGGGTAAGGTGTATGGAACCCTAATATAGGGTAGTGCTTGTGAAATCCATAAATATATGGAATATGCTATGTGAATCCTCAAATTATAAGTATGAAGAATATTATTCCTAATAGTGGAATAGTGATTAATGTTATGACAAATGTGATGAACTGGTGCATAAAGTATTAGGATGGGAAATACCCTAATACCAGCTAAGTGTATGAACTCAAGTAAGATAAAGGTGTTGAGGGAAGTGATATATCAAGATATAATAGATATCACATCCAACACCCTAATACTGGTATACCTTGATGTGTTATAGGTCTAACATAATTGGATGAATGACACATGAGATGTGTCATGTCAATGGTTACATTGAGATGTAATGCACACTGTTGAATGTAGGCTAACATGCCTTATGAAAAGGTTAATCAAAACCTATAAACTATGATGTAATCATATTCTGGCAAAGATGAGAGAAATTCATGCTGTGTGTTGATAATACATTCAATGTTGAATGATGAGAATAAATAAGTATGATTGAATACTTATGCTATCCATATTGATTCCTTGCTATGTGAAGTTCTAACACAAAGTAATCATATGTGAAGCTCAAATACAGACTAATGGGTTATGAATGTAATAAGATAACCCATGTATTGCATAGTTCTGATATGTAATGGTATCATGATCACTAATCATGCAGATATGTTGAGATGATGCGCATAGCCAGGTATGAGCTATGATGTTCTGTATATTGAAAATGTTCTATAGGCCTTATAAGCCTTCATATGCTTTGTTGCTTAGTGAGAGGTAACTTACAATTAATAAGTCCTGTGTGTCACATGATGTGCTAATTATTTTAGATTGTTTATGAGCTTGTGAACTATGTGCAATGCTTTGTGTAGCAAGAATTATAATGTCCCTGGGTCAGATGATATGAAGGTATGAAGTTACCTAATAAGTGGAAATAAGTGTTATATGGTGAGTTATGAGTTCAAATACCCATATTCTATAATAATGATAATGAACTTATTAAATGTGGAAATGTACTTCATGAGTTGAGGGACTAAGACCCCAACACTTTTTGAAAAGAGTATGGCTACAGGCCATGACTCCCCAATGACAATGCCAGGCATTAGATATATGATCTAAGCCTGAAGAGAGTTAATGCTGTGGTGATGATTTTATAGTGAATAAATGTTATACATGTTCTTCATATTCCTTAAAGGATAAGTGACATGTTGTTCTATCAAATTATAGCTGTATTGCTTTTGATAAGAATGATGTTCTAATCTGTTAGACATTGAATTAACTGCTACCAAACAAATATAATTCCTTTGTGTATATTTATCTTCTTAAGATGCAATAATAATATTTATGGCGGAGAGTTATATCTCTCGCTGGGGCAATTTACAATTGTCTCACCCCCATGGGAATCACATTTTTAGGTGGACGTGGATGAGGAGGCATGAATCCTTCAATAGGTGAAGGGCAACAACAACAGCAACAAGGACAGCAGTGAAGTCTCAGGTGGAGACACTGGCTGTTATGTCTTGTATAGATGTAAATAGAGTCCTATGTGTCGTCTCTGTACTCTCAGGTCCTCAGAGTAGTGGTTAGTGCTTTTGAGATTTTGGCTCAGTTTCTCGAGATTTCATACTGCCTGTGTTTAGTTTAACAGGACAACTGATGCTTGTAATTCACAGAAAGAGATGATACAAGTTATGTACTTTTGAAAAATAGAATGTAAATGTGTTACTTTTGTTCTATGTGAGAAAGTTTTTACTTGATGGATCTTTTGATGAAAAGGTTTTAATTTTTAGTGATTTTTGGTAATCCACTGCTTATTGAACGCTTCCACATTAGTTAATTATGTTTTCATGAGTTGAATGCCACAATATGCTTAACTCCTTGGTGTATGGTGACCACAACACATAGATGCGTGCGCCACACCATGCCTCACCTAGCCTGACACGAGCTCGGGCTTATGGTTTGTGACTTGTAGGAATTATAGTTTGTCTTTTTTACATAAGGATACAAGTATAAAATTAATTATTAATTTAATTAATTGTTTCTTTCTGAAACAGATCTATTAATCCCAATTGGAAAATATTTGCCTCGCGCTTCTCCAGAAACATGTACAAGAGTGATCGTGTGATCACATATTAATGGGAATAAGTTTGAGGATGTGAAAGGCTATAAATAAGCCTCTGGTCATTAGGGTTAAACACAACTTACAAACATCAACATTCATCATTTATTCCAATGTTTTGCAATCCCTATATCGACGTCTTCTATCTTCCCTCCCGAGATACTTTGCAGAGACCTTTTCCTGTACAAAGTGAGTTAGTCCTTCCTCTCTTATGAGACACGATTTGTCAAGTAGTGGTTTTTGCAGTCGCTGGACTGAACATGTAGTGCAAGTCGTTCAACATCTGCATCGTTCGTCGTCTGCATGAGCGAGACGTATTATACAGGTTCATGACCAGGTTGTCTAGAAGAATGAAGCCTATCTAGAAGGATTGCAGGCCGTTGAATTCTTTAAGTAACACATTTGTTTTCAATGAATGATCTTGTCTGTGTTCCTAAATTCAATTTTATTTTCTCATGCTCTGTTTATTCTTCTACTTCTTATCTGGATCTGTCCTGAACACGTTAATTAAATTGCATGTGTTTACCACTGCATGTAACAACACCTATAAAATTAACATTAATCTTCAATAATTTAACTCTATTGTTAATTAAGAATGATTGATCATGGTGATTCTGGCAATAAAATTGATACTACTAAAGCCTGAGAAATTTACTGGTACTAACTTTGTCTATTGGCAGAGTCAGATACAAATTTGCCTTAATATGGTGGGTTTTGATCAATACATAAAAGAGGATGAAGCTATATCTGATGAGTCTATCCCTGATAAGGCAAAATTTAAATTACAAACTAGAAGAAGGGTGATAAGACGTGTTGAGGGTTGATTCCGTTTGCTTTTAGTAATAAACTGTATGATTCATACTTGAAGCCGCCTGTTACTACTTCTGAAGTTCTGTGGGAGGCATTAATAAAGAATTTTAGTACTGAAAACCTGAGTGCTAAAAAGTACCGCGTGACTAAATTTTTGAAATTTCAGATGGTTTAGGATAAGTCCATTTCTACTCAAACACACGACTTTCATCTCTTATGTCATGAACTCTCAGATGCAAATATGGAATTACCTGAGAAGTTCGTATTGGGTTTTAGGGGAGGCAGAGAAGGCAGCGGAAACAAAAATTTTCTCCCCCAAACCCAGAACAAGGAAACACGTCAACGTCTATACAATAGGAAAGGATGGTTTGTGGAATCATACCTTGTCCCGAGGCTTGCTCGGTGACAATACCTCGCGCCTTGCGTGGTCTTCATCTCCTGTCTTGGACGGTGTCTGTGCTGCTCCTGGTCGCACTGGGACTGGCGGAATTGAAGGCTGTCCTCCTAGCGGCAGAAACCTCCCGCCTCTGAAGTAGTCCACATGGACCACCGGGAACTCCAATCTCCTTGTCCCACAAGGAATTGGAAGGAGTCACACCCTCCTGTTAGTGTACTAGTCACCAACACACTCTCCTGCCACCAATCGCAACTGCAGTTGTCTTTCCCTTACTGTGCCTCCCTTTTTGGGTAGCACTTGCTTGGGCTCTCTCTCGGTTACCAAAACTAGAGAGAACGACAAATTTGCAGAGCAACTGGTTTGCACTGAGTTGTACCTTGAGAAGCCCCCAATACCCCTATATATATAGGAGGGTCATGGGACATGGTTCTCCATCCCAGGCAATGCGGGACTAAAAGCAGGAGTAGAAGGGTTCGAGATTTTCCACAAAACAACCAACTCACAACCTGAACCAATCGTTTCATTTCTGAAATGGTCGGTTGGGGACCTGAGCCAGTCGGTTGACACCTCAACCGATCGGTTGGGACCCATGAGCCGATCGGTTCACTTCTAAACCGGTCGGTTCGTGGTCCTGGCCAGTTCTCGATTGACCTTCCATCTTTTGTTTCTAATTGGTATCGAATACCAATCCATGTTCCAATCAAATTGGGCAAGTGAAACGCAAGGAAAATTCTCACAAATCCTACTTTCCCAACTTGCTCAGTTGCACCAGTTGAATCGATCGTTTCAACACTTGAAGCAATCGTTTCACCCTGTCCATGAGCCGATCGACTCAACACTTGAGCCGACCGGTTCACCAAGCTCAGCCGATCGGTTCATCTCATGAGCCGATCGGTTGGGAGTGCAGATTGTGCAGAATCAGTCAATTGCGGTTTCAATCAATCTGATACTCCAATCAATGTGTCCAACACCTTGAACACTATGACATTGAGCTATCAATTGATTGAGTGTTTAATTGAACTATTAAACTCCTTTAGTAATCAATCTAAACATTGTTTGTGGACAAAACTCCTCTTCCAGGTTAAATCCTATGTGTGTGACCCTGCAGGTCCTTTTTCACATTGGCAGTGAAAGTCCATAACACTTATGACTTCACAAGCAAAGAGCGGTGCCTAGTCACACATCAGTGCTACCCAAGTGAAAGTAGAAAGTTGGAGAACAACTTTCAATCCTATAATCCGTGAATGGTGTTACAACGAATGTATAATTCCTTTTTCACTGATATCCCGAATGAACTCGAGGCATGGAACAGTCATCCTATCAACGTTCATTCACTTTCTTGATCTCAGAGTAGATTGGAAGAGATATGTATGACATCAATATCACATACTGATTCACACATGAGTGCGCATGCCTATTTCAATCCTACTCATCAAGTGGCCTTGGATATCAAACTCCCTCAGGAGGGACAAATCCCATATCTATCACTCACCCCTCAAAATCCCCATGTGTCAAAGCCACCCAATCATCACCTTTATAACAACCCATGTTTTAGGACTGCGTTTGATGATGTCAAAGTGTGCCCAACAACATGTGTTGAGTGTAGTGATTTCAGGTCAAAGAATCACACTCACCATCATCACTGTGAGTACTGACTGTGACTACCATGTCTTGGTTCCATGTGTCAAACTCACGGTGGGTCTGTCCAGTACACTTGTTCTCTAACAAGTACCTATGTGTTTGGTTTGATATCTCTATATCATGACTAATGAGATTCTGTCATCAACCAACACCACAATCTAGTCTTGTGTGTCATTGCTGTCTATCTACCTTCCACAATGACATCCGACCAGGGACATAACAAGAATGTACAAACTCTTAGCATCCGTATGATCTCATCGTTCATGTCCTCAACCTGAAAGCATACGTCATTGAGTACTGTCATTCTCTAGACATTCAATCTATTCTATCACTATCTCATATGACTGAACCAGAAAGAATTGGAAGCTTGACTTTGATGTTATCAAATCAATCTTAATGTATCCCACCAATCATCCCATGATTGGCTCTCAGGGCATACATACCAACAGTTTGTTGTTATGTCCATTATAGGAAAATTCCCTAAATCCTGGGAACCATTTGGCATGACTCTTAAGAATCACAAAGGAGACTTGTCAATGAATGATCTAATGAGGGATATTAACATTCAAGAAGAACACTTGAAAGAGAAGACTGTCAAATTACCTACTGATGCAAATCCTCGTGTCAATTATACTACCAATAAAACCAAAGATAAGAAATTAAAGAATATGCATAAGCCTAAGACTAAGATCTAGAAGAAATCAAACAACAAACCTTGTTGGACTTGTGGACAAGTTAGCCATTGGAACAAGAATTGTCCTTCAAAAAAGGCAAAAAAAAAACTACCACATCTGCAACTGAGGAAGTTGTGGTCAATATGATGACTGGTCCTTGAACCTCAATGATGGGTATGTCTCCATACAATCTAAAATCCTTTCTATTTGTGAATCACTTTATTAGATAATGGACACTAGGGTTAATGTATATATTTGTGCTAATAAGTCCCTGTCTGTGTCTTACCAGACCTCTAGAGGCCGGTCCGTGACTTTGGGTGATTCTATTTCTATAGAAGTCAAATGCAAATGATGGATGGACTTGAAGTTCCCTTCCAGGATGATGCTGACACTTCATAGAGTCATACATGTTCTAGATATTCAATGTAATATCCTTAGTGGCATAATTTTAGTTCGGGATGGTTTTAGAATAGACTGCAAATATAATAAGGCTATTTATTATTACACGCCTTCGTGATTCTTTATTTTTTTGGTAAGATGTATCTATGTGATATGAAAAACTTATTTAAGATTCTTATTGAACCTATCTCAAATTCAGCTATAAATTTGAATGATAATAGTTCTTTTTGGTTGAATTTTGTGTTCTCTGGTGTATGTCATTCTTGGGACATGTTAACTTTGGCTCAATGAAAGAATCATGAATCTTAGTTAATTCAAAAGTTCAATATTAATGTTAGTAGATGTGAAATCTGTATGTAAGCTAAACTGCCTAGGAAACATTTTCACGTTGTGAATAGAAATTCAAAAATTCTGGATTTAGTATACATTGATATCTGCAAATTTAATGTGACTGCTACTAGGGATGAAAATCATTATTTCATAACTTTTATTGATGATGCTAGTAGACAATGTTATGTATATTTACTTAAATGTAAAGACAAGGCATTGGATAAATTCAAATTTATAAGAAAGAAGTTGAAACTCAAACTAGTAAAATACTTAAATGATTAATGTCTGATGGGGGGGGGGAGAATACAGCTCAAAATTATTTTTGGATTTTTTCAGTTACATGGTATAGTTCACGAGGTTACTACTCCTTATTTACCACACACTAATGGAATAACTAAACATATAAAACAAACTCTTATATATATGGTAAATACCTTATTCCAAACCTAAGATCTACCCAACATATGTGGAAGCTTTGAATACGGCTTGCCATATTCTAAATAGCATTCCCCGTAAACATAAAAAAGTAGTACATTTGAGCAATGGAGAGGTAGAAAATCGAGTCTCAAATATCTTTGAGTGTGGGGGTACCTTGCTAAGGTGCTTGTCCCTGAACACTAAATGAAAAGAATTGGGACTAAAAAGGTTGATGCCATCTTCTTGGGTTATGTAGAGACAAGTTATGCCTACAGATTCTTGATTGTAAAATTTGATATCTCAGGTATTGAGGTCATACGATTGCGGAGTTACATGATGCTACATTCTTTGAGGATATGTTTCTTATAAAAACTGGTGTGCCCAAAGAAGTATCTCAATAAGACCCATTCACCACAAATTCTATTCCTGACACATGGAAAGGATGACAAATGTGGGGGGTGACTCTGAACATGCTTTCAGAATTTGATGATTCTGAAGAAATGGTTGAACCAAGGAGAAGTAAATTTCCTATGACATCCAAAGATTTTGTAAGTGATTTTCTTACTTACAACGTTGAGGATGATCCTATATCTTTCAAATAAGCTATGGATTTTCCTAAATCTAAATTTGGGAAAGAAGCCATTAATGATGAAATCTAATCAATTCTCTTGAATGGAACTTGTGAATTAGTGGATTGGCCTCCTAGTTGTTATGCAGTTGGATGCAAATGGATTTTTAAGAAGAAACTTAATGTAGGCGGGACAATCAATAAGTACAAAGCTAGGTTATTTGCTAAGAGTTACACATAGAGTGAAGGAACATATTATTTTGATCCTATTCTTGCATTTCCCATATAATCTCTGTATCCATCAAATGGATGTGAAGATTGCATTCTTACACGAAGATCTTTAGGGAGAGATATATACGGAACAACTTGAGGGATTGGTGGGTCATGGGAATGAGTCCAATGTGTGTAAAATTGTTAAGTCATATATGTCTTGAAATAAGACCCTAAGAATTGGCATGGAAGTTTGATTTTGTAATATCATCATTTGTATTTGTTTCTAATGAATTTGATACATGTTTCTACTGCAAAATTGTTAAGATGGATTCATCTTGTTATGCTCATAGGTCAATGATATCCTTCTTTCTGGTTCCAATATGAAAGTACTAAATGAGACAAAGTTATTCTTGTGTAGCAAGTTTGAGATGAAGGATATGGGTGTCGCTGATGTGATTTTAGGGATTAAAATCATAATGTCTACTGATGGTATAACTCTCTCATAGTCTTGCTACGTTGAGAAAATATTAGAGAGTTTTGAGTACACATCATGTAAACCTGTTAAGACTCCATATGATTCATCCAAGGCCTTGTTCAAGAATGATATTGGAGTTCTAATGTCTCAATTACGATACTCTCAGAATATTAGAAGTTTGATGTATATTATGAACTACACATGCCCAAACGTTACGTTTGCCGTGAACAAGTTAAGTAGATACACCAGTTGTCCCTTGGGATGCATTATGGAAACTATCCTTCTATAATCAAAGGATATAGTGATGCAAGATGGATTGCCATGAACTTTGGGAGTATTGATGTCTCACGATATGTATTCTTGTTGGGAGGAGATGCTATTGCTGGAGGTCTAAGAAAAACACCGTATTGTCTCGATCTACTTTTGAGGCAGAGTTGTGTGATTTAGATGAAACTGGATTGGAAGGTGAATGGCTACATGGACTTATCTCAAATTTACCTATGGTAAAGAAGACACTTCCTGTAGTTTTAGTTCACTGTGATAGAACTACAACCATTGCTAAGATAAAGATTTCCAAGTACAATAAAAAATAGCGTAGACACATCCAAGCCAGACTCGAGTCTGTAAGTGAATTAGTGTCTAATGGGGTCACGGTTGTAGTCTGGCGTGTTTCTCAAACATAGACAAGTAAATTGGAAAAATACAGTGACAAAGGGGAGAGTCAACACCACAACTACTAGGTAGCTATGGCGCTTTCGGTCCCTGGTAATGGTGCCAGAAAACATGGTGCGTCCTGCCAGAGGTGCACACACTTATCAATTTCGACTTGACAAGATGCACTCCACGAGCTCGGAACACACATGTATCTTTCAAAATCTATAAAGGACCTACATGTACACACTAAATACTACACCCACAAGCACACGGGGCCATTTCATAGTATATGAGGGAGGCAAGTAAAGGGTCGATCCAAAAGGAGAAAAGGGGGCACTACAACTAGGTTAGTTTTTGGGCTAGGTTCCTACGACAGAGTCTAGGACTAAAGGGTTTGATGGTTGTTTTGATTGATTACAATAATGATTGAACACACAAGTAATTAAAGGAGAGCAAATAAGATCAAAATCTAAGTAAATTTTAGACACTGAATTCTAATGAAAAGAAAGGACAAGACAAGCAAGAGAGGAACAAGCTATGCTAAAGCATGCAAGAAGAAATATATACTATGCTAAGTTAGCAAATATGACAAAAGAACAATTAAAGACCTAAACTAGCAAGAGCAAAGCAAGAATAAGGCAATAAGCTAACTAAGCTAACACTATCTAAGTTAGAAGGCAATTAGGGTTTTAAAGCAATAACGATATGTGTGGGATGTTTGGGGATGCACTTATTAGTTATCTAAGTAAGAAGGCAATTAGGGTTTTAAAGCAATAACAATATGTGTGGGATGTTTGGGGATGCACTTATTAGTTAGGTTGGGGGGTGACATGTGAATATTATACTCTCATCTAGATTACCAAACCAAACAACAAGCTAGAGTCTAATGAATTTCCCTAAACTACTAACTGACCATGGATAAGATAGGTGTGTATAGGGGAATACCCCCTAACACCTCCTACTACCCTTACGGGGTTCAATTGGGTTAGGGTTTAGTTGTAATTCAATTAGACTCTAAACAAGCCTAGGTTTCTAGGTTATAAGATCTTAGGGTGATTAGGGGCTAAGGGTTGTAATGGGAGTGGAAATGAGGTTTTAGGTCTCACATCACCCACATCCTATCATTGAGAAAGCTCCATGCTAAGCACATTAAATTCATCTAATCTAGCTAATTAGATCTCTCAAATAGGGTTAAAGGAATTAATTAGCATATAGGAGGATGGGTAGCTAGCTAGGGACCCATAATTGGACTTAGGAGAAAATCCCAAAATTCACACATATAACCAATTTCCCTAAATTCCTAGGTGATTTCAAGCACAAATCACAAAGCAATTCATGAAGAGTGAGATAGATATAGAACATAATCATCAAAAAATGAAATTACAAGGTTTATATATCATTTCCTCCCAACAAGGTATCAAAGTAGCATTTTTAGCCCCAAACAACACACCTAAGGGGCCTAGCTACTCATAGAAATGGAAAATATAAAAAGAAAGGAGAAAGAGGTAGAAGTAGCCATGGTTCTCAGTGTGGATGGAAGACTCCTCTCCAACAGCTGTAAGGTGGTCCTCCCTCATCCTCTAAGGTGTAAGGGCATGGAATGAAGGTTAAAAGTGGCCGAAACACTAATAAACTAGGGTTTTGGTGGTGGAAATAGAGAAATAGAAGTAGAATGAGGTGGAATGGATGGAATGTGAAAATGAGGAGCTAGGAGGGGGTAGAAGGTAGCTAGGGGTGGCCAACCTCATGTCCCAACTGCCACTTAGGTATATATAGGTGGTGGGGAAGCACTAGGTCAAGTCTAGGGTAAGATGGGAAATGTAGTGGAAAAGTAGTTGAGATTTTGTATGTGGCATGTCCATGGTGGGTACCAGGGCCGTGGTGGGTGTAGGGGAACATGTTTGTGGTGTGTGAAAATGATTGAGGTGAAAAATGAAAAAAAAATCATAGTAAAGGTTGGAATTTTATACATGAAGTGGCATGGCCGTGGTGGTCACCACGGTTGACATGGAGTGTGGGTAGCACGGCCGTGGTGGCTTGGAGAAGGCTGGTCACTCTAGACACCACACCCATGCTGATTGAACTGCAACACGACCGTGCAAGGTGGCACGACCATTCTTGGTGAATGTTTCACGATCATTCTTTGTGGCACGACCGTTCTACCGAGTTTGTTCTTCAAGCTTGAGTATGTTGGTTTTGAGTGAGCTAGCACAATCATTCTGTGGCACCACGATCGTGCTGGTCTCTATATAAGTACTTTGAGCTTGTGCTTGGTTCATTCTTACACATCTTTGCTGCAATTGATCTTTGGCCACTAGGGGTATAGGTTGAGGGAGCCTTGGAATTTACTTTGGACCTCTCTAAGGGTAGAGAAACCCTTGGATCACTATTTCTCTCACTCTTCCATCCAAGTGTGGTCTAAATACCTAAAAACATGTGAATAATTTCCATAAGTGTATTTTACACAAATATGCATATTATGGGAAATAACATGTAATCTAAAATGTATATATGTGCTTAAAGTGCTATAAGACACAAGATGGAGCCCTAAAATAAGGCTGCATCATAGACTACATTGGTACTAAAGATAATACAACTAATCATTTCACTAAAGGTCTTATCATGACATTAGTGGAGAAGTCTAGGTTGGGGATGAGACTGAAACCCCTTTAGATTTGTAGATAGTAACAAATCAACCTAAAAGAGTAGAGATCCCACAAATTGTTCAATGTGGTAATAACAAGCCATCAGGTGAATAAGATGGTACTATATGTTTTATTTGATGCTTCTTGCATTTGTGTCTCTATCCCCTGGGAAACCTGTTAGTGTCATGACTGCAAGTTAGTAAGAGATTAGTCTTTAAATTATGTCAAATTTTAGGACAATATGTTAACAATACATCATTTGAGACGCCAACTAAATGATTGATGTTGTGTAGGCCACAATAAGGGAATGGGGTTGTTCCCTGATATCAATCATGGCATATGTTTTGGATGTATGAACTTAATGCATTGATTTCTTTTCTTCCATGTCTTTATTGTGTTTTTAGCAACCTATGCTATTACACATAAGGTTTAGGTTCAAGACTTTTGTTCACCTAGTTCCAGCGGGGGTCACAGTTGCATAACTCAAGTAGATTCAAACTAAAAGCTATCTATTGAAAGCAGAGTATAAATTACTAATTGACAGAGAACACTACACATTGGACTTTGTGAGGGATTTTTAGATATATGGCTGCTAGCCATTTGTTTAGCATGAGTTAAGCCCAATGTAGTGTAGCTAGTACATAGAGGAAAAGGTAGTGTGTTGTCATGTACAAATCAAAAGAACTTTAGTCCCACATTGCTCACTCCTAGAACTTTTTTGGTCCTTATATGTAGGATCACATGTAACAGTAGTGTCCAAAAGGTCCTAGGATAGAGTATGCTCACCTCCTTAGTGGGTATGGTGACCACGATAGACACGCACGCACACGTGCATGCGCCACGCCATGCCTAGCCTGTCCGGGCATGAGCTTATGGCTTGTGAATCGTGGGTTATGAGAATTATCTTCTGTCTTCTTTTTACATAAAGATACAACTACATAATTAATTTTAATTGAGTTAATTATTTCTTTTTGAAATAAATTTAATTATATAAATTGGAAAGTGTTTGCTTCACATTTTTTTTACAAATATGTACAAGAGCGATTGTGTGATCGCGTCTCAATGAGAATAGGATTTAGGAGCGTGAAAGACTATAAATAAGCCTATGGTTACTAGGATTAAACACAACTTACGAACATCAGTAGTCATGAGTGTTCGTCCTAGTATTTTGCAAATTCTAAATCAGTGTCTTTCTGCCATCGCTCCCGAACTGCTCGACGGAAACCTTCTCCTATGCAGATCAAGTTTGTCCTTTCTATCTTCCGAGACGTGACCATGTGGTGGTTCCTACGGTCACTAGACTGCAATGGTCGTGCAAGTCGTTCAATGTCTGTATCATTCTCACCAGTGCGAGTGAGACGTCTTCTACAAGTTTGTGACAAGGTCGTCTAGAAGAACAACGCCTATCCAGAAGGATTGCGAGCCACTGAATTCGTTAAGTAACACATTTATTTTTCAATGAATGATTTGATCTGTGTTTCTAACTTTATTTTTATTTTCTCTTACTCTATTTATTCTTCTACTTCTTATTTGGATCTGGCCTAAATTTTTTTTTGATCAAAAGGCCATTAAATATAATAATAAAAAAGTTCTCCAACATGTAAGACCACATGTGGAGAAAGAGTAACTAAACATAAAGCTCTGGACACCAGAAGTGTTGAGAGCAAGGAAAAGTGATAATTAGGGGGGGCACCCCAATAACAAGCCCCTAATAGATGAACGAAGAAGTAAAAAGATTCATGTGTACGGTAGAAAAAGTGGGGAGGTAGACAATCAGCAAGGCCCTCTGTGGTCATCAAAATCCTGTATCGTCACGTTCAATCTCCTCCAAGGTGTATGTGCAGACCGAGGTGTGAAAACTCATATCCTTCATCAGGGGGGGATGGGGGCAGAGTCATTGTTTCTGTCATCATTACCTGGGCAGAGCAAACATGAAATAAAGTAGCATGTATGTTAGCTTTAACTATATCCATCAGATGAGGTGAATGGTGTCTTCGATGGTTTCTTTCATTCCAGATGTGCCAAGCTATGATGATGATGATAGAAGCCTGGTTAATTTTGAAGCTGGGTGATGTGGTTTTAGCAAAGTGTGTGGAGATAACCTCTTGGATTGTGGATTGGGTGAGGAGTGTAGGGCTAATAATATTATGCATGATGTTTTGAGTGTAGGGGCAGAGAAGGAATATGTAGTGAATATCCTCACAGTCCATAAAGCATAGATGACATCTAGATGGTCCATGGAAGCCCCATTTGTGAAGGTTTTGATCAGTGAGAAGCTTGTTGTTCTAAAGAAACCAGCCAAAAAGTTTGAATCTGAGGGGGATGTTTGTGTGCCAAATGTGTACGATGGGATTGATGTAGCCTCTATAGGATAAGAATCTATATGCTTTTTTGGTTGAGTATCTGGGCCCCCACATACAATTCGCAAGGGATCGTGTATCATATTCTAAGATACGAATTACATCTGAGGTGGGGATGTTAGGGAAATGGTGTACAAGGGTGCACTTGAGCATGTTCTATGTGCAACAGCTGTAGAGAGCAAGGGCTTTCTGAATGTTGATGTTCTGTAGTGAGCGTGGGATGTCATGGTACTATGGATCAGACTAGAAGTGGATGTTGATAGGGCAGTGTGGTGGCATGTGTATTGTGGCTTGGATGAGGTAGAGAATGCCATTAAGGTGTTTCCATAGGGGGGAGGCCGATTTCCTCGTGACAGGATACCATGGAGGGTGTAGAGTGTAGTATTTTTTCCTGACATGGTCGGACCAGGCGGAGTATCTTTGTTGGTAGAGTTGTGCAATAATCTTGAGGAGAAGGCATGCATTATGTAGTCTAATGTCAATGATACCCCAGCCCCCCTGATTGATGGGAGCTGTGATGGATTTCCAGTTGGCCAAGTAGATGTGTTTATTTCTGTGGTCCCATAGGAACGTTCTGCGGATCTTGTCGATGCGAGAAGCAATAATGGAGGGGAGGGGGATGCAACTCATGTAGTAAGTGAGGGTGGGTGTGAGGGAGCTATTGAGTAGTGTGAGCCGGCCCGTCAGACTCAGGAAGTTTGATTTCCAGTCAAAGAGTCTTGACTCAAGGCAGTTTATAACAGGGTCCCAGGAAGATGAAGGGATACAAGTAGGGGAGATGGGGAGCCCAATGTAAGTGAAGGGGAAGTGCTCCCTTTTACATCTGATAAGATTTTTGTATCTGTTCATGTCGTCATTGGGTATATGTATGCCGATGATGGTGGATTTCTGAAGGTTGTCCTTCAGTCCAGTGAGGTATGAGAAAATACCAAGCAGTCAGATGGTGTTGATGATGTTTTGGTCAGAGGGGGTGATGAAAATCATGGTGTCATCAACATATTAGGTGATGTTGAAGATGCAAAGGTCGGGGGTATGTATTAGGTGGTTTCCCACCGTGATGGTCATCATCCTGGTGAGAATATATGTGTAGAGAATGAAGAGGTATGGTGAAAGAGGGTCTCCTTGTCTGAGTCCATTTGTGCTACCGAAATAGTCTTGGGGAGATCCGTTGATAAGAGTGGAGAATTTGCATGTAGAGATGCAAGACATGATCCAATTGATCCATTTCTGTGGGAATTTGTGGTTTTTGAGGCAATATGTGATGCTGTCCCAATTAACGTTGTCGAAAGCTTTGGTAAAATCAAGTTTGAGGGCTAAGGTGGGAGTATGGGATATATGACAGGAGTGTAGCATTTCACTAACAACAATGTAAGCATCCTGAATGGTGCGGTTTGGCAGAAAGGCACATTGATTAGGCGTGATAATGTGCTGCAGATGGGGTTTTAAACGGTTGCTAAGGGCCTTTGCAATAATTTTGTAGGAAGTATTGATCAGACTGATAGGCCAGTATTGATGGATGGATGATGGGAGGATGGTTTTGGGTATGAGGGTGATGCTAGTCTAATTGAGGGGTTTGATGATAGATGTAGGGTTAGCAGTAGTGTGGAGGTGTTCGAAGATTTTGAAGAATCTATTCTCAACAAGTGACCATATGGAGCGGATAGAAGCAACGCTGAATCCGTCCGGGCCAGGTGCTTTATCACTGCTTAAAGCAAAGGCAGCTTGTTTGATTTCTTCAATGGAGAAGGGGGCAGTAATATCACCACGGTCAGAATGCTGAGAGGGAAAAATGTTCCTCCATAGGAATAAGTTGGTACGGTGAGATTGGTGAGTAGAGTTGAAAATGTTTTGAAAATGCAAGATGATGTGGGTGGTAATGGTGATTTGATTTGTGGTGCAAACCCCATCAATGGTGAAAGAGTGAATGTGATTTTTCTTTTTCTTGTGGTTGCACCATTGGTGAAAGAATTTAGAATTTTTGTCCCCCAGTTTCAACCAGTGGATTTTTGCCCTCTGTGCCCATATAGCTTCCCACTGGTCAAAGAGTGTGTCAAGTTCAGCTTGTAGGGTGAGTATGCGAGCATGATCAACATTCAGATCAGAGTCAAGTTTGTGTAGGTCATCTTCCTTGGCAACAATGGCCTCTTTGATGTTCTCGTACTTGGTTTTGTCCCATGTGAAGGCGGCCATTCTCATAGTTTTGAGTGAGGCCGATATAAAGATGCCAGGGTTTTGGATGTTGGGAAGAAGTCTCCATTGGGAAGAGAACCAAGGAAGGAAATTGGGGTCAACTAGCCAAAAGTTTTCAATACGCTTGAGTTTGCGACCATGGGGTGGGGGGAATGTGTTCAAGATGATAGGAAAGTGTTCTGAGATTGGTCAGTGAACAATGTACGTGATGATATTTTGATAGAGATGGTGCCAAGGGTTGTTGCAGATGAATCTGTCAAGCTTAGCCCATAGGTGGTCTCGATTCCAGGTGAAGTTGTGTGAGGACAATTCTATAAGGTGGTGTTTTTCTATGAAGCTGTTAAATTGTTGATCAGTTGCGGTGTAATGTTGTCCATCCGTGACAGTGTTCAATCTCTCCATTGGGGATGTGGTGAGATTGAAGTCGCCCATGATGATCCATGGATTGTCCGCATTGTTTGTGGCAAGTTGGTGAAGCAGTTGTAAATAGTCAGTTTTGGGGGGAGATGGAGGACCATAAGTGGCTATGAGTGTCCAATCAATGTTGTCAAAGTTATTAGTGATCTGAACTGTAATATGGTTGTGATGCATTATAGTGTGTTTGATGGAGAACAAGAGACTATTTAGTCCAATGACAATGCCTCCTTTGAAATCGTCAGTTGGGGACTGTATCCATGCGTTGATATGACGACTCCCGATAGTATGGAGCATGAAGTCCGTGAGAGTAGTTTCCATTTCCATAAGTATGATGATCTATACGTGGTTAGTAATTATGAAATTTATGATTTTTTGTCGACGTTTGGTGCATGAAGCACCATTTACATTCCATGTTGCGATAAACATAGAGGAAGTAGTGGTATAGTTCATCAGGATGCAGATAGGATGTTATATCTACAGGTCCTTCAAATGGGATATGGCCAGCTCAGTAGGCCTTCTATTGTTCCATCCCATGAAGCTTTTGATATTACTAAGGGTTTGGTGAGCTTTTAGGTCAGTTTCAAAAGTGAGTCCAAGGTGTTCGGAGAAGGTTTTGAATGATTTGATGTCTGACCATGAGGCAAGATCATTAATGTTGTCTCTGCCGGGGTAGTCATTGTGGGCATGGTTCCGGGAGTCTTCTTGTGGGGGGTCAGGTGCGAGTGTGTTCTTTGTGTCGCAGGAGTCAGGGGAGCAAGTAATTCTGGCAGGCTTGTGGTGTGTGTGTGTGGTACTAAAGGTGAAGAGAAAGCAGTAAAAGAGAAGGAGGAAGGTAGGGGGGAGTCACCTCTCTGGGATGTTGATCCATTTATCGTGTATCTGGTGGGTCGAGTTTGCTGCATCTTGTGGAGGGGACTGTCCTCCGCCATTAGATCTGCTATGATTTTGGATTTGAGAAGGGCCCATACTTCCTCGGAGATGTCCTGGAGTGTGAGCTTTTGAGAATGGGCAGATGGAGCAGAGATGTGGCAGTAAAAAGGTCCATAGGGTTTGCTGGACTAGACGGTTTGTTGATAGGGCAGAGGCGAGCGATGACCATAGAGATCTGGCCATTGCTGTTGGTTCTGAGACGCTTGTTTCTCCTAGGGCTGGCCACCCCGGGGTGGAAGGAGCGGTGCTTGGATGCATTTGATGAGTTCGTAGGGTTCCTCCATGATGCTGGGTGGCTGTCAAAGTTGGTGAAGGGTGTAGGGGTGGTGGAGGGGGTTTCAGCGGTGAGTCGGATAGGGTGCAGTGTTTCCCGAGGTAGAGATGGAGTGTTGTGGGTAGTTCTGTGGGGGCCATAGCGGCAAAGACGTAGAAGGCTTTGATGTAGTTGGTAGGGTTTATGGTTTCTGGTGATATGAACTGAAGAGTGGCTCCAACGGCCCGTGCAATGTCACAGAAAATGTTGCTATCCCATAGGTGTGGGGGGAGGTCAATAATGGAGATCCATGTAGATCCACCATCATGGGCGACGATGGCACCAGTCATGGGGGACCATTTTGTTAGGTGAATTTTGACAAAGCTATCTTCACAGGGAAGGGTAAAAGATTGATCGAAGAGGGGTTGAATATGAGTGCCCTCTGGTACAGTGTAACGGAGCTTGGATGGGGAGAGGATATTTGGTTTAAGAATGGTGACATCCGGGAGGAAGCTAGCGATGGCTTTGGTGATCTGAAGGATGTACAGGTGTTTATTATCAATGTTGTTCATAACCATTGCTAAAACGCTTATGGAATGGAAAACCTTCCAGGATCTCATGGAATTATCTAGAAGGTGAACATGGAGAGTAATAGAGGTGCAAGGATTGGTGATGAATATCTCAAAAGGGTGGGTGTCTTGTTCAATCTGGGTTGCATGGGAGGTGCTTTGGGTGGGCGGGTGGGGTTGAGTATGTGTCCTGTGGGGACATGCATAAGAGCTCTTATATAGCACAGTCGGTAAAGAATGCATATGGTGTGTGTTGACCAATTGGTAAGCATGTTTTAAGACATTAGGTTCCTGAGGAAGAGCACTATTGCATGGTATGGGGACGTCACGTAGCCTGGTGTGAGCAGTAATGAGTGGTGTCTTTTTGTAGAGCCGCAGGGGTTCGGGTGGGTGAGGCAAAGGGGCAGAGTGGAGCCGTGATCCCATATGAGTATAACAGGGTGGGCGGGGGTACAATGAGGTTTGTCTGTATCAGGTCGTCTGTTGTGTAGACGAAGCCGATACATAGTGGTGAGAAGTTGAGGGGATGGGCGGTGATGGGATGCAGAGAGGTTGTAGAGCATGGAAAAGCAATTTCTAACAACGGGTAGTGTTGGATTCCCAACATTGTAGTACCTAACGAGGTGGGTCGTAGAGAGGCAGTTGTGACACACTCTCGGTTTGTGGCAGTGGCATTATATGTGGCCAAAGCCTAGACATCTGTAGCATCTAGGCTTTGGTATGATGCGTCTTAATTGTTTCTTTTTGGGAAGGATCCAGTCTTCATCCTTAGGTGTGGACAAGGGGAGGAGGGGGTTTACAAGGTGTTTGTGGAAATGTTCGTTGATAAGGTAAAGGCCGGTAAAACATGGGGGGGGAGCGTATGTCAAAGGGTTGGAAAGATATGATGGGGTAGGGGATGAAGATGATGTGGATTGAGGTTCCAAGCTGGGTGGGGGGTGCTTGGCGGTGGAGCACGGAGTGTGTGATGTAGTGCCTGTGGTCCGAGAGAAAATTGGGCCATCCTGAAGGCTGGTAGTATGGTGGATTGAAATAGGATTGTAAACATCTGTGATGGATCTGGACGAATTAATAATGTAGGCGGTGGAAAACTGATCAGACAGAGACAAACAATAACATGATATGCCAGCGATAGGGAGGAAAATGTTGGATGGGGGTAAACCAAATAGGTGATTCCAGTGTTTAAATGCTGAGTACCTGACGGTTGATTCCTGGGAGCTGGTTGAATCCCTGGAGGTGCACTTCCGGCTAGTTTGGGTCAGTGTGGCAGTGCGCACAACCGTTGTAATAGATCATGGCCGTAGATGAGACCGCCATATGTGTGCGGGTATGGTTTTCTTTTTGTCCAACCAGTTGGGGGGAGCAGCCTGGGGTTCGGTGTCTGAGCTGCTGGAGATGTGGATCGGGTAGGCACGACCGCCATCGGTGAAGGGCAAGCAGTGGACCCGATAGTAAGTTTTATCAAACATTTCACCTAAGTCAGAGTCGGACTCCAGAAGGGGTTCACGTCTCTGCTGTAGGATGCGTTCATATTCTTTGATAGTGACCGTAAAGAAGAGGAAATAGTCAGGGATCGTGAAATCAAAATTGTAAGTCCAGGATTTGATCTCCATGGTGTCGGTTGGTCTGATGAAGAGTCTCTGCCCGATGTTGAGGCTGACGAGCTTGACCCAATCGTGCCATCCGCTGAGGGTGTATAAGTCTTCGACGATGTCTGTAGTCACCTTGATCTGGGTGTGATTCCATCCAAAGAAAAGAGTGACCGTGCCCTGGTGGAAGCGTTTACCCTCCAGATATTGCCAATGGTAGGGGATAATTAGTTCTTCTAGGGTTTCTGGCTTGACGATGATGTCAAGGGATTCAGACGGGGGGAAGTCGTAAAAAGCTTTTCATGAGGGGCCAGCCATGGGTGTATAGCGGTCGGGCAGAGCGAGTGGAGAAGGTTGTCGACTGGAGTGGTGGTGTGTCGCCAGCGATGCGAGGTGAAGGATCTGGAGATTTTTCCTCTTCCTATTGGCACAGAGGATCGATAATATGCCTCCCATCCTCATTATGGCGATCGTGGGGTGCAATAGCCATCAAGACGAGTTGTGCGCCAGCTGCATGTGAATGATTCCCGAGGTTGTGACGAGGTTGTTGATACGATCTCGTGGGATGATACTATATATGATGTGATCGAAAAGGATTTGGTGTATCAAAGATCATTTGAGGTGAGCATGTAGTCAGCGTCAGGGGTGTGCAGTCACGTTAGGCCGGGGGTTGGAATCTCGACTATCGTAGCAGTGGTCGGAGCAAGGGTTGGGGCCGGGGAGAGGAGGGGGGCGGAAGCCCCTCTAGAGAGCCGTTGGGAGGCGGAGTGACATCGAGAGATAATAAAACGCCTAATACACTTCCAAATGGTTTTGCATAGAGGGTGCAAAACAAGTATTGTCCATTTTGACATAAAGCCTCACAACATTCTTTTGGATGAAAAGTTCAGCCCAAAAATATCCGATTTTGGACTAGCACAGCTGGATCTGGCCTGAATATGTTAATTAAATTATATATGTTTCCTTATGCATGCAACGACACCTATAAAATTAACAAGTTTTTGCGACGGCTCAACTGGAAACACGTTGACACATGTGGTGTTCAATGTAGGCTGAGCCGTACTTGCTGTTGCTGGTCGCTGAGTTATCGGTGCACGTCTACATGGTTGACTACTGCTAGCTGATGTCTTGGTGCATGAGTGACCTTGGCCACATGATCACGTGCAATACAAAAGTTGATTTCTACGTGTTTTGTGGGAGCATGAAAAATAAGATTTGATATAATATATGTGGTTTCAATATTTTTATACCATAAAATTGGTGATTGCAGAATTGGTTGGTGCAATACTTTTAGCAAATCTTGAAACCAAAGGACCTCAAGGGTAGTATTTGCAATAGCTTGATATTCCGACTCGTTGACGACCAATTTGTTACTTTGAAACAAACCATGAAATAAGATTAGAACCAAGATAAATGGCGTAGCCCTAAGATTCCCTATTGTCGAGACATTCTGCCCAATCATCGATATCTGAACAAGAATGAAGGAGAAGAGTGGAAAAGGGTGTAATAGATAGAGCGAGTGAAATTGTTCATTAGTTTTTAAGAATGTGTTTTACGACCATCCTATGCTCATTTGTTGGATATGACATGTATATTGAAGAACTTTATTGACGATAAATGATATGTCCGATTGTATAAGCGTAAGATATTGGAGTGCCCCAATAGTTTTACGGTATATAGTGGGACCAGGAAGGGCGGTATCAATTTTGGTGAGTTTGGTAGTGGGCACATGGGTGTAGATATGGGTTTGACGCCAGCTATAGTTTTACGGTCAAGAAGGTAAGAGATATATTTGCGTTTGAAAAGATTGAATGTAACAAACAACCGAGGTGACGGTGAAGTTGAATTTATAGTGGTTCGAGGTGGGCGCTCTTAAAATGGAAACTTATCTTCCACAAACTAAACATGCCGAAGAATAAATAATTTTCCAGTTGTTGGGTCAAGACAACGGTAATTGTGGTATATTGACGGACATTAAAAAATACACATAACTGAGTGCGAAAGTAAAATTTGTGTATTGTATGGCCGTGTGAGAGGAAATACACGCATCCAAAGACCTGCAAAAAAATGTAATCTGGTGTATTTAAGTAGAGACACATGAAATGGTAAAAGTGGAGATGAAAGAACGATGGTAGGTGATGAATTAAGTACACAACTGTTTCAAAAACAAAATGCTAATAGTGATAGGTTTATTTGATGGGAAATACATGCACATATGTTATGCAACTAAGATGCAATGAAAAAAATAAATATATGCAGAAACGTCACCAATGAGCGTGTAAATTTAAGATAATAATTGCAAGCAGATGGAAGAGAAAAAGAACAAAAATTTACGTGAAAAACCCTCACGATGTGTGAAGAAAAAATCACAGGACCAACCACGGACAAATCCACTATAAGAAGTAAATATATAACTTTTACCTCTCAGATTTTGATCCAAATCTGGGAGAATATATCAAGAAGGAAAAATAAGAAGATACAACACCGTAGGGAGAAATCTCCGCAATTCTACCACACTAGAACTTCCCAAGAAGATGCACTCTTCCACAAAGCACACAGTAGTAGATGGCCCGAAGAAGACACCCAGATGTCTTGGCAGTCCTGCCCCGCTTCCTTTCTTCTTCTCTTTTCTTTTTCTTCCTTCTTCCTTCTTTTCCTTCTTCCCCGTCTCTACAACGACAAAACACTATCTTTTCTGTGACGACTGACCTTTTGGATTAACGGCTACGTTGCATTGCAATTAGGCTGACTGTTGGCTGATCCCTCTTGGCAGCTAGGCTGGTCACATCTCAATAGGTGGCTGCTTGGGGATTTATAATCCCACACATGGCGGCAACAACAATTAGCCATGCCCTAATGGGCCACTTGATCTTGGGGTGGACAAACACACATGCCCAAAAATTTCTCCCCTCTAACCCAACGAGGAAATTGTCATCACAGAATCATCACTAGGAATGTAAGCAGATGAGCTCTTTACAAAGCTCTAGCTTGTCTCGTGTCACCACATTGGACATCATGTCAGAAACATTCTTCTCAGTATGGATCTTTTTTAGAGTCAACAACTTCTTATCAATCACATCACGAAGCTAATGATATCTCACATCAATGTACTTTGTCTGTGCATGATGCATTGTGCTCTTGCTCAAGTCAATAACACTTTGACTATCATAGAAAATAGTCAGGTCAACCTGATTCATACTCAGCTCTCCAGAAATCTCACAATCCAGAGTATTTCTTTTCCTGCTTCGGCCGCTGCAATGTACTTTGCCTCTTTCATAGAAAATGCAACATACTTTTGCAACCTAGTCTACCAAGATATGGCTCCCCCTGTAAAATTGAAAACATACCAAAAGGTAGACTTCCTGTGACAATGTCACCTGCCATGTCAGCATCAATGAAGCCTTTCAGAACTGGTTTAGAACCACGAAACATGAAACACGTTCTGCTTGTGCCTCATAAGTATCTAAAGATCCACTTGACCGCCTCCCAGTGATCTTTCCCAGGGTTTGAGAGAAACCTACTCACAACACCAACCACATGAGCAATGTTAGGATGAGTGCACACCATTGTGTACATCAAACTCCCTACAACTAAAGAATAGGGAATCCTAGCCATCTCCTCCTTCTCTACATCAGTAGATGGGCATGATTTCTTACTTAGCTTGAAATGACCTGATAGTGTAGTACTCATGGATTTAGACTTGCTCATGTTGAACTTCTCTAGAATCTGTTCAACATAACTCTCTTATGAAAACCACAACCTGTGCTGCTCCCTGTCACATGTGATCTGCATCCCCAGAATCTGCTGTGCTGGTCCCAAATCCTAATCTCAAAGGCTTTGGAAAGCTCCATCTTTAGTTTATTGATCAAACTGACATCCTATCCCACTATCAAGATGCCATCCACATAAAGTAGTAGAATAATGAACTTGCCATTTGGAAACCTCCTGATGTAAACACATGGATCCACACTTGTCCTCTGGTACTCATGACTCTGTAAGAAAAAATCAAACTTCTTGTACCACTGCCTAGGATCTTGTTTCAAACCATACAAACTTTTCTTTAATTTACAAACCAAGTGCTCCTTCCCCTTGACCTAAAAACCTTCTGACTGCTCCATGTATATCTCCTCAGTTAGGTCACTGTGAAGAAATGCCGTATTCACATCCATCTGCTCAAGCTCCAGATCTAGTCTAGAAATCAAGCCTAGAACCAATCTAATAGAAGTCATCTTCATAATAGGAAAAAAATATCTCTTCAAAATCCACCCCTGGTCTTTGACCAAAGCCCTTGACAACTAGTCTGGCTTTGTATCTAACATCTGTGTTTTTGTCATCTCTCTTCATCATATAGACCTACTTGTTCTTTAGTGCTCTCTGACCCTTGGGAAGCACCACAAGCTCATATGTATCATTCTTCCGTAAAGAAGATATTTCCTCCCTCATCGCCTGATGCCACTGTACTCTATCTCTATGATTATGTGCCTCATGATAAATCTATAGCTCCCCCTGATCTGTAAGGAGAATATACTGAGATGCCATATATCTAGATGAAGGATGACAATCACTGTCAGACTTCTTCAAATGCTGCTCTGAGGACTCTTCCTGATGATGATCTTGCTCCCCCCTACCCAGAAGTCTCTGACTGTGAATCCAAATCACTCAACTGTGCATCTAGAACAAGAATACTCGATGTGCTCTCACTCTGCTGCTCAAGGTGCTGCTCTTCTTCATCATCTCAAGACTACACATGTGAAGAAGCTGAAGCATCCTCATACTTATCATTAGAAGAACTATCACCTGACCCTACAACCTCTACATTATCACTCTCAGGCTCTGTAACTATCTGACTCTCATAGAAAGTCACATCTCTATGTCTGCTCATGGTCTTTTTTATAGGATCCCATAACATGTAGCCAAACTACTGATCTTCATAGTCAAGAAAGATACATTGACACCGCTTTATCATCCATCTTTTGCCTCTTTTTCTTTAGAACATGTGCATAAGCACTCAAATACTCACAGATGAGCATAAGAAGAATCCTTACTCATCCATACCTTCTCAGGTAATATCAAAACTCAAAGGAAATGATGGAGATTGATTAATCAGATAGCACACAGTATTCACTGCCTCACCCTAGAATGTCTTTGGAAACTTTGCAGTCTTCAACATACATCTAACTTTCTCCACTTTGGTACGGTTCATTCTCTTAGCTGTACCATTTTGTTGTGGTGTGCTAGAGTACTCTGTCCTTTCATGTAGTATCCCGTGCTACAAATAATAATCCTGGAACTCTTGGGAGGTGTACTCTCCCCCATTGTCTGCACAGAGACACTTTAGCTTTTTCTTTGTCTCTCACTCCACCATAGTATGAAATTTCTAAAAACACTAAAAGACCTAATCCTTGGTCTTCAACAAGTAAGCCTACACCTTCCTAGATGCATCATCAATGAATGTGAAAAAATACCTATTGTCACCCAGTGAAGCCACATCAAACAAACCCCAGACATCCAAATGAATCAACTGTAGAGCATCTGGTTTCACCTTTGATTTTGTCTTGAAAGAAACTTGCCGATGCTTTCCCGTCTAACATGAATCACATGAGATGAGACTGGTGTCCTTGACAAAAGTAATCAACCCCTTCTTTTATAGAAATTGCAAACCTTTCTCACTCATGTGTTCTAGTCATATATGACATAGATCTGCCCAATGATCCTCAACTACATTGATACTTCCACCTTTGAGCACTTTAAGATGGGTCTTATACAATTAGCAACATAATTTGCCCCACACAATAAATAAAGACCCCTTGGTGATCTTGCATTGGTCACCACCAAAATCCATATGAAAACCTTCTCTATCAAAGAAAGAACCAGAAATTAAATTGAGCCACAAATCTGGAATATGATGAACATCCTTGAGTGTGAGCGTGCAACTGATACTTGTCTGAACACAAATATCTCTAATCCCGATAATTCTAGGCAACAAGAAATTTCCCATGTTCACCCTCCCGAAGTCTCCCCTCCTATATGAAGTAAAGAACTCCTTACTCAGTGAAGTATGATAAGAAGCTGTAGTATCCACCAGCCACTGAGAATCATCATCCTCAACATGAAAACACTACTCCTGGATTGTTAATGTGGCGATCGACTGGCGAAAATGAGATCAACGAATGCGGAAGCGATTAACTAGCAGTGGAATTACGGAAAATCACTCAGAATTTAAATTTTTTTCATAAAGAAACATGATAAGTTATTTACAGACTGATCCATCATTACATCTCTGTAATAAGCACATCTCGAGGTTACAAACATCAATTGCCCTGTTGACTGTACAAGGCAAGATACAAAAAGCTCGGGGCATTAAGCCAAAATCTCAGATCTACATTAAACATCTACTGACTCCTAGGACCTGAGAGTACAGAGATGACACATAGGAGATGCTATCTACAAGACTTGAAAAATAGTGTCTCCACCTGAGGATCACTGCTATCCCTGATGTTGCTGCTGCTGTTGATGCTGTTCACCCACTGATGGATATCTTCGTCCTCGGCGTCTACCTAAAAAGTCGAATCCCACGAGGGTGAGACAATTGAATAATTGTCCCAGCGAGAGTTATAACTCTTCACCAGAAGCTTTGTTATAGCGATAAAGAAATAACATTGAGTAGTAAAACTATAGATATTCAACAGCAGGTAAACCTTATATAAGCTAAGTGGATCAATATTTCATAAGCAATCATTTCAATTATAACTTGATTGAATGACAAGACATATATCACTAAGGGAAATGAAGAACATGTATACTAGTTATTCAACTAGAGCACAATAAACAATGTAACATCAATCATTGTTTCTCGTAGATCAACCTAAGCAAATATGCTACACGGCTGATTATATTTTACAAACATATTTATGCCCCGAGGAGATGAGTTACACCTCTCATACTCCAATCCAACCGACCATTACGAAATCACAATCGGTACCATACATAGGTCATCAGAAGAGCCGGATTCCTATGACCTCATCATTCTGAGTTAGTATGAGGAACAATATGCAGGACATCTTGTGTCTCTGCCACAATAGCTTTCCAGGGTATTCTGGCAACTTCGCTATTAGAGTCACAGTGGCGTGCTGTACTCTCTTCGCCATCGAGGGATTTCTTGTTTATCTCACATCGATGCGACATTTACAACATCATCGGGAGATTAGTGATACATCATCCCGGCATAAACATATAATGAAGGAATGAGGGATTAAAGTACATCTCACATCAATTCCTACATTAGGACGTAAGGATATTCACATCCATAACCCCCACATACTCAAAAGTATGCTCTCCAAGAGTTCCCTTAGGAAAACCTGTTTCACCATCATTAATCTTCTGACAATGATGGATCTATGGTCAGGGCTCTACATGATATCATTATATTTGATTATTTAAGTACATTATGGCATTCTTTTAGCATCAGACATGTTTTCAAACATAAATCAATAAGACAATTTCTATAAAGAAAAGTACTAATTGTATCAAGTTCATATCACATCTTGTTATCTTTGGGATGTCAATCCCTAACCAACTCATCATTGTGATTTAGGAATATGGGTATTCAAACCCTTAGATCATTAAAACACTTGTTACCAAGTAACATATTGTCATCAAGTCATTCATCAACATGACCTTGATTGTAGCACTGTAGATATTTCTCATGGCTCATACATCCTATCAAATCTCATATGTTACCTCATACTAGGCAACATATCATATCTTTACTTTAAAAACTTATAAAGTTCTTTCAATGAACGTGGCATCATAACCCTTACCTGGCTATGCTCACTTCTTTATAAAGACCTACATGATTAACATAATTGATAATATGCACATTTATCTATATCAACACACTACAAGTCCTTTCCAAATTATATATAGCATACCACGACTGTGCTATCTTGCACGGTTGTGCAAGAGTAAGCCACCACGGCCGTGCTTCATTACATGGTCATGCCACAGACAGAATACCATGACTGTGTCATATCACCACGACTGATTTCTAGGGTTAGGTGTCATTTTAATCTAATTAGGGTTATTCACCCCCTTTAACTTATAAAGGCATAATGATTACTCAATCCATAATCAAGTATGGAGTGTCATGCTTAAAAGAATAACCCAAAAATTAGGGTTTAACGTTCATATCATCACATTTCCCTAGATTAGGGTTTACTATTCACATTTCATCACATTACCCTGGATTAGGGTTTACTATTCACATTTCATCACATTACCCTGGATTAGGGTTTACTATTCACATTTCATCATATTACCCTGGATTAGGGTAACTATTCAGTTTGTAATGAATTAAGATCATACCATCATCATGTATGAGGATTACTTCCATTAATGCACTCTCATTAGATTAATATTCATTAACCATCATAATTAGGGTTTCCATGATCTCACTATGAAGGATCATACCCTAATTAGATGTATTCGTACATATTGGAAGTTTATTACTCAATTCTCATTCATATAAGGAATCTTCTCTCTCCTCTTACTAATGGATGATGTTTACATCACTCTTAATTAGGCTAAGTCAAATGAACCTTGATAACATAAGTTATGTCATCACCATTATGGTCATTAGGGTTTACTTGATCAAGGGGTACTAGTCACCCTATCCCATCAAGGGTACTTTTGTAATGTTCACCATTGATTATATCATGCATTAATCCACTAATTACTTGACCCTTTAAACACTTTAAATATCTTTAAGGTTTAGGTTAATCAACTACTAAACCTTCTTGACCACTAAGGTATCAAGTAATCTTAACCTTTTTAGACCTCAAACGGTCTTGCATACTAACCCACCAAACGGTCTTGGATGGACCTCGAAACCGTTTGGTGGTGTTGACTATTTGGTCCCTTTGACTTTAGAAACCATTTGATAAAGTGTACACTCAAAACCATTTGCCTAAGATTGAGTGAAGACCATTTGGCCAAATTTGACTTTGAAACCGCATGAGCACCAAACGGTTTGGGATCCTTTGGTCCCAAACAGTCTTGAGACCATTTGGTCCCAAACGGTCTTGAGACCGTTTGGTCCAAACCATCTCAGAACCGCATGGACCAAAAAGTGTCTCAACCATCGCAATTGAATTAGGGTTTCCAATGTTGAACCCCTCAATCAACCATGCACTTGTTAGCCACTTATCAATTGAGTCAATTAGATCAACCATCTACTGATTTGACACTCAATTGACCCTAAATTGATCACCAATTAGGGCTTGGATTAATTGATTTATGGTTTGGAATCGATCATCCTTCAACATGTTTCAACATGAGTCTAATTGATGTTGAACCTTTGAATCATCATTCAATTTGGTCATGAACTGACCCCAAATGGTCTTGGGATCATTTGGATGACCTCCAAACGGTCTTGAGACCGTTTTCTCAAGTCAACATAAAAAACTAACTCAATCTATTAAGGTTTGGTTCATAAATTTGATCATTAGGTCATTAATCGATTATACTTCAACTTGTTACCCTTAGATTTCCAACCACTTGACCATAGTCAACCCTAGACCTCCAAACGGTCTTGGGTGACCCCCAAACGGTCTTGAGATCGTTTGGACATCCTCCAAATGGTCTTGAGACCGTTTTCCCATTATTTTATCAAAAACCAAGTCATTCACTTAAGGTTGAACCCTAGGTTTGGTCACCATATCAGCACTTAATTGCTCATCAACTTGATATCATTGGACCCTCAAATGGTCAACCCTACTTAACCCTAGACCTCCAAACGGTCTTGGGTGATCACCAAACGGTATTGAGACCGTTTGGGTGATCCCCAAACAGTTTTGAAACCGTTTGGGTCACTCAAACCAAACTTCAACTTGATTAACTTATTGAAATCAGTACTTAACCCGATTAGGGTTTAGGTGGTTGATGTGCCTTCCATTGGTGATTTACTTGGAATTACTTGATGATTTTTGGTGGGTGATTAGTCCATAATGTATGCAACAGACCTCCAAATGGTCAACGCCTGGTCAACTCATCCAAATGGTCTTGGACCATTTGCTCCATGCGTTCTTGGTTGAAACCGTTTGCATTCAAACGGTTTGAAACTGTTTGCTCCCAAACGGTTTGGGAAAACCATTTGAGCAAGAGGTGGGAGACCGTTTGCTAAAGAAAGATTGTGGATAAACTTTGGAAATAACGACATCATCTTCTATCCCAAGAACAGGGGCTGTTCTTCACGGAATTGCTAGCAAGAACACTTAGAAGTGTCTAAAGAAGAAGAATAAGCAACGATTCTAGGAGAAGAAGATGCATTAACAAAACTTTAAGGGTTAGAGTTATAAAACCCGCCTCTAGGACTGATCCAGATCTCCAAGCTTCGTATATTTAATGGTGGATAAGCTCCAGGGGTTGTACAAGGTCCGTTCTTCAAGATTTGGATGGAGAAGATGGCTACAAAAAGAGTTGTGTAAGGAGAGCTAACAAACCAACCTTGTATTTGGATTTCCACCATGAATTCGAGCTAGGTGATGATCAAAGTTTACCCAAACTAGCTTGGTCGTCCTCCTATATTCTAGAGCTCCCTCTTGGTCGGTCCAAAGCAAGAAGATGAGAAAAAGACTAAGGGAAATGATCCCTTGCTTTGTTGAAAAAGGTGCTTATATATATTTTTGGATATTTTCAAGGAAAAGAAGATTATCTCTTTTATTTCTCAAACATATCCACCAAGTCCTTCTCCTATTCTTGGCCACGTTTATTCCTTATCACATGCAAACTCCTCCCTTATCCAAGATTTAAAAGGAAAAGAAACCAATTATCTTACTAAGTTATATATATATATATTAAAAGGGCCATTTGCTTAAGTCTTGATTATTTAAATATCAAGATTATCTTTCTTACTTGATCATTCAAATGAGGTGCCCTCTTCATTTTATTTAATCTACTTGATGCCAAGAGTCATGAGAGATACTCTAGATGGTACATTTTACATGTTGCACCCTATGTTTTGGGTAAATTGCACTTTACACCAAAACTAGGTTTCAAAGCACAAGGATTGCACTACAAGCTACATCTTGGTGCTCAAGATTGTGGAATCCATACCACTACATCATATTCATTCTTATGATGTCTCATTATCAGAGGAAAATCTCAACATGTGCAATTTGCAAGTTAACCCCTCTACTTGGGTAATTTGCACATTAGTCCATATTTAACAAAACAATATTACAACATTGTTCAAAAAGGACTGAAATGGAAGTATAGGTTCCTCAAAAGCTTTAATTACATTTCATAAGATAACCACAAGCATATAATCACATATTTAAGCAAAACACCTAGGGTTAGTTCATAACCCAGGTCAGGGATGTTACAGTTAAGACTACTACATCATCATCATCCCTTTCATCTAGAATTGCCGCTGTAGTATTCTTGTTGTCATCCTTCTTATCTTTGGCTTTAGACCCATGTTTTCTTTTCCAATCCTTGCAATCCTTCTTGAAATGACCCAGCTTACCGCAATGGAAGTACCCTTTACTCTTTGACTTGGATCTACCACAGGACTTGCCGTGGTCTTGGGACTCATCGCGGGTCTGAGATCTACCACTGTCTTTCGCTTTGTCAGTGCATCTGCTCTCTGTGAAGTGTACCTTCGACCTGCTATCGCTTGAGGCTCATCGTCGAGTCTCTTCATTTGATAGATTTCTCTTCACCTGGTTAAGTGTCAACTTGCCTTCTTGTATAAAATTGTTGACCGTCACAATGAGTGTCTCTCAACTGTTAGGTAATGATCCCAAAAGAAGTAGCTCTTGGACTTCATCATCAAGAACATCATCATGGACCCCAGTTGATTTATAAGGATTAAGAATTCATTCACATACTCGACAACACTTGTATCATCCCAGTATTTCAAGTTCACCAACTTTCTAATCAAGAAAGCTTTATTTGTGACAGTCTTCCACTCATATAATTTCTTGAGGTCTTACCACAGATCTTTGGCATCCATCTCCTATGAGACGTGATGGAACACAGAAATATCCAGCCACTTGCACACTGTTCCAATAGTCTTTCTGTTTAGTTTCTTCCAATTTGCATAAGAAACATTCCCTAGCTTTTGTCCCTCTATTGGATCATACAAATCCTTACAATAAAGAATATCTTCCATCTTAGATTTTCAAATCTGCCAATTTGTACTCATCAACTTTACAATCATTGCATCATCATCCTTCCCCATCTGGATCTAGATCCTCCCAACCTGGGCTCTGATACCACTTGATAAGTTTGTTTGATGGGAAGTACGTGCACGCATGCTATGCAACTAAGATGCAATGAAAAAGAATTATATATACGGAAGCGTCACCAATGAGCGTGTAAACTCAAGATAATAATTGCAAGCAAATAGAAGAGAAAAAGACCAGATTTTTACGTAGAAACCCTCATGATGTGTTAAGGGAAAATCAAGGGTTCAACCACAGGAAAATATACTATAAGAAGAAAAGATACAATTTTTACCTCTCAAATTTTGATCCAAATCCGAGACAATATATCAAGAAGGAGAAATAAGAAGATACTACACTGTAGGGAGAGATCCCTACAATTCTACCACACAAGAACTTCCCAAGAAGATACAATCTTCCACAAAGTACATAATAGTAGATGGCACGAAGAAGTCACCTGGATGCCTTAGTAGTCCTATTCTGCTTCCTTTCTTCTTCCCTTTTCTTTTTCTTCCTTCTTCCTTCTTTGCCTTCTTCCGCTGCCCTTCTAGATTAGTGGCTGTGTTGCATTGCAATTAGGCTAGCTGTTGGCTAATCCCTCTTGGCGGTTAGGTCGGTCACATCTTAATAGGTGGCTTCTTGGGGATTTATAATCCCACACATGCACTAGTACATATACCACCTTTAACGTCAGTTAAAATGGGCTTTTTACGTTGCTTTACAAGCGACACCCAAGTGGGTGACACTAAAGGTAAAATCATACAACGTCGATTCTAAAACTAACGACATAGAGCCGACCCCGATTGCAACCAAAAAAATAAACGACACTAGTAGGACCATAGTCATGGGTTATGTTTTAGAAAACCGACGCCTATCTTTATACTCGAAAAAAGATCTGGTATAATTGTCATTTTTTTTGTAGGAAACCAATGCCTATCTCCATGCTCGAACAAAAAAATTGGCCCGGGTTTGAGCATACTTGTCAGTTTCCTATAATTAACTGACGCCTTTTCCATTAGGTGATGATTTTTTTAGATAACCGATGACTATGTATTATTATTTTTCTTATCAGCTTGCAGGCCTGCTGTCCGACTGGTTAGCAGGATGCAGAATCTACAGTTCAGTTCTGAACTGCAGGTTTACATCATCCTATGATTTCAGCTAACAACAAGCCACAAACTTGCAATAATAAGATGATCAAGATTATATATACATCATGTGTTTCCACACATGTATAAACACAATTAATTCATTCATATGATTCACACACATGTAGAAACTTGTAGTTCCATTCATTCCTCCATTTTCACATTCACACACATGTAGCAACCTACAATTCCATTCATTTATTTTTTTTCACATTCATACACATGTAGAAGGACATTCATTCATTCATCTTCACATTCACACACATGTATATAGATCAAAGTTCAACAAGATAATTAAAAAAAAGTCATTCACATATGTATATATAAGCTTGTCTTCTAAAGTTTAGAAATGTCATCAAATACAGAAATAATTATGACATCAAAGTTTAGAAATATCATTTTTTATCATCATCAATACCCCAATTATAATAAAAAATTGCCTCTGTTTCAAAGGCTATTGCCCATTGTTCTCTTTGTCATCTAATTGGTCCATCATATAGGGATCACACACATCTAATAACTTTCCCCTGTAATAAAGTCACTAGTTTTAAACACCTACAAAGAGAATCACATATATGTATAATTAATAAGTTTGATATTTTTCATATTATCTAATGAGATTTACTATACTTACATATGATGATCAATACTATATAATACCCATTGTATGTTTTCAATTTCTTGTGCAACATATCTGACAATTAGGTCCATATACTGCATCACATAGTATGCACATGCCCAGCCGTTGTCTTATACATCACACTATAATTTCAACATATAAAATGTTAATAAATAAAAATAAGCATATTTCACATAAATAATATATGCATTGGAGTCAGGAAACTACTTTCACATTCAAACTTGAAAAAACCACTAGAGGGGGGGGTGAATAGGGTTTTATGATAATTTTAATATAATTTAACTCAAACAACCACAATTGAAATAATAAGAAGAAGACAAGGTGATTAGAGTGGTTCCAACCTTAGCAAATACTAAGGCAGTCAATCCACTACCCGGTTTCTTACCCAACTGGGATTTTGAAAGTATTAAATTTTATTACCTCTCAAGGAATTTACATAAAATTACGATACTTTCTACACCCTTTGGACAACCTTCACCTTGAAGTAGTTGCACCAACTTTGAAGCAACCTTCTTGAAGTAACTTCAAGCTCCCCCTTGAAGTAGCCTTCCTCTTGAAGTAGCTCCCCATTGCAACAACCTTCTAGAAGTAGTCCAAAGCCTCCTTCTTCACCAAGAAGATTAAACCTCTCCAATCCGCAGCCTCCAACCCTAGGAGTAGCAAGGAGAGTACAAGCAATAAGAGTCAACAAGAAAGGAAAAGGAAATTACAATTACCACTTTGAAGCACAAGGATTGATTTGCCTATATCAAGCGTATAGATCTCCTAACCAATGAGTATTGAAGTGTAGGTTTAGTGGATAGGAGATGCTAGCCTATAGGACATGAATTTAGGGCAAGAGAAGTGAGTAGCCAATGCTAGTGTTGCTCAATTGCTCAAAACAGATCGCCAATTGCAAGTGTAAGCTCAAGTATAGCACAAGTGTATATTGGTAAGTTTAGGTGTCCTAAGGCATGTCCTATTTATAGAAATGACCTACAAGTACTTAAGGACGTTCTAGACACTTTCTAGGGGGTTCCAAGTGCTTAACTAGCCGTTAGGTACACTTTAGTTGCTTTAGCAATGACTAGTTAATTAATTCTGAAAAGTGCAGACAGAGACATTCTCGGTCGAGAGATTGTCGACCGAGATCCCAGTCGGTCGAAGTTTTGTCGACTGAGGGACTGTCTGGATTTAGGTGTATATAACGTTCTGATTCAACTCCCAACTACTTTGTCTGCTGTATCTAATGGCTACCTGGGTCATTCTCAGTCGAAGAGTTTGTCGACCGAGAGTGTCTCGGTCGAGAAGTTTGTCGACCGAGAATGACCCTGTTTCAACATTTTAAACTAAGTACTAAGTGTGTGTATGAGTGTGCAGATGTGACACTATTTTAGGGGATGACCTATCTAAGTGTTGTGATTGGCTAAGGAAGATATAACCCTTGATTTACATGATGTCTAAGTACTTGTACATTATATATTTGTACAAGTTTTACAATTGATTACATTCATGAAATTAATGCAATTTAGCATATAGATCTTCCAAATATTTATCATCCACTTTATTCCTACAACACTCAAGTAGCACGTTAGATCGACAAGAATGAAATGTTTGTCATTATCAAAACAAAGGGATTTAAATGATTTCCATTTAGCCAACAATCTCTCCCTTTTTGAAGATGACAAACATTTCCAAAATATAAATCAACTAGTCTTTAAAATGAGTTGAGTTTCATACCTGAGATTTACTTTGTGAATTTGTTCTCTTGTTTATGAAGTGTGTGCTTATTATTCCCAAAGAAGTATGGAACATAAAATCCAATCCTCTAGGGAATATAGCAACTTTTAATGTAAAGCCAAGAGATTATGAAACTCATTGATTGAGTTTGTCAAAGTTACCATTTTAAGATTTACATTTATTTCTCCCCCTTTGTCATTTCAAAAAGATATCCCTTAAAAATATAAAATCTCCCCCTTAATATGATATCTCCTATAAAAGGATAGCCATCAAATCCTTCGAAAAAGATGTCCATTTAAAAGCCAAAAATGATATGATTAAAACCATTTTTAAGAGGCACAAATATCAAAGAAAACATCTTCTAAAGGAGTGATGAGTAGTTTCTTCCTTATTTTGTTACATTGGTCTAGTGGAAGCGGTTTTGTAAAAATATCAGCCAATTGATCTTCCGTATCAACATGATGAAGGGATACATGATTCTTAGAGATATGATCCTGTAAAAAGTGATGACAGATTTCAATATGTTTAGCTCGGCTGTGTAAAATAGGATTGTGTGCTAAGTTTATAGCGCTTATGTTGTCACAAAAGATAGGCGTGGATGAAAAAGTAAAACCATAATCGTTTAACACTTGTTGCATATAGAGTACTTGAGCACAACAAGATCCGGCTGCCATATATTCAGCTTCAGTTGTAGAGAGGGCAACCATATTTTGTTTCTTACTAAACCAAGATACTAAGGCTCTTCCTAACAAGAAACAACTACCACTAGTGCTCTTGCGATCAAGTCGACAACCAGCGTAGTCGGCATCATTATAAGCTGTAAAATCCAAGGATTGTCCTTTAGGATACCATAAACCATAACATGTGGTGCCGGCTAAGTATCGAAAAATCCGTTTGACGGCTTGAAAGTGAGAATGCATAGGCTGTGATTGAAATCGATCACAAAGACCAACTAAAAACATGATGTCTGGTCTAGAAGCGGTTAAGTAAAGTAAACTACCAATCATGGCTCTATATAAGGAATCATCAATAGATTCCCCATTTTCATCCTTATCAATTTTTGTAGAGGTAGCCATTGGAGTGGTAGCATGTTTACACTGATCCATCCCAAAACATTTTAAAAGTTCATTGGTGTACTTTTCTTGGCTTATAAAAATCCCGGCAGGCGTTTGTTTAATTTGAAAACTAAGAAAGAAAGTTAGTTCACTCATGAGGCTCATTTCAAATTCTTGTTGCATAATATCACTGAATTGTTTGCATAATGATTCGTTTGAAGCACCAAAGATAATGTCATCAACATATATTTGAACAACTAGAAAATCAGATGCATATGTTTTGAAGAATAAAGTAGAATATGAATTTCCAATAGAAAAATCATTATCAAATAAATAGTTCTTGAGCCTTTCATACCAATTTCTAGGTGCTTGTTTCAAACCATAAAGTGCCTTCTTAAGTTTGTATACATAGTCACCTTTTTCCGGTATTTCAAAACCTGGTGGTTGGGCAACATATACTTCTTCTTGGATTATCCCATTGAGAAATGCACTTTTTACATCCATTTGAAAAGGTTTGATGTTTTTGTGTACAGCTATAGCTAGTAACATTCTAATTGCTTCAAGTCTTGCTACTGGTACATATGTTTCATCAAAGTCTATCCCTTCTTGTTGATTATATCCTTGTGCTACTAGCCTAGCTTTATTTCTTACCACTTCTCCTGCTTCATTTAATTTATTTCTAAAAACCCATTTTGTTCCAATAATGGTTTTATCTTGTGGTTTAGGAACTAAGTCCCATACGTCATTTTTAGTGAATTGGTTTAATTCTTCTTGCATTGCCATTATCCAATAGTCATCTTTAAGAGTGTCAGTTACCTTTTTAGGTTCAATTATAGAGACAAAAGCCATATTTGCAAAATCTTTAAAAGAATAACGAGTTTTGACTTTATCATTTGGATTTCCAATGATTAGTTCTTGAGGATGATCCTTAATGAGTCTAGGAACAAGTTGTGTTTCAACTTGGTGATCACTAGTAGTGTTTTTGTCATTATCATTAGGTATTGATAAATTTTCTAATTGATGAGAAAGATCAATTACTTCAAGGTTTTCAGATTGTGGCTCTTCATGAAAAGAGATGTGAATTGATTCCTCAACTTTTCTAGAAATAGTGTTGTAAACTCTAAATGCTTTGCTAGAAGTAGAATATCCCAAGAAAAATGGTTTGTATGATTTAGAGTCAAACTTGTCTCTATCCTCTTTTGTGTTTAGAATGTAGCATGTTGATCCGAAAGTATGAAAATAGTCAACCCTAGGTTTCTTATTATATATGATTTCATATGGTGTTTTCTTCAAATAGGAATGAACAGTTACTCTATTTAGAACATAGCAAACTGTGTTTACCGCTTCAACCCAAAATGTTTTAGGTGTATTATGTTCGAGCATCATAGTCCTAGCCATTTCTTGTAGTGATCGATTTTTCCTTTCAACTATACCATTTTGTTGTAGAGTGCATGGAGCAGAAAAATTGTGAGTGTAGCCTTGAGATGTGCAAAATTCTTCAAATAAATGGTTCTCAAATTCTCCACCATGATCACTCCTAATTGTACATATTTTGTTTTGTAATAGATTTTCAATCTTGGAACAAAATTTAATAAAAACTTGAATAGTGTCATCTTTGTTTGCAAGAAAGTGTACCCATGTATATCTACTATAATCATCAACAATAACAAAATAATATCTTTTGCCACCAATAGATTGTGTCCGCATAGGTCCAAATAGATCCATATGAATGAGTTCTAAGGATCTACAGGTGCTAAGTACATTTTTGGATTTAAAAGAGGTTTTTGTTTGTTTACCCAAAGTACATGGTTCACAATTTTTAGCTCGGTCAAAAGATAAATTAGGCAAACCACGAACAAGATCATATTTAACTAGCTTTTTGATAACATGTGAACTAGCATGACCCAATTTTCTATGCCATAGTTGTAAAGAATTTTCATTTTCAAGTAAGCATTTTCCAACTACAGATTTCATAGAGTTAGGTCTAAGAATATAAAGATTTCCAACTCTTTTTCCTTCATAAACAACATTTGTAGTATTTTCTATTAGTAATTGCAGCAGTTTTTGTTGAATAAAACATCATATCCACTATCACATAATTGACTAACACTTACTAAATTATGGTGCAAGCCATCAACAAGTAAAACATTCTTTATTTCAAGTTTTGTACCAATATTACCTATTCCAACAATTTTACCTTTACCATTGTCTCCAAAAGTGAATGTTCCACTTTTCTTTTCCTCAAAAGTTTGAAATGCATCCTTGTTTCCGGTCATGTGTTTGGAACATCCACTGTCAACCACCCAATCCTGCATTAAAATGTAGGTTTTGGTACCCATGTGATGGTCTGTTATGGTTAGGTACATATAATTTCAAATGGAACATGTTTTAACAAAGAAAGCTGATCAGAACTTCATTCAGTCGACAAAAGTTTGACCGACATGTGTCTCGGTCGACCAATTTGTCGATCGAGAAAGTTGCTGTATTATCGATTAGAACTGAATAGGAGCAGGAGTATGTTCGGTAGACCATTTTTCAATCGATTTTTGCTCCGATCGATCATTTCTCGACCGGAATAGTTTCTGTTTCACAAAGATTTCTGCTGTATATTTTGATATGTCACAGACATTTGCTCGATTGAAGTTTTCTCAACTGAGAGTATCTCGGTCGAACTGTTTGTCGACCGAAAATGTTTCTGTTTGTTTTAGTAATATGTTTATATTAGTTTTGAATTTAAAACAATACATGAAGCTATTGTTTGGTTGAGATAAGACATTTTGATTTTCAAGAGTAAGCATTAGATCATATCTCAACTAAATTACATTCAAGTTTTCTATGTTTGAGGTTTAGGGACCCAAAATAACTCACAATCCTTCTTCTTATAAGGGCATGAAAAAGAATAATGTCCAAGACATAGACAAAAATGACAGGAAATAGAGTCAATTTCATTTCTTTTTCTAGGATTCTGAATTGTAGTTTTAGGTACAAACATGGTTTTAGTCTTGGATGCTTGAGCTCTTTTACCTTTTGGAACATATCCCAAGCCTATTATTCCATTGTATCTAGAGGAATTTTTAGAATATTATCAAGAATGTCATTTCCCTTTAAACCATTTATTTCTCTTTGTAGCTTAGCAATCTCATCCATCTTCTTATTTATATCTATTCTTGCTTTATCTAAATCAGATAATAGAGAGTTTCTTTTATTAACAACATTATCATAATCTAGATGATTACATAGAATAGGTTGAGTCTGAAAATTATTTAGTTTAGCAAGCAAATCAACCTTTTCTTGAGAAAGAAGATCATGGTTCATTTCTAAAGTAAGTAATTTTCTATTACAATCATTTAAGGATGTTTGTAAAGACAAAATTTCAAGAGCAATATTGTTCTTTTCAAAAGAAAGATCATTTAATCTAGCATATAATTCCTCATTTGGTTTGGTGATCTTCTTTAGTTTCTTTTTGTAATCAACATATTTGTCATGAGTTTCTTGTAGAATAGCAATTAAATCTTCTTTAGGTAGATCAAGAAGGCTTACCTCTTGGGAATCTTCATCATCTTCTTTTGCCATAAGACATTCCACCTTTTCTTCTCCACTTTCACTCTCACTTGACTCATCCTATGCAGCTTTATAAGCTTTTTCTCCCTTCTTTTTGTGTGAGCTTTTCTTTCCTTTCTATGCTTTAGGACATTCATTTTTGAGATGTCCTTTCTTTCCACACTCAAAACACCTAGGAGGAGAAGAAGAAGAACTAGAAATTTTGTTAGATCTAAATCTTCTATATTTCTTACCATTGACAATTAAGGCTTCTTCTCCTTCTTCTTCACTTGTTTCATCACTTTCCGGTGTGATGATCTTTGAAGCTTTTAGAGCCACATCTTTCTTTCTCCCTTGTTGAAGTTCACGTTCTCTTCTTTCTTCCTCTTCTAAAGTTGCCTCATGAGCTTCTAGGTTGCCAATGAGTTGTTCCATCCTTAGTCGGGTGAGGTCATTTGCTTCTTCAATGGCCGTCACTTTGGGCTTGTATTTGGGAGGAAGAGATCTAAGAATCTTTGACACCTGATCTTCCTCACTAATCACTTTTCCTAAAGCATTCAAACCATTTACAATAGAAGAGAATTTTGCATACATTTCACTAATAGATTCATTTTGATCCATACAGAATTGTTTAAATTTCTGTTTAAGCATTCCAATTTTAGAATTCTTAACTTGCATAGTTCCTTCATATGTTATATAAAGTCTATGCCAAATTTCATAGGCCGTTTCACAATTTGATATTATATTAAATTCACCAACTAAAATTGAACAATAAAGTATACTTACAGCCTTTGCATTCATTTGGGAAGACTTTACCATATTAGTATCCCAAGCTACATATTCCGCTTGGGGACGTTCATAAGGGGTTGACACCATTCTCCATAAATCCCAACTGATCCCTTGGAAGTAAAATTGCATCCTTCTCTTCCAGTAGGTGTAGTTAGTACCATCAAATGCAGGAGGCCTAGCCAAAAGCGTTCCTTCCAGGTTGAGGTTGTTGAGCAACCCATCACCCATTCTTCAAGACTTGGTTAGAGCTCCTTGAAGCCTGCTCTGATACCAATTGAAAAACCACTAGAGGGGGGGGGGTGAATAGGATTTTATGATAATTTTAATATAATTTAACTCAAACAACCACAATTGAAATAATAAGAAGAAGACAAGGTGATTAGAGTGGTTCCAACCTTAGCAAATACTAAGGCAGTCAATCCACTACCCGGTTGCTTACCCAACTGGGATTTTGAAAGTATTAAATTTTATTACCTCTCAAGGAATTTACATAAAATTACAATGCTTTCTACACCCTTTGGACAACCTTCACCTTGAAGTAGTTGCACCAACTTTGAAGCAGCCTTCTTGAAGTAACTTCAAGCTCCCCCTTGAAGTAGCCTTCCTCTTGAAGTAGCTCCCCATAGCAACAGCCTTCTAGAAGTAGTCCAAAGCCTCCTTCTTCACCAAGAAGATTAAACCTCTCCAATCCGCAGCCTCCAACCCTAGGAGTAGCAAGGAGAGTACAAGCAATAAGAGTGAACAAGAAAGGAAAAGGAAATTACAATTACCACTTTGAAGCATAAGGCTTGATTTTCCTATATCAAGTGTATAGATCTCCTAACCAATGAGTATTGAAGTGTAGGTTTAGTGGATAGGAGATTCTAGCCTATAGGACACGAATTTAGAGCAAGGGAAGTGAGTAGCCAATGCTAGTGTTGCTCAAAACAGATTGCCAATTGCAAGTGTAAGCTCAAGTATAGCACAAGTGTATATTGGTAAGTTTAGGTGTCCTAAGGCATGCCCTATTTATAGAAATGACCTACAAGTACTTAAGGACGTTCTAGACACTTTCTAGGGGGTTCCAAGTGCTTAACTAGCCATTAGGTACACTTTAGTTGCTTTAGCAATGACTAGTTAATTAATTCTGAAAAGTGCAGACAGAGACATTCTCAGTCGAGAGATTGTCGACCGAGATCCCAGTCGGTCAAAGTTTTGTCGACCGAGGGACTATCTGGAGTTAAGTGTATATAATGTTCTGATTCAACTCCCAACTACTTTGTCTGCTGTGTCTAACAGCTACCTGGGTCATTCTCGATCGAAGATTTTGTCGACCGAGAGTGTCTCGGTCGAGAAGTTTGTCGATCGAGAATGACCCTGTTTCAACATTTTAAACTAAGTACTAAGTGTGTGTATGAGTGTGCAGATGTGACACTATTTTAGGGGATGACCTATCTAAGTGTTGTGATTGGCTAAGGAAGATCTAACGCTTGATTTACATGATGTCTAAGTACTTGTACATTATATATTTGTACAAGTTTTACAATTGATTACATTCATGAAATTAAAGAAATTTAGCATATAGATCTTCCAAATATTTGTCATCCACTTTATTCCTGCAACACTCAAGTAGCACGTTAGATCGACAAGAATGAAATGTTTGTCATTATCAAAACAAAGGGATTTAAATGATGTCCATTTAGGCAAAAAAACTAACACTTTCTTTTTCTTACACATGTCTCCTCTAGCTTTTTTGAAATCTTTTAAAGCCCTACACGTTTATGTAGCACATTAAATTGCATTACTAAATAGTAATGTAATAATAGATGTTAACAGATATAAATATAAAAAATTTCTCACGTGAATAATGGCCTTTTCGTTATGTGTTCCGAATAGTCTAATTCTTTCCCCTCAGGGTCTAGATAATAAATAGTCAACATCTCAAGAACAACAACCAATAGCTCCCTATGCTTACCACTAAAGATAAGAAAGTCAGAAATATATAATCAAAATCCACAATAAAATGTAATTTTCTTAAGTCCAAATTATAAGCAATGTAAACTTACTCAACATTGAATGGAGCTATTATCACACTCTTCTTTGCTTTACCAAAATAGTTTTAAGTGATAGAGCAGTATAAGGTAACTAATGAAGGGTCTTTATGTACACGAATGATCAAGGATGGAATTAGAAATCCCACATGGGTAAATCAAAATTTTGTACATACCCTATGTAAGTGGCTACAAAACATATATTACATATACATTAATATATAAGAAAATAGACCATTGTATATAAAACAAGGTATATAGATATATAAATAAGATTTCACCATATCCATAGTTCTATCATAGATGTATTCAGCCAATCATAAGTAAACAACTCCAAAATATCTTGTATAAATATAGTATTATCGTATAAATATATTATAATCATATGGTTGGCCTGCAACCTCCTCCTTAATAGAAATAATCATAGGACAATTTTTAGTATGTTCGCCTATCCATATTACCATACCCCTACATTGAGGACCTATCGAGTCATATAGGTCCTTTGCAATCCAACTAGATACTTCAGGAGTAGGTGGAGGTGGAGGAGGACGAGCTATAACAGGTTTCTTCCCTTTGTCATGTATATATAATTTCATATCAAATTTCATGTATATACATATATACAAATTAACGTAATGTAAATTTATCATACATGACATCTGTTTCAGGCCACAAGACCACTCCACCTTCTGCTTCACCAAGCGTGTCAGCATCTGGGTGGGCATATGGCAATGGATTCTACCTCCAAGTAGTGAACACAAGCCTCAGGCTCACATGAACCACACCATCGGGTACTAAAGTGTCATGAATCGTGTGCCCGGGAAAGCGTGGGTAAGCTTCACCCTCTGTAATGACGAATTCTTTCAATTTTAGACGGTATGGCTTCAACCCCTATAAATTTACATAGAGTATGTTATATACATAAATAAACATATCATATTGAAAATACTAGCTACTATGTCACTAAAATACTTACATCAGACGTGCTAGGTGATGGGTCTACAAGATTACTCCCAACCACCTCTGTAGGATCACTCCCAACCACATCTATCATAGGGGAAGAGCGGCATGCCACATGTACTGTTGGAATGGCAGACTAAGATGCCTGCCACTTGCTCAAGGCATCATGGACTCTCTTATCAAGTAGCTCATCTACTCTTTTATCAACTAACTGGTCTATCTATACATGGCCAAAAGAAACACTTTTTGATTCATGAATTCCCTTTCCAATAATATTCTAAAAAAAGAACCGGTTACCTCAACTTTTGAAATTCACCCCCCCTTTAACATGTTTGCGCTGTGATGGCGCAAAGAATTCTCTTAGGCCCACTCTAGCCCCTGCATCCCTAACACATCTAGGATGCTTTGGGTTACTAAGAGTGTCAATTCATCCCTTGTGCCCTCAGGGATAAACGAGCCTTGCTTCCTCTGCTTGTGAATATCCCGCTAATCATTATTAATAGAAATTGGTAAGTAAACACAACAATCATCAATACTAATTGCTCTGAGACTTAAATTTTACCATTTTTGCATCTCCTCAGCAATTGTGGGTTGGTTATATCTCCTTTTTTGTTTTGCATCCCAGCTATCCACACATCATGGTGATGCAGAGGTGTGATAGTAATAGTAGAAGACTAACCAGTCTCAGTATTAGGAGCAGTAGGCTGCTGAACGGAAGACGTCTATTGTTTTTAGTGAAGAGTTGCATAGCTACATGGACCCATCGTGTGGTCATGCACATTCAGTGCACACCTTGCTCTTTGAGCATAGCTCATAACCTTGTTAGTAATCACATTGAATTGATTAGTAACAATCAAGGTCAATCGTGAATAGGTGAATTCATAAGAATGTATATTAATTAAACTGAAAGTGACACTTAATACCTTGAATTCATCAATATTTCTCTTGGCAACAAATTCCTTCCACTCAGTCGGATCCAAGTAGTGCTCAAGGGTCGACTTCTTCCTCTTATCAGTCTCTCATATTTATTGTCAGTTGAGAGTTGTCCTATAGTTCCTTAGGACCCTCCCACAGTGTTTCATCACCTTTTGATGATGTAGCCTTTCATCCAGTTCAAATATATACTCTGCAAAGTTTTATATATTTAATAGAGTATTCTAAAAAATAGAATTGTAAACAACTTTAAAAATAGAATTGCAAATGATAATATCTCACACATAGTTCTTTCCGTACTAAGTCTTTCTTCACTTTAGGAACTATATGCCAAGATTATGCATTTACACTACAATGACTACAAGTAAGAGCTCCAAGATATGAAACAAATGAGCTGCAGTTCTTTCCAACTGGATTTCCTGAATGATCAAAATCCACAACTAATTTTGGTCGATTGCCCCTTTGTTGTAGTAACTTGTTCATCATAGTGATGCCCCTGATCTTTTCATTTTTTTTTCTGCTCATCAAGTGACACAAGGTTTTCAAGGGGCATATCATCAACCTAAAAATTGACAAAAACAAAACATATAGGATATAACTTATAAATGGACATATATATAGCTAGATATAGGATATATGGTAAAACTTACATTGTGAGGCGGTGCCTCACCCTCATGGTAATCATCATCACGATCATCATACTCATGGTTAGCCATCTAAAAGTGTCATATAAAAAACAATCAAACATTTAACATTTGACATAAATAGAAATTAATATAACATTGTGAAGTTCACATCGATCTAACATTCAAAAAATAAAATATTAAAAGTAAAATAAAAACATGCCTCTAATATTGAGATCTTTTATCAATTAACATTCCTTCGGCGTGATCTCCGCACACATATAAGTCATTGTTAGATTCAATATTTGGTGTTGGCAACCCAACTGAGAAGGGACTCGAGTCATCATACTTATCATAGTTTTCTTCTTCATCTATAGGATCTTCAATGAACTATCTTTTACCATGAAGAACAACCGACCATTTTTCATTTGTAGGAGCATCAATATAAAAGACTTGTTTCTCCTATGACGCTAATATGAATGGTTCACCCTTCTTGCCAATATTTTCAAAATTCACTAATTTGAAACCCAATTCATCTAGTATACCTCCTTTGGTGTTATCAACCCAATTACACTTAAAGAGTGAAATTCTAAAATCTATGTAGTCAAACTCCCATATGTCTTCAATGATACCGTAATATGATATTTTAGCTTCAATGGACTGAAAACTACTAGAGGGGGGGAATAGAGTTTTATAGATAATTTTAACAATTAATTACTCAAGCAACCACAAAGAAAAATATTGGACAAGGAGACACAAGGGTTTAGAGTGGTTCCTAGCCTTAGTAAATACTAAGGTAGTCAGTCCACTACCCGGTTGCTTACCCAACCGGGATTTGAAAAGAAATCAATTTTATTACCTCGCAAGGACTTTACATAAAATACAATTTCTTTTCCCAAACCCTTCAAGCAGCCTTCACCTAGAAGTAATCGCCCAACCTTGAAGCAGCCTTCCCTTGAAGTAGATGCACCAACACCCGTTGCACCAGCCTTCTGAAGTAGCTTCCCGTGCGATAGCCTTCTTTGAAGTAGCTTGAAGTCCCCTTCTCCACCTGAGAAGTCAATCCTCTCCAATCCGCAGCCTCCAACCCTAGGAGTAGCAAGGAGAGTACGAAAGATACAAAGGAATAAGAGAGAAAACAGAAATTACAACTTATCCTTTAAGCCCAAGGCTTGATTTGCCTATATCAAGCGTGTAGATCTCCTAACCAATGTATATGACAATGTGATTGTGGTGGATAGGAGATACTAGCCTATAGGACACGAAATGGGAGCAATAGGAATGAATGGCAAGTGTAGGAATTGCTCTATTGCTCTAAAACAGATTGCAAGTGAGTATTGAGCTCAAGTATAGCACAAGTATAGCTTAGGTGTATTTTGGTGTCCTAAGGCATGTCCTATTTATAGGAATGACCTATGTATGCTTAAGGACGTTCTAGACAACTTCTAGGGGGTTCCTAGTGCTTAACTAGCCGTTAGGAATAAGTTAGGCGCATTAGCAACGGCTAGTTAATTAATTCTGCAGTTGCTGTCAGAGACCATCTCGGTCGAGGACTTGTCGACCGAGATGCCCAGTCAGTCGAGGATTTGTCGACCGACAGGCTCTCTGGATTAACGTTTATTTGCAACTGTCAACTGCTGTGTCTAATGGCTACTTTTGGTCAATCTCGGTCGAGAAGTTTGTCGACCGAGAGTGTCTCGGTCGAGGAGTGTGGTCGACCGAGATTGACTCTGTTTTCAATCTTTCAATTAAGATACTAAGTGTGTGCATGAGTGTGCATTATGTGATCCTATTAGAAGGAGATGACCTAACTAAGTGTGGTGTTTAGCTAGGGAGATCTAACGCTTGATTTACATGAAGTCTAAGTACTTGTACATTATATATTTGCACAAGTTTACAAATGATTACATTGCATGACATTTACAAACATTCAAGCGTATAGATTCCCTAGAACTTTGTCATCACCTTGTTCCTGCACACTTAAGTAGCTCGTTAGATTAATAAGAATGAAATGTTTGTCATCATCGAAACAAAAGGGATTTATCATAATATCCAATTTATCCAACAATCTCCCCCTTTTTGAAGATGACAAACATTTCCTAAAATATGAAATAAGGAAATATAAAGCATGTGAGTTTCATACCTGAAGATTACCTTTTGTAGCCATTCTTGTTTTACAAGTGTGAGTGCTGGCCATCAAGATGAAACTCATTTATATTTATTTTTTTTTGATTTTATATTCTTTCTCCCCCTTTGTCATTTCAAAAAGATATCCAATTTGAATATTTTATTTTCTTTTCCCCCTCAATTTAATATTTTGCTCCCCCTTAAATAGATATCCTATTAGGAACCTGGATTTTATATTATTGATGTCCAATTTAGCCACAATTTATTTCTCAATCATGTGCAAAGGATGTTAAGCCTTGAAATGATATGAGATCATGTTAGGTTTATAGCATGTATATATTGATTTCTCACCCATTTTACAAGGGATGTTAAGCCCCAGAATGAAATGAGAGTCCTTTAAGCTTAGAGTATATGAAGATGTCTCTAACCAAATACAAAGGATGTTAAGCCCTGATTTGTCTAGAGAATTCCTTTAAGAGCAAGATATATCATTTTTATGGAGATTCGTATATTTCTTCATGGATTTGAGAATGCTAAGGTTATGACTAGCTTTAATGAGCTCTTGATCAAATTTGTTTTTAGGAGCTCCCCCTTAATCTTATAAGTTAAAGCAATTTAAAACTATTAAGGTCACAAATAAGTTGTGATTTTGACTTTTATCAAAAAAATATACTAAGATTAAGTTTACTAGAATGATGTCCAAATAAGCATATTTGTCAAAGCTTATTTTAGGTCGCCCTTGACTACGACCGTAGTGCCCCTTGGCTAAATTTTGTTTTAACCAAGAGGCGAAATTTACAGATTTCCAATTAAGTATTTTACATCAATTTGTGATGCATGTTTCAATGAAAGCACAATGAATATTTCAAATCTTTTAAAGATATCAATTGAAAAACATTGTATTCTTTGCAAGCATTTCGAAGAGATATATCACCAATAAATTCTTTTGCTTGCCTATGTAATGATAAAATGATAGAACAGAATTTTTTTTTTAAACTAAGAATAATTTTGGTTTTTGATCAAATTCATTTCTCATAATCTTTCAAGGATGATTTCCATAATTGATACTTTATTATACAGTCATTAATCATGAATAGACAACAATTTTGAACAATTTCAAAAGAATTCAGCAATTTTACAGCATTCTGAAAAACAGTGACATGCTCGGTCGACAATTGCTCGACCGACACTTACTCGGTCGACAACTTCTCGACCGACCAAGTTTCTGGAAAATATTCAGAAATCTTAATCAACTTCAAATAAAAGAGGTTATGCAAATTATAGCTCGATGATGTTGAGATAAGACATTATGATATCAGAAGTCAGTTTAGGTCAAATCTCAACTAATTAATTTGAAGATTCTAAGTTTTAGGAATCCAAGCTAACTCATCTTTCTTTTTCTTAAAAGGGCATGAAAATGAATAATGTCCAAGACACATGCAATAATGGCAACTAATAGCATCAACTTCATTTCTATTTCTAGGAATTGTGTTCCTAGGTACAAATATAGTCTTGGATGCTCTTTTGGTTTTATTTCTTCTTGGATCGTATCCTAATCCTTTCCTTCCATTGTAACTAGAGGAAATTTTCAGAATATTGTCAAGTAGGTTATTTCCTCCTAATTCATTTACATTTCTTTGCAACCTAGCAATATCTTTCTTTGCTTGATCTAAATTGGATAATAGGGCATTTCTTTCTTTAACAACCTTATCATAATCTAAATGTGAACATAGAATAGGTTGTTTCTGGAGATCATTCACCTGAGTTTGCAAATTTGATTTTTCTAAGGAAAGAAGATTGCAATTTGCTTCTACCGATTTAATCTTAAGAGCATAATCTTCATTTTCCTTTTTAAGATTTTCATTTTCAGATACAAGAGCAAGAATTCTAGCATTTAAATCTTTATTTGCCTTTTTAAGTTTCTTCTTGCACTCAATATATTTCTCATAAGTATTTTGAAGACTAGCAATTATATCTTCTTTTGGTAGATCATAAAGACTTACCTCTTCTTCATCTTCATTTGTTGTAGCAATGAAACACTCTACGTCTTCTTTTCCACTATCGCTATCGTCACTTGAATCATCCCATGCAGCTCTATACGCTCTTTCTTTCTTTTTGTAGGATGATTTCTTCCCTTTCTTGAGTTTTGGACATTCTCCTTTCATATGTCCTTTCTTGCCACATTCAAAGCACCTGGAAGAAGAAGCACTGGAAGTTTTGTTAGTTTTAAAACTTTTATATTGCTTACCATTCACAATGAGAGTTTCTTCTTCACTATCATCTTCATTTGTGTCTTTGGTTGATGCTTTGAATGCAATATCCTTCTTTTTCCCATGTTGGCGTTCATGTTCTCTCCTTTCTTCCTCTTCTAAATCTGCCTCATGAGCTTCTAAGTTTCCGATGAGCTGCTCCATTTTGAGGCGAGTGAGGTCGTTTGCTTCTGCAATAGCTGTCACCTTTGGTTTGTACTTTGGAGGAAGAGATCGAAGTATTTTTGATACCTGATCTTCCTCAAGAACAGGTTTCCCTAAAGCACTCAAACCATTAACAATAGTAGAAAATTTTGAATACATTTCACTAATAGTTTCGTTTGGATCCATGCGAAAATGTTCAAACTTGGTTTTAAGCAAACTAACTTTAGAATTCTTAACTTGAACAGTACCCTCATATGTTATAGATAATCTATGCCAAATGTCATATGCGGTATCACAGTTTGATACTCTATTAAATTCACCTACTGAAATGGAACAATATAAAATGCTTACTGCCTTTGCATTCATTTGAGCCATCTTTACAGTATTAGCATCCCATACTGCGAAATCGTCTTGTGGGAGTGTGTATGGTGTAGATACCATTCTCCAAAGATCCCAGTTGATTCCTTGGAAGTAGAATTGCATTCTCCTCTTCCAATATTGGTAGTTTGTTCCATCGAACGCCGGTGGCCTAGCAACGAGTGTTCCTTCAATGTTGAGGTTGTTGAGCACTCCATCCCCCATTTCTTCAAGACCGTGTTAAGGTTCCTTGAAGCCCTGCTCTGATACCAATTGAAAACTACTAGAGGGGGGGGGGAATAGAGTTTTATAGATAATTTTAACAATTAATTACTCAAGCAACCACAAAGAAAAATATTGGACAAGGAGACACAAGGGTTTAGAGTGGTTCCTAGCCTTAGCAAATACTAAGGTAGTCAGTCCACTACCCGGTTGCTTACCCAACCGGGATTTGAAAAGAAATCAATTTTATTACCTCGCAAGGACTTTACATAAAATACAATTTCTTTTCCCAAACCCTTCAAGCAGCCTTCACCTAGAAGTAATCGCCCAACCTTGAAGCAGCCTTCCCTTGAAGTAGATGCACCAACACCCGTTGCACCAGCCTTCTGAAGTAGCTTCCCATGCGATAGCCTTCTTTGAAGTAGCTTGAAGTCCCCTTCTCCACCTGAGAATTCAATCCTCTCCAATCTGCAGCCTCCAACCCTAGGAGTAGCAAGGAGAGTACGAAAGATACAAAGGAATAAGAGAGAAAACAGAAATTACAACTTATCCTTTAAGCCCAAGGCTTGATTTGCCTATATCAAGCGTGTAGATCTCCTAACCAATGTATATGACAATGTGATTGTGGTGGATAGGAGATACTAGCCTATAGGACACGAAATGGGAGCAATAGGAATGAATGGCAAGTGTAGGAATTGCTCTATTGCTCTAAAACAGATTGCAAGTGAGTATTGAGCTCAAGTATAGCACAAGTATAGCTTAGGTGTATTTTGGTGTCCTAAGGCATGTCCTATTTATAGGAATGACCTATGTATGCTTAAGGACGTTCTAGACAACTTCTAGGGGGTTCCTAGTGCTTAACTAGCCGTTAGGAATAAGTTAGGCACATTAGCAACGGCTAGTTAATTAATTCTGCAGTTGCTGTCAGAGACCATCTCGGTCGAGGACTTGTCGACCGAGATGCCCAGTCGGTCGAGGATTTGTCGACCGACAGGCTCTCTGGATTAACGTTTATTTGCAACTGTCAACTGCTGTGTCTAATGGATACTTTTGGTCAATCTCGGTCGAGAAGTTTGTCGACCGAGAGTGTCTCGGTCGAGGAGTGTGGTCGACCGAGATTGACTCTGTTTTCAATCTTTCAATTAAGATACTAAGTGTGTGCATGAGTGTGCATTATGTGATCCTATTAGAAGGAGATGACCTAACTAAGTGTGGTGTTTAGCTAGGGAGATCTAACGCTTGATTTACATGAAGTCTAAGTACTTGTACATTATATATTTGCACAAGTTTACAAATGATTACATTGCATGACATTTACAAACATTCAAGCGTATAGATTCCCTAGAACTTTGTCATCACCTTGTTCCTGCACACTTAAGTAGCTCGTTAGATTAATAAGAATGAAATGTTTGTCATCATCGAAACAAAAGGGATTTATCATAATATCCAATTTATCCAACAATCTCCCCCTTTTTGAAGATGACAAACATTTCCTAAAATATGAAATAAGGAAATATAAAGCATGTGAGTTTCATACCTGAAGATTACCTTTTGTAGCCATTCTTGTTTTACAAGTGTGAATGCTGGCCATCAAGATGAAACTCATTTATATTTTTTTTTTTTGATTTTATATTCTTTCTCCCCCTTTGTCATTTCAAAAAGATATCCAATTTGAATATTTTTATTTTCTTTTCCCCCTTAATTTAATATTTTGCTCCCCCTTAAATAGATATCCTATTAGGAACCTGGATTTTATATTATTGATGTCCAATTTAGCCACAATTTATTTCTCAATCATGTGCAAAGGATGTTAAGCCTTGAAATGATATGAGATCATGTTAGGTTTATAGCATGTATATATTGATTTCTCACCCATTTTACAAGGGATGTTAAGCCCCAGAATGAAATGAGAGTCCTTTAAGCTTAGAGTATATGAAGATGTCTCTAACCAAATACAAAGGATGTTAAGCCCTGATTTGTCTAGAGAATTCCTTTAAGAGCAAGATATATCATTTTTATGGAGATTCGTATATTTCTTCATGGATTTGAGAATGCTAAGGTTATGACTAGCTTTAATGAGCTCTTGATCAAATTTGTTTTTAGGAGCTCCCCCTTAATCTTATAAGTTAAAGCAATTTAAAACTATTAAGGTCACAAATAAGTTGTGATTTTGACTTTTATCAAAAAAATATACTAAGATTAAGTTTACTAGAATGATGTCCAAATAAGCATATTTGTCAAAGCTTATTTTAGGTCGCCCTTGACTACGACCGTAGTGCCCCTTGGCTAAATTTTGTTTTAACCAAGAGGCGAAATTTACAGATTTCCAATTAAGTATTTTACATCAATTTGTGATGCATGTTTCAATGAAAGCACAATGAATATTTCAAATCTTTTAAAGATATCAATTGAAAAACATTGTATTCTTTGCAAGCATTTCGAAGAGATATATCACCAATAAATTCTTTTGCTTGCCTATGTAATGATAGAATGATAGAACAGAATTTTTTTTTTAAACTAAGAATAATTTTGGTTTAAATTATTTGAACTAAGAGATATATCACCAATAAATTCTTTGAAAATGCTCATGTATCGTTTAAAAGGATACATCCAATGCAAGAAAATTGGTCCCAACATTTTCAAATAAGATGTACCATGATATCAAAGAATGAAGGAGGAAAATACATCTCAAGCTGACATAGGGTAGCAACCACTTCTCTTTGCTACTTATCGAGATTCTCAAGATCAATAAATTTGCTGCATAGACTATTGAAGAAGAAACAAAGTCTGGTGATTTAAAACCTTACATGCTTCGGTAGTATAGATCGAATTTCCATAGGCAATATTTGTTGCATTAGAGTGTGACAATCATGAGATTTAAGACCTATTAGCTTTAGATCTTTCATTGATACCAATATACAGATGTTGGAAGAGTAACCCTGTCGTACCTTAACATTAACCAAGCACTCACAAAAAGCTTTCTTCTCCTTTCTAGACAATGTGTAACAAGTAGGAGGTAAATATGTTCTTTGATCAGTACTAACTACTTCTGTTAATTTTGTCCTTATTCCCATTTCACGTTGATCCATTCTAGATTTGATCCCATCTTTAGTCTTACCTGGTATATTCAACAGAGTACCAATGATGCTATCACATACATTTTTCTCAACATGCATGGCATCGATACACTGCCTAACTACCAAAGAAATCCAATAAGGAAGATCCTAAAATATTGACTTCTTCTTGAATAAAGATTTGTCACTTTGTGTGGGCATGGTACATTGTGATCTCTTACCAAATTCATTGACAAAGTCTTTTACTCTTTCATAAACATCCTTCCTTGGTATAGGTTTACATGCACTCCGTTCCTCATTCCATCCATTGAACACTTCGTACAACCTTCGGTACAGATGGAATTTTGGAAGAAACCTCCGATGACCAAGATATACAGTCTTTCCACCATGTTTTAATCATATTGAATCAGTGTTCTCTTCACATATAGGACATGCTTTGGATCCTTTTACACTGTATCCAGACAAATTCCCATATGCTTGAAAGTCATTAATAGTGTAAAACAACATAGCATGCAAATGAAATGTCTCTCTACATGAAGCATCATAAGTCATCACACCTTCACCCTAGAGTTTCTTTAAGTCATCAATCAGAGGTTCAAGATAAATGTAGATATCATTTCCAAGTTGTTTAGGGCCTGATATCAACAACGATAGCATAACATACTTATTTTTCAGACACAACCAGGGAGGAAGATTGTATATAACAAGCATAGCAGGCCAAATGCTATGTTGGCTGCTTAATGTTACATTTAGATTCATCCCATCAATACAAAGCCCAAGTCTTATAATCCTGACTTCTTCACCAAATTCAGGGTACAATAAATCAATGTTCTTCCACCGTGGGGAATCAGACGCATGTCGTAGGATTCCATCATTATTTTTCTTTACCTATGCATGCCACCTCAAATTCTTCACATCTATTGGATGGGCAAACAAGCATTGTATCCATGCTATTATAGGTAGATACCACATCACCTTGGCAGGAGAACCCATTTTGGACTTCCCTGAAGTCGTCATTTTATACCTTGATGTAATAACCCTGACCCGGGTTATGGCTTAACCATAGATGTTTTTCTTAAAATAAGTTACTTAACAATTGGTTCTAATCTTTTGAAAAGTAATTAAGGCTTCTTGTGAACTTGTTTTCAAAGTTTGAGCTTAATTGCAAACTAATTGTGCATTATATGAAAGTCTGAGTGAAAAGTGCAATTTACCAAAGATGAGGGGTTACATTACAAAATGTCACATGTGGAATGTGTTATAAGTGTTTTATTATCATAAGAAAGAGAGTGATGATAAGTGGTGGCTTGTGGAAAGCCTAAATCCCAAGTTACAACTTGTTTGAACAATGCTAGTACCTTGTACACCAATTTTGGTACAATTTGTAATTTACCCAATATGTGGGGTTAAAATGTAAATAACCACCTCTAGAGTGTCCCTACTCTCTCTATGTATATTTTAGAGGAAATAGAAAGAAGGAGAAACTATGTTTGAATCACCTTTGAGTGGTGATACTCTTGGTAATGAAGGACCAAGAATGAGTTGAAGGCAAGAGCCTTATATGTGTTGTATCGAGTTGTAGACTTGATATAAGGAGCCCTATCGGCCAAGGAGACAAAGTAGGAGCCTCCTATCGGTTTGTTGAGCCTTGGAAAAGGCCATGATGGGCAGAGCACCTCAAGGAGGTGGCCCATGATGAGTTGCAAAGTTCCTTACAAAAAGTGTATCAGGTTGCTTATTTAATGAGATAAAGATGAGATAATTTGCCCAACAAGATAAGTAAGGGCCGAGATATTGTCTCTAGCTAATCCTAAAGACTCTTGCATGAAAATATATACATGTGTGCATGAATGGCCACGTGTCAACCATGCATGTCCACGTGTCATCTAGTAGCATGAGGGGAAGACACCTCATATACGCTTTATCTCATGAAATCAAGTATATATACTTCACCTTTCACCAACTTATGAAAATTTATGATCCTCATAACCATTTTCCCTTGGAGATATCATGCAAATACACTTAGGTATCGTGAAAAGTAGCTCAAGGAGCTAGGAGAGCTCGAGCACCAAGCTTTAGGTAAGGCTTTGGTCACCTTCAACCTTGGTTGAAGTAGGATATCGGATTATGGATATTCTTTTCTTTCCTTCTTCACCAAGTGCTTAACTATGGTGATCTCTTGTCCATGGAGGAGTTGTGAACGAGCCCTGGACCTTAGAGAAGTTCTTCTTCAACCTTAGGACGTGGAGATTTAGATCTCGGAGCTTTGAAGGTGTTCACAAGGCGGGTTATATAACTTGAACTCTATCATGCTATTATTCATCACCTAAATTGGTATACTTAATGAACTACTTTTAATTCCAAAAATCTTCTGAAATAGTTGATGAATTTATGAATCATAGTAGTTTCTTAGACCTGTTGCCATGAACTAGAATAGATAGAACTAAGGCCTAGAGCTTGAAGAAGATGGTATCACACATTTGGTGCATGATATGAATAAACAAGTAAACCCTTATGCACAATATAAGGCATGGATTCTAAGTGTAATCCGATATGGTTGAAACACCTCAACCCTATATGAAACTCAAGATAGGGCTAACCCAATATGGGGATAATGGATAGATCATACATGATATGAGCCATGCCCTTTGCACAATATGGGAGATACCCATTTACCCTTATACACAATACCAATCTAAAACTACATCTCTTACACAATAAGATATAGCGAACACTCTAAACAATATAGAGTTGGATAATTCCTAAGTGATGGGTAAGCCAATATAAGTGGTGAGTGATACCACATGGATGATATGAATGATACCCCTTGAAGGATAGGGAAAGTACCTACTCCTAAGGATACGAGGTTCAACTCATACTTCATGAATGATATGACATAATTTACCCAAGTTGGTGGGAAACCCTAGATGAGGGATTGAACCTGATATACCCTACCCTTTGTGTGATGGTTTGTGGTATGAGAATATAATAAGACACCTATCTTGTCAAGTAACTATATGACAAGGTTGGTCCTTGAAAGAATAAAGGAGTTATGAGTCTAAGGGTCTACCTAAATTGGTAACCCGATATGTCACCCAATATGTAACTCGATATGTTGCCCGATATGGATACCTGATATGACAGTCCTAAAGGGAAACCGATATGATATCTTGTGTATACCACTCAAAGGATATATGATGAGGCATATTCTCTATGCCCAATATGGGGCACATCTTATGCACGATATGACATCAGGCACATAGCTTATACCCTATATGGGGTCAAGCACATAGCTCATACCCGATACAAAGCTAATTTGAAATGATAAGATCTAAGTGATAGTCCATCCAATATGGGTACATGATATGTTAATTAGGGGATACACCCTAAAACATGACATGGTGATGTGGTTATACCACATGCCCGATATGAATGCATGACATGAAGTAAATAATGTGGTTTAAAAGTATAATATGATAATACACACATCTTGATACCCAATATGATAAAGACACTCCAATCATGAGTAATTGATTGAGTGAAATATGTTGAATATGGTGTTACTTAAAATATGATGTGAATTGTTAATGATGAACTAATATTCCTCAAGAGGAGGATTGAACCAAAAGTATGATGTAATCAATATCCTAGAAAGGATGAGAGAGAAACTCATACTTTGTGTTGATAATCATTTAATGATAAATGATGAAAATAGATAAGTATGATTGCATACTTATGATATCAATATGTGCTCCTAGATGTGTGGAGCAGTGAATTAGGGTTGCACTGATAATATGAACCTGAAACCCTATTCAGATATAAAGGGAAACCCTAACCCTAATAATGGGAAGGTTGTATTTCCCTTATTGCATAAGCCTTGTTAGGCATGTAAAATACTTGTATGACAAGTATAATGTTTAATGGCCTTGCGAGCCATGTGTATAATTGTTGCCTAGTGAGAGGTGATAAGATGTTTAAAAGGGCCTTGTGAGCCATGTGAATAATTGTTGCCTAGTGAGAGGTGACAAGATGTTTAAAAGGGCTTTGTGAGCCATGTGAATAATTGTTTCCTAGTGAGAGGTGACAAGATGTTTAATGGGCCTTGTGAGCCATGTGAATAATTGTTGCCTAGTGAGAGGTGACAAGATGTTTATATGAGCCTTGTGAGCCATGTGAGTAATTATTTCCTAGTGAGAGGTGACAAGATGTTTAAATGGGCTTTGCAAGCCATGTGAAATACTTGTACAACAAGTATGATGAATACCTTGGTCTGAGGACCAGGAGGTACTGGTTACCTATTACAGAGGTAACATTTCTATGTATACCCAGATCCATTAATCATGATGATAATGATATGAAGGGATGAGGATCCCCAGTAATGTGATAATGGGATGAGATCCCAAGTACCAAGTATCTTTTTTTTTTGAGGAAGGACGGAGGATCCTATGATTGGGATCCCCCGTCATCTATTAACTAGGCCATGTCGTGCATGGCAAGGTTTTCAATATATGAAGGAAACAACTGGATGAAAGCAAAACTATCTACTTGCCCTCGTCGTGCCATAGTGGTAGTTACATGGGCAACTTTGTTACAAACCCGACTAACAAAAGAAAGACTACAGAAAGAAAAGAGTTGTTGTAAGGTAGATATATTCTCAGCAAGGATTCCCAATAGTCTCTCCTTCTGGTGGTTTCTCCACAAGCCTGGACAACCTCAAGTGAGTCTGTCTCCACCTCTATATGTTCCATGCCATGATTGTTTGCCCACTGTAGTGCTGTCCTCAGGGCAATGACTTCCGCTGTTGCTATCCCTGTGCCCTTACCAATCTTTTCTCCTACAACACCTATCAGTCTGCCTTCTCTATCTCTCAGTACCATCCCTATCACCACCGTTCCATCATCCCCACATGATGCGTCCACATTGAGCTTTAATCTCCCTTGCACTGGCTTGGTCCATCTTGGCTTGACGTTGCTTCTCGGCTGGGCGTTGCTGCGTTGCAAACCATTTTGCTCACCCTCCCCTGCTTTATCATGGCTATGGATGTTCGGAAAAGGAAACCGATGTGCACCTCACCATCTTGGAAGACATGCTTATTGCGCCCCCTCTAGACATCCTACATGGCTGCAAAAATCATGTCTTTATCCTCTCTATCTAGCGCCGTCCCCATGGTAACGTTGATGTCCTCATCCTTATAATCATTCACCCATCTTTGTATTCCTTGGTCCATTTGTTCCCAGCATTCTATCGCGTTCGGGTAGCGGAAGAGCATATGAGGAATGGACTCCTTCTCCGACCTGCAGAGTTGGCACAGTCCTTCCTCAATGCAGTGGCGGTCAAACAGCCTGCCCTTTGTTGCTAGTCCTCCGGTACAAACTCTCCATAGAAAATGGGAAACCTTGGGCTCCCAACCTACTCTCCAAATGTGGTGCCACAGTCCGTCTTCTTGTTGAGTTGTGTGTTGCCAAGCTTCCTCCCTCCCTAACATTCTAAGCCAATACGCTGATCGGACTGTAAACACTCCTTTCTTGGCAGGCCACCAAGACCATGTGTCACACTAGTGTCGTATATTGAGTGGGATATCATTTATCCTCTCCACGTAAGCTGCAGGGAAACATTCCTCCAGTCTTGCTTTGTTCCATCGCTTCCCATATGAGCTCATAAGGTCATTCACCTTGTCGTAGGGTATTTCCTCCACATTCTTTAACCGTGTAAGGGTATCTTCCTCTCTTGGCATCCATGTGTCTTCCCAGATGTTGATGTCTTTTCCGTTGCCTATCCTCCATTCCATCCCTTCCTTGAGTATTGCTTTTGCTCCCCATAGACTTCTCCATGTGTAGCTGGGATTGTAGCCTCTTCTTGCTTCCCAAATTGATGTTCTGGGAAAGTATCTGGCCTTCAACACATTGTTAACTAGGGAGTTCAGGTTCACAGCTAATCTCCATAGTTGTTTTGCTAGAAGAGCTTGGTTGAAGATGTGAAAGTTTCTAAAACCAAGTCCTCCCATTATTTTTGGCTTGCACATATCTGACCAGCTCATCCATGCTACCTTCCTCTCATTCCCTTTCGCCCCCACCAAAACCTTGCTATTATTCTTTGGATCTCGTCTAGAGTGCCTGCTGGAATCTGGAAAATGCTCATCATGTAAGTCAAGATCGCTTCTGCCACTGCCTTTATAAGGACCTCCCTCCCTAGTTTAGACAACAACTTCTCTGACCATCCTTATAGTTTCTTCCATATTCTCTCCTTTATGAAGCTGAAAATATGTTTTTTTGACCTCCCAATTGCCGTTGGTAGACCTAGGTATTTTGCGTGCCGGTCTACCTCCTTGACTTTCAACAACCCCTTAAGCTCTTCCCTCTTTGTGGTAGTCATCCCTTTGATGAAAACTAACTCAGTATTGGATAAATTAATATGTTGCCCGGATGCCTGTTCGTACTGGCTGATAATTTCAGTTATCTTCAAGCATTCTGATGAGGTTGCTCTAGCAAAAAGGATGCTGTCATCTACAAAGAAAAAGTGAGATATACATGGCGCCCCCTACATGGCGTGATTCCGTGTATGAGGTTGTCACGTGCTGCAATGCCTAACATAGTAGAAAAAGCTTCGACACATAAAATAAAGAGATAAGGGGAGAGGGGGTCACCCTGGAGAAGTCCTCGTGATGGTTTTGTTTTCCTGGTCTGGTCTCCATTAATGGCAAACATGTGCTGGACATATGTGATGCAATCCTGAACTTTATCCCTCCATTTCACCCCAAAGCCCATTCTCTCCATGACATGGCTGAGGAAACTCCATTCAACTCGATCGTAAGCTTTGGACATGTCTAATTTCAGAGCGAGGCTGCCTTTCTTTTTTCCTTTGTCCCTTTTCATAGCATGGAAAAGTTCATACGCAATGAGAGCATTATCCGTAATCAGTCTCCCCGGAATGAAGACACTCTAATTTTCCGAGATGATGTTGTCCATGAAAGGTTTCAGTCTGTTCGTCATCACCTTTGAAGCGATCTTGTACATCACATTGCAAAGACTGATAGGTCTGAATTCCCCTACTATTTTTGGTTTTTCAATTTTTGGAATCATCACCACCAGAGTGTCATTTATGTCCTCCATACTTCTTTCTCCTTTCCACCATCCCTTGATGTAGTTTGCCACATCCTGACCCACAATGTTCCAGTATTTTTGGTAGAACATAGCCTTCAGTCCGTCTGGTCCCAGAGCCTTGTTCGGGTGCATCTGTTTAAGGGCTTCCCATATTTCTTCATCAGTGATATCCCTTTCAAGATCTTCATTTTGTGTCTCATCTATCAACCTCCTGATTCCCACTGTTTCTTGTTCAAACCCTGAAGGATTACTGGTATGGAAAAGTTGGGAGAAAAATATGGAAATAATAGCTACAATATCCTCTTCATCTGTTCTAAGAACACCCTGCTCATCTTCCAGACCCTCAATCCAGTTACTGCTCCTCCTGTTAGTAGCTTTTTGGTGGAAATAGGCTGTGTTACGATCTCCCTCCTTTAACTCTTTTACTCATGCATGTGCTTCCCAATACTCCTCATCCTTCAGTAGCCAGTATTGTAGTTCTTTTGAGATATCTTCAGCCTTTTGGAGCATCTCTTGATCAGGGGGGAAGGATTGGATTTTCTTGAGATCATATTTGAGTGCTTGAATTTTCTTTTTTCTATGCCCAAACTTTGTCATAGCCCACATTTTGAGGTGGTCTTTGCATGCATTCAACTTTACCCTTAATTCGTCACTGGTTGCGGATGTCCATGCTTCCTTTATTGTATCTTCGTAGTCCTTCTCACCAACCCACATGGGTTCAAATGCAAACTGACTTCTTCTCTTTCTTCCTTTGTTGTCTCAGTTATCAATTATCATGATGATGGGTGCATGATATGACTCATAGATTGGCAGATGGATAACCCTACAATGGTTGAAGAGGTCTCTCCACCTAGGCTCACCTAGGTACATGTCAAGCTGCTCCTGAACCAGAGTCCTTTCAGATAAGCCCCTTTTCCATGTAAACATATTTCCTTCAAAGCCAAGGTCAACCAAACCACAATCATCAATGGTATCTTGGAAATTTTGCATGTACTTTTATTATTTTAGAGGCCCCCCTTTCTTTTCATCATTAGACACAATCTCATTAAAATAACCAAAAAAAGCACTGGCTCTTCCGCCTCATTCTTTAGTTTCCTCATCAAGTCCCATGTCTTTGTTTTATTCTACTGATCCGCCCATCCATATATTCCAATTGCATGCCATCTGGCCCTTGTCCCAACATCTTTTACAAGACTAGTCACATGCATGTTAGAGAAATTGATGATCTCCACCTCTACATCTTTCCACCAGAAACCAATGCCCCCCGCCCGGCCATTGCTAGAGACACACATCCCGTCTTTGTAACCACAACTTTTTTGTACCACTTCTAGCTTTTTTCCTGTAATCATAGTTTCCATGATGAAAACTATATTTGGACGCTCTCTCCAGCACCAAGAACGGAGATCCCTACATGTGTCAGGGTCGCCCAATCCCTGACTGTTCCAGCTAAATATTTTCATTACTCTTCGCAGGATTGGACACCGCCAATCTCCGCTACTTGGGTCCCCAAGGCCCTGTCTCTACTCAGTCCTCCGCCAATGGTTTGCTTTACTTTCTTCTCCCCGGATCTAGGGATTGTTTGGTCGTCTAGATCCATGTCGCACCAGTCCGAGTTTCGATCTCTCTTCCCAGTCATTTGTTCCCAAACCACCTCTTCTTCTGGAATGCCAAGGCGTGCACCTCTACTTATCTTATATACCCACGGTTGATGTCTCTTCTTTACTCGGTCCGAGCTAACACCTTTTTTCATCTTCTGACCCACTGCTTTTCTTCTTTGTCAACGCGTTACTGCCCGGTGCTCTCCCTTCATCTTTGAGTCGTTACTGCCTTGTTGTTGCTGTTCCTCGTGAGGCATTTCTCCCATCTTGGGACCACTCTCTATGGGCTGTTGTTCACTGAATGCTTGTGTCTTGGATGGATGTCAAGATTGTGCCCTGCTGTCCTCCTCGTCTTCACCAATCGGTGCCTGTTCATCAATTCTTGCCGTCCCCCAGAGTGTACAGATGGCCTCCCTTGTGTAACGTCTTGCCCGATGAATGCTATTAGGCCTCGACATTTCCATGTCCCCTGGGCGTCATGTTGCGTCATGCAATGCCTCTACGTCATCCGCCATTACTATCTTCCGGACTCCCTGCTCACCCCTTTCCACTTGTTCAACATCCTCCCCTTTCTCGAGTGCATGGTCTGAATCACTCAAGACATCCCCGACGCTCCGCCCATGTTGGCAGTGTGACGTGCTATCCTCCCCCTCTTGTTGTTGGCTGGCACTCCACCAGTTCTTTGAGCCGTCATGTTACGTACTGTCCTACTGAGACGACACCCCGTTGTTGCTGCTCCTGAATGTAAGTTTGCGTCGCGCTGCCCCCGCGTCCCTCGTGTTATCTCGGTCCAAGCGTCGTTGCTTCCACGGCGACACTCACAGCCATTTCCCCCACCACTGCACTTGATCGTTCTCTGCCGTTGCAATTTGGCAGTCCTTGTCGACGTGCCCTAACATCCCGCACAAAAAATAGAAGTTTGATAGTCGCTCATATTTCACCTCAATCTCTAGGACATCGCCTCCTTTAACCCTGATCCGCAACAAACACTTCAAGGGTTTTGTGACATCAAGCAAAATCCTGATACGGATGGAGGCGTCCCACCCCGTGTCGTCGGAGTCGACCTGTAACACCTCGCCCTCCCGTCCAACAATCTCATGGACTGTGTTGTCTCCTCTATATCCTAGAGGGAGACCATACAAATGTATCCAGAAAGGGCTCTTTGTGATGACGACCTATCCCAGTTGCTCTTCCTTATAGATTTCCTTGAACATCAGTAGCCGCCCGTCGAAGTTCCACGACGCACCGTCGATCACTCTCTGTCTGTCCCGCTAGTGCGCGATCTACATGATGAAGATGTCCCGCTCAAGCTACTTGAATTCCACCTTCTCCTTCAGGCTCCATTCCTGTGACAAGGTACATTCCAAGGCTTTGAAATTGAACGTGCGGTCCATTAATAACTTTCCTACCAAAGCCAATTCTGTGAGATCTTCCTCATTGCCGCTGCCTAACAGTTGAACCTCAATGGGTTCTTCCTCCTCTTCCATCAATCAGAGACCTGCATATATGTCCCCTAACTCTGCTGCCATCCTGGAGACAAGACCAGAAGAGAAACTAGCCACTTGAACCTACAAGAGTAGGAACCCTAGAAGGGTGGAGGGTCGTCTACGGCTTGGAACCCTAATCGCCAGAGTGACGGGCTGCAAGGAGACAGGTTAAGTACCAAGTATCTAAATGTGTTTTAAAGACTTGAATAGATGTATTACACCTCTCTTTGTAGCATTTATTGTGATTAATAATGATGACTTATTTGATGCTAAAAGAATGCTATAATACATGTAATACATCATTATGAACTATAAAATGTTGCCCTAACCATAGATCCATCATTGCTAGAACTTGCTGAATGGTGAAATGGGTTTCCGGTGGCATAACCCAGAATGCATATTTTTGAATATGTGGGGGCATAGAGCCTAAGTGTCCATGACTCAATAATTTCATAAGAATGTCTCAACAGAGCACGGTGAACTGACCCGTAGCTCAAAGCATGGTGCCTATGTGACCATGGCTCAGAGTATGGTGCCTAAGTGACCATAACTCAATAACTGGGGACGGTTGTTGTAGATGTTCCCCTAAGAGAGCACAATTGACGCTGTAGCTGTAAGAGAGGATGCCTACATACCCTGGCACAACTATATTGCAGCTGACACAAGATGTCCTGCTAAGCCTAAGTGGCCTCATACTCACCGAGACAAGGGAGGTCATGGCAACTGGCTCTTCCATTGACCTTATATGGTATCGACTTGTGAGAAGTTTGTGGTCAGTTGGAGATGAATGGGTATGCTTCATCTCCTCATGGAATAAGTGTGATCGTAAAATATGTTCAGCCGTGTAGCATATCTACTTAAGGATCGATTACGGAAAACATTATTTATGCACAATTCAGTTATACATCTAACTTGATAGATGTTATTTATGTTTCTTTACATTCCTTGCAAAGCAAATAGATAAATTATGAACTCTATCATGGGTAGATGCAGTGTTCTCCTTGAGAAAGGAGATTATCTTATTTTATTCATATAATGATTAATTCTGCATGTTAATATAAAAGAACCCTATTCAGTTTTTATAATATTTATCATAAATAATAATATGGTCAGCGGAGAGTTATATCTCTCACTGGGACAATTGTCTCACCCCGTGGGATCCACAATTTTTAGGTGGACAAGCATAAAGCGGTGGAGATCTTTCTGCAGAGGAGGAACAACAACTGTGGCAGCAGTGACAACTCAGATTGAGTCTACTGTCTGTCGTGTCTTGTAGATAGAAGTCCTATGTGTCGTCTTTGTACTCTCAGGTCCTTGGAGTTGGTTCGTAATGGTTTTATGAACAATCTGAGATTTTGGCTTGTATGCCTTGAGGTTTTATGTTACTCCAATATGTATTTTGATAGAGCAACTATTATATGTTGTCCTCAAGATGAGATGAAACAATGTTGTATAATGTAAATCAATATATGTATGGGTTTTGAATCTTTCAGTAAAAGTTTTCTAATCTAGAATCTCCTTGCAAAATGGTTTTAAATTTTAGTAATTTTTGTTAATCCGCTGATTGTGTTTATTTTTCTTAATTAGTAACGATTTGTTTGTTAGTTTGATGACGGTCTCTACACTTGATGCCCCACATTTTGGACTATCTTTCAAATCCACATAGTCCTTTTGAAATAATACACAATCATTCAGGCATGTGTGTATCTTCTTAGCCTCCATTCCCATTGGGCATAATAATTTCTTTAACTTGTATGTTGAGATTGAAAGCTTGTTTCCTTCTGGAAGAATTCTTTCAGCAAAGACAATAATGACGTGAAGCTTTTGTCGCTCCATCTATTGTTAGCCTTCAACTTATACAATCTCAACACAGTTCTAAGCCTCATAAACTTAGTACAACCGGTGTATAATGGTCTCTCAGAATCATGCACAATGTTCCTAAACATAGGAGGTGGATAGGTGTGCTTTACCCCACAACTATCCATCATCTCATCAACAATGTCTATTGGAACCGGTTTGTTCAGATCTACGTCATTGGAGGCAATTTCTTCTTCCACACAAGCACTGCTATTGGCATCTACTAATTTCACATTTAAAATCTCTCCATGCCAGTACCATTCTGTATAGCCTTGTATAATCCTATTGCACAAGATGTGACTTTTGATTTCGTCACCAGTGCTGACTTTCAAGTTGTTACCACAATGCTTAGATGGACAATAGAACCTATCTCCAGGTTGTTTCCTATGTTCCTCCACAAATCTAATAAACTGATCAAGACCAACAATAAACTCTGGGGTGCAGCGATTTGGAATGGACATCCATGATCTATCCATTCTATGATCAAAGAGAAAACAAGTATATATTAGGGTTTAGCATTAAAAGATTAGGGTTTAGGGTTAAAAGATTAGGGTTTAGGATTTTTTATATAATAAATGTGTGTACCACCTATCCCATTCTTGAACACTTAATCTCACTAGTAAGTGTATAATGTATATTCATTTTTCAAGAAAATTTCGGCAATATTTCCCCATAGTTCTCCAAGTACACCAATGTACATGGGCAAATGCCACCAACATATGTACTTAGAGAACAAATGGGGAAGTGCTGATGAAACATCATGAAAACCGAATATACATTATACACTTACATCCTAAGTGAGATGAAGTGTTCAAGAATAGTCCCAAATCGGGGACTATCCAAAATTTGATCCTAATAAGTAAATCTTAGATGGGTTCTAGGCCAACAAAATACATGTATGTATTTACAATAGCAACATCTTATTGTCTTAATCATACCCTAGTCTACGTACCATATTCTATAACATTGATTTCAACATCTCCAATGTTCATGCATGTTCATCATCAAGAATTAATTACACATAAATTAGTCATGACCTAGGGAGGGAGAGATTCATAATTGATTTCAAAATTTTAAACTAGCTCATGCATTATCATCATCAATCTACATCATACAATATGAATTCATGTAGATGTTAGGGTGACACATCACTACAAAATCAGAGATCTAACATTAGGGTTTTAATATCTTAGATGTATTCATCACAAGATTTGAGCAATGCAGTTAATACAAGATTAGGGTGAAATGTGTACAAGATCAGGTCTTAAATATAACAACATGCACACTAAGTCACATTTCATTATTATCAAGTTAAAATATAGTTCAAGTATTTGTCAAATTCGATTCTTGGCTCAAACATGCATAAACGTTTATTGCAATACATGGGGAGCTGTTTGGGGGATATCAAATCTACCTAGAACTAGGGGAAGCAGAATCTCCTCAAGCGGCCAGTGAGCTCCAACGTCCTCAGGCCCGAGCTCTGGTGGTGGTGAGCGCAATAGCTCCTTAAGAAGCCAGTGAGCACAACAGCTCCGACCACCGGAGTCCTCAGGCGGTGAGCACAACAGATAATCCACCGGTGTCTCCTGGTGGCACAAAGATCACACTAAAGAGCAGAGGAGCTAGCGAGCAGAGGTGGTGAGTAGCAAGCAACTAGCAGCGACAGTTGGACGAGTAGAGGAGCGGAATCACCAGGAGCGGAGGTAAATCCAGAATCGTGATGAAATAGAGAGATTAGGGAAAAATATTTTGCATGGGTGGTATTAAACCCTTGATCGTCGGTTGTTTGCCAAAAACCAAGAACTAGGTCCAAATATAAATAAAAAAAGTTGCCCTCATTGGGGTTTTAGTCGTCAGTTTTTAGAAAAAAAACCGACACAACAGACCTATCCTCTTGAAAAAACTTTGTCCCGCGAAGGGTGATTAGTTGTCATTTTTTGTAAAAGCCAACAACAAATGAGGGGATAAATTTTCCGCGGGGACATGGTGCAAAACATGTGCCGTCGGTTACTCGTAAAAAATGACAACTAAGTCCCAATCTACACTGTCTTATTTAGGGTTTTAGTCATTAGTTTTTGGAGATAGCACTGATGCTAAAGAGGGGATACATTTTTCACGGAGACATGGTGCGAAACATTTATTGTTGGTTTTGAGAAAACTGATGACGTATTGAAAATTTTGGGCGCAAATCTTTTTTCTTTGAAAATTGTATTTCATGGGTAATGTTAGACATCAATTTCTATTATAAGAAACTGTCATTGAAGTAAAAATGGTACCCATGTCTTTTCTTAATCAGAAGACCTTTACATATGGTGACAAATGTCTTACATAACCGACGTTGTTGATCTATGACGTCGATATTTTTGTGTTTAACCGACGCCATTAAAAGTGCCGTTATATGTTGAGATGTATTTTACGTACATCTAAACGCAAGTGTACGCGTTGCGTAATACAGGCCTTGTGAGGCCCGAGTCAAACACAGGGAGACGTAGTCTTAGTGACTACTACTAACTACAGTATGATCCGCTAAGCCGGTATAAAATTTGAGAGAATTAGTTTTCAAAGCAAAACTAGAGAAAATTAAATTTAAAAATGGTTTGTTTGAGTCACGAGAGATGGAATTCCTCAGGAATGCCAGTTTCACCACGGATCCCCGCTGTATCTTCTTTTACTGACTTTTATATAATTTACCCTCTTCCCGGATAGAAAGCCCGTAGCGAGAATTGCCCGCTTTCACGGTACAATCCACTACCTAATTCTAAGCCAATTCCATGCCTATGGTAATTTATATCTTAGATCAGATGCTTTACATTCAATCTCTAGGTATCTTCCCACTACCCGTGCATTACCTTTACCAAAGAATGCGTAAGATAGCATTTATGCGTGAGTTTCAGGCGTTTAATTCTCCTTCTAGATTAATTATTTGCCTAAGATTTCCAATGTAGGTGATCAATCAACAAAAGAACATTCATTCACACGCATAAATATCCATGAATTAGGAGGGAAAATTGCATTAAATCATGTAAAAGTCGATATAGTAGTTCCCCGGGCTACTCCCAGGTCCTAAGGAATAAAGGGGTTTAGCCCCGCCTGGTTTTCAGTTGAAAATACATGGAAGGAGAGAAGAAAAACATGGTAAACATGAAAGAATTTGTGTAACCCCTGAAAAGGTGATGCTCCAGATGATCCTCCTCAAGAAATGCGCGTTCTACAACCTTCTGACAGTAGAAACGCCCATCAACAGTGCTTGAATCGCCCGATTGTCATCCTTCAGCTCCATGCTTCTCTCCCTCTCTTCTCTTGTCATCCTATGGTGCAATGTGATGCTCCCTTTAGGTCTGACCATCCTCCCTTTTTGTCCTAGGTCACTTACGGTACCACATAACGTGGACCGTTAGATCAGGCAGTCGACTTGGATTGCTGAAATCTGACAGAGTCGGTGGCACTGGCGGTATTGGGAGCGCGTTGATCTCTGGCTGAGTCGGTGCCATCGACTGGAATGCCGGTTGCACCGAGTTGAGGTGAGTTTCCTGCCTCTCTCACTGAAGCTAACTCAGTGGCACCGACCTGTGGGGTGATGCCATCGACTTGTCTGGGCGATCGCTTCCGTAGATAGAGCTCGGTCTCAGTGGTACTGACTTAGTGGTTGATGCTACCGAATCCTTTGGTCGATTTCTACTTGGCCACTGATGCCATGTCAGTGGCACCGACTCTGCACTATGCATAATATACCTGAAAAATGTAGAAAATTGAATATAAGTCTATGGAATGTATAAAATCATATAATATGATGAAATAAGCATGATTTGATGCAAATAGAGTGTACAATCCAACAATAATAATTTACGCAAATATAAACTAAGAAATGACCAATAAGTGATCAAAACACATAAAATTGGCCTGTAAAAATGATTCAAAACCCGTACATCAAACTGCCCTAAGCTGAATCTTGCTCATCCTCGAGCAATAATTCCTTTGAATCTGACTGAGATAAGTTAGGAAAATGACATCATGCATAAGGTACATCTAAAAATCTCCACCTTACGGTCCTCATTCCGGCCTTAACTAACCACTGAACACTAACTGCCCTATAGGAGACCAAAAATCTCTGTCTAAATGTCCGTCCCCCAATCAATGAAACACAATTAATTAAAGAAATTAATATGATAAACTCATTCGGTTCATACTTGGTGCATCGTGTGATCTCCTATCCACGTTGCCCTTTTTTCTCTACCTACCATCTAGATGGAAGCAGTTCTCCTGATAGATAATGAATGAGGAGAAAATCAATTAAGTGGCCTACCAATAAGAGAAACGAGTGGTTGGAATGGGTGGCTGTGGAAGAATAATTAGCACATAAAATCATTCATGAAATCACAATTATGATAAGCATATGATGATGCAATTTTTTAGAATGCTCCTAATGCCTAATCATTGTGGTGAAATGATGAATGCAACTATTATTTCATCTCAAGATAAGACAAAATATCTACAAAACTACATCATATACTAATTCTTCCTTATGATATAGGTAAGACTATGCCCTTTCTCCCTCACTTTCTGAAACTCTACTCAATCCTTTTGTTTTTTTCTTTTCTTTTTGACTTTTTTTTCCAAGCCCCCTTTCAACATGCTATTACGGGCTTCTACTTACACTATTTTTTTTAAATCATGGCACTATTTTCTTCTCTGTTTCAAGGGTATGGGCTAAGTCACTACATTCTTATGTTTTAGAAGAATGCTTAGCACATGATGATACTATATGCTTTATGTAATGCAGTTATAACTATATGAACATAGATGTTATGCAACTAAATGACATGCACCAAAATTTTTGTCGGGCATGTATATTTTTCTATATTTTTTTTTCACTAATGCAAGCAAAAATAAACAAATATTATGCAAGGTCTTATGCGATGTAAATGGAATAAAAAATAGAGAATGATAATATGTACTCAATCCTCTTATGGTGGGGTGTAAAGCAGATGTATGCGGTGGATGAGATCACACGACTAAGAGATAGAACCTTCATAAAAAAATCATATGTCCCTCTCTAATGACCTGTGTACATGGTAATCACAAGATTTCTTTCTTGAATTAAATTTAAGGTCACATTAGTGTTTGATCAGTTCAGGCTCAACAATCCTTGTTAATCACTTTCTTAGACGAATTAGATGGTTGTTTATGCTTTAATGTCCTAAAGCTATTTTACTTAGGCACTTCCTCAGTTATGCAACTCTCATACTCACAAGATTAGCTCACACATTTTAAATTTACTTCACAGAATTGCACCCACCCCAGAGATTGATATTTTTACAGAAACCATGCATTTACTTCTCCACAAATTACACTAGATAGAATGTGGATCCTACATAACAGAAAAACTAACAAAAACAAAAGCTAACTTTTTTTAATGAAAGAAAATAACTAAAACAAAAACTACGATAATAGAAAACAAAAGCTAAGATAGAATCTGTTCCAGAACCCCCCCCCAAGCTGGAATATGACTATGGCCGCATAGTCAATATCCTAACTCAAGAGGTGGAACAGTGATACCCGACTCAGAATGGTGGTGGCGGTAGTTGTGTGGGATCTTGGGGAGGAAACATCCCCTGGAAAGTCAGATCAGATGGTGGCATGTCCGGCGGCATCGTGTAACTTTGAAAATACCCTTGGCTCCAGTAGTTATCAAAGAAAGGCTACTGATAAGCTTCCATCCGTTGCATACGCTGATGTATATTCTCTTGGTTGGCCAAGAGAAGGCATTCATTTTCATAGGTCGCCTGCTAGTTTGTATACAACCTCCCTTGAATGTCCTGAATGCCAGCCAGGGATTGGGTTTGCTGCTGTTGCTGCGTCTGGATGTCCTACAACATGCTATACCTACCTGCCATAGAATAGGCATCCTCTCCTTCCTAAGAGGGCGGCGGTGCAAAATATGACGAGACAACATAATGGTGAGGATGCTTCCTCAGAGCCACTCTATGATGTATAGGAATGGTGGCCTCCACTTCCTCCACGTCATCGCTACCCACTTCTTCCTCTTCGGCCTGAGCTTGTTGTTGTCCAACATTGTCATCATTGCCCAAAGCTGGCCATCTATAGTGTCCAACACCCCTAATGTTGAATACGGGATTAGGAAGTCGACGCTGGTAGAAGGTATCATCAACCGAGAATGTGGAATAGATGCCACTGACATCCACAGTGATGAGGCCGACTTGCTTGAAGTGGTGGCGGTCAATGCGCAACCTTGAATTCAGCGGCTCCAGAGTAGACAAGTCAAGGCCCAAATGAATGGCAATGGGGGTGATAAGTCCCCCAAACAGAATAGGTGTAGCTCGCTTAACATTGCGCCACACTTGCATGACGTGTTGGAGAAAGAACGCTCCCCAGTTGACCAACTTTCCTCCCATAAGTTGATATAAGAAGTATAAGTCCAAAAGCTGTACCTTTGCTTGTGCCTGGGTTGACTTGGCAAATATCATGTTTCTCAGCATCCGATGTAGCACCCGAACAAAGGGATGCTCAAAATCCGCCAACGAACTGTGGTGAAAGTTAAGACTTTTGCCCTCCGAAACAGTCACAAAGTCCTTCCAGATGGCGTCCAGATCGACATTCCCCGACAACGTCGCCAAAAACTTGACACGTATTTTATGTACGTCTAAATGCAAGTGTACATGTCACATAATGCATGCCTTATGAGGCCCGAGTCGAACACAGGGAGACGCAGTCTCAGTGACTACTACTAACTACCGCACGATCAGCTAAGTCGGTATAAAATTTGAGAGAATCAATTTTCAAAGAAAACAAGAGAAAATTAAATTTAAAAATGGTTTATTTGAGTCACGAGAGATGGAATTCCTCAGGAATGCCAGTTTCACCACGGATCCCCGCTGTATCTTCTTTTATTGACTTTTATATAATTTACCCTCTTCTCGGATAGAAAGCCCATAGCGAGAATTGTTCGCTTTCACGGTACAATCCACTACCTAATTCTAAGCCAATTCTATGCCTATGGTAATTTATATCTTAGATCAGGTGCTTTACGTTCAATCTCTAGGTATCTTCCTACTACCCGTGCATTACCTTTACCAAAGAATGCGTAAGATAACGTTTATGCATGGGTTTCAGGCATTTAATTCTCCTTCCAGATTAATTATTTACCTAAGATTTCCAATGAAGGTGATCAATCAACAAAAGAACATTCATTCACATGCATAAATATCCATGAATTAGGAGGAAAAATTGCATTAAATTATGTAAAAGTCCATACAGTGGCTCCCCGGGCTACTCCTGGATCCTAAGGAATAAAGGGGTTTAGCCCCACATGGTTTTCAGTTGAAAATACATGGAAGGAGAGAAGAAAAACGTGGGAAACATGAAAGAATTTGCGTAACCCCTGAAAAGGCGATGCTCCGGATGATCCTCCTCGAGAAACGCGCGTTCTGCAGCCTTCCGGCGGTAGAAACGCCCGTCAACGGTGCTCGAATCTCCCGGTTGTCATCCTTCAGCTCCGTGCTTCTCTCACTCTCTTCTCTCGTCGTCCCGTGGTGCAACGTGATGCTCCCTTTAGGTTTGTCTATCCTCCCTTTTTGTTGTAGGTCACTTACGGTACCACATAACGTGGACCGTTGGATCGGGCGGCCGACTTGGATTGCTGAAATCTGACAGAGTCGGTGGCACCAACTTTGTGGTCGGTGGCACCGACGGTATCGGGAGCGCGTTGATCTCTGGATGAGTCGGTGCCATTGACTGGGATGTCGGTGGCACCGAGCTGAGGTGAGTTTCCTACTTCTCTCACTGAAGCTAACTCGGTGGCACTGACCTGTGGGGTCGATGCCATCGACTTGTCTGGGCGATCACTTCCGTCGCTAGAGATCTGTTTCGGTGGTACTGACTTAGTGGTCAGTACTATTGACTCCTTTGGTCGATTTCTGCCTGGCCACTAATGCCACGTCGGTGCCACCGACTCTGCACTATGCATAATATACCTCAAAAATGCAGAAAATCAAATATAAGTCCATGAAATGTATAAAATCTCATAAATATTATGAAATAAGTATGATTTGATGAAAATAAAGTATACATGCCAATAATAGTGATTTACGTAAATATAAACAAAGAAATGACCAATAAGTGCTCAAAATACATATAAAACCGGCTAGTAAAAATGACTCAAAACTCGTGCATCATATGTCATTTGTGTACTAGTGATGGCGACAACAACAATTAGCCATGCCCTAATGGGCCACCTGATCTTGGGCTGGACAAACACGCACACCATAGCATCACAAGTAGTGTGAGTCCAATATTTATTCTATGTGATAGTTTTCATTTTGCGACGCCATTTTGTTCATGTGTGAGGGCATGAAATACTTAATGAATGCCCTAAGATGCGAGATGGCACGAAGTTCTCTTCCCACATAGGTTTGTATGGTTTTCATTTATGGTTTGATTACCACTTTCTAAGATGCGAGATGGCACAAAGTTCTCTTCCCACATATGTTTGTATGGTTTTCATTTATGGTTTGATTACCGCTTTACAAAGGCGTGCAATTGAATGAAAACACTATAAACATCGGATTTGCGAGTACAGTGGATATAACCATATAAATTTTGAATAATCACTAACGATGATAAGAAAGAAACAATGACTATCAAGGGCCATTGGGGAAGGACTCATACATCAAAAAATAAATAAATTAAGAGGTGTTGCACTACCAATGATCGTCCATGGCAAAGTTAGACGAGCGGATTTTCCCATAAAACACGAGGTACATTTGTTGAAAATCAAAATAGAAGAGATGGGAAGTTCTTTGGATGCAACAACCTGACGAACATTGCGATAGTGAGGGTGACCAAGTCTACCATGTCTACAATCCAAGGAGACAAATTCCAACCTATGAGCATATGGGGGACATTGGTGGAGAAGACGACAAAGCCCATCCTTTGAGCATATGGGGGCATTGGTGGAGGAGATCCGATAGAGCCCATCCTTAGTGCGGCCCAAAAGAAGGTGTGGATGGGTTCGTGGATCATTCACAACAAAGAAGTTAGAGAAAAATTAAAAAATAGCAATTTTTATCATAAGTGAATCGTAAAACCGATAACAAGGATTTGGTCAATGAAGGAACATGAAGTATGTTAGGAAGAGCAAGAGAACGAGATGAAGATGGAAAGAGAGAGGCTCCAACATTACCTATGGGCAAACCCATGCCATTGCCAATTTGAAGCCAATCGGTTTCATTGCATGGTTTTGCTTGTTGAAAATCGCGAGAGTCTGGAGTAGCATGATGTGTTGCATATCTAGATACCACACTTCATAGGTAGGGTCGGTGCTTTCGTTGGACGCAAGGTCAACAAGAGAGGTGCTAACATATATGATAAGCTTGGCTGGGGAGGCACATTTGTGAGGAAAACGACAAAGGTACATGCTGAGGTCGAGGACACATCAAACAAGGTAGGGATGAGCACCAACACCAATGCTCATGAGATGGGGTAGGCATTGCTTGATCGTGTAGAAGTGGTGGCTAAGCATCCTATTCTTGTTGTGCTATGTTGATGACATGTAGAAGAGTTGTTATACTAATTTGATTCCAGATTACATGTCTGACGAATAGGCTGGCCAATTCATGATAATTGATAGGAGTGGAACGAGAAAAAATGAGGCAACAATGTATTTAAAATCGGAGCTAAGATTGCTAAACATGATTGCATTGTAAGTAGACAGTGACATTGACTGGCCAATAGCAGCAAGCTGATGGGCTAGATATTTTGCTTGGCTAAGAAAGCCAACAATGGGTTGATCACCCTATTTGAAGTACCGTAATTAACTGGTGTGTGAGAAGTAGATCATGTGGGTGTAGAAGGGAGAGTCATAAGCCGTGTGCAGTTCTTGCCGCACATCGTACAAGGAGGTTAGGCCAATGACTTTGATAATGATTTCTTTAGTAAAAAATGCAACGACATTTCTGCAGAAGAGAGTCTGCAGTAGAAGGGGAAGAGGGTGGTTGGAAAGAATAAATGGTGCACATGGGTATGGATTTGTCCCACTGAGAAATCCCATGAGATCAAAGATACGTAACATGGGAACGAAGTGGATTTCTTAAGAATGTAACTAGTGAGTGAAAGTTCGCTGGATAAGTAGTGGTATACATGCTATATATGTGGATGAGACGAGTTAGAGTTGTATTGTAGGGTGTGCAGGAAGAACACAAGGATTAATTAGGAGCTGTTTCAGATGATATGTTGGGCTTATATACCATGTCAAAGATACGATTTGCTGTAATCACTTTCTCTATTATTTACATTCAGTAATACATATGTGTATATACAGTAGTGAATGACAAGAAAGTGCTATTACAGGTTGTTGCGAGATCCTATTAACACGACTCATTTGGAAGCATGTTGGCACACACGGTCTTCACTCTTCAGATGTAGACAAAGCTATATTTGCTGTTGCTGGTCGTTGCTGAATTATTGTTGCATGTTGGCAACTTCTTGCTGATGTTTGGCGCATGGTTGCTGCGAACGTACATTTATGGTGATCAAACTTTAGTTGCAAAAAATTCATAGTGAAATCCTCTTATCCCTAGTTTTTAGTATTTAATACATACGATTTGATTTGGTATTTATTTGATGTGCTTTTCTAGAATAATCTCAGTCATACAATGTGCATAAGCATGGTGTTGGGTTCATGCGTCATATTTGGTAGTGCAAAGCCTAGGCTGGCTATAGTTACATACATACGATGTCATGTAATCCTTGTGTGTTCCACATATTTAATCACCATAGCTATGATGATGTAGATATGGCAGAACACCAAGAAGTACAAGGAGAGAGTAGTTATGTGTAATCAATGGACGAACAATGGCAAGCATAGCAACAAAGAAGGCTACATGAAGCAAGAGCACATGAGACGATGCCTACACAACCTCCTCCACCTTCCCTGAACCCCAAAAGACCACTAGACATGTGTAAGGTCCAAAATATTTACCCAAAGTACATCAACATGCTCACAAATAACTAAAACCCTAAAGATGACCTCATGAAAAAAATTGATCTAAGTTATGTAGTTGTGGTCCCAATTTGAAGTCATTTGTTACGCTGTGGGCACAAGGGGCAAAAGGACATTTATACAAAAAAAGAATTAGAATAATTTATAATATTTTTATAGTGATAAAAATCACGTAAGAATTGGTCCATATTTGGTCTAAATTATCCACTTCACCAAAAAGATATGCATATGAAATAAAAAAATAGGATTAATATTTTTGAAATACAATGAGAAATGTTTTATTCCAATTATGATATTATGAGATAAAGGGTCGTGCAGAGTCTCATTTTTTTAAATATATAAACTACAAAAGAATGATAGGGAAGATAACAAGGATTGTTTTGTAATATTGATGATAATTAAATAAACGTATGATGTGATCTTTTTTTGAGAAATAGAGGTTGGATGGATCTCAAATTTGTAAAAAATGTACATAATTTTTTTGTGAGATTTGATTAGAATTTATTGAATTTTTTTGGATTATATTTGATGGTAGTTATGATGTAAATTCATTGTATACTTTTCTTGAGACAATTTGGTCATCAAATTTGAGAGAAAAAAAGAGGTCAACAATTAGTGTTCTTTTGGGAATAGGAATGAAGGATATCTTAGTGATATATGTTCTCTTCATAAAATGACCAAATCTGGATAATATATATGTATCCAAAAGTATATGAAGTAGTTGATGCCATTAAGGATGAAGAGGGGATGATTTGGGATCATAAGATTTGGGGAATCTCACACTACAAAAGTGGTAGGGGTGGCATGAGACCACTTTCCCAAAATCAAAGTAGCTATCAATTGAGAGAAAGGAGATGAGAAACTAAGAAGAAGGGAGAAGCGAGGATATGTAATTGAAAATATGTAGTTTAAGGGATTTTCCATGTCTATCACTTCTCAGACAACAACATCGATGCCAAGGAAAAGGAGAAGAAGATGAAGTAGGTGTTAATTTTTGGTTTGTGGTGGGATTCACCATAGAAGATGTGACACTCTGTCAGAGTAAACAAGATTACTAAAAAAACACACACAGTCAACTACTAATTAACCACATAACCAGAAAAGAGGGTAAATCAAAACTTATTTAAGAATTGCCATCATGTTCAAAGATATTTACATAAAGGTATAGGTATTTACATGTATGTCTAGTGGTTGAGGCCACAACCTATATAAAAAAGAGATGTTCCACATATACATGCCATATACAAACATCAACATATTGCCAAAAGCTTGAGTCGATGTACATATCATCTACAAATACATCCCCTTCCCAGACTTGAGAGTACATGGATGACTCTAAGACACACTAACTACTAGACAACCTTTTGCTCCTACTACTCTCCAAGCGCTCTTCCTTGCCACCACGATCCTAACAACGTCGTTGATGATCACCTAAAAATATGTGGAGACCCACGAGGTGAGACTAACATCCCAGTAAGAGATATAACTCTCAACAACAGTTATTGATTACAACAAGTTATATCATTAAATAGAGTAAGCAGATTAAACAAACTAAGCGAGTTAAACAGATAGGCATAGCAACAACCATGATTAACAATGTATATTAAGGAATAGATAAAACTATCACATTAAACAACTGACTTCAGCCATTGCATTATATAACAATTAGTAGTATAAGAAACAAGACAAGGGTTATCAAACAATATAAATCATGTTTATCCCTAATCAGATATGATACACGACTGGATTACATATTTTATTAAGCCCTGGGGAGTTTGATGTATACCACTCAAACTCCAACTGACCAGGGCAAAGTGCCATTCAGTTCTATACAATGTTTAGGAGAGCCAGAATCCTAACATCTCATCTTCCCTGGGTCAGTACAAGTCATCCACAACAACATATATAGTCAAGCTACAAAACAACCTAGTCTTCCATTGGTATATAGGTCATGACACTAGTAACCAAGGTATACAAACCATATCATCCGAGGCACAACCACAACTATCCTCAATTCACATTACATATATAAATATCTGAGATATGACCACATCCGTTCTCCTGCCGGGGTATGACCAAAACCACCCTCAAATAACCACACATATACTCAACAATATACGACTCCGAGCTTCCATTAGAGGAATACTTGTTTCACCATCCATCAAGTCCTAACACTGGAATGGATCTAAGGCACAAGATACTACATAATTAGGGTTTCACTTGATAAGTTAATTCCAATTGGGTGAGTTAAGACTGCATCAATCAAGTTACATACAAAACCTAAAAAAGTTCTACAAAACATGGGTATGTTAGAACTCCATAAGATATGAAACATATGAAATATACTTTTTATCACATTATCATATGATACAAATCCTTGTCAGACCATGAAGAGGATCACACCTCCATAAGGGCTCAACCATGCCCAAAGGTTATTAACACCATCACATTATTCCCTATAAGGATATCATTATCTTTCCATGCCTTACCAAAGGCTCATCAAACCATCACCATACACGTGACATATAAGTTCGACATAACATTGCATTTAAGAGCTCATGATAATCACATGGAACATATTAGGGTTACAAAAATGTTGAGAGATAGTATTTTGTCATCACACCTAATCATAAAAGGAAGCTAATTATGATTAACCATCATCACCTATTTGTATTAGGGTTAGGTTCAACATGATAAGTTGAATTAATGTTACAAAATATCACTTAAGGATAAACCCTATCTCTTAGTATTTTCATCGATTTATGAATGCATAAGGTCAAACATAACCATTTGGTTTCATACAACCAAAACTTTTAACCCATACTTACAGGATTAGAAAAACCAACCGACCATATAGTCAAAAAATCTTGGCGACCACCAGGGTCAGAAATCTTGGCGACCACTAGAGGTTAGAAAACTTGGAGACCACTAGGGTTAGAAAACTTGGATACCACTAGGGTCAGGAATATTGGTGACCACTAGGGTCAGGAATATTGGTGACCACTAGGGTTAGAAATCTTGGAGACCACTAGGGTTAGAAAACTTGGCGACCAACATGGGGTTCAAAATCTTAGCGACAAGATAGAGTTCAAAATCTTGACGACCAACATGGAATTCAAAATCTGATTGACCACATGAGTTCAAAATCATGAGACAAACATGGAATTCAAAATCTCATCGACCACATGAGTTTAAAATCTTGGTGACCAACATTCAATTCAAAAATCTACTCGACCACATGAGTTCAAAATCTTGGCAACCAACATGGAATTTAAAAATCTTGGCGACCACAATAAATAACACACATATGCAAGGTCTAGGTTTCTATCTTCAAGGAAGAAACATGCATCATATTTGGAGCTATATCAAGAAGGATTATCTACTCAAAATCTACCATATAAGCTCACACCTAGACAAATGTAACTTCTTTCTACTTGGAACAACATTTTAGGGCAAGATCATGTACACGCAAGATAAGAGTAAGAAATAAACATGGATAAAGTTATATAACTCGCCTCAAAGAAGATGAAGAAGGTCCAAGAGCAAGATAGCTTGAGGAAAGAGGGTAGACACCCTAGCTTGAGCACTCCACTCAGCAAAGCTAGCTCCTTCTCCAAAAAGGAAGCAAACCCTAGGTTGAAGAGGCAAGAAACATGGTGTCTTCAACCTCTAGAACAAAGTTTCACAAAGAAAACCATGGATCTGACCAAGAAAGAAGAGAGAAGAAGATATGGCGGCAAGAAAAACAAAGGAAAAGAGGGAGATCTCACTTACCAAGACCAAGAAGCAAAGTAAGAAAACACCAAACGACCTCAACAAGGGTGAATCTAAACCCTAGGTGCACATGAAAGCAAGTCACCCAAGATTCTCCTACCTTGTATCCTCCTTATCCACCAAGCAAGGGGGACGAGCTCCAAGCAGCAAGGAAGAAGAGAGAGATATATATCTAGGTGTGTAAAGAACTTATTTGCACGCAAGAAGGAAGGTATATATAAGGATCAGGGTGAGAGAGAAGGAAGGGAGAGGTGTTTAGACATGCATGCCATGTGTCCAAGGTCAAAAAATCTCATCCATGCAACTAGGTTGACCACATATAATGATGGTGATCAAGATGGTTAGAAAACTCATTGATCGCATGAAATCTTGGCTTCTAAGATGGTCAAAAAAACCAATCGACCGCCAATCACCAGGAATATTGGCACCCATTGTGACCAGAAATCTCATAGACCACCAATAGTAGGGATCACATGAAATATTGATGAACACCAACACTGGGTGGATCATCGGGTCCCAACACTCAACGGTCAATCATCGAGTTAGGGCATCTATGAGAGTAAACCCTGATCTGAATGTAAGTCTAGGTGTCACTACTTAAACCAAGGATAACAAGGTTCTACAAAGCACAACTATATAAAACATGATATGAAAAAATGTAAGGTACAACATCCACGTGAAAAATTGCAAGAAAAACCCTAGATATGGGTAAATTGCATAAAATCCAATAACAAACACATTAATGCATAACTTTCTCAAATAGTGTCCGGACTGGACCAAACTTGAAACTTAAGCTTGTCACATGATATCAAAGCACATATTAGGGTTTAATTAAGGTTTTAAGCATCTAATTATGATAAGAAAGCATGTTCAATGAAAAATAAAGTCAGGGGTCTTACAACCATAAACCCCTAACAAGGATTTGCCCTCTAAATCCTACACAAATAGAGACATGTACTTCCTATGCATCTCATCCTCTAAATCCCACATGGCTTCCTCCACGCCATGGAGATGCCACAAAACCTTCATTAAGGATATATACTTCTTCTTCAACTTCTTCACACGTCTATCTAGGATCAATACATGACCCTCAACATACAACACATCCTCCTCCAACTTAATCTCTATTGGCTATAGCATCTGCTCTATATATGGGTAACACTTTCTCAACATGAAGATGTGAAAGACATTGTACAACTTGTGCAACTCTGGAGGTAACTCTAACTTGTATGCCACCTTTCCAACATGCGTCAAGATAGGGTATGGTCCCATAAACCTAGGAGCCAACTTACCCTTCTTATCAAACATCAAGACACCCTTCCAAGGGGAAACCTTAAGATACACAATCTCCAACTTGAAACTCTAGTGGTCTGTGATGGTTGTTAGCATAAACTTCTGTCTATCCTGGTCTGCCTTCAACTGTTGCTGTATCACCTTGATCTTCTCTATAGTGTGCTGCACTAGCTTAAGACCCAAGAGATGATAGTCACCTGTCTCATACCAACAAAGGGGTGATCGACATTGCCTTCCATACAAAGCTTCATATGGTACCATGTCTATACTTCTCCAATAACTATTGTTGTAAGCAAACTCTATCAAACTCAGATATACATCCCAACTGCCAAGAAACTATAAGACACATTCTCTCAATAAATCTTCCAACATCTGAATGGTCCTTTCCGACTAACCATCTATCTATGGGTGAAAGGTTGTGCTAAACCTCAACTGTGTCATTATGCATACGTTCCCAAAACCTACTCATAAAATGTGGGCCTTTGTTAGATACTATGGTAGCTAGAATACCATGCAAACAAAATATCTCATCAACATTTATCTATGCTAACTTATGTACGATATACATCATTTTGACTAGAAGGAAGTGAGCTGAATTGGTCAACCTATCAACTATCACCAAAATGGAATCATGACCTTTGGCTGTCCTAGGAAGACCAACCACAAACTCTGCCACATCACGCTTTAGACCTAGCCACCAGTACATATCATTTAGATTGTGATACATCTTAGTACTGCCAGAATGCATCCGTACATCAAGGAATGAGCGTTCTCAAGTATCATCTTTCTCAGACCATCAACATCTAGTACCACTATCCTATTATGAAAAAAAACTGTCTCATCATCTGACTCTTAGAAGCCATCATACTTCCTACTGTCAAACTCTGACCTAATATTCTATATCATGGTATCATTCTTCTGTACATCTCTAATCTATTACATCGAGGTAATATTTACCTACAACTGTGCTAGCAATGCTTCCAATAAAGAAACCTCCAACTGAACGTTCATCTGGCGAAGCGATACCAACATGTCTGTAACATCCCTGACCTGGGTTATACTTTAACCCTAGGTGTTTTGATTAAGAAAGATGATTATATGCTTAATATTATCTTGTGAAAAGAAATTAGGGCTCATGAGGAACTTATGTTTCAGTTTTGGTCCTGTTTGAACAATGTTGAAGCAATGTTTGCTCATTTTGGACTAATGTGCAAATTACCCAAGCCGAGGGGTTAACTTGCAAATTACACATGATAAAATGTTCCTCTGATGTTGAGAGATCATAAGAATGAATATGATGTAGTGGTATGTTTTCCACAAGCTTGGGCACCAAGATAGAGCTTGTTGGATAATGTTTGTGCATTAAAACCCAGTTTTGGTGTAATGTGTAATTTACCCAAAACCTAGGGTTCAATATGAAAACTACCACTTCAATAGGGTCCCTAATGTTTCTTGGCATCATGTATAGCAAATAAAATGAGAGGGTCGCCTCATTTGAATTAGGTTGGAGGAGAGAGAATCTTGATATTAAAATAATCAAGATTTAATCCTACTTGAAACCCTAATTCAATTTAGTGCAAAAATAAATGTATTAATTAAAGGACCTTCAACCAAAATTACAATGGTTGGATTCATATGTGTATGAACGTCATTTATCTTTGCAAGAACCACGAAAATATCCAAGGGAGTGGATAACTCACTCACAATTTTATAAGAATAAGAAATATCCACTCACATATGGATATTAATATAATATGATTTGAGGTGCTTAATTTGCTTTTATTTAAATCATGGATAATTGAGAGGAATAAGAGGCAAGTAAGATAGCCTCGCATCCAAGGAAGTTTACGGGGAAGTGGCATCCCTATTTTTGGGATTAAATGAATTTTTTTATAAAACATATTCCCTCTCATTGAACTTTTATAAAAAGACTCTTTACAAGCCAAATGAAAGGCTTTTTCGACCCCACTTCTTTTCCTTTGTTTGGAAGACGACCAAGGGAGCTTGGGAGGATCAGGAGGACGACCCCCAACCTGTTGGTAAGCTCCTTCATCCCTTTTCACATTGAATCCATGGTGGAAATCACAAATCAATGCATGAATTCTTCCTAATTCGATCCCCTCTTCAATTCTAACCATTCCTTTTCACTCAAACCTTGAGGACGAGCCTTGTAATGGTGAAAGGAGTTGCATCCACCATTTTTACCGTGATCTTGGATCTTTGGATCTCAATTAGAGGCGGGTTTTATAACTTGAACCCTTACTTTTGTTATCACATTTAATTCCTTATCAAATAATGATCCTTTCTTCATTTACAATAATTGATTTGGTTGATTGGTGCAATCACCATGGAAATAACAACAGGTTTAGTGGGTTTAGAGCTTGATGATGATGACATCATCATAAGCACACACCTCTCCAAAATATCCAAGGCAAACGGTTTAAACTTGTTGGTCCAAATAGTTTCACCAAACCGTTTGGAGACCAAACCGTTTCAAAACCGTTTGGTGTTTTGAGACCCAAAACATTTGAGGGAGTTAACCATTTGAGGTCAGAACCCTAATACATGTTGAATGATAATATAATGGATCCAATTGATTAATCCAATGTATAGTTAATCACCAAGTAGCAAACCCTAATCGGGTTAAGTGCTGATTTTATAATTGATTATGTTGAGTCATTGGGTTGATTGACCCAAACGGTTTCAAAACCATTTGGGGATCACCAAAACGGTCTCAATATTGTTTGAGGGTCAACAAATACTATTTGGAGGTCTAAGGTTGAGTATGGTTGGGTATTTGAAGATCTAAAGATACCAAACTGATTTGCAATCAAATGCTGATTTGATGATCAATCCAATGATCCAAACCCTAATTGGATGTCATGGATTTTGATGTTGAGATGGGCAAACGGTCTCAAGACCGTTTGGAGGCCATCCAAACGACCTCAAGACCGTTTGAGGTCAGGTCATGTCCAATTTGGATGGTGGTTCAATGATTTCAAAGCAACTAGTCTCACATTGACCAAAAGTGAGGGTTCATTGATTTCAAACCCAAATCCAATTGATTCAAGTCCCTAATTGATGATAAATTGAAGGTTAAATCAGTTGAGGGATGATCTATTAAACTCAATTGAAGTATGGTGTTAGGTTCAATTGATAAATGAATATATGGATTCAACCAATGAAGGAATCAATCATAGAAGCCCTACATCAATTTGAGTGGTTGAGACCATCTTTGGTCCATTCAGTTTTGAGGAGGTTTGGACCAAAAAGTATCAAGACCGTTTGAGTCCAAACGGTCTCAAGACCATTTGGGACCAAACGGTCTCAAGACCATTTGGGACCAAATGATCCCAAACCGGTTGAGGCTTAAACGATTTCAGCTTCAACTTTTGCAATCGGTTTCAAGTATCACTTTGTCAAATGGTTTTAAGAGTTAATTTTACCAAATGGTTTCAATGGTTTGTTCAAGACCGTTTGGAGGTCTAAATGGTCTTAGACCATTTGGAGGTATTTCAAGCAAGACCGTTTGAGGTCTAATTGGTCAAGACCGTTTGGGGTCTAAGTGACCAAGATCATTTGGAAGGTAATTAACCAAACCGTATGAACACTCAAAGTGATTAAAGGCCAATTGTTTAATTAAATGATTACATGAGTATGATTCATGTGGTGATTAATGGTATGATCCTTATTAAAGAGATCATGAAACCCTAATCATGAGTATAAACCCTAATTGATAGGGTTATTGGACTCTAACCCTAATTGAGGGCAATTCTAAATGAAACCCTAATCCAGGGTGAGAATGTAGCCCTAATCTAGAGTAATGATATGTGAAACTCTAAATTAGGGAAATGAGATGTAAAGCCCTAATTGGGATGAATAGTGAATCTCGAATTATGGACAATTGATTGAAACCCTAATGGAGATGAATAGTAGACCAGAATTGTGGGTAACTATAGTGGAAATCCTAATTAAGGATGATTCCATGTGAAATCCTATTCTAGGGTAATGCCATGAGAAACCCTAAGTTAGAAATGATGTATATGTAACATTGATGTGATGATGTGATGTGAGAATCAAATCTAGGGTGATGTCATCTAGTGATAAACTGAAACCCTAGTTGAGGGTGATTCCATGAGAAACCCTAGTTGAGGGTGATTCCATGAGAAACCCTAGTTGAGTGTGATTCCATGAGAAACCCTAGTTGAGGGTGATTCCATGAGAAACCCTAGTTGAGGGTGATTCCATGAGAAGCCTTAGTTGAGGGTGATTCCATGAGAAACCATGATTAAAAATTAACACCACATGAAGCCCTAATACTATGTTGTGAGGAGAGGCCCTAAGAAGGGTGAAGGTATGTGAGACTCTAATGTGGAGTCATAATGCATAAAGCTCAAATTCTGGGCAATATGACAATGAATCATAATCCTAATTTTAAGTAAGGGTATAAGGAAACCCTAATGATGAGATAGAAGGAGTTACCTTATAAAGGTGAAATATTTCATGTGGTTAATTATAAGCAACCTAATTGTAAGTAATGTCTTTAGCATTAAATAAGTCCATATCATTAAAGATAGTTGGACAATTCTAATGTGTGGCCTATGCATTATATGCGAAAGGTGAGAGTTTAGTGATGGAATGTATTAAGAGGGATATACCTTAATACAAGATAAGTTGGTTAACTCAAGAGAGTATGAAATGATGAGAAAAGTGATACATCAAGATATGATAGTTATCACATTCAACACTTCAGGGTTTATATACCTTGATGCACTTCAAATCCAATATAATTGGGTAAGAAACATATGAAGTCTTTTATGCAACCATTACAATGAAATGTAATGAGTTGATGCACTTTGATAAGTGTTGACTAATGTACCTTGAGAATGGGTTTAAGCCAAATTAATAATGATGATGTAATCATACCATGATGAGGATGAGAAATGAACTCATACCTTGAATTGATGATCATTAATGCTATATGATGAGAGTAATGATCTTGAATAATTATTTATGATGTCTTTGAATGCCCCAGAGGTATGGAATAATGAATTAAGGGGTTGATAGATAATATAATCATGAAACCCTAATTAATGAGAAATGGGGAACCCTAACCCTAATTTTGGGTAAAGGGAATGAAAAGCCCTATTTGATAGTAAACCCTAATTCCTGAATAAAGGAATAATGGTGTTACTATTATATCACATGATGTGATGAATTACTTGTATGACTATTATCATGTCTAACAACCATGCAAGTATTATGAGATAGTGAATATAGCCATGTCTGAGCTGTAACATTTATATAATAAATGTTGATTGGCCTTATGTGCCCTAGTGTTGTTGTTGCTTAGTAAAAGTAACAAACATGCATGGATTTTAAGAGTCATATGAGTAAGCTGTTACCTAGAAAGAGGTGATAAGATATTTAGTGGCCTTGTGAGCCATGTGTGAGACTTGTGTAACAAGTACCATGAATGCCTTGGTCAGATGACCTAAAGGTGATAGTTACCTAATAAATGGTAATGATGCTCAATGATGAGTTAAGGGTTTGAATACCCAGAACCATATGATTATGGTGATGGGATTGTGATGGGATGATAATTCCCAATATTGAAATGAGTGATTGAGTTCCCAAGGTCTTTTAAAGACTAATAAGTATTTGATGGAAATAGTACATGTCTCTTTATAGCATTGTTGTAATAAGTCATGTTTGAGAACTTGGCAGATACTAAAAGAATATGAAAATGTACTTAATTAATCAAGTGAAATCTGTTCATGTAGAGCCCTGACCATAGATCCAACATCGTCAGGAATAGGTGATGGTGAAACGGGTGCTCCACGGAAAAACTCGGAATGCATATTTTGAATATGTGGGGGTAAATGGGTGAAAAATATCCTTACGTCCGGTGAAGAGATTGAGGGAAGGTAAATAACAAACCTCTCAATCCTTCATGTGTCGGGATGGATGTATCATAAATCTCCCGATGGTTGGGATAGATGTATCATTAATCTCCCAGTGATATTTTATGTCGGTTCAATGAAGATAAACAACAAATCTCTCGATGGCCGATGAGAGTGTAGTTGACGCTGTAACTCTATAGCGAAGTTCCAATATACCCTGGAAAGCTAATTTGAGCAGTTAACATAAGTTCTGCTTGTGGTCCCGCACTGACCGAGATGTGAGAGGTCATGGGAATCCGACACTTCCATTGACCTATGTATGGTACCGATTTCGACTTTGCAGTGGTCGGTTGGATTATGAGCGGTATACCTCATCTCCTCAGGGCATAAGTGTGATTGTAAAATGAAATCCACCATATAGCATGTTTGCTTAAGGATTGGATACGGAAATTCATTGGTTGATGTTACATTTCTTTTATGCAACTTTAGTTCATTGATGTTATTCATAATTGTTTGTATTCATTATAAGTAGATGGATGAAATATGAGTATACCATGAGTAGATGCAATGTTATCCTTGGGAAAGGATATTACTTCACTCTGTTCATATTGATTTATCTGCTGTCGTATTTATATAAATCCTTCTGCTCAGTTTATTTTAATAAACTACTATAATAATGTTTTGGTGAAGAGTTATATCTCCCACTGGGGAAATTTACAATTGTCTCACCCCCGTGGGATCCATCTTTTTAGGTGGACGTGGATAAAGAAGCAGAAATCCTATTGCAAGAAAAGGACAACAACAATAACCTCAGGGACAATAGTGAGATCTTAGGTGGAGATACTGTCTGTCAAGTTATGTAGTTAGAAAATCCTATGTGTCGTCTATGTACTCTTAGGTCCTCGGAGTTTTTAGTCAGTGTTTTTAATAAATCGATCTGAGGTTTTGGATTGATGCCTCAAGTTTATTATGCTGTCTATACATAATGTTAATAGGACAACTAATGTTGTAATCATCGAGAAGAGATTGTACAAGTTATGTATGTTCGAACCAAAATGTAAATGATATACAATGGTTCTTGATGGAAGAGACTTCCTATGTTTGGATCTCTTTGCAAAAAGTTTTATTTTTTAGTGATTTTCAGTAATCCGTTGTAAATGATTCACTTCTGCTTAAGTAATCTTTGTTTTTGTGAGTTGGATGCCACAAATTAGTGGTATCAGAGCTCTAGGTTCGCTGAGTCTATAGAGACATAGGACTAAGGTAGTAGACTCTATTCTAGTGTCATCCAGTGTATCTAATAGTGTCTTCTGCTCGTATAAGAGAAGAAGAACTTAAAGATGATTGGATCACATGAGGCGATTGCTGCTGAAAGCAGCAATGATGCACCAAGAAGAGGTGAAAGGGAGCAGGCAAGAGAGAGACAATTGCCTGAGAATCCCCTACCTAATCCAACTATAATAAGAAAATCCTTCTTTAAGTATTACTATTTGAGAATTTAAGGCAACAATAATGCATATAGTGGATCAAGCATTGGCAGTGTAACTTAGATTACTAGCTCCCAATTATGATGTTTTAGATATCAACATGATTTGTAATCAACATCAGCAGGTTGAAGCAAAAGGAAATGATGAATTTCTGGAGTGCTCAACCTTAGCCTATTGAATCAACCTTTGAGGCAGAGTTAGCTTGAGGCAGTGAATAATCCATGAATCATGACAGGTTAGACAAGATAATTTCATTCAAATATGTCATTTTATGATTCTTGGATTAATTGAGAAAGTAATTGATTGAAATTTCCTTGATTAGTCCTATGAGGACTTATGTTTTGCATAGTAAAACATTACAAATGTTTTATGTTGTTCTTACCTCTATAAGAAAAGATGAGGTACAGAAGAGATGCCTGGATAAAATCCAGGGATGTTAAACCTTATGCTTGTGATATTATGAAAAAAAGAAGGAATATGATAGTATACAAAGTGCATACCACTTAATCTCAATATTTATATACCCTAGCGAGGTATACAACTATTGATGATAAAGTGAGTGTGGAAACTCTTAGATTGTTGTCTTTTTGATTGCTCTGATCAAGTAGTCATTCTAATACAATCTAATGAGTATCATGAAATTAGAAATATGGAATGAATAAATGTGTCATATCCTTAGCATAAGAAAGTGAAGTCTAAGATAATCTCAGATGAGCATGTTGTATGAGGAACTAAAAGTATACTCCTCATAAGATAAGAATAAGAATAAGGGAGATGAACCCTGTTCAATAATGTTGCAAGTATAATAAAAATCTTTCCCATAATAAGGAAATGGGAAATATGATGAGATCATGAGATGATCATAAACATGCTGAATAATAATTATGTTATGTAATCATCCTTATAATTTCCTATGCTGAAGGTAAGGAACCTAGGATGGGCAAAGAGTAAAAGGTTCATGAATAGTTGAAAAATCATGAATTCATAAGAGGAATATGAATCCTTGTTTTCTTTCCTTTCAGGGACATGGCAATCAGGTGGGTCTTAGGACACTTGATGTGCATAAAATAAAATGTTCAAGTGATGGATACTTAGAAAAGTATCCGTTTATCTTGGACTTTGGTTCCAAGGTGAAGACATATGTAACAATTAATGTTCCAAGATGAAAGGAAGATAAAAATGTGATGTGTGAAAGATTCTGGTATCTGAGAAATATTAGATGGTTTATGTTGGCTACATGGAGTGGTCAACTATGAAATTAGTCTGATTATATAAAATAATATGAGCAACATATGTTAGGGGTTTATGCTTTGCATAAACATGATATTAATAAATAATGTATGATGTTTCTCTAAACAAGCAAAGTGTTGCTTGACATATAATTGACTCCACAGTCAATAATGAGGAACAATGGAGCATGTGCCTTGTGTGTTGATTTTATGAGTATCCTGTATGGAAACATTTTGTACCGATCAAAGTTTTATGGTGTCTCCATAACAATGAAATGATATATGAAGAGTAGATAGTATGATGAATGAATAACATCTGTCTTCTTTTATCTGGATTTTGGGGACAAAATCCTTGTTAGGGGTTTATAATTTGTAACATCCCTGACCTAGGTTATACTTTAACCCTAGGTGTTTTGATTAATAAAGATGATTATATTCTTAATATTATCTTGTGAAAAGTAATTAGGGCTCATGAGGAACTTATGTTTCAGTTTTGGTCATGTTTGAACAATGTTGAAGCAATGTTTTCTCATTTTGGACTAATGTGCAAATTACCCAACCTGAGGCGTTAACTTGAAAATTAAACATGATAAAATGTTCCTCTGATGTTGAGACATCATAATAATGAATATGATGTAGTGGTATGTTTTCCACAAGCTTGGGCACCAAGATAGAGCTTGTTGGACAATGTTTGTGCATTAAAACCCAGTTTTGGTGTAATGTGTAATTTACCCAAAACCTAGGGTTCAATATGCAAATTACCACTTCAATAAGGTCCCTAATGTTTCTTGGCATCATGTAGAGCAAATAAAATGAGAGGGGCGCCTCATTTGAATTAGGTTTGAGGAGAGAGAATCTTGATATTAAAATAATTAAGATTTAATCCTAATTGAAACCCTAATTCAATTTAGTGCAAAAATAAATGCATTAAATAAAGGGCCTTCAACCAAAATTAAAATGGTTGGATTCAGATGTGTATGAACGTCCTTGATCTTTGCAAGGACCACGAAAATATCCAAGGGAGTGGATAACTCACTCACAATTTTATAAGAAAAAGAAATATCCACTCACATATGGATATTAATATAATATGATTTGAGGTGCTTAATTTGCTTTTCTTTAAATCATGGATAATTGAGAGGAATAAGAGGCAAGTAAGATAGCCTCGGATCCAAGGAAGTTGAGGGGGAAGAGGCGGCCCTATTTTTGGGATTAAATGAATTTTTGTTATAAAACATATTCTCTCTCATTGAATTTTTATAAAAAGACTCTTTACAAGCCAAATGAAAGGCTTTTTCGACCCCACTTCTTTTACTTTGCTTGGAAGACGACCAAGGTAGTTTGGGAGGATCAGGAGGACGACCCCCAACCTGTTGGTAAGCTCCTTGATCCCTTTTCACCTTGAATCCATGGTGGAAATCACAAATCAATGCATGAATTCTTCCTAATTCGATCCCCTCTTCAATTCTAACCATTCCTTTTCACTCAAACCTTGAGGACGAGCCCTGGAATGGTGAAAGGAGTTGCATCCACCATTTTTACCGTGATCTCGGAGCTTTGGAAATCAATTGGAGGTAGGTTTTATATCTTGAACCCTTACTTTTTTTATTGCATTCAATTCCTTATCAAATAATGATCCTTTCTTCATTTACAATAATTGATTTGGTTGATTGGTGAAATCACCATGGAAATCATAGAAGGTTTCGTGGGTTTAGAGCTTGATGATGATGAAATCATCATAATCACACACCTCTCCAAAATATCCAAGGCAAACAGTTTCAACTTGTTGGTCCAAATAGTTTCACCAAACCATTTGGAGACCAAACAGTTTCAAAACCGTTTGGTGTTTTGAGACCCAAACCGTTTGAGGGAGTCAACTATTTGAGAGGGTTGAACATTTGAGGTCAGAACCCTAATTCATGTTAGATGATAATCTAATGAATCCAATTGATTAATCCAATGTATAGTTAATTACCAAGTAGCAAACCCTAATCGGGTTAAGTGCTGATTTTGTAATTGATTGCGTTGAGTCTTTGGGTTGATTAACCCAAACACTTTCAAAACCATTTGGGGATCACCCAAATGGTCTAAAGACCGTTTGAGGGTCAACCAAGACCATTTGGAGGTCTAGGACTGAGTATGGTTGGGTATTTGAAGATCCAAAGATACCAAATTGATTTGCAATCAAATGCCGATTTGATGATCAAATTCAATGATCCAAACCCTAATTGGATGTCATGGATTTTGATGTTGAGATGAGAAAACGGTCTCAAGACCGTTTGGAGGTCATCCAAACGACCTCAAGACCGTTTGAGGTCAGGTCATGTCCTATTTGGATGGTGCTCCAATGATTTCAAAGCAACTAGTCTCACATTGACTAATAGTGAGGGTTCATTGATTTCAAACCCTAATCCAATTGATTCAAATCCCTAATTGATGATCAATTGAAGGTTAAATCAATTGAGGGATGATATATTAAACTCAATTTAAGTATGGTGTTAGGTTCAATTGATAAATGAATATATGGATTCAACTAATGAAGGAATCAATCATAGAAGCCCTACATCAATTTGAGTGGTTGAGACCATCTTTGGTCCATTCAGTTTTGAGGAGGTTTGGACCAAATGGTCTCAAGAATGTTTGGGACCAAACGATCCCAAACCGGTTGAGGCTTAAACAGTTTCAACTTCAACTTTGGCAATTGATTTCAAGTATCACTTTGTCAAACAGTTTTAAGAGTTAACTTTACCAAATAGTTTCAATGGTTTGTTCAAGACCATTTGGAGGTCTAAACGGTCTTAGACCATTTGGAGGTATTTCAAGCAAGACCGTTTTTGGGATAATTGGTCAAGACCGTTTGGGTTCTAAGTGACCAAGATCGTTCGGAAGGTAATTAACCAAACCGTGTTAACACTCAAAGTGATTAAAGGCCAATTGTTTAATTGAACGATTACATGAGTTTGATTCATGTGGTTATTAAGGGTATGATCCTTATTAAAGAGATCATGAAACCCTAATCATGAGTATAAACCCTAATTGACAGGGTTATTGGACTCTAACCCTAATTGAGGGCAATTCTAAATGAAACCCTAATCCAGGGTGAGAATGTAGCCCTAATCTAGAGTAATGATATGTGAAACTCTAAATTAGGGAAATGAGATGTAAAGCCCTAATTGGGATGAATAGTGAATCTCTAATTATGGACAATTGAATGAAACCCTAATGGAGATGAATAGTAGACCCAAATTGTGGGTAACTATAGTAGAAATCCTAATTAAGGATGATTCCATGTGAAATCCTATTCTAGGGTAATGCCATGAGAAATCCTAAGTTAGAAATGATGTATATGTAACATTGATGTGATGATGTGATGTGAGAATCAAATATAGGGTGATGTCATGTAGTGATAAATAAGAAACCCTAGTTGAGGGTGATTCCACGAGAAACCCTAGTTGAGGGTGATTCCATGAGAAACCCTAGTTGAGGGTGTTTCCATGAGAAACCCTAGTATAGGGTGATTCCATGAGAAACCCTAGTTGAGGGTGATTCCATGAGAAACCCTAGTTGAGGGTGATTCCATGATAAACCCTAGTTGAGGGTGATTCCATGAGAATCCCTAGTTGAGGGTGATTCCATGAGAAACCCTGATTCAAAAATTAACACCACATGAAGCCCTAATACTATGTTGTGATGAGAGGCCCTAAGAAGGGTGAAGGTATGTGAGACTCTAATGTAGAGTCATAATGCATAAAGCCCTAATTTTGGGCAATATGACAATGAATCATAATCCTAATTTTAAGTAAGGGTATAAGGAAACCCTAAGGATGAGATAGAAGGAGTTACCTTATAAAGGTGAAATATTTCATGTGGTTAATTATAAGCAACCTAATTGTAAGTAATGTCATTATCATTAAATAAGTCCATATCATTAAAGATAGTTGGACAATTCTAATGTGTGGTCTATGCATTATATGCTAAAGGTGAGAGTTTAGTGATGGAATGTATTAGGAGGGAAATACCTTAATACAAGATAAGTTGGTTAACTCAAGAGAGTCTGAAATGATGAGAAAAGAGATACATCAAGATATGATAGTTATCACATTCAGCACTTTAGGGTTTATATACCTTGATGCACTTCAAATCCAATATAATTGGGTAAGAAACATATGAAGTGTGTTATGCAACCATTATAATGAAATGTAATGAGTTGATGCACTTTGATAAGTGTTGACTAATGTACCTTGAGAATGGGGTTAAGCCAAATTAATAAGGATGATGTAATCATACCATGATGAGGATGAGAAATGAACGCATACCTTGAATTGATGATCATTAATGCTATATGATGAGAGTAATGATCTTGAATAATTATTTATGATATATTTGAATGCCTCAGAGGTATGGAATAATGAATTAAGGGTTTGATAGATAATATAATCATGAAACCCTAATTAATGAGAAATGGGGAACCCTAGCCCTAATTTTGGGTAAAGGGAATGAAAATCCCTATTTGATAGTAAACCCTAATTCCTGAATAAAGGAATAATGGTGTTACTATTGTATCACATGATGTGATGAATGACTTGTATGACTGTTATCATGTCTAACAACCATGCATGTATTATGAGATAATGAATATAGCCATGTTTGAGCTGTGCCATTTATATAATAAATGTTGATTGGCCTTACGTGCCCTAGTGTTGTTGTTGCTTAGTAAAAGTAACAAACGTGCATGGATTTTAAGAGTCATATGAGTAAGCTATTACCTAGAAAGAGGTGATAAGATATTTAGTGGCCTTGTGAGCCATGCGTGAGACTTGTGTAACAAGTATCATGAATGCCTTGGTTAGATGATCTGAAGGTGATAGTTACCTAATAAATGGTAATGATGCTCAATGATGAGTTAAGGGTTTGAATACCCAGAACCATATGATTATGGTGATGAGATTGTGATGGGATGATAATTCCCAATATTGAAATGAGGGGCTGAGTTCCCAAGGTCTTTTAAATACTGATAAGTATTTGATGGAAATAGTACATGTCTCTTTATAGCATTGTTGTAATAAGTCATGTTTGAGAACTTGGCTGATGCTAAAAGAATATGAAAATGTACTTAATTAATCAAGTGAAATCTGTTCATGTAGAGCCCTAACCATAGATCCATCATCGTCAGGAATAGGTGATGGTGAAATGGGTGCTCCGCCGCAAAACCGGTGATGCATATTTTGAATATGTGGGGGTAAATGGGTGAAAAATATCCTTACGTCTGGTCAAGAGATTGAGGGAAGGTAAATAACAAACCTCTCAATCCTTCATGTGTCGAGATGGATGTATCATAAATCTCCCGATGGTTGGGATAGATGTATCATTAATCTCCCAATGATATTTTATGTCAGGTCAATGAAGATAAACAACAAATCTCTCGATGGCCGATGAGAGTGCAGTTGACGCTGTAACTCTATAGTGAATTTCCAGTATACCCTGGAAAGCTAATTTGAGTAGTTAACATAAGTTCTACTTGTGGTCCCGCACTGACCGAGATGTGAGAGGTCATGGGAATCCGGCTCTTCCATTGACATATGTATGATACCGATTTTGACTTCGCAGTGGTCGGTTGGAGTATGAGCGGTATACCTCATCTCCTCAGTGCATAAGTGTGATTGTAAAATGAAATCAGCCGTATAGCATATTTGCTTAAGGATTGGATACAAAAATTTATTGGCTGATGTTACATTTCTTTTATGCAAATTTGGTTCATTGATGTTATTCATAATTGTTTGTATTCATTACAAGTAGATGGATGAACTATGAGTCTACCATGATTATATGCAATGTTATCCTTCGAAAAGGAGATTACTTCACTCTGTTCATACAATGATTTATCTGTTGTCATATTTATATAAATCCTTCTGCTTAGTTTATTTTAATAAACTGCTATAAAAATGTTTTGGTGGAGAGTTATATCTCCCGCTGAGGCAATTCACAATTGTCTCACCCCCGTGGGATCCAACTTTTTAGGTGGACTCAGATAAAGAAGCAGAAATCCTATTGTAGGAAAAGGACAACATCAATAACCTCAGGGACAGTAGTGAGATCTCAGGTGGAGATACTGTCTGTCAAGTTATGTAGTTAGAAAGTCCTATGTGTCATCTCTGTACTCTTAGGTCCTCAGAGTTTTTAGTCAGTGTTTTTAATAAATCGATCTGAGGTTTTGGCTTGATGCCTCGAGTTTATTATGCTGTCTATACATAATGTTAATAGGACAACTGATGTTGTAATCCTCGAGAAGAGATTGTACATGTTATGTACGTTCGAACCAGAATGTAAATGATATACAATGGTTCTTGATGGAAGAGACTTCCTATGTTTGGATCTCTTTGCAAAAAGTTTAATTTTTAGTGATTTTCAGTAATCCACTGTAAATGATTTGCTTCTGCTTAAGTAAACCTTGTTTTTGTGAGTTGGATGCCACAATGTCCCACTTGTTGCACACCATAGAATGTAACTATGCCTTGGCTACAAATGACAACGAAGATGACTTCCTGCTTAGTGCATTATCCACCACATTCACCTCCCTTGGATGGTAGTCTATCTTGCAGTCGTAATCCTTGATCAACTCCATCCATCTCCTCTTCCTCATGTTCTTACTTCGAGAAGATATACTAAAGGTTCCTATGGTCAGTGAAGATCTGACACTTCTCTCCATACAAATAGTGCCTACAAATATTCATGACATGAACCGCTACTGCTATCTCTAGGTCATGTGTCAGGTAGTTTTCCTTGTCTTTCTTAAGTTGTCACAAAGCAAAATAAATCACATTCTTATCCTGCATCAACATGCATCACAAACCATTCTTTAAAGCATCACAAAAAATGATGTATCCCTTCCTTTTCTCTGACAACACCAACAATATAGCACTGGTCAACTTCTCCTTCAACAAATGGAAATAATGCTAACACTTAGCATGCCAGGAAAAAGGAACACCTTTTTTGGTCAACTTGGTTAGGGGTAATGCTACAACACTGAAATTCTTAATGAATCTCCTATATTAATCAACCAAACCTTGGAAACTTCACACTTCAATCGATGTCTTGGGCTGTTTCCATTCCAACATAGAATCTACCTTCTTTGGTTTTACACACACACCCTTAGTCGATATGACGTGACTAAGAAAAGGCACCTCAATCAACCAGAACTCACACTTACTGAACTTGGCATACATCCAGTGCAGCCTCAACAATGTCAAAGCCTTGTGAAGGTGCTGCTCATGTTACTCACTATCCCTAGAGTATATCAAGATATCATCTATGAACACTACTACAAACTGACCTAGATATAGTCTAAACACCTTATTCATCAGATCCATGAAAGCTGCTGGCATGTTGGTTAGCCCAAATGACATAACCACAAACTTATAGTGATCATACCTAGTCCTAAAAACAATATTAGGTATGTCATCTTATTTGATACTTAGCTGGTAATATCCTGACCTCAGATCTATCTTTGAGAACATTATAACATCTCTCAACTAGTCAAATAGATCATTGTTCCTTGGCAACGAGTACTTGTTCTTCACTCTGAACTTGTTCAACTACCGATAGTCTATGGAAAGCCTCACAAAACCATCCTTATTCTTCACAAACAACATGGGAGAACCCCAAGGGGAAGTGCTTGGTCTGATGAAACCCTTCTCCAGCAACTCCTACAATTGCTTCTTCAACTCCTGCATATCTGTCGGTACCATCCTAAAAGGTGCATGAGCTATGGGTTGTGTTCCAGAAATAAGATTGATCTCAAAATCAATATCTCTAGGAGGGGTAACACCAATAAACTCCTCTGTAAAGACATCCTCAAACTCTTGTACTATGAGTACCTCCTGGATACTAAGACCTCTCACCTTCATATCCACAACATGTGCCAAGAAAGTCTCACACCCTTGTCTCATTAACCTTTCTTCCATCACAACTGACACCAAACACGTAGGAATAATATTCTATATCCTTGGAAGATCCAAGAGACATCTCCATCAAAAAATGTCACCACCTTAGAACTATAGTCCGAAACAACCTTATACTTCTCCAAGGTATCCATCCCTAGGATCACATCGAATCCATGCATGTCAAGTGGCATAAGATCCACTTGAATTCCGTGTCATGAAAAGAAAGAGCGCAAGATGGACACACCTTCCGCAACTCAGCATATGCTACAAGAGGGGATTCAAACAAAAGGCTATCAAATATACTATAAACATGCAAATAACTAGTTATTACCTCTATGGTGATAGAAGAGTGCGTCACTCCCAATTCAACCAAAATACATATGAAAGAAGAAGTAGATAAGTCAGAATGAAAAGTTCCACCTGACATGCCATGACTTGTTGATTGACCACTCCCTCATGCTGACTCATAGCATAGAATCTAGCTGTTGCTTTTGTCGTCCACGTCATCTGCTAGCTGGTCTAGATGACCCCATGTAGGATACATGACTACATCCTCTACCACTACCATTACTATACTACTGCTCCTACTGCAAACCTCATTGGCTCTGCCTCATGTACTATGTCACTTCTTCATCCTTCTTAGGGAACATCCACCTCAAATGTCCTACTTGTCCACACTTGTGACAAGTCATCTAATCATACTATGGCCTAGACAACCCTATCACTGACACATATGCTGCGCTATGTGCTCTTGTTAGTGGGAAGATGGGACCTCTGACCTTGCTCAAGGACTACTATGATGACACTCCTGATCTTGGTTCAAAAAAAAGTAGATCTCTACTACGACTAAGATGGTGAGAATATTGGCTTCTTCAAGCCACAAGATGACTATCCTTGGAACTGAGCTGACCTCTTCTTAGCATTGACTTCATGATTCTCGATAGCATACCTCCCAATCCTCCTCACAAACTCCACAAAGGTAGAGAAACTCTCTCTGTTCTCCAAAGAAGACAATGTTGTAGACAATTCCATGCTTAAATCTTCTCAAACCTCCAAATCCTCTCCTTCTATGTTGCTTTCATATGAGGACAGAACCTTAAAAACTCCATAAACTTAGCCTCATATTCATTGATGGACATAAAACCTTGATGTAACTTCTCAAACTACAATGTTTTCTCATCCAGGTGTATCTCAGGGAAGTAACAACTCATGAACTCTCACAACAACTCTTCCCAACCTATCATGACTCCTAGTCTCTTCTCCTCTTCTATGCCCCACCAGTGGCCGACACTGCCCTTAAACAAGTAAACAACATGCTTCACCTTGTCGTCTTCTGGGATGTTCAAGATCTTGAATGCCTTATCAACCTCTATTAACCATATGTCGACATCAGTGAGGTATTCTATACCTGCATACTCGATAGCTACAACATGCCACGACCTCTCAAATGTGTTCCCAGAACCCTGAGATTCCTCATCAGGGATGCCTACCCTAGCTTGAGGTATGAGCGATCTATCCACTATGTGCATAATCTTCACCATGAGCTATCCAAACATGGACTAAAAGGTTGGATTTTCCATGGATGTAGGGTCAAACTGAGGCACTGCAGGCTGTTCTGGCCCCATCACATGCACTCTTCAATCATGTGCTGACCTCCTACTGCCACCTCCTGGGGCGACATAACTACTCTCCGCATGCTCTTTACAATCTTCAGACATATCTGCATAAGCATAAACCATGATCAAATATACTAGATTACATAAGAATACATACAAACCTAAGTCCTATGTCCCTATAGACTCAACAAACCTAAACATCTAATACCAACCAAACTGTGACGCCCCATCATGCTAAATAAGATTACTCAAAACAAAAGTCATGATCAATGGGTAATTAACAACATAACCAGAAAAGAGGGTAAATTTAAACCGATTTAAACAATACCATAACGTTCAAAGATATTTACATAAAGGTCCAACAACTTGCATATCAACACATACCACATAGGTATTTACATGTATGTCCAGTGGCTGAGGCCACAACCTATATAAAAATGAGATGTTCTACATATACATGTCATACAAAAACATCAACATATTGCCAAAAGATCGAGTTGATGTACATATCTACAAAAACATCCCCTACCCAGAGAGTTTAGGGATGACTCTAAGACACACTAACTACTAGACAACCTTCTTCTCCTACTGCTCTCCAAGCTACTCTTCCTCACCACCATGATCCTGACGACATCGCTGACGATCACCTAAAAATATGTGGTGACCCAAGAGGTAAGACCAACGTCTCAACGAGAGTTATAACTCTCAAAAACTCTTATTGATTACCACAAGTTATATTATTAAATAGAGTAAGAAGATTAAACAAACCAAACAAGCTAAATAGATGTGCATAGCTGTTGGGTTTTATGGCCTCAGAGTAGGAAGAGGAAACAAAAATTTAACTGGACATAAACCCATAACAGTAGATCGCATCAATGACTATGTAATGGGAAGGATGGTTTTAGCAAGATATACATGGTCCTGGGGCTTGCCCAGTGAAAATACCTCACATCCATGTATGGTCTTCAATGCCATGTCTTGGATAGTGTTTGTACAACTCATGGTCTTCACTATGGACTCTGGCCTCCACCACAGACTGCGACTGACGTGTACTCCTGAGCGGCAAACATCTCCCACCTCTAAAGATAGTCCACACGGACCACCTAGAACTCCTTCCATTCTAGAAGAACTAGAAGGAAGGAGATGACCCTCCTATTGATATACTAGCACCAACCTGCTCTCCTAAACTCAGATTGATTTTTTGTAGTTGTCTTTCACTCACTATGCCTCCCTAGTCAGGTAGCACTTGCTCGGGCTCTCTTGGTTACCAGAACCAGAGAGGATAACAACTCTATAGAACAACTGATGTTCTGAGTTGTATGTTCTGAGAAGCCCCCAGTACCCCTCTATTTATAGTAGAGGGCAAGGTCAGGGTACCTAGTCTATTCAGGAGTAGAAGGATCTGGAAATTCCATGAATAGTTTATACTGCGATGGGCGAACCGGTCATTTCATAATTGAAACGACCGTTTGGCAAGGTGAGCCGACCGGTTCACTAGTGAACTGGTCAGTTAGGAGTGTGAATCAGTTGGTTCACCCAGTGAACTGGTCATTTCACTTCCCAGACTTGCCCACAATTGACTTTCCTTAATCGTTTCCAATTAATTCAAAGATTAATCCTTATTCCAATCGAATTGAACAAGTGAAATGTGAAAGTTTTCCTCCAATCAGGAAAATCCTTATTTCCTTGGTTGGAAGGACTTTGAGCCACTTGGTTCACCAAGTGATATGTTCGGTTGGCTCACACCAACCAATCGGCTCATAAGGGTGAACTGGTCGGTTGGCAGTCCTGACATTGCCAATGCAGTCTCCAATCGACTTGACACTCAACAAGCTAGTTCAATACTTGAACTTGATAGTTCTAAGTCCAGTCAGTAAATTGTATATTTAATTGAGTACCTAAACACCTTTAGTCTCAGTCTAAACATTATTCATGGACAATCTCCTCTTCTAGGGGTATCCAATCTGTGTAACCCTGTAGGTTCCAATTTACATTGGTAGTGAATGTTCATAACAACTTATGACATGACAAGAAATGAGAAGAATCTAGTAACTCATCATTGCTACCCAAGTAACTTAGAAAGTTGGAGAATAAGTTCAACCTACAATCTCTGATTAGTGTTACCCTGATCGTATAGTTCCTTTATCACTAACATCCGGATTGAACTCGAGGCATGTACCATCATCCTCGTCAACATTCAATCCATGTTTCTTGACCTAGAGCAGACTGTCTGAGATGCATGTAAGTTCACATATCATATACTGAATCACATCAGTATGGCCATACAATTCTCAGTCTCGCTTATCAAGGGGCCCTGGATATCACACTCCTCATTGGAGGGACAAATCCCATATTTATCACTCACAGTCAAGTCCCCATGTGTCAAAGTCACCCAATCATAACTATTATAACAACCCATGTTTCAAGACTATGTTTGATGATGTCAAAGTGTACCCAATAACATTTGATGAGTGCAGTGATTTCAAGTCTAAGAACCACAATAAACGCCATCACTATGAGAGATGATTGTGACTACCATTCCATGGTATCCATGTATCACTCTCACAGTGGGTCTGTCTGATATACTATTCTCTAACATATATATGTGTGCTTGACTTGATATCATATATCATAACTAATGAGACTCTGTAATCAGTCAACACACACTCTAGTCTTATGTATTACTGTTGTCTATTTTGCTTCCATAGTAATATCCAACTAGGGACATAACAAGAATGTATGTACTCTTAACATACATATGGTTGCATTGTTCAGGTCCTCAACTTGAAGACACATGTCATTGAGTCACATCATTCTTTAGACATCTATTTTGTATGTGTCATCATCTCATGAGTGAGACAAACATAATAGACAAAATTACCTTTATCATTATCAAATCAAGTATCATATGCCTCATTGAAATCATCATGTGATTGTCTCTCTAGGCATACCATACCAACATACTCCCACTTTGACATGGTTTATTATCACACTAACAAACTCACTCAAGGTTGAAATCCTTGAGCTTTTACCAAAACTTTGTGCAATAATACCACCCGCAAGCAGAGGAGTCTTATCGTAATATAGTTGATGATCGAATCCCAAGAGATAACACTTTTAAGAATCGTTGTTAGTAGAATCTAGCTCAAGCAAGACTACTATTTAGAACTATTGGTTGATTTGAGGTTAACTAACCTAATTGTAGGAAAGTAAAGAGAAGAATTAAAGTTGATCTAGATTAATGATATGGAATCGCTGGGATGGTCTCGGGTTTTACCACCATTACACATACACACACATCCAAACATCAAACATCCAGGAAATATATAACCATCCAAATGGAGCTACTGCAAAACCTCCCATACGGGAGTTAGGCTTGCGTAAGCATCACCTTAGGTATCATATGTCTCACCACCATCCAGATCACTCACTTACGACTCTGAAGAAATCCCATTCTATTTCTAGTTTGGGAGTCAACCACGCTAATCGTCAAGCAAGCATGCGATTAATCTACAAGTAAACATCAACAATTAACAAAGAAGATACATATATCCAACTAAAGATGTGGGCCCCCTATACAGGCGTTAGGCACATAGAAGCATAACTGTGGGCTAGATGGCTGATCCCCTCACGGATCATACACTTACTACCTCAAGGAATCCCATTCTATTTCTAGTTTCGGAGTCAACCTCATCAATCGACATTCTACCCTACATATAGAAGTTCTCGCAACATAGGGAAGAACAAGATGAAAACAAGCAGGTAATCAATCTACAAACTTTAACGATTAACAACGAAATGAAAAGTTATATACATTGCCATGGAATGTTTAACAAGAGAACATGCTTGTATGGGCAGCGGGGCTAGTCCTCACACCCCAGTGAAAATGAACTACTCGCTCATGATGCGAGAAACAAGAAGAACAAGAGAGAGGGAAGATTCCACCATGAGCATGATGTAGAAGGTAGTCACAGCTCGGTGAAGATGATGCAGTCTTCTACGTCATGTCAGAGAAGATCTGGATGAGAAATGAGGGACGCCAAGACAGACCAGGTAGTCTTTCTCTCTCCTCCTTCCTTCTCTTATCAGCCTCCTTGCTCATAGTAGGAGCAGTAGGTGAAGTGACACTGGCGTGGATGATGGATCTGGATCGAATCTTGCATTCAGGCAGCAGGTGAAGTGACACTGGTGTGGATGATGGATCTGGATCGAATCTTGCATTCGGGCAGCCTGGCAGCATCCCAGATCTGATGCCTTAAATGAGGACCCTACTGGTCCTATTTATAGGCACTGGTTGGGGTCTTCACAGTTTGGGCCCAATTGCAATTTTTACAACTTTGCTTTAATAGTTTTGGGGATCGTTTCGTGTTCTTAACAATCTAGGACTTTTATCCAAATGATCTTTGAGATCGTTTAGTGACTTCACAGTTTCTTCTCCAAATGGTCTCAGGCTCTTCACTTGCTACCCTAACGGTCTTGAGTTTCCCATCCATATGGTCTTGGAGGATCATTTAATGCATAAATGATCATGTAGTTTTAACTAGTTTTTCATGGTCTTGTGTAGTTGTCCAAACAGTCTTGGCTTCTATCGATCAAACGGTCCTCACATCCAATCGGTTTTGTGCACCAATCGGTTTGGGTACTCTGGCCTTCTCGGTCTTCATCCTTTAGTTCTACCTTAACGGTTTCTGTGCCCTAGTGGTCTTGGCGCTGTGGTCTCGCGGTCTCGGGCAGGCAGTGACTTCCTCACGGTCTCGTCCGAACAGTTTTGGGAAAGTGATTTCTGGTCTCCATTCAATCTTGAAGAAACTGATTAGGTGGTATAGCAGTTTCTCTTCTCGGTCGTTGTCGCCTCGCAGTCTTGAGGATGATCGGGCTTGCGTGGTCTAGGGATCAGAGAAGTAGGTCTCATGATGGCGGTGGAAGAGAAATGAATCTGAGGAGGGCAGGTTCACTGGTCATGATGCTGTGGTTGGTGGTGGTGCTTCCGGTCTAGGCGGAGTCATGGCGGAAAGAAGGCGGCGCCGTCGAGGAGTAGATGAAGGTCTTCACAGTTTACTACATGTCTTGGTGGGAGATCCATGCGAGAAGTGATGGTGGTGGCCATGTCTCTACCAGGGTTGAAGGTGCAAGTGACAAGGAGGAGGTGCAGGTGTGAGGCAGAGCCAGGAAATGATAGAGGAAGAAGGTGAGAAGGAGGTCCTCATGGTTTGGCATGTGATGAGGGGGGGGTACTGCATGGTTTCGAAATCATAGGATTTACACGGTCTTGAGACCGTGTGGCTTCGTGCAATCTAGAGACCGTGTAGAGAGTTGCTAGAGGGGCATACTATGAGGAGGCGACCGAGTTGCTGGATGAAAGGAAAGCATTGATTCTTGATCAGAAGGAGTAGATCGTGAAGGATGCAAGAAAATAGCCAAGATCGTGTGACTAGATAGGGATGACCGAATGGATGGCAAATCAAATGAGTGCAAACCGCATGGACTAAGACCGTTAGGTCAGATGGATCAGAGCCGTTGATTGGCTATCAGGTGGATGGGATGCTCACAGTTTGAGGACCACTAGGATCCTAGTGGTTTGGAAACCGCTAGGGGTCAAGAAAAAGGGTGAAACTGTTAGGCAAGACCAAGTAAGGTCAAGACCGATTGATCAAACCGTTTGGTCAAGACTGTTTGGTCAGACCGTTTGGTCAAAACCAAGGCTATGGGATCTTGAGTAGAGGTAGGTTCCAATTTATGGTTTGACCTCATCATATTCTGCATAAAAATCAATGTAAACTTAATTAATAATCTTGGTAAATAAACCAATTAAGTAATTTTGCATTTTATAAGATTTAGTAGATGCAAGTGAAAGCATTGAGTCTAGATTGGCCCCATATGGCGACTTAAAATCATGATGAATATGCATTCATCACACTTGCACTTAGAGCCAATCACCCACAAATCATATTCCAAGTGATCTCAACATGTCCATCATGTTTCTACTGCAAAAGTGCTTTTATAGAGGGCAAGCAACATTTGCTTCAAGTCGGTATATTGCATGTTTCACATCCCCTCACTATACAACAACTCATATGAGATGGAAGTGCCACAGTATGCTATATGAAATTCCTTTGTCTAACCATTAGCTCCATGTTGTTATAATATTACTATTGAGTCATCAATGGTCGGAACCTCTCACAAGTTCATCCATACGAACTTCTAGATCCATATAGTATCCTTTACAGTGTTATAACATTAAGGTACTCAGATTCTTATTGTAGAATTAATCAATTGTGTTATGTTGGAACATTTCCAACTAAAAATTCTTATTCTAAGGTCAAACACAATTTTGTCACTTTGGAAGCTTGTATTGGTGTAACTCTTTACATCCAACTCTTCCTTATTATCATAATTAAAGAACTAATCCTTTTAGTACTTCACAAGTACACAAAGATGTCCTTCATGGTATTCTAGTAACTCTTATTGGAGTTTGACAAATATCCATTCATCATGTCCAATACATACGAGACAACTAGATATTTATATCATCTTGTCATACAAGATGATGATTTCATATCTTCTTGTCATGTCCAATAAATACAAGATGATGAGTTTGTATATTCTTGTCATATATAATACATACAAGATAATTAGTTCATATTTTCTTGTCATGTCCAATACATACAAGATAACGAGATGAGTTCATACGTGATAGATCCAATTTCAAATGCATATGGCATCTATCTGTGTGTTCCTTATTCTTCATAAGAATTGGGACACTCGACTCTTAAGAGACTAACTCCATGGAACATGGACATGTTTTCTCTCACCATGCTAAACCCTTTCAACATCTTGCCAAAGTATGTTCTCTTTCTTAGATAAAGAATCCCTCTTGATCTATCTCTATATATCTTGATTCCTATCACATAGGATGCTTCTCTAAAAACTTTTTAGAATACACTTTATTTCCAGATATTGTAGTATAAGGATGATACTCCCCTTCAATATGTGAAATATATATATGCTCCCACTAAATTCTTGTAATCACACATTACATATTCATTATGAATCAAGTCAAACTCTTTGACTATCTTTTCAAATTGAAGATCCAGTTCTGAGGTACTTACTTCAATACAAAGATTGATCTATACATATTTATAGACTTTATTTGCATTATTTTATTTATAAAACCTTTAGACTGTGTTACATACACATCCTGTACAATATTCCATTTAAGGAATGTGGTTTTAACATCCATATGTCAAATCTCATAGTCATATTAAGCTACAATGACAAACATTATCTAGATGGATTTATCCATGGTAACTGTTGAAAAGATTTCACCATGTTCAACACCTTAAACTTATTAGAAACTCTTTGCAACCAACTTACTTTCCATGTTAGTCTTCTTCTGGAAGACCTAAAAGTGCCCTATGGGTTTTACCACTTCAGGTGGATCAACGAAAGTCATACTTTGTTGATGTACATGGAGTCCATCTTGGATTTCATGGGCCATATCTTAGTTTATGGTTCTCATTAGCTTCTAAGTAGAATGTTAACTCATCATATGATCAACTCACCGCCTTCTTGTCCAAAAGATATCATGTATCATTCAAGCTCTAGTCATTTTCTACCAGAACCATGAGTTCTGTGTGTTACTTAAGGAACTTTGATATTACACAACATTTTATGATTCTCTTTATTCCCAGTGTAAAGCATGTGCCCAAAAGGAAATTTAAAGTTTTAGCTAGTAATCACACTCTAACTTATAAAGGTGTGATTCCTTCTTTTTGATACACTTCTCATGATACACTATCATTGTGTTTTAGATGGAGTCCATCATGATACATTATCATGATCTTCCAGAAGGTTCTCAAACTCTTGCTTCAAAGTATCTCCAAATCGATCATATCGAAATTTAATACTTATACCAAGATAATTATGTACTTCATTCTAATCTTCTTGAACACTTCAAGAGATTCATGTTTGTATTTCACTAAATAAAAACTACCATATCTACTGAGGTCATCAGTAAATACATTGAAGTACTAGTGATTACCTTTAGCATTTATTTTGAAAGGTCTATGTACATCAATATGTATAATCCTTAATAGAATAACCGTCCTCCCACTAAATCTAGTGAAGAACCTTTGTCATATTGCTCAATGAATGAGATTAGCATGTCTCTATTGGTTCAACAACCAAAAGAGTCTAGATATCCATCATATGGATTCCAGAAATGCAATTTCCATTTATGCACTCTAGATGACATCGCTATAGGCATTCAAGTTTGATTTATAATGTCATTCATTACACATTTCACACACATTTGTCTCTTTAACTATCAAGTATAGTTAGTGAGACATAGGCATTGCCATCAAAGATCATTTGTTTAAAATGAAACATTAGTCCATAACACTCTTGCCCATACAAGATGTATGATGTTTTCATTGATGGCAGGTGACACGAATTTACCGTGTGTAGAACACAAGTGCACGCGTTAGAGTAATATAGGCCTTGTGAGGCCCGAGTCGAACACAGGGACACTGAACTATCAATAGACTACTACTAACTATTCGCAATCAGCTAGACCGGTTAAACATGTTTTGAGAATTGATTGAAAAAGAAAATAAAATGAAATAAAACAAAGCAATCGATTAAATGTTTAGTTTAATTAATTTAAATGGGAATATTTAGGATTGCAGTTTCACCACGGGTTCTTGTTGTATTTATTTCTATATGGTTAATCAAATTCATCTCTCATTATGGGTAGTGGCCTGTAGTCAGAATTGTTCACTATCGTGATACAACTCACTACCTAAATCTAGGTTGGTTCCACTATCGTAGTAACATATACCCTAAATTAGGTGCATTAGAATCAACCTCTGGGTTTCCACCATTAACCGTACATCACCTTGTTCAAGGAATTTATGAGTTAATGTGAATTTTGTCTCTTTTCAACCATTAATTCTTCTTTCAAAGCAATTAAAGGTATTATATTATAATTAGGGTGATCAGTCATAATGATGTAATGGATAAAACGAAATCATACCACGGATTTAAGAGACAAAATATGAATCACTATGATAAAAACATCATACAACGATTACCCGGGCTACTCCCGGTCCTAAAGACAAAGGGGATTAGCCCCGCATGGTTGACAATGGAGAACACATAGGAGTAGAGAAGAAAAATGTGGGAAACATGGAGAAAACTCGTGTAACCCCTGATACAAAGGTGCTCCTGGAGATTCTCCTCGAGAAACATGCATTTTGCAGTCTTCCGGTAGCAAAATCGTCTGTCGGAGGTGCCCGGATCGCCCGGTTGACGGCCTTCGTCTCTTGTCTTCTCTCTCTCTCCTTCTTGGATGTGATGCAACATGATATGAGATCTCCCCTAGGGCCGTTCGTGCTCTTCTTAGGTCATAGGATCACTTTATGGCACTGAAAAAGCTCAACCGTCAGATTAAAACGCTCCGTTTTAGTGCAGAAAATCGCCAGATCCCGACGCTGTCGATACCATCGACACCCAGGTCGATGGTATCGACCATGACATAGGTATTTCCTTCCAAAATCGTGTTTTGGGGTTGCTTTCTGATGAAATGTTGATACTATCGACACCAGGGTCGATGGTATCGACTCTGGACAATGCAAAAGTACCTGAAAAAGTGCCAAAACATGTGTATAAGTTTGGGGATTATATAAAATCATATAAATATGATAAAATAAGTATAATTTGATGCAAATAGAGTTCAAAGGCCAACTATAGTGAATTATGCAAATATAATCAAGAAAATGATAAATACGTGCATAAAACAGATATAAAATAAGCCTGTAAAAGTGACTCAAAACCCATGCATCAAACTCTCCTAAGCTTAAACCTTGCTCATCCTTGAGCAACAAAACTTTGGATCTAGTTGAGATAAGTCACCAAAATGACATAAATACATGAAGTGCATCTGCATCATCCCCACTTTCTTTCCACAAACCGACCCTCATTGACCACTGAACACTAACTGCCATCCAGGCGACCAAAGACCTATGTAAAAGATGTCCGTCCCCCAATCAGTGAAACACTATCAATTAAAGTAGTTAATATGATAAACTCATCTGGTCCATACTTGATGCATCTTGTGATCTCCTATCTACGTTGCTCATTTCCTAACTACCATCTAAATGGAAGCAGATCTCCTGATATTAATGATTGAGGAGAATATCATGGGTGGCCTACCGATTAGAGCAACGGGTGGATGGGATAGGTGGTTGTGGAAGAGATGGAAGCACATAATAGTCAATCATGCAATACAAAAATTAATGACCTATCATGATGCAAAATGCAAGTGAAAATGTCCTAATGCTACATTTTTGGTGGAATGATGCATGCACTATCATTCCGTCTCAAGGTGAGATGGAATATCTAAAAAAACTACACCATGTGCTTATTCTTATTAATTCTCAGGTGAGAACATGTTCCTTTCTCCCTCTTCTTCTTTATTACTTCTCAATTCATTTTTTTTCAATCTTTTTTTTTCAATTTTTTTTCAAGCCTTTATTTTCATAGATGACAATGAATTATTTGTCGGGCTCACTTCTTGTTACATACTTGTGCATTTTAAGCATTCTATTTGGAGGGTATGGATCAATCTCACCACCTTTAATGTTTCAGAAGACATAAGATGCATGATGTAATATATGCTCAAAAAATTGTGAATGCAGCTACAAATGAAAGTTATGCAATTAAATGACACACACCTAAGGATAATGTGCATGTATAACTACTCTATCCTTTTTTTCATTTTCATGCAAAAAAATATGTGAAAATAGATGTAATGCAAGACCTATCTACATGAGATGCAATTAAAAAGTGAAAGACAGTAATGTGCTCCCATTTCTTATGGTGGAGTGTGAATGAAATTACAGTGGATCAGATCACAAGACTAATTGACAGAACCTTCTGAAAATATCATATGTCCCTCTCTAAAGACCTATGTACATGGTAACTGAAGGATTTCTCTCTTAAACTTTAGTCTAAGGTCACGTTAGCATTTGGTCGGTTTGGGCTCAGACATCCTTGTCAATCACTTTTCCTTGGACAATAAAGATAGTCATTCGTGTCCCCATGTCCTGAAGCTGACTCACCCAAGCACTTCCTCAGTTATGCAACTCAATTACTCACAAGAATAAGCTCAAAAAGTTTACAATATGCTCATTTTTTTAATGTTCACACAACCCAAGAATAATACTCCCAATTGAAACCATGCATTTATTACACTAGATAGATGTGGATCCTACAAAAGCAGTAAATATAGAAATAAATACAACTAATATTTCAAAAGTAAATGCAACATGAATAAGTAAGTAAAAACTAAGATAGAGGGAAGTTCCAACCCCCCCAAGCTTGAATATGACTATGGCCTCATAGTCAACATTCTCACTTAAGAGGTGGAACAGCGGTACCATTCGCTTTGAAGTGTGGTGAAGAAGGATGGTTAGATGCTGAAGTGGACCAAGTGATGATTGCTATCTCCCTCCTTTTTGTGGCCCACTTTTGTGTCTTAGTGGTTCTAAGACGTGACTTGCTTCATCCTTCTTCTCTCTGCAAAAAATGGTGTGAAAAATATCATTTCAATACCTTTTTCGGCATGTTTTGTGTAGCTGTCATGCATGTGTCGATACCATCGACACCAGGGTCGATGGTATCGACCTAGACTCAGCAATTTTGATGAATTGACGCACCTAAAAGCCTGGGAACTCAAAAGTGTCGATACTATCAACCCTAGGGTCGATGGTATCGACTTTACTGTCACCAATATTTCTAAAAATCTTTAGGAATCTCGATACTATCGACCCTAGGTTCGATAGTATCGACTCTTGCTCAGCGTTTACTGCTCCAAACTCGATACTATCGACATGGGTGTCGATATTATCAACCTTAAAGTTCTACACACTTCAAAACACGAGTTAGGGTACCGTTTTTACAAAAATTATCAAAACCTAAGCAAAAACTAAGTACATAAACATAAAAGAACATAACCAAGCATAAAAATGAACCTAAAGTTGGGTTGCCTCCCAACAAGCGCCCTTGTTTAATTTCCTAGGCTTGACATAAGGATAAATTTAACCTGGGTTGTCAAGGGATGTCTCTAACTATTCATTTGGCAATTTGAATTTAACTCTATCATCACCAATCCCAAGTGTCAAGTAACCTCACCCAATGGCAGCGATTACATCAGCCGTAGCTTAGAATGACCTTCCCAATAGAATCTCACCTCATTCCAACTCATGCATGTCCATGACCACAAAGTCAACATGGAAGATGAATTTGTCGACCTTGACTAGCACATCCTCGCATATACCTTGTGGCTTCACAATGGATCCATCCACCAACTCAATTGTCATAGAAGTTTGTGTTGGCTTCTTCAATCCCAACTTTTGAAAAGTGGCAAGTGGCATAAGATTAATGCTTGCCCCTGAGTCACACTGTGCTTATGGAAAATGTTGGCCACCTATGGAACACGGGATGTAGAAATATCCTGGATCTTTCCTCTTCCTTGGTAGCCGTCCTTGGATTATAGAACTCACTTTTCATCAACACACACAACATCTGTATCTTTGATCCGTTGTTTCTTGTTGATGATGTCTTTCATGAATCTTCCATATGAAGGAATTTTCTCTATCGCCTCCACTAGTGGAAAGTTAATGTGGAGCTTCCGAAACATCTCTAAGAACTTCTTGTAGTGCCTATGCTCTTTCTTCAGCCTCAGACTATCCAGGAAAGGCATGTTTGGGTCCTTCGTTCGCTTGTGTGGTGGCACATATGGAACTTTAGGGGTCTCCTCCCCTAAGCTTGCTTCAATGCCACCTTCTAGGATAGGATTTGACACATCATCCGTGGATGGAATGACTTTTGGCTACTTCTCCTTATTGATAGTGGCTGCTCCACTATGAAGTAAAGCTTTCACCTGCTCTTCTCACATAGGAGTCTTTTCAGAAATCTGAGATGTGGGCACGGTAGTAGTGGAAACTTGGTAGGATTTTCTGAACGGGAAATATCCACCTGGTAGTCCATATAAGCTGTGGGGGTATGGTACACTGGGTTTAGCCTCCGTGTCACAATGCATTTTGACCTTTTCATGGACCTCCACCACTGGGGGCTCTGTCTCCTTAATCACAGATATGTACTTCACTTGATGATGTGCTTGAACAACCTCTACATTCCCAACCTGTCTTTGTTGATTTGTATGCTTCATGGCCACCACTTCATTGGAAATTTGGGTCACAGTCGTCTCTAGTCCCCTCATCTGCACTCCATGACTTTGCAACATCTGCCCAAATTGATTCAAAATCTCACCCTGGGACTGTAATTGCTTGGCGAACGTACTCATCATCTCTTGATTTTGTTGCACCACTTGACTAAGCAACTCCATTCTTTTATCCTCCGCCTTTGATTGTGGCTTTGAATCTGGATCTTGCAGGAAGTTGTTTGGATCCTTCCATGAGAATTTTCTGTCCTTCCTCCAAGTGTAATCATTGTTCCTATAGCCCTGTTGTTGCATAAATCTAACTTGGGCCTCCTCGTCAGATTCTTCCTCTTTCTCCACAAGCTTCTTGGCTATGAGATCCAATTTGTCATTCAATTATTTGATGGCTTTGGCATCCCCTACAAATTTAACTTTTTCCAGTGCATCTCTATCACCCCAAGACCGCTTCTTTGCCATATTCTTCAAAATTTCCCAGCACCTCGTACCTTTGTTGTTCAAGAAGAACCCCGAGCCTGCTGAATCCAGATTGCTTCTGTCATGCTCATTGAGAGCAAAATAGAAAATTTTAACCTATTTTTCCTTATCTAGCCCGTGATGTGGGAACTTTCTCAACATGATCTGGAAGCGCTCCCATGTCTCAGAATAGGTCTCACCGACCTTCTGGCTAAAGTTGTGGATCTTTCTTACAGGATCATTAGTCTTCTCGGGTGGAAAGAATATCTCGAAGAACACTTTCGACCATATGATCCCACGATTCCACATACTCGTCGTCCAAGTTATGCACCCATTCTCGGGCATTTCCCGCTAGAGAACTGGGAAATAATTTCAAATAGAGCGCCTCCTGCGGAAACCTATCTATCTTGACCATATCACAGTTCTCCACAAACTGGCTTATGTGGGCCACCGGGTCTTCATTCTTCAACCTGTGAAATGCATTGGACTTGACCAAATTGATTAGGCCTGGGTCAATTTTGTAGTTGGGAATATTGACAACTTGCTTCTTAATTGGCCCCTTTGATGCAGATGAGGACGACACCTTGATTTTCTCCCAAATTGTCTATTCCTAGGCCATTGCTTCCGATTCAGATTCAAAATCCACGTTCTCGAGTTGATTTTGAATGTTGATTTCCTCATCATCTGATCCCAAGAACGGGACCTCTGGTGATGACTGTCTGTAGTCTGCGCTACACGTACTCACCATGCACTAGTACCTGCAAAATAATAAGTGTAATTATGCACAGTGCTAGATGATTGCGAGTTATGAAAGATAAACGATTAATTGCAAGAATTAAAATAAAAAAAATGTGGTATAGAGTGGCCGCTTGCAGCACTCATAGTGTCGACAGTTTCCGTGTCCCCGGCAACGGCGCCAAAAACTTGACATGAATTTACCGTGCGTAGAATGCAAGTGCACACGTCAGAGTAATATTGGCCTTGTGATGCCCGAGTTGAACACAAGGACACTGAACTATCGGTAGACTACTACTAACTGTTCACAATCAGCTAGACCAGTTAAACATGTTTTGAGAATTGATTGAAAAAGAAAATAAAATGAAATAAAACAAAGCAATCGATTAAATATTTAGTTTAATCAATTTAAATGGGAATCTTTAGGATTGCGGTTTCACCGCGGGTTCTCGTTGTATTTATTTCTATATAGTTAATCAAATTCATCTCTCATTCTGGGTAGTGGCCTGTAGTCAGAATTGTTCACTGTCGTGATACAACTCACTACCTAAATCTAGGTCGGTTCCACTATCGTAGTAACCTATACCCTAAATTAGGTGCATTAGAATCAACCTCTAGGTTTCCACCATTAACTCTACATCACCTTGTTCAAGGAATTTATGAGTTAATGTGAATTTTGTCTCTTTTCAACCATTAATTCTTCTTTCAAAGCAATTAAAGGTATTAGATTATCATTAGGGTGATCAGTCATAATGATATAATGGAGAAAATTAAATCATACCACGGATTTAAGAGACAAAATATGAATCACTATGATAAAAACGTCATACAACGATTACCCGGGCTACTCCCGGTCCTAAAGACAAAGGGGATTAGCCCTGCATGGTTGACAATGGAGAACACATAGGAGTAGAGAAGAAAAATGTGGGAAACATGGAGAAAACTCATGTAACCCCTGATACGAAGGTGCTCCTGGAGATCCTCTTCGAGAAACGTGCGTTTTGCAGTCTTCCGGTAGCAAAATCGCCTGTCGGAGGTTCCCAGATCGCCCGATTGACGACCTTTCTCTCTTGTATTCTCTCTCTCTCCTTCTTGGATGTCATGCAAAATGATATGAGATCTCCCCTAGGGCCGGCCGTTCTCTTCTTAGGTCGTAGGACCACTTTACGACACCGAAAAAGCTCAACCGTCGGATTAAAACGCTCCGTTTTAGCGTATTTCCTTCCAAAATCACATTTTGGGGTTGCTTTCTGATGAAATGTCGATACTATCGACACCAGGGTCGATGGTATCGACTCTGGACAATGCAAAAGTACCTGAAAAAGTGCCAAAACATGTGTATAAGTCCACATATTATATAAAATCATATAAATATGATAAAATAAGTATAATTTGATGAAAATAGAGTTCAAAGGCCAAATATAGTGAATTATGCAAATATAATCAAGAAAATGACAAATACGTGCATAAAACAAATATAAAATAAGCTTGTAAAAGTGACTCAAAACCCATGCATCAACAGGTATATAATAGCAATTCACTAATTCTATTATATACCCATGAATGTCATAATGTAAGTGTAATGGTATCAACTCTTGCTCTGTATAGTTTCTAGCTTAGTTTCTAGCTTAGTTTTGACCATGTCATGAAGTAGATATCTCTATCTCTATCATCTTCTTGAGATCCTCTATAAAGAGGTTATTTCCTTTCCTACTTACCCCTCTCCATATCTTGAGTGATGAAGATTTGGACCTTAGCTTGGATTCAGTACATTTCTTGACCTTGCTTTAGTCTATGGACTTCACTCTGCTAATCATTATCACAAGTTTTGTCCTTTTTTCATTCATGCTTTGGCATCAATATGCCAATCAATTCAGACAGTGGTTTGGCCAAGTTTCTCAACATTTGATAAACTGGATATATGATTCACACAATGATTTGTAGAATCATATATTCTTGACCTATCAGAAATCATAGTTAATCTATATGCACAATCATATTGAGCATATGAGATTATATTTGATCTCCATCTGTCTGATTATACTCAAACATCACTTTTAAGACATTATACCTTTCATACTTTACATGATTCTTAAGATGTATAACCATCTCAAGAATGTCCATGCTTCAAGCTATTTATGCAACTCATAGTTCATATAGCTCAGCATAAGGTTCTTGATGTCTTAGGCATCATTGGCATACTTCAAGTAAGCATCCAATTTTAGCCTTAGGTGTATTTGGAGTTGTTCATCTAGCTCTGGTCTTTCAAGGACTTTAGAGTTTACACTCACCATTAGAACACTTATCAAAGGTCCCAAAACAAATTTGAAGTTTATCCCATTTATGAACTGATCGTAATGATAATGTATTTGTGTTTGTCATTTGGATTCTACAAAAGAATTTTGCAACTTTTCAAAACATTTTTGATTTTTTTTTAATTTGATAAATTTGTCAATATCAATTAGGTCTTTAATTAATTATCACTCCCACTATTTTGTTTCAAATTGATAACCCTCGTGTATCAATTTGGAAGATTGCATCGTACAATCTTCTAGTGGCCAAGATCCATATTTCATCAAATTATGAGTCAGCTTTGGCTGATCACCCACAACTTGACTATTTAGGTAGGCCATCATGCCAATTGCATCATATGCAACTCTTAGATAGATGACATGCAAAACTCTTTGCCATGATCATCTGCATGCCTCAAGAGCTTAGACTATCTAAGAATCATCAGTTAAGGCTGACCCAAAAGCCGACACGATAAACATGCACCTTGCTTTGGCAGAACCTACATGTCTACCATCACATTTCCATGACATGGACCGTGCACCATGCTTTGGCGTAACCTACACTTAGTCGATCAAGCTTTTTATGTGTGACGCTAATGGAAGGCATCTAAGACTTTAATATTGTATTTGAGGGATTTTATATAAGTAAATATACATATCCAATCACCACATATTTATAGTACGTATCATATACACGCTATAACCACAACGAGAAACATGCAATATCGATAAAAGCGATGATTACGACCATCCTATTGTAATTCCTTGGAGCCACAAGGAATTATGGTCATCTAAGGTCTACATCATATGCAACCTGTTGTTGATGAAGATCTTTGTGCTAGAACTATTTTGGGTTGATCGGCTCATCCTATGACATGATTGGCTCACCTCCTGGTCGGTTGGTTGGTCAGTCTGGCCTCCGATGTCTGGACACCTCAAACAAGAAGTTGGACCATCAGTCGGTCGATCCAGTTCCTTCACAATCCTCCTTGATCCTCTAGGCATTCAAATCATCTGGTGCTGAGCGTCTTCTTCTTTGATGTAACAGAAAATAAACTATCCTACTTTTACATAATCTTTGGGAAACCTCGAGTTACATTTGAGGGGAGCAATGATATAAGAGGAAGGATCTCGAGTTATCTCGAGTTACATGTGGAATAGAAGGTAGAGAATTCGGTACGCAGACTGAGATGCAAACAACCATAACCAACCAAGCGCACATAGGGTTTATAGGACATATCCATACTACACATCCACCATCAAAACCGTTTTAGGGCGACACATATCAATTATATATATATATCATATCATATATGTATATTAGTTTGTGGTCGCATGTGGTATTTAGTTGGATATGCACATTAGTCATTTTAAATATTCACATCGTATGCAATAAATACATGATGATAAAACCAAAATCCGATCATATCGATTTATCCCAAAACACAGAACGTTGACGTGGCTCTGATACCATTGTTGGGTTTTATGGCCTCAGAATAGGCAGCAGAAACAAAAATTTAATTGGCCATTAACCCATAATAGGAGATCGCATCAATGACTATGTCATGGGAAGGATGGTTTTAGCGAGATATACCTGGTCCTGGGGCTTGCCCAATGACAATACCTCGCAGCCATGTGCAACCTTCAACGCCATGTCTTGGACGGTGTCTGTGCAGCTCTTGGTCTTCGCCATGGACTCTGGCCTCCACCACGAACTACAGATGATGTGTCCTCCTGAGCGGAAGACATCTCCCACCTCTACAAATAGTCCACACAGACCACCTAGAACTCCTACCATTCTAGAAGAACAGGTAGGAAGGAGATGTAACATACCGGATCTTGAACCCTACCCTAGAACTTTGATCTCTTAGACTTAGCCAAACATGGTTTGAGGTTAGAGTTATAAAAGGTTAGAATGATCCTAATAATCTAATGCATGAATAATGTAATCTAATATGTCACATAATTCATTTGCATGGTAATAAGATGATAAAGAACTTAATTGAATAAATAGTCAAGATAATGGGCCACTAATGGTCCATATGACATATCTCATTAAAAGAAATCCCAAAAGTGAAATCTAAGTTAAAAATTGTGTTCCTTGGGCCCCAATTACCTTGGGAGTCAAGTTTCACATTATTCACATAATAATAATTCATTTAATTCAAATTGGAAATGAAGATGTGTGCTTTTTCTAAAATATCAAATAAAAATAATAAATGACTCCAAAAGTGAAAAATAATCTTAGATCCGTAATCTACATAATAAATATAGCCTTTGAGTGAATTTTCATCCAATTTGGAGAAAGTTTGCTTAAAAGGTTAAATCAGGAGAGAGAAAGTGTGTAGAATCTTCCAAAATACTAAATAAATGCTCAAACATCTCCAACATGTAAAATTGATGGTAAATTCATATTCAACACACTTAAGTTAACTTATGGATGAATTTCACCTAATTTGGAGAATCCTAATGCCATTAATGAAGGAGGAAAGAGAAAATAGTATTTGATTTATTTGACACATTAAAAATTTCCAAAAGGAAAAAATAATAAATTTGATTTAATTTATATAATGTTTGAACCCCCAAATAAAGAGAGAGAGAAAAAGGAAATAATGCATTCACACTTTATTAATATCAGATTTGAAATTAGTATTTCGTCACGCTGGTTTCCTAATTTCCGAATTTCACTTATACACGCTTCTTTCTCTACCGTCGGATTTTGATCTAGCGGATGACAGATCGTCTCCTACCTTGGGTAGGAGACCGATTTTTTTGTGAACAACATCATTGATTTCCATCACCTATATCATCCGTGATTCTCGATTATTTCTCAAAATTTCTTCACTATTGCATTTTTCATTTGACTCTGATTGTTTTGATCCCAAGTTTTATGGGGTATATATACCCCATGTTCTCTAATCTTGAGCACCACCTGCCGTTGCCCTATTTTCTCTCTGTTCCCTCTGCTTCCCTTCTTCTCGCCCATCCATGCCTTTAGACCAAGTGGGGTTGGTCCCCTGACCTCCGACGAGGTCCCATATGCATCTTTCTCACCTCAGTTCTGGACTTGTTAGTCTCTGGGATGTCACCCCTACTCCGATCACCTCGCTGTAGGTATTCTGGTTGGAGGTCAACACCTTGGACATCGAGAGGCCTGGACAGGTTTTGGAGATCATCTGTGAAAATTCACCATGGATATACGGAGCTCTATGCTCCTCCATGACTTACAATTCAAGGTATACCATTTTTCCCCAAATCAGGGTGTGCGCAACTCTCTACCTAGCCGCGGCCAGGGCATGACTTGGGTAGAAGAAGGCTTGTAGGTCATTTACTCATTTGCCCCTTTGATTCATTTTTGATTTATCTTTCTCATCAGGGGCAACATCGACTTTGCACCTTTTTATTTGTGCTTTTGTCTGCGGTGAGGAAACGACAAGCTGACCAAGGGCTTGTGCCCCTTTGCTGGGCTGCTTTGGGTTCCCTCAGCGGACCCACACCCTCTCTCCCGAGGATATTAACTGCTTGTGTGGATTTTCCTAATTTTCTGATTGGTCGTTAATAAAAAATTGACAACTAATTACTAGATAATCATAAAAATATGGAAAAGTAGTCATCAGATTAAAAAAATTAAGGGCTTTCTAATGGTATATGTTGTGATAACTAAATCTAAATATTAATAATAGGTGTTTCCAATGGATCCAATTAATGATGAATTAAGTGATTGGAAATCCAATTAATGATTAATCAAGTTGTAAAAATCATAACTAATTATCTGCAAGTCATAAAAATATAATAAAATATGGTTTTAACTCCTAATGACATATAATAAAATATGGCATAGTTTTAAAAACCTAATCCACATAATAATAAAAAGGTGGTTTTTAGGGTTTTGTATAATTAACGGAAACCTAACCCTAATTCCACATATATGATAATAGGTGCTCTGGAAGCCTAGGCTTGGACCTAGAAGTGTCTTTGGATTGTTTAACTCTGAAGTTGAGGTATGTTGCATCTCTGATTATTCATATTGAGCAATTCTTCTCTCTTATGTATGTTGTATCCCTTATTACTTCATGTTGAGCAATTCACTTATATTTTGTCTTTCTCTTGGTCCTATGGACAATAGCCTATACACATTGCTCTTATCTCTTGTTATCATGGATCGTGTGAACTATCTTGATTATTATGGACTTGGATATTCTCTTGATATCTTATCTTGTACCTTGGTGCATGTTGGTATTTATATTGATATGTGCCCACTTTGAAGTGGATGTTTATATGTTTGTGTTGTCCATTATGTGATGGCAACATTATATAATTCTGACTATACCTTTTACTTGCCTCTACATTAAACATGCTATGTGATTCAGTAGCACTAGAGTAGTGTAAATTGCATTGGTTTTGTTTATAGCAGATGTGATATTTCCTGCTCTTTTTGGGACAGCAAGGAACCTCGTACCCTGGGCAAGATGTGTGTCTTGACCCATTTTATATATTTTTGGGAGTTTGGAGGTGAGCCATTCTCTAACAGGTTTGCAAGGATGTGAAGCCTTGGCCGCCAATTGTGTTTATATTGTTCTAGGGCTATGTGTATCTCACATGCATGCATGATATTGATTGTAGGGTGTGTGCCCTATTGGTGCTTGTTTCCCACCGTGGTAGTGGATGTTTATATGGCACAATCCTTTTTATGTTATTTTTATGGCAAGTATCCCTTTTGTTGTGATATTTTCTCTTGATACCCATTTGGGTGGTACTTATCTTTTCAATGGGAAGCCTTTTATTTTGATATCCCTTATTCTTTATAAATTGCTGAATTTTCTTTTTAGTATGCACATACCAGCCTTTGTTGATGTATCCTATTGTCTTTCTTTTGCTGGGGTATGCTTCCAACCCTAGGTGGAGGACTTGGATATCTTGTCATGTTGATCTGGAATTATATTGTGAAGTTAAAGCTTGGAGACAATCTTGAGTTGGTTTAGATTTCCTCTACACGGATTCGTATGATGTAAGTAGTAACCCTTTGTTTTATAATTGAATATAGTCATGTTTTTATTCCGCTTCTATACTTTGGTCTTTTCTTACCATTATATAAAGATTTGAAAAATTTACAACCACTCCAACATACCTTCTGAGTGTGTTTGGACTGGAGGTTTTATTGTTCAAATTTTTAGTAGAGAAGTGGTTTCACTTCTTTACAACATGGTATTAGAGCCCATGGTAGTCAGAATCTGACTATTTCAATTTGTCTCCCCTATAGAACCCTTGACTTTGTTAGTTACATCAAAGTGAGTTGTTGACCCTAGAATTGATCAATGATGATCTTGGTATGCAATAAGGTTTGATTTGAGGATGAAACTAAGTCAGGAGATCCTATTATGGATAAGTTGTGACTTGGTTTATCACATTGATTTTGGTATCATCTTTGTTTTATCTCCAATGTTTCTCATCTATAAAAGTTATTTTCATTATACTACTATATGTACATTTTTTTGGATTTCATCGAAGTTTGCTAAACTAAGTCACAATGAAGTGATATGAGAAGTTTTGGTAGTAAAACCCTAAACCTATCTCTAAACCTAGTTTTGACTTTGGAAGTTGTGACTAGAAATGATATAAAGGTGTAGTTGAACTACCCTATGACTTTTTGGATGTTCATGTAGGGTTGATAGGTTAGAGACACGAGGACCTAAAGCTCAACCCTAGATGGTGACTTTAGTTGGATACATGAGAAATATAAATCTCTAAAATGTTTACAAACTAAGAGATGTGGGTAGCTTTAAAAAGTTGTTTAGTTTGACTTGTTAGGTTGATCCTTTTAAGGGGTGGAGTATAGTTGATAGTTGATGTTTGGATCTATAGATTTCGAGGACGAAATCCTTTTAAGGGGTGCAATGTTGTAACATACCATATCTTGAACCCTACCCTAGAACTTTTATATCTTGGAATTAGCCAAACATGGTTTGAGGTTATAGTTATAAAAGGTTAGAATGATCCTAATAATCTAATGCATGAATAATGTAATCTAATATGTCACATAATTCATTTGGATGGTAATAAGATGATAAAGAACTTAATTGAATAAATAAGTAAGATAATGGGCCACTAATGGACCATATGACATATCTCATTAAAATAAATCCCAAAAGTGAAATCTAAGTTAAAAATTGTGTTCCTTGGGTCCCAATTACCTTGGGAGTCAAGTTTCACATTATTCACATAATAACAATTCATTTAATTCAAATTGGAAACGAAGATGTGTGCTTTTTCTAAAATATCAAATAAAGTTAATAAATGACTCCAAAAGTGAAAGATAATCTTAGATACGTAATCTACATAATAAATATAGCATTTGAGTGAATTTTCATCCAATTTGGAGAAAGTTTGCTTAAAAGGTTAAATCAGGAGAGAGAAAGTGTGTAGAATCTTCCAAAATATTAAATAAATGCCCAAAAATCTATAACATGTAAAATTGATGGTAAATTGGTATTCAACACACTTACGTTAACTTATGGATGAATTTCACCTAATTTGGATAATCCTAATGCCATTAATTAAGGAGGAAAGAGAAAATAGTATTTGATTTATTTGATACATTAAAAATTTCCAAAAGGCAAAAATAATTGCAAAATCAGAATATAGATGCCTAATTTAACCTATGTGCAAAATTTGATTTAATTTAGATAATGTTTGAACCCCCAAATCAAGAGAGAGAGAAAAAGGAAATAATGCATTCACACTTTATTAATATCAGATTTGAAATTAGTATTTTGTCACGCTGGTTTCCTGATTTCTGAATTTCACTTATACACACTTCTTTCTCTACCGTCGGATTTTGATCTAGCAGATGACAGATCATCTCCTACCTTGGGTAGGAGACCGATTTTTCCGTGAACAACATCATTGATTTCCATCGCCTATATCATCCGCGATTCTCAATTATTTCTCAAAATTTCTTCACTGTTGCCTTTTTCGTTTGACTCTGATTATTTTGATCCCAAGTTTTATGGGGTATATATACCCCATGTTCTCTAACCTTGAGCACCACCTGCCGTTCCCCTATTTTCTCTCCGTTCCCTCTGCCTCCCTTCTTCTCGCCCATCTAGGCCTTCAGACCAAGTGGGGTTGTTCCCCTGACCTCCGATGTGGTCCCGTATGCATCTTTCTCACCTCAGTTATGGACTTGTCAGTCTCTGGAATGTTGCCCCTACTCCGATCACCTCGCCACATGTATTCCAGTTGGAGGTCGACACCTTGGCCATAGAGAGGCCTGGACAGGTTTTGGAGATCGTCTGTGCAAATTCGCCATGGATATGCAGAGCTCTATGCTCCTCCACGACTTACAATTTGAGGTATACCATTTTCCCCAAATCATGGTGTGCGCAACTCTCTACCTAGCCGTGGCCATGGCACAGCTTGGGTAGAAGAAGGCTTGTAGGTCATTTACTCGTTTGCCCCTTTGATTCATTTTTGATTTGTCTTTCTCATTAGGGGCAACATCAACTTTGCACCTTTTTATCTGTGCTTTTGTCTGCGTTGAGTAAATGACAAGCTGACCAAGGGCTTGTGCCCCTTGACTGGGATGCTTTGGGTTCCCTCGGCGGACCCACACCCTCTCTCATGAGGATATTAACTGCTTGTGTGGATTTTCCTGATTTTCTGATTGGTCGTTAATAAAAAATTGACAACTAATTACTGGATAATCATAAAAATATGGAAAAATAGTCGTTGGATTCAAAAAATTTAGGGCTTTCTAATGGTATATGTTGTGATAACTAAATCTAAATATTAATAACAGGTGTTTCCAACGGATCCAATTAATGATGAATTAAGTTGTAAAAATCATAACTAATTATCTGCAAGTCAGAAAAATATAGTAAAATATGTTTTAAACTCCTAATGTCATATAATAAAATATGGCATAGTTTTCAAAATCTAATCCACATAATAATAAAAATGTGGTTTTTAGGGTTTTGTATAATTACTGGAAACCTAACCCTAATTCCACATATATGATTATAGGTGTTCTGGAAGCCTAGGCTTGGACCTAGAAGTGACTTTGGATCGTTTAACTCTGAAGTTGAGGTATGTTGCATATCTGATTATTCATATTGAGCAATTCTTCTCTCTTATGTATGTTGTATCCCCTATTACTTCATGTTGAGCAATTCACTTATATTTTGTCTTTATCTTGGTCCTATGGACAATAGCCTATTCACATTGCTCTTATCTCTTGTTATCATGGTTCATGTGAACTATCTTGATTATTATGGACTTGGATATTCTCTTGATATCTTATCTTGTACCTTGGTGCATGTTGGTATTTAAATTGATATGTGCCCACTTTGAGGTGGATGTTTATATGTTTGTGTTGTCCATTATGTGATGGCAACATTGTATAATTATGACTATACCTTTTACTTGCCTCTACATTAAGCATGCTATGTGATTCAGTAGCACTAGAGTAGTGAAATTGCATTGGTTTTGTTTATAGAAGATGTGTTATTTCCTACTCTTTTTGGGACGACAAGGAACCTCGTACCCTGGGCAAGATGTGTGTCTTGACCCGTTTTATATATATTTGGGAGTTTGGCGGTGAGTCATTCTCTACCAGGTTTGCAAGGATGTGAAGCCTTGGCCGCCAATTGTGTTTATATTATTCTAGGTCTATGTTTATCTCACATGCATGCAGGATATTGATTGTGGGGTGTGTGCCCTACTGGTGCTTGTTTCCCACCGTGGTAGTGGATGTTTATATGGCACAATCCTTTTTATGTTATTTTTATGGAAAGTATCCATTTTGTTGTGATATTTTCTCTTGATACCCATTTGGGTGGTACTTATCTTTTCAATGGGAAGCCTTTTATTTTTATATCCCTTATTCTTTATAAATTGCTGAATTTTCTTTTTAGTATGCACATACCAGCCTTTGCTGATGTATCCTATTGTCTTTCTTTTGCTAGGGTATGCTTCCAACCCTAGGTGGAGGACTTGGATATCTTGTCATGTTGACCTGGACTTATATTGTGAAGTTAAAGCTTGGAGACAATCTTGAGGTGGTTTAGATTTCCTCTACATGTATCCGTATGATGTAAGTATTAACCCTTTGTTTTATAATTGAATATAGTCATGTTTTTATTCCACTACTATACTTTGGTCTTTTGTTACCATCATATAAAGATTTGAAAAATTTGCACCCACTCCAACATACCTTCTGAGTGTGTTTAGACTGGAGGTTTTATTGTTCAAAATTTTAGTAGAGAAGTGGTTTCACTTCTTTACAGGAGACGACCCTCCTTTTGGTGTACTAGCACCAACCTGCTCTCCCAAACTCAGACTAATTTTCTGTAGTTGTCTTTCTCTCGCTATGCCTCCCTAGTTGGGTAGCACTCACTCATACTCTTTTGGTTACCAGAACCAGAGAGGATGACAAATTTTCAGAGCAACTAATATTCTGAGTTGTGTGTTCTGAGAATCCCCCAATACCCCTCTATTTATAGTAGAGGGCAAGGTCAAGGTTCCCATTCTGTTTGGGAGTAGAAAGATCTGAACATTCCATGAATAGTTTGTACTACGGCAGGCGAACTGGTCATTTCATAATTGAAACAGTCATTTGGCAAGGTGATCTGATTAGTTCACTAGTGAACCAGTCAGTTGGGAGTGTGAACCGGTCGGTTGACCCAGTGAACCGATCATTTCACTTCCCAGACTTGCCCACAATTGACTTTCCTTAATCGTATCCAATTAATTCAAAGATTAATCCTTATTCCAATCGAATTGAACAAGTGAAACATGAAAGTTTTCCTCCAACTGGGAAAATCCTTATTTCCTCAATTGGTAGGACTATGAGCCACCTGGCTCACCAAGTGAACCTATCGGTTGGCTCACACCAGCCAATCGGCTCACAAGGGTGAACCGGTCAGTTGGAAATCCTGACATTGCCAATGCAACCTCCAATCGACCTGATACTCTAACCAACTACTTCAACACTTGAACTTGATAGTTCTGAATCCAATCAATAAATTGTATGCTTAATTAAGTACCTAAACATCTTTAGTCTAAATCTAAACATTATTCATGGACAATCTCCTCTTCTAGGGTCATCCTATGTGTGTAACCCTGCAGGTTCCAATTTACGTTGGCAGTGAATGTTCATAACAACTTATGACATCACAAGCAATGAGAGGAATCTAGTAACTCATCATTGCAACCCTAGTAAATCAAAAAGTTGGAGAACAACTTCAACCTACAATCTATGATAAGTGTTACCATGATCGTATAGTTCCTTTGTCACTGACATCCAGATTGAACTTGAGGCATGGAACATCATCGTCTTCAACATTCAATCCATGTTCCTTGACCTAGAGCAGACTGTCTGAGGTGCAAGTGAGTTCACATATCAAATATTAAATCACATGAGTATGGCCATACAATTCTCAGTCTCTCTTATCAAGTGGCCCTGGATATCATACTCCTTGTAGGGGGGACAAATCCCATATCTGTCACTCACAGTCAAGTCCCCATGTGTCAAAGTCACCCAATCTTCACCGTTATAACAACCCATGTTTTAGGACTATGTTTGATGATGTCAAAGTGTACCCAATCACACGTGATGAGTGTAGTGATTTCAGGTCTAAGAACCACAATCACCATCATCACTATGAGAGACGATTGTGACTACCATTCCATGGTATCCATGTATTACTCTCACGTTGGGTCTGTCTGATATATTGTTCTCTAACATATATCTGTGTGCTTGACTTGATATCATATATCATGACTAATGAGACTCTGTCATCAATCAACACACACTCTAGTCTTATGTATTACTATTGTCTATTTTTCTTCCATAGTAATATCCAACTAGGGACATAACAAGAATGTATGTACTCTTAACATACACATGGTATCATTGTTCCTGTCCTCAACTTGAAGACATATGTCATCGAGTCACATCATTCTTTAGACATCTATTATGTAAGTGTGTCATCATCTCATGAGTGAGACAATCATAATAGATGTAATTACCTTTATCATTATTAAATCAAGTATCATATGCCTCATTGCAATCATCATATGATTGGCTCTCTGGGCATACCATACCAACAATAGCAACATGCATGATTAACAAGGTATATAAAGGAACAAATAAAACTATCATTTACTAAATAATTGACTTCTCCTACTACATTACATTATATAACAACTAGTAGTATAAGAAACAAGGCAAGGGTTATCAAACGATGTGAATCATGTTTAACCCTAAGCAAATATACTACATGTCTAGATTACGCCTTTTATTAAGCCTTGGAGAGTTTGAGGTTTACCACTCAGACTCCAAGTGACCACTGCAAAGTGCCATTCAGTTATGTACACGATCTAGGAGAGCCGGAATCCTAAGATATTATCCGCCCTCAGTCAGTACAAGTCATCCACAATGACATATATAGTCAAGCTGCAAAACAACCTAGTTCGTCCTTGGTATATATGTCATGACACTAGTAACCGAGGTATACAAACCCTATCATCTGAGGTACAAACAAACATGTACACAATTCACATCACATATATAAATATCTGATATATGACCACATCCGTTCTCATGCCGAGGTATGACCACAACCACCCTCAAATAACCATGCATATACTCAACAATATACGACTCTGAGCTCCCATTAGAGGAATACTCGTTTCACCATCCAGCAAGTCTAGACACTAGAATGGATCGAAGGCACAAGGAACTACATGATTAGGGTTTCACTTGATTAGTTAATGCCAATAGGGTGAGTTAAGACTGCATCAATCAAGTTACATATAAACCCTAAAAGAGTTCTACAAAAACATGGGTATGTTACAACTCTAGAAGATATAAAATGTATGAAATATAATTCTTATCACATCATCATAACAAATCCTTGTCACATCATGAAGAGGATCACACCTCCATTAGCTCTCAACCATGCCCAAAGGTCATTAAGACCATCACATCATTCCCTGTAAGGACATCGTTATCTTTCCATGCCTTACTAAAGGCTCATCAAACCATCACCATACATGTGACATATAAGTTCAACATAACATTGCATTTAAGAGCTCATGATGTTATATGGCATCATATTAGTGTTACAACAACTTTGATAGATAGTATTACTTCATAACAGCTAATGATACAAAGAAGTTAAGTATGATTAACCATCATCACCTATTTGAATTAGGGTTAGGTTCAACATGATAAGTTCAATTAATGTTACAACACAACACTCAAGGATAAACCCTAGCTCTTAACATTTCCATTTGTTTATGAATGCATAAGGTCAAACATAACCATATGATTTCATACAACCAAAATTGTTAACCCATACACATAGGATCAGAAGAACCCATCAACTTAAGTATGATTAACCATCATCACCTATTCGTATTAGGGTTAGGTTCAACATGATAAGTTCAATTAATGTTACAATACAACACTCAAGGATAAACCCTAGATCTTAACATTTTCATTTGTTTATGAATGCATAAGGTCAAACATAACCATATGATTTCATACAACCAAAATTGTTAACCCATACACACAGGATCAGAAAAACCCATCGACCATAGAGTCTGAAAATCTTGGGGACCACCAGGGTCAGTAATCTTGCCGCCACTAGTGTTAGAAATCTTGGAAACCACTAGGGTTAGAAAAATTAGAGATCACTAGCATTGAAAACTTGGCAACCACTAGGGTTAGAAATCTTGGCAACCACTAGGGTTATAAATCTTGGCACCACAAGGGTTAGAAAACTTGACAACCAACATGGGGTTCAAAATCTTTGCGACCACATAGAGTTCAAAATCTTGACGACCAACATGGAATTTAGAATCTCATTGACCACATGAGTTCAAAATCTTGGATACCAACATGGAATATAAAAATCCCATCGACCACATGAGTGAAAAATCTTAGCAACCAACATGGAATTCAAAAATCTCATCAACCAAATGAGTTCAAAATCTTGGCGACCAACATGGAATTCGAAAATTTCATTGACAACACGAGTTCAAAATCTTGGTGACCAACATGGAATTCAAAAATATTGGTAACCATATTGAATCACACACATATGGAAGGTATAGGTTTCTATCTTCAAATAAGAAACGTGCTTCAAGTTTAGAGGTACATCAAGATGGATTATTTACTCAAAATCTACCATCTAAGCTCAAACCTAGGCAAAGGTAGTGATTTAGCCCTACTTTAGGGCTTCATCTTGTGTCATATTTCTCTTCAATCATATATGTACATGTTAGATTACGTGTTATTTCCCCCAATATGCTTATTTGTGTAAAATGCACTTATGGACATTATTTGCATGTTTTTCAGGCATTTGGACCACACTTGATGGAAGAGAGAGAGAGAGAAGGAGAGATCCTAGGGTTTCTCTACCCTTGGGGAGGCCCAAAGTGAAGTTTGATGCCCCCTCAACCTACCCCTAGTGGCCAAAGAACCATTGAAGAAAAGATGTCCATGAAAATCCAAAGAACAAAGTCAAAGTGCTGATCCAGGACCCAGAACGAGTGTGGTACCACATAACGGCCATGCTAGGTCACTTGTAAATCAACAGGGTCGCCCCCAAGTCAAGCTGAAAGCACCACAACCATGCAATAAAGAATGGCCATGCAAGGGACAGCCACCACGGCTGTGCTACCTAGCACGACCGTGCTACAACAGAGAAGAATGGGTGTGGCGCAGCACCACGACCACCATCACCTAGACCACCACGACTGTGGTGACCCAACACGGCTGTGCTACCCTCAGACCACCACAACCGTGCCAGTTTCAGCCCAAAACTGACCAAAACCATGTGATCTTTCCATTTTAATTCCTACAACTGTTGTATCCTACCACGGCCATGGTGATCCACCACGACCGTGCTACTCACAAAACCTACCTGTTTTTGCACTGCTTTACCCATTTTCCCCCTACTAAACCTAGTGCTTCTCCCCACACCTATATATACCTAGGTGGCAACTGAGGCACGGGGTTAGCTACCCTATATCCGCTCTAGCCTCCCCATTTCACCCTCCACCCATTCCCACCTCATTCCACCTCCATTTCACCATTTCCACCATCAAAACCCTACTTTCCTTCCATTTCCACTATACATCCATGCCATTCACCTACCTTGGAGGAGGGAGCTCGAGCTACATCTGGTAGGAGGTGGAAAAGGAGGAGTATTCACCAAGCTCATCATGGCTTTTCATTCCTCTACTCATTCTTATTCCTTTCTTTTTGTATTTTCCATGTGTATGAGTAGCTAGGCCCCTCTTGGTGGACCATTTGGAGGAAATTATGTTACTTTGATACCATGTTGGGGGAAAATGATATGTAAACATTATGATTTCGTTTGGAAATTATTATGTTGTATGTGCATCTTATTCTCCATGAATTGCATGTTGCTTTGTGTGTGAAATCATTTAGGAATTTAGGAAAATTGCTTATATATGTGAATTTTGGGATTTGCCCCTAGGTCTAATTCTTGGATCCCTAGGTTGCCTCCCATCTTCCTACATCCTAATAAATCTTCCTAAACCTAAGTGAGAGATCTAAGTAGCTAGATTAGATAATTCTAGTACAATTAGCATGGAGCCTTCTCAAGGCTAGAATGTGGGGGAATCGGGGTCCAAAGCCCTAATTTCACCTCCCCATTACTACCCTCGACCCCTAATTTCCCTAGGTGTGTCTAATATAGAAACCTAGACTTGATTAGGCTCTAATTGAATTGAACCTAATCCCTAACCCAATTGAGCCTTGTAAGGGTAATGGGAGTTGTTAGGGATTAGTTCCCCTATACATATCCCATCTCATCCATGGCCAATTAGTAGCTTAGGTCAATTCATTAGACTCTAATTAGTTGTTTGGTTTGTATAATCTTAATGGATGAGTAATGCTTGCATGTAATCACCCCCAACCTCGTTGACAAGTTCATACCCCTAAACAACCCACACCTCTCTTTACTGCTTAAAACCCTAGTTTTGTGCTTGCTTAGCTTAGTTAGATCTTTTATTGCCAAGTTAGCTTCTTGCTTTTCTCTTGCCTTGTTCATGCTAGCTTAGCTCTTTAATTGCTCTTTTACTCCTCTCTTTCTTGCCTTAGTGTAATTTGCCCTTTTCATATCTAGTTTGATCCTTTCTTGCTTCTTTAGCTTTAATCTAGTCTAGAGTTAACTTAGTTTTCATTCCTGCCTTTAATTGTTTGTTTGTTCATATTAGTTTAACAATCAAAACAACCTTCAAACCCTTAAACCTAGCCTCTGCAGTAGGAACCTAGACAAACTAAACCTAGCTCTAGTACCCCCCCTCTTTTCACTGTGGATCAACCCTATACTTGCCACCTTTCTATACTATGACATGACCCCGTGCACTTGCGGGTGTAGCTATTTTAGTGTGAGTAGGTGTTAAGTTAGGTTTTATAAATATCAAAGGTGAATCCAATGTGTGTTACGATCTCGTGGGGTGCATCTAGTTGAGTCAAATTGATTGGTGTGTAGCACCTCTGGAAGACATACCAGGTAGCATCTTTCTCCTTAGAACAACATTTTAGGGCAAGATCATGTACAAGAAGGATAAGAGTAAGCAATAAAAGTGGAGAAAGTTATATAAATCACCTCAAAGTAGATGAAGCAGGTCTAAGAAGCAAGGTATCTTGAGAAAAGAGGGAAGAAACCCTACCTTGAGAACTCCACTCGGCCAAGCTAGACCCTTCTCCAAAAAGGAAGAAAACCCTAGGTTTAAGAGGCAAGAAAGAAGGTGTCGTCAACCTCTAGAACAAAGCTTCACTAAGAACACCATGGATCCAACCAAGAGGAAGACATAAGAAGATAGGGAAATAAGAAAAATGAAGGAAAAGATGGAGATCTCACTTACCAAGACCAAGAGGAAAATCAAGGAAGCACTAAATGACCTCAAGAAGGGTGGATCTAAACCCTAGGTGCACATGAAAGCAAGATCAGCCAAGATTATCCTACCTTGGATCCTCCTTCTCCACGTACCAAGGGGGACAATCTCCAAGCAACAAGGAAGAAGAAAGAGAGAGAGAGCTAGGCATGTAAAGAACTTATTTGCATATAAGGAGGGAGGTATATATAAGACTTATGGTGATAGAGAAAGGAAGGGAGAAGTGTCTAGTAATGCATGCCATGTACCCAAGGTCAAAACATCTTGTCCATGCAACCAGGTTGACCACATAGAATGTTGGTGACCAAGATGGTCAGAAACTCGATCGCATGAAATCTTGGCGACCAAGATGGTTAGGGAAACCAATCAAACTCCAATCACTAGGAATGTTGGCGAACAAGGTGAATCAAAAATCTCATCAAGCACCAACACTAGGAATCACATGAAATCTTGGTTACCACCAACACTGGGTGTCTCATCAGGTTCCAATACTCAAGGATCAACCATCGAGTTAGGACATCTATGAGAGAAAATCCTAATCTCAACACAAGGGTAGGTGTATGATGAATGTATATTCATATTAGTTTTAGTCACCATTTTTGGCCCAGTTTTGCACTGAAAGCTCTCATATGCCCCCTGAATCTGATCATATACAATTTTCCTTAGTTTCATATGATTATTTAGAGTTTTGATCAAATCCATTCGTCTCCATCGCAGGATTAAGCATGGTACTATGTGCACCAGTGTAGGAGGTGGTGGTCCCGCTAACCAACTAGCGGGCCCAAGAAACTTTCGATAATTTGGACCCTTTTTTTGATGGCCAGTTCCTTCATCAGAAAGCATCCTCATTCATCAGAGGATTCGTTGACCCATAGTAATAGCCCCCCTGTAGGGGTGGGTTTGTTACATGATACCACGACTGTGGCCAAGGAGGCAATGTTGCGACTGCGACCAAGAAGAAATGACCGCGACCTCGACCGAGGCACGCCACCTTGATCGAGGCATGACACCTCGACACGACACCTCAACTGAGGCACGACACCTCGACCGAGGAACGTAACCTCAACCAAAGCCCACACCACTGTGACTGTGACCTTAACCTCAACCTCGACCGCAGAGTTAAGTCAGTGCTCTGCCCAACCGCGACTTTAAGTCGGTGATCTATACCTATAAATATATGACCCCCCTCATTCGTTTGGGGCATATCTTCTGCTCTACGACACCGACAAGCTACAACTCTATGCCCATCCTAGGAAGATGATTATATGCCTCCAAAGACTACCTTTGTGGTGTCTTTGTTACTCTACCATCTCCACTCCATCACGACCTATCTCCTAGCCATGAAACTAGTGGGATTTCATATCTGTAGTACCTTCATCCATTAGCCAACTACCACTCCATCTCCTATGAGCAAGAGAATGAGAAGAGAAGGAATAAATAGAGAGAAGATCATCCTCATCCTTCTTGGCATTCTTTCCCTCCTCATCCAGATCTTCCCCACCATCGTGTAGAAGATCGTTTCTCCACCGAGATGCGATCATCTTCTTCACCATGACCATGGCAGAATCTTCCCTCTCTCTTGTTCTTTTTGTTTCTATCATGAGGAGTGAGTAGTCCATTTTGTTGGGGTGCAGGGACTAGCCCCACTACCCATGCTTACATGCTCATATTATAACATTCCATGGCTTGTATATAACTTTTCATTTCGTTGTTAATCGTTTAATGCATGCTTTGTGGATTGATCACCTGTCTTGTATGTTCTATTATATTCCTTTATTGTGAGAACTTCAATACTTAGGATTTGAATATCGATTAACATGGTTGATTCCCAGATGAGAACTTCCAAAGGGATATCTTTGGAGTAGTAAGTGTGTGACCTGTGGGTAACGAGACATCGAGCCCATGGAGATGCTTACACAAACTCTACTTCCTAACATATGGTTTGCTACTCCATTTGGATAATTGTATCTTGCCTAGATGTGTTTTGGATGTGTTTTCATGTATAGTGGTGGTGAAACTCGATTCCACCCCAGTGATTCCCATCATTAATCTAAACTAAATTTTAATCCTACTCTTTTACTTTCCTTGCAATTAGTTTAACTAAACCCAAATCAACTCTTTATTCTAAATATTAGTCTTAGTCGATCCGGATTCAACTAGAAAGATTCTTAAAAATGTTGTCCCTTGGGATTCAATCATTAACTATACTGTGATAAGTCCCGTGTGCTTGCGGGTGGAATTATTGCACAAGGTTTTGGTAAAAACTTAGGGATTTCAGCCCTAAGTGAGTTTGTTAGTGTAGTAAAAGCCACGTCAGTGTCATTGCTTAAACCAAGGTTAACAAGACACCCCCAAAGAACAACTATATCAAACATGATATGAAAACATATGAGGCACAACAAGCATGTGAAAAATTGCAAGAAAAACTCTAGATATGGGTAAATTGCATAAAAACACATTAATGCATAACTTACTCAAATAGTGTCCACACTGGAGCAAACTTGAAACTTAAGCTTGTTACATGATATAAAAGCAAATCTTAGGGTTTGGTTGTGGTTTTAAGCATCTAATTATGTTAATCAAGCATGTTCTACCAAAAATCAAGGTTAGGGGTCTTACAGAAGATGTGAACACTCTCCAGATTTACCCCACCACTGTTAGGATACAATAATTGTGTGTGGATGCGATCGAGGGGAATGAGAAGGATCATCACCATAAGATATTTATCCAAATTAGCAACCATTGAAATAGGTAATTCCCAAATCACATGACCAAATAAAGCATCTAAAGATTTAGGAAAAGCCGTGTGACAACTTTATTATCAAAATATGAAGTGGATATGATAGTTATATTTATTACACTATAACTTACAAAGAATAATAACTATGGGAAAACATATATTTTCATGTTTAAACAATAATAGTTGTAAAATTATAGATAGAATGCAACACACTATTATTGTTGTGTTTTATCTTATCCAAAATAAGTAATGTTTTGAATTAAAACCTTCTAGGGATATTTTGAAAATGTGAAATATAGAAAGACATGATATCTTTTTTAAAATTTAGTAATATAGTTTAACATGTCAAACTCTAATGTATTGCTAGATCTAGTTTTATTTACATTTATTGCATGTGATATGAATCTATGAAGAAACTATGTTGTAAATTTCTATAGTAATATATATATTAATAAATAAATTTAATCTCTTTTCATTAACTATAATTATTGTATAAATATTATAGGTTCAGTGAAAATGTGTAACATTTTAATACCTAAGATGATCTTATATGCACCCATATGAACAATAGTAAATAATGACAAAAAAATTATATTATTTTGAACCAAAATAATAATGACAAGATCAGTAAAAGTTGATTGAAAACTTTTATCCCATCAAACATAATTATTATATTAAATATGTATGTAAACCCTATGTTCAAAATGTATGTAAACCCTAATCTATATTTAAACCATAAATATAAACTAAAAGCCATATGATTGAATTGGGATTAAACTAAGGCATGATTTAGTGTTCATGGATATCTATGAAGCGTGGTATTATTGTAACATACACCTTTTACAAACATATGTATCATTTGATCAGAAGAAAAATTTGAATTACTTTTCTAGGGGATGTCATCAAAAAGATATCATTACATAAAATAGAGTTCTGTTCAACCAACACATGATAAAAAATGCAATTTTAATGTCTCAAGTCCCACAATGAAAATTTTAACTTTAAACTAGGATAAACTAATACATGATACTCATACTAAATGAAAAGCTAAACTAAATGCGATAAGATAGTTGACACCAAACCAATTCTAAACTCCTAGATTTGTCCTTGAGATGTATGGTCTCTAAGATCCCTTATTCTTCTCTCTTACGGACATCAAGTCCCTAGCGATGCAAAGCAAAATGAAAAACATGTTAGAGTAAGTGTCAACGAGTAGCAGTCAATGAGTAACATTATATAAACTGAAATATAAATTATACTTTTGAAAAACATTAATTAGACATTGCAAACATTGAAAACTTTTTGTATCAATATCTTCATCTTTATTTATCTTTATCATTACTATTACTATCTTGGGTGTTGAGTATATTGTCCTTGACCCATTTGTGCTCCTAAGATCTCATTTCTCACATAGAGATTATAAATAAATGAACCCAAGTTCTCATTACCCACACATATCTATCAATAAATGTGGTAAATGGAAAATAACTTGGATGGAACAACACGAATCAAATATATTTTACTCACATAAATATTAATTACTATAAGTTAAATAACTAAATTAAATTTAAGAAATATCTGCATGACATGATCATAACCATGTATGAGACAAATATTCTAAAAAAATGACACTTTGGTTGCTGATAGAATATCTTGTAGATATTTGTTAAAACTATGTACTTGATATCATTATAATAGAATTCCATAAATATAATCAAATAAGAAGCCCTTATACCATACTTGATACTTAGCATGTGTTAGTCGTGTGAGCACAAGTCTTAAATTTGTAAGCTTAATCGCTACCCTGCAAGTATACATGTGCGTGTAGTATATTTGAGATCATCCAAGGAGCAAGGTTGTTTAACCCAAGTGCAAAGATGTTCAACAATATAAATCAATTTTAAAAGGGAAAATTTGGTTTTGATCGAACTAATTTATTGGTTAAGAGAAAATAGTAAAACTAATTACTTCAACTGACATTCTGATCAGATTTAAGGAATCTTGGGATAGGGCTATCTCATCTACATCATAACATGATGAACAAAGTAGATCAATAATACTAAAAACAACACAACAAAGGTTTGTACCTGCATGTACCTCTCGGTAGTGTAGAACAATCCTAACTTTGTATACCACTCTCATGGATATACTCCGATTCGAACTACAAACCTTTGTTCCCAAACATATCCCAACCACTCCCATGGTCAAGGTAGCGTAGATAAGGTACACATCTATACTCCTATGCATATCTTCCCATATTATACAAAGAGCATAAATCATACATACAAAGTGGACAACTATCATGTAAGAAGAAATCAACACCGATGGACCTTACAACAGTGAAATAACTAGCATAATATATGAAATTTGTGTTCAACATTGTTATGACATGGGAGTTACTCCCCCATGCCAAAGAAATGAAGGTCTACTCACTCATCAAGGTGAAACACAAGTACAATTGACATATTCTGAAGATAAACATGAATAGAGGAGAAAGGAGCAAGGAAAGTCCAAGGAAAGAGGAAGAAGAAGAAGGAAGAAATTTGTCTTTAAGATGAAATTCCATCCTTTTTGGTGCTTGTACTCCAACAACCTTCTCTCTCGAGCAACTAAAATGGAGTGGAGAAGCTTCTGTGACAGTCCTTGAATAAGAATGGAGTAGAAAAGAGGTCTTCTCTTGAGTAACCACCTCTTCTTCTCCAAAATTGCCTCCCTTCTCCTCTGCTCCGTTCTCTGGTAAAAAAATGCTTCAAATGGAGAGTGATAATTGTCCCATATGTGTGCTCACGTATTTAAAAAATGAGAGATGGTTTCTTTGAAAAACTACATAAATCAATTCTGACATGGTGTGTCTGAGAAGGCACACAACATGTCCCCTTTAGTAACGAATGTTGAAATTGCTTTGCTTGATGGGTGCACATCGTGTCTCTGAGAGACACACCATGTAGCTGAGTATTGGTAAGGATTTTGGTAGATTTAGATGGATTGAATGCACCATGTGCTAATAAACACACACCATATTTTTTGGCAGAAACTTTAGCGAGATCTTTTGACTAATCGAACACAAAGTGTTGCCTGAGGGACACACCAACATTGTTTCTCATCTGGGAGAAAGAAATCCATATATAGATTAAAACATCATGTGCTATAACACACATGCCATTCTCCCTTTAGAAACTTTAGGAAATTCCCTATGATATGTGCAATCTCCTTGGGAATTATCCAACTAAGGTTGGATTTTGTTCGAATTAACCCCATTTCCTAATCATTATTCTGTACATATGATCACAAACATGAAACAGGTAAAATAAGTAAAAAGTGGGAAGTCTGGCATGACTAGGAATGGAATTATTGTCAAAATGAGTGAATTGTGCACCCAAAAATGGTTCAAAAGTGATATGATTTGTGCACAACAAATCTCCCTAAGCTTGAACAATTGCTTGTCCTCAAGCAAAAACAAAAACATACATGGCTAAAGATAAATAAATGGGCACAACATTAGATCATCATGAATACGAACTAATAAATCCAAGAATGGCAAATTTATCATTTAGATATGTAACTAATCATGAAATCAATTCTAACTCTCAATATAGGAAATTAAATTTTAATAAATACTCAAATTATTTTGGATGAATAAACTAGATAACAATCAATAGAAATAAGATGACAAACTTGCCACAAAACTCCATTAATAGTTGAAATGAAATGAAACGAAAATCCCTTTCAAGCATCCATCCATCTATAATGACATTTTTATTTAAACATAAATATTTTCAACTTGGATTCTTTTGTACAACACTCAACTATTAATTTAAGCTTACACATACATGGATTAGCAATGGAGGATTTATATATCTCTTTTAGATGTAATCCCCGACCTTCATTGAGTTGGTAGAAAACATGGGTGACTTATCCATCTTTTGTGGGGTTTAATTTTTTCAAATCAAGACCAAAATTCCCCTTTATATGTGATTCAAGTGCTGTTTTGGAACCACATGGTCCTGTGCTAAATTACCTTCCCCTTAATTCAGAAATTTCATGTAGATAGATGATACAAAAGGTGAAAATTCATTCATTATGCAAAAATTTCTCAAGTAGAGCAGTGAAAAATACATCATAAAGTTGCAATGTCATCATACTACTAATCGAGGCTATAAAGTTGAGGGATTAAAAAATTTAGACTATTACATGATTTAAGGTCTTGAGTAAGAGAATTACAATTTGTGTTTAGCCAAATACCTAAATGTAGATATGAATAACCATGATTAAAAAATTATCAATTAAGGTGATGCATGCCTAGTGTGATATTCCACGCACATGTGATCTTTCAAATTTATAGGTCCCCAAACAAGGTTCACTCACAACACTAAAATATGCTCCCGCAAGCACACAAAGTCATGTTATAGTATAGATGACAAGCAAGCAATGGGGTTGATCCATAGGGATTGAGGGGTACTAGATCTAGGTTTGTGTTGGCTATGTTCCTAAATAAGATATTAGGTTTGAAGGGTTTTAAAAGTGGATGTGGTTTGATTACACTAATCAAGCAGGCAAGTAAAGGCAATATGAAAGCTAGATTACCAAAAACTAGGTTATCATAAGCAAGTTAGGTCTAAGAGACTAGATTAAACAATCAACTAAACAAGAGAAAGATGGTCTACATTACTCTAGAGCAAGTGAGAACCTAGGTTAGCCCTAATTAACAAGACTAGGAAATTAGCTAGAGTGAACAAAGGTAATTAAGCTAAACTAGCATTAACAAGCTAAGATGACAAGTTAGGTTTTAAGCAATGGATTGGATAGGTGGGCTGTTTGGGAATGTGATTTGATATTAGTTAGGGGAAGGTCAACATGGAATGTAAATCTCACATTTCAATCTAGATTACCATACCAAACAAAAGTGCAAGTGCTATTAGAATATGCCCTATACTACTAGATAGAGAACTAGGGTTAAGTGTAATTCTAGTAGGACTTAACAAGTCTAGGTTTCTAGGCTAAGTGGTATTAGGGAAATTGAGAGCCAAGGGTAGGAATGGGAGTAGATATGAGGGTATTTCACCTCATGTTACATGCCATCTAGCCTTTAGGAAGCTCTAGGCAATTGCACCAATCACACTTACACTAGCTACTTAGATCTCACACTCACTTGTAGAAGAAGGGACATGTATGTAGGAACAAAGGGGTCTAGCTAGGGATCCACTAATTGGACCTAGGAGCCATTCCTAAGATTGCCACATACATTCCAATTTCCCTAGAAGCTAAGTGTCATTAAGCATCACAAAACAAGCAATTTATGTTTAAAAGTACAAACCACATGCAAGATAATGGAAAATGAGATAGAAGTAAGAAGCAATCATCATAGAATGAAATTATGTTCATTACAAATTATTTCCCCCAACATAGTTTCAAAGTTACATTTTAACCCTAAACAACCCACCACTAGGGGCTTAGCTAGACATGCTCAAAGAAAAGATAAAAAATGAGAAGAAGAAGGGGATGGGACTGCATGGAGCCTGAAGTAGATCCTCCTTCTTCACCTCCTAGATGATATAGGGACCTCCCCCCTTGAAGGTGGATGATGGGCATGTAAATGAAGGGGATTATGGTAGAAAACCTAGAAAACTAGGTTTCTATGGTGGAAATGAAGTGGAAATGGTGGATGGACAACATAAATGCAAGGGGATTGCAATGAATGCTCAAGAGTGGGTGGAGAGGAGTAATGGAAACTGAGGGGAGTCTAACCTTCATGTTGTGGCCACCACCTATGTATATATAGGTGGTGGGTAAGAACTAGGGTAAGCAGGGGCAAAGTGGGGAAATCAGTGGAAAAAATGGGTAGGTTTAGATGATCACCACGACCGTGGTGGGGGTTGCATGGCACGGTCGTGGGTGGTGGAACGTACACGGTGATGAATAGAGTTAAACGTGATAAGTATATATGGTAGCCACAGTCGTGGCGGGTTGCCACGGTCTTGGTAGGTAGGGGGTACCACGGCTGTGTGGGGTACCACGACCGTGTTGGAGGAGGAGGCCACAAGCGAAGCAACTTTGGGATCGTTGTGTCTTCATCTCACCATGGGCATGGTGAGCACCATGGGTGAGGTGGTCTTCAAGGGCCACGACTGTACTGATGGCCACGACCGTGGTCATTGACGTGTAAAATGGACCAACTCCATGTTGATTTTAGGGATCTTTGTGCATAAATCACCGAGGTGATGACCACGGGCGAGGTGGAATGTGTTGGCCATGGCTGCTTTGGGAGCCACAGTTGTGGCTCTTCAGTGGGCATGATTGTGGTCATTCTTGTGTAAATTGAGCACATTCCCTATGGCTTTTGGAGCATAATTTGCCATGATCATGGTAAAGTACCACGACCATTTTGGGGCTTCTTGGTGCTAATCTCTACTTCATCTAGCCTCTTTTTTCATTGAATTTCTCTTATGCATCCAAGGAAAGATCGGGGAAGAGATAGTCCACTCTTGGGGTGTAAGACCCCATAGACATTCTTCATCTCTCTCCCATACATCAATGCATGCATACGTGCCCTGAAATACACACAAAAGGAGGCATAAGTGCATTTATCATAAAAGATCATATTGAGGGGGGAATAACTTGCAAAATAAACTATTTAGATGTGATTATCATGCAAAAAGGCATAGGATGAAACCCTAAAATAGGGCTGCATCACCACCCCAAACATAAAACATACTTGTCCTCAGGTATACTCCAACTTAATCTCTCTCTTCAATTTCTTTCAATTAAACAAGAATGATAAAATGCTTTGCAACAAAATAGTATTGACTAAATGGTCTTAGAAGTGACTAAGTGCATGTGTTCCACCTCTCTCCTCTCTACTTTCACAAACCAATCATGAAAAGAGCACTGAGCATACAAACATCACATAATACACAATCTTTCCATATGTCCTTCATGCAATTCCAGGTAAACCATTTCATGTTGGCATTAATCAATGATGACTAGGAGTGTTGTTTCACTTTCATGCATTCAGTCTTATGTCTCAAACCACACCAAATGACCCACATGCCTATAGAAAGGGTAAAGTAAGCTAGATTTGATGTTTTCTAGCTCAATGGGTACGAAAAAGGAGGAAATGATTGTGATAAGAGATTGGAGTGTTTTTTCACACCCATCTTTTCTTTATTTAGATGCTCTTAAATAGGAGCATCTTTTATTTTCTTTCTCCCTTGGTGTAGGTAAGGCATATGTTGGATAGAGTGAAGCGGAGGGATGTATATATGGCCACCCCAAACTTTTAGAGGTGGCCAAGGCTAAATATGTTCTCTAAGGCATCCTTTCATGAGGTAGAGAGGTATGAAGATGGTGAAAGAAGAGTTGGGTCAAAGAGGGGTCATTAGTGTAGTCCTCAACATAAAATTTCCTACATGAAAACTAATACAACACTTCATCAAATGATATCACACCACATGATTAAAAAACATGAGATTCACATTTATTTCCTGTGATTCTATAGGCTCTAAGCATTCATAGCTTAATCGATTCACAATTCAACCAAGACATTCACAAACTTGAGAGAGGTGATGCACATGTAAAAAGTAAACAATTAAGACCATATAGCAATAAAATCTAAAAATTTGCCATGCATTTTTCAAAAATCAACATTTTCAATTCAAAAATTGGAGGTTACGTTGGAGCATGCTTTTAGGCAAGAACATCCAAGTTTGGGAAAAATTGGCCAAAATGGTGCCAATTCACAATCAATCACATCTAAACCTACATTTAGGAAATTTAAAGCATAAAATTGCAACTCCTAATTTAAGACACACAAAAATTACCAAAATCTACATGTAAATGCAATGCATGACATGGGAGAGCAAAAAGAGCAATTTTTTTGAAAAGTTACGCAAAAATGCATGAAATTAAACTACATGTATGCATGCATTCTAGCAAGAAGAAATATACACTAACAAGAGTGAAGTCAAGCAATTCCAAAAATTAAGTGAGATAGGTGCAAACAAAATGAGAGATCAAGATAGGGTGGTGCATACCGCCCTACCACCCCAAACTTTTGAATCATGCTATCCTTAGCATGAAACTCAAGTTTAGGGATAGTAGGGTGAAGATCATGGCTGGTGTTGCAAATCAAAGGGTAGGTCTCCCTACTGTGGCTTATCAGGCTGGTCTGGCTGGTGATGTTGAGGAGGTGGAGGTCCTAGACGGGCTGGAGGGAACTGGTAGTAATGGCCCCAATATGCATCCTGAGGGGGAGGATAAGTCTCTTAATATCTTAAAATACCACCACAAAAGTCTTCACGCCATTCAGGGTTTGTCTATGCTTGCGAATAGTGGTAATGGTACACGTGGTTGACCCGTTGATGCATTTGTTGTTGGTCTTACCACATGTACTGTTGGATGAGCTGCATGTCTTGCAATGTCTTCTAGATGACTTGAAGTTGTGCATGGATGGTTGACATATCATATGCATTCATTGAAGGCTCCTGCAACTGGGATGTTGCCTCATCCCTTCTTCTCACCCTTCAGGGCTATCTTCTTTGTTCTCTTCCCTCTTCTTCTTGCTGTTGTGCATTTGATTTTGCTATTTCTTCTTCTTGTATAGCAATGGGGTTGAAGTTTTCTCGGGGGTTGTCTTTCTCCCATCGCCAAACCTCTTCTCAAAACAAGGTGGCTGGCCCCACACGAGAGAGAAGTAGGCTAGCATGATAAGGTAGCTTAAAGGTTGTTGACTCCATGGATTTCAAATTGTAAATCAACTTCTTGTTTTTTATTGTAATCATATGAGAGTGAACAAGATACTTCAAATCAACAAACTGAGATCCCTCAACCTCTTTAAGACCAGTAACATTAAAGCCTAGAGTGATGACCATTGAGGTCACAATCCCTCTCATGACAAATGGAGTTTTTCTTTTGAAGGGTATTGTCCTTGTGTGATCTATCAAAAGTGACCCTAGGTCAATGTGTAACTTCTTATGTATTCCATGTAAAACTGAGAGGTCTTTTTGTGAAATGTTGCCTTGATTATCGTACCTCCCCACAATTGTGTTTGCAAGGACCTTCTGTACATATCTAAATAGGGGGTTGCTGATCAACATTGTCTTTGATTTCCCAGCTGTGTACCCTGGTGTCTCTGTCAAACTCTACCAGAATTTGCTGTAGTCCAAGTCAACCTATCTTTCCATTAAGCCATCGCTCATTTTGTTGGCTTCTTCAGGATCCTTTGCAAAGATGCAGTTAAGTTCAGAAGAAGTCAATGTGTGTACTTTGTTGAACATTGCAAACTTGATGACTTCTTCCCCTTTGACCTTGATCTTCTCTAGTGTGGTGAAAAACTACGGAGTCAACTCCATGTATGTGGATTGTGTTGAGAAAAGAACTTTCCATGAACCGACTTGCTTCAGCCTCCTTTCCACCTCTAATTGATTCCCAGGTCTTCAATTACCTTTTCACACCCATATCTAGTGGAGATAACTCTACTAAACATGCACTCGGGGTAGATGGGTGTGATCTGCATCTTCCATTGACCTCTACCATAAGACGTTCCCTCAGGAGCCTTGCCAAACTCCTTCATCCCGTCTGCCTCCAAGTATGCCAAAGTGTCCTCTGGCTTAGAATCCATCACCTCCTCAATAGTGTCATCATAATCTTATTCAACTCGGTAGGATCTTGACCCCAAGCTCGTATCAAGCTTTAACGATACATGTTGCTCGGGGTATCGCCTTGGGTGATCCTCCTCTTCTATTATCAACTGCCACCTTGCTTGTGGCTGTTGTTGTGGTCTCTCCCCCAATGAGGAGGTAGAGTGGCATGCTGGTGTGGTCTGTGGAGGCAGCCTTAATGAAGATGGGGCTACAACCCCCTTCCCCACTTTTGGCGGATCATGACCTCCGAGTCAACCTCTTCAATCATATCATTGAGGTTTTCTTCTGATGCTTCCTCCTCCTCCTCTTTCCTATACATTTCATCTGTGATGTGGTCATTTTCTGACGACTGGGTGCAGGATGCACTCATGGACACCAAGCGGTGGAATTGTTGTGAAAAATGAGTTTGATGGTGATGGGGTGTGGGAAGGTATGGAGACTTGGGAAGAGGCTCTCTTGGTGCACACCTTGCCTCCAGTGATCACCTCAAGGATCTTTTGAGCCCCTTTCTTCACTGGCTTGGTAATTCCCTTCATTTTGTGGATATGGTGGTGGTGGCATGGCTGTGATTTTCAGATTTTTGTGGAGCAGGCAAAATGAAGGTCGATTGATGGGTGGAAATGGCTAAGATGGTTGCTTGGATGGTGGAGGGTGGATTAGTTGAAGGTTTTGGGTGAAAATTAGTGGATTTTAGTGAGGTTTTTGTGGGGCGGCTGTAGGTGAGGTGGAGAATGGAAATGAAGATGGAGGCTCGATTGGTGGAGTTTTTTGGGTAGAAACAATAGAGGGAGAGGTGGTGGAGGTTTAGAAATTGATTGGATCAATTGGTTGGAGGATTTGGGCTAAAGAAGCACGATTGGAGGTGCTGGGGGCGGAGCACATCACCACAACCATTCTGGGGGTCAAGCAAATGAGTTTGCAAGTGAAGGGGGTTGTGGTGTTTTGTGGGGTTTGAGTGAATAAATGGGTGGGGTCGGGTCCCACCACGGTCATGGTGGGGTTTTTGCAACACTGTCGTGGCGGGTACCATGGTCATGGTGGGGGTGGATATGGTTGTAGATCGACCCTCACCACGATCGTGATGTGTTCTTCTTGCCTCGGCCATGGTGGGTCACCAAACTGTGGCCGTTCATGTACAAAATTGCCTCCATCCCTATAACTCCTTTGAATTTTTACACTTAATTCACCACGATCGTGGTGGTCACCATGGCCATCTTGCCTTCATGTTGCCACAACCGTGTTGTCTAGAATGTGCCATGGTTGTTTTGGGCTCCACAGCCGTGGCCAATCCTTCACAAATTTGGTGATGTTGCTGTAACTTTCTTGAGATTTAGCAATTAAATCACCACGATCGTTTTGAGGAACCACGACCGTGGTGGTTCTTCATGCAGTACTTTGTCAACTCAAATTTGAAAATTTTGACATCTTTGCAAATTTTTTGATTCTTTGCCACATTTCAACTCCAACAACCATGTCTTGCCCTCTCTCTCTCTCTCTGACCTATTACCTACATCCCATTAAAACTCAAACAAAAACTATCAAGCACAAGTGTGCGTGTGTGTATTTCATGGAAAAGAAAACAAAAGTACCAAAAAGTGAAGGTTGGGTGAAAAAGTTCCCAAACCTAGGTGGGTTACCTCCCACCATCGTTAAACTTTATGCCTTCATTTAGGATTATTGATTCTTGACTTCTTTCATCCTCGTGGGATTCCCTAAGCATCTTTGAAGTAAATATCTATCTCATGTGCATTCAAGCACATCTCCTCATCAAAATGATGTTCCTCCACTAGCATCATGATATCAAAACTTTGATTGGCTTTGTCTGGATCTACTTCTACAACTGCTTTCATCCTTTGACCATTCATAGTAAATTCCTTCATTCCTACTTTCTCACAAATCAACACAGCCTCGGATGGGTATACCTTTTTTATTAGATAAGGTTCTTCCCATCTAGATCGGAGATTTTTAGGAAAGAACTTCATCCTTGAGTTATATATACATACCAATTTTTTTGGCTCAAAGTCTTTCTTCTTGATCAACTTATCATGTAGAAACTTTGTTCTCTCCTTGCAACGCTTAGACAATTTGTAAGCTTCATGTCGCATCTCCTTTAATTCATTCAGCTGAAACTTTCTCTTCATCCCGACATTCTCTCCATCAAAGTCCATGGCCTTCAAAGCCCACAATGCGTTATGTTTCATCTCAACTAGTAGATGGCAACTTTTCCCATAAACAAGCTTGAATGGTGTGGTGCCAATCATGGCTTTATATGCAGTCCTATAAGCCCATAAAGCCTGATTGAGATGTAATGACCAATCCTTGTGGTCCAGTCTCACTGTCTTCTCTAGAATGCGCTTTATCTCCCGATTAGCTAACTCAACTTGACCACTCATTTGGGGGTGGTAAGGAGTAGCCACACGATGATTAACTCCATGTTTCTTGAGCAGTCCTTCAAATATTCGATGGATGAAGGGACTTCCACCATCACTAATCATGGCTCTCAGCACACCAAACCAGTTGAAGATATGAGATTTCAAAAAACCGCACACCACATTGTGATCATTGGTTCTAGTTTCAATAGCCTCAATCCACTTTGACACGTAATCCATGGAAACCAAGATATAGATGTATCCAAAGGAGGGGGGGGGAACGGGCCCATGAAGTCAATCTCCCAAACATCAAATGCCTCCACCACAAGAATGGGTGAAAAATGCATCATGTCCCACTTTGATATGGTGCCCACCTTTTGGCACTTCAAGCAACACTTGAAAAATTCATGAGAGTCTTTAAACAAGGAAGGCCAACATAATCCACTTTGGAGAACCTTGGAAGCCATGTGTTTCCCACCAAAATGACCTCTACATACTCTAGAATGGCACATAGATAGAATTTCTTACTGTTCCATCTCCAGGACACATCTCCTAATGAGTTGGTCAGAGAAATATTTGAATAGGTGAGTATCATCCCAAATATAATTTTTGACCATAGCAAATAGCCTTTTGCTTTCCTCCCTTATCCATGTGCTTGGTATCCTTCCACTAGCTAAGAAGTTAGCTATGTGTTTATACCACGAGCTTTGAGTGGATGAGAGTAGGAAGAGTTGTTCATGTGTCATTGTTTATTTAATTTGGCTTGTATCATCCAAGGGTGCTTCAATTTGGGAGAGATGGTCGGTGGTAGAATTTTCCACTCCTTTCTTGCCCACAATCTCAATATCAAATTCTTGCAGCAACAACATCCACCAGATCAATCTTGGCTTTGAGTCATTCTTTGCCATGAGATACTTCAATGCAACATGGTCTGTGTATATCACTACCTTGTTTTACAAAAGGTATGATCAAAACTTGTCAAGATAAAAGATAACTATGAGCAACTCTTTTTCTATAGTCATGTAGTTTCTTTGTGCTTCATTTAGCATCTTGCAAGCATAATAGATGGCATGCAGAATCTGGCCAACTCTTTGGCCCAATACAGCCCACACTGCCATGTCTGATGCATCAGTCATGATCTCAAATGGCAAAGGGAAATTTGAGGGCTGTATTATAGGAGCAAAAATGAGCTTTTGCTTCAAATGGTTGAAGGATTCAACACACTTGTCATCAAAGTGAAGTTCAACATCTTTTTCCAACAAATGGCAGAGTGGTCTTGAGATTTTGTTAAAATCCTTGATGAAACGATGATAGAATCATGCATGTCCCAAGAAAGATTGGAAATCTCTTACGATAGAAGGAATGGTGAGAGTAGAAATGAGGCCCACCTTGGCCCTATCAATCTCAATACCATCTTTTGAAACCCGGTGACCCAGAACTATGCCTTGGGGCACCATGAAGTGGATCTTTTCCCAAGATAGCACGAGACAAACTTTGACACATCTCTCAAGAATGGCAGCCAAGTGGAGCAAACAGTCATCAAAGGATTTACCAAAAACTAAAAAATAATCCATGAATACTTCAAGTGATGAATAAAGCATGTCGAAGAAGATGGAAGTCGCACATCTCTAAAAAGTGGAAGGGGCATTACACAACCCAAATGGAATTCTCCGGTAAGCAAAAGTACCACTAGGGTACATGAATGTCATCTTTTCTTGGTATGTAGGATGAATAACAATCTAGAAGTACCCAGAGTATCCATCAAGAAAGCAATAGAAACTTTTCCCTGCCCACCTCTCTAGAATCAGATCAAGGAATGGAAGAGGATAGTGGTCCTTTTTAGTCTTCTCATTGAGCTTTCAGTAGTCTACACACATTCTCCATTTGGACTATTCTCTAATAGGAATCATCTCACCATTAGCATTATCTGCCACTTTGTCCCCACCCTTACTTGGATGAGACTCACCCATGTTCTATCAGAAATTAGATAAATAATTCCAGCATCTAACAATTTCACGGCCTCTTGGGTCACACCTTCCTTCAATTTTGGGTTCAACCACCTTTGCATTTGGTGGGTTGGCCTTGCATAATGCTCCAAATAAATCTTGTACACACAAATGGAGGGGTCAATACACCTCAAATCAATAATGGACCATCCAACGGCCTGAATGTTCTACTTTAGGACTTTCATCAATGCCTCTACTTGCTTTGGAGAGAGAATAGAAGAAATGATCACTGAGAGGGTGTCATTGGAGCCTAGAAATGCATACTTCAATCCTTCAGGGAGTGACTTGAGCTCAAGAGTAGGAGGTTCTTCAAGAGAATTCTTCAATGGCTCAGAAATGGATGGGAGGTTCTCACTCACAGCCACTAGGGCTAGCTCATTGACTTCATCCTCTTCATCATCATCATAGGTAAATTCAAAAATGGGCTCTAAACCTCTACCTTGACTGGCAGTCTAACTCCACAAAGGTAGGAACTCCTCCACAATCTCATCAAGGCATTCAACAAGATAACAATCTTCTTCTATGGTGCCTAACACCTCGATTGTAGCCAAAGACTTGAAGATGTTCAACTGGATCTTCATGTACATGAATGTCACATACATGGTGCTGGTTCCCACATGGATCACTACGTCAGATGTAGACAAAAATTTCCTCCCCAAGATGATAGGTACTCTTCTTGTATCTTTTTCAATATCTAGCATAATAAAGTTAGTTGGGAAGAATGTAGAAGTCTCATCGTCAAGTCTGACTAGCACATCATCAACACGCCCTATAGGCATCTTCACTAATTAGTCGGCCAATTGCATGCAATGAGCTAGACCTAATTGTCCCGTTTGGATCTCGGAAAACACATCATATGGCATCAAGTTCATGCTAGAACCCAAGTCTAGAAGGGCTTGGTCTATGCAGTGTGATCCAATGTAACATGAAATGATGGGAGCACCGAAGTCTTTCCTCTTTCTCGGCATGGTGCTCGGTAGAATTGAGATCACTTGCTGAGTGAGCTTGACTTTCTTGGGCTTTCTCTCTGTTGTTTTACTTTTAAACATGTAAAAATCTTTTAGAAACTTGGAATAAGAGGGGATTTGCTTGACCACATCAAGCAAAGGAATGTTTATCTTCACTTGTTTGAAAGTTTCCATGACATCTTCAATATGCTTATTCTTTCTTCTCTCAATAGAGGGCTCCTCAAGAGCATCAGGAAATGGGGGGATTTGGGCTCCCAACAGGCTCGGATCAATGGAATCATCAACTAGAATCACAGGAATCACAATATCACTACTCGGTGTTACAATATCAATTCTAGTTCCTGTCCCAGTATCATCACTCTGGATCTCAGTATCAACATGTCTGATCACAATATCACCTCTATCCTCACTGGCTACACTATCAACAACAGTATCATGGGGCCGCTCCAAGGTCCTCCCACTTCTCAAAACTATCACTACCTTCACTTACTCATGGGTAGAGGAGGAAGAAGCTTGTGGATTTGGCTGTGCCTGTTGAGGTGGTGGTGGCATTGGATTTGGGTTTTAAAGGATAAATTGTGGCCGGGGTTGTGGTTGTTGTGGTTGTTGTTGTGGTGGATGTGGGTGATATTGTGGAGGGGGCTGTTAGCATGGGTGAGATGGAGGATATTGGTAGTTGTAGGGGGGTTGGTGAGGTGGAGGAGCATATGGATGTAGTGGCCCTTATTATTGGTGAAGTGGGGGTACTTGGCCTTGTGGTGGGACATAAGCACATTGAGCAGTGCTCACATAACCTCCATCATTGTTGGGATTGGCCATGGGTTGAGATGGGAGCCTTCCCTCTTCATGGCAAGCAAGTGAAAGGGAGATTTTATCAAGTCTTTGCTCAAGGCGGATAATATTTTGTCCTTGAGAGGACACCTCCTTTTTCACTTCATCGAGGTTCCTTAGCCTTCCTAGGACTTCCTCCTCAATTTTAGAGCTATACTTGGGTCCTTAATGTTGCCTTGGATGCCCCTGCCCCTCCATATTTTGTTGTTTCCATGAGAAGTTTGGATGATTCCTCACTTGGGAGTATAGGAATTGGACATTGGGCCTTGGTTGTTTTGGTTGTTGAAAGTATGCAAGGCATGAACTTCTTCTTCCTTAGCTTCAACTACCATAGTGGATTGACTTGAGGAGCCACCATGTTGCTTCTTCATCATATTGATCATATCCACCATGATTTTCATCATGTCAGGGTTTGCTATGGCCCGGGCTGGAACTATAAGAGGAGGTGGAGGGATGTAGTTCCAATCACAATGCTCCCCTTTTTTAGAAGCCCGGTTACAAGAGTTCTAAGTAAGGTGCTCAAGCAAGGGCCATGATGCTTTAGGTGGCTTTTCCATGAAGGTGCCTCGACATGATGAATCAACATTGTTCTGGATCAACTGCACTAGACCGATGTAGAAAGCTTGGACCAGATGCCACAAGGGAACCTTGTGAGGGGGGCATTCACGCAAGAGCTTTTGGAACTGTTCCCACACCTTGTGGAAAGGTTCATTTTCTTTCTGGGAGAAGGTAGTGATACACCTTCGCATTTGGGTTAGATTGGAAATAGGGAAGAACTTCTTAAGAAACTCATTCTTGACCACATTCCACGTTACCAACTCCAGCTTTGAGATGTACCATTCCTTTTCCTTTTCTTTTAGGGAGAATGGGAAGTGAGTCCTCCGAATGGAATCATTGGTGGCAGCGGTGGTGCGGAAGGTGGAAAAAGTTTCAAGGAAGGCGTCAATATGGTGGTAGGGATTCTCATTCTCCATCCTATAATAGGCAGGGAGGAGTCCAAGAAGTGCGGGTGGAATGTAGAATTGTTGACCTACATTTGGTAAACAAGAATGGCAATGGGGGAATTGTAGTTCCCCAGGGTGAAATACTCATGGAGGGATAGTTGGGTTGTGGCTGGGCATCTCCATGTGGTTCGTTTTCTACCATATCAGCTACTTGGTGTTGGCTACGACGGCTTTGACATCTCCTCCTACCTATCTCAGGGTCGTATAACACCAAGTCAGTACAATTCAAATGCATAAGATGCAAGCACAACTGTCACCTGTACAATACACAAACAAGCAACAAAAAACCAAGTTAGAATGACAATATGCAAAAGTGAACAAAGAATAAAGAATAACAATGACGAGGGCAGTTGGAAAAGCTAAGCTACACTATGTAGCTAGGCCGAGCGCCTCTATCCCCAACAATGACGCCAGAAAGCTTGGTGCTATATTCCATGCACGTGTGATCTTTCGAATTTATAGGTCAGCATGTGATTTTATATTAGTTGGGGGAAGGTCAGCATGGCATGTAAATCTCACATTTCAATCAAGATTACTAGACCAAACAACAATGCAAGTGCTATTAGAATATAGTCTATACTACTAGTTAGAGAACTAGAATTAGGTGTAATTTAGTAGGACTTAGCAAGTCTAGGTTTCTAGGGTAAGTGGTATTAGTGCAATTGAGATCCAAGGGTAGGAATGGGAGTAGATATGAGGGTATTTCACCTTATGTTACTTGCCATCTAGCCTTTAGGAAGCTCTAGGAAATTGCACCAATCACACTTACACTAGCTACTTAGATCTCACACTCACTTTTAGAAGAAGGGAGATGTATGTAGGAACATAGGGGGCTAGCTCGAGATCCACTAATTGGACCTAGGATCCATTCCTAAGATTTCCACATACATTCCAATTTCCCCTAGAAGCTATGTGTCATCAAGCATCGCAAAATAAGCAATTTATGTTTAAAAGCACAAACCACATGCAAGATAATGGGAAATGAGATATAAGTAAGAGGCAATCATCATAGAATGAAATTATGTTCATTACAAATTATTTTCCCCCAACATGGTATAAAAGCCACATTTTAACCCCAAACAACCCACTGCTAGGGGCTTAGCCAGACATGCTCAAAGAAAAGATAAAAGAAATGAGAAAAATGGGATAGAACTCCATGGAGCTCAAAGTAGATCCTCTTTCTTCACCTCCTAGATATTTTTGAGCAACCTCCCTCCTCCAAGGTGGATTATGGGCATGTAAATAAAAGGGGATTATGGTAGAAAACCTATAAAACTAGGTTTCTATGGTGAAAATGAGGTGAAAATGGTGGACGGAGAGCAAGGGGATTGCAATGAATGCTCAAGAGTGGGTGGAGAGGAGTAATGTCAGCAGAGGGGAGTCTAACCTTCATGATGTGCCACCACCTATGTATATATAGGTGGTGGGTAAGCACTAGGGTAAGTAGGGGAAAAGTGGGGAAATCAATGGTGAAAATGGGTAGGTTTAGATGATCACCACGGCCGTGTTGAGATGCCACAACCGTGGTGGGGGTTGCATGGAACAATCGTGGGTGGTGGAGTGACCAAGATGATGAATGGAGTTGAAAGTGATAAGTATATATGGTGGCCACAGCCGTGGCAGGGTGCCATAGTCTAGGTGGGTAGGGGGTACCACGGCCGTGTGGGGTACCACGACCATGTTGGAGGAGGAGGTCACGGGAGAAGCAGTTTTGAGATCATTGTGACTTCAGCTCACCACAGGCATGGTGATCACCATGGATGAGGTGGTCTTCAAGGGCCACAGTCGTGCTGATGGATATGACTGTGGTCATTCACGTGTAAATTGGACCTACTCCCTGTTGATTTTGGGGATCTTTGTGCATAAATCACCACCGGTGAGGTGATGACCACGTGCGAGGTGGAATGTGTTGGCCATGAATGTTCTGGGAGCCACAGCCGTGGAGTCTTCAGTGACCACAACCATTGTGATGACCATGGTCGTGGTCATTCTTATGTAAATTGAGGACAAACTCTATGAATTTTGGAGCATAATTGCCATGACTGTGGTGAAGTACCACAACCATTTTGGGGCTTCTTGGTGCTGATATCTAATTCATCTTCTTCATCTAGCCTCCTTTTGCTTTGAGTTGCTCTTGTGCATCCAAGGAAATCTCGGGGAAGAGATAGGTCCACTCTTGGGGTGTAAGACCCCATAGACGTTCTTCATCTCTCTCCCATGCTTCAATGCATGCATAAGTGCCCTGAAATACACACAAAAAGAGGCATATGTGCATTTATTGTAAAAGATCATATTGAGGGGAATAACTTGTAATCTAAAATATTTAGATGTGATTATCATGCAAAAAGGCATTGGATGAAGCCCTAAAATAGGGCTGCATCAGTGCCCAACTATCTTATGTAGCATTATCTTAATGTAAGCAAATGGTTCAAGCAATAGGAGAGATATTGACCACAAATAAATTGTCAACTCATCATCATGCAAGATTTCAATAGGATAGAGTGAAACAAATCAAGAAATGCACAGACAGAAACAAATCACAAAAGCAAATATCATAGCAAATGACATAAACAAATGACATGAAAGGGAAAACAACTAAAACCATCATCCATTTGCTCTCCCCCTAAGATTAAATTTTATAGTGTCCTCACTACAACCATCAAATTCAAGTGGATTGCAACTGGGTACCTACCAAGATGAATCAAAGTGGAGGGCCAATGCCCTCATGTTCATCTAGGAAATGCTGGCTCAAAGTGTCATCATAAGTAGGAATCTCAGTGAATGTCGGGTCCTACGATGGTGGTGATGGTGGTGGTGGAATAGCATAGTGGCCCTAAGAGATCTGCCACATATCCATCCTCTATAGCATGCTGTGCACATTGGGGGTACTGCTGGCTCAGCTGGTCTAGGTGGGTGTCCTATTGATTGAAACAATGTTGGACATACCCATAAAGATGCTACACGTATGGCATAGTTTAGCTTTAGTCTATTTGATTTCTAGTCGAGGGAGGGTGAGATGGTGCCACTGCTGCATTGGAATCCTCAGATCAATCTTCAAAATCATTGATCATAAAAAATGAACTTCCAATTGTCTTTATTTGTCAAGGTAACCCCCTCTAAATCAGGAGTCAATGAACTCTTCATGACCAAAAACATATTGCTTGAATTTAGTATCATCAGAGATATCCCTAACTATCAACCCTAAGCAGATAATGAACTGGAGGTCGATTTTATTCCATATAAGTGCATCTTCCAATCCTATCAGTTCAGCATTTACTTTGCGAACGATGTGGGTTATTAGTCTTCCAATCATGATGTCACCAGATTTCTTACATTTGATCTCATTGAAATGATAGAGGATATAATAACTAGCATTAATCTTGAAATTGTGTAGCATCGCCCATAATACGAACATGTCTTGCTTTCTAAAATGCAATATATTTCCTTTCTTGCAAAGACACAAGTGCTAATGATCCTGTGTATATAACAAAAAATAGGGTTGTGATGTGTATTGCTCTAGATGCTTTGGCCTCATGTATGGTACATTTAGTGATTTCTCTTCAAAATTAATCATTGTTAAACTGAGGTGGATATGACATTGCCTCACCATAATGGCATTGGAATTGAGCTCACTTGATAAGTGAGCTTGACCTTCTTGGGCGTTCTCCCTATTGTTTTCCTATTAAACATGCACAAATATTTTAGAAACTTGGCATAGGAGAGGATTTGCTTGACCGCATCAAGTAAGGGAATGCTTATCTTCACTTGTTTAAAGGTTTCCATGATATCTTTAGTATGTTTCTTCTTTCTTCTCTCAATAGAGGGCTCCTCAAGTGCATCGGGAAATGAGGGGATTTGGGCTCCCCTATGGTCCTTTGTTGGGGCGGAAGAAGAGCTTTCTCCCCTATGGTGCTTTGCTATTTGCTTGGTGGGAGCAATGATAATTGAAATGAGTTGTTGGATGGATGAACACGACATGTCTTCTTATGCACACGATGTGCCTTGTTTGATTTTGTGTGAGTTACAAGATGAGGATGAAGCTGAGGAACACAATATATCTAGATTTAAGCATTCCGTGTCTTCTACCATTGGAGTTGATTTGCATGTTGGGAACAAAGGAAGGGGAACACAATGTGGAGAAGAGGTCCACATCCTGACTAGGTGGTTTCTTGTATGAATGGTGATGCTCTTGAAAGTTTAGTGATTGATAGTATCTACAATGAGTTGTTCTTTGAGGTCAGCGAACTCAACCTACTATTGCTGGTTGGTGAAGAGGAGGATGGTGGTGCTGTGAATCTGGTGGTAAGCTGCAATGGTTGAGAAAAGAAGTAGAATGCCGACATTGCTATAGTTCGATAGAAATAGGTGCACGACGACTGAGGGAGTCAAAGGATCTTCAGATCTGTCAGGGTAGCAAACACAAATGCTGGAGGTTCTCAAACACGATGTAAAGTTAGGGATTTGATGTGAAGAATGCATTTGAAGTTGGGGCTTAAAACCCTTTTCTCAACCTCTAGACACACCCTGTCTTGGTAGACACATGACATATCTGTATATACATGAAGTCACCTTATCCAATTTAATTTCTACTTCGCTAGATGATGACACACCATGTCTCAATTAGGACACACTATGTTTTCTTGCAGAAAACTATCAAAGGTGAACCTCCTTTCTTGCACGCCATGTGTATCATAAAAACACGCCATGTGAGTTTCCAATGGAAAGACTTGCATCCTTCTCTCAAGATGTACATGTTGTACGAGTTGGATCACATGCCATGCATTTTTCCAGAAAGATACTGAAAATGAATGACCTTGCTGACATACCATGTGTGTAATAAACACACACTGTGTGTGTTTCCAGTGGACTCCATGCCTAAAAGATCTACATGTGGCATGTCATGTGGATATAACAACACACTGTGTATTCTAGAGTGTTTTCTTGGATTCTATATGTGTTATGAGGCACACCATGTCATAGGAAGAACACATTGTGTTCCACAGAAATTTTTGTGGAAATTTGACATTTTACTAGTCTTTCTTCTTCACTTGCATTAATAATGATGGGAGTGATACGAGGGTCTAAATTATTACATTCATCCATGACATACTTATTGGAGAAGAAAATGTTCTTGAGGTAAAAAGGAAACTGAAATCTATACTAAATGTGGGGTCAACTCCCACAAGGTCCTTCGTTTAGAGTCTGGAGTGACACTCTTCATTCTTCTTTAGTGTGCTCTAGAGAAGGAGATGGACGAACATAATTCCATTTATCTTTTGGGTTCAATTCTAGTTGACTGGAAAGAGATCCTGGAGGAGTTTGTTGGTTGGTGAGGGCTTGTTGAGAAACTTGATTTTCTAGAATGTTTGTGTGGGTGGGGATTCCATCCACTTTTTTTATAAATCTACGGATGGTGTCTTTCATTTGTTGTCCTTTCTAGAAAAACTCTTCATTTTTCTTAATTTGACAAGAGGCAAAGTTTTCCAAAAGTGACTCAAGGCTAGGTTTCAAGTATGGTTGAAGTTGGCTGAAATTCCAATTTCCATTATTGTTGAATGTAGGAGGATTGTTACTTGCTAAAGATATATTTTCAATAGGTGGTGGTTGTTGATTATGGAGTAGTTGAGGATGCTGAGTCTTACTATTTTGGTAGGAAAAATTGTGGTGATCTCCAACCTGGATTGTAGGAGTTGGAGTATGGGTTATAGAGATGTTTGTTTCCATAGTTTCCTGTCATGTTGCATTGATCCACAGTCCCCTCAGAAGGAAATAAAGAAGGGTAGATTGAAGAATATATTAGCCCCAAAGATTCATTTTCATTACAAACAAGATTTACCAGTTGAGTTGGTTGAGTGTTCAGCTTCTCAAACTTCTACATAAGAGCATCTAACTTGGCTGCAATCAAATCCACTGCATCAAAAGAATGTATGTCGACTTGATTCTTGGAAGCAATTGAAGATGAGAATCACTGGTTGTTCTTCTCGGCTCGCCATTGACAATGGTTAATGGTAATGTCTTCAATGATTGCATATTCTACCCTATAGGATTTATTGATCAAAGATCCATTAGCAGCATCATATATAGACATCCTTGTGTTATAATACAACCCATTATATAAGGTATGAAGGGAGTAGTCAATTGCTAAGTTCTTGGTGAAGGCAAAGATGTTGAAGATCTTTGAATCTATCTCACATATCATAGAGGGTCTCTCCATCTCTTTGAGAGAAATTAATGAGTTGACTTGTCAACTGAGCGGTCTTGCTTGGTAGAAAATATTTAGCTAGAAAGACTTTCCACAACTCCTCCCAGCTATTTATAGAATTCCTTGGCAATGATGAGAGGGATGCCTTGGATCTATCTCTCAAAGAAAATGGGAATGTAAGTAGGAGAATGCCATCAGGAGCAACACCATTGATCTTTAATGTGTTCAATTATTTCAAGGATTCACCTACATGAATATTAGGTTCCTCCATGGCAGTCCCTCCAAAATAATTATGCTGAATCATCTGCATGATTGTCAAGATGATTAAAAAGTTGTTTGCCTTGATCTGTGGGCAGTTGATAGCCCCATTGATGTTTATAGTGGTAGAAATGGTAAAGTCCTTAAGAGGACAATCGTCTTCCATGGTTGTTTCTTGGTGATCTGGTGAACATGGCAGTGAAGATGAAGGTGAAAAATCCAAGTTTGAAGAGCTTTCACCCTTCCTTGCTCGCCTTTGGCAACTCAATGTACACTCGATATCTAGGTCTAGGATTAGAGCTGTAAATGGGTATGGGTAGACCCTTAGACCTGCAAATTTGGACCCTTTAAAGACCCATCACAGGTTTAAATTCTTGTACCCACATACCTATAGACCCGCATACCCTAGACCTGCATATAAGTGAGTCCACTAATGGGTATGCTTAGGCACAAACCCGCTAGACCCACATACCCGCTATACATAAATAACTACTTAGATAATATGGTATTTATATCATACTTTCTAAGTCTAACTAATATAATACTTGATATTATGTCCCACTTTAATTTTAATAAGGTTGAGACTAGTCATCTAATTGAGAATTAACTATTCTAGTTTCAATCATGATCAACATATGTAAACTTAAAATCAAAATAGTCACAAGATATGCTAAATAATTAAAACATTATGACAACTAAAAATATGTAACAAATTAACTCACAAATCTTCAATCTACAAAGTTATTTAATATAACTATAGCATGTTAATATAATAGATGATAGCGATATTTCATAGTATTAATACAAACACAACATAATCATAATTTTCTTATAATGACAATATGATGTTCTATATAAAACCGCTTACCCACATACCTACACCACAAAGCTTCTATAAATGTAGGTACGAGTGTGGTGCGGGTCTAGAACCAAAACCAGACCCACTAAATTAGATGGGTATGGGTATGGCCAGACCCACACCGTACCCGCACCGTTTACACCCCTATCTAGGATTATATGGTCGAAGACCCAATTTCAAAAGTTGCATACAATCCTGAAAGTTCACATGTGGATGAGAAACACTTAGCAAATAATGGAAACTATGATAGATGATAACAAAGACAATGGAATGATGGAATGTGGGTGTGATCTAGTCTCGCTTACTGATCAACATGTGTCACTCTAAAAAATACTAATGCTCCTCGACAATGGTGCCAAAAACTCATTTGTTGTGTGCACACAAGTCCTAAATTTATAAGCTCGAGCACTAACTCACAAGTATACATGTGTGTGTCGTATATTCAAGATTGTCCAAAGATCAGGGCTGTTAAATGTAGGTGTGTTGATGTTCAACAATGTAAATTGATTTCAAAAGGGTAATTTGGCTTAGATAGAACTAATATAATGGTTAAGAGAAAATAATAAAACTAATTACTTCAAGAGAGATAAGATCATATTAAAGGAATCTTGGGATAGGGATTTCACATCCACATCATAACATGAAGAACAACATATATCAGTAATACTAGAAATAACACAAGGGAGGCTTCTATCCTACATCTACCTCTCGGTAGTGTAGAACAATCCTAACTTTGTATACCAATCTTGTAGATATACTCTGATTCAGACTACAAACCTTTGTTCCCCAACACATCCCAGCCACACCCATGATCAAGGTAGTGCAAATAAGGTACATATCCTTACTCCTATGCATATCTTCCCAGATTATACAAAGAGCATAAATCATACATACAAAGTGGCCAGAAGAGCATGTAAGAACAAATCAACACTGATAAACCTTAGAACAAATTAACACAGATGAACCTTAGAAATACTTGCTCATGCTGGTGAAACACAAGTACAATTGACATATTTTGAAGCTAAACATGAATAAAGAAGAAAGAAGCAAGGAAAGTCCAGGGAAAGAGGAAGAACAAGGACAAACTTCAGCTTGAAGATGAAATTTCATACTTTTTGGTGCTTCTACTCCAACAACCTTCTCTCTTGAGCTGCTGGAATGGAGTGGAGAAGCTTCTACTACATCCCTTGAAGAAGAATGGAGTAGAAAAGAGGTCTGCTCTCGAGTAACCACCTCATCTTGTCCAAAATCACCTCTCTTCTCCTCTACTCTATTCCCAGGTTAAAAAAGTAATTCAAATGACAAGTGATAATGGTCCCATATGTGTGATCTCATATTTAAAAATGAGGGACATTTGCTTTGAAACTATAGAAATCAACTGCGACACAGAGTGTTTGAGAAGACACATAATATTTTGCCTTGAGTAACTGACGTTGAAATTGCTTTGCTCGAAGGGTACATGGAATGTTGACTAAGAGACACGTCATGTAGCTGAGAGTCAATGAGAAATTTAGAAAATTTGGATAGATTGAACATGCTATGTCATAATAAACACACGCTGTGTCTTTTGACAGAAACTTTATCGAGATCTTTCGACTGATCGAACATGACATGACTTCTGAGGGACACACTGTGTTGCTGCTCACTAGAGGGATTGAAATCCATATTTAGTTTAACATGTTGTGTGCTAAAACACACACACCATATTTGATACAGTCCTATTATAGGGCTTCATCTTGTGGCATATTGCACTTCAATTACATCTACAACTATTGAATTACATGTTATTTCTCTCAATAAGTGTTTTACTATCAAATGCACTTATGGATGGTTTTTTCATTTTTATAGGTACTTTGAACACTAATTGATGGAAGGGATATATGATGGGTGAATCTAGGGTTTCCCCAGGCTTGGAGGAGCCCAAAATAAGGCCAAAACCTCTCCCAACCTATCCCAAGTGGTCAAAGAATGTATCGAAGCAATAACCATCATAGATGACCAACTTTAAGACCCATATGCACAAGAAGGACCTCAGAACGGATGTGATACCAAGGAATGGACATTTTGGGGCATGCCCCAATCAATAGAACCTTCAAAAAATCACACAGAATCCCAACAGACCCGTGCTGGTCAGAGCCCAACACGGATGTGTTGGCTAAAATGACCGTGCTGGCAGACCTAGAAGCCCAAAATTCTCCAGTTCACTCCATTTTTCCACCACAACCATTCCCATCCACCGTGAGCATTCCCATTCACCCCCAGAATGGCCATGCTGCCAAGCACGATCGTGCTACCACCAAAATCCTACAATTTTCTACACTGCATTCCCTACTTTACCCCCACTTAACCTTGTGTTTCCCAACCACCTATATATACTTGGTTGGCAGATCTAGCATGAGTTTAGCTACTCTACAACCACTCTAGCCTCCCCATATCATCCTCCATCCATTCCCACTCCATTCCACCTCCATTTTACTTTTTCCACCACCAAAACCCTAGTTTTCTAGTGTTTTGGCCACTTTCCACCATACACCCATGCCATTCACCTACCTTGGAGGAAGGAGCTCGATCTGCTACTTCTAGGAGGTGGATAAGGAGGATTATTCACTGAATTCATCATGGATTCCACTCATCTACTCGTTCTTCTTCCTTTCTTCTTGTATTTTCTTGTTCTATGGGTAGCTAGACCCCTTAGGTGGGCTGTTCGGGGCCAACGATGTTACTTTGATACCATGTTGGGGAAAATGATATGTAAACATTATGGATTCATTTTCTAATGATTATGTTCTATTTATATCTCATTCCTCATTATTTTCTTTGTGGTTTGCGCTTGAAATTACCTAGATTCTAAGAAAAGTGCATACATGTGGCTCTTTTTGTGAATTGCTCCTAAGTCTAATTAATGGATCCCTAGTTATATATTCACCTTCCTACATATTAATCAATTCTCCTACACCTAGGTGAGAGATCTGAGTAGCTAGTATAGGAGCATTTAGTGTAATTATCTTGGAGCCTTCTCAAGGCTTGAATTTTGGTGTTGTGAGGTTTAAAACCTCACTTCCACCTTACATTCCAACCCTCGACCCCTAATTACCCTACAAATTCCTTATATTTTCTTTTTTATGTGGTTCTTTGGATGGGATTTTTGTATGTCCTATCTCATAAGAAGTAGGGAGTGGATCCCCTCTCAGATCCCACTCTTTACAAGATGGTATTAGAAAAACAAGAGCCTTAAACTAATTATTTCATAATTATCCCAATAGTTCCCTTATAGAGAAAACCTTTGGATAACAAGCTTACCCTAGAATGAACTTGTATATTACATGTAAGGATAATCAAAGGACATAGAATCTATTGATGTGGTTGTGAGGATCTTGAGCTGTTAACCTATAATCGAGAAAGTACCATGTACTTTTTCCTTATTATATAGGTTAGGTGTCTGGATGACCCTTATGATGTTATAAGATATAACTGTAGGGTGCAACAAAGTGATTGGGATGATATAATATTGGAGTATGGTGATGTTTTTACGGTAGGCTTTGTGACTTGTTTCTTGCATTAATTTTAATATCATACTTTATTTGCATTGCATAGTTTCTAATCATCAACATTTGTTTTCCATTATACTACTACATGTACAAAGGAAAAAAGTTTGGATTTTACCAGTGTCTTCTTGAACTAAATAACTACACATACTAGTGGAAGGGAAACCCCAGATTTGGTTAGAAAAATATAAACCCCTAGAGTTAAGAGTAGAATAATGAAAATAAAGTGTATCATATATAAGGCTTAGTGGACCTCCCCACTTTAAACCCTTTAAGGTGTGGAGAGTTGTACCAAAAAAATGCTACATGGCCACATGAACCCTATTGTCATTTGGAAAACTAAGAAATTGTGGGTTCAATTCTTTAACCTACTATAGGCTTAATACCATGTTGGTTAGCATGACCTATATACATCTGGATCCCACCTAAAAGCATAATTATAATGATTGATATTTAATCTTTTTCCCTTTAAGGTGTTTAGTAATACTTGTTAGGTTTAACCTTTCTGAGGGGTGGATAGTAGTTGGGTAGTTATGGATGGTTTGGTTTTTAGGATGAGATCCTCTTTAAGTGGAGAAGTTATGTAACATAAGTAATCTAGATATCTAACCTAATCATCCCTTGCCTTATGCTTTTTATTAATGTTGACTGATGCATCTCTATTCAGCATGTTTTTAGTTGCATTTTAAGTTTTGCATATTTATATGGTATTTCAATTCATATTTCACTTGTTTTAGGTTTCTAGTAATTTATACATCTTGTTGGGTATCTAGGTGTTTAATTTGTAGGACTGGTGCAAGTTTAAAAGAGAAGCAAATAATCCTTCATAAAAGTCCAAGAATTGAGTAAAGGTTGCATGTCCTCAGTCCCCAACTATGATAATTGGAGTCGACTAACCAGATATGGAAAAAGATCACAAAGGAATCTAATAGATTCAATGCTATGAGTCAGAATCATATTATTTTTCTGACCAACCTATATAAAATCTTTCCCAAACAAAGTTCAATCATTGGACTCATTCCATGAGTCGGCTGACTAGAAAGTATACCTCAACACAAAAATGGCTCCGAACTCCACATCTGATATCAGAATTGTACTATTCAAGATGCATCATAAGAGTAATTTAATTATATACAAAATAATTATATTTAGTAACCACTTCCAAATGATCTATTGGCCCTTCAGTTTCCCAGTTCACTGGCTTTAGAAATTACAACAAACGTTTGATAGTCGTTGGATTAGTATGGATGTATTTGATATTTTTTGCGTAGAGATAAAAGTACTTGGGGGACATCCAACACAAGGGTTCACGACATATCTTTCACATACACAAACCTATCCATCATTATGGAGATACATATATAAAAACTGATGGCTTGATGTGGAGAAGCACCCCGCTGGCAACCATGATCAAAGATTTTAGCTATTGTTTGGGGAGTGGTGAAGAAGTTGATATATCCTTTCATCCATGACGTTCTCCTCTCTATGAGATTTCTCTTTTTCATTTTTTCTCATATCATGAACTTGAGAAGAGACTAGATTCATTACTGGGGCATGAGAATTAGCCTCACTATCCGTACTAGAATGTTAGATTGGAAATTGCTACCTTTTAAACTATTGAAATTTTAATTAGTTGTTCAATGCATGTTTTATGAATTAACTATCCATCTTTCATGTCTATTGCAATCATAATCATAGTGACATTAAAATTTAGGTTTATAATACCATTTAATCTTTCTTGAATCCCAAATATGATTGTGGAAGCTCTCTAGGGCGATGGATTTGAGATCATTAGGTGATAAGACCTTTAGCCTATGAGGAAATTTGTCCTTGTCAATTTCATACTCCCATTAGATATGAATTTTTTTATGCCCCCAATCTAATAATCGAGTGAGTGATAAAGTGCGGAAGAGAAGATATGTAGGTAGTGATAGTGAAATCATCCATCATGGTAGTTGTATCATGGCTAAAAATCAATTTATTTCATAGTTTATTTTATTTCTATCTATGATAGTGTAGTTAATAAACCAAATTTATCAATTGTTGTTGATTAATTTGTCTTAACTAGACTAGAAATTAAAATGTTCATAAATAGTTATCCTTTGGGTTCAATCTTTAGATACACCATGATAAGGCTGGTCTCATTATGGGTGGTGATTGCTGTAAGTGGTTTAGGAAAATTCTAGGAACTTTCCCTATGTATATATATCTATGCAATATATCACACATAAAATTTGGGAACCATTTTCGAGGACAACATGGATATTTAGTTTTCCAGACTATTAAAATAAAGTTAGGATTTTGCTTTGGTTCGTTTTCTATTTTAATTTTTACCATGGTATATTTTTAGCTTTGTTTTATAATTTCTTAGTTTTTTTAGTAGTTTTCAAATTAGTTTAATATCTTGGTTGTTTTTGTAATTCTATGCTTGTTTTATACTTTTTAGTGTGGTTATATAATTTATTTTAGCTATATTTGATTTCTTTAGTTATTATTCTCTTTTAGATTTTGATAATTTCATGTTTTACCATATTTTCAAAAATAGAAAAGTTGTATCTCCATTAATTGATATATTTTTCTTTGAAGTCTGATAGTTAAATTCCATATTTTTAGGCATTCAAGTCATATGGAGTCATCAGTACTACAACTCGATCAATGTCAAGTGTGTGGTTAGACCACACATAAAAAAACTGCCCTACACTCCTCCACAGTTTAAAGCAATATTGTGGAATATCATATCATCACTGAGCACAATTTCATATATTATTAGGGTAGATACATTACTGATTCCAATACACTATATTATGGAGGATAATATGGGGAGCCATGTCATGTAAATGATTATCTTGAAGAAGTAGATTAGTACGGTGAAGAGCCTTGATATGCATATCACTATTCACGTGATTGAGATGAGAGGATGAACGCCCTCTAGAAGATGTTTTCTAACCAATAAGAAACACTAACTGACAGAGAATCTCTAGAAAAAGATTGGAGGCACAACTAGACTAGCTAAAAGCACAACTCTCCCACTCAATTGTGTTCCTTGATGGTAAATTAGAGAGACCCCTAGAGAAGATGGAACTATCTACATTAGGATCGATCATGAGGATGATATTTGTGTCATACTTGAAATGACGATGCATGGTATATTGACAGTGGCATAGAATGAAGAATTGGAAATTAGAGGTTGGTCCATATACTTGCACTCCATCCATTTTAGTGTTGGGGGCTTTGAAACGTCAAGATAAAAACCATCAACATTAGAATGACCATAACATGGAGAATGATGATTGGGTTCAACCCCAACAAAAGGTATACATGGCACCACCCTTTTATCTTTATACCTCCTATATAGTCTTAGTTCATGTGTTACCCATGTATGAGTTGGGTGGGTTCCACATGGAGGAGCCAGATCCATAAATGGAGATTGTGAAGAGGATGCACAACCACATAAAAATATTTACCGTGGTGATTACACAGATGAGATAGTTCCTCCTATGATAGAAATACATCTACTATATGCAGATCTAGGTGGTGAGAAGAAGTCACTACCTTATCCTCCACCTAATTTAGCAATTCACATTTAGAATTGATGATGATGATGAAATTTGTGCCATTCTTGAGACGACGATGCATGATACATTGACAATGTCACAACATGAGGAATTGATACTAGAGCTTGACTCATATACTTGAATTCCATCCTTTTTAGTGTTGGGGGATCTGGAATGTCAAAATAAAAACCATCAACATTAGAATGACCATGACATTACATTTTATGATTAGGTGCAGCCCCAATAGGAGGTACACATGACACCAACCTTTTATCTTTCTACCTACTATACAATCTTAGATTTGATGCAATACTCATGGATGAGTTGGGTGTGTTCCACATGGAGGGGACATATCCATAAGTAGATATTTTGAAGGACTCCACAATTTTTTCAGATCCCAATGTTGAGTGGATGGTTTTCGAAGAGGATGCACAACCACATAAAATATTTTCCATGTTGATTACACAGATGAGACAGTTCCTCCTATGCTCGAACCATATTTACTATATGCAAATCTAGGTGGTGAGAGGAAGTCCATTCCATATCCTCCACCTAATTTAGCACAATTGGAAGCATCCATTGTAGACTTATTGCATATTGCTTTGGCCACATAAGAAGGTAATTCCCCTCTAGTCTTTAGATATGAGACGATCCTAAGACCACCAGAGCGACAACACTCTTACTTTGTGCCACTTCTTATAGATCCACACGTATCTACTTCATTACCTCTACTGATGAAGGAGTATTTATGGATATTTTTGGATGGATTTTTGGGTGAAAAACAACAGCAATTCAAGCATCCTCAAAGCCCATTTGAGCAACCACGACCATCTGATCACATTTTGCATCATGGATCTCAGATCTTCAAGGTGCGAGCCGTTGTTCACATTCCTTTTCAATGGACCTTTTTTTGAGTTGCCAAGACCACCTAGATGAGCGTCGAGGATTTCTTCTCCTCCATATTTGGTTAGTGTTTGCTTGGGGATGAGAAAATTGCTAAGCTTAGGGTGGAGTTTGGGAAGTATGTACTCCATTCCACCAAATCCTTTTTGTTTAAATTCTTATTTTTATTTCACCATGTTAGTTTTGAATGTTTCATTTGCAATTCATTTACTTGCATTGCATCTAGCTTAAATATTTTCCTATTTCAGTTCTTAGTTATAGCAATGTTATTTGAAGTCATAATCTAGTCGGCTTACGTTTGCATTCCATTTAGAATTTTTCATTAAGCCCTCTTGTTCAATGTAAATCCTTGACATTGACTATATTCGTGAAAATATGTCAATGGTTAGAAATCATCCTATGCAGGTAATGGATATAAGCATAATGTTCCTTAGAAAGGATGACAAGTGTTAGAGGAACCAATATGATAAAATATGACATTACACCTATTGATTAGTGAATCATATCAATGGAATTGCCATGCATCCCCTTATCATGTCATTCTTTGAATCCAGTAAATTAGAAGAATAGCTTGATGTAATCAATCATAAAAAAGAGTTTTGCACATGATTCAAACCCTCTTCCACTTCTTCTTCCATCTTCTTACCTCCCATCCACAGAAAGTAAAGGAAAAAATTAACCATGAAGTGTACCAAACTGTAAGCTCATGGTAAAAAGCCACCCCTTATATCTATAATTGCTTCTTCCATAGCCTTTGCTATGTAATAGGAGAACATCACTAAATAATAGATGCCAATGTGAAAAAAATGATGAAAATTATCGATTTGCTAAAATAAATGCAATCTCCATCCCAATAGAGGATTTATGTCGATTATTTATTCCATACCTCCACTCACTCCTTTTTCCATCTAGGGGTGAGTTACATGCTTCAGTGATATCTATTTGACACACCCCAATGTTGGATTATGTGCATACTTGTTATTTTTTGAGATTCCTCAATTTTTCATGAAATCCATAAACATATGTGTTTTTTGGGGATGCTGGTGAGGAATTCATGATGTGAAGAAAAGTTGGGAATGATGATATGTCATGTTGTGTTTTGTGATCCCAAGAGTTTAGGTTGCTTGTCCATATTAATGGTAGGCATTCAAACATGATGTGAGTATGAGGCATTTACATTGATTGTAAGTAATCTTTTGGAGAGAATTTTTCATTTTGTGTTACTCGAGGACGAACAACGTTCAAGCTTGGGTTTGTTTGAGAGTCTCTATTCATCATATTTCAAGTTGCATTTTTTAATTATTTTTTTATGTTTCTGTTGCACTTCACTTCCTATTTCAATTATTTTAGGCTTTTAGTAGTTTATGCAATTTGTTTGTGTTGAATGCATTTTTGTGTTTAATTAGTAGGATTGGTGAAAGTTAAAAATAGAAGAAAATGTTCCTCCTAAAAGCCCAATAGTTGACTAAAGATTGCATGTCCTCACTCCCCAACTCTGGAAATTGGATAAAGGACCACATTCATTGATCAAACCCAAAGAACACCTTCTAGGAAGTCTAGTCGGGTGACTATACTCACCAGCCAATTGATTGGGGCTAAAGCTGAAGGAGATGTTTCTCGCAACAAATGAGTCACCTGACTCATCTTACGAGTCAAAAAACTGGTTATGGACAAAGGACACACAGAAATCCTATAGCTAAATGCCCTACTAGTCGGTCTACTCATACATGAGTCGCTCAACCGAACTATAGTAAATCTTCCTCAAGCAAAGTTTAGTCGCCTGACTTGAAAGTGTACCCTGACATTAATGGCTCTAGATTCCACATCCAATACTAGAATTAGATGATTGAAGATACATCCTTTTTTTATTTTGAGTGTATTAGGAGGAATAGAAATCAATAAACATGTTTAGTTAATAACATTCTTATTTTAGGCTTAAGTGTTAATTAATGAGAATATGCTTCAAATAGGAGTTATAACTATATATTTTATCTTCCAAATAGATTTCAATTTACAATTATTGCTTTAGAATATTCCTAAGACTAAACAAGGGAATCAGGGGGTTAAAAATGAGATTTAGAAATAAATTAACTAAAATAAGATATAATTTCTTTCAAAGATTTCTTTACCTTCAAATTAAGATTTAATATATCTAAAAGTTTTAGAAGTGAAGACTAACTTTAAAATTGGCTTCCTTACCCCTCAATTTTCTAACATGTAAATTTCATGATCTAATCCAAATAAATAAGGAAATAAAAATAGGATATATTTTAATAGAACTATAGAAAATGCATTTAATTGATTGGTTCACATATGAATTTTAGATTAGAAATGCCATGCCCGAATTGTTTTTTCTAGCTAACGTGGACACAATCTAAACTGTTAGATCAAGATCAAATAACATAAGACTTGTCTTTTACCTTGGGTAGGAGACTACTGACTTTGTTACTACACCTTTTCACCCAATTCGTTTTGCAATACTTGCCAAATTGGATTTTGCACCTTTTGATCCCATTTAGTGGTGGCATGGTGACATATCGAGGTTTTCCCCAATCCAACCCATGAAGCTATCTTCCATCAATTGAGAAAATATTCTAGACCCTTTAAACCTTATTATCAAGACTATATAAATCCTCACCCACCTTCCTTAGGTTCTTTCACATCACCCTCAGAAGAAAATTGCATATAACTCCCCTCAAAGCACTAAGACATTCATCTTCTTCATTTCTTGTGTGCTTAACCTTCTATGACCTCCTTATACCATCAAAATCCAATTCTTAATATAATAATACTCCTCCCACCTTCCTTTTACTATTTATGTTCTGATTTTTGCACATTTTTACCCATTCATCCTCTATAGATCTTGACCTTACTTCCAGCACAATAGAGGTGCGTTATTTGAATACCTACAACCGCATGCTTCATGTTTGGGTTCCATGAGTTAGCCATAACCCGATGAAGGTACCGATATGCTTTCTAGGGCACGAGGGTGTGCGAGACTTGGGCTGACATCTCAACCAGAGCACAATTGCTAGCCATGGCCGAAGAAACCAAGGGAGAAGATTCCCCTCTATGCTCCCCTTCTCTACCCCCCATGTTTATCTTGTTTCTTTGTTTTTCTCATAGGGGTAGAATAATGATTTTTATCATTTTGATGTACTTAGGCACTTCGTTTCATGCATGCATCTTTGATATTCATTTCCTATCATGCTCTCTTGATTTAAAATTGCACACGGGGGCACATTGTTCATTCTACTACGATATTCTATTTAATAAATAAAGAAATAAATGTTACAACTTGTAGAAGACATGATTAGTTACTAGAATATCTAAAAATTACAAATAAATAGGATTGAAATTGGAAAATTAAGATATTTATATCTACAATAATTATAGGGTTTTGTCTGAAGGTTTTCTAAAGCTTGTTTATAAAGTTTCTTATTTGATAAATACATGAACCCTAATATCTGAAATAATTTATGTTGTGTTAAAACCCTAATTGGTCGATAGTAGTAGTTTTACTTCAGAATTAGGCTCAAGGTTAAGGTATGGGCATATAGATTATTTTATTTGGACATTTTAGGACTAAACTGTAATTTTACAAATGAGGCATATCTCTTGAAAATGATTCTCTTTTTCTTATCTCTTCAAATGTTATTCATGATATTCTATTATGAGGCATTCCCCCCCCCCTCACTCTAAATAGTGAATATGTGGTATCTTTGTTTCTGGGTCCTTTGACCCCAAATTGTTATAAAATGGATGTTTTCATCCCTCATATTTGAAATGAACCTGGCCAACCTTTTATTATGCATCATGTGGTGCTTATTAGCATAATTTATCATGTTAGCTTTTTGTACGGATGTGATAAATTTCCACGCCTTATAGTTGTCTTAGGGAAAAAAATCTTCTAAATGAATTAGAAAGGCCACACCTATTTCATTCCTACTCATATTATATGTGTATCTTTTGTTGCTTATCTAGTTATATATAGTGGATTGATATTTTTCTTTCTCACCCCATATTATAAAGTGGATGTGTATTTTTCCTATTCACTCCATTCTTTATGGAAGATGTGTTATTTCCTACCTACATGGTTTATAATTTGTCACATGTATTCACACAAAATTCTTTAACTCATATGCAAGTATTTGGTAGGATCTCTTAATTGATGATTCATCTTGTTAAACTAAGTGCCTCATCTTTTTTATTTGAATATTCATTAAATGTACTTTATCTTCAACTTGCCTATATATTGTGAACTCCTCTTACCTAGAAACATTGTTACATGTTTTACCTTTTTTATATTATTGCCCAAATATCTCCAAATTGTACATTATCATTTTATACTGACACATGCCTTTTCTTTTGTTTCCTTCTTTTGGGTGTTGTTCCCAACCTACCTAGGAGACGAGCGTCCTTTGGATCGAGAGTTTGAAGAAGCTTATCAAGTTTAGTTAATGAGAAATTTTGAGATGGATAGATTGCCTATTACAACTGATCTCTTTAGTTTGAACTATCCTTTCTTTTAGCTTGTCCTTCATGAACTAGTTGATGAAAAAAGTTCAAATTTTATTATTTTCAAGTTCAATTCCTATGCTACAATATGATGCATTAAGTTTTAGTTACTTTTCACATGCAACTTTTCCATGTATGTAGTGCATAATTGTTCATTTTAACATAATTTATGCATTGTTTATCATGATTAGCTTGTGAATCATTATCACATCAAGTCTTGAGTATTTCTACTAAATTGTGTCAAATTATCAAATTTTGTTCAGACTTATGTTGGTTTTTCCTTGTTCTAGGTTACATGACAACTTGGTGCTACCGACACATATGTCGGTGGTGCTGACATGATGTGAGAATCCAATAGGGATTTCTAAGAATTTTGGTGCTACTGAGACAAAGATTGGTACTATCGAGATGACGCTTGATTCTACCGAAGAGAGGAGTCGGTGCTACCGACTTACTTTGCAGATAGCATTAGGAGCCCAAATTTAATGCTTCGATGCCACCAACATCCTTGTTGGTGGGACTGACTTTTGTACCCAAATCAAGTTAGAACTCATAGGAAGCAACCCAGTGCTATCGACATACTCATCCTTAGTACAAACACTTATCAAGGGTTTCAAGTTAGTCAACAACCTGGTGCCACCGACACATTTGGTGGTAATGACTCTATGTGATTAGTACATATTAAAGATAACGACAAATCCAACTGCCATGACTTAATGACGTCTAGATCCTCACTTATGACCTAAGGGGAGTTTAGTTAATTGACGAGATCATGTTCTATCTCATTACAACGATGCACCGAGCCGAGAGAGGAGGAGACGAAGGAGATAGCCACACACCGGATGCTCTGGGCACATTTGTGTTGATATGTATGCCCATAGAGCCAATCATATGATGATTGATATGGGTCAACATATATTTGATTTGATAATTATAAAGTTAATTCCATCTATTATGTTTGTCTCTGTCATGAGATGATGATACATATATAATATATTTCTAAAGAATGATGTTAGTCAATGACATATGTCTTCAGGCTGAAGACCTGAAAAATGAGATCATATGTATGATAAGATTACATACATTCTTGTTATATCCCTAGTTAGATATTACTGTGGAAGAAAAATAGACAACAATAGTACATATGACTAGACTGTGTGTTGACTGATGATAGAGTCTCATTAGTCATGATATGTAATATCAAGTCAAGCACACATGTATATGTTAGAGAACAATATATCTACATACCCACCATGAAAGTGATACATGGAGATCATGGAATGGTAGTCAGAATCAACACTCATATTGATAGTGGTGATTTTGGTTCATAGACCAGAAGTCACTTGTAACATACTGGATTTTGATACGAAATTTAATTTGAGCTATTATTCATATTTTCTCCTAAATTGGAGACCAAACCCAATTGGCTCCCTCTTTTTAACTTGTATGTGACCATTTAGATTGATTATCATGTTCCTTAATGTAAATTAGTCACCTTTTGAGTTCCATGTGCCAAAATAATCATTGCATTTCAATTGAGAGAATAATTGCAAATTAGTCCCTCATTTGGCTTTAGGAAACTTTCATAGATATTTTGATCTAGCCTCAAATCCATGGAATTCCTTCAATATTCATAGTAGTGGCTTTGGAATCATTTACATACTAGTCAAATTGATATATATTGAAATACTAATGATTAATGATAGAAGTTAAATATACTAGGCTAAAACCATAAAGTAGAGAGTTAATACTGCAATAGAAAATGGAACTCATGGTTACTTTTTTTTATAAAACTTAGGGCTATATTGAAGAAGTTTTGAGTAATTTGGAAGTACGAAAGTTAAATGGATAATACTGCGTTTAATTAAGCGAGTTTGGAAGGAGAACACCTTCGCTCTCCGTAACGCCTTTGACATCGTCACATAGAGGAGTGTTTCCTTCCTCCTTCGTGCATGCCTAGGGTGCAAATGCCTTTTTTCACCTTGTCTCAAGTAACTGGAATAGATCCCCAACCCATCCTTCCACCTGACAGCACCGGGTCAAAGGAGGAGAAGCCATTACTTGCTAATGCATCTTCTCAGGCTCGGTCACGACGTCCTTATGACCCGATGGAAATGATGATTCCCAGCCGCTACATGCGTTGTCCATCATGAACCCGACTACCATTGACTCCACACAGCCTCAACAAGGGCTTCGCTGCACCTCCTACAAACTGACAGAAACGGCTACCACAGTGCCGTTACCGGTGTTGGCCGCTATTAACCCGACAGTAGGTCCACTCCCCCCCGTCATCGAAGATGAAGTAAACCCTAGAGCCCCAATCCTACTATATAACCTCTTGAACAAGACTTCAAGGATGAACAGAACCTCCCTCGTAGCCCAGAAACTCAGGTGGCCCCCCTCTCTTTTTCAGCACCTCCTACCCCGACTAGCAAATCCCCTTGCCAACAAGCAACAACACCCCACCAGACTTCTTCAATCCACTTCAAATTTGCCAAAACCTGACCCCGCACCTCCGATCAGCAGCACCAGCGTAGACCTACCAATACCCATGGCCGCCCCTCTCGTCTTACGTGTGATAAGCGATGGCACCCTTGCCTCGACAACGACCTGCAACCGAACCCCAGCTGTGAAACAATGATCATCGACATGGCGGCATCAAGTCTGGGTCTGTATTCTGGCCACTCTGCCACACTGCAGTGAACCGCGACCAGTATCATGGAGACGATCGCCCACCAGTATTGCTAGATCCGATCTCACCACCACGGACCTGCAGCCACGCGGAAGACCTGAATATGATCGGATCCGCAACATGGCCTTCTCTTGAAATCCCTTGCCCGATCACCATTAAATCCTAATCCTTACACCATATTATCCCTAGTGATTGAAAATCTGAAGATTTTGATTACCTAGCTAGAATCATCAATTTCACGACCTCCTCACTAGCTTCAACCTCGATATTGCAACCCTAGACTCCAACGTCAACAGCAATTTAAAGGGTCATTGTCACCAGCCTCAGAACCCAAAAGACTATATCTAGGCTTGATGCAAATGAACAGATGCATGGGGACAGAAGTTGGATGTGGCGCATGGACTGATTAGCAGAATTGAAATCAACATTTCCTTGACCATACGGTAAGCCAACCTCTAGCTTTCTCTCTTGTCAATTCATTAAATTAGATAACCGCATACTTATAACTATTGAGATATCTGAACCATTTAACTAGATTATGTACTTACGTACAATGAGAACAACACATATACGTAACATTATACAAGGAGTTGATAGCTAAATTCAAATTATAGAAATGGGTCCATTTATATAGGGCTTTGGAGGGATTACGATTGTAATGCTACTGCATACTAAGTAATATGTAATAAAACCTAGTACATACTTAAGACTTTTAGTTGTTTAAGCCAAACCATGTAATACATAAATACATAAATATGCATATAACAAAGCATGTAAATTTGTTGTCAATAAATTTAGTCAATATAACATAGATAAATTGATAACATAAACAAGATAAAGATGTGATCATGGGTGGGACAAATTGCTCTATTACGTTAAAAAGTATATATTCATAATTAGAAAATAATAAAGTACTGTAATTGTAGCACTTATTTATATAATATTTATCCATGTTAAGAATTAAACCTTAGTAAGGGTATATTGGTAAATAAACATAATCGATCTTAGTGAATGAATAGAGTTATATTCTATATAGGAGAGAGAATAATCTAAATTAGAGAAAAGGCGATAAAGTAATTTAGTATGTAAGATTGACTATATATATGACCTGGCTATGAATAAGGATAATGAAGAACTACATAATGATAATAACCCTAAATGGAAAAGAAAAATGAAATTTAAAAGATTGAACAAATAATTAATTCCAAGCCAAATCATAACCAAATTGTAGCATACTTTATAAATTTTCTTCTCTTGGAGTCATTTTGGTGATTGTGGAAATCTATGGAGTCTTGGATAAAATGAGGTACTAGATTCTCGATTTACTTATTGAGTTATTTTGTTTCCCTCTTGAATTTCATATATCTTGGATGGTGGTGAACCGTAAACTTTTATTAGCTTTTCATTCCTTTGAAAGCTCACCACCCCTAAATTCATTATTGTTGGATTTTGAAAAATATTAAGATAAGCACTAGTATTGAATTCTTGGAGTTTTGACTCCCTGGACTTTGGCCCCTTTAGAGCTTTGGCTCCTAGAGGTTAAGTACGTCTCGCCGCCCTGTGCACATGTTGTAATGGATTAGTGGTCCCCCAGTACTGGTTGCAATAGCAGACTAGTGTGTCATTCTCTCATAGATGATTGAACATGTGGCATTGTAGTCATTGATAAAGAAATGATATGACAATGCTTAATCTTGATATTTAAAGTTGATTATTAGAAATATTCTTGATATTTTGATATCTTGAACTTGGATAATTTTGTATAATTGTTAGCCTTGTGGAATTTCTATTTTGAATATTGAATAGTGAAACATTGATACTTGTTATTCTCATTTTGTTGAACTAAGTCCACCAAATAGTCCTTTCCTAGATTTGATCTCATATCTAAATCATCTTTTGCACCTACTTTTTAATAGCTCAATAATTGAATTTAGTACCAGCCTAGCTGACCTTTATTTTTCCCTTCAATGGGGTCCATGTGTGGTTTTGTTCTTTGGGGAACTCATGGATAGATGATTCAAGGAGGGACTAGAAGAGACATGCAGGAGCTGTCCTCTGTTGAAGACTAGATAGGAATAAAGTTAATTTTAAAATTTATAATCTTGTGTAAAGCTTCACGACTCTGATATAAAAGCATGATTGTAATAAAGATTGTTTATATTTATGATATTATTTTGTAAATATTTGACCGTAAAGATCGAGTCTTTACAACATGGTGTCAGAGCCTTTAAACAGTCGACACTTCTGCATGTCTTGGGAAATTAGGGTTCATTAGGAAAACATAGGAAGAACATAATTGACAATAAAACCTAGTACCATTGGCCTAATTATTAGGATATACCTAGACCAAAAAAAGGAAACCTAAGAGCCCAAGATGTGAGGTGTATACCTTATATTAGAAATTAATGATACATACTTCATTTGTCTACTAGTCCCCCCTAAGTTTAGATTTTCATAGGGACATTATCGAGGAAGAAGTATAAGAAATACATGCAGATAGACTTATAGTGAAGTCCTTAGAACATTAAAATCACCACAATAGGCATACATGATGGGTAGGGTACCTTAAAATTTGAACAAGTTTGAAAAAACCACAAATAGCAAAAAAAATCTTAAAACCTAGGATGTCAGGTTTTATATAAATGATAACTTTTATTTGGAACCTTAACATATATGTAAGAGTGATGTAAATAATTTAACCCACAGTTTCTTAACAAAACAATCCATCACCATATAAATACAATGAGATGAGGTGTCTAAGGAAGGATTCTTAGTGAAAGTTATGACATAATTACTCCCAACCTAGTTAGGTGGTGGTGGAGTTTCCTCACTTTACTATAGACCTAGATAAAACTATGTCTACTACTTGGGAAAGCCCAAATATTGAATTTAGTTAATAACCTAATAAAAATATATTTTAAACACCTTTAATAGAGATGAAATAGATTATAACATGTTAGGACTTAGATGAAAAATCCTACTATTACAAAACTTGTTAAAAAAAACCACCACGTGATAACTATGACATAAAAACCCTAGAAAATATGATGAGTGGAGAGATAAATAATAGCCTTTACTCTATAAATGAAATTATGATATCAGCAAAAAAAATACAAATCCAACACTATATTTATATAGATGAAAAAAAATCACCCCAATTCATAGAAAGATAATTAAATGGGAAAAATGTGATAAATAATAGGATCTCTACATTTTTTGAAACCCTCAATTTTCAAACATATACAAAATCACAGATAAAGTGTGTTGACCTAAGCATTATAATAATATAAAATCTGAACAACTGAAAATGGATAAATAAAAATAAGGTATACATAAATTGTTGACCTAATAAGACTTCACTTTAAGATTTTTGACAAAAATAGTAATAAAATTTGATTAAGTATTAAGCATGTATATGATAATCAGAGTTTATCTAATAATTTTGTGGTGTAACAAAAAGATGTTGATATTGATAATTTAGATTCCTAACTTAAAAATGTGTACATTTCCCTAGAGAGATTCTAAGGACCAGACTCATAACTACTTAGGTGACTTTTATGTTTTATAGAAATCAGAATCCCAAAATTATGTCTAGTATTTGGTATGATGGAATATTAGTAATTATAATGTAGACATGAGGTGATTGTGACTTGGTTCTCGCATTTAATTTGGCCAACTTTAGTTTTTCATCGAAAAAGTTTTTCCATAGAAAAAAGAAATTATATTCTTTATTGTACTATATGTAGACAACAATGATTTTGCATATTTTGTCGATGATTTCTCGTGCTAAGTCACAATCTAGGAGATAGGAAAAAACCCTAGAGGAGAATCACATGAAATTCTTAAAATCTAAACCTTGGTATAGTGAAATGGTCTAGAGATTTTGAATGATGTTACATTATAATTGACATGCCATTAAAACTACTAGTTGAATCCTTTTAAGAGGTGAAGTATGGTACCTAATTAGACCATGTATTAACTTATTTTGAGGTCAAAATCCACTTTAAGGGGTGGAGAGTTGTAACATATTGGATTTTGATACTAAATTTAATTTGAGCTATTATTCATAATTTCTCCTAAATTGGAGACCAAACCCAATTGGGCCCCTCTTCTTAACTGGTATGTGACCATTTAGATTGATTATCATGTTCCTTGATGCAAATTAGTCACCTTTTGAGTTCCATGTGCCAACATAATCATTGCTTTTCAATTGAGAGAATAATTGCAAATTAGTCCCTCATTTGGCTTTAGGAAATTTCGTAGATATTTTGATTTAGCCTGAAAACCATTGATTTCCCTCAATATTCATAGTAGTGGCTTTGGAATCAAATTTATATATATTGAAATTCTAATGATTAATGATAGAAGTTCAATATACTAGGATAAAACCATAAAGTAGAGAATTAATACTGTAATAGAAAATGGAAGTCATGGCTACTTTTCATCACCTCCTGCCCCAACTCAGGGGACGAACAAAACCTCCCTTATCACCCAGAAACTTAGGCGCCCCCCTCTCTTTTTCAGCATGTCCTACCCCGATGATGTGCACAAACCATATCATCTTTTAGATCATGTTTGGTTGCATGTCCATGTTATTTTGACTCAATTATCACTCTCATTCATGCTAGATTTTATATTTTTAGCTATTCTTACTTGTCTCATAGTTTGGATTGTAGGTACTACATTTTCCAATGAAATGATGAGGAATATATCATATTATCACTTATTGGATCACTGCTCAAGTATCTACATGTTTTTGGGGTTCAAAATTATGCAAATACCACTTTTTACAGCATGTTAATCGGACATACACGCTCAAAGTTATGAGCAAAATACACAACAACCCAAAATAGCCAGGTGCACGACGTGCATTTCTTCAGCGCACGCCGTGCACCTGGGAGCTGAAAGTTTCTAAAAAGTTGCACGGTGTGTATTTCTTCAGTGTACGCCATGCACAATGCATTCTAGAGAAGACTAAAAGTTTCTAGAAAGTTGCACGACATGCACTTATGGTGCACGACGTGCACCTGGCAGTTTCAGAAATTTGAAAACTATGAGTTTTTGTTTAAAAAGAAAGGGGGACAGAATGGGAAGTTATGCTCGGTCATTTGTGTCAGTTCCCTCATCCCAGAGCAAGCCTAGAGCAGAGGAAGGAGAATTGGAGGAGAAAAGAGGTGGTTCCTTGCCAAAGAATCTCATTTCTTCTTCTCTTCTTCACCATTATCTTCTCCAAGGTGCAACCAAGCTTCCCCAACTTCGTGCAACTTCTCAGGAGAGGAGCCAATTCATTTTGGAGCAGCCCCTGACTGGCAAATCCCCTCCCCAACAAGAAACAACACCCCAAAACCTTCTTCAATCCACTTCAAAATTTCCAAAACCTGACCCCTCACCTCTGATCAACAACACCAGCATAGACCTACGAATTCCCATGGATGCCCCTCTCATCTTACATGCGATAAGCGATGCCACCCTTACCTCGACATCGACCTGCAACTAAACCACAACCGTGAAACAATGATCATCGACATGGCGACATCAAGTATGGGTCTGTATTCTGGCCACTCTACAACACTGCAATGAACCACATCCAAGAGCATGGAGACGATCACCCACCAGTATTGCTAGATTCGATCTCACCACCATGGACCTGTAGCAATGTGGAAGACCTGAATATGACCGGATCTGCAACATGGCCTTCTCTTGAAATCCCTTGCCCGATCACCATTAAATTGTTTTCCTTACACCATATTATCCATAATGATTGAAAATATGAAGATTTCGTGTGACGTCCCCGGATTTTGATTTCTCCAAACCCTATTGGGAATGAGATGTCAGAATCCGAAATCATCATCCAATCATATCAGAGAGCGATGCGGAAGCATAATACACAGACATGAACATACAACCATAACATACTCAACATTCAACATGTACATTTATACAACATGAATTATTACACAATGATTTACAATTACATATTGAATGAAGATTCTGCAGTCTAAGAACATGTATGCTAAACTAGGATCTACACAATAGGTACAACCTGGACAACTACTCACTTCCCATCTTTTATCCCAAGCTAGCTCTGAACCTAAAACATATGTGAAACAACGAATCAACACACAAGGTGTTGTGCACGTGGGTAGAAAGATACATACTAATATGCTTGCATAATTGAAATAATCTTGAGAAAGAAATAGTAAAAGAAAACATTCTTTAAAGCGATAATCAGGTAAACACATTTTTAGATGCCTTTTGATGCGTTTGTACTACTAAGTGGTGTCACACTTCATTTTTCCCCGCCCCTTGGGCTATGGGGACCGAGTGTCGACCTTATATTCAGAGGGGAGAGAGAGAGATGTCGCACTTCATTTTTCCCCGCCCCTTGGTCTATGGGGACCGAGTGTCGACCTTATATTCAGAGGGGAGAGAGAGAGATGTCGCACTTCATTTTTCCCCGCCCCTTGGTCTATGGGGACCGAGTGCCGACCTTATATTTAGAGGAAGAGAGAGAAAGAGAATTGAGGGAGAGAGAGAGTATATATCCACTCAGTAGCTACAAACCATTTATATTCTTTTATGTTCTGTAATGTTTTGCAGAGCATATACTACTAATACACATCCAAGAATTTATATGCAAACACAAGCATCCAAAGTACATCATATCATTATGCATTCATGAAAACTAGTCTTATACTTAATAAACCCACGTACCTGAGTTCATAGATTTCTAATCATATCCATGATCATCTAGATAAACTGGTCAGTACCTGATTAATAACAAAATCATATACTAGCATTAGATTCTCATCATCTTAACCCTAGTTGTGTTCATTAGGGTTTATATTATCTCATTAGGATATTCCAATGTTTACTTGCATTATTGTCTTATATTTATCTTACTGATGTCATTTTCCAGATTATGATTCATTATCTGAATATTAGGTCCCATATCCTTTTTGGTGCACATATTAACCCTAGTTTATATATACATTATTCAATTTAGGGTCACAACCCATGTATTAAGGCTCATCTTCATATAACATGAATTCTATGCACATAACTGATCTTAGATTTATATATTATATTCCAGTTTCAGATATGAGGGTTTTCTGTAAATCTCATCATTTATTGAGCATGTATGCATTTAATACATTATCTTTAGTGTTATTAGCCCTAATTAGCCATATTAATCAAATTATATGGTTTCGTACATCAACATGACCATATTTGACATCATATGCATTATAAACATGATTACAAACTTACTAACATTTTTCCATAATTTAATACCATCATTTGATATTTATTACTCATGAACTAAGCATTTTACAACTAACAAGATATCACGGATACTAGTGCATCAAAAGCCTGATATTATGATTTCATATTGTTCTACACATTTTTCTGAGAATTTAGGTACCTTACTTGCATTTTTCTGATAACCGTGCTATTTTCTATGAATTATACAAGATCTGTGAATTAACTGCAATAATTACCTTTTTGTGGCCAATTGTGCGCTGCCACGTGGCCTTATGACTGGCACGCATCCTTTGGTTGCTGGGCCGGTTCAGGGTTTTGAACCCATTCTGGTTCTCTGATCAGGACTTGGTTCACCCGTCCCTTCTCCTCCTCGCGATAGCGGCGATCTCAGGGTGAGTCGCGCAGGGCGGCTCCCCTTTCCTACATGACGCCGACGCTGGCTGGCCTCCAGTGTGCGATCAACAAGAGAGCTCCTTCTCCGTCCTCTGGGTCACGCCGCTACCAGGGAGGTATGCAACATGAGGTAGAGGAATCTTCAGCCGACTTGTTTGCATCAAGATCTATATTCTGATGCAGTACCCCTTCATGGTGCTCTCTTGCTTCTCCTTTCTCCTACCGGGTTCTCGAGACATGGCCGCCGCTCACCATCTTGGCTGTAAGGATTCTAGTTCTCTCTCTCTCTTTCGCGTTCCATTGACCGCCACCTGCTGCGTGTGAACCCTGGTCCTCTACGAGCATGCAGCTACCGTGAAAGCTGGCCTGGTGTGATGATGATTGAGCAGAAGACCTCCCGACCATGTTTTATTCTCTGCTCCTCCTTCTTGGTGGAGTCGATCTTGCCAAAAACCTATGAGCCGTGAAGCTCCCTAGATCTCTGGGGGGGAGAGACCCTACGAATCTTCTATTACAGCAGGTGAGAAGGGGAAAAGGAATGATTTCTGAGGTGAGGTATTGCGCTAGTTGCAACTTCTGCAACATCATCAGCTTTAATGGTCGTGGCTGGAAGACAGGCGTGCCTTTCCAGCTGGCACTGTCACACTACTAATCTACAATGGCAAGTCATCATCTTTGATGGCCTCCTTCCGAACCTAGGAGGGGTCTGCGCAGGTGATGGGGATGAGCGACAGATTCCTATCGGGGTTCATCGGCTAATAACTCACTTCCCTCTACCGGAATTGTTGTATAAGGTGTTGTTGGTAGCTCCTAGAACTGTGGATCTATAACAACACTGAAGAGGGAGCATAGGGCCCAGGCTCTCGTGCTCTTCAAATTTGTGAGGATTAGGGCCAAGTCAAAGCTACTGGTCCGCTCCTCTTGGAGATGGAAGGACCATGGGACACATGATTTTCATCCCACGAATGAGGATAGCACGTTTGGATCTGTTCCTGGGATGGGTCCCATCATCCAAAGAGGATGATGCGTGGCATATCACGTCACAACCTTAGTTTGATAATAACGAGAAGACCAAAGTCTACATATTCACATAATAATCGAGTGGAAACTTGAACTCTAATAACTCTCAATTGGAGCCTCGTAATCTTGCTTCTATTATTGTATATTCTCTCATCTACCAATGTTTAGACCAAAAATCCTCAACATGATCATATAACAAGCTTTTGAGAAAGAAAATAACTTATAAATAGGTGCATAAACCTTGAATACAAGATAATTAATCGTCAAACGTTATTGATAGATTCAAACCACTTTGTTTGATTATGAAGCATACAAACGTTCATCATCCCACCCTTTGGATCCATGTGTATCCCTAATGATAAATGAAGTCATAACTATCCAACTTGATATTTAAGGGCATCCAACCCAAAGTATACATCAGTATAACTTCTAGCATCATCAACACAAGATCAACTTACTCAGATTGACCATATAAGATCTCATATTCCACAATTATATCATTTTACTCTTATTATGTACTCAAGTACTAGTCTAAATATCAACAACCTAAAATCAGAGTTATCACAATCACCCCGCCTTATTTGGAATTTCGTCCTCGAAATTCAACTAATCTCATCCTTAAGAGGTTATTTAGGAGTTCAACTTCATATACATCATCATTGCTTAGGCTCTAAGACCCCCATAATTGCATGCACTCTAAGTTGTCAACTTAGGGTCTAGAGATTCTTGGGTGTGTCCACCCCACCTCATATATGTGGAAGCATCACTTAAAGTCTTAGCCATAACATGCCATTATGATATCTTAGGATTACATCACCCCTAAGGATGCGGGTTTTGTTATACTTTTAAAGTTCAAGAGGAATTCATTTATATGCCATGGTATTCAGATCGTTCAAATCTAACATCATTAACATCTTCACAATGATTTTAGGATTAGAGGAGACTTATCTTCATCCTTGATATCAGGATTTTTTTTCTACTTAAGAAGGGCGTACATAACATGTTTGACCATTAGGGTTTCACCCTATGGTGTGATATTCATACTCAACTTAGAGGCATACATTGAGAAGGATCAAAGTTATAAACTATATTTTTGATCATATATCCTATGATCTCAACATCATATCTTTCATGTTTCATATGAAGGGGAAGAGAACATTTTAAAGTCAAACTTATCATGATTTCAATATTGGGTACTACATGTACGATATAGGGGGGAAATATAGAATATGTCAAGCTTATACGAGTGACTTCTCCTTTATAAATCATCTATATAGATCAAGTGAGGTTTCTATCATCGTATATTAAGAAGGAGAAGAAGAAGGGAGAAAATGTATGTTGAGTATCTTTTGCACAAAGCATCATACTCTCATAACTAGGGTTCATATAGTACCTCACCTGCAACTAATGATGAGATTCACAAAATATGTCACTCCATCTAGGACCTAACTCAGCCAAAGGATTGACTTTTTCATATGGGTCATCTACCCATCCTTTTCTTTTACCCAATTCTCACATATAGATTTGAATCATGCATAAGGACTCAACTCAACACTCAAGAGTAATCTAGTGTAGGATACATTTTTTTACACATATCTCATATATTGGAGGCTAGGTCTTATGACCTTCTCCCTGTGGGTCTTACTCTCTCTAGAGATCACCACATATCTCGTCCTACCACTAGACATCCTCCTTGCATAAGAGCTTGAGGCTCATGCACACTCATCTCTATCTTAACTTAGCTTATCTTAAGTAGAAAAAGGGAATCTACTTTCATCATCAAGATTTTGCTTAAATTCCCCAAAATTGGATTCAACTAATATACAATTCAAATCTTAATAAGGAACTTATACCATCATAGATCAACTTAGAAAAGATTCTATATACTTATTTCCTTCATCTTTCTTTTGTCTATCTATCTATCACATAACCTTATGAGGCTCTAGACATCTAATCTAGATCTACTCTCTCTTCTAGACTGATGTCACTCCCTTTCACTTAGGTTACATGAACACCTACTACTCTACAGTGTGAGGGACACATTTTTATATTTACATATATATAATAAAATATTATATAGTTTTTCTCTGAGAAAGAAGTCGTCATAGAAAACACTCGAGGCTCGAGCCGATTGGAAAACAAAATCAAATCAGCAAAATCGAGTGTCCCACACACAATAGATAGTCTAGTGCTATGTCACCTAGTGAAATGGTGAGAACAAGGTGTAGACTAGTGTAGCTACCCAATACATATGATCTCTATATGGAAAGGGTTTCAGACACTTGTCTAAACCTAGTTCTCGAACATCTAGGTTCTAACTTAGAGGCTAAGTCAAACCGTATTCCTACATAACAACTTACTAAGTTTCTAGGGTTTAAAATGAGAGGTGAAATTTAGTTTTATGTTTCATGGTGAGCAATTGTCAGGCGTAGCTATTGTTCATGCTCTGATTCCAACTGTGACGTCCCCGAATTTTGATTTCTCCAAACCCTATTGGGAATGAGATGTCAGAATCCGAAATCATCATCCAATCATATCAGAGAGCGATGCGGAAGCATAATACGCATACATGAACATTCAACCATAACATACTCAACATTCAACATGTACATTTATACAACATGAATTATTACACAATGATTTACAATTACATATTGAATGAAGATTCTGCAGTCTAAGAACATGTATGCTAAACTAGGATCTACACAATAGGTACAACCTGGACAACTGCTCACTTCCCTTCTTTTATCCCAAGCTAGCTCTGAACCTAAAACATACGTGAAACAACGAATCAACACACAAGGTGTTGTGCACGTGGGTAGAAAGATACATACTAATATGCTTGCATAATTGAAATAATCTTGAGAAAGAAAGAGTAAAAGAAAACATTCTTTAAAGCGATAATCAGGTAAACACATTTTAGATGCCTTTTGATGCGTTTGTACTACTAAGTGGTGTCACACTTCATTTTTCCCCGCCCCTTGGGCTATGGGGACTGAGTGTCGACCTTATATTCAGAGGGGAGAGAGAGAGATGTCGCACTTCATTTTTCCCCGCCCCTTGGTCTATGGGGACCGAGTGCCGACCTTATATTTAGAGGAAGAGATAGAGAGAATTGAGGGAGAGAGAGAGAGTATATATCCACTCAGTAGCTACAAACCATCTATATTCTTTTATGTTCTGTAATGTTTTGCGGAGCATATACTACTAATACACATCCAAGAATTTATATGCAAACACAAGCATCCAAAGTACATCATATCATTATGCATTCATGAAAACTAGTCTTATACTTAATAAAACCCACGTACCTGAGTTCAGAGATTTCTAATCATATCCATGATCATCTAGATAAACTGGTCAGCACCTGATTAATAACAAAATCATATACTAGCATTAGATTCTCATCATCTTAACCCTAGTTGTGTTCATTAGGGTTTATATTATCTCATTAGGATATTCCAACGTTTACTTGCATTATTGTCTTATATTTATCTTACTGATGTCATTTTCCAAATTATGATTCATTATCTGAATATTAGGTCCCATATCCTTTTTGGTGCACATATTAACCCTAGTTTATATATACATTATTCAATTTAGGGTCACAACCCATGTATTAAGGCTCATCTTCATATAACATGAATTCTATGCATATAACTGATCTCATATTTATATATTATATTCCAGTTTCAGATATGAGGGTTTTCTGTAAATCTCATCATTTATTGAGCATGTATGCATTTAATACATGATCTTTAGTGTTATTAGCCCTAATTAGCCATATTAATCAAATTATATGGTTTCGTACATCAACATGACCATATTTGACATCATATGCATTATAAACATGATTACAGACTTACTAACATTTTTCCATAATTTAATACCATCATTTGATATTTATTACTCATGAACTAAGCATTTTACAACTAACAAGATATCACGGATATTAGTGCATCAAAAGCCTGATATTATGATTTCATATTGTTCTACACATTTTTCTAAGAATTTAGGTACCTTACTTGCATTTTTCTGATAACTGTGTTATTTTCTATGAATTATACAAGATCTATGAATTAACTGCAATAATTACCTTTTTGTGGCCAATTGTGCGCTGCCACGTGGCCTTATGGCTGGCACGCATCCTTTGGTTGCTGGGCCGGTTCAGGGTTTTGAACCCATTCTGGTTCTCTATTCGGGACTTGGTTCACCCGTCCCTTCTCCTCCTCGTGATAGCGGCGATCTCAGGGTGAGTCACGCAGGGCGGCTCCCCTTTCCTACATGACGCCGACGCTGGCTGGCCTCCAGTGTGCGATCAACAAGAGAGCTCCTTCTCCGTCCTCTGGGTCACGCCGCTACTAGGGAGGTCTGCAACATGAGGTAGAGGAATCTTCGGCCGACTTGTCTGCGTCAAGATCTATATTCTGATGCAGCACCCCTTCACGGTGCTCTTCTGCTTCTCCTTTCTCCTACCGGGTTCTCGAGACATGGCCGCCGCTCGCCGTCTTGGCTGTAAGGCTTCTAGTTCTCTCTCTCTTTCGCGTTCCATTGACCGCCACCTGCTGCGTGTGAACCCTGGTTCTCTACGAGCATGCAACTTTCGTCAAAGCTGGCCTGGTGTGATGATGATTGAGCAGAAGACCTCCCGACCATGTTTTATTCTCTGCTCCTCCTTCTTGGTGGAGTCGATCTTGCCAAAAACCTATGAGCCGTGAAGCTCCCTAGATCTCTGGGGGGGAAGAGACCCTACGAATCTGCTATTATAGAAGGTGAGAAGGGGAAAAGGAATGATTTCTGAGGTGAGGTATTGCGCTAGTTGCAGCTTCTGCAACATCATCAGCTTTAATGGTTGTGGCTGGCAGACAGGCGTGCCTTTCCAGTTGGCACTGTCACACTACTGATCTGCAATGGCAAGTCATCATCTTTGATGGCCTCCTTCCGAACCTAGGAGGGGTCTGCGCAGGTGATGGGGATGAGCGAAAGATTCCTATCGGGGTTCATCGGCTAATAACTCACTTCCCTCTACCGGAATTGTTGTATAAGGTGTTGCTGGTAGCTCCTAGAATTGCGGATCTATAACAACACTGAAGAGGGAGCATAGGGCCCAGTCTCTCGTGCTCTTCATATTTGGTGAGGATCAGGGCGAAGTCAAAGCTACTGGTCCGCTCCTCTTGGAGATGGAAGAAGGACCATGGGACAGATGATTTTCATCCTACGAATGAGGATATCACGTTTGGATCTGTTCCTGGGATGGGTCCCATCGTCCAAGGAGGATGATGCGTGGCATATCACGTCACAACCTTAGTTTGATAATAACGAGAAGACCAAAGTCTACATATTCACATAATAATCGAGTAGAAACTTGAACTCTAATAACTCTCAATTGGAGCCTCGTAATCTTGCTGCTATTGTTGTATATTCTCTCATCTACCAATGTTTAGACCAAAAATCCTCAACATGATCATACAACAAGCTTTTGAGAAAGAAAATAACTTATAAATAGGTGCATAAACTTTGAATACAAGATAATTAATCCTCAAACGTTATTGACAGATTCAAACCACTTTGTTTGATTATGAAGCATACAAACATTCATCATACCACCCTTTGGATCCATGTGTATCCCTAATGATAAATGAAGTCATAACTATCCAACTTGATATTTAAGGGGATCCAACCCAAAGTATACATCAGTATAACTTCTAGCATCATCAACACAAGATCAACTTACTCAGATTGACCATATAATACCTCATCTTCCACAATTATATCATTTTACTCTAATTATGTACTCAAGTACTAGTCTAAATATCAACAACCTAAAATCAGGGTTATCACATTTCTATTACCTAGCATCATCAATTTCACAACCTCCTCACCAACTTCAACCTCGGTATTGCAACCCTAGACTCCAACATCAACAACAATTTGAAGGATCATTGTCACCAGCCTCAGATCCCAGAAGATTGTATCTAGCCTTGATGCAAATGAACACATGCATGGGGATAGTAGTTGAATGTGGCTGCATGGACTGATTACCAGAATTGAAACAAACATATCCTTGACCATACAGTAAGCCAACCTCTAGCTTTCTCTCTTATCAATTCATTAAATCAAATAATCACATACTTATAACTATTGAGATATTTGAACCATTTAACTAGATTATGTACTTACGTACAATGAGATCAATACATATATGTAACATTATACAAGGAGTCGATAGCTAAATTCAAATTATAGAAATGGGTCCATTTATATAGGGCTTTGGAGGGATTACGATTGTAATGCTACTGCATACTAAGTAATATGTAATAAAACCTAGTACATACTTAAGACTTTTAGTTGTTTAAGCTATATCATGTAATACATAAATACATAAATATGCATATAACAAAGCATGTAAATTTGTTGTCAATATATTTAGTCAATATAACATACATAAGTTGATAACATAAGCAAGATAAAGATGTGATCATGGGTGGGACAAATTGGTCAATTACATTAGAAGTATATATTCATAATTAGAAAATAGTAAAGTACTATAATTGTAGTACTTATTTATATAATATTTATCAATGTTAAGAATTAAACCTTAGTAAGGGTATATTGGTAAATAAACATAATCATTCTTAGTGAATGAATAGAGTTATATTCTATATATGAGAGAGAATAATCTAAATTTGAGAAAAAGTGATAAAGTAATTTAGTATGTAAGACTGACTATATATATGACATGGCTATGAATAAGGATAATGAAGAACTACATAATGATAATAACCCTAAATGGGAAAGAAAAATGAAATATAAATGATTGAACAATAATTGATTCCAAGCCAAATCATAACCAAATTGTACCATACTTTGTATATTTTTTTCTCTTGGAGTCATTTTGGTGATTGTGCAAATCTATGGAGTCTTGGATAAAATGAGGAACTAGATTCTCGATTTACTTATTGAGTTACTTTGTTTCTCTCTTGAATTTCATATATCTTGGATGGTGGTGAACCCTAAACTTTTTATTAACCTTTCCTTCCTTTGAAAGCTCACTACCCCTAAATTCATTGCTGTTGGATTTTGAAAAATATTAAGATAAGAAATGGAATTGAATTCTTGGAGTTTTGACTCCTTAGACTTTGGTCCTTTTGGGCTTTGGCCCCTTGAGAGATTTGGCTCCTAGAGGTTGGGTATGTCCTGCTGCCCTGTGCACAAGTTGTAATGAATTAGTGGTCCCCTAGTATACTGGTTGCAATAGCAGACTATCGTGTCGTTCTCTCATAGATGATTAAACATGTGACATTGTAGTCATTAATAAAGAAATGATATGACTGTGCTTAATCTTGATATTTAAAGTTGATTATTGGAAATATTCTTGATATTTTGATATCTTGAACTTGGATAATTTTGTATAATTGTTAGCCTTATGGAATTTCTATTTTGAACATTGAATAGTGAAACATTAATACTTGTTATTCTCATTTTGTTGAACTAAGTCCACCAAATAGTCCCCTCCTAGATTTGATCTCATATCTGAATCATCTTTTACACCTACTTTTTAATAGCTCAATAATTGAATTTAGTACCATCCTAGATGACCTTTATTTTTCCCATCAATGGGGTCCATGTGTGGTTTTGTTCTTTGGTGAACTCATGGATAGGCGATTCAAGGAAGGACTAGAAGAAACATGCAGGAGCTGTCCTCTGCTGAAGACTAGATAGGAATAAATTTTATTTTAAAATTTGTAATCTTGTGTAAAGCTTCTTGACTCTGATGTAAAAGCATGATTTTAATAAATATTGTTTATATTTTTGATATTATTTTGTAAATATTTGACCGTAAAGATCGAGTCTTTACAACATGGTATCAAAACCTATAAATCGTCGACACTCATGCATGTCTCAGGAAATTAAGGTTAATTAAGAAATCAAAGTAAGAATATAATTGACAATAAATCCTTGTACCATTGGCTTAATCATTAGGGTATACCTAGACCACAAAAAGAAAACATAAGATCCCAGGATGTGAGGTGTATACCTTATATTAGAAATTCATGATATATACTTAGTTTGTCTACTAATCCCCCCTAAGTTTAGATTTTGATAGGGACATTATTGAGGAAGAAGTATATGAGATACATGCAGATAGACTTATAGTGAAGTCCTTAGAACATTAAAATCACCACAATAGGCATACATGACGGGTAGGGTACCTTAAAATTTAAACAAGTTTGGAAAAACCACAAATAGCAAAAAAAAAATCTTAAAACCTAGGATGTCAAGTTTTATATAAATGATAACTTTTATTTGGAACCTTAACATATATGTAAAGCGTGATGTAAATAATTTAACCCATGCTTTCTTAACAAAACAATCCATCACCATGTAAATAGAATGAGATGAGGTGTCTAAGGAAGGATGCTTAGTGAAAGTTCTGACATAATTACTCCCAACCTAGTTAGCTGGTTGTGGGGTTTCCTCACTTTACTACAGACCTGGATAAAACTATGTCTACTACTTGGGAAATCCCAAATATTAAATTTAGTTAATAGCCTAATAAAAATATATTTTAAACACCTTTAATAGAGATGAAATAGATTATAACATGTTAGGACTTAGATGAAAAATGTTACTATTACAAAACTTGTTAAAAAAAACTACCACATGATAACTATGACATAAAAACCCTAGAAAATATGATGAGTGGAGAGATAAATAATAGACTCTACTCTATACATGAAATTATGATATTGGTGAAAAAATACAAATCCAACACTATAATTGTATAGATGAAAAAAAACCACCCCAATTCATAGAAAGATAATTAAATGTGAAAAAATGTGATAAATAAAACGATCTCTACATTTTTTTGAAACCCTCAATTTTCAAACATATATGAAATCATGGATAAAGTATGCTGACCTAAGCATTATAATAATATAAAATCTAAACTACTAAAAATGGATAAATAAAAATAAAGTATACATAAATTGTTGACCTAATAAGACTTCACTTTAAGATTTTTAACGAAAATAGTAATAAATTTTGATTAATTTTTAAGCATATCTATGATAATCAGAGTTTATCTAATAATTTTGTGGTGTAAAAGATGTTGATATTGATAATTTTAGATTCTTAACTTAAAAATGTGTACATTGCCCTAGAGAGATTATATGGACCAAACTCATAACTGCTTAGGTAACTTTTATGTTTTATGGAAATTTGAATCCCTGAATTATGTCTAGTAGTTGGTATGATGGAATATTAGTAATTATAATGTTGACATGAGGTGATTGTGACTTGGTTCTTGCATCGAATTTGTCCATTTTTAGTTTTTTATCAAAAAGTTTTTCCATCGAAAAAAGAAATTGTTTTCTTTATTGTACTATATGTAGAAAAAAATGATTTTCATATTTTTTCGATGATTTCTTGAGCTAAGTCACAATCTTGGAGATAGGAGAAAACCCTAGAGGAGAATCACATGAAATTCTTAAAATCTAAACCTTGGTATAGTGAAATGGTCTAGTGATTTTGAACGATGTTACATTATAATTGACATGCCATTTAAACGACTAGTTGAGTCCTTTTAAGAGGTGGAGTATAGTACCTAATTAGACCATGGATTAACTGATTTTGAGGACGAAATCCACTTTAAGGGGTGGAGAGTTGTAACATACTGGATTTTGATACTAAATTTAATTTGATCTATTATTCAAAATTTCTCCTAAATTGGAGACCAGACCCAATTGGGTCCCTCTTCTTAACTTGTACGTGAACATTTAGATTGATTATCATGTTCCTTGATGCAAATTAGTCACCTTTTGAGTTCCATGTACCAAAATAATCATTTCTTTTCAATTGAGAGAATGATTGCAATTTTGTCCCTCATTTGTCTTTAGGAAATTTCATAGATATTTTGATTTAGCCTCGAATCCATGGAATTCCCTCAATATTCATAGTAGTGGCTTTGGAATCATTTACATACTAGTCAAATTGATATATATTGAAATTCTAATGATTAATGATCGAAGTTCAATATACTAGGCTAAAACCATAAAGTAGAGAGTTAATACTACAATAGGAAATGGAACTCATGGTTACTTTTTTATAAAACTTAGGGCTATATTGAAGAAGTTTTGAGTAATTTGTAAATACAAAAGTTAAATGGATAATACTGCTTTTAATTAAGCGAGTTTAGAAGGAGAACGCCTTCCCTCTGCATAACTCCTTTGACATCATCACATAGAGGAGTGTTTCCTTCCTCCTTCGTGAATGCCCAAGGTGCAAATGCCTTTTTCACCTTATCTCAAGTAGCTGGAATAGATCCCCAACCCATCCTTCCACCTGACAAAACCGATTCAAAGGAGGAGAAGCCATTACTTGCTAATGTATCTTCTCATGCTCGGTCATGACGAATTCCTCATGATCTAATGGAAACCATGATTCCCAGTCGTTACATGTGTTGGCCATCATAAATCTAACTATCATTCACTCCACACATCCTCAACAAGGGCTTTGTTGCACCTCCTACAAACTGATAGAAATGGCTACCACAGTGCTATTACCCATGTTGGTTGCTATTAACCCGGACAGTAAGTCCGCTTCCCCCTCATCATCGAAGATGAAGTAAACCCTAGAGCTCCAATCCTACTATATAACCTTTGTAACAATACTTTGAGGATGAACAAAACCTCCCTCGTCGCACAGAAACTCAGGCGCCCCCTCTCTTTCAGCACCTCCTACCCCAACTAGAAAACCCCCTCACCAAAAAGCAACAATACCCTGCCAACCTTCTTCAATCCACTTCAAATTCACCAAAACCTAACCCCTCACCTCCAATCAACAGCACCAGTGTAGACCTATGAATACCCATGGCCACCCCTTTCATCTTACGTGTGATAAGCGATGGCACCCTTGCCTCGACAACGACCTGCAACCGGACCCCAGCCATGAAACAATGATCATCAACATGGCGGCATCAAGTCTGGTTCTGTATTCTGGCCACTCTGCCACACTGTAGTGAACCACGACCAGTAGCATGGAGACGATCTCCCACCAGTATTGCTAGATCCGATCTCACCATCATGGACATGTAGCGACATGGAATACCTAAATACAACTGGATATGCAGCATGGCCTTCTCTTGAAATTTCTTGCCCGATCACCATTAAATCCTAATCTTTGCACCATATTATCCCTAGTGATTGAAAGTATGAATATTTCGGTTACCTAGCATCATCAATTTCATGACCTCCCCACCAGCTTCAACCTCGATATTACAACCCTAGACTCCAACCTCAACAAAAATTTGAAGGATCATTGTCACCAGCCTCAGATCCCAGAAGACTGTGTCTAGGGTTGATGCAAATGAACACATGCATGGGGACAAATGTTGGATGTGGCCGAATGAGCTGATTAGCATAATTGAAATCAACATTTCCTTGATCATACAATAAGCCAACCTCTAGCTTTCTCTCTTGTCAATTCATTAAATCAAATAATCACATACTTATAACTATTGAGATATCTGAACCATTTTACTAGATTATGTACTTATCTACAATGAGATCAACACATATATGTAACATTATACAAGGAGTCCATAGATAAATTCAAATTATAGAAATGGGTCCATTTATATAGGGCTTTGGAGGGATTACAATTGTAATGCTACTGCATGCTAAGTAATATGTAATAGAACCTAGTACATACTTAAAGCTTTCAGTTGTTTAAGCTAAAGCATGTAATACATAAATACATAAATATGCATATAACAAAGCATGTAAATTTGATGTCAATATAACATATATAAGTTGATAACATAATCAGGATAAAGATGTGATCTTGGGTGGGACAAATTGGTCAATTACGTTAAAAGTATATATTCATAATTAGAAAATAGTAAAGTATTGTAATTGTAGTACTTATTTATATAATATTTATCAATGTTAAGAATTAAACCTTAATAAGGGTATATTGGTAAATAAACATAATGGATCTTAGTGAATGAACAGAGTTATATTCTATATAGGAGAGAGAATAATCTAAATTAGAGAAAAAGTGATAAAGTAATTTAGTATGTAAGATTGACTATATATATGACCTGGATATGAATAAGGATAATGAAGAACTACAAAATGATAATAACCCTAAATGGGAAAGAAAAATTAAATATAAAGATTGAACAAATAATTGATTCCAAGTCAAATCATAACCAAACTGTACCATATTTTGTAGATTTTCTTCTCTTGGAGTCATTTTGGTGATTGTGCAAATCTATGGAGTCTTGGATAAAATGAGATACTAGATTCTGGATTAACTTATTGAGTTATTTTGTTTCCCTCTTGAATTTCATATGTCTTGGATGGTGGTGAACCCTAAATTTTTTATTAGCCTTTCCTTCCTTTGAAAGCTCACCACCCCTAAATCCATTATTGTTGGATTAAAAAAAAATATTAAGATAAGCACTGGAATGGAATTATTGGAGTTTTGACTCCCTGTACTTTTGTCCTTTTGGGATTTGACCCCTTTAGAGCTTTGGCTCCAAGAGGTTGGGTACGTACCTCTGCCATGTGCACATGTTGTAATGGATTAGTGGTCCCCCAGTATACTGGTTGCAATAGCAGACTACTGTGTCATTCTCTCACAGATGATTGAACACGTGTCATTGTAGTCATTGATAAAGAAATGATATAACATTGCTTAATCTTGATATTTAATGTTGATTATTGGAAATATTCATGATATTTTGATATCTTGAACTTGGATAATTTTGTATAATTATTAACCTTATGGAATTTCTATTTTGAATATTGAATAGTGAAACATTAATACTTGTTATTCTCATTTTGTTGAACTAAGTCCACCAAATAGTCCCCTCCTAGATTTGATCTCATATCTGAATCATCTTTTGCACCTACTTTTTAATAGCTCAATAATTGAATTTAGTACCGGCCTAGCTGACCTTTATTTTCCCCTTCAATGGGTTCCATGTGTGGTTTTGCTCTTTGAGGAACTCATGGATAGGTGATTCAAGGAAGGACTAGAAGAGATGTGCATGAGCTGTCCTTTTTTGAAGACTAGATAGGAATAAAGTTTATTTTAAAATTTGTAATCTTGTGTAAAGCTTCTGTGACTCTGATGTAAAAGCATGATTGTAATAAAAATGTTTATATTTCTAATATTATGTTGTAAATATTTGTCTGTAAAGATCGAGTCTTTACATCACTACACTCATCACATGTCGTTCATTGTACTTTGACTTCGCCCAACTTGACCTTGAATAAGGGTTTCTATAAAGGTGATGCTTGGGTACTCTGTGATAGATGGGGATTGAGTGTGAGTGATGTAGATGGATTTGTTCCTCCTACACGAGTTTGATATCCAAGCTACTTGAGAAGAGAAACTTAGAAATGTATGGATATACTCATGTGATTCGATATATGATATGTGAACTCACACGCATCTTAGACAATCTACTCTAGTTCAAGGAAAATGGATTGAACATTGAGAGGATGACGATTCCAAGCGTTGAGTTCAATCCAGATATCAGAGACAAAGGAGCTATATGATCATGGTAACACTGATCTAAATTGTAAGTTTAAGTTGTTCTCCAACTTTCTAAATTACTTGGATAGCAATGATGGGTTGCTAGATACCACTCATTGCTTTTGATGTCATAAATTGGTTATGGACATTCACTTCCAACGTAATCTGGGACCTATAGGGTCACATACATAAGGTGAACTTGGAATAGGAGTTCATTCATGAATGATATTTAACTTGATTACTAAAAGTGTTTTGGAATTCAATTAAACAACTGAGGTTAAAAATGACTGGATGGACTCTGAACTGATAGGTTCAAGTGTTGAATCGATTGTTTGGAGTGTCAGGTGAATTGGAAACAACATTGGCTGAATATTTGCCTCAATTGGACATATGAAATTACCATTTCAATAGTGAAATGATCATTTCATGAAGTGAAATGACTGGTTCATCATCTGGAATGTCCGGTTCAAAGACCAATTTGATTGGATCAAGGATTGATGCTAATGTCATGATTGTACATTAATCAAATATGTATATGTTTGCAAATAGGAAACATGCTGAACCGACTAGTTTAGGGTGTGAACTGACTCATTCACCCATGAACCGACTAGTTGGATAGTGAACCGACCAATTTAGCATTCACAGATTCCAAAAAATTCATGAATTATGTCTCTTTGACTCCCAGATTGACTGGATACCCTGACCCTAGCCTCTACTATAAATAGAGGGGCACTGGGGCCTTCCTAGACACAAAAATAAGCTCTAAAAATTGTTGTCTTCTCAAGTTGTGGTAACCAATAGAGAGCTCGGGCATGTTCTACTCGTTAAAGGGAGGAAAAATGAGGGAGAGACAATAGTGGGAGAGCAAATCAATCCTAGCAGATTAATGTTTGAAGGGAAAAATCCTTACCGTTGGCTCTGGTAAGGCAATGTGGAGTTCCAAGTGGTCTGCAAGACTATTCTGGAGGGGAGGAGGTTGTTTCCTACTACTAGGAGGATGCCATCAACTGATGTCAGTGGTGCCAGACTAGGAGGCCATTGTTGATGATTGATTGAGTGCTTCTTGGAGAAGAAGCACGCCACTGCAACAAGAGTTGTATGACACATCACCACACTACATGAGATTACTCAAAACAAAACACGCGATCAACTACTAATAAAACCACGTAACCAAAAAAGAAGCCAAATTGAAACCAATTTAAACATCACTAATAAGTTCAAAAACATTTACATATGAGTGTACAACCTGCATATAAGCACATACCATATCAGGTATTTACATATCCATCTAACAGTCTCAACCACAACCTGTAAAAAAAAGAGATGCATTCCATATATACATGCCATATGCAAACATGGAATACTACCAAAACTCGAGTCGATATACATATCATCTACAAAACGTCCGTTGTCCAGACCTGAGAGTACATGGACAACTCTATGACACTTCTAACAACTGCTACACAACCTTTTACTCCTACTTCTCTGCAAGTTGCTCTTCTTCACCTTCACGAACCTGACCACATCACTGACGACCACCTAAAAAGATGTGGTGACCCACAAGGTGAGACCCATGTCCCAGCGAGAGATATAACTCTCATCAATGATTATTGTTTACAACAGGTTGTATAATAAACAAGTTAAACCAATTAAGCATACTAAATAGGTATATCAGGCTAAACAACTAAAGTAGGTTAACCATAATTAGCACAGATAGGCATAGCAACAGGTAGGATTAACAAGATGTATACGGAACAGATAAAACTATCATTTACTAATAGTTGACTACTCTTACTGCACTATATAACAACTAGTAGTATAAGGAACAAGGAAAAAGGGGTAACAACTAAAGTGAAGCACATTTAACCCTAGAAAATATACTACACAGTTGGATTACATCTTTTATGAAGCCATGGGGAGTTTGAGGTATACCACTTGGTCTCCAATTGACCATAGCAAAGTGCTATTCAGTTATGTATAAGATCTAAGAGAGCTGGCGTCCTAAGATCTCCCACCCTCAATCAGTACGAGTGAAATGTAGCAACATAATAGTGAAGCAACCTATAATTACATATAGTCGAGCTGCTAACACCTACTCATCCAGGGGTGGAGCCATGTTTTGAAGGTCGGGGGGTAAAAATTTATGCAAAATGAAATAGTCCAAAATTTTAAAAGACAATTCTTAATAGAGGATTCAATCCAATACTCATTCATAGGGGTTGAGAATAAAAGGACAAATAACATATGCTTAGTTTGAACTTGCAACCATTTGTTAGAATACTAAGCAACTAACCACTAATCCATTCGTATTTTCTAATTAAATATGCATTCTTGACTATCTACAGTTTGAAGAAAGTATACCAAAAATGTTGAAACGCAGGTTTTAAACCTGCAACCACAGGGTAGAGTTTGTGACATTCAAGCAAGGTATAGATATTCCACTACCAAAGTAAGGTCGTCCACAAGGTTTAGGGTCCATCCTATAAGATAAACCACTAAATAATCACCACTTAAGCTCAAACCTTAAGCAAAGATGCTATCAATCTTTCTAGTTAAAACTTCATATTTAAGAAAGAACTAATACATGCAAGCTAGGAGTAAGAAATACATGTGGAAAAAATTATATAACTTCTATAGGTTGAATATGAAGATCCAAATAGTAAGGTAGATTGAGAAAAAGAGGAAAAACCCTATCTTGAGCACTCCACTCGGTCAAGTTAGCTCCTTTTCCAAAGAGGAAGCAAAACCCTAGGTCAAGGAAACAAGAAAGAGGTGTTCTTCAAGCTCTATAACAAGCTCCATCATGGAACACCATGGGTCCAACCAAGAAGAACAGAGTAGAAGGTAGGATGGCAAGGAAAACGAAGGAAGCAAGGGTGATCTTACTTGCTTAGGTCAAGAACAAGCTAAGGAAGCTCCACTAGCTCAAAGAGAGGGTAGATACAAACCCCAGGTGCACATGCAAGGTAGAACATCCAACTTCTTCTACCTTGTCTCCTTCTTCTCCACCTACCCAAGAGGGACGAGCTCTATACAGGAAGGAAGAATAAAGGGAGTCCAAAGGATTCATTTGCATGGAAGAAGGGAGGTTTATATAGCTATGGGTGAGAGAGAAGAGAAGGTTAAGGTGTCTAGCCATGTTTTCCAAGTGTCCATGGCCTAAAGTGTCAAGTTCAAGCAAAAAAACAGCTCCATTGGTTTTGGGAGTCTGTAGGGCCATCAGATCTTGACTTCCCATGGTGTCTATCAAGTTACAAATCATGGTAACAGTCAGTTGTTGGAACCTTAGGTCACAAGGGTGAAAACCATTAGTTGGAGCACTCCTCTAAGAAAACCATTGATCCAAGGAGTTCCAAAGAGGAAACCATCGACCCTCATACATCTAGGGACCACCAAGGACACACCATAGGATCCCAACACCATATAATCCCATCAACCAAGGGATACTATTGAGTTTTGGCCTCCAAAGTAGTTTGTCCATGAGGGCAAACCCTAACCCAACCATAGAAAGGTGTCACCATCAAACCAATGTGCAACTAGGCCCCCCAAGGAACAAGTAACTCAAGAATGATAAGAAAACATGTGAGGAAAAAAATCATGTGACAAATTACAAGAGAAACCCTAGATATGGGTAAATTGGATAAAAGTCCAAAATAAGCATAAAATTGTATAACTTGCTCAAACAGTGTCCAAACTAGACCAAACTTGAAACTTAAGCTTGTCAAGTGATATAAAATAATATATTAGATTTAGTCATTTTTTTAACAATCCAATTAGGTAAGAAATATTTATTTTTCCCAATAGTGGTATCAGAGCCACATCAATTTACAGTGTATCTGAGATTTAAACCGATGTGATCATATTTATTTTTCTTGCATATGATGAGAATATTAAACCGGTTAATGTGTATCATCTTTTTGTGCATCCCTGATCTACTGCATCAAGGTAGGAGTTACCTACCACTGTGCTAACACCCCTGTCAACAAGGAAACCTCCAACTTCACATTCATTTGATGAAGCGATACTAACATGTCCTGCTTGTGGCACACCATAGAGTGTAAGTGTGCCTTGTCTGCAGATGATGATGAAGATGACTTCCTTCTCAGTGCATCAACCACCACATTCAACTCCCTAGATGGTAGTCTATCATGCAATCACAATCCTTGATCAACTCCATCCATCTTCTCTGCCTCATGTTCAACTCCTACTTCAAGAAGATATATTGAAGGTTCTTGTGGTTGGTGAAGATCTAACACTTCTCCCCATACAGGTAGTGCCTCTAGATCTTTAGGGCATAAACCACTATAAAAAGCTCCATTTCATGTGTTAGGTAGTTCTCCTCATGTTTCTTAAGTTGTCGCAAAGTAAAAGAAATCATGTTCTTGTCCTGCATCAACATGCACCCCAAGCCATTCTTCGAAGCATCACAAAAGATGATGTAGCCTTTCCCTAGCTCTGGGAACACTAACATTTAAACACTGGTCAATTTCTCCTTCAACAACTATAAAGAATGCTAACACTTGACATCCCAAACAAATGGAACACCTTTCCTGGTCAGATTGGTTAGGGGTAGTGCTACATAATTGAAATTCTTGATGAATCTCCTGTAGTAGCCTGCCAAACCTAGGAAGATTTGGACCTCCATCTGTATCTAGGGATGTTATACTAGCAAGACATACTTAATCTTCTTTGCATTTACACAAACACCCTGAGAAGATATAACATGTCCAAGAAAAGATACCTCGGTCAACCAAAACTCACACTTACTGAACTTAGCATACAACCTCTACTACCTCAAAAATGTCAATGCTTGGCGTAGACATTGCTCATGTTGTCATATGTCCTTAGAGTATATCAAAATATTATCTATGAACACTACTAAAAATATATCCAGATTTGTCCTGAACACCCTGTTCATTAAATCCATATAGGTTTCTAGTGTGTTGGTCAACCCAAATGGCATAACCACAAACTCATAGTGACCATACCTAGTCATGAAAGCTATCTTTGGTATGTTTTCGACCTTGATCCTCAACTGGTGGTAACTTGATCTCAGATCTATCTTGGAGAACACTATATCACCTCTCAACTAATCAAACAAACCATCAATCCTTGACAACATATACTTGTTCTTCACTATAACCTTGTCCAACTGGCAGTAATCTATGTAAAGTGTAACATCCCTGACATGGGTTATGAACTAACCCTAGGTGTTTTGCTTAAATATGTGATTTTATGCTTGTGGTTAACTTTTGAAATGTAATTAAGGCTCTTGAGGAACTCATATTTCAATTTCAGTCCTTTTTGGATAATGTTGAAACATTGTTTTGTTAATTTTGGACTAAAGTGCAAATTACCCAAGTTGAGGGGTTAGATTGCAAATTGTGTATGATAATAAGTTCCTCATGTGTTGATGCATCATAAGAATGAAGATGATGCAGAGGTATGGCTTGTGATAGCCTGAATACCAAGAAAGTGCTGATAAAGCAAAGTTTGTACATTAAAACCTAGTTTTGGTGTAAAGTGCAATTTACCCAAAACCTAGGGTTCAATATGCAAATTACCACTTCAATAAGGTCCCTAATAATCTTTGGCATCAAGTAGAGCAAAGAAAATGAGATGGGCACCTCATTTGAATTATCTTGGAGGAGAGAGAATCTTGACATTAAAATAATCAAGATTTAATCCTAATTGAAACCCTAATTCAATTTAGGGCAAAAATGAATAAAAATAATTGAAGGGCTTTCAACCAAAATGTTTTGGGTTGATTTTGAATAAGGATGGACGTTCCTTTTCCAAGATAAGGAACGAAAATATCCTAAGTAGGTGAAATTCCACTCACCATTATTATAAGGAAAAGAAAACCCACTCACATATGGATATTAATATAATAAGGATTAAGGTGCTTAATTTCTTTTCCATTAATTCTTGGATAATGAAGAGCTTTTACGAAAGTTTGAAGGTGGTTTCGTGATCAAGTAATGGAGGAGGATTAGGGGGAAATTAGTATGGAATTTATTTAAGGAAAATGATTCATTTTCTCTTTCATCAAAGACCCATATACATATTCTTTATATATACCTTATTTCAATAACACATAAGGAACGTTTCCCTTAGCCTTTTCCTTATTCCTTTTTCTTTGGCCGACCTAAGGAGAGCTCAGGAGCAGGAGAAGGATGAAAACCACCTGTAGGTAAGGTTTGATCATCTTCTACCTTGGATTCATGGTGAAAACCCTAAATCAATGATTGATTCTAGGTTTTCTTCACTCGATTTCCATTTCTAGCCATCCATTTCATCCAAAAGCTCAAGAACGAACCTTGGATAGTTGCTGGAGCTCCATCCACCATTAAAGCCACGGAGCTTGGATCTTGGAGATCAAATTTGAGGCGGGTTTTATAACTTAAACCCTCAAACATTGCTATTGCATCAATCTTCTATGCTTTGTTGATTGATTTCTTCAATTTGATAAACTTTTGCTTCTTTGCTGCAAATTCCATCAAGAACGGTTGCTGTTCTTGGGTGCACGAAGGAAGATGATGATGACATCATCATAAGAAAGCACCTCACCAAATATCTTGGGAGCAAATGATCTCATTGGTTGGGACCAAACGGTTTCATCAAAACCGTTTGGTGACCAAACGGTTTGCAGACCGTTTGGTGGCAAACGGTCTCAAGACCGTTTGAGATGGTTGAACAAGCGTTGACCATTTGGGAATCTCGTTCCTAATTATGTAGGCTAATGACCCTCCAAATTTGAGGGGTTAACTCCAAAGGAATCATAGGTTGAAGGCCAATCAATTAGGCAAATCGAACTGAATTAAGTGCTGATTTTCAACCTGATTAACTTGACCTGGTTTAGAAAACGGTCTCAAGACCGTTTGAGATGGTTGACCAAGCGTTTAAAGTTTAGGATTACTGTTCATAATTATGTTTATTAATAACCCTCCAAATTTGAGGGATTAACTCCAAAGGAATCGTGAGTTGAAGCCTAATCAATTAGGGAAACCTAATTGGATTAAGTGCTGATTTTCAATCTGATTTAATTGAACTTTTTGGGAAAACGGTCTCAAGACCATTTGAGTGCGTTGACCAAGCGTTGACCGTTTGGGATTACTGTTCCTTATGATGTGATCTAATGACTCACCAAATTTTATGGATTAATTCCAAACGAGTCATGAGTTGAAGGCCAATCAATTGGGCTAACCCTAATTGAAATCAGTGCTGAAATCACAATGAGCTAATTTGAGATTTTGGGTTGATTAGCCCAAACGGTCTCAAGACCGTTTGGGGGATCATCCAAACGGTCTCAAGACCGTTTGGGGCACCTCAAGACCGTTTGGAGGTCTGGGGTCAAGTATAGTTGACCAATTGAAGGTCCAAAGGTACCAAATCATACTGCAACTAAATGCTGATTTGTTGATCAACTCGATAGACCAATCCATGATGAATTTTCACTAGAGTCCAAAGGTTGGATGGGCAAACGGTCTCAATACCGTTTGGAGCTCATCCAAACGGTCTCAAGACCGTTTGGTGGTCACCCAAGACCGTTTGGAGGTCTAGGGTTGGGTATAGTTCAGTGGTTGAAGGTCTAAAGATATCAAGTTGATCTGCAATAAATTGCTGATTTGGTGAGCACTTCAATGAACCAAACCCTAATTGGATTGCTTGGTTTTGAGTGATATGATGGGCAAACGGTCTCAAGACCGTTTGGAGGTCATCCAAACGACCTCAAGACCGTTTGGTGGTCACCCAAGACCGTTTGGAGGTCTAGGGTTGGGTATAGTTCAGTGGTTGAAGGTCTAAAGATATCAAGTTGATCTGCAATAAATTGCTGATTTGGTGAGCACTTCAATGAACCAAACCCTAATTGGATTGCTTGGTTTTGAGTGATATGATGGGCAAACGGTCTCAAGACCGTTTGGAGGTCATCCAAACGACCTCAAGACCGTTTGGGGTCAGGTCATAACCCATTTCAATGGTGGTTCAATAGTTATGAAGTAACTAGTCACACATTGATGAATATTGAAGGTTCATTGATTCTAAACCCTAATTCAATTGATTCCAACCCTAATTGAGGATCAATTGAGGGTCAATTGAGTATCAAATCAGTTGAGGGTTGATCTAATTAACTCAATTGATTAGTGTCTAACATGTGCAAGATCGATTGAAGGGTTCAACATTGAAAACCCTAATTCAATGTGATTGATGGAAACCATATTTGGTCCTTTCGGTTTTGAGGTGGTTTGGACCAAACGGTCTTAGGACCATTTGAGTCCAAACGGTCTCAAGACCGTTTGGGACCAAACGATCCCAAATCAGTTGAGGCTTAAATAGTTTCAGAAGTTCAATTTTGTTAAGTGGTTTCAATTAGTATCCTACTAAATGGTTTCACCTATTCCAAGATCGCTTGGAAGGTAATCAACCAAAGAGTATGAACTCTCAAATTGGATGAAGGTCAGTGGTTTATGTAATAAATCACATGATGTAATCCAAGGGAGATTGAGTTCTTAATGATCTTGATATAATGACATATCCTATGATGTCAATTCTTCTTTCAAGATTGAGTTGACTTAGATTAATCAAGGTTGAAGTAACTTCATCTTATAGAAGATGAGGGATAAGTTATTAACCCTAATTGAGCTAAGGGAATGGTTACCCTAATTGAATTAAAAAGGAAACCCTAACCCTAGTAAGGGCATAGTGGGGTAATCCTTGAATAGTGATGTTATCATTATTTTGCATTGTACTGATATAAAATTGATGTGTTGTTATCATCTGTACTGATCATGTAGGTTTCATGAGGTATTGAACATAGTTAGGTATGAGCTATGATGCCTTGTGTATTGAAAACACTTTATAAGTTCTATAAGCAATGATATTCCATGTTGCCTAGTGAAAGGTAACAAAAGAGTTTGATAGGCTTTAAGAGCCATGTGAAATACCTGCATTACATTTATCATGTTTACACTGTTAGATGACTTGATGGTATTAAGTTACCTGTTAAAGTGGTAACATGTGTCTTTATGATTTAAGGGTTTGAACACCCATATTCTTGAATCATGATGATGAGATGATAAGGGATTGAGATCCCAATGTTAGCAAAGCTGTGAAATGAACTTGATAGAAATAGTACTCATTCTTTATAGCAAATGTTATAATGTTATATGATTGACAACATGCCTGATGCTAAAAGAATGTTGTAATGTACTTAAATAATCAAGTGAAATGATATCATGTAGAGCCCTGACCATAGATCCATCATCGTCAGTAGTCAGGTGATGGTGAAACAGGTTTTCCTAAGGGAACTCCTGGAGAGCATACTTTTGAGTATGTGGGGGTTATGGGCGCGAATATCCTTACGCCCTAATGAAGGAATTGATGTGAGATAAACACTAAATCTCTCAATTCTTCATTATATGTATATGCCGGGATGATGTATCACTAATCTCCCTATAATGTTGTTAATACCGCATCGATGAGAGATAAACAAGAAATCCCTCGATGGCGAAGAGAGTACAGAATGCCACTGTAACTCTAATAGCGAAGTTGCCAGAATACCCTGGAAAGCTATTATAGCAGAGACACGAGATGTCCTGTATGTTGTTCCTCACACTGACTGAGGAGGATGAGGTCATAGAAATCTGACTCTTCTGATGACCTATGTATGGTACCGATTTCTACTTCGCAGTGGTCGGTTGGAGTATGAGCGGTATATCTCATCTCCTCAGGGCATAAGTATGTTTGTAATATGTAATCAGCCGTGTAGCATATTTGCTTAAGGTTGAACTATGAGAATCAATGGTTGAGAATACATTGATTAACATGTTCTAGTTGGATAAATGATTTACATTATCTTTATATTTCTTCCTAAATGGATAACTTGCTACTTATTCAAGTTACAACTGAAATGATTGCATAGAGAATGCTGCTCTATTTAGTTTATCTAATACATTACCTGCCGATAAATGTTTTTATTTCTACTGCTCAGTGTTATTCTATCATTTGCAATAAAAATGTTACTGGTGGAGAGTTATATCTCTCGCTGGGACAATTTTTATAATTGTCTCACCCCCGTGGGATTAAATTTTTAGGTAACCGCCGACGAAAAGAAAAAGGAACCTATTACAGAGGAAGAGCAGCAGCTGTAGTAGCAGGGACAGCAGTAAATCCCAGGTGGGGATATGAGCTGTCAAGTTGTATATAGAAAGTCCTATGAGTCGTCTCTGTACTCTCAGGTCCTAGGAGTCAGTAGAGTGTTTGATGTTGATCTGAGATTTTGGCTTGAAGCCTCGAGATTTTTGTATCCTGCTCATGCATAGTTTAATAGGGCTGACAATGTTATGACTCTCGAGATGAAATGATACAGAGATGTAATGATGAATCAGTTTGTAAATAACTTACTTTGGTTCTTTATGTCAAAGTTTCACAGTTTGTGGATCTTCTTGCAAAAAGTTTTAATTTTTAGTGATTTTCAGTAATCCGCTGCAAATAATTTGCTTCCGCATTAGTTAATCCTGTTTTCACGAGACGATCGTCACAAATTTAGTGGTATCAGAGCTCTAGGTTCGCTGAGTCTACAGAGACATAGGACTAGGGTTGTTGAGTCTGTTCTAGTGTCTTCCAGTATATCTGAATAGTGTCTTCTGCTCATATAGGAGGAGAAGAGAAAACTAAAGATGTCTGGATCACACGAGGAACATGTTGCTGAAAGTAGTGTCGCTGCACACGGAGGAGGTGCAAGTGACCATCATAGGGAGGAGCATGTGCCTGAACCACCCCAGTTCAACCCAGCCGACATGGGGAATCCAGCCTTCCAAGCTATGTTTGGGCAGTTCATGACTTCCATGACACATATGACTGATAGGATGCCCATGCCTACACCTAGGGCACCTACTCATCAAGAAGGATAAGGAGTCGGCAAGACGTTTGAACGACTTCGCCGAGTTGGAGCCACAGAATATGCTGGGACAGCTGACCCAGCAGATGCTGACATGTGGCTAACTGAGCTAGAGAAGGCCTTTAGAATCCTTAACATCCCAGAAGCTGAGAAGGTCAGGCATGCTGTGTACCTTCTTAAGGGGAGTGCTGGTCACTGGTGGACCATAGAGGAGGGAAAAAGGCCATGTGTGGAGATTGCATGGGAAGTATTTCGACGAGAATTTGTCAATAGATACTTTCCTAAGACCTTTCTGGATGAGAAAATCTCTCAGTTTGAGAGATTAAGACAAGGACCAATGAACATTAGCGAGTATGAGGCTAAGTTCATGGAGCTTTTGCGGTTCTGTCTGCATATGGCAACCACTGATGAAGAAAGGATCAAACGTTTTGAGAAAGGATTAAATGCTGAGTTGACCACCCCTGTGTCTGCTCTAGAGAATAGGGAAAGATTTGCTACTTTTGTAGAGTCTGTTAGAAGGATAGAGAGGTCTGTGACTGAGAAGAGACAGACCCAGAACAAGAAGGTGTACCCCCAGTTCCGAGGATCTTCATCCAAAGGTTTCAAGAAACCGAGGTTTTCTGCACCAATGGCACCACCTAGATTCAATACCCAGACGCAGTGGACGTCAAATAGGGGTAGAGGACGAAGTTTACCACCAGAAAGAGCTCACAGCTCATCATCTGTATCGGTTACAGGACCATCCAGACCACATCAGGGGATCAGAAGTTGTTTTATATGTGGAAAGGTGGGACATCTGATGAAGGATTGTAGAGCCCGAGAGGTGAGTGTGACTCAACCTCAAAGGCAGAGTCAGCAAGGTTCTCAAAGGAGGCAGTTTCCAAGTGGAGCTAGAGGACGTGGACAAGCGTCCCAAGCTGGATCATCAACACCTAGTCATCGAGCACCAAATCAACCACAGGCAACAGCGAGATTTTATGCGATGAATCCACCTAATGCAGTGATCAACCCTCGGGTTGTGACAGGTCAGATGAAACTATTTTATTCTGATATGTCTACATCCTGCATCATATCTGTTTAATTGATTCAGGAGCTACTCATTCCTTTATCACTCGGAGAGTGATTCTTGACTGCAACATGACTACAAGTCATAGAGCAGATAGTCTGTTGTTAGAAACTCCTTTAATGGGATCTGCTATGTTGTGGGAAGTATGTTCTCCCTGTATTCTTTCCTTTTCTGAACATTACATCCAAGTGGATCTTATACCACTTGAGATGCATGGGTTCGATATAATTCTTGGGATGGACACCTTAGAAAGGTACAAGGTTGTCTTGGATTGTGAGTCCAAGCAAGCTGTGTTTACAGATAACAATGACACATGGATCTTTCAAGGAGACAGAAAGATCCTTCCAACCTGTCTTGTGTCAGCCATGGTAGCTGAGAAGATGATGAGGCAAGGATGTTATGCATTCTTGGCCCATGGGGTAGATACCACCATGGAGAGTCCTAATCCTGCTGAAGTTCCTGTAGTCAGGGAATTTCAAGATGTATTTCCTGAAGAACTTCCAAGTGTACCTCCACCCCGAGAGATTGATTTTGAGATTAATCTAATCCCGGGCACACAGCCAATAACACAAACACCATATAGAATGGCGCCTGCTGAGATGGCAGAACTCAAGAAACAACTACAAGAGTTGCTTGAGAAGGGTTTTATCCGACCAAGTACTTCACCCTGGGGTGCTCCGGTCCTCTTTGTTAAGAAGAAGGATGGGTCAATGCGGTTATGCATTGATTACAGACAACTTAATAAAGTGACTATAAAGAATAAGCATCCTCTGCCAAGGATTGATGATTTGTTTGACCAGTTGCGTGGTGCAACCATCTTCTCAAAGATAGATTTGAGGTCGGGATACCATCAATTACGTATTAAGGAGGGTGACATACCTAAGTCTGCCTTCAGGACAAGGTATGGTCATTATGATTTCACAGTTATGTCATTTGGACTAACTAATGCACCAGCTGCATTTATGGAACTCATGAATAGAATCTTCCGACCTTTTCTTGATCAATGTGTAGTCGTCTTTATAGATGACATCCTGATCTACAGTAGAGATGCCCAGCAGCATGAGCACCATCTTCGTCAGGCTCTGACTTTGCTAAGAAAGCATAAGTTATATGCTAAGTTTAGCAAATGTGAGTTCTGGCTACCAGAAGTTTCTTTCCTTGGACACGTAATATCTGCTTCAGGTATTCGTGTTGACCCTAAAAAGGTAGAATCTGTTCTACAGTGGGAGCAACCGAAGACACCAACGGAGATTCGTAGTTTCTTAGGGTTGGCAGGCTATTATCGGAGGTTCATTAAGAACTTCAGTTCCATAGCCTTACCCTTAACCAAGTTAACCAGAAAGGATGTTCCTTTTGTGTGGAATGACAAGTGTCAACAATCGTTCCAGTTGTTGAAGGAAAGGTTGACTAGTGCACCTGTATTGGTGTTACCTGAGCAAGGGAAAGGGTATATAGTTTTCTGTGATGCCTCTAAGAATGGACTAGGATGTGTGTTAATGCAGGATAAGCAAGTGATTTCTTTTGCTTCCCGGCAGCTTAAGAAACACGAGGAGAATTATCCAACACACGATCTAGAACTAGCTGCTGTAGTTCATGCCTTGAAGATCTGGAGACATTACCTCTATGGAGAAACATTTCAGATTTTCACAGACCACAAGAACCTAAAGTATATCTTTTCTCAGCATGAGCTTAACATGAGGCAACGCCGCTGGATGGAATTAATCAAGGACTATGATTGTACAATTGATTATCATCCAGGGAAAGCCAATGTGGTTGCTGATGCATTAAGTAGAAAATCAGCAACACCAGCTCTAGATAAAACACAGTTGAACTCCTTAGTGTGCTCTAAGAGAGATATGCTTATCTCCTTGAGGCAAAACAACATACAGCTTAAAGTATCGTTGTTAGCTGGGTTGTTAGCTGAGATGCACATAAAACCTACTCTGAGACAACAGATTAAGGAGGCACAACAATCTGATGCTGTAGTTCAGCAGATTAGATCAGAGTATGGTAGTGAGAAACGAGAAGGTTTCTATGATTCAGATGATCAGGTAGCCTGTTATCATGGTAGAATGATAGTACCTGATGCTGATAACTTAAGGAAGTTAGTCCTGGAAGAAGCCCATTCTTCTATGTATGCTATGCATCCAGGAAGCACCAAGATGTATCATAACTTGAAAGATATGTATTGGTGGCCTGGTTTGAAGAAGGATGTTGCTGAGTTCGTGATGCGGTGTCCAGTGTGTCAACAGGTTAAAGCTGAACACCAAAAGCCTGCAGGAACACTGCAGCCTCTGCCTATACCACAGTGGAAATGGAATCATGTGACCATAGATTTTGTGGTTGGTTTACCCAGAACAGCCAAAGGTCATGATTCCATTTGGGTAATAGTTGATAGGTTGACAAAGACATCACACTTCTTACCTGTCAAAACAACCTATTCTGCTGAGAAGCTGGCACAGCTATATGTAGATGACATAGTGCGGCTGCATGGGGTCCCAGTTACCATTGTTTCTGACAGAGGTCCCCAGTTTACAAGTCATTTTTGGGAGCGACTTCATAAAGCCTTAGGCACACAATTAAGGTTTAGTACAGCCTTCCATCCTCAAACAGATGGACAGTCTGAGAGGACAATACAAACCTTGGAGGACTTGCTTAGGGCATGTGTCCTTCAGTTTACGGGAAGTTGGGATCTACATCTAAGCTTGATAGAGTTTGCCTACAACAATAGCTATCAGCACAGCATTGACATGGCACCTTATGAAGCTTTGTATGGTAGACGTTGTAGATCTCCCCTATGTTGGTATGAAACTGGTGAATATCAACTTTTGGGCCCTGATCTTGTGCAGCAAACCACCGAGAAGATTAAAATAATACAACAACAGTTGAAGACTGCACAGGATAGGCAGAAATCCTATGCTGACAAGCGTCGTAGACCTTTAGAATTCCAGGTTGGAGACAGAGTATACCTCAAGGTCTCACCTTGGAAAGGAGTCCTTAGATTTGGAAGGAAAGGAAAGTTAGCTCCTAGATTTATGGGGCCTTATCCAATTATAGAACATGTTGGAAAGGTAGCTTATAAGCTGGAGTTACCACCTGAATTGCAAAAGTTACACCCAGTGTTCCACATTTCCATGCTAAGGAAATGTCACCCTGACACAGAAACGGTTCTACAGCCTATGGAGGTTGAGCTTAATGATGATATATCATATGTTAAAGGACCTGTGTTGATTCTTGATAGAAGAATCAAGAAGCTGAAAAAGAAAGACATAAGTCTTGTGAAAGTCCTCTGGAATCATCGTGGTACTGAAGAAGCCACATGGGAACTAGAGGAAGAGATGAGAAGGAAATACCCTGCTCTTTTCTCTTAATATGTTTTGTAATGATTTCGGGGACGAAATCCTTGTAAGGGGTGGATAATTTGTAACATCCCTGACCTGGGTTATGAACTAACCCTAGGTGTTTTGCTTAAATATGTGATTTTATGCTTGTGGTTAACTTTTGAAATGTAATTAAGGCTCTTGAGGAACTCATATTTCAATTTCAGTCCTTTTTGGATAATGTTGAAACATTATTTTGTTAATTTTGGACTAAAGTGCAAATTACCCAAGTTGAGGGGTTAGATTGCAAATTGTGTATGATAATAAGTTCCTCATGTGTTGATGCATCATAAGAATGAAGATGATGCAGAGGTATGGCTTGTGATAGCCTGAATACCAAGAAAGTGCTGATAAAGCAAAGTTTGTACATTAAAACCTAGTTTTGGTGTAAAGTGCAATTTACCCAAAACCTAGGGTTCAATATGCAAATTACCACTTCAATAAGGTCCCTAATAATCTTTGGCATCAATTAGAGCAAAGAAAATGAGATGGGCACCTCATTTGAATTATCTTGGAGGAGAGAGAATCTTGACATTAAAATAATCAAGATTTAATCCTAATTGAAACCCTAATTCAATTTAGGGCAAAAATGAATAAAAATAATTGAAGGGCTTTCAACCAAAATGTTTTGGGTTGATTTTGAATAAGGATGGACGTTCCTTTTCCAAGATAAGGAACGAAAATATCCTAAGTAGGTGAAATTCCACTCACCATTATTATAAGGAAAAGAAAACCCACTCACATATGGATATTAATATAATAAGGATTAAGGTGCTTAATTTCTTTTCCATTAATTCTTGGATAATGAAGAGCTTTTACGAAAGTTTGAAGGTGGTTTCGTGATCAAGTAATGGAGGAGGATTAGGGGGAAATTAGTATGGAATTTATTTAAGGAAAATGATTCATTTTCTCTTTCATCAAAGACCCATATACATATTCTTTATATATACCTTATTTCAATAACACATAAGGAACGTTTCCCTTAGCCTTTTCCTTATTCCTTTTTCTTTGGCCGACCTAAGGAGAGCTCAGGAGCAGGAGAAGGATGAAAACCACCTGTAGGTAAGGTTTGATCATCTTCTACCTTGGATTCATGGTGAAAACCCTAAATCAATGATTGATTCTAGGTTTTCTTCACTCGATTTCCATTTCTAGCCATCCATTTCATCCAAAAGCTCAAGAACGAACCTTGGATAGTTGCTGGAGCTCCATCCACCATTAAAGCCACGGAGCTTGGAGCTTGGAGATCAAATTTGAGGCGGGTTTTATAACTTAAACCCTCAAACATTGCTATTGCATCAATCTTCTATGCTTTGTTGATTGATTTCTTCAATTTGATAAACTTTTGCTTCTTTGCTGCAAATTCCATCAAGAACGGTTGCTGTTCTTGGGTGCACGAAGGAAGATGATGATGACATCATCATAAGCAAGCACCTCACCAAATATCTTGGGAGCAAATGATCTCATTGGTTGGGACCAAACGGTTTCATCAAAACCGTTTGGTGACCAAACGGTTTGCAGACCGTTTGGTGGCAAACGGTCTCAAGACCGTTTGAGATGGTTGACCAAGCGTTGACCGTTTGGGAATCTCGTTCCTAATTATGTAGGCTAATGACCCTCCAAATTTGAGGGGTTAACTCCAAAGGAATCATAGGTTGAAGGCCAATCAATTAGGCAAATCGAACTGAATTAAGTGCTGATTTTCAACCTGATTAACTTGACCTGGTTGAGAAAACGGTCTCAAGACCGTTTGAGATGGTTGACCAAGCGTTTAAAGTTTAGGATTACTGTTCATAATTATGTTTATTAATAACCCTCCAAATTTGAGGGATTAACTCCAAAGGAATCGTGAGTTGAAGCCTAATCAATTAGGGAAACCTAATTGGATTAAGTGCTGATTTTCAATCTGATTTAATTGAACTTTTTGGGAAAACGGTCTCAAGACCATTTGAGTGCGTTGACCAAGCGTTGACCGTTTGGGATTACTGTTCCTTATGATGTGATATAATGACTCACCAAATTTTATGGATTAATTCCAAACGAGTCATGAGTTGAAGGCCAATCAATTGGGCTAACCCTAATTGAAATCAGTGCTGAAATCACAATGAGCTAATTTGAGATTTTGGGTTGATTAGCCCAAACGGTCTCAAGACCGTTTGGGGGATCATCCAAACGGTCTCAAGACCGTTTGGGGCACCTCAAGACCGTTTGGAGGTCTGGGGTCAAGTATAGTTGACCAATTGAAGGTCCAAAGGTACCAAATCATACTGCAACTAAATGCTGATTTGTTGATCAACTCGATAGACCAATCCATGATGAATTTTCACTAGAGTCCAAAGGTTGGATGGGCAAACGGTCTCAAGACCGTTTGGAGCTCATCCAAACGGTATCAAGACCGTTTTGTGGTCACCCAAGACCGTTTGTAGGTCTAGGGTTGGGTATAGTTCAGTGGTTGAAGGTCTAAAGATATCAAGTTGATCTGCAATAAATTGCTGATTTGGTGAGCACTTCAATGAACCAAACCCTAATTGGATTGCTTGGTTTTGAGTGATATGATGGGCAAACGGTCTCAAGACCGTTTGGAGGTCATCCAAATGACCTCAAGACCGTTTGGTGGTCACCCAAGACCGTTTGGAGGTCTAGGGTTGGGTATAGTTCAGTGGTTGAAGGTCTAAAGATATCAAGTTGATCTGCAATAAATTGCTGATTTGGTGAGCACTTCAATGAACCAAACCCTAATTGGATTGCTTGGTTTTGAGTGATATGATGGGAAAACGGTCTCAAGACCGTTTGGAGGTCATCCAAACGACCTCAAGACCGTTTGGGGTCAGGTCATACCCCATTTGAATGGTGGTTCAATAGTTATGAAGTAACTAGTCACACATTGATGAATATTGAAGGTTCATTGATTCTAAACCCTAATTCAATTGATTCCAACCCTAATTGAGGATCAATTGAGGGTCAATTGAGTATCAAATCAGTTGAGGGTTGATATAATTAACTCAATTGATTAGTGTCTAACATGTGCAAGATCAATTGAAGGGTTCAACATTGAAAACCCTAATTCAATGTGATTGATGGAAACCATATTTGGTCCTTTCGGTTTTGAGGTGGTTTGGACCAAACGGTCTTAGGAACGTTTGAGTCCAAACGGTCTCAAGACCGTTTGGGACCAAACGATCCCAAATCAGTTGAGGCTTAAACAGTTTCAGAAGTTCAATTTTGTTAAGTGGTTTCAATTAGTATCCTACTAAATGGTTTCACCTATTCCAAGATCGCTTGGAAGGTAATCAACCAAAGAGTATGAACTCTCAAATTGGATGAAGGTCAGTGGTTTATGTAATAAATCACATGATGTAATCCAAGGGAGATTGAGTTCTTAATGATCTTGATATAATGACATATCCTATGATGTCAATTCTTCTTTCAAGATTGAGTTGACTTAGATTAATCAAGGTTGAAGTAACTTCATCTTATAGAAGATGAGGGATAAGTTATTAACCCTAATTGAGCTAAGGGAATGGTTACCCTAATTGAATTAAAAAGGAAACCCTAACCCTAGTAAGGGCATAGTGGGGTAATCCTTGAATAGTGATGTTATCATTATTTTGCATTGTACTGATATAAAATTGATGTGTTGTTATCATATGTACTGATCATGCAGGTTTCATAAGGTATTGAACATAGTCAGGTATGAGCTATGATGCCTTGTGTATTGAAAACACTTTATAAGTTCTATAAGCAATGATATGCCATGTTGCCTAGTGAAAGGTAACAAAAGAGTTTGATAGGCTTTAAGAGCCATGTGAAATACCTGCATTACATTTATCATGTTTACACTGTTAGATGACTTGATGGCATTAAGTTACCTGTTAAAGTGGTAACATGTGTCTTGATGATTTAAGGGTTTGAACACCCATATTCTTGAATCATGATGATGAGATGATAAGGGATTGAGATCCCAATGTTAGCAAAGCTGTGAAATGAACTTGATAGAAATAGTACTCATTCTTTATAGCAAATGTTATAATGTTATATGATTGACAACATGCCTGATGCTAAAAGAATGCTGTAATGTACTTAAATAATCAAGTGAAATGATATCATGTAGAGCCCTGACCATAGATCCATCATCGTCAGTAGTCAGGTGATGGTGAAACAGGTTTTCCTAAGGGAACTCCTGGAGAGCATACTTTTGAGTATGTGGGGGTTATGGGCGCGAATATCCTTACGCCCTAATGAAGGAATTGATGTGAGATAAACACTAAATCTCTCAATTCTTCATTATATGTATATGCCGGGATGATGTATCACTAATCTCCCGATAATGTTGTTAATGCCGCATCGATGAGAGATAAACAAGAAATCCCTCGATGGCGAAGAGAGTACAGAATGCCACTGTAACTCTAATAGCGAAGTTGCCAGAATACCCTGGAAAGCTATTATAGCAGAGACACGAGATGTCCTGTATGTTGTTCCTCACACTGACTGAGGAGGATGAGGTCATAGAAATCCGGCTCTTCTGATGACCTATGTATGGTACCGATTTCGACTTCACAGTGGTCGGTTGGAGTATGAGCGGTATATCTCATCTCCTCAGGGCATAAGTATGTTAGTAATATGTAATCAGCCGTGTAGCATATTTGCTTAAGGTTGAACTACGAGAATCAATGGTTGAGAATACATTGATTAACATGTTCTAGTTGGATAAATGATTTACATTATCTTTATATTTCTTCCTAAATGGATAACTTGCTACTTATTCAAGTTACAACTGAAATGATTGCATAGAGAATGCTGCTCTATTTAGTTTATCTAATGCATTACCTGCCGATAAATGTTTTTATTTCTACTGCTCAGTGTTATTCTATCATTTGCAATAACAATGTTACTGGCGGAGAGTTATATCTCTCGCTGGGACAATTTTTATAATTGTCTCACCCCCGTGGGATTAAATTTTTAGGTAACCGCCGACGAAAAGGCAAGGAACCTATTACAGAGGAAGAGCAGCAGCAGTAGTAGCAGGGACAGTAGTAAATCCCAGGTGGGGATATGAGCTGTCAAGTTGTATATAGAAAGTCCTATGAGTCGTCTCTGTACTCTCAGGTCCTAGGAGTCAGTAGAGTGTTTGATGTTGATCTGAGATTTTGGCTTGAAGCCTCGAGATTTTTGTATCCTGCTCATGCATAGTTTAACAGGGCTGACAATGTTATGACTCTCGAGATGAAATGATACAGAGATGTAATGATGAATCAGTTTGTAAATAACTTACTTTGGTTCTTTATGTCAAAGTTTCACAGTTTGTGGATCTTCTTGCAAAAAGTTTTAATTTTTAGTGATTTTCAGTAATCTGCTGCAAATAATTCGCTTCCGCATTAGTTAATCCTGTTTTCGCGAGACGGTCGTCACATAAAGCCTCCTAGAACCATCCTTCTTCTTCACAAACAACATGAGAGCACCCCAAGGGGAAGTGCTCGGTATGATGAAACCGTTATCTAAAAGGTCCTACAATTGCTTCTTCAACTCATGCATCTCTACTGGTGTCATCTTGTAAGGTTCTTGAGCCCCGGGTTGTGTTCTAGTAATAAGATTGATCTCAAAATCAATCTTTCTTGGTAGGGGAACACCTCAAAACTCCTTTGGGAAGACTAAAGGGAAATATGACACCAGGTAGGTAGTGAAAACAAAATTTTTATTAACATATTTCCCATTAACCAATAGATTGTGTCAATAACTATGCAATGGGAAGGATGGTTTCATGATGATATACTTGGTCCTGGAGCAAGTCCAATGATAATCCTCATCAATGTAAATGCATACTCTATCTTAGACGGTGTATGTGCAACTCCTAGTCACACTCTGACTCATTTGACAACTCCTCCATGGACATCAGACTCAGACAACTACTGTAACAACTCCTCATATCTTACCATGGACTGTGAGTTGACGTTGCCCTCCTAGCAGCAGCTAAAAGACTCCTGCCTCTAGAGTAGTCCACAAAAACCAACTAGAACTCCTATCAAACCGTAGGAACATATAGGAAGGTGTTGTCCCTCCCATTGGGGTACTAGTCACCAACATGCTCTACAACAACAATGATCCTTAGTTGTTGCTCTTCCATGGCTATCCCTCCCTAGTCGGATAGCACTTGTCTGGGCTCTCATGGTTACCACAACTAGAGAGGACAATACTTGTCAGAGCAACTGATTCTCAATTGTCTGTGTAGTAGTTGTACTCTGGGAAGCCCCCAGTACCCCTCTATATATAGGAGGGGTTAGGGTCAGGGTTCCCAGTCCCTAGCCAATGCATGACTAAAGCGGGAGTGGAAAGGACAAGTAGATCTTGAATTTTCACAACTTTTCTAGAAGTTTCACAACCTACGTATGATGAAACGACTGTCTAGCCAAGTGAGACGGTCATCTCGCACACAAGATAGTTGTTTTGCTAAGAGAAATAGTCGTATGGGACATGAGATGATCGTCTTGCTAACCAAGACAATCATTTTGTGCTTTCCCAGTCAGATATAAATTGGCAAATCATTTCCTAATTAATGTCATACATTAATTTACTTGCACCACAAGTATGTGCAATTGAAATGAGTTCAGGAAAACTCCAGAACCTTCATTCATCCCAACTAGGTAGTCCCATACAAGTGAGACGCTCATCTCACTCACCCAGACGATCGTCCAGTGAGTTTGAGTCGAGTCAATCAGTTCAATAGCTTGAACTGGTCAGTTCATAAGGTTGGACTAAGCCAATGTGATTTTTGAACTGTCTGACAACCTAAACGGCCATCTCAACACTTGAGACTCCTTTCTAGCTGCCCAAACACCTATCTCACCCAGTGAGATGGTCGTTTGGCAGTTCAGTCAATCAATCCATCAATTTTTGTGAATTGAGAACCAAAACACTTTAGTACTTAATTCAATCATCATTCAAGATCAAACTCCTATTCTAGATGAGTTCCTATGCGTGTGACACTATAGGTCCCATATCACATTGGCAGTGAATGTCCATAACTAGCTTATGACATCACAAGCAAAGAGTGGTTCCTAATCACATGTCATTGCTACCCAAGTGAATGGAAAGCTGGGGAGCAACTTCAACCTACAATATGTGTATGGTGTTATAGTGTTTGTATAGTTCCTTTATCACTGATAACCAGATTGAACTAGAGGCATGGAGTAGTCATCCCCATTATTATTCAATCTTGTTCCTTGAACCAGAGCAAACTAATATCACATATTGACTCACATGTGTATGGCTGTACTTTTCTCAGTCTCGCTAATCAAGAGGCCTTGGATATCATTCTCCTATCAGAGGGACTAATCCCATATCTATAACTCATAGTCAATCCCCATGTGTCAAAGTCACCCAGTCATCACTGTTATAACAACCCATGTTTCAGGACTACATTTTATGGTGTCAAAGTGTGCCCAACGACATGTGATGAGTGCTATGATTTCAGGTCTAACAACCACAACCACTACCATCACTATGAGACCTAACTATGACTTCCATTATGATGGCTTCCATGTGTCAGTCTCATGGTGGGTCTGTTTGATACACTGTTCCCTAACATGTATCTATGTGCTTGGTTTGATATTGCCATATCATGACTAATGAGATTTAGTCATCAACCAACTCACACTCTGATCTTATGTGTTATTGTTGTCTATCTACCTTCCATAATAACAATCGATCAGGGACATAATGAGAATGTATATACTCTTAATATATGTATGATCTCATTCTTCTAAGTCACGTACTTGAAGAGATACGTCATTGATTAATATCATTCTCTAGACATTTATTATGTAATTCATTATCTCCAAACTAAATATACAAAATAAATTGGAAGCTGGCCTTTATTATTATCAAATCAAGTATCTAATTCCATATCACAATCATCATATGATTGGATATCTGGGCATACATACCAACAAAGACATCCTCAAACTCTCGCACTATAAGTAAGTACTAGATACTAGGACCTCTCGCCTTGGTATCCACAACATGTGCCATGAGGGCCTCATACCCTTATCTCATCAGCTTCTCTATGATCACAGCCACACCAAACACATAGGAAGAATCTTCCTATCTCCTTGGAAGATCTAAGAAACATCTTCATCACAGAATGTTTCCACCTTAGAAATACAATCCAAACAACCTTATACTTCTCCAAGGTATCCATCTCTAGGATCACATCAAATCCATGCATGTCAAGTGGTATAAGATCCACTTGAATGCTGCTTCTCGAGAAAGAAAGAACACAAGAGGGACACACCTCCCACAACTCTGTGGAACCAACCAAAGGGGTTTTGATAAAAAGGCTTTTAGATCTACTACAAACAGGCAGATAACAACTACTTATCACCACATTGGTGACAAAAGAGTGCATCACACCCGAGTCAACCAAAATGGTTATGAAAGAAGAAGCATATAAGTCACAACAAAAGAGTTCCATCTGACCTATCATGACCCATGGATTCACCATTCCCTATGGCTGAGTCATAGTGTAGAATCTAGTTGTTGCCTATTGTCATCCATGATCCCTTCTAGTTGGCCCAAAAGATCCTACCTATGATTCCTGATCGCATCCTCTACCTCCACCACTGTTGTACCGTTGCTACTACAAACGTCACTCACTCTGCCTTGGCTATTGCGTCACTTCTTCATTCCTCATAGGGCATGCCCACTTCTCATGCTCGACTTGTCCACACTTGTAGCAAGTCCTCAAGGCTTACTAGGGCCTAGATGACCATATCACTGATACTAATACTACAGTGCATGCTCATGTAGGTGGAAAACTACTTCCTCTTCTATTACTCAAGCACCACTGTGACGACGCTCCTGATCTTGGCTCAAAAAAATCTGGTCTCTACTATGATTGCCAGTACTATCCTAAAGAAAATCTTGGTTTCTTAAAGCCACCAGATGACTAGCCTTGGAACTAAGTTGGACTCTTCTTAGCATTAGTTTCACACTTCTCAAGAGCACACCTCTCAATCCTCCTCACCGAATCCACAAAGGTAGAGAACCTCTCTCTATTCTCTAAAGTTGATGTCGTGGTGGAAAACTCTGAGATCAAACCCTTCTCAAACCTATAGATCCTCTCTTTCTCCATCACCTCATGTGAGTTCAGAACCTCAAAAGCTCCATAAACTTTTCCTCATACTCATTGATGGACATGGAACCCTGATACAACTTCTCAAACTAAACTATCTTCTCGTCTAGGTACGTCTCAGGCAAGTAACGGCTCACGATCTCTTGCCAAAACTCTTACCAACCTATCATAACCCCCAGTCTCTTCTCATCCTCGGCCCACCAGTGACTAACACTGCCCTTCAACATGTAAATGATGTGTTTCACCTTGTCCTCTTATGGGATGTTGAGGATTTTGAATGCCTTCTCTAGCTCTCTCAACCACATATCAACATCTACCGGGTCATCCATATATACATACTCAATCATTCTAACACATCTCATCCCCTCAAACCTCTTCCCAGAATTGTGAGATCCCGTAGTAGGGATGACTACCCTAGATTGAGCTACATGTGCTCTATCCACTAAGTGTGCAATTGTCGCCATGAGATGTCCAAACATGGACTGCAAAGCTGGATTGGACATGGTTGTTGGGTCAAAGTGAGGCATCGCTGGCTGCTCCAGCCCAATCTCAGGCACACTATCATCACGTGCCAACCTCCTACTGCCACCTCCTGGTGTGACATAACTACTCTCCACATGGTCTTCATGTTCTTTAGACATATCTACATAAGAAGAAGCTATGATTAGATATGTTGGATTATGTAAGAATAGACTCAAAACCTAAGTCATATGTCCAAGTAGACTCAACAAACCTAGAACTCTAATACCAACCAATCTGTGACACACCGCCAAACTACACAAGATTACTCAAAACAAAACACGCAATCAAATGCTAAACAAACCACATAACTAGAAAAATAGGTAAATTAAATCCGATTTGAACATCACTAACAAGTTTAGAAACATTTACATATGAGTCAAACAACCTGCATATAAGCACATACCATTTCAAGTATTTACATATCCATCTAGTGGTCTCAGTCACAACCTATAAACAAAAGAGATGTGTTCCATATATACATGCCATAAACAAATATGGAATACTGCCACAACTTGAGTTGATATGCATATCATCTACAAAATGTCACCTGCCCAGACCTGAGAGTACATACAAAAATCTAGGACACTTCTAACAACTACTAGAAAACCTTCTACTCCTACTTCTCTCCAAGATGCACTTCTTCACCTTCACAAACCTGAACACGTCACTGACGATCACCTAAAAAGATGTGGTGACCCACAAGGTGAGACCCATGTCCCAACTAGAGATACAACTCTCAACAATGATTATGGTTTACAACATGATAGATAATAAGCAAGTAAAACCAATTAAGCACACTAAAAAAGTATATCAGGCTAAACAACTAAAGCAGGTGAACCATGATTAACACATATAGGCATAGCAACAAGTACGATTAACAAGATGTATAAGGAACAGATAAAACTATCATTTACTAATAGTTGACTACTCTTACTGCACTTTATAACAACAAGCAGTATAAGGAACAAGGAAAAAGGGGTAACAACTAATGTGACACATATTTAACCCTAGAAAATATACTACACAACTAGATTATGTCTTTTATGAAGCCCTGAGGAATTTGAGGTATACCACTTGGACTCCAACTGACCACTTCAAAGTTCTATTTAGTTATGTATAAGACATAAGAGAATTGGTGTCCTAAGATGTCCCACCCTTGGTCAGTATGAGTGAAATGTAGTGAGATAACAATCAAGAAACATCTAATGACATATATTCCCACTGCTAACACCAGGCCGTCTAGGGGCGGAGCCAGGATTTGAAGGTTGGGCTGGCCAAAATTTATACAAAATTACATAGTCTAAAATTTTAAAAGACAAAAATTCTTATTTTCAGAATGGAGGATTTAGTCCAATACTCATTCATAGGTATTGCAGATAAAAAGACAAATAACATATGCTTAGTTTGAACTTGTGACCATTTGTTAGAATACTAAGAAAATAACCACTAACCCATTAGAATTTTCTAATTAAATATGCATTCTTGACTATCTATAATTTGAAGAATGTATACCAAATTTTTTGAAATGAAGGTTTTGGACCTACGATCATGAGGTAGAGTTCACGCCCCCAAACTAGTGAAACAATTACACTTTGTGAGTTACTTGCGTTGCATGTGTTATATAATTATCTATACCCATCAATAAATGATGTGCAAAATCAAGAGCACTAATTTGAACCAGTGACCTATGGGTATTTCTCTTTGTGCAAAACCACTAAGCCACTAACAACTTTGTGCTACTTATATGTTTGACACTATACATATTTAATATGCCAACTTATATGTATAGGTATATATATGTGATATTATGAATTTCATTTTTCTGTGGGGGGGGCAAGGCCCATGCTTCCCCCCATGGTTCCTCCCCTGAGCCCGTACTTGGTATAAAGGTCACGATGCTTGAAACTAGGGTATATAAACCCTATCATACAAGGTACAACTGTAGTTGTCCTCAATCACATAACATATACAATTTCTCAAACTAAGGCATGACTGCATCCATCCTCCATAACCTTGGGATAAGGATGTCAAAGATGTACCCTCACTGAACCCACATACTCAACAATATGCACTTTGCATTTCCCTTAGGAACACTCATTTACCCATCCAACATGTTCTGACACCGAATGGTTCTGCGTAATAGAGCACTATATGATCAAGGTTTCACTTGATTAGTCAATGTAAATAGGAAGAATTAAGGTTGCATCAAACAAGTGGACATAAAAACCCTAATTCCTTTCTAACAAGCATAGATATATAACAACTCCAGAAGATATAAAGCGTATGAGATATAATTCTTGATCACAACACCACATGATACTATTCCATTGCCATTCATAAGACTATACTTGTCATCATACTATCACAAGACACAAATCCTTGTCACATCATGAGGAAGATCACACCTTCATTAGGGCTCAACCATGCCCAAAGGTCATTAAGACCATCACATCATTCCTGGTAAGAACATCACTATCTTTATATACCTTGTAAAAAGGCTCAACAAACCATTGCCATACTTGTGATACATAAGTTTAGCATAACATTGCATTAAGAAGCTTATAATGTTAATATGGAAACATTTTAGGATCACAACGACATTGAGAGAGAGTATTCCATCATCATACAAATCACACAAGGAAGATGAGTATGATTAACCATCATCACCTATTTGTATTACGGTTAGGTGTAACAAGATAAGATAGATTCATGTTATACATCAACTCATTTTGGTGACTATTAGTTTATATTCATAGGAGGGCAAAGGTAAGACTACAAAGTTATCGACATTGAACCATAAATCCTTCATCATCAAAACCAAGCCATTAAAACATGAATTTCATATAAAAGCATCAAATCTTGAATAAGCAAAACCATTGGATGAAATACAAGTAAAACCTTGAACCATATGTCTAATAAAACCATTAATTTGTAATCTATAAAGACCATCAATTTTGAAAGTAGGGTAACCATTCGTTGTTGAAGCATCGACCCAGTCCTATCATTGGTTGATGAACCATCGAGTTAGGGAAACCATTGGTTGATGAACCATCAAATCACGAAAACCATTGGTTGATGAACCATCAAGTTAGGGAAACCATTAGTTGATGAACCATAGAGTCCAAGAAACTATTGGTTGATGAATCATCAACTCAGATAAACCATTGGTGGATGAACCATCGAGTCAGGGAAACCATTGGTTGATGAACCATAGAGTCTGAGAAACTAATTATTGATGAACCATCGAGTCAGATAAACAATTGGTGGATGAACCATCGAGTCAGGGAAACCAATGGTTGATGAACCAGTGGGACCATCGAGTGTTGAACCCAGAATGACCATTGAATATTGTCAATAGGTGGTGAAACAAGCTTCAAACTCTAAGTAAAGCCATCACATTTGAGGGGGAAGAAAGCCATCAATCTCACCACTTAATAGGAAAATAAAACCACTATTTTTTAGCACAAGAGAGTCCAAAAATGAAGCTAGGTTAATACCATCAATTGGCACAAGAAAGACAAGAAAAAAACAACAAGAAAAACCATTAGATTGCAAGACAATAAGGAAAATTAGCTCAAAAACCCTATGTCATGACCATCGTTTGAGATCAAAAGCCATCATTTGTGACATGCAAGAAAGGTATAGAGCTTACACTACCAAAGGAAGATCATGTATAAGGTTTAGGGTACATCCAAGAAGATAAACCACTCAAGAATCACCACTTAAGCTCAAACCTTAAGCAAAGATGCTATCTTTCTACTTAGAACATAGTTGTTAAGCAAGAATTAGTACATTCAACCTAGGAGTAAGAAATAAATGTGGATAAATTTATATGAATCACCTCTAGGTTGAAGCGAACCTCCAAACAGCAAGAGAGCTTGAGAAAAAGAGGAAGAAACCCTAACTTGAGCACTCCACTCGGCCAAGCTAGCTCCTTCTCCAAAGAGGAAGCAAAACCCTAGGTCAAGGAAGCAAGAAAGAGGTGTTCTTCAAGCTATAGCACAAGCTCCACCATGGAACACCATGGGTACAACCCAGAAGAAGAGATGAGAATATAGGACAACATGGAAAATAAAGGAAGGAAGGGATAGCATACTTTCTTAGGTCAAGAACAAGCTAAGGAAGCTCCACTAGCTCAAAGAGAGGGTAGATCCGAACCCTAGGTGCACGTGCAAGGTAGATCGGCCACCTTCTTCTACCTTGGATTATTCTTTTACACTAGCCAAGAGGGGCGAGATCTAGACATCAAGGAAGAAGAAAGGTATTCTAAAGGGTTCATTTGCATGGAAGGAGGGAGTTTATATAGCTATGGGTGAGAGAGAAGAGACGGTTAATGTGTATAGCCATGTTTGCAAGTGTCCATGGCCTAAAGCATCACGTCCATGCAAAGAAGAAGCTCCATTAGTTGTGAGAGTCTGTAGGTCGATAAGACCTTGACTTCCCAAGGTGGCCATCGAGTCTTGAGTTATGGTGACCATCAGTGTTCGAACCCTAGGTCACAAGGGTGAAAACCATCAGTTGGAGTGCTCCTTTAAGAAAACCATTGATCCAAGGAGCTCCAAAGCGGAAAACCATCAACTCTCACACCTCTAGAGACCACCAAGGATCCACAATCAGATCCCATCAACCAAGGGATACCATTGAGTTTTGGTCTCTAAGGTAGCTCATCCATGAGGGCAAACCCTAACCCAACCCTAGAAAGGTGTCACCATCAAACCATGATGCAACTAGGAACCCTAAGGCACAACTAACTCAATAATGATAATAAAACATGTTTGGAACAAAAAGCACGTGCAAAAATAACAAGAAAAACCCTTGATATGGGTAAATTTCATAAAATTCCAAAACACACATAAAATTGCATAACTTGCTCAAACAATGTCCAAATTAGACCAAACTTGAAACTTAAACTTGTCACATGATATAAAAGAACATATTAGGGTTTAATTAAGGGATTAATAATCCAATTAAGGTAAGAAGGCATGTCCAACTATTAAGGAAGGTCAAGGTTCTTACAACCATAAACCCCTAACAAGGATTTCACCCCCAAAATCATATGTGAACAAAGACAGATGCTTCCTATGCATCTCATCGTCTAACTCCCACGTGGATTCCTTCACACCATGGTGATGCCATAAAACCTTCACTAAGACTATATCCTTCTTCTTCATCTTCTTTAGGTTCTTCACTCTCCTATCCAGGATCAACACATGACCCTCCTCATATGACACACCCTCATACAACTCAACCTTCATTGGCTGCAACATCTGCTCTGTATTTGGATAACACTTCCTCGACATGGAAACATGGAAGATAGGGTGCAACCTATGCAACTCTGGCGGTAAATCAAGCTTGTATACCACCTTCCCAACACATGCCAAAAGAGGGTATGGTCCCATATATGTAGGTGACAACTTACACTTCTTCCCAAACCTCAACACACCCTTCCAAGGGGAAACCTTAAGATACATATGGTCTCCAACTTAGAACTCCAAAGGTCTATGATGGTTATCCGAGTATGACTTCTATCCATCCTAGAATTCTTTCAACTACTGTTGTATCACCTTGATCTTCTTTGTAGTCGGTTGTACTAACTTAGGACCCAAAAGATGATACTCACCTATCTAATACCAACAAAGGGGTCACCGACAATGTCTCCCGTACAAAGTTTCATGTGGTGCCATATCTATACTCCTATGATAACTGTTATTGTATGTGAACTCAATCAAACTTAGATGGATGTCCCAACTACCAAGAAACTATAGAACACGAGCTCTCAAAAGATCCTCGAAGGTCTGAATGGTCCTCTTTGGCTAACCATGTGTCTGCGGGTGGAAAGTGGTACTAAACATCAGTCGTGTCCTCAAAGGTGGATGAAGTCGTTCCCAAAACTGACTCATAAATGGTGGGCCTCTATCGGATACTATGGTCACTGGAATACCATGCAGAATGACAATCTCATCAATAGACATATGTGCCAGCTTCTCTATTGTATACATTTTTTTGATTCAAAGGAAGTGAGCTAACTTGGTCAACCTATCAACTATCACCCATATGGAATCATGACCTTTTTCTATCCTAGGAAGACCATCCACAAAGTATATGGTGATATGATCCCACTTCCACTGTGGTATCGGTAAAGGTTGTTATGTCACAACGGGCTTCTGATGGTGAACCTTAACCTATTGACAAGCTAGACAATTAGCAAAAAACTCTGCCACATAATGCTTCAGACCTATCCACCACTACAAGTCCTTCATATTATGGTACATATTCCTACTACCAGGATGCATCACATACATTGAGGAATAAGATTCCTCAAGAACCATCTTCCTCACTCCATCAACATCTGGAACCACTGTCCTATTATGAAAACATAATGTCCCATCATTCAACTCATGGAAGCCAACAAACTTTCGACAGCCAAACTCTAACCTAATATTATGTATCAAAATATTGTCTTTCTATGCATCCCTGATCTGCTGCATCAAGGTAGGATTTACCAAAAACTTTGCTAATAGTCCTTCCAACAACCAAACCTCCAATTTCACATTCATATGATGAAAAGATACTAATATGTCCTGCTTGTGACACACCATAGAGTATAATTGTGCCTTGTCTACATATGATGATGAAGACGACTTCGTTCTCAGTGCATCAACCACCACATTCACCTCCCTGGATGGTAGTCTATTATGCAATCACAGTCCTTGATCAACTCCATCCATCTTCTTTGCCTCATGTTCAGCTCCTACTTTGAGAAGATATATTGAAGGTTCTTGTGGTTGGTGAATATCTGACACTTGTCTCCATATAGGTAGTGCCTCCAGATATTTAGGGCATGAACCACTACAACAAGATCCATGTCATGTGTTAGGTAGTTCTCCTCATGTTTCTTAAGCCGTCACAAAGCAAAAGAAATCACATTCTTGTCCTACATCAACACACACTCCAAGCCGTTCTTTGAAGCATCACAAAAGATGATGTAGCCTTTCCCTTACTCTGGAAGCACTAACATTGGAGCACTGGTCAACTTCTCCTTCAACAACTAGAAAGAACACTGACACGTGGCATCCCAGACAAATGGAACACCTTTCCTGGTCAGCTTGGTTAGGGGTAACGCTATAGAACTGAAATTCTTGATGAATCTCATGTAGTAGCGTACCAAACTTAGGAAGCTTTGGACCTCCATTTGTGTCTTCAGCTGTTCCCACTCCCAAGATGGACTTAACCTTCTTTACATTTACACAAACACCCTTAGAAGATATAACATGGCCAAGAAAAGATGCCTCGGTCAACCAAAACTCACACTTACTGAACTTAGCATACAACAATGTTACCTCAACAATGTAACCCTACGTAGATGTTGTTCATGTTATCATTATCCTAAGAGTATGTCAAGATATCATCTATAAACACAACCATAAATTGATCCAGATATGTCCTGAACACCCTATTCATCAAATCCATAAAAGTTGTTGGTGTGTTGGTCAACCCAAACGGCATAACCACAAACTCATCGGACCATATGTAGTCCCGAAAGCTATCTTTGGTATGTTTTCCACCTTGATCCTTAGCTAGTGGTAACCTGATCTCAAATATATCTTAGAGAACACTATAGCACCTCTCTATTGATCAAATAGATCATAAATCCTTGACAACAGATACTTGTTCTTCACTATAACCTTGTTTAACTGGCAGTATTCTATGAAAAGCCTCCTGGAACTGTCCTTCTTCACGAACAACATGAGAGCACCCCTAGGGGAAGTGCTCGATATGATGAAACCCTTATCTAACAGCTCCTCCAACTACTTATTCAACTCATGCATCTCTAGTGGTGTCATCCTATAAGGTGTTTGAGCTATGGGTTGTGTTCTAGGATCAAGATTGATCTCAAAATCAATCTCTCTAGGTAGGGGAAAACCTAGAAACTCCTCTAGTAATACATCCTCAAACTCTCACACTATAGGTTCCTACTAGATACTAGGACCTCTCAGTTTGGTATCCACAACATGTGCCAAGAAGGCCTCACACCCCTATCTCATTAGCTTCTCTACAATTACAGCCACACCAAACATGTAGGAAGAATCTTCCTATCTCCTTGGAAGATCCAAGAAACATCTCCATCACAGAACGTCGCCACCTTAGAAATACAATCCAAACAACCTTATAATTCTCAAAGGTATCCATCCCTAGGATCACATCAAATCCATGCATGTCAAGTGGCATAAGATCCACTTGAATACTGCATCTCAAGAAAGAAAGAACACAAAAGGGACACACCTCCCTCAACTCATTGGAACCAACTAAAGGGTTTTTGAGAAAAAGGCTATCAGATCTACTACAAATAGGCAAATAATAACTACTTATCACCTCTTTGCTGACAAAAGAGAGCATAATACCCCAGTAAACCAAAATAAATACAAAACAAGAAGTAGGTAAGTAAGAAAGAAAGAGTTCCATATGACCTATCATGACCCATGGATTGACCACTCCCTCTAGATGAGTCATAGAGTTGAATCTAGCCGTCACCTGTTGTCATCCACGACACCTTCTAGTTGGCCCAGAAGATCCTGCCTGTGACACCTGACTACATCCTCTACCTCCACCACTATAGTACCATTGCTGTTGCAAACCTCGCTGGCTCTGCCTTGGCTACTGTGTCACTTCTTCATTCCTCATGGGGAATTCCCACTTCTCATGTCTGACTTGTCCACACTTGTAGCAAGTCATTAAGGTTTACTGTGGCCTAGATGGACCTATCACTAATACTAATGCTACATTGCATGATCCAGTAGGTGGAAAACTACTATCTCTGCCTTTACTCAGGGACCACTATGACGATGCTCCTGATCTTGGCTCAGAAAAAGTTGGTCTCTAATGTGATTTTTGGTACTATCCTAAAGAAAATCTTAGTTTCTTAAAGCCACCTGATGAATGGCCTTAGAACTAAGCTGGCCTCTTCTTAGCAATAGCTTCACACTGCATAAGAGCACACCTCTCAATCCTCCTCACCGACTCCACAAAGGTAGAGAACCTCTCTCTATTCCCTAACGTCGATGCTGTGGTGGAAAACTCTGAGCTCAAACCCTCTCAAACCTATGGATCCTCTCTTTCTCCATTGCCTCCATGTGAGGACAGAACCTCAAAAGCTCCATAAACTTTGCCTCATACTCGTTGATGGACATGGAACCCTGACGCAACTTCTCAAACTAAACTATCTTCTCATCCATGTACATCTCAGGCAAGTAATGGCTCACAAACTCTTGGCAAAACTCTTCCAACCTATCACAACCCCAGTCTCTTCTCATCCTCTATGGCCCACCAGTGGCCAACATTTCCCTTCAATAGTTAAACAATATGTTTCACCTTGTCCTCTTCTGGGATGTTGAGAATATTGAATGCCTTCTCTAGCTGTGTCAAACACATATCAACATTTTTTGGGTCATTTGTACCTGCGTACTCAATCACTTCTACACATCTCAACCTCTCAAATGTTTTTCCAGAATCCTAAGATTTTGCATTAGGGACAACTGCCCTATCTTGAGGTACATGCGCTCTATCTGCTAAGTGTGTAATCATTGCCATGAGCTGTCCAAACATGGACTAGAACGCTGGATCGGACATGGTTTTTGGGTCAAAGTGAGGCACCGCGGGATGCTCCAACCCTATCTCAGGCACTTTGTCATCACATGCCAACCTCCTACCACAACCTCCTGGCATGACATAGACACTCTCTGCATGCTCTTCACGTTCTCTAGACATATCTACATAAGAAGAAGCTATGATCAGATATGTTGGATTACATAAGAATAGACTCAAAACCTAAGTCCTATGTCCTTATAGACTCAACAAACCTAGAGCTTTGATACCAACCAATCTGTGACACACTACCACACTACACAATATTACTCAAAACAAATCACGCAATCAACTACTAAACAAACCACATAACTAGAATAATAGGTAAATTAGATCCGATTTAAACATCACTAAAAAATTCAAAAAAATTTACATATGAGTCAAACAACCTGCATATAAGCACATACCATATTAGGTATTTACATATCCATCTAGTGGTCTCAGCTACAACCTGTAAACAAAAGAGATGGGTTCCATATACATGCCATATACAAACATGGAATACTGTCAAAACTCGAGTTGATATACTTATCATCTACAAAATGTCTCCTTCCTAGACCTGATAGTATAAGTTCAAATATAGGACACTTCTAACAGTTACTAGACAACCTTCTGCTCCTAATTCTCTTCAAGTTGCTCTTCTTGACCTTCACGAACCTGACCACATTGCTGAAGACCACCTAAAAAGATGTGGAGACCCATAAGGTGAGACCCATGTCCCAGCGAGAGATATAACTCTCAACAATGATTATTGTTTACAAAAAGTTATACAATAAGCAAGTTAAACCAATTAAGCAGAAGAAGCATGTATATCAGGCTAAACAACTAAAGCAGGTTAACCATGATTAGAGAAAATATGCATAGAAATAGGTAGGATTAACAAGATGCATAAGGAACAAATAAAAGTATCATTTAGTAATAGTTGACTACTCTTACTACACTATATAACAACTAGTAGTATAAGGAACAAGGAAAAAGGGGTAATAACTAATGTGAAGAACATTTAACCCTAGAAAATATACTACACAGCTAGATTACATCTTTTATGAAGCCCTGGGGAGTTTGAGGTATACCACTCAAACTCCAAGTGACCACATTGAAGTGCTATTCAATCATGTATAAGATCTAGGAGAGGCATCCTAAAACCTCCCACCCTCGGTCAGTACGAGTGAAATGCAGTGACATAACACTCAATCAATCTACAATGACATATAGTCGAGATGTAACACCACCCTATCCTTGATAAAAAGGCCATGGTGTTTGAAACTAGGGTTTATAAACCCTATCATCCAAGGTACTACCGCAATTGTCCTTACTCGCATGGCATTTACAATTTCTCAAACTGAGGCATGACTGCATCCATCCTCCATAACCTTGGCATCAGGATGTCAAGGATGTACACTCCCTACACCCCACATACTCAACAATATGTGCTCTGAGTTTCCCTTAGGAACACTCATTTCCCCATCCAACAAGTTATAACACTGAATGGTTTTATGGCACAAGGCAATATATGATTAGGGTTTTACTTGATTAGTTAATGCCAATTGGTAGAAAAGGCTGCATCAAACAAGTGGACATATAAACCCTAATTCATTTCTAACAAGCATAGATATATAACAACACTAAAATATATAAAACATATGAGATATAATTCTTGATCACAACACCACATGATACTATTTCATCAGAATTCATAAGACTATACTTGTCATCATACTATCATAGGAAACAAATCTTTGTCACATCATGAGGAAGATCACACCTCCATTAGGGCTCAACCATGCCCATAGGTCATTGAAACCATCACATAATTCCCTCTAAGAACATCATTATCTTTCCATATCATGTAATAAGGCTCAACAAACCATCACCATACTTGGATACACATGTTTAGCATAACATTGCATTAAGAAGCTTAAGATGTTCATATGGCAACATATTAGGGTTATAACGACATTGAGAGGGAGTATTCCATCATCATATAAATCACATAAGGAAACTAAGTATGATTAAACACCATCCCCTATTTGTATTAGGGTTAGGTGTAATGAGATAAGCTGGATTAGTGTTATCATTAACTCATTTTGGTGACTATTATTTTATATTTGTACGAGGGCAAATGTAAGACAACAAAGTTATGGGCATTGAACCATTGATCCTTCATCATCAAAACCAAGCCATCAAATATTGAATTTCACCTAAAGCCATTGGATGTTGGTTAAGAAAAACCAATGGATGAAATACAAGTAAAACCTTAGACCATATGTATAATAAAACCATCGAGTTGTAATCTAGAAAGACCATCAGCATTGAAAGTAGTGTAACCATTGGTTGTTGAACCATCGACCCAATCCAACCATTGGTAGATGAACCATTGAGTCAGTGAAACCATTGGTTGATGAAACATCGAGTCAGGGAAACCATTGGTTGATGAACCATTGAGTTGAGGAAACCATTGTTTGATGAACCATGGAGTCATGGAAACCATTGGTTGATGAATTATTGAGTCAGTGAAACCATTGGTTGATGAACCATTGAGTTAGGGAAACCATGGGTTGATGAACCATTGAGTCAGGGAAACCATTGGTTGATGAACCATTGAGTCAAGGAAACCATTAGTTGATGAACCAGTGGGACCATCGAGTGTTGAACCCATAATGACCATCAAATGTTGTCAACAAGTGGTGAAATAAGATTCAAACTCTAAGTAAAGCCATCGGCTTTGAGGGGGAAGAAAATCATCGAGATCACCACTTAAAGGGGCACTAAAACCATCATTTATAAAGCACAAGATAGTACAAAACCGAATCTAGGTTAAGACCATTGGTTGGAAAAAGAAAGACAAGCAAAACAAAACCAAGAAAAAAACCACCAGTTTGCAAAACAAGAAGGAAAATCATCTCAGAAGCCATAAGTCATGACCATCATTTAAGAGCAAAAGCTATCATTTGTGAATTCAAGCAAGGTCTAGAGCTTCCACTACTAAAGGAATGTCATGCACAAGGTTTAGGGTACATCCTAGAAGATAAACCACTAAAGAATCACCACTTAATATCAAACCTTAAGCAAATATGCTATCTATCTTTATACTTAGAACTTCATTTTTAAGAAAGAACTAGTACATGCAAGCTAGGAGTAAGAAATAATGTGGAGAAAATTATTTAACTCACCTGTAGGTTGAAGATGAAGCTCCAAATAGCAAGGTCGCTCAAGAAAAAGAGTAAGAAACCCTAGCTTGAGCACTCCACTCGGCCAAGTTAGCTCCTTCTCCAAAGAGGCTTTCTTCAAGCTCTAGCACAAGCTCCACCATGGAACACCATGGGTCCGATCAAGAAGAAGAGAGGAGAAGGTAGGATAGAAAGGAAAATGAAGGGAAAATGAGAAAGCTTACTTGCTTAGGTCAAGAACAAGCTAAGGAATCTCCACTAGCTCAAAGATAGGGTAGATCCGAACCATAGGTTCACATGCAAGGTAGATCGGCCACCTTCTTCTACCTTGGATCCTTCTTATGCACCTACCCAAGAGGGACAATCTCTATACATGAAGGAAGAATAAAGGGAATCCAAAGGGTTTGTTTGCATGGAAGGAGGGAGGTTTATAGAGCTATGGGTGAGAGAGAAGAGAAGGTTAAGGTGTCTGGCCATGTTTGCCAAGTGTTCGTGGCCTTAAGAATTGCATCCATGCAAAACAATAGCTCCACCAGTTCTAGGAGTCTGTAGGGACATTGGATCTTGACTGCCTAGGGTTTCCATCAAGTTCTAAGTCATGGTAACCATCGGTTATTGAAACCCTAGGTCACAAGGGTGAAAACCATCGGTTGGAGAACCCCTCTAAGCAAACCATCGATCCAAAGAGCTCCAAAGAGAAAACCATTGACCTTTACACCTATAGGGACCACCAAGCATCCACCATAGCATCCCAACACCATAGGATCCTATCAACCAAGGATACCACCCAACCGTAGAAAGGTGTCACCATCAAACCAAGGTGCAGCTAGGCACCCCAAGAAAATATGTGAGGAACAAAAATCATGTGACAAATTACAAGAAAACCCTAGATATGGGTGAATTGCATAAAAGTCCAAAACAAGCATACAATTGCATAACTTGCTCAAACAATGTCCAAACTAGACCAAACTTGAAATTTAAACTTGTCACATGATATCAAAGCACATATTAGGGTTTAGTTAAGTTTTTAAGAATCCAATTAAGGTAAGAATGAATGTTAAACTATTAAGCAAGGTCAAGGGTCTTACAAGTTGTTGCTGGACTTGCTCCTGGACCAACTATAACTGTTGTTACCTTCCTTCCTAGATACATCATTGTTGATGAGAACTCATTGATTAGGGAATCAAGTATTAAAATGTTTGTTTGCATTGCATCTTGCCCCAATTTCCCAATAGTGATATCAAAGCCACGTCCATTTATAGGGTATTCATGATTTAATTTGATGTGATCAGATTTATTTTTATAGCATATGATACAAATATTAAATCGATTAATGTGCATATATGTGTAATACCACATATGATTCCATATATATATATATATATATATATATATATATATATATATATAAATATAAATCAATATGCAATCAGTATGTGTCGCCCTAAAAGTGTTTTGGTGGTGGATGTGAGCATGGTTATGGCCAAACCCCTTGGATTGTGTGCTTGGTTGTTTTGGTTTATTTCCTATTGTTACTCAGTTTGCAATACCAGACCTCTCTCCTCCTTTCTAAATTTAAATTAATGCTCTTCTTCCTATTTCCCCTTCAATGTAACTCGAGATTTTCCCTTTTATAATGTAATATGAAATATGATAGATTTAATTTATGTTTCATCATGAGAAGATGTTTTGCACCTAGAGAATCGACCGCCTTGTCAGAAAGACCAATCCACTGGAGGACTGACGAGGCCAAGAGACAGGAGGAGATGAACCGATCAATCAGTGGTCCAACTGATTGGCTAGAGGAGTCTAGACATTGCTTGAACTAGAGAACCATATGACAAACTTACCAACCAGGAGGCAAGCCAATCAATTCAAGTGTTGAACCAATCAATAAAGATTGGTTCGAGCACAAATCTTCATCAACAACAGGTTGCTACATGTGATGTAGACCTTAGGTGGTAGTAATTCCTTGTGGCTCCAAGGAATTACAATAGTATGGCCATAAACATTGGTTGTGTTTATAATAGCATGTTTTTGTTTGTGGTTATAAGATGTATATGATACATAAGTAGTGATGATTGGATATGTATATGTACTTATATAAAATCCATCAATAAATTTTAAGTCTAAGATGCTTTCCATAAGAACCACACATGAAAAGATTGATCTATCAAGTGTGGGAACTCCCTAACTTGGTGTGCCATCTATCTCGTGGAAGTGTGATGGTAGATATGTGGGTTTGCCCTTGTAGGGTGCATATTCTATCGTGTTGGCTTATGGGTTAGGATTAACTAGGTGCCCTTAATAGGATTAAGTGCCTATAACCATACAGATGGACTATGTCAAAGAGTTGTGCATACCATCTATCCTATAATTGCATGAGATGCAATTGGCAAATGTTGTCTACCTTAATAATTGGTTATGAGCACCAACATTGGTTCGGTATTAACTTAATTATTTTGGATCTTGGCTCACTAGAAGGTTGTACGCTGCAATCTTTTGAATTAGTTGTGAGGGCTATCAATTTGAAAAAAAAATAGTGGGAGTTATTTTAATTAAAAGCCTAATTAATATTGTCAAACTTATCAAATCAAATTTATCAAAATTTTTTTGAATAAATTCATAAACTTTCTTTTGTATAATCTAATAACAAACACAAATATGTTTTCTTTATGATCAGTCCTTGAGAAGGACAAGCTGAATGGGAACAACTTCCATGAGTGGTTCAATACGTTGAGGATTGTTCTCACTTAAGAGTGTAAGCTTTGTGTCCTGGAGACACCAGAGCCAGATGAACCTCCTCCCACTACGCATAAGGGGTACAAGGATACTTACAAGAAGCACCCTGAAGATGTTGTGAATGTCAAGTTCCTAATGCTGTTCTCAATAAACTACAAGCTGCAAAGATAGCATGAGAACATAGATGTTATTATAAAAAGATGGCGGCGCTCCCCATCTCTAGGGTGACTGAGAAGGCGATTCAGAAGGCGAAAGAGAACATAACGGTGGAGCTGGTAGGAGATATTCCAGTGATCTCAGAATCTGATCTGGGGAATGTGGGGAAGGTGAAGGATCTGGGAAAAGGGAAGGTGCAGAATATCCCTCTTTCTGCGGTGAGAGTAGCCCCTATTGTGAGATCTTGGGCTGACTTAGTTGCGAAAAATGTTGGACCAAATGCCGATTCGGTTCCAAATATCACCAAAACGAACATACAGATATCAGAAGGGAAGCTTATCTACCCCAAGGGTATTTTTGAACACAACATGAAAAGGTGGAGCAGAACTGTGGCGGGATACATAGTGGGACTTCAGCCACACTGGCCTTCTCTGGTGCGGTATCTAGCGCAGATCTGGGGTGTGAAGGGCTCGCTGGAGATCAGATCGAGAGGCAAAGGCTGCTTCATACTGATGTTTTCCAATGATGACGATCTACTGAAGGCCATTGACGGGGGCCCCTGGTTTATTGCGGGTAAACCTATGATAATTAAGAAGTGGCAACGTGGGGAACCTATGGAGAAACTGAAACTATCTGAAATTCCTATTTGGGTAAAGGTCCTTGATCTGCCACTGGAGTTATGGGACGAGGAGATGTTCAATTATATTGGCTCTTATCTGGGGAAACCTCTTCGGACTGACAAACTAACTGCTGAGTATACACGCCTGGAGTATGCAAGGATACAAGTTCTTATCTCTACGGATTTCAAATTCCCGAATGAACTGGAAATACAAAGTGAAGATGGACAAGCCGATAAGATATTGTTTGAGTATGAATGGATGCCGCTGAAGTGTGAAGGCTGTGGTAATTTCGGCCATGATTCTGGACTGTGTGTCACTAAGCCAAAGGTTTATGGTCAGGGTAAAAAGAACAATGTTCTCCAAGCTTGGGTACCAAAATCTAAGGAGGTGTCTCTCTCGAAGGTTGAAGAGAATGAAGTCTTTAGTGATGCGGTTGAAGTCATTAAGAACTTAGGCGACCCCTTTACTGATATTGCCTTAGATACAAATGAGGTAGTTTCTACAGATGAAGTGAATGAAGAAATGCCTATTGAGAAGTCTGTGTCCTCAGACAGGGTTCCTGTTAAAGGAGTGACTCCTGTAGTCACTCCAGTTCCTTCTCCAGAGTGGGTAGTTAACAAAAGGAAATCCAAATCCCCTCCTCGTATGCATGCTGAACCAATTTCTACAGTTAAGAATATTCAAATCTCTCCAAATAGGTTTTGGCTATTGGCAAATATGAAGGAAGGAGAGGGGTCATGTGTTGTGGAAGCTAGCGAAGCAGAGGGATCATGAGGCGTGGAAGGTAGTGAGAGAGAAAATCCTATCTCTACAGTTGTCTTCCCAAATGGTTAATCCACTTTCTATTTTATCTTGGAATGTGAGGGGCATTCACAACAAGCTCCATAGCATTCAAAAGCAGATGTAGAAGAATAAGGCAGATTTGTACATTATTCTTGAGTCGAGAACAGTGGAACGGAAGTTGGATTCTGTTATTGAAGCGATGTGGCCAGGTGCGTCCTTTATCTCTAATTCTGGCTTCTACTCTTATACGAAAATTGTGTTGTTGTGGAGGAATCAGCTCATCAATGTGAACAAACTGTGTGATAACAAATAAATGGTCCATTGTGAAATATCTATTGGAAATTTGAATTTCATACTGACTGCAGTCTATGGGGCTAATGGAGATTCTGATAGAAGTTGTTTATGGAACTCTCTCAACCAACTAAGTATTTCTTCTAAGCCATGGTGTGTCCTGGGTGATTTTAATGCAGTGAGATACAACTTTGAAAAGAATGGCAAGCAACCTCCTTCAGCTAGAAGTATGGAAGAGTTTAACCAATCTCTCTACATGACAGGGTTGCTAGAGGTGTCCTCTAAAGGAATTTTTTTCACTTGGGACAGCAGGAGTAAAACTGGCCGGTGTACCTTATCTAAAATTGATAGATGTTTTTGTAATATGCACTTTATGGATATGTTTCCTTCTCTTTGGGGGGAAAATGTTCCCAACCTGGTGAGTGATCATTGTATTCAAGTTATCCACCTGAATATAAGCAAAAGAAGTTGTGGGCCCTTCAGGTTTATCAATGCGTGGGTTAAGCAACTGGATTTCCTGGAAGTTGTTAAAAGGTCTTGGTCTAATAACTGTCCTGGTGGTGCTCCTATGTTAAGAGTATACAAAAAGTTCAATGGGCTTATTGATGATCTAATAGCTTGGAACAAAAAGTTTGTTGCTAACTATTCTTCAGTTGTGATGGAGTTGGAAGCTAAAGCTATTTCTATTCAAAGGCAGGTGGACGCTCAACCTTCTAATGAACATCTGCACGCTGACCTTGTTGTTGCTAGAAAGGCTGCCTTGTTGGCACTCGATCAAGAGGAGGTGTTCATTAGACAAAAATCCAGAGCTCTCTGGTTAAAAGAGGGTAATAGAAATTCCTCCTTCTTTTATGCCTCTTTGAAATCGAGAAGGATCCACAATAGTATTTACCTTCTACATGATGGCAATAGAGCTATTAAAGAGCCAGATGAGATCAATAACCATATTATGCAATTTTATTCTGATGTCTTTAACTCCACGGTGAAGAGTTTAGTTAACTGGGATGAAGATTGGGCGTTACCTGTTATCTCTAATGATCAGTTTGACTTGCTTAGAAGCTTGGTCACTAAAGAGGAGATTGAAAAGGTGGTTATGAATATGAATGGAGACAAAGCCCCAGCATCCTGATGGTCTCAATGCATTTTTCTTTCAAAATTGCTGGAGTATTATTGGTGAGGATGTGGTTAAGGCCATTCTTAATTTCTTTGAATCGGGGAAGCTTCTGGGTGAATGCAACAAATCTTTTATTACTCGTGTTCCTAAAATTGGGGGAGCTACATCTTTGAAAGACTTTAGGCCTATTTCTCTGTGTAATGTCATGTTTAAAATCATTACCAAAATCCTTGCCAATCGGTTAAGTGGTATTCTACCTACTCTTATTGATCTAAATAAAGCTTCTTTTATCAAGGGGAGGAATATAGGGGATGCTATCTTGCTGGCTAATGAATTGTTAAGCTCCTTTCCTATGGGGGGTAATAAGCTCTATGTTAAGGTTGATCTTTCCAAGGCTTATGATACAGTTCAAAGAGATTACATTCTGTTTATTATGATGAAGATGGGGCTCCCGAAATGCTGGTTACAATGGATTTCTGTTTGCTTTGATACAACCTCTTTCCAAATTTTAGTCAATGGTTCTCCTACGACCCCCTTAAAAGCGACCAATGGGGTAAGACAAGGGGACCCCTTGGCCCCCTATCTGTTTGTGTTGGCTATGCAGGGGTTCTCTACTCTTCTTAACTCTTATGTTAGCAATGGACGCTTAAAGCAACTTAAAGCTTCTGGTAATTTTGGGGTTTCTCATATTATCTTTGCTGATGACTTGTTAGTTTTCTCTCAAGCCAATGTCTCTAATGTTCAAGCTATCTCGGAGATGTTTTCCAAGTTTGAGGTTATATCTGGCCTTAAATTAAACAAGTTAAAGAGCTAGGTTTTCTTTAGTAAAGGTGTTACTGATGGTGATGAGCTTAGTGCTATATTAAATATTACTCCTTGCAACCTGCCGGTTAGGTATCTTGGTCTACCTCTATTCACTGGTAGACTAACCAAATCCATGTGTGCACCTATTGTGGATAAACTCAAGAAGAGGTTGGATTTGTGAAAAAGCAGGCTTTTATCCCTTTCAGGTAGAATTGAGTTGATTATTTCTACTCTGTCTTCGTATCATATGTTTTGGACTACTGCCTTCCCTCTCCCTAAGAGTGTGACTATGGAGTTGGAGAAAATTTATGAGGATTTTTTTGTGGAATGATAATGACAAGCATAAGCATATTCATACCATTTCTTGGGAAGTTATCTGTAAACCTCGAGATGAAGGTGGTTTAGGGATTAGATGTATTAATGATTGGTCCATGGCTGGTATGCTAAAAAACCTATGGGATGTTTCTAGCAGGAAAGAATCCCTATGGGTGAAATGGGTACATGAGAGGTACATTCATGAGGGTTCGATTTGGGTTGTGGAGAGCAAATCCAGCTCTTCATGGCTATGGAGGAGGCTTCTTAGACACAGAGATCTTCTAAAAATCAATACTGACCTCTATTTGGGAGTTGGGAAAACGTTTCTGTTATGGAAGGATCGTTGGTTGCCGTTTCATAAATCTCTTGCTGATATGTATGATCAACAGGTGATTACACATTTTGGACACGGGGCGTTTGTTAAAGCTGAAGCCTGTTTGGAAAATGGGAATTGGGTCTTTCCTAATTTGAGAGGAAGTGAGCAGGTGCTACATATCTTGAGGAATGCCCCAAAACCGTCAGGTGGCTCTGATTGTATTAAATTCAGAGGGAAAATATCTTCTAGGTTAAAAGATGGTTGGAATGTGGCCAGAAAATGTAATCAGAAAGTGGCTTGGTCGAAATGGATCTGGGGTAAAGAAGTCCCCAGGATCTGGTCTTGTTTTCTCTGGAAATGCTTTCATCATCGTCTCCCTACCTCAGATTTTTTGAGAAGGGTTGGGTTTAGTCTTGCTTCTTGCTACTGTTTGTGTATGAAGAGGGAAGAAGACATGGACCATTTACTGTTTGATTGTCCTTTTAGTGTTGATATCTGGAATAGGTATGGGGAATGCTATAATTACAGCCCGAGGAATCTTCAGAGTTTGTTGGATCTTAATGGTGAAATGAAGCTTGCTGCAATTTCAGTTATTTACCAGATTTGGATGGCTAGAAACTCTAAAGTTTTCTGGGGTTATGACCCTGGATCTGTTGATATCTGGAAGGGCTGCTATGTAGATGCTAAGATCCTTTGCCCCTAAGATGGTCTAGTAGACTATCCAATGCTGGTTTGGTCTCCTTTTGCTGATTGGTCATCTGTTTGGTTCCTGTTGTTCACGTTGATGTTCTTGATGGTTGGTATGGTGTGGCTGCTCTGATGTTGATGTTGTTGTAGTTTCTGGTTAAGTTGTATAGGTGTTGGGAGTTAGCTCGCTGGAGTGGTTTGTAGATGGGTGGAGCTCTATTTTCTCTTCTTTGGGATCCGATAGTTCTGTCTGACTCTCATTTCTGGGATTGGCTGGCCATTTTCGTGAGGCCTTGTATAGTTTTTTGTTCCTGATTTTCTCTGTTCCCCCCTTGGCACTCAGCCTTGGGTCGTTTTGTACAATTTCACTTAAGGAATGAAAAGAGTAACACGCCGTTCACAACAACAAAAAACATAGATGTTATTGAGAGGGTTACACATCTTAAGAACATGTACAAAGATCATGCAAGACAAGAGAGATATGATGTCTCTAAGGCATTGTTCAAGTGAAACATGGCAGAAGGAGATCCAGTAGGTCCCCATGTGCTCAAGCTTATTGGGTATGTGGAGAACCTTGCTAGACTAGGGTTCCCCTTGGGTCAAGAGTTGGCCACAAATGTGATGCTACAGTCATTGCCAGAATCATATAGCTAGTTTGTCATGAAATACAACATGAATGATTTTGACATGCCGTTGTCAGAATTACTTGGCATGTTGAGGATAGCTAAAGAATAGATGAAGAAGGACAAACCCAAATATGTGATGATGATCAGCAGAGGGAAGTTCAACGATAAAGGCAAATTTAAGAAGATTTCTAAGTCTAGCCAAAAACTGAAGTCTTATGCAATGAAAGCTAAGGGAGGAGTAAATAAGGAAGGAAAGTGCAAACACTATCACCAGCATGGACACTGGAAAAGGAACTACCCTCTTTACATAGAGGAACTCAGGAAGAAGAAAGAGATAGAGATCTCCACTTTAGGACCTAAGAAGAAGTAACCTAGAACTGTGTGGATCAAGAGTTGTTTCCGCAATAGTTGGAATCTATCATTCATGTAATGGTCATGTAATACAATTAGTGAATTGCTATTATGTGACTGCCATTAAAACATTATGTATCTTGTATGGACAAGAATATTATGAATATTATTTGATGTTTTTATTTCAAAGATAAGACTTTTAGTGGTAGTAGCCCAATGTATCATAGTTTATATTTGATAGTTTTGGAGACAGTTATATATACAGAATGAATCAATGATTCAAACGATGAATACATATAGCATTGTGATCTAGAGCAATTATTGAGAAATGCATTTCTAGAATCCATATGATAGTTATCTAGACTCTTTTGGTTATTGAACCTATAGAGACATGCAAGTCTTATTTACTGGGCAATATAACAAAAGCACCTTTCACTAGAAGTAGTGGGAGAGTGAGTATTCGATTAGGATTTGTACATACTGATGTATATAGACCTTTTAGAATAAATGCTAAAGATGGTTAACAATACATCATAATATTTTTGACGATCTCAGTGAATATGGTAGACTGTATTTCATGAAATACAAGTCTAAATCTCTTGAAGTGTTCAAGGATATTATGAATGAAGTACATAACCCACTTGGTATAAATATTAAAACACTTTGATATGATCGATGTGGAAATATTTTAACCAAGAGTTTGAGGACCTTCTGGGAAATTATGATAGTGTATCATGATGAGCTCCACCTAAAACACAATGATAGTGTAGAAGAAAGAAGGAATCACATCCTATTAGTCATGATGTGATCATCGATAAATCTAGATGATCGTCCAATTCCTTTTTGGCACATGCTTTACACTAAATAATGTATCATCTAAATGGTTCAAAAGACACCATATGAGATATGGTATGAGAAGTGTCTTGAAATGTCTTTTATAAGGATTAAGGTTGTAAGATTGTATAACAAAAATTATTTCTTGAAAAGCTTTGTCCATAAATCACATATTTGTTATTTTCTTAAATCTTTTATATTGCATTCCAACAAAAAATATTTATTGATAGGATGGTTGTATTCATATAGGGAATTTGATTCCAAAGGAATCAGTGGGATAAAAGTACAACTAGAAAAGTTCAAGAGCAACAAGAAAACATTGAACCTAAAAGAGGTACAATAGGAACAAGGAGAATCACAAGTTGTTGTGGAATCTCAAGTTCCTTATCTAACACAAAACTTGTTGTTCATGTAGAACACACTTTGAGCTTGGAAGATTATGACATCTTATGGCTCAAGAAGGCAGTGAGTTGGTCATATATGATGAGTCAACTACCTACTTAGATGCTATTGAGGGACCAGAGTCCGAGAAATGACTTGAGGCCATGAGATCAAAGATGGACTCCATGTAAACCAACAAGGTATGACCTTGGTGGATCCACCTGAAAGGGTAAGACCCATAGAGTGCATTTGAGTCTTTTAGAAAAGACTGACATGGATGCTAGTGTACAAACATATAAGAGTGTATTGGTTGTAAAAGGTTTCAAACAAGTTCAAGGCATTGAACATGATGAAATCTTTTTACTAGTTATCATGGTTGAATCCATCAGGATCATGGTTGCCATTGCATCTTAGTATGACTATAAGATTTGTCAAATTGGTTGTTAAAATCACATTCCATAATATGAATAATTGAGAGGATTTGTACATGAAAAAACTAAAGGTTTTATAAATCCAACATCGCAAATAAAGTATGTAAGCTACAAAGGTCAATCTATGGATTGAAGCAAGCATCTCAGAGCTAGAATCTTCTATTTTTCAAGACAATCAAAGAGTTTTATTTGTGTCAAAATGAAGACGGAGTATGTGATCACAAAAATTTAGTGTGAGCATATTTATATTCCACATTATGATGGGGAATAACATCCTTATACTACAAATGTTAAAACCTAGCTGGGAAGTACCTTCTCTATGAAGGGTTTAGAAAAAGCATCCTATATGATAGGAATCAATATTTATATATATAGATATGGATAGCTTCTTGACCTAAGAAAGAGTGCATACATTGACAAAAAGCTGAAATAGTTCAACATACAAGACTCAATGAGAGAAAATGTGTGAAATTGGTCTCTCTAGAGCCTAGTATCCCAGTTCTTGTGAAGAATAGGAATACATGAGTTGGATGCCACATTGCATTCACAATATTATGTACTCATCTTGTTGCTTCAAATGTTTGGATATTACGAGAGGGTATACGTTAGATCCTAGTGAATGTCACTGGAATGTTGTAAAGAACATCCTTTAGTACTTGACAATCACTAAAAGGATCCAATCCTTTGTTATGGTGATAAGGAGGAGTTGGGTGTAAGGTGTTACACCAAAGTAAGCTTCCAAAATGATAAAAAAAAATTAACTATCATAATCTAAATTTGTGTTTGACCTTAAAATAAAATTGTAAGCTAGAAATGTTTTGAGCAAGAGATAATTGCAAATTCTACAAAAGAACCTGAGTATCTTAGGTGTTATGAACACAACAAAGGATACTATATGGATTAAGAATTTCATATAGATGAACTTGTAAGAGGTTCCAACCATTGATGGCATAATAGAAATATTATGACATGATGGAGCTACTGGTTAGGCAAAGGAATCTCAGATAGAATACTACAACACTTCCATCTCATGCAAAAAGTTGCACAATGAGGAGATGAGAAACTTGTAAAATACTAACATGAAGCAAACATTGATAACCCATTGAAAAAACACTGACATAGTAGAAACATGATGGACATGTTAAAGATCACTTGGAATAAGATTCGTAAGTGACTGGCTCTAAGTCCAAGTGGGAGTTTGTTGGTATGTATGCCCATAGAGCCAATCATTTGATGATTGTGATGGTGAATCAAATAGTTGATTGATAATTATAAAGGTAATTCTATCTATTATGTTTGTCTCAATCATGAGATGATGATATAAATAAAATATATGTCTAAAGAATGATGTTACTCAATGACATGCCTTCAGGTTGAGGACCTGAACAATGAGATCATATGTATGATAAGAGTAAATACATTCTTTTTATGTCCCTAGTCAAATATTACTATGGAAGAAAAATAGATGACAATAATACATAAGACTAGATTGTTTGTTGACTGATGACAGAGTCTCATTAGTCATGATATGTGATATAAAGTCAAGCCTACATGTACATATTAGAGAACAATGTATCAGGCAAACCCACCATGAGAGTGATACATGGAGACCATAGAATGGTAATTAGAATCATCTCTCATAGTGATAGTGGTGATTGTGGTTCTTAGACCTGAAGTCGCTACACTCATCACATGTTGTTCATTGTAATTTGGCATCATCCAAAGTGACCTTGAATAAGGGTTGCTATAAAAGTGATGCTTGGGTACTTTGTGACACATGGGGATTGAGTGTGAGTGGTGTAGATGGGATTTGTCCCTCCTATAGGAGTTTAATATCCAAGACACTTGATAAGAGAGATTGAGAAATGTATTGCCATACTCGTGTGATTCAATATATGATATGCCAACTGACATGCATATCAGACAGTCTACTCTAGTTCAAGGAACATAGATTGAACGTTGAGAGTATGATGATTCCATGCCTCAAGTTCAGTCTAGATATTAGAGACAAAGGAACTATATGATCATGGTAACACTGATCAATAATTGTAGGTTGAAGTTATTCTCCAACTTTCTGGAATACTTGGGTAGAAATGATGTGTTTATAGATATTGATCATTGCTTATGATGCCATAAATTGGTTATGGACATTCAATGCCAACATAATTTGGGACCTATAGGGTCACATGCATATGATGCACTTGGAATGGGAGTTTATTCATGAATGATGTTTAACTTGATTACTAAAACTATTTAGGTATTCAGTTAAACAATTGAGATTTAAAATTGACTGAATGGACCCTGAACATATCAGTTCAAGTGTTGAACCGATCGATTGGAGTGTCAGATCAATTGGAAACATCATTGGCTAAATATTTGCTTGAAATGGACATATGAAACTACCATTTCAATAGTGAAATGACTATTTCATGACATGAAATGACCGTTTCATGAAGTGAAACAACCTATTCATCATCTAGAACGTCTAGTTCAATGATCAATTTGATTGAATCAAGGATTGATGTTGATGTCATGATTGTGCATTAATTGAATATGAAAAGCCAATATGTTTGCAAATAGGAAACATGCTAAAACAAAAGGTTTAGGGTGTGAACTGATCAGTTCACCCATGAACCAACTAGTTGGATAGTGAACCGACCAATTCACAACATGAATTATGTCTTTTTGACTCCCAGATTGATTGGAAACCCTGACCCTAGCCTCTCCTATAAATAAAGGGGTATTGGGGGCTTCCCAGACACAACAAAAACCTCTAACAACTATTGTCCTCTCTGGTTGTGGTAACCAATAGAGAGCTCGAGCAAGTTCTATCCATCAAAGGGAGGAACAAAAAGGGAGAGGCAATTGTGGGAAAACAAATCAATCCTAGCAGATTAATGTTCAAAGGGAAAACTCCTTCCCATTGGCCATGGTAGTGCAACATGGAGTTCTTAGTGTTTCATGTGGACTAATCTAGAGGCAAGGAGGTTGTTGTCCACCACTAGGAGGATGCCATCAACCGATGCCCATGGTGCCATACTAGGAGGTCAGTGTTGATGACCGATCGATTGTTTCTTGGAGAAGAAGCACACTACTGCAACAAGAGTTGTCGCTGGAGTTGCTCTAGGACTAGGTATAACTCTTGTTACCTTCCTTTTAATGATACATCATTGTTGACAAGATGTTTTTGATTAGGGAATCAAATATGAAATTTTTTGTTCCCGCTGACTTATTGCTTGCCCCAATTTCCCAACTATTTGGATGGCAGATTTGTAGTTGGAACACTATGGATTGAGGTGTCTACTAGAGGGGATCTCCATGATCGCTTCTTTAAGGGTATTTACTAGTTTTTCTAATGTTTATATCATTTTCTCACTCTTCCTCTCTTTTTGTATGATGTTAGAAATCACGCCAGGCTAATCCCCATATTCCTTAGGACCAGGGAGTAGCCCAATATTGTTTTGTACTCAAATTTTATTAATTAATAATATATTTCCTTTAATTCTAGATGTGAATCTATAGTTTCTTATTGAATTGATTATGCTTGATCACCACAACCATATATTAGACCACAATTTGCTTTGTGAGACATATTAGGGGTTGGAAATGCTATAGAATTACATAGCATATATCGTGCCTTGGTAGAGGACTTATGGTTGTAAAAGAATAACCTAGAGTTGTCGTTAATGCACCTAAATAATTCTTAAACCACTATGGAAATGGAGTTTGTCTTAGTATAGGTAGTCTATTATTCTTCCTCTTAGTTAAAAAACAACCAACCAATCACTTTCTCTAGGCCTAGCTAATTTGGTTACAATTAGTAGTAGTTTTTGGAAAACATTTCCCTGAGTTTGACACTCGGGACTCAATGCATACACTTGTGTTTTACACGTAGTTTAGGCGTGTCAAGTTTTTGGTGTCGTTGTTGGGGAAATGACAGTACCAACACTATGAGTGTTTTGACCGATCACTCTAGGCCAATTCCTTTTCTTTGATTTATTTTAGTATTTTATTTTTATCAAGTGAATAATTAAAATTTTCTCTTTTGTCAATTCACTAGTATCTGTGTTCCCATATTGCCATTAAGTTTCAGGTACTATTACATGGTTCACACCCAAACTACATATAATGAAAAGTCTACTCTAACCAATATATATCACGAGAAGATTTTTTATAAGATGAGAAAGTTTGGGGCTTCAACTGAGAAGTTCATCCAAACCCCCCACCATAGGAAAAGCAAGAAGAAGCAAAAATGTTGTCATTGAACGGTGATGACCATCTTAAGGAAGAACCTAAGGAACAAGCTATCTGGGAGAATATAAAAGTGTCTTCATCCATAGTGCAACTACGACCAATCAAATGACAAGTATTCAATGTGGCCAGTTACAAGATAGATCCTAGACTGGTGGCACTAATCAAATCTTAGTCATTTAATGACCATTAGATGGAGGACTTGATGGGACACATAAATAGTTTTGTGGAAAGTTGTGACATGCTGAAACTAAACATGGTCTCAACTACTTTTATATACCTAAAGTTGTTCTCATATTCCCTATCAGATAAAGCAAAGGTGTGTTTTCTTATCCTTCCACCAAAATCAATAGAGACTTGGGATAGAATGATTGATTCCTTCTTTAAGTGATAGTCCTCCCCAGAAGACAAATGAAATAGTAGGGAAGATCCATAACTTCAAGCGGAAAGCTAAGGAATCCTATTTTAAAGCCTAGGAGAGATTTCAAAATATGCTCAAGAAGGTCCCTCATCATGGGATTGGCATGTTTGGATAGGCGAATCAATTCTACTATGGTCTCCATAAATGGGAAAGGACTACACTTGACATTGCAAGCATCTATTTCTTTCTAAACAATAAGGCTACCAGGTGTCATGATATACTAAAGAACATGGCCAAGAATCAACCTTGGGGTGATGAGAGAGAAGCACTAGCAATAGTTAAAGGTGTTATGGAATCAAGGGAGTTCATAGAATTCAAAGCTCAGATGGAAAGACGCACAAGGAAGCTTGAGCATAAATCTGGAACCTCATTTGGAGGTAAAGATGAGGAGTGCATGTTCTTGTGACAACAATATAAACATGATAGGGGCCCTACTAAAATAGGCCAAATTGAAGACATGCTAGATAAACTTGTGTGATAGAACAAGATCTTATTGTACCAGACAAAACAGGTATAACAAAATCAAGGGGCTTAAATTCACAATATTTAAAATCAGATCTCATAGTTGGTAGTGGAGGTGGCATCCATAAAGAAGCACATTCAATAGGGATTTCCTGGGAACACCGAGTCACATCATTAACATCATCAAGCAAATTTTGTATCTATTCTCAGGGAACCAACATGTTACTAAGGAGTCATTAGATCAACACATTCTAAACCTGGATTGGGTGTATGAGCTAAAAGTTCCATTTCCCCAAAGCTTGTACGGAAGAATAAAGGGAAGCAGAATGCCAGTGCATTATGCTCATGCATGCACCTTAGTCAATACATGGTCAACAATAGGAGACAAGGATACCCCATCTTCATCGGTTGTACAAGACAAGCTATCAAAGTTCCACCATTTCTATGTCTATGACTCTAGTTCCAGAAAAGGTGCATGTGTACCAAGAAAAAGTGTAGGTTCTACCCTATAGTGGAATAGTCACAGTCAATAAGGAAACAAGCACAATTGATAAGGATTAGCCACGAACCATCCCAGCCACATGAAATGTGCTTGATTCTATCCTAGGAGGTGGCACTCATGCAATATTGGGGGAGGAGATGCCTAATGTCCAATACATTCCTTCTCACAAGCGTATAGAGAAGCCACATATGCCATTCTCAGATAGTTTGAATCCAAGAAAGAAGGAAAAGCAATTTAAGAAATTGCTAGACATCTTCTGGTGTAACGTCCCCAAATTTCACCTTCTCGTAACCCCATGGGGCCGAGATGAGGAACTCCAAAAACGTTACTAAAAGTATCAAAGTGTGATGCAGAAATGACATACGCATACATGAACATCCAAATATAATGCATACATCATACAAAAATCTCAACATTCAACGTGTAAATTATTACAAGATGACTTATTACAACATGAATTACAATTACATATTGAAAGAGAAATCTACACAAGTCTGAACATGTATGTTGTCTAGGATCTTAGACAATAGGTAAACCTATACAACTGCTCACATCATGTTCTTTTATCCCATGCTAGCACCGAACCTAAAACATACATGAAATGATGAATCAACATAAAGTTGGTATGTGGTTGAAAAGATATCGATACTATGTTGGAATACTTAAAATAATTGAAGAAAGAAGAAAATGAAATGAAAACATTATTTAAGGCGGATAATCAGATAAACCCAATTTATTATTCACATTTCAATGGACATGTATTACTATGGTGGACTTAGCACAAACATATATTATTGGGTCCTATCCCTGCATACTTTGTACAATTAGGGATCTCCCCACATACCTTGTACCATTAGGGAGGTGCTAGTCATCATTAATACTTTCCTTCTCTAATAGGGAGATTAATGAACCATCAGTAACTAAATTCCATTTTCATTCCTTAGTGTTCTTAATGTTCAAGGAGGAAAGGGGACAATATTTGTAGATATACATCCAATCAAGATATTACAACTACATTCAAACAGTTACTCATAAATAGACCATCCATCAAAACTAGTCTTATACTTATATCCACATACCTAAGTCTAGAGATTTCTTATACATCCATGGTCATCTAGACAATCTGGTCAACACCTGATGAATACAATTATCATCATTAATACAAGGTTCACCATAATTAATAGTATTTAGTTCCATATTAGGGTTTAGGACAAACCTAGATTCAAACTGACCAAAACTTGTCTCTAATATTTTTATACTGATCCAAAGGTCATAATTAGAGTCTGATTCAAGTTTCATAATTTTATGATGATCGATCTATTTTCTAGAATTAATATGATGTCAAATGAACTTATTCACAATTTAATGCAAAAGGCCTAATATTGGGAAACATCACTCACATCAGAGTCCAAAAATAGGTTTATACCATCATTAGGATTCTATCATGATTTTATGAGAATTTATTTCAGTCATATATAATTTATTATGTCCCATACATCCTAAAAGAAGCATCATCTAGTAATTCAAAAACCATGAATATTACTACTTCAAAGGTCTGATCTAAGGGTCCTATAATAAAGTAGACATTTTTCTAAGTACATGTATATTTTTAGGGTATTTATAGGCCAATGGAACTATTCATAATGCATTTTCTAAGATTTGTACATATATTGGATTTTCGAGTGAATTATTACCTTTAGCTGAATCACGCACTGCCACGTTGCTCATTTTGACCCCTTGAGTTGGCCGATTTGGTTTACTGGTATGGACCCAATTCTAGTGTGATTTGGTTGGTCTAGGATTCTCTCCCTTCACGCTTGTCTTCACAACATAGTCACATGGATGCCTGACGCCTGTGTCCTATCCGTGAGGGAGTGCCGCCGCAAGTGCTTCTCTCCGACGACCTCCAAACCCATGAAGCCCCCCCAGATTCAGTGTCACCATCTTGACTATGCTAGGCCTCTCGGCGCTCATCTTCCTCGAGCATATGTAGATGGAGTGGATCCCATCCTTGGCGTACAAATTAGATGAATCAGGGCATCATGTCTCTTCAAGCTCATCTCGACAAGGTGGATCCAACACCTCCATCAGGGTGTGAGGGAACCCAACGGTAACTCATCTTCAGAGCCAAGATTCTTCTTGTTGAGCCTCCCTATTCTCCACCACTACGAGCCTCCTGGGGTTCCCTTCTCCTATGTGCTTGTTTAGGTTGCTACGACAGTGAAGTTGTCACCCCTTCTGCTACCGTGAACATGGGCATTGATGCCTGACCTGGAAGAAGGGTAATCCGTGGTCTAGTGTGCAATGGGATCAGGGTGATATAGATCTTTCTTTTCCATCCTTCTCTAGGGTGACCACTACCTCTATTGTGATGGACTCCAGACCAGCCCCTCTGCTTCATCTTCTTGAAATGGCGCCACTTGCAAGTTTTGCTATTCCAGCAACAGCCTAGTTAGGATCCATGAGGTCGGGGTTTGTTTTCATCTTCGTCGAGGTAGAAAGATAGACCTATGAGTTCTCTCTATGGCCAGGGTTTGGAAGCCTCTGTTGGGTCCCCACACATCCGAGAATGCTCAGTAATCTCCCTGGAGTTTGGTAGATGATTCCTTCTCCTTAATACCAGTCTCGATCCCCCTTTCTTGCCTTGAACCTCATTTGGTTCAGTTAGTGCTAACAACAATGGAGTGGGAGCGGAGAACCAGAGGTTGCAATCTATTCTATTGGTTGGGACTTATCAGACGCTAAGCATTTCCACACATTGCAGATCTATCTACCACCTAGGTATAGCTTAAACTTGCGAACTTCACATGCTCAGGCTGGCAAGATCATGGCTCGGTAAGACTTTAACCCCATTTTAGTCAACAGTTGAGGAAAAACTATCCACCATTATATCATTATTTAGGGCCAGGGTTAGACTTCCCAAATGTGGGTCCATGGTGTACTTCTTGCATGAGTCCCAACTGTAGCATGGTTGCACGATAATTGGGCTAATGTAGATGAATAAATATCAAGCTTACTTCTACTTATTTAGAACCTTAGTCATTAAACTAATACTTCAAACCCAATCATCTCTCATCTAGATGATCAATATTATAAACATTAGTTCCTCAACATGCGATTTAGCATTTAGCAAGGTTTAATACCAAAAATCCAAGATTTGTTCATTAAATTTGATTTCTTGAATGACCTCATAAATAAGCATATGAAACTTGAAACACAAGTCAATTAGTCAACTTCTCTTGATAAAAAAATCAATCCATATCAGATAGTAATGATGCATCCCAGGGTTCCTTTTTCAACCATTTGAATTTATGAGCATCACTAATTGGTGCACATACTCCTAAGCACTAAAATTATTTGACCAAAATAATTCAGCATAAAAGATCTTAGTTGGTTGTCATTAGTATAAGGTGAAATGAGTATATGATTCTCTATTATTCATTTAAAACTAAGTCCAACCATATGTTGACCATTCATGACTCTAATAGATCATACTGAGTATAATCTCCTGAAATCTAGGTTATCACATTCATCCCACCTTATATGGAATTTCGTCCTCAAAATTCAACTAGTCTCATGCTTAAGGTGATAACCAAGGTGTTTTTTTCTTAATTCCTTTAGGCCACTATTTCTCAGTGGCAAGGATTTCATGGTTCTAGATGTGCCCTAAGTTATCATCTTAGGATATAATAGCATTTAGGGTGTACCCACCCATCTTATATAGGGGGAGCATCATTTTTTTTAATTACAGCATCACTTATTGTCTTAGTCACCATATTCCATTCTTATATATTAGGATCTAAATCTGCATAGTACCTTAAGGATAAGAGTTTTATTCATAAACATGAAGTTAAGAATCTATTACTCAAGGTCTCATCTTCCACCCTAGTAACCATAGGATGATGTCAAGGTTTCATGTTTTTTTGTTGGAATTGTCATAATGAACATCATTAGCTAATTGGTGCACATACTCCTAAGCACTAAAATTATTTGACCAAATTAATTCATCATAAAAGATATTAGTTGGTTGTCATTAGTATAAGGTGAAATGAGTATATGATTCTCTATTATTCATTTAAAACTAAGTCCAACCATATGTTGACCATTCATGACTCTAATAGATCATACTAAGTGTAATACCCTGAAATCTAGGTTATCACATTCATCCCACCTTATATGGAATTTCGTCCTCAAAATTCAACTAGTCTCATGCTTAAGGTGATAACCAAGGTGTTTTTTTCCTTAATACCTTTAGGCCACTATTTCTTAGTGGAAAGGATTTCATGGTTCTAGATGTGCCCTAAGTTATCATCTTAGGATATAATAGCATTTAGGGTGTACCCACCCATCTTATATAGGGTAGCATCATTTTTTTTGAATTGTATCATCGCATAGTGTCTTAGTCACCATATGTCATTCTTATATATTAGGATCTAAATCCTCATAGTACCTTAAGGATAAGAGTTTTATTCATAAATATGAAGTTAAGAAGCTATTACTTAAGGTCTCATCTTCCACCCTAGTAACCATAGGATGATGTCAAGGTTTCATGTTTTTTTGTTGGAATTGTCATACTGAACATCATTAGAATGGATTTATGATCAACATCTTACTTAGATGTCATCATTATAGAATATCTTACTCTACATGATTGAATGTAGAGTTTCACACTAAGTGTAAGGACCCTGACCTCCGTTTAGGGTTTACCCTATTTGCTTTGCTTAACCTTGATGCTTTGTTGCTTGCTAATCACCTTTGGTGGTGATTAGGGTTTGGTTGTGCTTTGTTGAGAGTTGGAGGTGCTACTTGCAATTAACCCAATTCTAGGGTTTGTGGGCAAGTTGGCCACCTTGTGAGGTGTTCCTCCCTCTCTTTGCTTCCTCTAGTATAGAGAGGAAGGCTTGTGCTCATTTCTTGAGTTTCTTTGGGCCTGGTTGAGCTTGTTGGGCCTTGTGGTGCCTTTCTTTTGCTTGGTTGGACCTTGTGTCGACCAGGAGGAGCTTGTGTTGCCCAGGGCTGTGTCGCCCAGGGGCTGTGTCGCCCATGTTGGAGGTGTGTCACCCATGACCTTTAACCAATCTTTGACCTCGTTTGTGTCACCACTAGTGGACACTTGGTGTTTGATGCTTGCATGTAGCAATGGCCTTATACATGTGTTTAAGACATGCTAGAATGGTGGCTTGTGCACATGGACAAGTGTCCCTAGGTGGGCGACACCTTGCTTTGATCTACCTTGTTTTCTCCTCCATCCCCTTCTATATATGTGTTCTTTTTCTCTTGCTAGGGATCCTTTTAGTCTCTTGGTTTCCCCTCTCCCTTGGTGCATGACACCCTTGGAGGAGCAAGCTTGGTGGCTGATCCTGCCTAGGAGCTTTCTTCTTCCTTGGAGCTTGGAGCTTGCTTAAGGCGGGTTGCATAACTCCTAACCCTAACTATACTACCTCCTTTCATGTTCTTATATGTTGCTAGCTTTGTCTCTTGCTTAGTTGTTCTTGTTGGCTGAACCATGTGTTCTAGGGTTTCTTGGTGAGAAATACTCTCTTCTCTCCTAGGTCTTGAGGAGTGAGCTTGAGTTCTAGAATCATGAGCGACACTCCTCTCTCGTTTAAGTTGAGAGGTGAGCTTGTGATCTAGTAGCTTGAGCAACACCCTCCTCTCACCTTGGACTTGAAGGGTGAGCTTTGTGGTAGTTGTGAACCTTGCTAGGGTTGTTCCTTGTGTTGCCTGTTTGGTGATAGATGATGTGCAAGGCCCCTCTTCCTTAGTCGATTGAGGTGAACCGTCTTCTTGATCCATTAGGGTTTTGGGTGCCCTTGTTCTTGGGGTGGATGACGATCTTGTGAGTTGCACCTTGGTCATGATGTGCTTGGGGAGGTGCTGCCCAACAGCCCTCTTGGCCTAACATCTTGGACGACACATGTGTGATGGTGACGGACGATGCCCCTGGTCTCTGTGACGGGCGTCATACTACCACCCTGCCTTGTGTCGGCCGATAGGCCATGAGTTGGTTGGCTGGACGATAGTTCCCTTAACGGCAGTTTAGCTACACCCTTGAACAATACCTCTTATGGAGTATCTTGCTCGATACACACCTGACTTAGATAGGGTTTGGGGTCATTGTGCTTTTGAGGTAGGCATTGCTAGCAGTGTTGTGATAGGCCGTTGCCCGATAGGCTTGGGTGCACGATACCCCGTTACACATTATGCATCTTGAGCCGACGCAGCGTTGCGCGACACCTCCGTGTTTCACGATACAAGTGAGTGCACAGCACCCTGACGCAGCGTTGCATGTTGCATGTTTGTGCTGGCCGTTATGGGATGGACGTTAGATGAGGATACCCTGCCCGATATCACTTATGGTGAGGGATTGTGGTGTTTTTAGTGAGAGTCCTGCCCCTCATAGAAATCAAAATGCTAAATGATAATTGTTATGGTAAAGCTTGTTTATGTAACACACGTGTCTTTACCCATGTATGTGACCATCATGATATATTGTATAATGCTAAACAAATGGTAAGCATGTAACATGGTTTGCTTTGTGATGAAACCTAAGCTCATGATCACAAGTTGAGGCATGATTGACAAAGTATATAGTCATTAATGTCACCATATATTGATAAGCATGGTATTTTTGATAAGCCTATGATTATTGTGCACACTAACCATGCATGTGATGCCTAGCCAAGAAAAAGGGCTATGAGGTACATATGATGAATAACATTGCTTTGACAGTTACTCTTGATGATGAGATAACATGTATGATGTGTTTGGCTAAAGTACTTGGGATTGCTATCCCATGATGATGATGAAGGATTGAGAGGCAGTGGTAGTATGTGATGATGGATTGAGATCCCATGGTATGTGATAATCCTTGAGATGGATCTGGATGATTGGCAAGAGGCCAAGTGATAACATGTGATGTTGGATCCTGGTGATGGATCAGGATGATGTGATTACAATAAAAGCATAATGTTGTTGTTTATTTCTTGTTATAGTATGCATATTATGTAACTTGGTTGAATCTTGCAATCCATATAAAAGATACTAATTAATCACAGTGAAATATATCATGTAGTTGCCCTGGCCATAGATCCAGCATCATCAGGAGTTGGGGACGGTAAAATGAGTTCTCCTGCGGGTTAACCCAGAGTGCATATCGTTGAATATGTGAGGTTTCTCCTAGCCTAAAATAGTGAGGATTCGAGTGCAGCTTCAGTTGCAGACTCAGGATATGTGATGAGCATGGTGAACAGGCCCATGGCTCCGGATATGTGATATGAGGAGCATGAATGCGTTCATAGATCAGAGCACGGTGAACAGGCCCGTGGCTCAAGTATGGTAGCACCGTGACCTGTACCGAGGCGGGCTAGAGGAAGGGTAGCCTATGGAGCTGACCCTGTGGCTGAGGCCACTTAAGCACGAGACTACGGTCCTACTTTGGTTCTCATGCACTGACCACGAGGGGGAAGGTTGTGGAGTCTAGCTCTTCCATTGACCTTGTATGACACTGACTTTGGGTTTCACAACCGAAGGTTGGATTTGAGTGGTACAACTCACTTCCTCAGGGCATAATAATACATAATCCAGCCGTATAGTAGTTACTGCTTAAGACAAAACACAGAACATTGGTTGAGGCCTTGCTTGTGTAGTTAATCTTGATATATCTTACAGTTATTTATATGTTCCTCATGTTATGTGGCAATATATCTTATCATGTTAATCATGTTCCATAAATAGGTAATTGGTGATATGTCTTATGAATAGCCTGGTAAGCTTGAATGGTACGAATAGCTTTGCTATAAAGACTGCTCTTGTTATACCTTTACCAGATATCTTCTATTGTTGCTTTATCCTTTTGGTTTTATAGTTTTGGCGAGGAGTTATGTTTCTCGCTGGGACAATGTTCAATTGTCTCACCCCGTTGGTTTTCAGGCGTTCGAGCTAGACGTGGTGGTGGTCGCAGAGTTGCGGTCGAGCAGCAAGACGAGCAGTAGAAGGCAAGAGATGGATATGCTGCTATTTTGGCATTTTGTAGTAGAGTCTAGAGTCATCCCTGTACTCTCAGGTCTTTGGGACGGATGTGGGCCTTTATGTATATATATTACAGGTGATGGACTCATGTGATGACAGAACAGCTGGTCTCCTAAGCTGTGGACACGTATCAAGCCTTGTATATATTTATATAACATGTTTTCTTACAGGATGAGGACCTATATGTTATGGTTTCTCAGTGTATCCACTTTCCGAAATCAGCTTTAATTAGCCCGTGTTTTTGATAATCTGTGGCTATGGTGATTTTTGCACGTTTTCGCGTAACACCTCACTGTCTGTGTGATAGTGGGATGTGTTGCCACAAGTTTTGGTATCATAGCTCTAGGTTCGCTGAGTCTATAGGGATTTAGGACTAGGTTGTGTCTGTTCTTGTGAGTTTTCTAGATTTTCTTATGATCATCTTCTGGTCTCAGTGGAAGAAAAGTCAGGATGTCTGGAAACCACGAAGAACATGCTGCTGAGAACAGCGATGCTTCTTCAGCTGATGGAGCTAAAGGACGTACACACAGAGATTGGGTGCCTGAGGTCCCCCAACCTGACCCAACCATTCTTGAACACCCTGCCTATCAATAGCTTATGGGACAGATGATGGCTACGATGAATCTCATGGTAGAAAGATTGCCAGTGCCTCCGCCAAGAGCACAGGCTCCCCATGGTGAAACATCGGGTGTTGGGAAGACCTTCGAGCAGCTTCGCCGAGTCAGAGCTTCAGATTATGCTGGAATGGCTGATCCAGCAGATGCAGATCTGTGGCTGACAAGTCTTGAGAAGTCTTTCCAGATCCTTGACATCCCCGAAGCTGACAAAGTAAAGCACGCTGTCTACCTTCTGAAGGGTAGTGCTGGTCACTGGTGGACCATCGAGGAAGAGAAGCGGCTTGGTGAGGTGATCGGCTGGGAGGTTTTCTGGCGTGAGTTCATCAGTAGATACTTTTTGAAGATGTATCTGGATGAGAAGATTAGTCAGTTCAAGATCTTGCGCCAAGGAATGATGAACATCACCGAGTATGAGGCTAAGTTCATGGATCTGTTGAGGTTTTGTCCTCATATGGCAGCAACAGATGAGGAGCGGATCAGACGCTTTGAGAAGGGTCTGAGTGCTGAGTTGACAACGCCTGTTTCTACGTTGGAGCACCGTGAGCAGTTTGCTACGTTTGTGGAATCTGTCCGGAGAATTGAAAGGTCAGTAAGGGAGAAAAGAGAATCTATGTCTAAAAAGAGACCTGCTCAGTTCTAGGGACAGAGGTTTGGTGGCTTCAAGAAGCCAAGGTTTTCAACACCTTTTGTGATGAGAGGTTCTAGTGTACCGTCACAATGGTCTCCGAGTAAGGGAAGAGGATATGTTTCTTTGCCGTCTAAGGCACATAGTACAACTTTAGTGGCAGTGACAGGGCCATCTAGGCCACGGTCTGAAGATAGGGCATGCTATCTTTGTGGTCAGACCGGGCATCTCAAGTTACATTGCCCGAATAGAGATGTTGAAGTGATGCAGCAGTCAAGACAGAATCAACAAGGATCAGATAGACAGCAGCCCAGTAGTAGCAGAGGGAGAGGACACGGTCAAGCGTCGCAAGCTGGATCGTCTGCTCATGGAAGTAAAGGACGTGGATAGTAAGCAACGACTTGATTCTACGCTATGAATCAGCTGGAGGCGATAGTCAACCCACGAGTGGTGACAGATCAGATTGAGTTATTTCATTCTGATATGTCTTCTTCTTGCTTTATATCTGTTCTGGTTGACCCGGGTGCTACACACTCTTTTATCGCCTATAGTATGGTTGAAAACTATCGTTTACCTGTTAGTTGTAAGAAGGATAGCTTGTTGTTAGAAACCCCTCTTGATGGTTCTTCGATGCTTCTAGAAGAGTGTCCATCTTGTGTCTTGTCTTTTTCAGGACACATCATACAAGTGGATCTTATACCACTTGATATGCATGGTTTTGATGTTATCCTTGAGATGGATACCTTAGAGAAGTATAATTTTGTTTTGGACTGTGGTTCCAAGTAGGCTGTGTTTGATGATGCAGGAGAGAAGTGGATCTTCCAGGGAGATAGGAAGATTCTTCCAACATGTTTGGTATCAGCCATGGTGGCAGAGAAGTTGCTACGACAAGGGTGTGAGGTGTTCTTAGCTCACATTGTGGATACCGTTGCAGCTACCAAGGCGAAAGGTCCTAGTCTCGAGGAGGTATCAGTTGTCTGAGAGTTTGCGACGTGTTTCCTGATGAGTTCTCAGGTGTTCCTCCACCCCGAGAGATTGATTTCGAGATCAATCTGGTTCCAGGAATGCAACCAGTTGCACATACACCGTATAGGATGGCTCCACTAGAGATGGCAGAGCTTAAGAAACTATTGCAAGAGTTGTTGGAGAAAGGTTTCATCCAACCAAGTACGTTGCCTTGGGGTGCTCCAATGTTGTTCGTCAAGAAGAAGGACAGGTCGACGCGGTTATGCATAGACTACCGGCAGCTGAACAAAGTCACGATCAAGAACAAGTACCCATTACCAAGGATAGATGATCTGTTTGATCAGTTGCGTGGTGCTACAGTGTTTTCAAAGATCGATCTACGGTCTGGATATCATCAACTGAGGATTAAGGCGGATGACATACCAAAGTCAGCTTTCAGGATGAGGTATGGTCACTTCGAGTTTGTGGTTATGTTGTTCGGGTTAACCAATGCATCTGCTGCTTTCATGGACTTGATGAACAGAGTGTTATGTCCATTCCTATATCAGTTTGTTGTAGTCTTTATAGATGACATCTTGATCTAAAATCGGGACATGCAAGAGCATGAGCGACATCTTCGTCTAGCATTGACTCTTCTTCGTCAACATCAGCTGTATGCCAAGTTCAGTAAGTGTGAAATCTGGTTGGAAGAAGTGACTTTCTTGGGTCATGTGATATCTGCAGAAGGAGTCAAAGTGGACCCAAGGAAGGTAGAAACTGTTGCAGACTGGGAGCAGCGAAAGACGCCGACAGAAGTTCGTAGTTTCCTGGGTTTAGCAGGATACTACAGGAGGTTTATCAAGGACTTCAGTGCGATTGCGTTGCCAATGACGAAGTTGACTAGGAAGGATGTATCTTTTGTCTGGGATGATCGTTGCCAGCAAGCTTTCCAGAGTTTGAAGGAGAAGTTGACCAGTGCTCCAGTGTTAGTGCTGCCAGAACTTGGAAAAGGCTACGTTGTTTTCTGCGATGCTTCCAAGAAAGGTTTAGGTTGCATGCTGATGTAGGAAGAGCATGTGGTTTCTTTTGCTTCGCGACATCTTAAGAAACACGAGGAGAACTATCTGACTCATGATTTGGAGTTGGCAGCAGTGGTTCATGTGTTAAATATTTGGAGACACAATCTTTATGGGGAAGTGTGTCAAATCTTTACTGATCATAAGAATCCGAAGTACATCTTTTCGCAGCATGAGTTGAACATGCGATAGCATCGATGGATGGAGTTAATCAATGATTATGACTGCACCATTGAGTATCATCCTGGTAAGGCAAATGTGGTAGCTGATGTGCTTAGCTGAAAGTCTTCTTCTCTTTCTACAAAGAAGGCATAGTTGAGTTCCCTGGTATGCTATAGACGGGATATGTTTGTTTCCTTGCAGCAGATGAATGTACATATGGAAGTTTCCTTGTTAGCTGGACTTTTAGCACAGATGCAAGTCAAGCCTACACTGAGACAACAGATTCAAGATGCACAACAAACAGATAATGCAGTACAGTTGATCAGATCAGAGTTCGGTAGTAAAAAGCATGATGGGTTCCATGAGTCCAAGGATGGACTAGTTTGCTATCATGATAGGATGGTGGTCCCCGATGTTGATGATCTGAGAAAGTTAGTACTCGAGGAAGCACACACATCGATGTATGCTATGCATCCAGGAGTCACCAAGATGTATCATAGTCTGAAGGACTTATATTGGTGACCCGGATTGAAGAAAGATGTATCTGAGTTTGTGGCTAGATGTGCAGTATGTCAGCAAGTCAAGGCTGAGCATCAGAAGCCGGCAGGTACGTTGCAACCCCTGCCAATACTACAGTGGAAATGGGATCATATAACCATGGATTGCATAGTTGGTCTGCCCAGGACAGCTAGGAATCACGATTCCATTTGGGTAGTAGTAGACAGATTGACAAAGTTTGCCCATTTCATACCGGTAAAGACAACATATACCGCCGATAAGTTTGCTCGGGTATATGTGGATGAGATAGTGCGTTTACACAGGGTACCAACAACGATAGTTTCTGATAGAGGTCCGCAGTTCACGAGTCATTTTTGGGAACAGTTGCACAAAGCGTTGGGAACACAGTTGAGGTTCAGTACCACTTTCCACGCACAAACAGATGGACAGTCTGAGAGGACTATTCAGACTTTGGAAGATCTCCTTCGAGCTTGTCTTTTGCAGTTCTTAGGAAGTTGGGATGTACATCTCAGTTTGATAGAGTTTGCCTACAACAACAGTTATCAGCAGAGCATTGACATGGCTCCTTATGAAGCCTTATATGGCAGGAAGTGCAGATCTCCTTTGTGTTGGTACGAGTCTGGCGAATATCAGCTTTTGGGTCCTGAGTTAGTACAACAGACGTCAGAAAAGATCAAAGTGATACATCAACAGTTGAAAGCGGCACAGGACAGGCAGAAGTCTTACGCAGACAATCGTCAACGACCTTTAGAGTTCCAGGTAGGAGACAAAGTATATCTTAAAGTCTCACCATGTAAAGGTGTGCTAAGGTTTGGACGAAAGGGTAAGCTGGCACCCAGATATATGGGGCCATACCCAGTCCTAGCACGTATTGGCAAAGTAGCTTACGAGTTAGAGCTACCTCCAGAGTTGCACATGTTACATCCAGTGTTCCATGTCAGTATGCTGAAGAAAAGTCATCCAGATTCAGGAACAGTGATACAGCCAATCGAAGTTGAGCTTGATGAAGATGTGACCTATGAGGAAGGTCCTATGGCAATCCTTGATAGAAGGGTTAAGAAGTTGAAGAGGAAGGACATGGTTCTTGTAAAGGTTCTTTGGCATCATCGTGGCGTTGAGGAAGCCACGTGGGAGCTTGAGGAAGAGATGAGGAGGAAGTATCCCTCACTTTTCTCTTCGGATTTTGGGGACGAAATCCCTTTGTAGAGGGTTAGTTTGTAAGGACCATGACATCTGTTTAGTGTTTACCATGTTTGCTTTTCTTAACCTTGATGCTTTGTTGCTTTCTAATCACCTTTGGTGGTGATTAGGGTTTGGTTGTGCTTTGTTGAGAGTTGGAGGTGCTACTTGCAATTAACCCAAGTCTAGGGTTTGTGGGAAAGTTGGCCACCTTGTGAGGTGTTCCTCCCTCTCTTTGCTTCCTCTAGTGTAGAGAGGAAGGCTTGGGCTCATTGCTTGAGTTTCTTTGGGCTTGGTTGAGCTTGTTGGGCCTTGTGGTGCCTTTCTTTTGCTTGGTTGGACCTTGTGTCATCCATGAGGAGCTTGTGTCGCCCAGGGCTGTGTCACCCATGTTGGAGGTGTGTCTCCCATGACCTTTGACCAAGATTTGACCTCGTTTGTGTCACCACTAGTGGACACTTGGTGCTTGATGCTTGCATGTAGCAATGGCCTTAGACATGTGTTTAAGACATGCTAGAATGGTGGCTTGTGCACATGGACAAGTGTCCCTAGGTGGGTGACACCTTGCTTTGCTCTACCTTGTTTTCTCCTCCATCCCCTTCTATATATGTGTTCTTTTTCTCTTGCTAGGGATCCTTTTAGTCTCTTGGTTTCCCCTCTCCCTTGGTGCACAACACCCTTGGAGGAGCAAGCTTGGTGGCCGATCCTGCCTAGGATCTTTCTTCTTCCTTAGAGCTTGGAGCTTGCTTAAGGCGGGTTGCATAAATCCTAACCCTAACTATACTACCTCCTTTCATGTTCTTATATGTTTCTAGCTTTATATCTTACTTAGTTGTTCTTGTTGGCTGAACCATGTGTTCTAGGGTTTCTTGGTGAGCAATACTCTCTTCTCTCCTAGGTCTTGAGGAGTGAGCTTGAGTTCTAGAATCATGAGCGACACTCCTCTCTCATTTAAGTTGAGAGGTGAGCTTGTGATCTAGTAGCTTGAGAAACACCCTCGTCTCACCTTGGACTTGAAGGGTGAGCTTTGTGGTAGTTGTGAACCTTGCTAGGGTTGTTCCTTGTGTTTCCCATTTGGTGATAGATGATGTGCAAGACCCCTCTTCCTTAGTCAATTGAGGTGAGCCATCTTCTTGATCCATTAGGGTTTTGGGTGCCCTTGTTCTTGGGGTGGATGATGATCTTGTGAGTTGCACCTTGGTCGTGAAGAGCTTGGGGAGGTGCTGCCCGACAACCCTCTTGGCCTAACATCTTGGACGACACATGTGTGATGGTGACGGATGATACCCATGGTCTCTGTGACAGGCATCATACTACCACCCTGCCTTGTGTCGGCCGATAGGACATGAGTTGGTTGGCTGGACGATGGTTCCCTTGACGGCAGTTTAACTACACCCTTGAACAATACCTCTTATGGAGTATCTTTCTCGATACACACCTTACTTAGATAGGGTTTGGGGTCGTTGTGCTTTTGAGGTAGGCGTTGCTAGCTGTGTTGTGACAGGTCGTTGCCCGATAGGCTTGGGTGCACGATACCCCGTTACATGATATGCATCTTGAGACGATGCAGCGTCGCATGACACCACTGTGTTGCACAATACAAGTGAGTGCACAACACCCTGACGTAGCGTTGCATGTTGCATATTTGTGCTAGCCATTATGGGATGGACGTTAGATGAGGATACCCTGCACGATATCACTTGTGGTGAGGGATTGTGGTTTTTTAGTGAGAGTCCTGCCCCTCATAGAAATCGACATGCTAAATGATAATTGTTATGGTAAAGCTTGTTTATGTAACACACGTTCCTTTACCCATGTATGTGACCATCATGATATATTGTATAATGCTAAACAAATGGTAAGCATGTAACATGGTTTGCTTTGTGATGAAACCTAAGCTCATGATCACAAGTTGAGGCATGATTGATAAAGTATATAGTCATTAATGTCACCATATATTGATAAGCATGGTCTTTTTGATAAGCCTATGATTATTGTGCACACTAACCATGCAGGTGATGCCTAGCCAAGAAAAAGGGCTATGAGGTACATATGATGAGTAACATTGCTTTGACAGTTACTCTTGATGATGAGATAACATGTATGATGTGTTTGGCTAAAGTACTTGGGATTGCTATCCCATGATGATGATGAAGCCTTGAGAGGCAGTGGCAGTATGTGATGAGGGTTTGAGATCCCATGGTATGTGATAATCCTTGAGATGGATCTGGATGATTGGCAAGAGGCCAAGTGATAACATGTTGTGTTGGATCCTGGTTATGGATCAGGATGATGTGACTACAATAAAAGCATAATGTTGTTGTTTATTTCCTGTTATAGTATGCATATTATGTAACTTGGTTGAATCTTGCAATCCATATAAAAGATACTAATTAATCACAGTGAAATATATCATGTAGTTGCCCTGGCCATAGATCCATCATCGTCAGGAGTTGGTGATGGTGAAATGGGTTCTCCTGCAGGTTAACTCGGAGCGCATATTGTTGAATATGTGAGGTTTATCCTAGCCTAAAATAGTGAGGATTTGAGTGCAGCTTCGGTTGTAGACTTGGGATATGTGATGAGCATGGTGAATAGGCCCATGGCTCCAGATATGTGATATGAGGAGCATGAATGCGTTCATAGCTCAGAGCATGGTGAACATGCCTGTGGCTCAGGTATGCTAGCGTCATGACCTGTACCGAGGTGGGCTAGAGGAAGGGTAGCCTGTGGAGCTGACCCTGTGGCTGAGGCCAGTTAAGCACGAGACTGCAGTCCTACTTTGGTTCTCGTACACTGACCACGAGGGGGAAGGTCGTGGAGTCTGACTCTTCCATTGACCTTGTATGACACCGGCTTTGGGTTTCGCAACCGAAGGTTGGATTTGAGCAGTATAGCTCACTTCCTCAGGGCATAATAATATGTAATCCAGCCGTATAGTAGTTACTGCTTAAGACAAAACACGGAACATTGGTTGAGGCCTTTCTTGTGTAGTTAATCTTTCTATATCTTGCAGTTATTTATATGTTCCTCATGTTATGTGGCAATATATCTGATCTTGTTAATCATGTTCCATAAAGAGGTAATTGGTGATATGTCTTATGAACAGCCTGGTAAGCTTGAATGGTACGAATATCTTTGCTATAAAGACTGCTCTTATTATACCTTTACCAGATATCTGCTGTTGTTGCTTTATCCTTTTGGTTTTATAGTTTTGGCGAGGAGTTATGTTTCTCACTGGGACAATGTTCAATTGTCTCACCCCTCTGGTTTTTAGGCGTTCGAGCTAGACGTGGTGGTGGTCGCAGAGTTGCAGCCGAGTAGCAAGACGAGCAATAGAAGGCAAGAGATGGATATGTTGATGTTTTGGCATTTTGTAGTAGAGTCTAGAGTCATCCCTGTACTCTCAAGTCCTTGGGAGCATTTTGGTGTTGTTTCACGATGTATGGTTGTTGATCCTTTGTATATCCTATTGCTGGACGGATGTGGGCCTTTATGTATATATATAACAGGTGATGGACTCATGTGATGACAGAACAACTGGTCTCCTAAGCTGTGGACACGTATCAAGCCTTGTATATATTTATATAACATGTTTTCTTGCAGGACGAGGACCTATATGTTATGGTTTCTCAGTTTATCTGCTTTTCGCAATCGGATTTAATTAGCCCGTGTTTTTGATAATCTGTGGTTATGGTGATTTTCACACATTTTCACGTAACACCTCGCTGTCTGTGTGATAGTGGTATGTGTTGCCACACTAAAATGTGAGATTTATCATTGAACTAGAAGCTTAGAGTTGTAAGATTGGGTTTAGGAACTATATTTTGTGATCATGTACTTATGATCTAAAGATATCTTATTTCAAGATCATTATTTTAGACTTACATATTTTATGTAAGATATAAAGGGAAAGAGAACATACAAATACAAGATTAGCATGATTTCAAACTTGGCGAAAAGGGGAGCGAGATTCTCCTCTCTCTCTAGGGTTGCTCTCGCCTCCCTCTAGAATCCTTGACAACTATCGTTGGGGGGAGGGAGTGCTGCTTCAACATCTTCCTCCCCCTGGCTCTCATTGTCTTCGGCCTGGACTCGGGTAAATGCGATCCGTGGAGAGAGGGAGTCCAATTTGGATGCTATTGATCGAGGTTGATCATGGTTTGGAAAAGGGGTAGATGTGGCGAGTAGCTTGAAGATCGGATCCAGGATGATTGTGGCTGCATCGACCTTGTCGGCTCCAGTCCGTTAATAGGGACGGATGGAGATGTGTCGCGTCTGTTGGATCTGGCTTCTCGCTCAGTTGTGCCATCATCGTAGGCGGAGTATGGTGTCCTTCAATCTCCCTCTCTAAGCCTGTCCCTTCTTCTCGAGCTAGGTTTAGACTTCATCCACTGCATCGGCGACGATGTGACTTCAGCTTCACTATGCTTCCATTTACACATCCCTCTTGGCAGGCGCTTGCATCTGGCCTTGGGCCACCAGATGGCTGATCGAGGGTTTTCGGCTCTAGACGACTCAGTTGAAGGTGATGGTCGGGCTCCCCGATCTCTTTCTCGTCCTCTGCTCTGCCTCAGGGAAAAGGTGATCGGGCCCTCGCATTTGTTTCTTTCTTGCTCTGCTGGTAGCATCAAGGGACCAAGGGTGGCACACCAAAGAATCTATCCAGGATAGCACCAAGTGGGTGGCGAATACCGTCGCCGGAACACCTGGGGTGGTGAGAGACAAGGCGTGGGAGGCCAAAGAAGCAACAAAAGTTACAGCCAAGTGTGCTGTAGAGATGGCCTATGGCCACATGGCACTGTGTAGGCTGGGTCATGGGGGCAGTTCTCTTCTCCCTCTTGGCTTCCCTGTGTAGCATGGAGGTTCATCCTCGTGACACAGCAAGGTGATGTTGTGGGGTGGACGCCTGCTAGGTGCTTGTTGATATGACCCAGTGCAAACAGGGGCTTCAAGCCCTTTTGTGGATGTCTTTTGATCTCTTACAGGCTTACTAGGAATCTGACAAGGAGCCTTGTTGCTCGTGCGACATGGAGTATGGCTTCCAAGTTGCAACCTATCAGTTCATCAGGGGATTAGCCTGTTTCCGTGGGTCAGCACGAAGTTCCTCAGTAGATTGTTCGGCACACTTTCAGAGGTTGAGGTTTATTGCAAGTGCTTTGATGATCAACTGTAGGCCTTGGTTCTGGTCCCATGTTTTCAGGGTTGAAATCTTGGTGTTATGAAATCTTACTAGATGGATGCTTTTGATCTGGATTCTAGATAACATTTGGTTTTGGACCTGCTAGTTATGCTGTCATTTTTTTTAATTATCTACTACCTAAGGCATCATAATTTCAGTAGGATGTGGTTAATGCTATTGATGTTTTGGTTAGTTAGGTGTTCTCTGGACTGCCGTCTAACTGGAAGGTATGTCCCCTCCCTTTTCTTGTCTAGATAGATGGCTCAATAGGAGCACTGTTTTTATTTTTGTTCTCAGGGTGTCTTACATCGTGGTTGTAATGAGATTTTTAGCTCATGTTGATGTAATGGTGTACTTAGTGCCCAAAGTTTTTGGTATTAATAGTAACACACTTTTTGGACCGACCAAAAAATGATTTCAAACTTAGATATCAAATGTATGATATATAGAGGGAATATAGAACAAGTCAAGCTTATATGAGTGGTTGTTCATACATAATTCATCTTGATAGCTCAAGTGAGGTTTCTAACATCATATATAAGAAAGAGAAGTGAAAGGAACGATATTAATGAGTATCTTATGCACAAAGCATTTTATTCTCATAAACAGAGTTTCATAGATTACCTCACTTGCAACTAGTGGTGAGATTCACAAGCTTAAGTCACTCAAGCTAAGACATAACTCAGTCAAAGGATTGACTTTCTCATTATGAGTCATCTACCCATCACTTCTTTTACCCAACTCTCACATTTAGGATTCAATCATGCAAAAGCACTCAACTCATCTACTCGAGAATAATATAGTGTAGGACACATCATTTTAAACATGTTTCATATTTCTCTTATATTGGAGGCTAGGTCCTATGAACTTCTCCTTGTGGGTCTCACTCTCTCTAGAGTTCACATATCTCGTCCTACCACTAGATGTCCTCCCTTATAAAAGAGCTTGAGGCTCCTACATATTCAACTTTATCTTAACATCTCATCTTAAGTAAGAAAATAGTATGCACTTTCATCACCTAGACTTATCTTAGAAACTTCAAAATCAGATACAACTCATATACAACTCAAATCTTTATAACGAACTTATACCTTGGAGATCAAATTTATATAAGATCATCCTTTCTCATATCATCTATCATTCTATTAACTATCTATCTATCACATATCCAAATAAGGCTTTAAACATCTATTCTAGATATACTCTCTCTTCTAGACTGATGTCACTCCCTTTCACTTAGGTTGCATGCACACTAACTACTCTCCATTATGAGGGACACATTTTTATATTTACATATATAAAATAAAATATTATATAGTTTTTCTTCGAGAAAGAAAACATCAGAGAAAGCTATCGAGGCTCGAGCCGATTGGAAAGCAAAACCAAACCAAAAAAATGAGTGTCTAACACACAGTATATAGTCAAGTGTTATGTCACCTAGTGAAATGGTGAGAATAAGTTGTAGACTAGTGTAGCTACCCAATACATATGAGCTCTATATGGAAAGGACTTCACACTTGTCTAAACCTAGTTCTCGAACATCTAGGTTCTAACCTAGAGGCTAAGTCAAACCTAGTTCTTAAAGAACAACTTACTAAATTTCTAGGGTTTCAAGTGAAAGATGAAATTAATTTGTGTTTCATGATGAGCAATTGTCATGTGTAGCTATTGTTCATGCTCTGATACCAACTGTAACATCTCTGGATTTCATCTTCTCGTAACCCCATGGGGCCGAGATGAGGAACTTTGAAAATGTTACTAGAAGTATCAAAGTGCGATGCGGAAAGGACATACACATACATGAACATTCAAATATAATGCATACACCATACAACAATCTCAACATTCTACATGTAAATTATTACAAGATGACTTATTACAACAGGAATTACAATTACATATTGAAAGAGAAATCTACACAAGCCTGAACATGTATGCTGTTGAGGATCTTAGACAATAGGTAAACCTATACAACTGCTCACATCCTGTTCTTTTATCCCATGCTAGCTCTGAACCTAAAACATACATGAAATGATGAATCAACATAAAGTTGGTACGTGGTTGAAAAGATATAGATACTATGCTGGCATACTTAAAATAATTGAAGAAAAAAATGAAATGAAAACATTATTTAAGGTGGAGAATTAGATAAAACCAATTTATTATTCACATTTCAATGGACATGTATTACTATGGTGGACTTAGCACAAACATATATTATTGGGCCCTATCCCCGCATACCTTATACCATTAGGGATATCCTCGCATACCTTGTACCGTTAGGGAGGTGCTAGTCATCATTAATAATTTCCCACTCTAATAGGGAGATTAATGAACCATTAGTAACTACATTCCATTTTCATTCCTTAGTGTTCTTAATGTTCAAGGCAAAAAAGGGACAATATTTGTAGATATACATTCAATCAAGATATTACAACTTCATGCAAGAAGTTACTCATAAATAGATCATCCAACAAAACTAGTCTTATACTTATATCTACGTATCTGAGTCCAGAGATTTCGTATGCATCCATTGTCATCTAGACAATTTGGTCAACACCTGATTAATACAATTATCATCATTAATACAAGGTTCACCATAATTACGGGTATTTAGGTCCATATTAGGGTTTAGGACAAACCTAGATTCAAATTGACCAAAACTTATCTCTAATATTTTTATACTGATCTAAAGGTCATAATTAGAGTATGATTCAAGTTTCATAATTTTCTGATGATTGATCTATTTTCTAGAATTAATATGATGTCAAATGAACTTATTCACAATTTAATGCAAAATGCCTAATATTGGGAAACATCACTCACATCAGAGTCCAAAAATAGGTTTATACCATCATTAGGATTCTATCATGATTTTATGAGAATTTATTTCAATCATATATAATTTATTATGTCCCATACATCCTAAAAGAAGCATCACCTAGTAATTCAAAAACCATGAATATTACTTCTTCAAAGGTCTGATCTAAGGGTTGTATAATAAAGTAGGAATTTTTCTGAGTACACGTGTATTTTTAGGGTATTTATATGCTAATGGAGCTATTTATAATGCATTTTCTAAGATCTGTACATATACTGAATTTTTGAGTGAATTATTACCTTTAGGCAAATCAGGCACTGCCACGTGGATCGTTTGGACCCCTTGAGCCTGCTTTAGTGAGCCAGTGTGGTTCACTAGTATGGACCCAGATCTGGTGTGATTTGGTTGGTCCAGGATTCTCGCCACTCGCGCTCATCTACGCCACACAGTCCCATGGATGCCCGACGATTGTGTCTTGTCTGTGAGGGAGTGCTGCTGTAAGGGCTTCTCTCTGGTGACCTCCAAACCCATGAATCCCCCCCAGATTCAGTGCCACCATCTCGACTATGCTAGGCCTCTCGATGCTCATCTTCCTCGAGTGTCTGTAGATGGAGTGGATCCCGTCCCTGGCGCACAGATCAGATGAATCAGGGAATCGTTTCTCTTCAAGCTCATCTCGACATGGTGGATCCAACACCTCCAGTAGGGTGTGAGGAAACCCGATGGTAACTCATCTTTAGAGCCATGATTCTTCTTGCTGAGCCTCCCCATTCTCCACCACTGTGAGCCTCCTGGGGTTCCCTTCTCCTATGTGGTTGTTTAGGTTGCTACGACAGTGAGGTCGTAACCCCTTGTACTGCCGTGAACATGGGTATTGATGCCTAGCCTGGAAGAAGGGTAATCCGCAGTCTGGTGTACGATGGGATCGGGGTGATACACATCTTTCTTTTTTGTCCTTTTCCAGGGTGACCACTACCTCTGTTGTGATGGACTCCAGACCAGCCCCTCTACTTCATCTTCTTGAAACGGTGTCATGCAAGTTTTGTTGTTCCAGCATCAGCCTAGTTAGGAGCCATGAGGTCGGGGTCTATTTTCATCTTCATTGAGGCAGAGTGATAGACTTATGAGTTCTCTCTATGGCTAGGGTTTGGAAGCCTCTGTTGGGTCCCTACACATCCGAGAATGCTGAGTAATCTCCCTGGAGTTTGGTAGATGATTCCTTCCCCTTAATACCAGTCTCGATCCCCCTTTTTTGCCTTGAACCTCGTTTGGTTCAGTTAGTGCTAACAACAATGGAGTGGGAGCAGAGAATGAGAGGTTTCAATCTATTCTATTTGTTGGGATTTATCGGACGCTAAGCAGTGCCACACATTACAGATCTATCTACCACCTAGATCTAGCTTAAAATTGTGAACTTCACATGCTCAGGATGGCAAGATCATGGCTCAGTCAGACTTTAACCCCGTTTTAGTCAGCAGTTGAGGAAAAACTCTCCACCATTAGATCATTATTTAGGGCTAGGGTTAGCTTTCCCAAATGTGGGTCCATGGTGTACTTCTTGTGTGAGTCCCAACTGCAGCATGGCTGCACGATAATTGGGCTAATGTAGATGAATAAATATCAAGCTTACTTCTACTTATTTAGAACCTTAGTCATTAAACTAATACTTCAAACCCAATCATCTCTCATCTAGATGATGAATATTATAAACATTAGTTCCTCAACATGCGATCTAGCATTTAGCAAGGTTTAATACCAAAAATCTAAGATTTGTTCATTAAATTTGATTTCTCGAATGACCTCATAAATAAGCATATGAAACTTGAAACACAAGTCAATTAGTTAACTTCCCTTGATTGAAAATTCAATCCATATCGGATAGTAATGATGCATCCCAGGGTTCCTTTTTCAACCATTTGAATTTATGAGCATCACTAATTGGTGCACATACTCCTAAGCACTAAAATTATTTGACCAAATTAATTCATCATAAAAGATCTTAGTTGGTTGTCATTAGTATAAGGTGAAACGAGTATTTGATTATCTATTATTCATTTAAAACTAAGGATAAACCATATGTTGACCATTCATGACTCTAATAGATCATACTGAGTATAATCCCCTAAAATCTAGGTCATCACATCTGGAATCTCCACATCAACATTCTAATCATGGAGGTGACAAAATAAATCCCTACATATGGAAGATTCTTGAAGGATATCATCAACATGAAAACTTTTATAACAAATACATATGTTTTATGTGTTGATGAAGTGGTTAGTGCTATGATCAAGGGAAGGTTTCGATGAAGAGAAAAAACCAAGGATGCTTATACATCCCTTGTTCCATAGGCAACAAATATTTCCAACAAGAACAATGTGATTCTGATTCAAGCATAAATGTCAACCCTCTCTTTACTTTTCAGAAGGTGGGGTTGAAGAAACCATGAAAGACATCTATGGAAATCCAATTGGTAGATAGATCAATTGTGCGGACTTGATATATAAAGATGTTTTAGTCAAAGTTGATAAATTCATCCATCATGTTGACTTTTTGGTCATGGATATGCATGAGATACGAGGATCTGAGATGTTGTTAGGAAGGTCATTCCAAGTTGCGGTGGATGTGATCATTGCCACAAGAAAAGGCAATTTGACATTGGTGATATATGATGATAGAGTGTAGTTCAAACTTCCTGATGATTATTCACCACCATCGCATGACAATCCATGCTAAAGGTAAGTTAATTGATTATCGAGTCTAAAACATTAAACAAGGGAACATATGGGACGCAACCCATTTTTTCCTTTTTTATATTTTTATTTTATGTGTGTTATATTTTATTAGTTAGTCTTCCTTGTTTTAATTTTTTATTTCATTTTGATGCAATGAGAAAAGATGCCTTGATGTGTTTTGTGTGACGTGCATATTTTTACATTGTCGGTACCACCGACATCCCTGTCAATGCCATCGACATCCCTATAGGTACCACCAATAGATCTACCGGTACAACCGACACAATATCTAGAAATGAGTAGGGAATTCTATAGATTTCAGTACCATCAACATACATGTCTTTTGCATCATTCTTTACCATCATGCTTTGCATATTTTTTCTTTTACAACATGCATATTTGTAGCTTTCTCCAAAAGAATTAAAGTGAAAGGATATACATCTATATCCCTCTTAGTGAAAAAGAAATAATGATATATGTTGAAGAAAGTATGAACATAAGTCATAAATCATGTTGAAATAAGAAGGGTAGAGAAAAAATTAAATAAATAGGGAGAAAATGATGCCTTGAACACAATCAATTTTTTTTGTGGAGAAGGTGAAAATATTTTATAAGTATGCATCCTTCCACCCAAACTCATCATTTGGATGAGACATTCAACATATTCACTATTCCACCATGATATTAGGCATTAGAATCATGCATTTTTTGCTCCCTAAATTCTGCAGGTTCATCACATTTTGTTCCAACAAAATAATATGGATGTTACTTATGATCCTTGTTCATAGCCACCTACTTCATTTCCACCCATTGCTCTCTATGGTAGACCACATATATGATTGATCTCCTCATCCATTTCTATATAGGGAACTACTTCTAACATAGTTTGGTAGGTATACTTGAGTAATGTAGACAAGGAATCGCATGGTGCATCAAGCGTATGTCCTATTGACTATGATGTTAAGTGCTCTATTAGTATTGTTTCATTGATCTAAGGGTGGACATCTTTAATGAACATTTTTGGTCATTGTAGAGTATTTTTTTGTTTAATGGTTGGTAAGGGTCAGTTTGGGACCGTCAAGTGGGGGTAATTGAGAAATGTAACTCATAAGATTGTCCCCTTGCAGACTTATTTCAAATATATCCAAATGTAGTATTGCTTGAGGGTGAGCAACATTAAAGTTTATGGGATTTTTATGCACTCAATTTTACTCACTTTTCACATGCTATTGTTCATGTATTTAGTGTATAATTGTTCATTTTAACTTAACTTATGCATTGTTTATCATTATTAGCATGTGAATCATTGTTGCATCAAATATTGAGTACTTCTACTGAATTGTGTTAAACTATCAACTTTTTTTTGGACTTATGTTGTTTTTCCTTGTTTCATGTAATTAGAGTGTTTACATGACAACTCAGTGTTGTCAACACATATTTCAATGATATCAACATGATGCAAAAATCCAACAAGGAATTCCAAGAATTTTGATGGAATTCCAAGAATTTTGGTGGAATTCCAAGAATTTTGGTGCTACTGAGACAAAGCTTGATGCTACCGAGATTATGCTCGATGCTACTAAAAAGAGGAGTTCATGCTACCAAATTACTGCACATAAAGCATCTGGAGTAGGGATTTAATGCTTTGGTTCCACTGACACCCTAGTTAGTGAAACTGACTTTTGTACCCAGATCAAGTTAGAACTCACAAAAGCCAACTTGGTGCTATTGATATACTCGTTAGTAGTACTGCCACTTATCAATAGTTTCAAGTCAGGCAACAACTTGGGGGCACCGACATCCAGTCAGTGGTACCAGCTCTACACGATTGTTAGATTGAAGATAATGATAGATCTAATAGTTGTGACTTAATGACCGCTAGAGCCTCAATTATGACCTAAGGGGAGTTTGGCCAATTGATGGGATCATGTTTGATCTTGTTGCAATGGAGCACATAGTTGAAAGAGGAGGACACAGAGGAGATAGCCATGTACTGAATGCTCAAGGCACTTATGGATGGAGGATTTGTAGCCGAAATGTTATGGATCAAGGTGTCTACCAGAGGGGATTGTCAGGATTGCTTCTCTAAGAGTTTACATTGGTTTTGTAATGTTGGGACTATTTTATCCCTCTTTCTCTCATTGTACAATGGTAGAAATCATGAGGGATTAATCCCCATATTCCTTAGGACCCAGGAGTAGAACGACATTTCTTTGTATTCAAATTTCATGAATTAATAATATATTTCCTTTAATTCTGGATGTGAATATATGGTTTCTTGAATTATTTATACTTGATCACCATAACCAATATATTAGACCTCTAATTGCTTAGGCAGAGGGATTAGGGATTAAAAATGCTATAGATTTACACAACTTATATAATGCCTCGAGAGAGGACTTACGACTGTGATAGAATAACCTAGATTTATCATTAATGCACCTAACTAATTCTTAAACTACTATGGAAGTGGGATGTGTCTTAGTATAGATTGTGTATTACACTGTGAGAGTGGGTAATCTTGCTACAGGTCTTTAGTCCAGGGTTAAGGGTAAATAATTATTGAAGAAATGAAGTTGAATGTAATGTGTACTCTACTGAAAATGTAATCCTAAGGAATCCATTTATTCTTGATCACTTCCACTAAATTCAGATTTTATTTTTGCTCTTAGGTAAAAAAACAACCAACCAATCACTTTCTCTAGGCCTACTTGATTAGGTTACACTTAGTAGTAGTTTTTGGAAAAAAATTCCCTGAGCTTGACACTTTGGCATCATAGACCTATATTACTTGATGCATACACTTGCATTTTACACGCATAGTTTAGGTGTGCCACTATACTATTGTTCTTTACCTAACTTATTGAGAAATTGGCATGCACCCCTTATATTTGCAAATTTTATGTTGTGGTTGTTTGGATGGGTTCTTTGTATGTCATTTCTAAAAGTTAATAAGGAGTGGATCTCTTATTGGGTACCACTCCTTCTAGGCTACTTGAAAAAGAAGTGTACCTTGGTAATATGGGCAATCCAATATTTCCTTTTAAGGTCATTTCATCTAAGGCCTTAAATACTAGGATGTTACACATGATCACCTTGAGAGTAATTTGTGGATCACAATATGATGGCATAATTAGCTCTATAAAATAGTGGTGTTCTGGTCCTTCAACCTAAAGTTGCTACAATGGTGACATGATGATTATCATACTTCAAAGCTAATCATTGTGATCTTGAAGAAGGTTGTGGTAAAGGTGTTCATTAGGTGTGGTGAAAGTCATATTGCACATTGTTAGTAATGTAGGAGGAAGTCATATCTCCCATATAATTGAGTTATATCCTAAGCCTCACAAATGAGGCTAGAGAAATGCATGGTCATGCTCATATGAGTCACGATGTGATACCAAGATATAACTTTCTTTATCATATACTAGCTATCAAAGGACCTGGATTGAAGAAATGACGATGAAGTGTCCATTCCTCTAGCTAAATAGGTATATATGGAACAAAAGGGGTTATAAAACACGATAACACTGCTCCTTTATGTCCTAGCATTGTCTCACTAATCCTACTACTCAGGTATAAATGATGTTTAGCTAGAGACTTCTCATTTTTTATGGATTGTAATGTTGCTCTATATTCATTTCAGTGAATCATGGTGCCTACATGATCACGAGAATAGATATAGCTTGGAGAAAGGTCAAATTAGACTTTTTTGTTGTTGCTACAATAAAATTAGGAACTTGAAAGTAAGATATGAAGACCTAGAATGAAACATGGGTCTATACTTCATAGGAAGCACTCTTCATAGAATAGGCAAATTCATTCCATACTAGGAGTACTGACACATTGTGTTATGTGAGTCCCAATTGAAAAAAGATTTTCTCATTTTCAAGGAAGTCTCAGTCTGGTCATAATGGGTTTAGGAAACCCTATATATATCATATGATACATGATCTTCAGTGCACCAAACTTGATTTTTCCATTGTTGCATCCAAGGTTTGGTAATACCTATTACCAACTAGTGAGAGGGAGAGAGGATACTAGAAACTCTAGACCATCTTATAGCACTTGTATGGGTAATTTGGAGATGATTTCTTACAACAAACTCATTCTAGATGAGGAAATCCATAAATGAGAGAAGGAGAGATTCCAACACAAAACACAACATTCCAAAGTTGAAGTCACCTACATAATGGGTCTTTCAAAGAGTGTACCTTGGTACTTGTGGGAGACCATTGATGGTCATTTTTGTGTGTCCATTGGAAGGACCCATACCCTTACCCACAGAGCATGTTGTTCTTCCACCAAGTGGGGCCTGTAGAATGAGGCATTCCACCACCCCCATGTAGCTAAAGATTTGGGAATCCACCATAGGCACAATTCATATTCTGAATGCTTACTCAGGCAAGGTCAAACTGTGTGGATCAACATAAGTATTATTTGGCGGGATCTAAATAAATGATCAATTTCATTTTGCACCACTCTGAGAACTCAACACAAGTTATTAGAATTTTTTCACAATAAGTTATTGGATCTAGTATTGTTGCACAAATGGATCCTATCCTTATATTTTCTGTTGTGGATCCACATCTTAGAACACAACATCGACTTCTCCCCATATTCTCACCTTTCCTACTCCTTGGAAAATCTAGCAAGGAATTCTACATATATGTATTATCTCTTCATGATATACACTCATGCCAAAATAATTGTCTAATCTATAGAAAGTAAGATCTAAGCTTAGACCCTCATTCCCAACTCCCTAGCACCATCCTGGATGTTTTCCATATCTAGAGACCTCTTTGGAAACCATATAGGCATCACCTCATCATCCCTATATTGCATATTCGAATCTTAAGGGAAGTGGTGTGGAACTTTGTCTTAGGGAATTAAGAAGCATGGTTTTGTTATCATAGATATTTAGTGAGGTACCATCGTTGTTGTGCAGCAAATCACTACAATACATTGTATCACTATGCAGACACACTATGCCTGGTGTTCTAGAATGACGTAGCAATGCATAACGTGTCATGAAAACAACACATTTTGTCACACAAATGACATGTATATTGAAGTCCATTAGTTAAACATCATTGCATCAACACCCCTTGGCCCACCATATCACTGCCTGAAAAATCCAAATTTTCTTTATTTTCTTATTTTAGTGGAATGAATTTGGAAATTGCACAATCAATTCTAGAACCTTATTTAAGTGTGAAAATTTTACTATAGTCATATTATGGTCATAAGTAGATATAAAAAAAATTCATAAATTTCATGTGTTGTATAATCTTATTCCATAATTATCTCCATATATGAAATATTAATTTAATGTTTTGTTTTCATCAATTAGTTTGTGGAAATATATTTGATTATTGCATCAAACATTACTAAACTGATTGTTGTGTTTTGGACTCTTGACATTTTGAATATTTTTGTCTCACCCAATTAATTTTTTTATTATTTAAAAGTGCACAGTAATTCTAGAAATTGTAATGAACCAAAAATTATCCAAAGTTGAAATGTGGCATAGTCCAGACACTTCCTATTGTAGATGATAATTTATAGTACAAGGTAGTGTGTCTATTTTCTACTTTCAACCTAATACTTTGTATTTTTCAAAGTATACATACTTTAAGGATTGGTTATCACGATGCAGACATGAATTGGGCTGAGGTGTCTATGAGGGATAACTTGGTGAAGGATTGGACATAAGTAAACCCAATCCACTTTAGTGTTGACATGGTTTCCTCACTTCGTGATCCAACTTCATTGATATAAAAAACCTACTGGTTTGGAGAACCCTAATCTTAATCTTTACATTATTTTAATAATATACTTGATTTTGTTTAGTATCATGATCAATACATTTTGATCAATGCAAACTTTAGTTATCACTTATTATTTCTAAGAAAATAATGCATGAGATAATTTGTTTGGAAGATTATTATTTTTGTTACTAGAAAGGAGGAGAATATCTTATATGTATTATAAATAGGAGGGATAACCTTTATATAGGACTATGTATGGATGCCAATACCCATTTACATAGTGTGGGATGAATCTAAATGTACATGAATATATACTTAGCACCCCCTCAAATTGTTGTGTAGATATTGTAAGCACCCAGTTAGTTACATAAGATTTCAACCTAACATCAATTTAATGATTTCATTAATATATTTGCAAGTTGATCTTCTGACTGGAATGGTGTGAGTTTGATCAACTATTCTTGAAACTTCTATCTGATGGAGTGGCAGTGAACTTTGATGTGTTTTGTATGTTCATGAAAGATGGGGTTGGAATCTATGTGAAATGCAACTTGATTTTTGCATTGCAATTCCATAGCTTCAGATTGTGGAAATCCCAATTCTTACATGAAGCTCCCAACATGATGTGAGCCTAGATAGATACTCACACAAGACACTTGAGTGAGAGACAGTAGGCTACTTGTTGCTCTTTCAAGACACATGGTTACCCCCAATGAAGACACCATATCCAATCAGATCATCAATCAATGACAAAGCTTTCCTAGTCTGCATCAGAAAAACCATGCATCTTTAGGTTCCAATGACTAGTCTAAAGGAGACCTTTCCTACGAGTTCTATTGATATAATAGAGGATGTGAATAATGGCTTCCCAATGACTAGCATGTGGCTTGTCCATGAATTGACTAACCTTACTTGTAGCAAATAATATGTCTATATGAGTAAGTATGAGATACTTCAATTTCCCCACCATTTGTGTACAATCTAGGATCTACAAGAGGCTCCCTTTTATCTTTATACAAATTAACTTTTGGATCTACATGTGACTCACCAGGTTTTGGTCTCAACATGCTAGTTCCTTCAAGGATATTTACTACATACTTGCATTGAGAGATGATAATTCCATCATTGGACCTTGTCACCTCAATGTTGGGGATGTATTTGAGAAGGCCAAGATCTTTGGTATGAAATGTTGCTTGAAGAAACTATTTCATATGTGCAATTCCTCATCACTTGTAATAACTAGGTCATCAACATAGACATCTAGAAGGATTTAAAACAGAGGGTACATGGTGATATAAGATAGGGTGATCTAATTGTAGGCCAGAGGCTTCAACATATTACTTCTTGAACCACCCTCGACTGACTACTTTAGACCATACATGGATTTATGAAGCTGGAAGACAAGATGGGACTCCCCCTGAGCAACAAACCCAAGTAGTTTCTCCATATATATCTGTTCAGAAATGTCTTCATGAAAGAAGGCTTTCTTGATATCTAGTTGATGCAATGGCTAAGAGAAATGAGTAGCTAATGAGAAGAAAAGATGAACATGTCATTTGGCCACAAGAGGGAAAAAAATGTAGGTAATTTCCCCCATAGACCTGTGTGTATCCTTTTGTGACATGTCTTGATTTAAGTCAATCAATAGATCGATCTGGACCAACTTTAACTTAGAACAACCTTAAGCAACCAACTACTTCTTTATCTAGTAGAGCATCCATAAGACTTCATACCATTTCTAGACAAAGCAATAATCCCATCTTCCATAGCATGTTTCCAACCTGAGTGATTATGTCACATCTGAATATTTAGAACTTAGGAAGTAATTGATTAAGTCATTGATGAAACTAGATATAGGATTGATTTATGTTTATAATAAGTTCCATCCAATTTTGTCGAGTATTTGGATGCATGAGAAAAAGATATGATACATGAAAGGTATATCGATATTTTCATAAATAAGAGTGCTTAAAAATTTTCTTAAGTGAAATTTCACTAGTAATAATTGTTTATAGAATGAGATAAGACTTCTATTTTGGATTTGGTATCATTCGAAGCCATATGTAAGTTAGAAGAAAATACAAGGAAATTACTTTTAGTTGGGCCTTAGTTTTATACCCGATCAATTTAAGATTATGATCTGGCTTCTCCTTTATAAACATATTTATGAATGAATTTTCAAGAGCTCTTATGATAAATAACCACTCGTTAAGAAAGTAAACCATCGCCCCCCACATACGTATGGAATTTGAATTAAAAGTCTCGTTTCCAGGCTTATTTTAAATGGAATTGGGTGTTTGTCTTCTACTTCATGACTCCAACAAGATAATTTGCATGGGGTTTCTTAAATACAATTAAGAATGATGGGAAGATATTTGCATATAATTGGGAGTCTCGTCGCTTATATACATGTGAAGGGGTAGCCTTTGCAAGAATAGATGATAAATTTAATAATCCCAACACCTTTAGGATATTGGTTTTATCTCCATGTTCCGTTAGGATTATCAGTAACAACAACATCTAGATATCGGAAGTGGATGAGGCGATGGCTTATAAAGGATTATGTATTACTTCAGAGCCTCGGAGAACTAGAGCACTAGGCCATAGCAGTGTGACATCTTTGGCTTTGCTATACAAAACCAATGCGACCGAGAGTGCTTGTTGGGAAACAGGCGAAAGGCAAAGTTCACCGACTGAAGGACGTAACCTGCATGCTAGCCAGGGAAGCTGAAGTGTTGAATGATGTGGACCGGTGCAAGGATCTTGAGCATCCTAGTTATTCGGGAAGTACAGTATGTGTATATATCAAATAGTACCGAAGTACCTCAGTGTGAGCAGGGAGCCTTCGGGTATAGGTTCTCAATGATCCTCGTCTCTGGCGCATGCATATAGGACGCAAATTCATGGATTTTGACCACCGACGATATCTCACTGGGGGGACGGATCTAACACCCTTCCCTTCATGACCAGGAACCCGTCAAGGGGACTCTTCTAGTTCTTGTGGACCTACTGAGGGATAGTTAGCTGGGAACGAAGACTTTTGGAGCAGCCGGCTATGGATTTTCTTAGCAAGTTGGTGTCCGAGGCTCCACGATCTTGGTCACGGGAGTTGTGATCGATGGCCGCCTATCAAGCAGCAGTAACATGCATGAAGGAGGAGAGAAGGCAAAGGCTAGTCAGTTCCTGGACCAAGAATTAGTTGGGTCATGCCCGAGATCCACGTATGCCAGTACTTAGCGATTGTTTTCTCATGTGATGTGGTACAAACCCAAATGTTGCATCAATTTCAAACAATCACAACTCATTGAATAGGTGATTAGGTTATGGAACAAGGAATCATGAACATGTTAAAGAAATCATCAGTATCAAACAAGATAAGTGGGTCATGTTCTTTGAATTCATGTTATATACTTATAGTGTAATTATTCTTTTCAAAATTATCCATTAAACACATGGTCTAATGTTCATATATAAAGAATTACTTTCCGGTACAATAGAATTATTGTCTCCAAAAGCTTCTACCTAGATCTTATCAAGTCTCAGTTTTAAGTTATTATTCCTGCATAATTGTTAAAAATTAGTATATGAATTGTTAGAATATAGAATATAATGCTTAGAGTTAGCATGTAGTTACTAGAACTTAGAATACAATGATAATAATATATTTCAGTATGTTAATTGTTACAATCATCTAGAATTTAAAATTTCCTTGAAAAAGCAAGCAATTCTTCCGCTATCGGTGATGTCTTTCTTTTTCCCTTAGAAATATAGATCAAATAATCTTTATTGGCTTATAGTCATTCCTGGCACTCGGCGCATGTCTTTGATCAACAAGGGTTCCGTCACTCCAGTTGAACCAGTACTAACTTCTAGCCCTTCCTAGGGACTACCCACTCCCGGGATTGGATTACAAAAGTTTGTTATCTACTTTCTCTGACGCCGATTGGTCTTGTCAGAGTCTGATGATCAGCAGTCCACAAGTGGGTTAATTCAAATGCCTCTTTGATTTGTCAAAAAGACAGAAGTAGTAGTCTTCCCGGTCTCATTGCTCGGAGAACTTTCCTTTGAATCCTATTGCATAGGCAGCATCCTTCGGCAAATCTTGGGGCTCATAAGACCCTACGACGGGGTCCAAAGACCTTCCCACAATGGATTGTTCATGGAACTACTATAGAGATTATTTGGACCATATTTCCAAGTATCATCCTGATGTTCATTGCCCTAATCTCATATTATCATGAGGAGGCAGGCGATCAGGGGACAGGCGGGTACTGTGAGGGAGGTCGACAGGAATACAAGAGCCATCCAGTGTGCACAACTTTCTTATGGCACGTTCAGTCATGGTATATTCTCTTTCCCCACTACCCCGTCTAAATAGTAGCTTGAGCGAAGTGAGAGGAAAGGAATGGCGGTAGAGAACTGGACCATGTCCCAAGGCTGAGATTGTTTCCGATAGATATAGAGAAAACACAGCAACCTCAATAATCACTCTTTCTACTTTTCTTTTCGTATAAGAAAGAGATAGATTCTTCTTTCGTTATACAAAGTTTGAATAAAATTTTCAATACAAAATGACAGAACAAAAACATATTTCAGAATTCTTCTTAGTTAGTTGAGATATAGAATTGGAATAGAAATAGAATCAAAATTAGAACAAGAATAGAAAATGATACCAGAACATAATTTCATATTATATAATAGGCCCTCACATAACAGAAGTATTGCGGTACACAAAACAGAAGGCTTTTATACCATATAAGGTACATTGCACCATAGAAGGCACTTAGTGCCAAAAAATAGAATACACATTTGTGTCACTAGAAGGCATTTATGCCACAGAAGGTGCATTACACCGTAGAAGGCACACAATCCCATAGAAGAGGACTTATTTTATAATAGTGGCCATAGAAAGATAAAAGATGTATAGTTTAGTTGTAGATTTCAAATTTTTATAATGTTGTCATTTCCTTTATATTATTAGAATTCAATGTCACTTACTCTAACCTAGGTTTCTCTATGTGCATGGATGGTGACGAGATGTCTGCAGGTATATAACTTCAATATATGGTCATGACAAGAGGATGCAACTACAACTTTAGGAGGTTTTCTTGGTGGGATGCCATCTACATGGTCCCATATTTGACATGAGATTTATATAAGGTAGTATCATGGTATTAAGTTTCTTTTGTAATAAAGTTTCTTTTCTAAGAATTTATGAGAATGTTTTTTACACTAGAATGTATTGGTTTTTAGCTATCATCATTGTAATGCATATTATATTAGTAACACTCCTCAAAAGTAAAAAGAAAATTTAGCTTCCGCTCATTTGGTATGAAAATCAGAGTGTTACAATATGGTATCAGAGCAATAATGTAGATGGCCATCAGGCAAATTCTCATATTCATAGTTTAGATTGCCTACTAGAAGCCAACTGAGACTAGACCGATTTGGAAAGATGGTTAGTAACCCTGGTTATTAAAGGTGGTGAGTGAAAGAGTGTAGAATCAGGGTTAGATGTTTACAACAGAAGTTGAGATATGTATTAGGATTAATATCTAGCTGCTTTAGACTTTTAATGTTAACTTTAGATTTGTGCATATTATAGCCTCTCTTTTTTCCGCATGTTTGTGGTATGAGTCACAAGTTTATGGGGTTTTGTAGAGGGGATGTTATATGTATAAATCTAAACTTATTATGCTTGTCGTACTCTTTCTAGTGCATATGGTATGGGACATGTGTACTGTCAAATGAGATATGCATGATAAGACATGACACTTTCATATGTATGACCGGACGACATGCATCGGGAGGTGACACAAAAAGTTTGAAGTAGATGGTCACTTAAACCTAATTTCATACCTATTAGAACCCTAGAATGCATACTAAGGGTATATATATTTAAATAGATGAGTGACTAGGATTTAATGAGTGGAGGGAGTGAGGTCTTATTCTTACTATACTTAATGAGAATTAGAGAACTTTAAATATCCTTAGGATTTTCATCCGAAAGAAAATTACAGCTCAAGTCAAATCAAGATGGTTGTTAAGAAAAATCTTGGAGGATAATGGAATTGATATTGTGAACCAAATTTAAGCTTACGATATGATGATTACTAGAGGCGAATAAAAGTACTTAAGGTTATACATGAAGATGATCTAAGCATATGGGATACAAGATATGTGATAGCACATGCCAATAATCTAGAATCACTATAATGTTGATTTTTAGATGATTTTCACATTAGATAGACCTAGAGGAGTTGATTGACTAAAGTTTGATTCATTATTTTTGGGGATAAGAATGGTTTCATGACACAGTAATGACTATAAACACCGTGGGTTCACCCGATCTAGAGGACCATGATAAGATGAAGAAAGTCATTAGGACTGGTATAAATATAAGACATGCACATGAGATTTTTGTACTTTCATGGCTAAATCCTTACTATGCCTAAGATCTCAAGTAGGGACAAGTTAATAAGAATTATTAGAATGATTAATATTTAGGGATTAAATATACAATAAGATTATAAAATTTGCATGCAATAAGACATGATTATGTTTCTAAGATAAGATCCATATATTAAGATTTAAGATCGTGGTAAGACCATGAGATCAGAACACATTAGGTTTCATATAAGATTATATTTAACGAGATGAAATATGATTATGGGGTCAGACTCATGCCCTATATTCAGGTAATGTGACTCAGACACGTTAGTGCAGGTCATGAGATCCAGGTACTAGAGTACAAGCCTTTGAAGAAAGATACATAAAAAGGAAGAAATAAGAGTAAAAAGAAGAATAGTTGTTCATGTTTAAAATTCTCCTACATATTTCCATGTTGGTGGTACATGACATTTTGATAAGATTGTTGGAACGTAGTTAGTTATCCATGATAATACTATACTTTGAAGGTGACTGTGAGACTTTATGACAATTGTCAAGAGTTAGTGTATGTAAGATAAGTGAAATCCCAAGGTGGATAGTCTCCTAGAGTTTAATCAAATTTCAAGGAAGAAATTCCCAAAAAGGTGGGTAATAGTTTCACATCCAAATATTTAGAATCTAGGAAGTACTTGATTAAGTCATTGATGAAACTAGATATTGGATTGATTTATGTTTATAATAAGTTCCATCCAGTTTTGTTGAGTATTTGGATGAATGAGAAAATTATATGATACATGAAAGGTATATCAATTTTTTCAGAAATAAGAGTGCTTAAAAAATTCTTAAATGAAATTTCACTAGTAATAATTGTTTATAGAACGAGATAAGACTTCTATTTTGGATTTGGTATCATTTGAAGCCATATGTAAGTTAGAAGAACATACAAGGAAAATGCTTTTAGTTGGGCCGTAGTTTTGTACCCGATCAATTTAAGATTATGATCTGGCTTCTCCTTTATAAACATATATATGAATGAATTTTGAAGAGCTCTTATGATAGGTAACCACTCGTTAAGAAAGTAAACCATCGGTCCCACATGCGTATGAAATTTGAATTAAAAGTCTCATTTCGAGGCTTATTTTAAATGGAATTGGGTGTTTGTCTTCTACTTCACGACTCCAACAAGATAATTTGCATGGAGTTTCTTAAATACAATTAAGAATGATGGGAAGATATTTGCATGTCATTGGGAGTCTCATCACTTATATACATGTGAAGGGGTAGCCTTTGTGAGAATAGAAGATAAATTTAATAATCCCAACACCTTTAGGATATTGGTTTTATCTCCATGTTCCGTTAGGATTATCAGTAACAACAAGGTCAAGATATCAGAAGTAGATGAGGCGATGGCTTATAAAGGATTCCATATTACTTCAGAGCCTCGAAGAACTAGAGAACTAGGCCATGGCAGTGTGACATATTTGGCTTCTCTATACAAAACCAATGCGATCGAGAGTGCTTGTTGGGAAGCAGGCGAAAGGCAAAGTTCACCGACTGAAGGACGTAACCTGCATGCTAGCCAGGGAAGTTGAAGTGTTGAATGATGTGGACCGGTGCAAGCATCTTGAGCATCCTAGTAAATTTAGGAAGTCCAGTATGTGTATATATATAATAGTACCGAAGTACCTCAGTGTGAGCAGGGAGCCTTCGGGTATAGGATCTCTATGATTCTCGACTCTGGCACGTGCGTATAGGACATAAATTCATGGATTTTGACCATCGACGATATCTCATCGGGGGATGGATCTAACACCCTTCCCTTCATGACCAGGAACCAGTCAAGGGGACTCTTCTAGTTCTTGTGAACCTACTGAGGGATAGTTAGCCAGGCACGAAGACTTTTGGAGCAGCCAACTATGGCTTTTTTTAGCAATTTGGTGGCCGAGGCTCCCCGATCTTGGTCACTGGAGTTGTGACCGACGACCGCCTATCAAACAGCAGTCGCGTGCATGAAGGAGGAGAGAAGGCAAAGGTTAGTCAGTCCCTGGGTCAAGAATTAGTTGGATCATGCCCGTGATCTGTGTATGCCAGTGCTTAGCGATGGTTTTCTCATGCGATGTGGTGCAATCCTGACCACTGGATCAATTTCGAACGGTGACAACTCATTGAATAAGTGATTAGGTTATGGAACAAGGAGTCATAAACATGTTAAAGAAATCATCAGTGTCAAACAAGATAAGTGGGCCATGTTTTTTGAATTCATGTTATATACTTCTAGTGTAATTATTCTTTTCAAAATTATCCATTAGACGGATGGTCTAATGTTCATCTACAAAAAATTACTTTCATGTACAATAGAATTATTGTCTCCAAAATCTTATACCGAGATCTTATCAAGTCTCAGTTTTAAGTTATTATTCTTGTATAATTGTTAAAAATTAGTATATGAACTGTTAGAATATAGAATATAATGTTTAGAGTTAGCATGTAGTAACTAGAACTCATAATACAATGATAATAATTTATTTCAGTATGTTAATTCTTACAATCATTTAGAATTTAAAAATTTCTTCAGAATATCAGATTTAGATACAGAATCGAGAATTCAAGATTTACACAATTATTAACTATTTTAGTTTCAAAACTCATAATTGAATTATTAGAAATTAGAATAGAACTATCATAGTTATCCCTAACTTTTCAGATTTTGTTTATTAGTCAAGAACTCAGAATTTTTTATACAAAGTTAGAATAAAATTTTGAATACAAAATGTCAGAACAGAAACATATTTCAGAATTCATCTCAGTTAGTTGAGATACATAATTAGAATAGAAACAAAATCAGAATCAGAATTAGAACAAGAATAGGAAAGAATAGAAAATGCAACCAAAACATAATTTCATATTATATAATAGGCCCTCATAGAACAGAAGTATTGTAGTACACAAAACATAAGGCTTTTATGCCATAGAAGGTACATTGCACCATAGAAGACACTTGGTGCCACAAAATAGAAGAAACATTTGTGTCACCGAAGGAATTTATGCCACAGAAGGTGCATTGCACCATAGAAGGCACATAATGACATAGAAGATGACTTATTGTATAATAGTGGCCATAGAAAGATAAAAGATGTAAGCAAAATAAGTGTAGTTTAGTTGTAGATTTCAAATTTTTATAATGTAGTCATTTCCTTTATATTATTAGAATTCAATGCCACTTACTCTAACCTAGGTTTCCCTTTGTGTATGGATGGGGACGAGATGTCTACAGGTACATAACTTCAATAGATGGTCATGATAAGAGGATGCAACTACAACTTTATGAGTTTATCTTGGTGGGACACCATCTACACGATCCCAGATTTGACATGAGATTTGTATAAGGTAGTATCATGGTATTAAGTTTCTTTCGTAATAGAGTTTCTTTTCTAAGAATTTATAAGAATGATTTTTTTACAATAGTTTGTATTTCTTTTTATCTGTCATCTTTGTAATGCATATTATATTACTAAACTTCCTCAAAAGTAAAAAGAAAATTTAGCTTATGCTCATTTGGTATGAAAAATTGGAGTGTTACAATATGGTATCAGAGCAATAATGTAGATGGCCATCATGCAAATTCTCATATTCTTATTTTAGAATGCCTAGCAGAAGCCAGCTGAGACTAGATAGATTTGGAAAGATGGTTAGTAATCCTAGTTATTAAAGGGGTTGAGATAAAGAGTGTAGAATATGGGTTAGAGGTTTACAATAGAAGTTGAGATATGTATTAGAATTAATATCTAGCTACATTAGACTTTTTATGTTAACTTTAAATTTGTGCATATTATACCCTCTCTTTTTTCCACATGTTTGTGGTATGAGACACAAGCTTATGGGGTTTTATAGAGGGAATTTTATATGTATAAATCTAAACTTACTATGCTTGTCGTACTCTTTATAGTGCATATGGTATGGGACATGTGTACTATCACATGAGATAAGCATGATAAGACATGACACTTTCATATGTATGACCAGACGACATGCATCGAGAGGTGACAAAAAAAGTTAACACAAAAAGTTTGAAGTAGATGGTCACTTAAACCTAATTTCATACAAATTAGAACCCTAGAATACATACTAAGGGTAGATATATTGAAATAGATGAGTGACTAAGCTTTAAGGAGTGGAGGGAGTGAGGTCTTCTTCCTACTATACTTAATGAGAATTAGAGAACTTATAATGTCCTTAGGATTTTCATCCCAAACAGAAATTGCAGCTACAAGTCAAATCATGATGGTTGTTAAGAAAAATCTTGGAGGATAATGGAATTGATTTTGTGAACCAAATTTAAGCTTAAGATATGATGATTACTAGAGGTGACTAAAAGTCATTAAGGTTATACATGAAGATTATCTAAGCATATGGGATACAAGATATGTGACAGCACATGCCAATAATCTAGAATCACTATAATGTTGATTTTTAGATGATTTTCACATTAGATAGACCTAGAGGAGTTGATTGACTAAAGTTTGATTCAATATTTTTGGGGATAAGAATGTTTTCATGACACAATAATGACTATAAACACTGTGGGTTCACCCGACCTAGAGGACCATGATAAGATGAAGAAAGTTATTAGGAATGGTATTAATATAAGACATGCATGTAAGATTTTTGTACTTTCATTGCTAAATCCTTATTGTGCCTAAGATCTCAAGTAGGGACAAGTTAATAAGAATTATTAGAATGATTAATATCTAGGGACTAAATATACGATAAGATTATAAAATTCGAATGCAATAAGTCATGATTATGTTTCGAAGATAAGATCCATGTGTTAAGATTTAAGATCGCGGTAAGACCATGAGATCAGAACACATTAAGTTTCATATAAGATTATATTTAACTAGATGAAATAAGATTATAGGGTCAAACTTACACCCTATATTTAGGTTATGTGACCCATACACCTTAGTGCAGGTCATAAGATCCAGGTACTAGAGTACAAGCCTTTGAAGAAAGATACATTAAAAGGAAGAAATAAGAGTGAAAAGAAGAATAGTTGTTAATGTGTAAAATTCTCCTACATATTTCCATGTTAGCGGTACATGAAAGTTTGATAATATTGTTGGAACATAGTTAGTTATCTATTATAAGGCTATACTTTGAAGGTGACTATGAGACTTTATGACAATTGTCAAGAGTTAGTGTATGTACGTAAGATAAGTGAAATCCCAAGGTGGGTAATCTCCTACAATTTAATCAAATTTTGAGGAAGAAATTCCCAAAAAGGTGGGTAGTAGTGTCACATTCGAATATTTAGAACCTAGGAAGTACTTGATTAAGTCATTGATGAAACTATATATAGGATTGATTTATGTTTATAATAAGTTACATCCAATTTTGTTGAGTATTTGGATGAATGAGAAAAAGATATGATACATGAAAGGTGTATCGATATTTTCATAAATAAGAGTGTCTAAAAAATTCTTAAGTGAAATTTCATTAGTAATAATTATTTATTGCACGAGATAAGACTTCTACTTTGGATTTGGTATCATTCGAAGCCATATGTATGTTAGAAGAAAATACAAGGAAATTACTTTTAGTTGGGTCTAAGTTTTGTATCTGATCAATTTAAGATTATGATATGGCTTCTCCTTTATAAACATATATATGTATGAATTTTCAAGTGCTCTTATGATAAGTAACCACTCATTAAGAAAGTAAACCATCGGTCCCACATACGTATGGAATTTGAATTAAAGGTCTCGTTTCCAGGCTTATTTTAAATGGAATTGGGTGTTTGTCTTCTACTTCACGACTCCAACAAGATAATTTGCATGGGGTTTTCTAAATACAATTAAGAATTATGGGAAGATATTTGCATGTCATTGGGAGTCTCGTCACTTATATACATGTGAAAGGGTAGCCTTTGCAAGAATAGAAGATAAATTTAATAATCCCAACACCTTTAGGATATTAGTTTTATCTCCATGTCTTGTTAGGATTATTAGTACCAGCAAGGTCTAGATATCGAAAGTAGATGAGGCAATGGCTTATAAAGGATTCCATATTACTTCAGAGCCTCGAAGAACTAGAGCTAGCACTAGGCCATACCAGTGTGACATCTTTGGATTCACTATACAAAACCAATGCAACTGAAAGTGCTTGTTGGGAAGCAGGCAAAAGGCAAAGTTCACTGGATGAAGGACGTAAACTGCATGCTAGCCAGGGAAGCTGAAGTGTTGAATGATGTGGATAGGTGTAAGGATCTTGAGCATCCCAGTTATTCAGAAAGTCTAGTATGTGTATATATCAGATAGTACTGAAGTACCTCAGTGTGAGCAGGGAGCCTTCAGGTGTTGGATCTCAGTGATTCTCGACTCTGGCGTGTGCATATAGGATGCAAATTCATGGATTTTGACCACCGACGATATCTCACAGGGGGACGGATATAACACCCTTCCCTTCATGACCACGAACCAGTCAAGGGGACTATTCTAGTTCTTGTGAGTCTACTGAGGGATAGTTAGCTGGGCACGGAGACTTTTAGAGCAGTCAGCTATTGCTTTTCTAAGCAAGTTGGTAGCTGAGGCTCCACGATCTTGGTCACTGGAGTTGTGACCAACAACCGCCTATCAAGCAGCAGTCGTGTGCATGAAGGAGGAGAGAAGGCAAAGGCTAGTTAGTTCCTGGGTCAAGAATTATTTGGATCATGCCCGGGATCCGCGTATGCCAGTGCTTAGCGATGGTTTTCTCATGCGATGTGGCACAATCCCGAACACTGGATTATTTTCAAATGGCCACAGTTCATTGAATAGGTGTTTAGGATATGGAACAAGGAATTAGGAACATGTTAAACAAATCATCAATATCAAACAAGATAAGTGGGCCACGTTCTTTGAATTCATGTTATATACTTATAGTGTAATTATTCTTTTTAAAATTATCCAGTAGAAGCATGGTCGAATGTTCATCTATAAAGAATTACTTTCCAGTGTAATAGAATTATTGTTTCCAAAAGTGTGTACCTAGATCATATCAAGTCTCAATTTTAAGTTATTATTCTTGCATAATTGTTAAAAATTAGTATATGAACTGTCAGAATATGGAATATAATGCTTAGAGTTAGCATGTAGTTACTACAACTCAAAATAAAATGATAATAATTTATTTCAGTATGTTAATTCTTACAATCACTTAGAATTCAAAATTTCCTTCAGAATATCAAATTTAGATATAGAATCACGAATTCAAGATTTACACAGTTATTTACTATTTGAGTTTCAGAACTCATAATTGAATTATTAGAAATTAGAATAGAACTATCAGAGTTATCCATAACTTTTCAGATTATGTTTATTAGTCTAGAATTCAGAATTTTTTATACAAAGTTTGAAAAACATTTTGAATACAAAATGTTAGAAATATTTCAGAATTCATCTTAGTTAGTTGTGATACAGAATCAGAACAGAAACAGAATCAGAATTAAAATTAGAACAAGAATAGAAAAGAATAGAAAACGCAACCAGAACATAATTTCATATTATCTAATAGGCCCTCACAGAACAGAAGTATTGTGTACATAGAACAGAAGGCATTTATTCCATAGAAGCTACATTGCACCATAGAAGGCACTTGGTGCCACAAAATAAAAGACACATTTGTGTCACCAGAAGGCATTTATGCCACAGAAGGTGCATTGCACCATAGAAGGCACATAGTGCCACAGAAGAGGAGTTATTGTATAATAGTGGCCATAGAAAGATAAAAGATGTAAATAAAAGATATGTAGTTTAGTTGTAAATTTTAAGTTTTGATAATGTAGTAATTTCCTTTATATTATTAGAATTCAATGCCACTTACTCTAACCTAGGTTTCGCTTTGTGCATTGCTAGGGACGAGATGTCTATAGGTACATAACTTTAGTAGATGGTCATGACAAGAGGATGCAACTACAACTTTATGAGGTTTTCTTAGTGGGACACCATCTACATGGTCCCAGATTTGACGTGAGATTTGTATAAGGTAGTATCATGGTATTAAGTTAATTTTGTAATAGAGTTTCCTTTCTAAGAATTTATGATAATGATTTTTATACTAGTCTGTATTGGTTTTTATCTGTCATCATTGTAATGCATATTATATTAGTAACACTCCTTAAAAGTAAAAAGAAATTTAGCTTCCACTCAATTGGTATGAAAATTGGAGTGTTACAATATGGTATCATAGCAACAATGTTGATGGCCATCAGGAAAATTCTCATATTCTTAGTTTAGATTGCTTAGTAGAAGCCAGCTGAGACTAGACAAATTTGGAAAGATGGTTAGTAACCCTGGTTATTAAAGGGGGTGAGTGAAAGAGTGTAGAATCTAGATTAGAGGTTTATAATAGATGTTGAGATAAGTATTAGGATTAATATCTAGCTACTTTAGACTTTTTATGTTAACTTTAGATTTGTGCATATTATACCCTCTCTTTTTTCCAAATGTTTGTGGTATGAGACACAAACTTATGGAGTTTTGTAGAGGAAATGTTATATGTATAAATATAAACTTATTATGCTTGTCGTACTCTTTCTAGTGAATATGGTATGGGACATGTGTACTGTCAGGTGAGATATGCATGATAATACATGACACTTTCAAATGTATGACCAGATGGCATGCATCGGGAGGTGACAAAAAAAGTTGACACAAAAAGTTTGAAGTAGATGGTCACTTAAACCTAATTTCATACCTGTTAGAACCCTAGAAAGCATACTAAGGGTAGATATATTTAAATAGATGAGTGACTAGGCTTTAAGGAGTGGAGGGAGTGAGGTATTCTTCCTACTATACTTAATGAGAATTAGAGAACTTAAAATGTCCTTAGGATTTTCATCCCAAAGAGAAATTGCAGTTGCAAGTCAAATCATGATGGTTGTTAAGAAAAATCTTGGAGGATAATGGAATTGAGTTTATGAACCAAATTTAAGCTTAACATTTGATGATTACTAGAGGCGACTAAAAGTCATTAAGGTTATACATGAAGATGATCTAAGCACATGCATACAATATGTGATAGAACATGCCAATAATCCAGAATCACTATAATGTTGATTTTTAAATGATTTTCACATGAGATAGACCTAGATGAGTTGATTGACTGAAGTTTGATTCAATATTTTTGGGGATGAGAATGGTTTCATGACACAATAATGACTATAAAAATTGTGGGTTCACCTGACCTAGAGGACCATGATAAGATGAAGAAAGTCATTAGGAATGGTATTAATATAAGACATACATGTAAGATTTTCATACTTTCATGGCTAAATCCTTATTGTTCCTGAGATCTCAAGTAGGGACAAGTTAATAAGAATTATTAGAATGAATAATATCTAGGGATTAAATATATGATAAGATTATAAAATTTGAATGCAATAAGTCATGATTATGTTTCCAAGATAAGATCCATGTGTTAAGATTTAAGATTGTGGTAAGACCATGAGATCAGAACACATTAAGTTTCATATAATATTATATTTAATGAGATCAAATAAGATTATGGGGTCAGACTCACGCCCAATATTCAGGTTATGTGACCCAGACACCTTAGTGTAGGTCCAATCCTTTGAAGAAAGATGCGTAAAAAGGAAGAAATAAGTATAAAAAGAAGAATAGATGTTCATGTTTAAAATTCTCCTACATATTTCCATGTTGGCAGTACATGAAAGTTTGATAAGATTGTTGGAACATAGTTAGTTATCCATGATAAGGTTATACTTTGAAGGTGACTATGAGACTTTATGACAATTGTCAAGAGTTAGTGTATGTAAGATAAGTGAAATCCCAAGGTGGGTAGTCTCGTACAGTTTAATTAAATTTTGAGGAAGAAATTCCCAAAAAGGTGGGTAGTAGTGTCACATCAAAATATTTATAACCTAGGAAGTACTTGATTAAGTCGTTGATGAAACTAGATATAGGATTGATTTATGTTTATAATAAGTTCCATCCAATTTTGTCGAGTATTTGGATGAATGAGAAAAAGATTTGATACATGAAAGGTATATCGATATTTTCAAAAATAAGAGTGCTTAAAAAAATTCTGAAGTGAAAATTTACTAGTAATAATTGTTTATAGCATGAGATAAGACTTCTATTTTGGATTTGGTATCATTCAAAGCCATATTTAAATTAGAAGAAAATACAAGGAAAATGCTTTTAGTTGGGCCTTAGTTTTGTATCCGATCAATTTAAGATTATGATCTGGCTTCTCCTTTATAAACATATATATGAATGAATTTTTAAGAGATCTTATGATAAGTAACCACTCCTTAAGAAAGTAAACCATCGGCCCCACATACGTATGGAATTTGAATTAAAAGTCTCGTTTCCAGGCTTATTTTAAATGGAATTGGGTGTTTGTCTTCTACTTCATGACTCCAACAAGATAATTTGCATGGGGTTTCTTAAATACAATTAAGAATGATGGGAAGTTATTTTCATGTCATTAGGAGTCTCGTCATTTATATACATGCGAAGGGGTAGCCTTTGCAACAATAAAAGATAAATTTAATAATCCCAACACATTTAGGATATTGTTTTTATCTCCATGTTCCGTTAGGATTATTAGTAACGGCAAGGTCTAGATATCGAAAGTAGATGAGGTGATGGCTTATAAAGGATTTCGTATTACTTCAGAGCCTCAAAGAACTAGAGAACTAGGCCATAGCAGTGTGACATCTTTGGCTTCGCTATACAAAACCAATGCGACCGAGAGTGATTGTTGGGAAGCAGGAAAAAGGTGAAGTTCACCGGCTGAAGGACGTAACTTGCATGCTAGCCAGGGAAGCTGAAGTGTTGAATGATGTGGATGGGTGCAAGGATCTTGAGCATCCTAGTTATTCAGGAAGTCCTATATGTATATATATCAGATGGTACGGAAGTACCTCAGTGTGAGTAGGGAGCCTTCGGGTATAGGATCGCAATGATTCTCGACTCTGACGCGTGCCTAGGATGCAAATTTATGGATTTTGACCAACGATGATATCTCATCGGGGGACGGATCTAACACCCTTGCCTTCATGACTAGGAACCAGTCAAGGGGACTCTTCTAGTTCTTGTGGGCCTACTGAGGATAGTTAGCTGGGCACAAAGATTTTTGGAGCAGCCCGCTATGGCTTATCGTAGAAAGTTGGTGGCTGAGGCTCCACGATCTTGGTCATTGGAGTTGTGATTGACGACCACCTATCAAGCAACAGTCGTGTGCATGAAGGAGGAGAGAAGGCAAAGGCTAGTCAGTTCCTTGGTCAAGAATTAGTTGGATCATGCCCGAGATCCACGTATGCTAGTGCTTAGTGATGGTTTTCTCATGCGATGTGGTGCAATCCCAAATACTGGATCAATTTCGAACAACCACATCTCGTTGAATAGGTGATTAGGTTAGGGAACAAGGAATCAGGAACATGTTAAAGAAATCATCAGTATCAAACAAGATAAATGGGCCATGTTCTTTGAATTCATGTTATATACTTATAATGTAATTATTCTTTTCAAAATTATCCATTTGACACATGGTCTAATGTTCATCTATAAAGAATTACTTTCCAGTACAATACAATTATTGTCTCCAAAAGCTTGTACATAGATCTTATCAAGTCTTAATTTTAAGTTATTATTCTTGCATAATTGTTAAAAATTAGTATATGAACTGTCAGAATATAGAATATAATGCTAAGAGTTAGCATGTAGTTACTAGAACTCAGAATACAATGATAATAATTTATTTTAGTATGTTAATTCTTACAATTATTTAGAATTCCAAATTTCCTTCAGAATATCAGATTTAGATACAGAATCGAGAATTCAAGATTTACACAATTATTTACTATTTGAGTTTCATAACTCATAATTGAATTATTAGAAATTAGAATAGAACTATCATAGTTATCCCTAACTTTTCAGATTTTGTTTATTAGTCTAGAAATCAGAATTTTTTATACAAAGTTAGAATGAAATTTTAAATACAAAATATCAGAACAGAAACATATTTTAGAATTCATCTCAATTAGTTGAGATACAGAATTAGAATAGAAACAGAATCAGAATTAGAATTAGAACAAGAATAGAAAAGAATAGAAAATGACACCAGAATATAATTTCATATTATATAATAGGTCCTCACATAATAGAAGTACTGTTGTACAAAGAACACAAGGTGTTTATGCCATAGAAGGTACATTGCACCATAGAAGGCACTTGGTGCCACAAAATAGAAGACACATTTGTGTCACCATAAGATATTTATGCCACAGAAGGTGCATCGCACCATAGAAGGCACATAGTGCCACAGAAGAGGACTTGTATAATAGTGGCCATAGAAAGATAAAAGGTGTAAATAAAAGATGTGTAGTTTAGTTGTAGATTTAAAATTTTTATAATGTAGTCATTTCCTTTATATTATTAGAATTCAATACCACTTATTCTAACCTAGGTTTTCCTTTATGTATGGATGGGGACGAGATGTCTGTAGGTACATAACTTCAGTAGATGGTCATGACAAGCGGATGCAACTACAACTTTAGGAGGTTTTATTGGTGGGACACCATTTACATAATATTAGATTTGATATGAGATTTGTATAAGGTAGTATCATGGTATTAAGTTTCTTACATGATAGACTTTCTTTTCTAAGAATTTATGAGAATGATTTTTATACTAGTCTGTATTGGTTTTTATCTATCATCATTGTAATGCATATTATATTAGTAACACTCCTCAAAAGTAAAAAAATTGGCATCCTCTCATTTGGTATGAAAATTGGAGTGTTACAATATGGTATCAGAGTAATAATGTAGATGGCCATCAGGTAAATTCTCATATTCTTAGTTTAGATTGCCTAGTATAAGCTAGCTAAGACTAGATAGATTTGGAAAGATGGTTAGTAACCCTAGTTATTAAAGGGGGTGAGTGAAAGAGTGTAGAATCTGGGCTAGAGGTTTACAATAGAAGTTGAGATATGTATTAGGATTAATATCTAGCTGCTTTAGACTTTTTATGTTAATTTATATTTGTGCATATTATATATACCCTCTCTTGTTTCCACATGTTTGTGATATGAGACACAAACTTATGGGGTTTTGTAGAGGGAATGTTATATGTATAAATCTAAACTTATTATGCTTGTCATACTCTTTCTAGTACATATGGTATGGGACATGTGTACTGTCAGGTGAGATACGCATGATAAGACATGACACTTTCAGATGTATGGTCATACGACATGCATCGAGAGGTGACAAAAAAAGTTGACACAAAAAGTTTGAAGTAGATGGCCACTTAAACCTAATTTCATACCTATTCGAACCCTAGAATGCATACTAAGGGTAGATATATTGAAATAGAGGAGTGACTAGGCTTTAAGGAATGGAGGGAGTGAGGTCTTATTCCTACTATGCTTAATGAGAATTAGAGAACTTAAAATGTCCTTAGGATTTTCATCCCAAAGAGAAATTACAGCTGCAAGTCGAATCATGATGGTTGTTAAGAAAAATGGAGGATAATGGAATTGATTTTGTAAACTGAATTTAATCTTAAGATATGATGATTACTAGAGGTGACTAAAAGTCATTAAGGTTATACATGAAGATGATCTAAGCATTTGGAATACAAGATATGTGATAGCACATGCCAATAATCTAGAATCACTATAATGTTGACTTTTAGATGATTTTCACATTAGATAGACCTAGAGGAGTTGATTGACTAAAGTTTGATTCAATATTTTTGGGGATAAGAATGGTTTTATGACACAATAATGACTAGAAACATTGTGGGTTCACCCGACCTATAGGACCATGATAAGATGAAGAAAATCATTAGGAATGGTATTAATATAAGACATGCATGTAAGATTTTTGTACTTTCATGGCTAAATCCTTACTGTGCCTATGATCTCAAGTAGGGACAAAATAATAAGAATTATTAGAATAATTAATATCTAGGGATTAAATATAAGATAAGATTATAAAATTTGAATGTAATAAGTCATGATTAAGTTTCCAAGATAAGATCCATGTGTTAAGATTTAAGATCGTGGTAAGACAATGAGATCAGAACACATTAAGTTTCATATAAGATTATATTTAATGAGATGAAATAAGATTATGTGGTCAGTCTCACGCCCTATATTCAGGTTATGTGACCCAGACACCTTAGTGCAGGTCATGAGATCCAGGTACTAGAGTACAAGTCTTTGAAGAAAGATACGTAAAAAGGAAGAAATAAGAGTAAAATGAAGAACAGTTGTTCATGTTTAAAATTCTCCTACATATTTCCATGTTGGTGATACATGAAAGTTTGATAAGTCTGTTGGAACATAGTTAGTTATCCATGATAAGGCTATACTTTGAAGGTGACTTGAGACCTTATGACAATTGTCGAGAGTTAGTGTATGTAAGATAAGTGAAATCCCAAGGTGGGTAGTCTCCTACAGTTTAATCGAATTTTGAGGAAGAAATTCCTAAAAATGTGGGTAGTAGTGTCACATCTGAATATTTAGAACCTAGGAAGTACTTGATTAAGTCATTGATGAAACTAGATATAGGATTGATTTATGCTAATAATAAGTATCATCCATTTTTTTTGAGTATTTGGATGAATGAGAAAAAGATACGATACATGAAAGGTATATCAATATTTTCAGAAATAAGAGTACTTAAAAAAATTCTTAAGTGAAATTTCACTAGTAATAATTGTTTATAGCATGAAATAAGACTTCGATTTTGGATTTGGTATCATTCAAAGCCATATGTAAGTTAGAAGAAAATACAAGGAAAATACTTTTAGTTTGGCCCTAGTTTTGTACTCGATCAATTTAAGATTATGATCTGGCTTCTCCTTTATAAACATATATATCTGAATGAATTTTCAAGATCTCTTATGATAAGTAACCAATCGTTAAGAAAGTAAACCATCGGTCCCACATACGTATGGAATTTGAATTAAAAGTCTTGTTTCTAGGAAGGGGCGGAACTAGAAATACACAATAGGGGGGCTGAGTTCTTAAAGGGAGCTGAAAAATAAAATACGCACAAGTTAAGATTTGAAACTGTACCATTTACACAACTAAAGACACAAAGTACTACTTCAACTAGTCATTCTTTATGTCAAACACACTGTGAAACATGCATATATCTAATTATTATTTGTATTTTTTATATTTTTATAATTATATTTCGTCATTTTTTTGGGAGAGGGGGCTAAAGCCCCCCACCCTCCTTCCTAATTCCGCCCATGTTTCCATACTTATTTTAAATGGAATTGCGTGTTTGTCTTCTACTTCACGACTCCAACAAGATAATTTGCATGGGGTTTCTTAAATACAATTAAGAATGATGGGAAGCTATTTGCATGTCATTGGGAGTCTCGACGCTTATATACATGCGAAGGGGGTAGCCTTTGCAACAATAGAAGATAAATTTAATAATCCCAACACATTTAGGATATTGGTTTTATCTCCATGTTCCGTTAGGATTATCAGTAACGGCAAGGTCTAGATATCGAAAGTAGATGAGGTGATGGCTTATAAAAGATTCCGTATTACTTCATAACCTCGAAGAACTAGAGCACTAGGCCATAGCAGTGTGACATCTTTGGCTTCGCTATACAAAACTAATGCGACCGAAAGTGCTTATTGGGAAGCAGGCAAAAGGCAAAGTTCACCGGCTGAAGGACGTAACATGCATGCTAGCCAGGGTAGTTGAAGTGTTGAATGATGTGGACCGGTGCAAGGATCTTGAGCATCCTAGTTATTCGGGAAGTCCAGTATGTGTATATATCGGATAATACCAAAGTACCTAAGTGTGAGCAGGGAGCCTTCGGGTATAGGATCTAATTGATTCTCGACTCTGGCGCGTGCGTGTAGGACGCAAATTCATGGATTTTGACCACCGATGATATCTCACCAGGGGACGGATCTAACACCCTTCCCTTCATGACCAGAAACCAATAAGGGGACTCTTCTAGTTCTTGTGGGCCTACATAGGAATAGTTAGCCGGGCACGAAGACTTTTGGAGCAGCCATCTATGGCTTTTCTTAGCAAGTTGGTGGCCGAGGCTCCATGATCTTGGTCATTGGAGTTGTGATCGACGGCCGCCTATCAAGCACCAGTCGCGTGCATGAAGGAGGAGAGAAGGCAAAGGCTAGTCAGTACCTGGATCAAGAATTAGTGGAATCATCTTCGGGATCTGTGCACTACTACAGAAATAATCTTTGGCGTCGGTTATTTAATGCCTAAGGTGTTAGTTTCCAAACGAAACCCAAGTGGGCGCCGTTAAAAGTCGACATCTTCAACGTCGGTCCCCCAACTGATGCCACAAACCTTTCCGCCACCAAAAACGTACCAGTAAGGGGACTATCGACGTCGATTTTTAAAAAAACCGACACGATAACCTTATTCAAAATGTTGGTTATTAAGTAACAACGGACGTCATACCCCTTCCTGCTACCAAAAAGGCACCATCAAGGGCATCATCAACGTCGGTTTTATATAGATAACCGATGCCATATCCACAGCCACAATAGCCGTGCTACCCAGCACGGTCGTGGTACCTGACCAGAATCTACTAATAACTGATACCATCGACGTCGGTTTGTATACTAATAACCGACGTCATATCCTCTGCCGCCACGGCCGTGTTACCCTGTACGACCGTGGTACCTGGCCGCAACAGGCGTCAGTTTTACATATAACTGACACCAGAAGTGGACAAAGACGTCGGTTTGACACTAACAATCGACACCTATGTATTTTGTTGCCGGTTTTACACAAATAACGATACTTATGTTCTGATTTTTTTTTCTTATCGGTTTGCATATCTGCTGTATGGCTGGTCAGTAGGATGCAGAACCTGCAGTTCAGTTCTGAACTGCAGGTTTACATCATCCATTGATATCAGCCACCAATAGGCCACAAACCTACAAAATTAACAAGATAGACAATATTATATATTTATCATGTGATTCACATACATGTATAAGCACATTTAATTCATATTATTTTTCATCACACACATGTAGAAACTAATAGTTCCATTTCAAATTTCCTTCATTTTCACACACATTTAGCAACATGCAGATCCATTCATTTTATCTCTTTTCACATTCAGACACATGTAGAAACATTTATGTATTGATCATCTTCACATTCACACATATGACAATTCATAAAAGTCATTCACATTCACACAAAAATAATTATGAGAACAAAGTTTAGAAATATCATTCTTTATTCATCATCGTCATTATCCCAATTATATTTAAAAATTCCCACTACTTGTAGGGCTTCTGCCCATTGTTCTCTTACATCATTTAACTCATCCACCGTATAGGGAGTATATACATCTAATAACTTTTCACCTGTAGTGAAGTCAGTTTTAAACACCTGCAAAGAGAATGATGTATATATATAATTAATAATATATAATAATATTGATATATTTCATATTATCTAATGAGACTACATATAATACCTGATGTATGATATCGATTTCTATTGCGGCATGTTTGATAATTATACTCATAAATCGTATCACATAGTATCCACATGCCCAGCCATTGTCTTGTGTAGCACACTATAAATTGAAACATACAAAATATTAAAAAATACAAATAAGTACAGTTCACATAAATAATATATACATTGGAGTCAGGAAATTACTTTCACATTCTGCCAAGTTAGTGGCTGGTTCTTTTTCTTGGGGATCTTTCCTCCAACTTTGGCGTACTCTTGTAAAGCCCTACATGTTAATGTAAGACATTAAATTGTATAATTAAATAGTAATATAATAACATATGTTAACAGATATAAAAATATAAAATATTTCTCACGGCAATAATGGCCTTTTCATTGCGTGTCCATATATATTCAATTCCTTCCCCACAGGATCTTAATAATAGACAGTAAACGTCTCGGGGACAATAACTAGTAACTCTCAATGCTTACCACTAGAGGTAAGAAAGTTATAAATTAATAACTCAAAAGTTACAATAAAAATATAATTTTTTTAAGTCCAAATTATAAGCAAAGTAAACTTACCCGACATTAAATGGAGTTATTATCACCGTCTTCTTATTTTTACCAAAATATTTAAAAACATCACAATAATATGAAGTAACTGACCTTGGGTATTTAACTACAAGACTAATCAAAGATGGAACCAAAAATCCCACATGGAGAAATGAAAAATCTGTACATATCGTGTGTAAGTGGCTACAAAACATGTTTTATGTATGTATTAATATATAAGAAACCAGATCACCGTATATAAAATAAGGTATATGGATGTATAAATAAGATCTTACATATCCAAAGCTCTATCATAGATGTGTTCATCCAATCATAATGAAACAACTCCAAAATATCTTGTATAAATATCTTATTATCGTATGATTGACCTGCATTAATACGTATACAAAACTTGTATTACGTATGCATTAATACGTATGCAAAACTTGTATAAATATATTATTATTGTATGATTGACCTGCAGCTTCCTCCGAAATAGTAACATTTATAGGGCAATTTGGATCATGTTCGCCTATCCAATCTGCCATACCCCAATAATTAGGACCTAACGAGGCGTGTAGGTCCTTTGGAAGCCAACTTGGTACTTCAGGAGGTGGAGGTGGAGGTCGAGATGTAGTGGGTGTCTTCCTTTTGACATGTATATATAATTTCATATCAATTGACTCATATATACGTACACACTAACAAATTAACGTAATGTAAATTTAGCATACAATATTAGTATAGACGACATCCTCTTTGGGCCACAATATCACTCCACCTTCTGCCTCACCAAGCGTTTTAGAATTTGGGTGGGAATATGGCAATGTATGATCCCTCCATTTGGTAACTACACTTATCGGGATCACACAAACTACACCATCTGTTACTGGATTCCCATGAAACATTTCCCCTGGAAGGGGCGGGTAAGCCGACGCCTCTGCAATGATATATTCTTGACTTTTTAGACGACATGACTTAAACCCCTACAAATTTACATAAAGAATGATATATGCATATATACACAAACTCCCAACCTCTGCAAAGACTATCTACTATGTCATAAAAATACTTACAGAGGACGTGCTAGGTGGTGGGTCTAAAGGATTACTCCCAACCTCTGTAGTAGGAGTAATAGAAGCACGTCATGTCACAGGTACCGTCTGAGTGGTTGTCTGAGACGTATGCCACTTCACCATTGCTTCTTGGACTTTCCTCTTAATTAATTCATCTACCTATACATGGATAAAAGAAATGCTAGCTATTCATTATTGAGTTCCCTTTTGCAATAACATTCTAAAAAAATAATAGGTTACCTCAACTTGTGAAAGTCCCGCTTTTGGGACAGGTTTGCATTGGGATGGCCCAAAGAACACTTTGATGCCCACACCAGCTCCTACACCCCTAACACGTTCAGGATGCTCTGGGTTACCCAGAGAAACTATCAATTCATCCCTTGTGCCCTCAGAGATGAACTTGCCTTCCTTCCTCTACTCATGCAACTCCTACTAATCGCCATCAACAGAAATTGGTAAGTAAACATAACAATAATCAATATCAATCGATTGCTCTAAGAGTTGAATTTTACCATTTTTTTAGCCGCCTCAACAGTTGCGGGCTTCGTTGTATCTCCCTTCTTATTTTGCCTCCCAACTTTCCACATAGCATGATGAGGTAGAGGTGCGGAGCCAATAGTAGAGGACTCCTGAGTAGCAGTAGACTGAGCAGTATACTCAGCCTGTAGTCTTTGGCGAATGCCTGTATAGCCTCTTGGACCCATTGTGTGGTCATGCACATTCAGTGCATGCCTTGCTCTTTGAGCATCGCTGATAGCCTTGTTAGTAAGCACATTGATTTGTTTAGTAACACTAAAGGTTAATCTTGAATGGGTGAATACATAAGAACGTATATTAATTAAATTGGGAGTGGCGATTAATACCTTGAATTCATCCATTTTTCTTTGGTAACAAACTCCTCCTAGTCTTTGGGGTCCAGGTAGTTCCATTGCTCAGGGGCTTCCTTCTTCCTAAATTTATTTTTTAAAGAGAATACAAACAAAAATTATTAGTGTAGAGTTAGTCAAAAAGTGATCAATGTCTAGATTTGGAAATCAATCAAGAACCTCTTCTCAGCATCGTGTATGTAATCTTGGGTGAGATTTGTCCTATAGTTCCTTCGGACCCTCCCACAACATTGCATCACGCATTTATGATGCAGCTTTTTATCCAGATCAAATATACTCTACAAAATAGAATTGATATTAACTAGTATCCTAAAAATTAGTCATCTACAAAAATAGAATTGAAAATAATGATAACTCACACATAGTTCCTTCCAGATTAAGTCTTTCTTCTCCTTAGAAACTCTATGCCAGGATTCAATAATAGGACTACGATGGCTGTGAGTAAGAACCCCAAGATATGAAATAAATGAGTTGTGGTTCACTCCAACTGGATTTCTTGCATGATCGAAATCCACAGCCAGTTTGGGTCCATTGCCCCTTTGCTGTAGTAACTTGTTCATCATTTTGATGCCCCTCACTTTCTCAATTTTTTTGTTGCTCATCAAGTGCCCCAATTTCTTCAGGGGGTACATCACCAACCTAAAATTTGACAAAAAACACACTTACAGGATATAACTATAAATGTGAGGCGGGATATATTTTTAAAACATACATTGTGAGGCGGCGCATTGACTCCCTCACCCTCACGGTAATCATCAGCACGATCATCATATGAATGCTCAGCCATTTGAAAGTTCACATTCAGATTGTAAAGTTCACATTGTAAAGTAATTCACATTGTAAAGTTCACATTCAGAAAAATAAAACATATAAAAATATATAAACATGCTTGCCTCTAATATTGCGATCTTTTATCAATTAACAATCCTTCATTGTGATCTCCGCGCACATACAAGTCATCATTAGCTTCAATATTTGGTGGTGTTGGCAACCCAACTGAGAATGGACTGGAGTCATCATACTTATCATAGTACTGTTCTTCATCTATAGGATCTTCAATGACTTGTCTTTTACCATGAAGAACAAATGACCATTTATCATTTGTAAGATCATCGATATAAAATACTTGTTTCACCTGTGATGCCAATATGAATGGTTCACCCTTCTTGCCAATCTTTTCAAAGTTCACTAATGTGAAACCCAATTCATCCACTATAACTCCTTTGGTGTTATCAACCCAATTGCATTTAAAGAGAGGAATTCTAAAATCTACGTAGTCAAACTCCCATATGTCTTCAATGACACTGTAATATGACATTTTAGCTTCACGTAGACTCTTATCCTTTGTACTTCCAAAAAACAATGAAGACACTTGAAGGGTGACCCCACTATTTTAGATGACACTCTTAACATCTTGACGCTTTGTGTAATACGGGAATCCATTTATGTCAAACCCTTCATAAGACATAACATTCAATTTTGGTTTAAAGGTGAGGCATTTGATAGTTTCAGTAAGATTATCTAGTGTTTGAGATAGTTGATGTAAGACTTTATCTTCAAACCACTTAATAAATGTCTTTTTATGCTCTCTAGCAAGCCACATTAAATTGGCTCGAGGATATTGTCTCTTGATGAAATTGGTATGTTCCTCAATATAAACACTCACTTCGTCAATGTTGTGTAAAATATACAAGTGACCTTGTTTCAACTGCTCACGGCTGATTACTTTCATCTGTGATCCCAAAATTCCTTTGCCAAAATGCTCTTCAATGTTCTTGTCATTAACATGAGCGTCATTAGCACTCAGAAAGATATTGCAAAAATCCATAACCTCTCTTGCCATATAACCCTCAATAATACTCCCTTCAGGCCGATAACGGTTTCAAACATCATCTTTAAAAACGCTCATGTATCGTTCAAAGGGATACATCTAATGCAAGAAAACTGGTCCCAACATTTTCACTTCCCTAGTCAAGTGGGCAACAAGATGTACCATGATATTAAAGAACGAAGGAGGAAAATACATCTCAAGCTGACATAGGGTAACAACCACTTCTCTTCACAATTTATTGAGAGTATCAGGTTCAATAACTTTGCTACACAGACTGTTGAAAAAGAAACAAAGTCTGGTGATTGCAAACCTTACATGCTTCAGCAATATAGATCGAATTGCCACAGGCAATATTTGTTGCATTAGAGTGTGAAAATCGTGAGATTTAAGACCTATCAACTTCAGATCTTTCATTGATACCAATTTACAGATGTTGGATGAGTAACCCTATGGCACCTTAACATTTACCAAGCATTCACAAAAAGCTTTCTTCTCCTTTCTAGACAGCGTGTAACAAGTGGGAGGTAAGTATGTTCTCTGATCGCTACTAACTACTTTTGTTAATTCTTTCCTTATTCCCATTTCACGCAGGTCCATTCTGGATTTTATCCCATCTTTAATCTTACCTGCTATATTCAACAGAGTATCGATGATGCTATCACAGACATTTTTCTCAACGTGCATGACATTGATACAATGTCTGACTGCCAAAGAACTCCAATAAGGAAGATCCCAAAATATTGACTTCTTCTTGAATAGAGATGTGTCACTCTGTGTGGCCATTGTACATTGTGATCTCTTACCAAATTCATTGGCAATGTCTTTTACTCTTTCATAAACAACCTCCCCTGGTATAGGTTTAGGTACACTCTATTCCTCATTTTGTCCATTGAATGCTTTGCGCAACCTACGATATAGATGGAATTTTGGAAGAAACCTTCGATGACCAAGATATGTACAGTCTTGCTGCCGTGTTTTAGTTGTATTGAATCAGTGTTCTCTGCACATATAGGACACACTTTTGATCCTTTGACACTATATCCAGACAAATTCCCATATGCTGGAAAGTCATTCACAGTGCAAAACAACATAGCGTGCAAATGAAATGTCTCTCTTCATGAAGCATCATAGGTCATCACACCTTCACCCCAGAGTTTCTTCAAGTCATCAATCATAGGTTCAAGATAAATGTTGATATCATTTTTAGGTTCTTTAGGGCCCGATATCAACAACGATAGCATAACATACTTATTTTTCATACACAACCAGGGAGGAAGATTGTATTTAACGAGCATAACTGGTCAAGTGCTATGTTGGCTGCTCAATGTCCTGTACGGATTCATCCCATCTGTACAAAGCCCAAGTCTTAGATTCTTGACTTCTTCACCGAATTCAGGGTACAAAAAATCAATCTTCTTCCACTGTGGGGATTCAGACGCATGTCGTAGGATCCCATCATTATTTTTCTTAACATCTGCATGCCACCTCAAATTCTTCACATCTATCAGATTGGAAAACAAGCGTTGAAATCGTGCACTACTACAGAAACATCATTCAGTGTCGCTTTTCTGGGCGTCGGTTATTTAGGAAAACTGACGCCTATAATATTAGACGTCAGTTATTTATGCAAACCGATGTATATATTCAAAGGCCATCCATACACGGGTACCACTTTGTATTCAGCGTCAGATGGTTATAACAGACCGACGCCTAAAATCGCCCGTGAAATCCAATTTTCGAGCGAAAACATTTTAGGTCACCTACAACGTCGGTTGTGTAACTATTCACCGACGCCTATTTAAAATGAAAATTTGCGCGAAAAGTCCCACTTTCAGTGTCGGTTATCCTTCGATAACCGACGCTGATAATGGTTCCCGCTAAATAATTTAGGGTAAAGGTTGTCTAGTTGGGTGTCGGTGGTTTACTGTCAACCGACGCTAAATCATAATAGGCGTCAGTTTTGTAGATAACCGACGTTGTTGACCAACTTAATAAACCCGATCACCTAGCTCTTCCCCCTTTCTTCCTGTTTCATCGCGATATTGTTGTGCTACTGCTTGCCGCCACTCTCCTAAAATCACCCGACGACGCCGTTGTTGCTCACCGCCGCTACTGCTGGTGCTTCTCTGCTCGCCGCCGCCACTGCTGCTAGTGCGCCGTTGCTGCTGGTGCACCTCTACTCGCCACCACCGCTACTGCTGGTGTGCCGCGTGCTGCTCTGCTCATTCCCGGTGCCACTGCTATTCACCGCCCGCCGCTCTGCTCTCTCTTCTTCTATCGCCACTACTGCCGCCGCTCGCCACCGCGCTTTCCACCATAGCTCCAGGTATCCCTACCTCTTTGCTTCCTTCTCCCTAGATATTTACCAACAGCAAGAACGGCCATGGCTGTGTTGGCCTACCACGGCCGTGCTGGATGGCACGGTCGTGGTAACGGTCGTGGCTGTGTTGCCCTACCACAGCCGTGCTGGAGAGAATGGCCGTGGTAGGCCAACACAGCCATGGTTGTGCTTGTTGTTGGTAAGGATATGAACAAATTTTTATGTAATGCTTTATGTAAATCCTAGGATATGAACAAATTTTTTTCTTGCATATATTTGTGCTTCTAATCCTAATGTTTGACTTAATTCAGTAAATTTTGATGCATGTTGAAATAAGATTTAAACTTGTCAATTCTAGTATCCTAATTTGATTTGATTAAACCTAACATTGATGAAACCCTAACATCAATTTTGATGAAACCCTAACATGTACATATCTATTATTGTGTTTGTTGGCCTAGAAACCCGTCCAAGATTTACTCATTAGGAGTAAATCTTGGATAGTCCCCGGTTTGGGACTGTTCTTGAACACCTAATCTCACTTAGGATGTAAGTGTATAATGTGTATTGGGTTTTCGAGAAAATTTCAGTAGCATTTCCCCGTTTGTTCTCTAAGTACATATGTACTTAGAGAACATCAGGGAAATGTTGCCGAAATTTTCTTGAAAACCCAATACACATTATACACTTACTAGTGAGATTAGGTGTTCAAGGATGGGATAGGTGGTACACATTTATTATATATAAGAATGACATCACATGTGTTTGGTGGCCTAGAAACCCGTCCAAGATTTACTCATTAGGAGTAAATCTTGGATACTCCCCAGTTTGGGACTGTTCTTGAACACCTAATCTCACTTAGGATGTAAGTGTATAATGTGTATTGCATTTTCGAGAAAATTTCGGCAGCATTTCCCCGTTTGTTCTCTAAGTACATATGTACTTAGAGAACAACGGGGAAATGCTTTCGAAATTTTCTTGAAAACCCAATACACATTATACACTTACTAGTGAGATTAGGTGTTCAAGGATGGGATAGGTGGTACACATTTATTATATATAAGAATGACATCACATGTGTTTGTTGGCCTAGAAACCCGTCCAAGATTTACTCATTAGGAGTAAATCTTGGGTAGTCCCCAGTTTGGGACTATTCTTGAATACCTAATCTCACTTAGGATGTAAGGAGTAAATAATAGGAGTAAATCTTGGATAGGATGTAAGTGTATACCCTAATCTTGTCCTAATATATACTTGTTTTCTCTTTGATCATAGAATGGATAGATCATGGATGTCCATTTGCAATCGCTGCACCCTAGAGTTTATATCTGGTCTTGATCAGTTTATTAGATTTTGTCGAGGAACATAGGAAAAAACCTACATATATGTTCTACTATCCATGTAGGCATTGCGGTAACAACTTGAAAGTCAACACTGGTGAGGAAATCAAAAGTCATGTCATGTGCAATGGGATTGTACAAGGATATACAGAATGGCACTGGCATGGAGAGATTTCAAACTCGAAAGCAGTATATGTCGATAGCAGTGCTTGGGTGGAAGAAGAAATTGCCTCCGATGACGTAGATGTGAACGAACCAGTTCCAGTAGACATCGTTGATGCGATGCTGGATAGTTGTAGGGTAGAGCACACCGATCCACCTCCTATCTTTAGAAATAGTGTGCCTTATGTTGAGATACCATTATACACAGGCTGTGCTAAGTTTACGAAGCTTAGCGTTGTGTTGAGATTGTATAAATTGAAAGCTAACAATAGATGGAGCGACAAAAGCTTCACTTCATTGTTGACTTTGTTGAAAGAAATGCTTCCTGAAGGAAATGAGCTGCCAATCTCAACATACCGGGTAAAGAAAATGTTGTGCCCAATGGGAATGGAGGCCAAGAAGATACATGCATGCCTGAATGATTGTGTATTATTTCAAAAGGACTATGTAGATTTGAAAGATTGTCCAAAATGTGGTGCGTCACGGTATAAATTGACGACTTAGAGGGAGTCCAAAACTGGTTCTCCTACCAAGGTGTTGTGGTATCTACCTATAATATCACGGTTTCAATGCTTGTTTGCAAATCTGAAAGATGCGAAGAATTTGAGGTGGCATGAAGATGTTAAGAAAAATAATGATGGGATCCTACGACATGCGTCTGATTCCCCACAGTGGAAGAAGATTGATCTATTGTACCCCAAATTTGGTGAAGAAGATAGTAATCTAAGATTTGGGCTTTTTACAGATGGGATGAATCCATACGGGACATTGAGCAACCAACATAGCACTTGGCCAGTCATGCTTGTTATATACAATCTTCCTCACTGGCTATGTATGAAAAATAAGTACGTTATTCTGTCGTTGTTGATATCGGGCCCTAAACAACTTGGAAATGATATCAATGTTTATCTTGAACCTCTGATTGATGACTTAAAGAAACTTTGGGTTGAAGGTGTGATGACCTATGATGCTTCAGGAAGAGAGACATTTCGTTTGCACGCTATGTTGTTTTGCACTATTAATGACTTTCCAGCATATTGGAATTTGTCTGGATATAGTGTCAAAGGAGCTAAAGTGTGTCCTATATGCGAAGAAAACACTGATTCAATAAGACTAAAACATGGCGGCAAGACTATATATCTTGGTCATCGAAGGTTTCTTTCAAAATTCCATCTTTATCATAGGAAGCGCAAAGCATTCAATGGATGGAATGATGAACAGAGTGCACCTAAACCTATACCAGGGGATGTTGTTTATGAAAGAGTAAAAGACATTGTCAATGAATTTGGTAAGAAATCACAATGTAGTATGGCCACACGGAGTGACAATTCTTCATTCAAGAAGAAGTCAATATTTTGGGATCTTCCTTATTGGAGTTCTTTGACAGTCAGGCATTGTATCGATGTAATGCACGTTGAGAAAAATGTCTATGATTGCATCATTGGTACTCTATTAAATATACCAGGTAATACTAAAGATGGGATAAAATCCAGATTGGACCTACGTGAAATGGGAATAAGGTCAGAATTAACAGAATTACGTGAAATGGGTAATAAAAGAACATACTTACCTCCTGCTTGTTACACATTGTCTAGAAAGGAGAAGAAAGCTTTTTGTGAATGCTTGGTAAATGTTAAGGTGCCACATGGTTACTCATCCAACATCCATAAATTGGTATCAATGAAAGATCTGAAGTTGATAGGTCTTAAATCTCATGATTGTCACACTCTAATGCAACAAATATTGCCCGTGGCAATTCGATCTATATTGCCTAAGCATGTAAGGTTTGCAATCACCAGACTTTGTTTCTTTTTCAACAGTCTATGCAGCAAAGTTATTGACCCTGATACTCTCGATAATTTGCAAAGAGAAGTGGTTGTTACCCTATGTTAGCTTGAGATGTATTTCCCTCCTTCGTTCTTTGATATCATGGTACATCTTGTTGTCCACTTGACTAGGGAAGTGAAAATGTTGGGACCAGTTTTCTTGCATTGGATGTATCCCTTTGAACGATACATGAGCATTTTTAAAGGTGATGTTCGAAACTGTTATCGGCCTGAAGGGAGTATTATTGAAGGTTATGAGGCGAGAGAGGTTATGGATTTTTGTAATGACTTTCTGAGTGGTAATAACACTCCTGTTAATGACAAGAATATTGAGGAGGGAAAAGGAATTTTGGGATCACGGGTGAAAGTAATCAGCCGTGAGCAGTTGGAACAAGCTCACTTGTATATTTTACACAACATGGACGAAGTGAGTGTTTATATCGAGGAACATACCAATTTCATCAAGAGACAACATCCTCGAGCAAGTTCAATGTGGCTTGCTAGAGAGCATAATAAGAATTTTACTAAGTGGTTTGAAGATAAAGTCTTACATCAACTATCTCAAACACAAAATGATATTATAGAAACTATCAAATGCCTCTCCTTTAAACCAAAACCAAATGTTATGTCTTATGAAGGGTTTGACATTACTGGGTTCACATATTACACAAAGCGCCAAGATGATAAGAGTGTCATCCAAAACAGTGGGGTCACTCTTCAAGCGTCGACTATGTATTTTGCAAGTGCAAAGGATAAGAGTCCACGTGAAGCTAAAATGTCATATTACGGTGTCATTGAAGACATATGGGAGTTTGACTACATAGATTTCAGAATTCCGCTCTTTAAATGTAATTGGGTTGATAACACCAAAGGAGTTATAGTGGATGAATTGGGTTTCCCTTTGGTGAACTTTGAAAAGATTGGCGAGAAGGGTGAACCATTCATATTGGCATCACAGGCGAAACAAATATTCTATATCGATGATCCTGCAAATGATAAATGTTTGGTTATTCTTCATGGTAAAAGACAGTTCATTGAAGATCCTATAGATGAAGAAGAGTACTATGATAAGTATGATGACTCCAGTCCATTCTCAGTTGGGTTGCCAACTCCACAAAATATTGAAGCTAATGATGACTTATATGTGCGCGGAGATTAAAATGAAGGATTGTTAATTGATAAAAGATCACAATTTTAGAGGCATGTATGTTTATATTTTTTTATTGAAGCTAAATATTTGCTTTTTTAATATCAATATCATTTTCAGATTTGATTTTTCATTATCTTCTAGTTAATACAAATGCTAAATGTTTGCCTTTTTCTAGTTAATACAAATGCTAAATGTTTGCCTTTTTCTAGTTAATACAAATGCTAAATGTTTGCCTTTTTCTAGTTAATACAAATGCTAAATGTTTGCCTTTTTAATGACATTTTCAGATGGCTGACCATGATGAGCATGATGTCCATGATGAGCATGATGTCCATGATGAGCATGAAGTCCATGATGAGCATGTTGTCCATGAAGAGCATGGCGAAGATACCAATGTAAGTTCTAAAAACATATCCTGTATTTCTATAAAATTCATTATCTTCTAGTTATGTCATATATCCCATATTTCTATATTGCGCTAATTCCGTGGGTTTATTTTGGTCAATTTTTAGGTTGATGATGCACATGTACCCACTGAAGCACTGGAGCAACTTGATGCGCAGCACCAAAAACTTAATAAGAAAAGGGGCATCACTTTGTTGAAGAAGTTAATAGCTCTAAGTGGTAGTGGATCCAAATTGGTTGTGGAGTTTGATAATGGAGGAAATGCAATTGGAGTGAACCGTAATAATTTTGTAAACTATCTTGGGTGTGTCACTCGAAGCCATTGTGGTGTTAAGTATGATATTTGGCATAAAGTTCCTCAGGGGAAGAAAGACTTGATATGGAAGGATTTATGCGTGAGTTATTATTATTTGCAATTCTATTTTGTAGATTACAAATTATATTATTTGCAATTCTATTTTTGGATACTAGTTAATAAGAAATCTATTTTACATAATCTATTTGCATTGGATGAGAAGCTGCATCGTAAAAGCGTGATGCAACGCGCTGGAAAGATGCTTAGGAACTATAGGACAAATATCAATAGAGAATACATAAAAGATGGTGATAAGAAGAAGAAGTCAACCCTTGAACAGTGGAACTTCTTAGACAAAGAAGATTGGGACAATTTTGTTGCTTCAAGAAAATTTGAAGAATTCAAGGTATTAGGCGTCACTCCCAATTTAATTAATATACGTTGTATTCACCTATTCAAGATTAACATTTAGTGCTACTAACCAAATCATTAATGTGCATACTAACTAGGCCCTCAGTGACGCGCAAAAAGCAAGGCGTGCACTGAATGTGCATGACCACACTATGAGTCCAAAGGGCTATGCAAGCGTTCGCCAAAGACTACAGGCGGAGTCTGCGGCTACTCAGGAGTCTGCTCCTACTCAGGAGTCTGCCACACTCATGCCTCGCCATGATATCTGGATAGCTGGGAGGCAAAACAAGAAGGGTGAAATAAAGAAGCCCGTAACTACTGAGGCGGCTGTGAAAATGGTAAAATACAACTCTTAGAGAAATCGTTTGAATATTGATTATTTGTGGTGTTAACTTACCAATTTCTGTTGATGGTGATTAGCGGGAGCTGCACGAGCAGAGGAAACAAGGCATGTTCATACCTCAGGGCACAAGGGATGAATTGACAGTTGCTCTGGGTAACCCAGAGCATCTTGGACGTGTTAGGGTGCATGCGCTGGTGTGGGCATCAAAGCATTCTTTGGGCCATCCCAGCGCAAACCCAGAGCGGGACTTCCACAAGAAGAGGTAACCTATTCTTTTTTTAGAATGTTACTGCAAAAGGGAATTCAATAATAAGAAGCTAATGTTTCTTTTATCCATGTATAGGAGAATAAGAGAGTCGATGATATAGTTGCTAAGAAGGTCAATGATATAGTTGCTGAGAAGGTCAAGGAAGAAATAGTGTCGTGGCAGGCATCTCAGGCTTCCAATCAGCCTATGGCGACCCACTCTTCTCCTGATGCACAGACTGCGAGTAATCCTGGAGACCCATCGCCTAACACGTCTGCTGTAAGTATTGTTTATGAAATTGTATCTAGTCTTTTCAAGATGATATGTTTTCAAGATGATATGTATATATGTATAACATTCTTTACGTAAATTTGTAGGCATTGAATCCATGCCGCTTAAGAATGCAAGACTATGTTGTTGCAGAGGTACAGGCTTACCAGTCCCTTCCTGGGGCAACGTTTCATGGGACTCCAATGCCGTAGGGCTACGTTCGTGTGAGCTCGATATGTGTATTACCCGATTTGAGGGAAGCTGCATTGCCATATGCCCACCCAGATATTGATACACTTGGTGAGGCAGAAGGCGGGGTGATATTGTGGCCCAAAGCAGATGTCGTCTACACTACTAAAATAGTAAGATAAATTTACATTACTTTAGATTGTTAATGTGTATATATGAGGTCAACTGATCTGAAATTATATATACAGGTTAAAAAGAAGACACCTGGAGCACCTAGGCCTCCACCTCCACTTCTTGCATTACCAAGTTGGGTTCCAACTGACCTAAAATACCCGTTAAGTCCTGCTTGTAGGGGAATGGCATGTTGGCTATGGGCATATAATATACATTGCCTTATAATTGTTTCTTTAGTTGTTTATGTATGATTGGCTGAATACATCAATGATAGAGACATGGATAAGGTGAGATCTTGTTTATACATCCATATACCTTGTGTAAGATCCGGTGATCTGGTTTCTTATATATTAATATATACGTAATACATGTTTTGCAGCTACTTAGTCGAAGATCAATGCAAACAATTTGCATTTAATCATGTGGGTTTTTTTATTCCATCATTGATTAGTATGGTAGCTAAAGACCCTGATAGTGTTTAACAATATCGTATCGATGCTTTTACAATTTTCGGTCAGCAAAAGAAGACGATAATAATAGCTCCATTCAATGTCAAGTAAGTTTACTTTATTTATAATTTGGACTTAAGAAAATTCCATTTTTATTGTGCATTTTGAGTTATTAATTTTTAACTTTTTTACCTCTAGCGGTAGACATTGGGAGTTACTAGTTATTGTCCCCGGGACGTTCACTGTTTATTATCTAGATCCTGCGGGAAGTACATTGAACACAAAAATTGGACACATATTGAGAATGCCATTATTCTGGTGAGAAATATTTCATTTTTATATCCGTTAACATCTGTTATTACATTACTATTTAATTATGCAATTTACTGTGTTACATTAATATGTAGGGGTTTAGATGCATTCAAAAATGCTGGAGGAAATGTCCCAAGGAGAAAGAACCAGCCAATAATTTGGGAGAACGTAAAAGTAAGTTCCCGACTCCAATGTATATATTATTTATTTGAACTATGTTTAGTTGTATTATTTAATATTTTGTATGTTTCAATTTATAGTGTGCTACACAAGACAACGGTTGGGCATGCGCATACTATGTGATGCGATTTATGGAGATGATTATCCGACATGTCGCATTGGATATTAATACCATACATGAGGTATTATATATAGTCTCATTAGTTAGTATGAAATATATCAATCTTATTTTTATATTATTACTTATATATATACATCATTCTCTTTGCAGGTGTTTAAAACTGACCACACTATAGGTAAACGCTTAAAAAATGTACATGCTCCATATACGATGGAAGCATTAAATGAAGTAAGAGAAGAATGGGCAAAATCCATACAAGCAGTGGCAATTGTAAGATATAATTGGGATGTTGATAGCGATGTTGAATGATATTTTGTAAATGAATATTTCTGAATATTTATACATGTCTGAATGTTTCTACATGTATTTGAATGTTTCTACATGTGTGAATGTGAGAATTGAATTGATGTCTGAATGTATCTACTTGTGTGAAAAAATATTTGTTGATTTTGCAGGTTTGTGGCCTGTTTGTAGGCTGATATCAATGGATGTCGTAAACCTACAGTTCAGAAAATTGAACTGCAGGTTCTCATCTTGCTGACCAGCCACAGTAGGCCTGCAAACTGATAAGAAAAAAAAATTAAAGTATAGACGTCGGTTATTTATAGAACACCGTCATCAAAGGCCTACAGCGTCGGTTATTAAATAAAAAATGACACCTAATATGACAAACAACCCGACCGTGCAAGTAAGCACGACCGTGGTGGAAAAAGTGTTGCTTATTCGTATAAAACGGACGCCTATAGTACTAAACACGGCCGTGCAGTGAAGCACGGCCGTGTCGTCTGGGAGTATGGCGTCGGTTGTTCAGTTGTTAACCGACGCAGAAAGTGTCCTAGGTGGTGCCCTTCTTTGTGGTGCGAACCCTATAGACGTCGGCCAACTATATATAACTGACGCCTATAGATCATATAGGCGTCGGTTAGAAAACTGACGCCGAAGAGTTCGACCTTTAGCGGCGCCCACATAGGCGTTGCTTGTAAACCATCACCAAAGGGGGTTAAACAACCGACGCCAAAGGCGTATTCTGTAGTAGTGGTGGTATTATAGGTAGATACCACATCACCTTGGCAGGAGAACCAGTTTTGGACTCCCCCAAAGTCATCAATTTATACCTTGACGCACCACATTTGGGACAATCTTTCAAATCCACATAATCCTTTTGAAATAATACACAATCATTCGGGCATGCGTGTATCTTCTTGGCCTCCATTCCCATTGGGCACAAAAATATCTTTAACTGGTATGTTGAGATTGGCAACTCGTTTCCTTTACGAAGAATTTCTTTCAACAAAGACAACAATGACGTGAAGCTTTTGTCGCTCCATCTATTGTTAGCTTTCAGCTTATACAATCTCAACACAGCGCTAAGCTTCGTCAACTTACAACTGGTATATAACGGTATCTCAGCATCATGCACAATGTTTCTAAACATGGGAGGTGGATCGATGTGCTCTACCCCACAACTATGTAGCATTGCAACAACGATGTCTATTGGAACTGGTTCGTTCACATCTACTTCATCGGAGGCAATTTCTTCTTCCACACAAACACTGCTATCGACATCCACTGATTTCAAGTTTGAAATCTCTCCATGCCAGTGCCAATCTGTATAGCCTTGTACAATCCCGTTGTACATGACATGACTTTTGATTTCGTCACCAGTGCTGACTTTCAAGTTGTTACTGCAGTGCCTACATGGATAGTAGAACCTATCTCCAGGTTGTTTCCTATGTTCCTCAGCAAATCTAATAAACTGATCAAGACCATAAATAAACTATGGGGTGCAATGATTTGGAATGGACATCCATGATCTATCCATTCTATGACCAAAGAGAAAACAAGTATATATTAGAACAATATTAGGGTCTAGGGTTAATAGATTAGAGTTTATGGTTAAAACTTTAGGGTTTAAGGTCTTATATATAATTAATGGTTAAAACATCCTAAGTGAGATTAGGTGTTCAAGTATAGTCCCAAACTGGGGACTATCCAAGATTTATTCCTAATGAGTAAATATCTTGGATGGGTTTCTAGGCCAACAAATACATGTGATGTCATTCTTATATATAATAAATGTGTACCACCTATCCCATTCTTGAACACCTAATGTCACTAGTAAGTGTATAATGTGTATTGGATTTTCAAGAAAATTTCGGCATCATTTCCCTACTGTTCTCCAAGTACATATGTACTTAGAGAAAAAATGGGGAAATTCTACCGAAATTTTCTTAAAAACCCAATACACATTATACACTAACATCCTAAGTGAGATTAGGTGTTCAAGAACAGTCTCAAACTGGGGACTATCCAAGATTTACTCCTAATGAGTAAATCTTGGACGGGTTTCTAGGCCAACAAATACATGTGATGTCATTCTTATATATAATAAATGTGTACTACCTATCCCATTCTTGAACACCTAATCTCACTAGTAAGTGTATAATGTGTATTGGGTTTTCAAGAAAATTTTGGCAGCATTTCCCCGTTGTTCTCCAAGTACAAATGTACTTAGAGAACAAATGGGGAAATGCTACTAAAATTTTCTTGAAAACCCAATACACATTATACACTTACATCCTAAGTGAGAATAGGTGTTCAAGAACAGTCCCAAACCGGGGACTATCCAAGATTTACTCCTAATGAGTAAATCTTGGATGGGTTTCTAGGCCAACAAATACATCTATGTTGTCATTCTTATACCTAAAATCCTAGTTTCATCATTCATATCCTAACTTTTGTGTAACATCATTTAATCATGCTTGTCAGTATATGATAATCAGTAAATAAACCATGATTCCATATAGCAAAGATTTGAATCAGAAAGGAGCCTAATGGAACATTGGGAGAGTGAGAATATTATACCTCACTTGAAGGTTGAAGAAGAAATATATGCAAATCAATAGCAAGTCAACAACACCTGCAACAACACAAATGCACGATTCAATTCTATTATAATGTATTAATTAGGGGTCAATCTTGAAGTTTTAACTAGAGCTTCATATATCAACATACATACTAGGTCATATTTCAAGTCAAGATTTAGGCATTTAATCACCTTAGGGCACATACATGATTCACAAGGTATTTGGGTGCACAAAGAATAATATATGTTATTGATTTAGGAGTTCACATAATCATTTCAGAAATAGAAGGCCCGCATGTGAGTTAAGTTTGAGATTCAACATCAATGTATCTTTAGCACACATGTTTCAAGGTTCAAAGCACATAATCAATTCAAATTATGATGCTAGAATGGACAAGTTTGAATGTTATTTCAACATGCATCAAAATTTACTGAATTAGGTCAAGAATGAGGATTAGAAGCACAAACATATGCAAGCACGTTGATTTGTTCATATCCTAGGTTGATTTACAATAGCAACATCTTGTAGTCTTAATCATACTCTAGTCTAGGTATAGTATTCTATAACATTGATTTCAACATCTCCAATGTACATGCATGTTCATCATCAAGATAATCATTACACACAAATGTAGGTATCCTATCATTCATAATTGAGCAATATAGTTAATACAAGATTAGGGTGAAATGTGTATAAGATTAGGTCTCAAATATAGCAACATGCACATTAGGTCACATTTCATTTGGATTAGTTAATCAAGAGAGAAAGCAAACATTATCATCATCAATCTACATCATACAATATGGATTCACAACACAAAATCATCAACCTGTGATTTCACATAGTACAACCTCCACCACATGCAGATTTGTTTCTATTGTAGAAATTGATAATATAATATACCAATGAAAGCAACAACAGAAATCAGAATTGGCAGATAGCACATTCTGTCAGTTGGCTTCTAAGCTATCTAGAAACAAATACAAGTAGCACATTAATCGAAATCGAAATTGTAAACACAGTAAGAGGGGATGATTGGGGGATATATATGAAACTACTTACCTATAGCAGTAGGGGAAGGTCCAAGCTCCTTGCAGCAATGGACGAGATGACGGAGGTGGCAGGTGGACGAGCGTCAGATGAACAGACGGCAGGGGAAAGTTGCAGATGAGTAGATGAGCAACAGCTCCAAGCTCCTTGCGTCGGCGACAGGCGGAGAAGCAACCGGGAGGCTTCCCCAAAAATCAGCAGGAGCTGAGCAGGCCTAGGCAGTGGAGGCCAGCAGGCAACAGAGGATGGCCAGTAGGCGATGGAGGGTAGGGATGGGATGGCTGGAGGAGGAGCAGCAGGCGGCGGAGGGTAGGGATGGCCGACAAAGGAACAACAAGCAGCGGAATTGCTAAATCGCCAGAGACCCTAGTGAAATGTGATGAAATAGAGAATGGAGAAGAGTCTGCTCTACGGGTGCTATTAAGTTTACAATCATCATCGGTTGTTTCAGAAACTGACGCCTAAGATCCAAAAGTGTCGGTTACCACAAAAAATTGACACCTATGTTGCTTCATAGTCGTCAGTTTCAACTAAAAAACCGATGTCTATCTACATATTCTGACAAAAAAAAGTTCTCGAATTACGATCCATAGTCGTCGGTTGTCATAAAAAACTGACGTCAATTGGGCAATTCGGGAGTAAAAAACTCGCAGGGACAGCGCTGGAACACACATCGGCGTCAGTTATGGAAGGAAAACTTATGACAAATATGGGCCCGATTTCTGTCTCGTAAAAAATCTTTAGTCGTTAGTTAGTTGGTAAATAACCGATGTCGTATGTGAAATTTTGGAGGAATTTTTTTCAATGGAAAACTTGGATTTGGCTGGCGATTTAAGGCGTCAGTTTCTTATTGATCAACCAATGCTAAATAAAAAGTGATTCCCATGTCTGGTCGGTCTTCACATAAAGATGTCAATTTGTGCTTTCAGCCGACATTTTAGGGTTTAGGCGTCGGGTTTTGGGATACAACTGACGCCTCTAAATGTGACGTTATAAGCCATTTCTGTAGTAGTGGCATACTTAGCAATGGTTTTCTCATGTGATGTAGCCCAATCCCAAACACTGGATCAATTTTGAACGGCCACAACTCGTTGAATAGGTGATTAGGTTATGGAACAAGGAATCAGGAGCATGTTAAGAAATCATCATTATCAAACAAGATAAGTGGGCCATTGATAACCTCCAATTTTGGATGATTATCTTAGTCTTTTTCTTTAGTTTTTCCATACTTTTTCTAAAGTAAATATATACATAATCCCTAAATTTTCCCTCTTGTTGTAAATATACTATCAGACTAACTTTTCCCTTTTATATATGTAGAAAAACACAAAAAAAGGATCATAAAAGACTAACTCAGCCTCAAGACCGCATGGAGTCAAACGGTCCCGAGACCGCATGGAGTCAAATGGTCCTCATACCGCATGAAGTCAAACGGTCCCGAGACCGCATGGAGTCAAACGGTTCTGAGATCGCATGAAGCCAAACGGTCCCGAGACCGCATGGAGTCAAACGGTCCCGAGACCGCATGAAGTTCATCATGTTAGCCTTCCTTTATCATGAGCACTGGATGCTCCTGGCAACAAACCTACCAGAAGGAACAACTACAATATACAACAGTTCCGATAGCCAGTACAACCCACGACAGAAGAACTATGTCGTGACACCAAGGATGCCAATAGAATTAGTAGCGAAGGAATGCGCTGACAAATTAATCGCCCTTCTAAGTCAGCATACAAGGGCTTATGACAAAGACCATTTTCATCACCCTTCCTTCAGCCACAAATGCCCCCAACAAATTCGAGAATCACACGACTGCGGCTTCCACGTCCTCTACTGGATATACACCATCATCGTTCTCCAAAGACGAGTAGAAGAGATGACTGACGTGGATTACCACGCTCTACGAGGACAATTCGCAGCAAATCTACTTCAATCACCAGGGGCAAATACAGAATTAACTTAACCTGCAACCCTTGTCATCGTACTTCTCAACCTATAACTTTGACACTCTGGGGACAGAGTGAGTGATAAGTTGGGGGGGGGGGGTACATCAGACAAGGGCGAGGTATCATTTTCTAAATCTCTCTTTCTCCATTTTCTCCTTTCTCCGTTTGTACATTTTTTTTCTTTTTTCTTTTTCCTTTAACTTTCTTTTTAATTAACCCTTTTTTAGTAGAATCACCCTTAATTAACTCTAGAATCATGTTAGTCCCCAAAAGCAAATAGCACTTAGACATTCAATGGTGATTTAATAATGTCCCTCCACTACTGATTTTCACGCTCTTGCTTTACTTCTTTATCTGACTCTCCACAGGTCAATATCAAGGAAGAAATAAGCCAGGCTCACAAGGATGAGAGGGGCATCAGGCAACTTCCAAATCAAGAAGTTCTGCAAGTGGACCACAAACCAAATAAGTGCATATTGAAAAACTCTAAGAATAGCTTTCCTCTCTTCAAAATAAAAGAGGCTTGGCCGCCCAAAAAAAAATTCCCAAACAAAACCCCAAAAATCAAGCCTACGAGTTATCGAATAAAAGCCAGAGAGTCGAATAAAATTATGAGAGTTGTGCCATAAATAAGGATCTATATAAAGAACCGATGAAGGTCTCACCCGACCGGCACATTCATCTGCCCTCATAAAGGCAGATGTGTCGTGCCCGGTAGTGAAATCCTAAGGTATCTAAATATATGAAAGGCGTATAAAGGACTCACCCGGCCGGTACATTCATCTGCCCTCACAAAGGCAGATGTGTCGTACCCGGTAGTGAGATCCTAAAAGCATAGACAACCCCTCCCTCAATTAAAGGGGGAATTACACTTCAAGCCTTTAACCAACCCTCATACCCTCTCTAGCTTCCAGTAGGTCTTTTAGAGAGGTATAAAGCTGATTAGAGTCAACAACATGCACAAAATAAAGGTGGTCCTGATGCAAGCTACGAGATACGGAAAGAACCTGAGACCCAAGCAACTCTCGAAACCTGAAAGAGTCATGGCATGCAATAAGACTCGATATGACCTTAGGAGAACTCAGGTTAAGAATTGAAGCAAGAGTATGGAAATCTTAACTAAATAAAATCGCCTCGCCATTACATGTCTCAGCTCTATCTAACATGAGGACAAGCTAGACTCTAAGTTAGGGGGATGATAACCTCCAATTTTGGATGATTATCTTAGTCTTTTTCTTTAGTTTTTCCATACTCTTTCTAAAGTAAATATATACATAATCCCTAAATTTTCCCTCTTATTGTAAATATACTATCAAACTAACTTTTCCCTTTTATATATGTAGAAAAACACAAAAAAAGGATCATAAAAGACTAACTCAGCCTCAAGACCGCATGGAGTCAAACGGTCCCGAGACCGCATGGAGTCAAACGATCCTCAGACCGCATGAAGCCAAACAGTCCTGAGACCGGATGGAGTCAAACGGTCCTGAGATCGCATGAAGCCAAATGGTCCCGAGACTGCATGGAGTCAAACGGTCCTGAGACCGCATGGAGTCAAACGGTCCCGAGACCGCATGGAGTCAAACGGTCCTCAGACCGCATAAAGCCAAACGGTCCCGAGACCGCATGGAGTCAAACGGTCTCGAGATCGCATGAAGTCAAACGGTCCCGAAACCGCATGGAGTCAAATGGTCCTCAGACCGCATGAAGCCAAACGGTCCCGAGACCGCATGAGGTCCAAACGGTCTCAAGGTCCAAATGGTCTCGAGGTCCAAACGGTCTCGAGGTCCAAACGGTCTCAAGGTCCAAACGGTCTTGAGGTCCAAACGGTCTCCAAACTGTTTGGACTTCACTTAAGGCCTATAAATAAGACCCCAAGGGCCCTCAACAAGATATCAAGTTTCAGACGTCCAAAGGCTGCCTCAATCACTCCAGAGCACTTACGACTTCCATCCTCTGCCCTGGGGCTGCCGGTCTGAGACCCATACTCCATCTTGAAGCTGCTTTCTCTCTCTCCGCCAAGGAAGGTGGGAAGAGGGAGATCTCATCATTGCACAACCTGTGAAGCTGGTGGATCATTTCTCTCTCTCCAAGGGGTTGACTTTCCTCTCTCCTTTTGGGGGATGATGCACTCTATCTCTCTTCTTACCTCCTTCTTTGTCCTAGTCATGAGCGAGTAGTCTCTCTCACTAGGGTGCGGGGAGTAGCCCCGCTACCCATGTTTTCATATCATGTAAATGTAATTCATAGTTTGTAATATAGAGTTCTTATCTTTTCAGATCAACATCAAACGTTTAATGAATGCATGTTGCTTGATCTCCAACTTGTGTTATCCTTTATATTTTAGTATGAATTGTCTACGTTTGTACTATTAGATTCGAAACTCGTTTGTATCTTGGTTCTTGGTGCATGTATCCACCATGCATCTGTTTCGGTATCTAGAAGTGTATCTCAAGAAGTGGAGTAAACTCACTATCATTCGTTGCACTTTCATACTATGAAATGGAATCAGTTGACGTATGAAAGTGCAACCTTGGTAAGTCGAGGAACACACTTCGTGAGGGGAATGATGCAAAGTAGGTGACCATTTGTTCGGGAATGGCTGGCATTGCAACGTTCCCGCACTCCTCGTAGTTAGTTCTCCGAAAAGAAACTAAGCCTACAAAGATACTAACTGACTAAACTCTTTTTACAGGTTATGTTTTGCTTTGCATGTGCTGATCCATGTGTAGTGGCGGTGAAAACCGATCACACCCTAGTGACTTTTATCATTGTTTAACTCCTTAGTTTTACTTTCTTTCTTACTTTTTCATGTTCTTAGTTTAAAACAACAAAATCTAACTTTCGATTTAAGTGCCTACTAGTGATTGATTAACTGAAATTCTAACGTTTTCCTTCTTATTTCTTGCAACAAGACCATTGTCCTGAGGATTCGACCCTTAACTATACTACGATAAGACTTCCACGTATCTTAGCATACGTGGGTGGAGTTCTCCATCTAGTATATGCAAGGCTAAACCTAAAGACTTACTATCTTTAGGATTTTTAGTTGGTGCACGCAATTCCACATAAGTGGAAGCTCCATCAAAAATTGGCGTTGTTGCCGGGGACAACGGAACGTTGTAATTTCGTTTAGCATCTTCCTAGTTGGTTAGGATCTTACACTTTCTTTTTAATCATAAATCTATATCTTATTGAAACCAATATATCTTTACCATTATCTAAAGGTGTTTTCTTTTCTCTACTCAGGTAGAAAACGTGCATGCGATCATCACATAACCGCGGATTCTCCCCTGATTCAGAGTTTGACTCTGAGGTAGAGAGAAGTTTCCATCGCCGCATTCGTCTCAATCGCCAATGAGCCAAGCAAATGGACGATGAACAATGTCAGGCTGCTTTGGTGATGGAGAGGGTAAATGTCACCATCGCCGCTCAACGGGCACAACTCATCACGGACACTAGTGCCCAAATCCAAGCGGAGATTCCTGTGGAAGAGCAAGCCCGCATCAGAGCTGAAACCGAGGCAGCAACCCAAGTTGCTCAGTTGGAGTTAAGAAACAAGAAACTGAGGGACTACGCTGTCCCAAAGAACTATGAGGATAACCACCCGGTCCGACCTCCGATTATCAATATTCCCAACTTCGAGATTCAGACCCAGTGGATCCAGATCATGCAATGCATCTCTTTCTCCGGAGGTTCTGGAGATGATTGCATGGATCATCTGAAAAGGTTTAAGGCATTGTGCCGCCTGGTTCTGCAAGCCGGAGTCGCTTTTGATGTGATAATGCTTCATCTGTTCCATTTCACTCTGTCTGGGAGTGCCCTGAGTTGGTATAACTCACTTGACAGGGAACCCATAATAACCACTTGGGCTCCCCTAGAGGAAAAGTTCTTAGAGAAGTTTTTCCCCCCTCACTGACTTATGAGATCAGAGGGCAGATCAATCACTTCTCTCAACTACCTGGAGAAACCCTTGCTGAAGCATGGGAAAGGTTTAAAGAACTTTTGTGGAAGTGCCCCCATCATAGAATCTCCCAGAACCAATTGATAGAAACCTTCTATCGGGGAGTGAGTGATGATATCAAATAGTTTTTGGATTCCTCATCTGGAGGAAACTTCATGAGAAAGAATTATGAGGATGCTTGGAAAATTGTTACACTCGGAGCTGAAAACCAGTCCAACTGGGGACGGTCAGCCGGTAAAGGTGTCCTCAAGGTCTACAAAGTTGAAGAATCAATAGAGATGAAGGCAATAGCTGAAGCCTTGAAAACCATAGTTCATAAACAACAAGCTCTCGAGACTTCTCTCGGAGATTTTGATAAGAAGAAAAATCCTCTAGTTCAACAAGTCAAGGCCGCCACAAGAACCTGTGAGGCCTGTCATGCTTCTGACCATCTGACCCTTTCTTGTGGTATGCTTTATAATGTGATGATGGATCTGCATCCACCACCACAACCATATGAACCTATCACTGACCAGTCGGAAGAACAACTACCGGAACAAGTCAACTCTATCCACTCTATCCCTGGACAAGTCTACTACAACCCTAATCAGCCAAGGAATCATCCAGGATTTCAGTATGGAAACCCTGATGGGACCGCTAATCCACAACATCAGACGCAGGGAGGATCCTCTAGTAGGCTGCCGCCTGGGTTCCCAAACAATTTCAACCAAAATCAAGGGAATTCCAGGAATAACTTCCCTAGGGATAACTACCCCAGGAACCAATCGGCCTACTACCAGTACACTCATCCTCTGCTTCATCCACAGCTGCATACTCAGCAACCTCAGCTGGCGTTACCACCATAAAAATCTCAATGAGCCCAACAACAAAGTCCCCTGAAAAACACTCCTTCTCAACCGAAAGATGAAATATCCTCGATAAGGCAGATGATGCAATCTCAACAGACTATGCTCGATAATCAGCAAGCACAGCAAAAAGCAGTAGAAGCCCAGCTTGCCCAGATTGCTGCACAATTGAAGCCTCCGGCAGGCACATTTGCAGGGTAGCCCGAATCAAATCCTAAGCATGGACAAAACAGAAATGAATAGTTGAATGTTGTCACCACGAGATCGGGACACACTCTTCATGATATTACCAAGCTCACTCTGGATAATGATGACACACCTGCTTTTATGACGAATGAGAGCCTGCAACAAGGAATGGAGAAGCCCTCAGAGGGCACAAAAGGCAAAGATAAAGACCAAGTGTCCACAGAACCTAAAGTTTTGCAATATAAACCAAGAATCCTGTATCCAGGTAGACTACGAGAAACGAAGATGGACACCAGGTTTCAAAAGTTCAAGGAGGCGATGAAGAAATTGTACATTGATATCCCGCTCCTCGATGCTCTTTCTGAGGTGCCGGCCTAGACAAAATACCTCAAAACCTTGTTATCAAGAAAGTATATCACCGAGGAGCAAGAAACTATAAAGCTTGCCCAGACCACTTCTGAAATTATCCTAAACAAAATGCCAAAAAAGAAGAAGGATCCAGGATCCTTCGGAATTCAATGTTGCATTGGAAACGCATCTACTAAAAAGGGATTAGCTGACCTTGGGGCCAGCATATCCATCATGCCTTACTCTATGTGCAAACGTCTGGGTTTCACCAAATTGCTGCCTACAACAATGACTATTTAATTAGCTGATTCCACCATAACCGCACCTCTGGGGATCATTGAAGATATCCCAGTAAGGATAGGCAAGGATGCCTACGTTCCGTGCGACTTCGTTATCATGGATATTAAAGAAGACTTGAGATACCCAATTATTTTCGGCAGACCTTTCCTCGCTACTGCCAGGGCGCTTATTGACGTCGAAGCTGGCACCATCATCCTTAGGCTCGAAAAAGAAGCAATTCAATTCCGAGTCCTTAACAGCATGAAAGGCCCTAGTATCCAAGAGTAGTTTTTTCTTCTTGACGCAATACAACAAATGTCTCAGTTAGAAATATCTGAGCCAGTTGACGAACTAGAGAATGTCCTAATCAATCCGGATGTTGAATTCTCTACAAACGAACTAGTTCAACAGTGTCTGCAACATTTAGAAAAGGCTGAAGAAGCACCAAAGGCCACTTTTGAAGAACTTAAAGTTGTTAACATTATAGAAGCAGCTGAGCCACCAAAAGCCCCTGAAATGAAGACTTTACCCACAGGGCTTAAACATGTTTTCTTAGATGAGGAAAAACTATGTGCGGTCATCATCAGCTCTACCCTTACAGAAGATCAGGAAGAAAGGCTTCTGGATGAGCTAAAGAAGCATAAAAAGGTCATTGGATATAAGATAACTGACCTAACGGGCATAAATATATCCAACCCTGTGTATGCACAGACTTCTAATGGTTGAAGAATTCAAGCCATCTCACGAACATCAAAGAAAACTGAATCCTAATCTCAAGGAGGTGGTTCGCCTGGAGGTCCTCAAATTACTCAAAGCTGGCATAATCTACCCTATTTCTGACTCCCAGTGGGTCAGCCCTGTCCAGGTTGTTCCAAAAAAAGGGGGGCACTACTGTAGTGATCAACGACAAAAATGAGTTGATTCCTATTAGGACTGTAACAGGGTGGCGGATGTGTATTGACTATAGGAAGTTGAACACATCCACGAGGAAAGACCACTACCCTCTACCCTTCCTCGATGAAGTTCTGGAACGCCTAGCTCATCAGAAATATTTTTGCTATCTCGATGGTTACTCCGGGTTTTACCAAATACCCATACACCCGGAGGACCAGGAAAAAACTACCTTCACCTGTCCTTTTGGGACATATGCCTTTATCGGGTTGTGTAACGCACCTGCTACGTTCCAACGGTGTAGGTCTGCCATCTTCGCCGATTTAACTGAATCCGTCATGGAGGTGTTTATGGACGATTTCTCAGTTTACGAAGATTCCCTTCGATAACTATTTAATCAATCTTGGACAAGTTCTGCAATGCTGTGAGGAAACGAACCTTATCCTGAATTGGGAGAAATGTCATTTCATGGTAATGGAAGGTGTCGTCCTCGGGCACAGGGTGAGTGACAGGGGGATCGAGGTGGATAAAGCAAAAATTGATGTCATTTTGAAACTGTCACCACTGAAAGATATAAAGGGAGTAAGAGCTTTCTTGGGTCATGCGGGGTTCTACAGAAGATTCATCAAAGATTTTTCAAAGATAGAAAAACCCATGACCCAGCTCCTAACTAAAGATACTGAGTTCATCTTCAATCAAGAATGTATGCAAAGTTTCTCCACCCTCAAGAATGCTTTAATCTCCGCACCTATTCTAAGAGCCCCAGATTGGTCGCAGCCTTTTGAAATCATGTGCGATGCAAGTGATTACGCTATAGGGGCTGTTTTAGGACAGCGAATTGATAAGAAACCTTACGTCATCTACTACGCATCCAAAATGCTAGATGAAGCACAAAAAACTATACTACCATAGAGAAAGAGTTTCTGCTGTCATCTACGCGTTTGAAAAGTTTCGCTCGTATTTGATTGGTTCTAAGGTCATTGTTTATACCGACCACTCCGCCATTCGATACCTGATTCAAAAGCAAGATGCCAAACCCAGGCTCATCCGCTGGGTGTTGATGCTTCAGGAATTCGACTTGGAAATTAAGGATAAAAGTGGAGTGGAGAATGTTGTAGCTGATCATCTCAGCCGTATCGAGGTTGAAGAAGAAGATAAAATCCTTATACGGGATTCTCTTCCAGACGACCAGCTTATGAAGGCAACCCATGGATTCCCTTGGTACGCAGATATTGTCAATTATCTAGCCACAGGGATTATCCACCCTTCTGCTTCCTACCATGACAAAAGGAAGTTCCTTCATGACATAAAACAATATTATTGGGATGAACCCTACCTGTTTCACCTTTGCGCTGACGGACTTTTCCGTCGTTGCTTGCCAGAAGAAGAAATAACCCCGGTCCTAGAGCATTGCCATTCCGGACCCACAGGGGGGAACATGAGTGCTAAAAAAATAGCTATAAAAGTTTTACAATCTGGTTTCTTCTGGCCCACCATATCAAAGGACTCCTACGATTTCGTGAAAGCCTGTAACAAATGCCAATTTTCTAGCAACATATCAAAAAGAGATGAAATGCCCCTCACTATGTGGCAGGAAATTGAGCTTTTTGATGTGTGGGGGGTAGACTACATGGGCCCTTTCCCTTCATCCTATGGCTTCTCTTACATCTTGGTCGCGGTGGACTATGTCTCAAAGTGGGTCAAAGTTGTACCCACTGTGTCCAGCGATTCCAAGCCTGTTATTAAATTGTTTAAAGATATTATTTTCCCAAGATTTGGAGTTCCCAGAACTGTCATATCAGATGGCGGGACCCATTTCTTGGAATGAAGTTTTGAAGCCATACTGAAAAAGTACAGAGTCAATCACAAAGTCGCAATGCCTTACCATCCACAGACTAGTGGTCATGTGGAGGTATCTAATAGACAATTAAAGAAAATTCTCGAAAAAATTGTGAACAGAAACCGCACAGATTGGTCCACCAAACTTCCTGATGCCCTCTGGGCATACTGAACTGCATATAAAACACCAATTGGAACAACCTCGTTTCGTTTGGTGTACGGGAATTCATGTCATCTTCCAGTAGAACTGGAACACAAAGCCTGGTGGGCCATCAAACAATTAAATTTCGATCTCAAAAGTGCAGGAGAGAATAGACAACTCCAGTTGACCGAATGACTGCCTATCAGAGTGCCAGAATCTATAAGGAGCAGACAAAAATGTGGCACGATGGTCATCTCAAGAGGAAAGACATCACTGTCGGCGACAACGTGCTCCTTTTCAACTCAAAGCTCAAGTTGTTTCCTAGAAAACTTCGAACAAAATGGTTCGGGCCCTTCACCATAAAGCATATTTATCCAACTGGAGCTGTGATAATTGTCGACAACAACAAAGGAGAAAGGACGGTCAACGGTCATCGTTTGAAAAGATACTACTCTCCGACAGACAAAACGCCAAGACAAACTATAGAAATCAAAGACGCCACGCCATCAGCATAACAACGTCAAAACTTCGCCGAGCCAGTGACGTAAAAACCAGGCGCTACTTGGGAGGCAACCCAAGATTTCAGTTTCTTCCTTTAGTTTCTGTTCTTTTAATTACTCTAGGTTTATCTTATTAAAAAAAATTCATATAACCAAAACAAACATAAAAATATAAAAATCTGTTCGACCTTAACCCTACCAAACGGTCCTAAAAACCGTTTGGAGCCAAACGGTTCTGAAAACCATTTGGAGCCAAACAATCCTGAAACCGTTTGGAGCCAAACGATCCTGAAAACCGTTTGGAGCCAAACGGTCCTGAAAACCGTTTGGAGCCAAACGGTCCTGAAACCGTTTGGACCAAACGGTCTTCAAACCATTTAAAGCCAACCGGTCTTCAAACCGTTTGGAGCCAAACGGTCCTAAAACCGTTTGGGACCAAGCGGTCTTCAAACCGTTTGGAGCCAAACGGTCCTGAAACCGTTTGGGACCAAACAGTCGCTAAACTGTTTGGTCTAGGGTTTTTGTTAGGTCAACCTCTCATTTCCTATAAATATAAACCCTACCCCCTCCTTTTTCTCTCTTTGACTCTCGAGTTTTCTCAAGCTTTCGCGAAGGACTATTCCATTGCCTCTTGCTCCCCTGCTCCTGCGCAACTCACCTCCGACGTCCTGGTTCCCGTGCTTCTACACGGAAACCCCACCTTCGCACCACCGCTCTTTGCCTCTTCGCCGTCGATGCTACCAGCAGCTGCAAGGTAGTCCAGCAACCACGGCAGCTTGGTCGGTTTTTTTTCGCTTCCGCAACCCTCTGTACCGACGTTTACGATTTCGGAGCTGCCGCGGTGTTCCGCCTTCTCCAACGTCGGCACCACCTTCATCTTCATTACCACCAGACTTTCCGCAATCCTCTCTATCTTTGCCGTCGGCTCCGCCTTCTCCTTCACCGCTTTCATTTTAATCGTCGACGACTCTGTCCGCCGCCGCCTTCGCCGGTTGTACCCTGACGTTCCGCCTTCCAAACGATCTTCAAACCGCTTGGAACCAAACAGTTTTCAAACCGTTTGGAACCAAACGGTCTTGAAACCGTTTGGAACCAAACGGTCTTGAAACTGTTTGGAACTAAACGGTCTTCAAACCTCTTGGAACCAAACGGTCTTCAAACTGTTTGGGACCAAACGGTCTTGAAACCGTTTGGAACTAAACGGTCTTCAAACCTCTTGGAACCAAACGGTCTTCAAACCGCTTGGAACCAAACGGTCTTCAAACCGTTTGGAACCAAACGGTCTTCAAACCGTTGGGACCAAACGGTCTTCAAACCGTTTGGGACCAAACGGTCTTCAAACCGCTTGGAACCAAACGGTCCTGAAACCGTTTGGACCAAACGGTCCTGAAACCGTTTGGCTTTCCATAATCTCTAAAACTACAAAAAAATATATATACATAAAACCACATAAATACAAATAAAATCTACATTGTTTCTAAACATGTCGTTCTAACTCATGATCTCTCATTTTGCAGATATGGCATCACCAGCAAAGGAAGCCATCAGATCTGATGAATCTCCAATCTAGACAACAGAGCAACTGATGGCAGAACAAGCTAGACTCCAGAAGATCAGAGATGACTTCAATTGGACTGGAAAGGCACCACCTAATATCAAAATGATGCAAGTCCTATGCGACCTTGATCGCCTCAAAAAGTGCCTAGTTGGGGCACCTCAAGAAGAAATTGCAATTTCTTCCGATGATGATGAAGGCTCGAAATACAGGCCTAATTCCGAGGAAGAATCCCCAGCCGAAGAACAAAAGGGGAAACGCAAGGTCCAGGAAACTGCAACTGGACATCCCTCCAAGAAATGGGCAAGAAAACAAGTTCGCCCCGCCTTTGCTATGGATCAACCCCTTGCAACACCTACCACCACCATCCCTGTTACCACCCCTACCTTCCCTCCTGTCACCACCACAGCACCACCACCAGAAAATCTCTTCATACATACCACCCCCTCCACTGAAAAAAGTCTCAAACCTACTAAGTATGTTTGCTCCAGCATACTAATTAAGATGGGGATCCACGACCGCATTTTCAACATACTAGACAAGGCCAATCTTGCCAGGCAGTGTTTGGTACCTGAGATCTCCTATTCTGAACCCACTACCGAATTCTTCACCTTCCTTACCAAAGAACCCGTAGACATCATGGATAGAACATAGGACGGAGGTGACAGAAGACTGGTCACCCATATTTTTGGCAACAAAGTTGTCTTAACAGAAAACATGTTGAACGAAGTTTTTATTGACAACCAGGAGCAGCTAAATAAAGCCAAGGCTGTGGGAACTGAGCACCCTGAGATCAACAGGCACAAGTTCTGGAAATCTCTAACGGGGCTCCCCACCTACGATGCCAAGACGTGCAAAGCATCGAATATACATTCTGGATTTGTGCGCACCCTACACAAAATCCTCGTTGGCGCACTCTTCCCCAGGACTGAAGGAGGGAACATTATAATCTCGGATCTTTTTGTTCTCTGGTCCATTCTAAACAAAAGGCCAGTCAACATTGGACGACAAATGATCCAGAAATTATCAGCCTACGACCTGGGGAAGGAAATCTGCATGGGGGGCCATGTCACATCAATCATAAAATACCTCAAGATGGATAGACTCCTACCTCACTGCACGCAAATAAAGGGCGACATACTTACTAATGAACAAACATTGAAGAACTCCTTTATTATTAAGGAAAAGGATGCGAAACTGCATTATGTCTTCTGCCCTACAGTCAAGTCATCAAGAACACTCCTCCCACTGCCGGAGCTTGCAAACTATGACACAGAAAAGCTCCTCTTCTCTGACGAGGAGCTTACACAACTTTTAGCTTTGGTTAAAGCAGCCGACAAGAAAGCAAAAGCGGAATAGACGGACCTCAGTATCACAGCCACGGCAGCTCGACCATCAAAAACATCTGTCAAATGACCTTCTAGAAGGCAGTTACAGGCACAACATCTGTCGGGGACACCAACATCAAAGCCAAATCCAGAGGCCGAGACCCTCCATGAAGAAATCATAACCACCTCATCAATCAACTCTTTCATTCAGAGTCTACATGATCAGCTAACTGTCACCACCACTCCACCTTCCACCTTTCCAACATCTACCACTCCTCCCTTATTCACCACATCGACGCAACCATTCACATCTTCTTCTTCACCCCTTTTTCCTTCAGGCTCTCCCTTCCCCACCCCTATGCCCGACTTTACCACTTTCCCTTTCACCTCCATAGTTTCCACCCCATCATTATCACTACCACCACTTTCACCTGTGATACCACCACCTTTCACATCCAATACCACCCCGACACCGCTGGTGACTCCATCCATAGTCACCACGCAGCTTGGGGCATCATCAGTGTCTCTTCCGCAAGACACTACCACTATCCCACACAGACCCCAGCCATCCCACCCTTCCGCTCCTAGGATCCCCTTTGCCAATATCGGTGAGGAATTCGGCCGTCAATTCAACGCCGTCCGAAACCTCCTCACTGATCCTTCTAACATCTTACATTCTATTTTTTCTTGTGTGCAAGGTTTATCAAGACAGGTGGCCACGATTGACGAATAAAACCGAGCCTTGCCCAACATCCTCCAAGGCTTTCAGTAATGACAAGATGAGGTGACTAAGCAAGTTGAGCACATCAACAGCCACATCAGCAACTTGTCGGAATTGGTCCTTGGAGCGATGCGCCAGCAAGAAGTGACGGCAAAGCAAGTCAATGAGATCTCTTCGCAGACTCAACCTCTGCCTGAGACTCTCCGCGAGCTCCAACAACAACAAGTAGTTCTAAGCACGCGCCTGGACACCATCAGCAGCACACTCACACAACTAAATAATCGCCAAGAGGAGTCAACTAATAATGACATCCAGCAGCTATGTGCTCAAGTTACAGATCTAACAACACGTCTCCTCTCTGCCGAGGGTCGATATAATGACCTCAAAGAAACCCACGACGCACTGCTCGAAACACAGGAGCATCTGTAAGTGGCTTTCGATGAGCTACAAGCCACCCATCGGCGGTGCAAACAGACCGCAAGTAAAAAGCCAGCAGACAAGGCAGCAACCGACAAGGATGGCGATAGTGACGAAGAAGACGACTCCGACTCATCTGCTGATTCGAACAAAGATACCACCTCCTCTGGTGATAAATCTAATGACGGAGAGGACCCAGGCAATGCAGCAGAACCTTCTCACAAAGGTTCCGACAAAGGTCACCATGACGGTGACCATCACCCCCAAGTCCCCACACAATGATAATGTCAACATGTCATATGGGGACCAATTCCCTGATTATTCCGCTCTGGGATCCATCGGGGAGGCTGCTAAAGATGCGGCTTTTGTTGCGTTCCACCAATGCATATTAGGAACCAGCCCTAGCCCACCCACAACAACCGCTCCACCTTTCCCCGCGCTCGACGCGTCAGCGCTTTCCCCACATGACCAGGACGAGGCAGAACGAGTAAGCTTAGACACGGATGAAGACCTCGATTCTGCCTCCGACTCGGAAGACGATCTACAAGGCCATGAAGAAGCCTTTGTACAACCTGCTTCTCCCCCTCCACAAGAGCTTCCCCCGCCACCACCTCTGCCGCACAAAATGCATGACCTAGATATGATGGCCATCTCCACATTAGATGCTCAGGACATTTTTATACTGAACACTATTGTGGACGATGTAAAGGCAGGGGACGACATCATTTATCACAATACCAGAACTAAGCGCAAGATGACACGAGAAGACTTCCGCACCATCCTGCGACCTCAGTCTACGACGCCAATGGAAATCTTCCGTGTCCTGCTCGCCAAATGTATAGAAACATACAAAAGTCCTAAGAGGCAACAGCCGGTTTTCAACGCCTCCCCTGCTCTGTCCATTGGCCTTTTATACAAGGACATATGAGCAAAATCAATCGAGAGGTTGCGTGCTGGTTTAGCACGACGAGCATGTTATTTTACTGTGCCCTTTCAAGTCTCAGACCATTGGCTAATTATGATTGTCAATACCGAAGCTCGGGATGCCAAGGTCTATAATTTTTGCGGCGCTGAGCTACCCGCCGATATAATAAACTTTATTGGTGACGCAGCAGGAGAAGCGAGATGTATTCCCTTCCGGCTGCTTAAGTTAATCTGGGCCGCACGCCCATCTCTCCGCCAAGACTAGAGTCAGCCTTGGTTCCGAATAATAAACCCTCAAGTTCAAGTTGCCGAGGGATCTGGGGACTGCGCCTTCTGCACCATACATCATATCCAAGCGTTGAACTAGGAAATCCCATTTACTGACCTCATTGCTGAAGATTTTCACTCTTTGCGAGGGCGTTACGCCATGGAGCTCATCTACGATAGAAGGTTCTTTAAGGACCCGACAATGGCACCAGATGACGTCCCTCGTTATCTCTTTTCAGCTATCCAACGCCCGCAGAGGCGACCCTTCCGCCACATTCTAAAAGAGTTCGAACAACCAAAGGAACCGACCTTAGCTGCAACGCAAAGTAAAAAAGACACCGATCCTTTGTCTACCATAGAACCAACATTTTCTGACTTCGAACCCAGCTCTTGCAAGGGTCTCTCCGACATCGAACTACATCTCATTGGAGCGACTCTCAGCCGAGAAGGATGAGCTCGTATTCATGTCTAGGGACATTCTAGTTATGGCAGACACGCTTCGAGAGACTTTGCAGATTAAAGGATCCCTCTCCGTCAGCCTAATGTCCGCTTATTAGTTTTTACTCAGCCAAAATAACCCCACTACATACATGGCGTCCCCATACATGAAGGATGATCTTTTAAAGCTCAAGAACTTCGGCACAGCTGAAGCGCTGATCTCCTTTCTACAACACACAACGTCGAAGTTCATCATGTTACCCTTCCTTTATCATGAGCATTGGATGCTCCTGGCAACAAACCTACCAGAAGGAACAACTACAATATACAACAGTTCCGATAGCTAGTACAACCTACGATAGAAGAACTATGTCGTGACACCAAGGACGCCAATAGAAGTAGTAGCGAAGGAATGCGCTGACAAATTAATCACCCTTCTAAGTCAGCATACAAGGGCTTACGACAAAGACCATTTTCATCGCCCTTCCTTCAGCCACAAATGCCCCCAACAAATCCGAGAATCACACGACTTTGGCTTCCACGTCCTCTACTGGATGTACACCATCATCGTTCTCCAAAGACCAGTAGAATAGATGACTGATGTGGATTACCACGCTCTACGAGGACAATTCGCAGCAAATCTACTTCAATCACCAGGGGCAAATACAGAATTAACTTAACCTGCAGCCCTTGTCATCGTACTTCTCAACCCATAACTTTGACACTCTGGGGACAGAGTGAGTGATAAGTTAGGGGGGGTACATCAGACAAGGGCAAGGTATCATTTTCTAAATCCCTCTTTCTCCATTTTCTCCTTTCTCCGTTTGTACATATTTTTTTTTCTTTTTTCTTTTTCCTTTAACTTTCTTTTTAATTAACCCTTTTTTAGTAGAATCACCCTCAATTAACTCTAGAATCATGTTAGTCCCCAAAAGCAAATAGCACTTAGACATTCAATGTCGATTTAATAATGTCCCTCCACTACTAATTTTCATGCTCTTGCTTTACTTCTTTATCTGACTCTCCATAGGTCAATATCAAGGCAGAAATAAGCCAGGCTCTCAAGGATGAGAGGGGCATCAGGAAACTTCCAAATCAAGAAGTTCTGCAAGTGGACCACAAACCAAATAAGTGCATATTGAAAAATTCTAAGAACAGCTTTCCTCTCTTCAAAATAAAAGAGGCTTGGCCGCCCAAAAACAAATTCCCAAACAAAACCCCAAAACCCAAGCCTGCAAGTTATCGAATAAAAGCCAGAGAGTCGAATAAAATTATGAGAGTTGTGCCATAAATAAGGATCTATATAAAGAACCGATGAAGGTCTCACCCAGTCGGCACATTCAGCTGCCCTCATAAAGGCAGATGTGTCGTGCCCGGTAGTGAAATCCTAAGGTATCTAAATATATGAAAGGCTTATAAAGGACTCACCCGGCCGGTTCATTCAGCTGCCCTCACAAAGGCAGATGTGTCGTGCCCGGTAGTGAGATCCTAAAAGCATAGACAACCCCTCCCTCACTTAAAGAGGAATTACACTTCAAGCCTTTAGCCAACCCTCATACCCTCTCTAGCTTCCAGTAGGTCTTTTTAGAGAGGTATAAAGTTGATTAGAGTCAACAACATGCACAAAATAAAGGTGGTCCCGATGCAAGCTACGAGATACAGAAAGAACCTGAGACCCAAGAAACTCTTGAAACCTAAAAGAGTCATGGCATGCAATAAGACTCGATATGACCTTAGGAGAACTCGGGTTAAGAATTGAAGCAAGAGTATGGAAATCTTAACTAAATAAAATCACCTCGCCATTACATGTCTCAGCTCTATCTAACTTGAGGACAAGCTAGACTCTAAGTTAGGGGGGGTGATAACCTCCAATTTTGGATGATTATCTTAGTCTTTTTCTTTAGTTTTTCCATACTCTTTCTAAAGTAAATATATACATAATCCCAAAATTTTCCCTCTTTTTGTAAATATACTATCAGACTAACTTTTCCCTTTTATATATGCAGAAAAACACAAAAAAAAGATCACAAAAGACTAACTCAGCCTCAAGGCCGCATGGAGTCAAACGGTCCCGAGACCGCATGGAGTCAAACGGTCCTCAGACCGCATGAAGCCAAACAGTCCCGAGACCGCATGGAGTCAAATGGTCCCGAGATCACATGAAGCCAAACGGTCCCGAGACCACATGGAGTCAAATGGTCCCGAGACCGCATGGAGTCAAACGGTCCTCAGACCGCATGAAGCCAAACGGTCTCGAGACCGCATGGAGTCAAACGATCCCGAGATCGCATGAAGTCAAATGGTCCCGAAACTGCATGGAGTCAAACGGTCCTCAGACCGCATGAAGCCAAACGGTCCCGAGACCGCATGAGGTCCAAACGGTCTCAAGGTCCAAATGGTCTCAAGGTCCAAACGGTCTTGAGGTCCAAACGGTCTCGAGGTCCAAACGGTCTCAAGGTCCAAACAGACTCAAGGTCCAAATGGTCTTGAGGTCCAAACGGTCTTGAGGTCCAAACGGTCTCCAAACCGTTTGGACTTCACTTAAGGCCTATAAATAAGACCCCAAGGGCCCTCAACAAGATATCAAGTTTCAGACGTCCAAAGGTTGCCTCAATCACTCCAGAGCACTTACGACTTCCATCCTCCACCCTGGGGCTGCCAGTCTGAGACCCATACTCCATCTTGAAGCTGCTTTCTCTCTCTCTCTTCCAAGGAAGGTGGGAAGAGGGAGATCTCATCATCGTGCAACCTGTGAAGCTAGTGGATCGTTTCTCTCTCTCCAAGGGGTTGACTTTCCTCTCTCCTTTTTGGGGATGATGCACTCTCTCTCTTCTTGCCTCCTTCTTTGTCCTAGTCATGAGAGAGTAGTCTCTCTCACTAGGGTGTGGGGAGTAGCCCCGCTACCCATGTTTTCATATCATGTAAATGAAATTCATAGTTTGTAATATAGAGTTCTTATCTTTTGAGTTCAACAGCAAACGTTTAATGAATGCATGTTGCTTGATCTCCAACTTGTGTTATCCTTTATCTTTTAGTATGAGTTGTCTACGTTTGTACTATTAGATTCGAAACTCATTTGTATGTTGGTTCTTGGTGCATGTATCCACCATGCATCTATTTCGGTATCTAGGAGTGTATCTCAAGAAGTGGAGTAAACTCACTATCATTCGTTGCACTTTCATACTATGAAATGGAATCAGTTGACGTATGAAAGTGCAACCTTGGTAAGTCGAGGAACACACTTCGCGAGGGGAATGATGCAAAGTAGGTGACCATTTTTTCGGGAATGGTTGGCGTTGCAACATTCCCGCACTCCTCGTAGTTAGTTCTCCGAAAGGAAACTAAGCCTACAAAGATACTAACTGACTAAACTCTTTTTACAGGTTATATTTTGCTTTGCATGTGCTGATCCATGTGTAGTGGCGGTGAAAACCGATCACACCCTAGTGACTTTTATCATTGTTTAACTCCTAAGTTTGACTTGCTTTCTTACTTTTTCATGTTCTTAGTTTAAAACAACAAAATCTAACTTTCGATTTAAGTGCCTAATAGTGAGTGATTAAGTGAAATTCTAACGTTTTCCTTCTTGTTGCTTACAATAAGACCATTGTCCTGAGGATTTGACCCTTAACTATACTACGATAAGACTTCAAAGTATCTTAGCATACGTGGGTGGAGTTCTCCATCTAGTATATGCAAGGCTAAACCTAAAGACTTACTATCTTTAGGATTTTTAGTTGGTGCACGCAATTCCACGTAAATGGAAGCTCCATCAGCCATGTTCTTTGAATTCATGTTATATATTTATAGTGTAATTATTCTTTTCATAATTATCCATTAACACATGGTCTAATGTTCATCTATAAAGAATTACTTTCCAGTACAATAGAATTATTGTCTCCAAAAGCTTGTACCTAGATCTTATCAAGTCACAGTTTTAAGTTATTATTCTTGCATAATTGTTAAAAATTAGTATATGAACTGTCAAAATATAAAATATAATGCTTAGAGTTAGCATGTAGTTACTAGAACTCAGAATATAATGATAATAATTTATTTCAGTATGTTAATTCTTATAATCATTTAGAATTTAAAATTTCCTTCAAAATATCAGATTTAGATACAGAATCGAGAATTCAAGATTTACATAGTTATTTACTATTTGAGTTTCATAATTCATAATTGAATTATTAGAAATTAGATAAGAACTATCAGAGTTATCCCTAACTTTTTAGATTCTATTTATTAGTCTAGAACTCAAAATTTTTTTATACAAAGTTAGAATAAAATTTTGAATACAGAATGTCAGAACATAAACATATTTCAAAATTCATCTCAGTTAGTTGAGATACATAATTAGAATAGAAAAATAATCAGAATCAGAATTAGAACAAGAATAAAAAAAATTATAGAATATGACACCAGAATATAATTTCATACCCTCACAGAATAGAAGTACTACGGTACACAGAACAGAAGGCTTTTATGTCATAGAAGGTAGAATGCACCATAGAAGGCACTTGGTGCCGCAGAATAGAAGACACATTTGTGTCACCAGAAGGTATTTATGCCACAGAAGGTGCATTGCACCATAGAAGGCACATAGTTCTACAAACGAGAACTTATTGTATAATAGTGGCCATAGAAAGATAAAAGATGTAAATAAAAGATGTGTAGTTTAGTTGTATATTTTTATAAGCATTCATTTCTTGTATATTATTAGAATTCAATGCCACTTACTCTAACCTAGGTTTCCCTTTGTGCATGGATGGGGACAAGATGTCTGCAGGTACATAATTTCAGTAGATGGTCATGTCAAGAGGATGCAACTACAACTTTAGGAGGTTTTCTTGGTGGGACGCCATTTACACGGTCCCAGATTTGACATGAGATTTGTATAAGGTAGTATCATGGTATTAAGTTTCTTTCATAATAGAGTTTCTTTTCTAAGAATTTATGAGAATGAATTTTTACACAAGTCTGTATTGGTTTTTATTTGTCATCATTGTAATGCATATTATATTAGTAACACTCCTCAAAAGTAAAAAGAAAATTTAGCTTCCGCTCATTTGGTATGAAAATCGGAGTGTTACATATTAGGTGCAACATATATACTATGAGGTATTGGGGTAGTAGACAGACTAAAAATAGAGGTAGCACATGAAGGGGATAAGAAATCATAAGACACAAAATTAGATATGGGATGGATAGTGCATGAACACTTCCCTTTTTTTAGGGAAATAGGAAGATTATCAAGATTTAATTGACTAGTAGAACCCCTAGAGAAAATAGTGCTTGAAGAAAGATTTTGAGATGATCTATCATCTTTACATGACTAGAGTTATCCTAGGAACTTGCACAATTGTTGCTTGTACCTATAGATGGGTCACTAGCACTAGGTGATGGACCTGATGTAGAGTCAACAACAACCAGAAAGAGGGGAAGTCTAGAGTGTGTGGAGAGGTCTGAGAGATTTTTATGGAGATTCCAAATTAAGGGATGTCTTTGAAAAATGTGACACTAGTGAATACAAAAAAAAAGATGTGTAGTTGGATTATAACAAAGATACCCCTTTGAATTTTAGAATATCCAAGAAAGACACACTTTGTCGCTTGAGGACTATGCTTGTCACAACCATTACTCAATTCATGAATAAAACTAAGACACACAAAGATTTGAGGAGAACAAATATGGAGGATGGTTAGGATAAAAAATTTGAAATGGAGTTTTATTGTTCAAGACTGAGTAAGGCATGTGACTAATTAGTTAAGTATCAATGAGGACAATGTCTCTCCAGAAACCATATGGCACATTAATATTTTGAAGAAGATTTCTTGCAATTTCAATAGTGTGCCTTTTTTCATTCTACTATCCGATTTTGTTGAGGACAATGAGGACAATAATATTGGTGAATAATTTCTTTGTTGGAAAGAAACAAGGTGAGTGCATTGATTAAAGTATTCTTTTGCATTTTCAAAAAATGTGAATGTTTCGTGTAAATTGTGTTTCAATTTTAAGAAGAAAATTTTGCACTGTAGAGAAAATATCAGAATGATCTTTCATGAGATACAATCATGTAGTTGTAGAAATTCATCAATATAAGTAATGAAATACCAAACTAATGAGCCTAAATTGTGCGTCCGGAAAGGAGGCAAACTCAGAAGGAATCAAACTTTAAATTTATAACTTGAAACCTTCAAGAACCCCCACAACTTTATTATTGTGTTGAAATAGATATACATAGTCGAACACAGAGACGTGGGGAAATTTAAGATGCTTAAGACATTGCTCTTAAGTCAGATAAGCCAATCCTATAGTTGGTACGAACTAGAACTAGTCTAGCAAAATGTCACGAAATAAAACAAAGTAAACAAAACAAAACAGTCTGTAGGATTCTAGTGATCAAAGAGAAGGAGCTCCTGGCTATGTAACCACAAGTTGGGTAGTCTAAGCACCCTTTCTCGGGTGTAGACAACCCTCGAACACCCCAGCAAGAAACCTACACCCAAACATAGGACGCACCGTGGTATTTGTTCCTGTGGGGTCATCCCACTCGCTTTCGCGTAGCGTGACTAAAACCCACCGATGATATGAAACCTCTCTCATGGATGACAAATCAACATCCTAGAACATTCTAGATACCCACTTAGGTCTAGAACATTCTGAGATGTCAAGAACAGATGTAATCCACACAGAACTAGGTAGTGGGCTCAGCCCGGGTCTACAATTCTACACGGATCACCTTAACTATCCTCCTTTCATATTCCGATCCAAACTATTTTCTATTGTCTATTCCTACAATGAATCTCTTGATATAGGTAGAAATAGCAGTTCAAGAAAGAAAGAGATCAATCAAACTAGAAATCATAACCAGAAAGACAAGATAGAACAGAAACGTACTATATCTAGAATAAAACTACTTGCTTAAGGTAAAAGTACATAAACATGCCCAAAACGGGCTACATAGCCAAGAAGGAGCTCAACTAGCCCTGGACAAGCATAGTTGGCACCGAACAAAGATGGAAGAACATGATTTATACAGAAATAAAGGAGAACATTAGAAGAAAGGAGAAGAAGAAGAGATTTAGGCCATAGAGGAGAGGTGGCTCTCGCTCCTCAGCCTCCGTATAGGTTAGATCTCATCCTTTGGGTCGTCCTCCTTGATCTTATGGACTCCTTGTCCTCCTTTCTCTCTAGATCCACCCCGAACAGTAGCTTGGTGAGTCGATGGAGGTGGGAAAAGATAGTGGATGGTAGGAAATGGGCGGAAATGGGTGGATGATGGTGGAAAATGGTGGAGGATGGAAGCATGCTAGAGAGATAGGTGTAGGGTGAGCACTTCAGCCTTCTCATACCTCTGGACATTCCCATGGGGCTTTAGGAACCTACAAATGTCAGAACCAACATGTGGAACCTCCAAAAATTCAGAACTTGGACCTCCAGATCTAGGAACCCCTCTCCAGGTTGTGAGGGGTGGATATTTATAGGCAAAGGCGGAAGAGGGTCGCGGAACCTACCTCAGTCGCGATCGTGTCGCAGTCGATGTGGATGTCCCGGTTGCGGTCGCATCACGGTTGAGGTTAATGCCTCATCTGTGGTCGCATTGAGGTGGATCCCGCGATCACGACATTGTCTTCTTGGCCGCAGTCACAACATCCTCCTTGGTCGCAGTCGCGGTGTCCTCCTTGGTCGTGGTGTCATGGCCCAAACCCACCCCCATGGGGGGGTATTACTTGGTGATCGATGGGCCCACGTCGATGACCCTTCTGATTGGCGAGAATGTATACTGATAAAGGATCGGCCATCAAAAATAGGGCCTAAGAAATTAAAAGTTTCTCAGGTTGGTGCACATAGTGCTATGCTTAGTCCACCGCGGTCATGGCAAATGGAAGCCTAGCTGCGGCAAAAATTATGTGTTTGGGAGAAAACTTGGAGAATATATGTATTTTTTAGGTTCGGTGCCTACAAGTCCCAAAATTGGCTAGTTGAGAAACTTTATCTATGAAAAGATACAAATTACCAAAAGATAAGAACCTAGGGTTATTTTAGGCATATTAAGGCTATCACAACACAAAACCATATACAAATGCAAAGCATAAATGCATGAATTTGGGTGTTATCACGAACCCAACATTCAAGAGACCCTACTAAGACCCAAAGCATATGAGTGAATCATATGAAAATAGAGTCTGTGCACATAACATCTATTAGTATTTTCCTACTTGACAAGCTTCACAATCTGGTTTATCTAAATGGGAAAATTGAGGATGCAAAATGCAAAGCTTCTTGAGAGATAAGTGACCTAGGCGATCATGTATGTATAGAGGAGACATAACCATGCAATATTCATATCCCTTTCCAGATAGTAGAGACCAACTTCCTCACACTCGCCACCAATCACTGCCTTCATTTGAAGGTCATTTATCAACTGGTTATCTGGATCAAGTGATGGAGGACAAAGAGTATGAGTTTATTTACTAATATTCAAGAAATCAAATGATAAGGAAGGGATAAAAAGGGGGGATAGTAGGTTGATATGAGGAAGGGGTATCATGGTCCCAGTTCCTTGAAAAAAAAATTAAAGATTTATTGGCAATAGTGAACTTATAGACTACTATCTTTCATGGTGGACATTGGAGATAAGGCTATCGTATACCTAATATGTTGCACCAGAATCAAGTATGGATAAATACATGTATTGTTTGGATCAAGACATGCAGGTTGTAGAAGGATTTGAGGCATATAAAGATCTAAATGTTTAATCAATTAGTTCAAATTCCTTATTGACCATCACATGTAATAACAATCTCATTAACATAGAGGACTAGAAGGATATAACCAGAAAGTCCATGATGATAGAATATAGAGTGACCTAGATTGGACCATTGTTAGTTAAAGTCTTAACGTCCTAAACCATGCTCAGGGTGACTTCTTTAGACCATACATAGATTTATGAAGTCTTCATACAAGATGGAACTCCCTTGAGAAATGAACCCAGGTGGTTGCTCCATATATATCTGTTTATAATGGCTGCCAAGAAGGATAGTGTTCTTGATATCTAGAAAATGCAATGGATAGGAGAAATGAGCAACTAATGAGATAAAAAGATAAACAAATGTCATTTTGTCCATGTGAGAAAAATTCTCCCAATAATCTTTCCCATAGACATGTGTGTAGCTTTTTGCAACAAGTCTTTCTTTGAGTCGGTCAATAGTCCCATATGGACCAACTTTAACTTAGAAAAACCATCTTCTATTTTACATAGAGGAGTAATCATGAGATTCCATATGATATTTCTAGACAAAGCATCCATCTCATCCTCCACAGCTTGTTTCCAATTTGGGTGATTCAATGCAATAGAGACACTATGTGGTATAGGGATAGTAGATGGATTGGAAATACAACAGTGTATGAAGGGGATAAGAAATGATGAGACACAAAATTAGATATATGATGGGTAGTTCATGAATGCTTCCCTTTTCTTAGTTCAATAGGAAGATCACCCATATTAAGAATCATACAACCCCCAGAGGCAACCATTATTGGAGAAATATTGAGAGATATCTTGTCATCTTTTACCTATCTTGAGTCATCTAGAGAACTTGCATGGTTGTTGCATGTACCTATATATGGTCACTATAACTAGGTGATGGGATTGGTGTAAGGTCGACGACAACCAAAAAAAGAGGGGAAGTAATCAATTTGTGGTGAGGTCTGAGAGGTTTCTATGGAATTTTCAAAGTAAGGGGTGTCTTTCATATCACTGGATACTAGAAAATGATGTGTAGTAGGATTATAACAATGATTCCTCTTTCATGTTTTGGAATTATCAAATAAAAGATAGACTTTAGTTCTATAGGACTAATCTTGTCATGGCCATTACTTAATTCATGAAAAAAATTAACATACCCAAAGACTTTAGGAGGAACACTATATAGCTGGCAATTAGATAAGTAGCAATGAGGATCACATATCCCAAAATCTGTAAGAAACATTCATATGGTGAAGAAGAGTTCCCACATTTTTTATAATGTGCCTATTGTTTCTTTCTTCTAACCTGATTATGGTGAGGAGAATGAGGACAAGAAGATTGATGAATAATACCTTTGTTGTAAAGAAACAAGGTGAGTGCATGACTGAAGTACTATGTTGCACTATCAGTCTAAAAAATGCAAATCCATTGTGTGAATTGTGTTTCAATTTAAATACAAATCATTTGCACAATAGAGAAAACCGTAGAACCTTCTTTCATGAGATACAACCATGTAGTATTAAAAAAGTTCATCAATAAAACTAACAAAATACTGAAACTGAATTATAGAGGAGACCCTACTAGGTCAGCAAATATCTGAGAGAATAATATTAAAAAATGGAGTCTGCATGTATAACATTTGTAGATTAAAACTAGATCTATGGTGCTTTCCTAGTTAACAAGCTTCACAATCAAGTTTATCTAAATGAGAAAACTGAGTATACAAATGTGAAGCTTCTCCAGAGATAAGTGACTAAGGTGATTGTGTATGTGTAGAGGAAATGCAACCATGCAATCTTTTAGAGCCCTATACAGATAGTAGAGACCAACTTCCTTATACCTACCACCCATCAACGCTTTCATTTGAAGGTCATGTATCAAACACCAATCAGGATCAAAAGTGATAGAGGAACAAAGAGTATGGGTTAATTTACTAATAGACAACAAATTAAATGGAAAAGAAGGAATTAAAAGGTTGGATGGTAGGTTGATATGAGGAAGGGGCGAGATGGTCCTAGTTCCCTAACTGGTAATTGAAGGCCACTTTGCAATGTTGACCTTAGGGTACTAGATTTTGTTGTGGACATATTGAAGATAAGGCTACTTATACCAGAAAAAATGATTTGTTGTACCAAAATTGAGTATCCAAGTCAAAGTGCCTATATTTATGGATTGAGATATGCAAGTTTTACATGGATATGGTGTGTACAAATAACTACAAGTTCAACCTATATGTTGCGATTCCTTGTTGATCATTGCTTGTAATAACAATCTCGTCAACATATAGGACTAGAAGGATATAATTAGAGGGTCCATGTTGATAAAAGATAGAGTGATCTAGATTGTACCTTTGTAGGATAAAGGCTTCAACAAATTGGTTGACCTTCATGAACCACACTCGAGGTGATTGCTTTAGACAATACATGGATTTATGAATTTGGGAGACAAGATGGGACTCCCCCTGAGCAACAGACCCAGGTGGTTTCTCCACAGACACACACACATATATATATACTAGTAAACGCACATGTGCCCATGCACATGATATAAAAATTTTGACACATATTGTTATGATATTTTCATGGTTAATTATATATACACACATATATATCATGTAAAATTTAATAATAATTTGACACTTCTTTATAAAAAAATCTTTATAAAATGATGGATGAGTTTTGTTGGAGATAATGTAAGAGTTGGAAAGGAATGATATTATGAAATGATGCAATAGGGAGTGAGGGAGAGTTTAGTACTGGGGTTACTGGGTAATAGCTTATCAACATGGTGAATTGGGGATATGGACGTGAGATAACTGGAGAGAGAGCGGTTAGTGAATATGGAAAAAGTTGGGGTCATTGGGCTTCGAATGGGAAAAACAACATCAAGTAACTTGTAGGAGTAGTTTAGGGTCAATATGGAAATAATATACTTATATATTGAAAATGTGAATTTGAAATTATGTCTGGAAGATATTTTACAATGAAAAAGGGTCGCACATGTCAAAATTAACTAGGTGGCACAAGGATGATGACAGTTCAGTACAAGAAGTAACAAACTTTCATCAACAAAGAAAAAGATAAAGTCGACGGCAATCAAAATGTCTAGGGGGAGAATTCCTGATAACATGACCCCATTCCAAGAAAAAGTAATGATAGAACAACATTCTAGAGGAATTCTTAACCAACCAAAAATGACCCGTTATGTAGTGAATTGAAGAAAAAGGTTCTTGATTTGCCCATTAATATCATTAGATGCATTTCAAGGGTGCAAGAAACCAAGATCAAGTTCCTAATGTGAACTACGTACATCAATTAAAGGTGAACAAATCAAAATATACAAGTCATGAATATAGGTAGAAATGCCCTGATCAATTTAGATTTTTTCGAGTGATCAATTTAGATTAGATTTTTTATAGTGATCAATTTATATTGATTATAATAAAATCATATGTTTCTTTCATTACAAATAGACAAAAAAAATATAGTAGGTAAGAATAGTTTGAGAGAGATCTAAATGTAGTTTGTGAAGTGATTATGTAACAAAATTGATATTGAATTATTGACATGAAAGAAAATTGTACCTGAGAGTTATTGGGAATGACTTTGTCAATTATAAAAACACTAAAGCACCCTCTAAAACTGAATGTTGTATCTATTGAAATTAATCATGGAGCAATATCAATGTATCGTTTGATTAGTAACATGTTATATATGTTGAAGATTCATTAAAATAAAAAAGTAATCAATATATGTCTTGTTCAACGAAAATTAAAAAGAAATCCAGAAGCAAACATATTGTCAATGGAATCTCAAGGATTTAATAACATAGTTAATGATGATGATTTTATATCTTAGATATATGTAATATATAGTCAAATCTTTATGAATTTATATTATTTCTAAAGTGAGTGATAAACACAATTGAGAGTTACTAGTTAGAAGTTAAATGAGAAACTTTTATTAACAAGTTAAATTGTTTGTATATGTCTTTTCTCTATTATGTATTAACATTATCCAAAAAATAAGTGTATCATAATGAGATTTTCCTAACCTATATATAAGAGTGACACAATTTACATGTTGTAAAATTAAAGATATTAATAACGGTATAAACTTGCATTAAATTCTAATTTAAAACCAACATCTTCCAATTGGTTAATGGAAACAATAGCAAAGTCTAATTTGCTTCTCTCAACTAATTTATTAGAATTGTCAATATGTAATAGTAAAGTGATTTTATATAAGTTAGATGTAAAAACGATAAATTATATGCATGTATTGTGACAATCTAAGGCTACATATCACTATCATGCAATCAGATTTGTTTGTTTTCAACATCCTATTTTGTCAACTGAATAGTTCCAATATCTTTGACAAATACGGAATTTTTTATCATCATGTTATTTTGTCACTGAATAGTTATCATGTCTTTGATAAGTCTCATCTTGAAAATAAAGTAAAGGTTTATGTTGACTTCGGGTACTCATAAATGGGAGTTATTTCAAACAATGATAAGGAGAATAATAAGGATTGCGTCAGACTTTGCTTGTGTCCCCTTCTTTTCTTAGTATGAGACGAAAAATGACAAAACAATCTCGAAGTATCTCATAATCAATAGTAATAGGAAACTCTGATACATATAAGTGTGAGAAAATCAATGTAATATGTGAAAATGAATAGATATAATAGCTTACCATTGGTTGTTGTAAAGTTTGATATTAAGAGTTTTCAATGTAATTTTACCTCAACACCATCATTATAGTAAGTCTCAAAGAAATAAAAAGGAATGTATGACATTACTACTACAAGACATGGAATAAATGTGTTCACTATTCAAGAAGAATTTGCCTCTTGTAGTTTAATAGCAGATAATTGACAATGTTTACATGCATGTGAATATCACTTGGTTTTATGCTATTTATTGGTTTCCACTTATTTCTCTCAAAGAAAGCTAGGAAATTTGAGAAGAAAATAGAAGAAATCTAATGAAAAGTTTGATGTCATTAAAGAAATTATTCTAGACATAAATGTATTAATTGATTACAAAAAGTGCAGATGCAACATCCATTCCTTCTCCTTAAATAGATGTCCGCGGGGGGTGGGGGTGATACATATTAAAGGAAAGGAAACATGAAAGAAATTATGAATGAAAAAGAAGGGAGCTGTTTGAGTACGCGTAGGTCCCTACAGTTGACGACCAATGTGATCCATATAGGGGACATCGTTATTAGTGTTTTCATTTGCTTTTGATTTAAGATTTGGAACGTCGACCTGCAACACACTGAGTCAATGGATGTTGTCAAGACATTACGGCAAGTAATAGAATGCATATACGCTTCAAAAAAGGATGATTTAAGGAAGAAATACTAAAGGACAAACAAATGAATTCCAAGATATGTATTAATTGATTAGACCCATTCTTGTACTTTATGCTCCACCATACATGGCCAAAAGCTTCTGATAGTTCGGATCAAGCATCTTCGTTCTTCCATTTGTTGTGGTACTTGCAAAACCACTTTTCACCATCAGCTATTGCACGACACATGAGCACATGTGCATGGCAAAGTAGAAGCAGGCCGGCTTGAAGAAAGGAGCAGCACTGAAAGACTGGTAGCGATAATGTTCCAAGAACAAGCTCCTCACGCAGCTTCTTCTGTCACGCATGTAGAGGGAATGACAGACTCCAGACCTCAACGGTAGGCTGCTAGTGAAGCATAGGGTAGAACACTCTGTTAAGCCATGTGGCTGGAAGGATAGCTATCAAGTGAAAACACCAATACATCTGCATTTATTAGTTACCCATTTTTCATGGTAAGATGCCTATGCAGTTATGATGAAAGTTCCTCCATCTCAAGTACGAATATAGAGGCCCGATAGTACCAATATGGATTTAGGCACGCTCTTCTTACTATCTTTCATCGGTAATACCTACTCACTGAGACTTCCGTGTAAAAAATATCTTCCTGCAAATATTGAGGAGCTACGAAGGGCTATGGAATGGTGTTATAATCAGCGATAAACTCAAAACATAAATAAATCTAATTTTATTGTTGTTGAAACAAATAGATAACTACACATATCTAAGTATACATATCTTGAATCGTATACGCAATAATCATACATGACATGTAACGTACAAGATACAGGTCTCAGAAGGCGACCCCTTTAAGTCGAACGAACTCGTCGACACTGCAAGCGAGATAAAGAGGTCCGGTGTGGCAGAACCTGTACTTATCCTCGGCCTTCTGGAGTAACTTACGAAAGAGATGGTGGTTCTCCGGTATGAGGAGTCACTGATAAGCCTGTCAATTGGGACCCCCACAATAACTGGAACGAATTCACTTTCTAACGTATTATAGTGCTGTAGACTATCTGATCTCAGTCGCCACTGTCCTCGTGATGGCTGATGCAGCGTCTAGAGGAGCAAGGAAGACAGAAGGTAGTTGAGCGATTAAAAATACAACCGATAGACAGTTTGTGTATGACAATGAGGGCCGAAGGGACGGAAAGAAGACACTTAGTTATTTACTTGGTCCACCAACAACTATCCCGCCGTGGTTTGCCCACGTTCCAAGTGGTAGGATGTCGATGGGAGTAGTGGGAAACGTAGTGTGGCTTAGTTATTTGGTCTGCCAGCAACTGGACGCCACATTTTACCCACGTTCCGAGTAGTAGGATGCTGATGGGAGTAGTCAGAAACAGTAGTGCGTTGGGGCAGTTTGTGAGTTGTGATAAAAAAAATGGGAGGAGAATTGGGAGAAGAGAGAGAATTAAGGAGAGCACAACATTTTGAAAATGTTGCAACCTAATTGGTTGGTGGCATATTTGTAATTAACAAAAGTTATTCACTCTTTTTATAGTAGTATATATATATATATATAATCTTCAAAAAGGTTTTCATGAAGGAAGGCATTCTTATATCTAGTTGATGCAATGACAGGATAAATGAGAAACCAACAAAAATAAAGGATGAACATATGTCATTTTGTCCACGGGAGAAAAATTTCCATGTAATCTTCCTCATAGACTTGAGCATAGCCTTTTGCAAAAAGTTTTGATTTAAGTCAATCAACACTTCCATATGGACCAACTTTAACTAAGAAGACCCGTATGAAACCAATTTCTACTTTATCTAGAGGAGTGGTCATGAGGCTACATGTTCCATTTGTGGACAAAGCAACCATATCATCCTTCTTAGCATGTTTTAACTTGGTAAATGTAGTGCACAGAGATACTAAGAGGTATTGAGATCGGATATAGATTGGAAATATGTTGTATCTATTATAGATCGGAGGGATTGCCCTTATATAGGATGATGGGTGGTTATCAATACCCATTTACACGGTGTGGGAATAATCCTAATATAGATGAATATCGACACATTTGTATACTTAACAGTTTTAAAGACTACATCATATCATAAGAGAAACCCTAGAATAAAATGTGCTAATATGAGTGAGACTACAACTGGATATTCTAAGCAACACTTTTGAATGCTATAAATACAAAAATATATTCATATATGATTCAATATCACTAGTTTGTACCCTTTCTTATATATATTTGTAGGCATTCTTAATATACCTAGATATTGATTCATGGAACCACACTTTGGTTTATTTTCCTCATGATTCAAAATATGGAAACTTATATTTTTATTAGCCATGCCAAAGTTTGTTATTGGAACAAAATGGTGGTGCCTTACCACACCATAGGAACATGTGCACTAATGTTCATGGTGGCACTTCAGGATTCTAATGTACTGTTTCTGAAAACCATAATGAGCTTGTCTAGAAATTATTGGCATCCCAACGTTAAGTGAGTCAAAGTGCATCCTTATTATCCACCATTTATAATTCAATATGGGTCAAAGCATTGACTGAAGAGGACCCAAAAACGTGATGGCATGGGAACAAACCCCTGGTTGAAGTCATGCATTGCTTGAATTAAATTGAGCTTGTAATTATTTATACATGTAGACCTTCTCTTTAAAGATCCTTAATAATAGTATACATGCATTGAGTGGCACATATTTGGAACTTCCAAAATTCATAAAGACATAAGATTTCTATTTTAGTTGAGTACCATTCCCACAAATCTACATAGATAAGGGGATAGTGTCCCCCATTGGGCGACGTACATCTTATGTGCTTCATTCATATGTAGGCTAACTCCCTAGCATAGTCATAATATACCAAGATCCAACTTATTTAAGTGGATGAAATGTTATTGATTAATATCATATCACATATTTGATAATAAGTATCCTATAATTATTCATTTCTTGATCCCAAAGATTTTTTTCTACATTCTGTACATTTCTCTAGGAAATAAATGCAAGATAGTGCAAATGTTATTATTCCATTTAAACTACATTCTTTATGGGTCCTTGTGACTGACCTATGCCCTTATACATTTGTACACATATATTCTTTCGGAGAATGCATGAACAAATCAAAATGATAGGGAAATGTTGTGGAAATAATATATCAAGGGCTTAACATGAAGGTCGAGAGAGATGCCCTCTTTTTCGCTTAAGTTTTAGACTAGGGAAATATGTTTTGTAGGTAATGTATAACTTTAGAAGCTTTTATGTATTATGATAAACCATATGATTGTACAAAGAGTGATTATTTATACTAAAATAATATTATGTCGAAATTAGGTTTGTAAAGATTGGGTTTCTACATGATAGTATTTGAGCTATAAATGGTCATTGATCATGTATATCATATTGAATATTGATAGAAGAACAACCAATATAGTGAAAACATAGTCATGTAGTTTGGGGGTGAACCCTAGAACATTATAACATTTAGCCATGTGTCTAGAACACTACTAAGAATGCACTAGAAACCTAGAGTACTAACACTCATTCATATACGATTAGTATTATTGATCTCAAACACACAAAGTTAGAATTCCAGACTATCTTATGGAATTCTTGAATTATATGCTTCATATGGAATTCTATGTATATGTAGACTCTAGTTACAATTTGATTTCTTTGACAGACTTATAAATTTATATTTTATAGTTATTGTAATTCTAACTATGGTGTTCTATGTGTAAATAAGTACATAAAAATATATCATATATTTAATCAACAATGAGAATGAGTTTGATAGCCAATTTAAAATTGTAGGTAAACAAATGTAAATATCACCCTATGCTCCTCCTAGTTATATGTAATGAGTATATTCATATAATGGTGTGATATTAACTTTTATAAACTTTGAATCACTTATTTCATCTATATGTTTCTATATTTAACTACAATACATGTAGTAACTTTCAATTTGACCTCAAAAGAAAATTTTAAACAATGAAATGTACATAGCCCTAGTGATTTCATGTAAGAATATTATATCACAACCAAGATTCTACACTAACTAGAAATTAGTAGGTTACATGAGATATGCATGTTTTATCAATTTATGATCATCTATTATAGAAATGTGATAGAAAATTTAACATATCGTGTTATAGCGAGCCAACTAATTGTTCGAGAACAAAACTGAAGACAATATTGTCATTCAAGGGAGAAGGGAAGTAATGATGTGTTAAATGCTCCCTTGTTTTTATATCATAGTATGCATACCTAATTATTTAGTAGAAGTATGGCTCCATAACATTACCTATTTAGTGTATATTTACTTGCTTACTTAGTAGGCAAATTCTCATGTTGAAGCAGGACATTTGTAATTGATAAGAAAAAGATGAATTTTAGTCATACCTCAAAAAGACAGTGTTTCTTTATTTCTCTTAAGATGTTTAACTTCATTACTATAAAAAACTTGATGCTAGAACTTTTTCTTAAATTACCCTCTTAGAAGAAAAGTTGACTTCGCGGTCCTAATAAATAAAATATAGACTACATGATATTATTTGTTTACTTAGTAGAATGCTTCTTCATAATATTTCTTTTATTATTCAATTTTGTGATTCAAAAGATGAAAAATAAATCCTTGTGATACATGCATAATTTTATCTCTTGAATAGCTTATTAGTTAAAATTTAACTTGAATTTAATTTTTTTTTAATCTTGTGTGACATAATGGAAATCCCATAGTTGATATTCTTGGTGAATGTGAGAAAATACCAAAGTATATGAACATAGTTGTATTACAGTAATATGATACTCTTCATTGATACAAGTAGATTATATAACAAACTTGTTGGCCTCTTTTATGAAGTTTCTGATTAATAATGTTTGAGTTTCTTGATTCGAATTTTAGACATATTTCCAACTATCCAATTGTGTGTTTCTTATACCCATTATCTGACACAAACTCGACCCAGTTACAAATTTTAAATTAAATAGTGAGAATAACTCAATTACTCTGACTAAAACCTATGTTATGCATTATGACCAGTAGAATTTTGCACAAAAAATTAATGACACCAATTTTGGAAAATCTAATCCTAATATGACATGACACATGAGTAAGTAAAAGTTGTTTGGAAGAGATAATGCAAAGCAAACCCTAAACAATAATTATATCAGTAAGAGGGAGATGATTTTAGGTATGAAACCCTTTTTCAAAGTGGAAGAGTTATAGCTCAAGAAAATATAGGTCCCAAATGTACAAATCTAGTGTAAAATTGATTATTTATTATATAACACTTATTTGCAAATTGAAATCATGTTGTTTCCACTATGTTGAACTAATTTCAAGATATCTTATAAGTTTCCATTGGATGATCATCACATGATCTCTTGGATCCTCGTTTAAAAATTAGGCTTCTCTATAAATTATAAGATAGCTCCACAAAATTGATAATTCACTAGTATTCATCAATCTTGAACCATATTTTAGTCCATATGTATTTTACTTCAAATGATTATTTGGAGTACTTTAGTGAAATACATGTATAGTTTCTATTCTGCCTTGAACATAATACTTCATATATACTAAATTATACATATTGTTGGGTTTAGGGAATTATCATTTAGGAAACAATTAGGCTAAGGTGTCTAGAATGGTGACCTTAGTGAAGGTTACTCATGACAATAGAATGAAAAGTCCAAGTATGAACATGAATAAAAGATGGAGATTCTAACTGATATTTTAAAACCCTGTAAGAGTAACTAGATCTTATAATGATTTTAGTCACTAGTTTGTAGCCATTGCTTATATATACTTATAGACTTTCTTGAAGCGCCTTGGATATCAATTTTTTGAAAACACTTAGGTTGTTTCTCATGACTCAAGGTGCACAATCTTCAATAAGTCACTTTATTGACTAAAACTAGTATTAAATACTCATGTGGTACACATGAATTTTAAAACCCACCTTCTAATATTTAAAGCCTCTATGTTTCTCAACTTTATTGTAATGGTAAGGTTTTACCATAATTACTTATAAACATAATAGTACAAGTTATATTTCACTCTGATTTTCTTGCAAGAGGAGGGAAAGACAAATAAGATAGACTCTTTACATCCCTCCCTAAAAAGGTATAGAATCTTATATTATTTTTCATTGGAATCATCACTTGTTCATATCATGCATCAACAAAATTCAATTAGGGAGTTTGAAATAGTTTGCAACTTTATCCCTTCACTTAGAAGTCCCAAATGAATACACATGTACTTAGTGGTAAATATCTAGTAATTCCAAACTTTTTAAAGACATGTGTTTCTATTTTAGTGGAATAACACTTCCACCACTCCCCATTCAATTGGTGTGCAACTTGTGATTTGTCATTCTTAGTTAAGTTTGAGAAGCATGCCTTCCCAAGAAAATAGATAATATATTAGGTGCCACTTGTTAGATTCTTACTTCTAAAATATTATTTGATGGAATATTTCTAGATACAATCAATAAATGAACCAATATCTGACCATGTTTGATATATGGTACCCCATCTTTGTAAATACAAATGACATTGTCTACTAATGATATTAAATGCATATTTCTTAGAAACTCTTATCAGATAGTGCATATTTTATCATTCCATTTGAATAAGATTCTACACTGGTCCTTAACTGACCCTTGTCCATTTACAATTATGTGCAATATATTCCCTATGGGAATGCATGGAATGATCAGATTTATTAGGAGAATAGAGAAGGAATAATCCAGTGAGGACTGACATGCCTAAACTATGTGTGCAAAATACAAGTTTACACATTGAGTAGTATAGAACTATGAGACCAAAATGTCAAACTCATGGAAACATACTCTAGAGATTACTACTAACTACAACCTAATCATCTAGTCCTAGAAAAGTGATTGATTGATTGTTTTATAACTAAATACAAGAATAAAATCTATATTAAATGGAATGTGATGAGGAATTGATGAATTCCTTAGGATTATAGTTTCACCATGGAAAACCTTACATTTAACTCCATTTCATAAATAATCATTTACCTTCAACCCTAGAATAAGGACATGTGTTTCATCCCACTATGTGGTGGCAAGATTACTCAAAACAAAACATAAGATCAATGGCTAAACCAATCATACACCAGAAAACAAGGTAGATTAAAATTGATTTTTATATAACAATCATGTCCAGAAAGCATTACGTAAAGGCCCAACAACTTGTATCATAATGCATGCCATATATGGTATTTACATGTTTGTCAAGTGGCATCATCCACAACTTGTATACATAAAGGAGATGTTCCACATATACATGCCTTATAAAAAACATAGGTACACTGCCAAACCATGTGTCGACATACATATCATCTACATAAAACATCTGTTGACTAGACCTGAGAGTGCAGGAACGACTCTAAGACTCTACTAATGACTAACAACCTTTTGCCTCTACTTCTCTCCAAGCTGCTTCTCCTCAGCACCATGATCCTAACAACGCCGCTGACGACCACCTAAAAAGATTTGGTGACCCACGAGGTGCGATCCATTTCCCAATGAGAGATATAACTCTCAACCAATGGTTATTATTTACAAGAAATAACCTTATTAAACATGATGAGCAGCTTCAGCTAAATATACAGTTTAAACAGGTTAAGCAGGTTAAGTAACTAAAATAGGTAAAACATGACTAGCACAATATATAAGGAAAACAGGTCAAGCTACCACTTTCTATATAGTTGATTTCTCTTACCACAATATATTACAACTAAACATTATGAGAAAGAAAGACAAAGGTTAACATCCAATGTGAAGTGTGTTTAACCCTAAATAAATATACTATACAGCTTAATTATGTCTTTTATTAAGCCCTAAGGAATTGACGTATGCCACTCAATTCCAACTGACCACTGCTAAGTCGTGTCCAGTGTCATACAAGATCTATAGGAGAGCCAGAATCCCAAGATCTCATCCACCCTTGGTTAGTACGAAACTACCATAGTGACGCATAAGGTCAAGCTACAAAACAACCTAGTATGCCCTTAGTATATAGGTCACGACACTAGTGAATGACCTAGGCCATGATACTAGTGAAACCAAGGTATACAAACCCAAACATCCTAGGTACAACCGCAGTTTTCCTCATTCACATCATATATACCAAGTCATCATCATCTGAGATACGGTCTTGACTGTTCCCCTGCCAAGGTATGATCACAACGATCCTTGTGAACATGCATATACTCAACAGTATATGACTCCAAGCTTCCACTAAGGTAAAGCCCGTTTCATGATCCAATAAGTCTTAACACTGGAATGGATCTATGGCACAGAGAAACTATGTGATTATTGTTCACTTAATTAGTTAGTGTCGATTGGGTGAGTTAAGATTGCATCAATCAAGTTACGTACAAACCCTAAAGGAATTCTACAAAACATGGTGTATGTTGCAACTTTAGAAGATATAAAGCACATGAGATATAATGTTAATCACAAAAACACATGGTGCTACTTCATTGTCATACATCAGTTCATACTTATCATCATACCATCACAAGTTCCATACCTTGTTTCATCATAAAGAGGATAACACCTCCATCAGGGCACAAGACCTTGTCCAAGGTCATAAGACCATTACATCATTCCTACAAGAACATCATTATCTTTCCATGCCTCATCAAGGCTTATCATTCTATCACCACATCTATGATACATAAGTTCCACATAATCTTACAAGTAACAGTTATGATGTTCATGTAACAACAAATTAGGGTTACTACAACATAGAGAGAAAGTGCATTCATCATCATACTAATCATGCAAAAGGCTATGTACCATCACCACTTACTTGTATTAGGGTTGGGTTAAGCATGATGATTTGAATTAGCATTACCAATCACCACTTTACAAAGTCCTTATGTTTATATACATTTGATGACAAAGGTAAGATTATTGAATTAGGTGAAATCAAGTACCAACAAATTAGGGTTACAAAATAACAATTCAAGATAAACCTTAATTCTTATCTTCTATGTCAATCATGGAAGCATCTAGGCCAAACATTATAATTATAGAGTCAACAGAACATATCAACCATGTAGATCAAAAATCTTCATCGCCCACTTAGGCTAGGGCATCATCAACCACTAGGAAATAAGGTGGTTGGCGACCACCATGGATCAGAGTTATTGAAGACCTTTGAAACTAGATTCACCCTCTTCATCAACCATTGAGGTTGGGTGACATCATGAACCGAAGAAGGCATGAGGCATTGGTGACCTAAGAAGAACAAGATAATAGTGACCCTAGATCACCATGATCCATGGAGACCCTCAAGGAGGTACAAATCTCATTAACCAAAGAAGATCAATCTCAACGACCACATAGGTGAAATCTTGGTGACTAAAAACGATGAAAAATCTCATCGACCACTAAAGGTGTCAACCTTCTTAGCGACCAAAACATGAGGTCAAACTTGGTGACCACATAAGATACAAAACACCCACAAAGTCAAAGCCATGAGTTGGCATAAGGGATCCAAGTCAACTGATCCAACACCAAACCATCAGGTACCATATCAAGGAGGAAAACCAAGTGAAAATCTTAGAAATCCAAGAGAAAAAACCACCAATTTGCATATGCATGCAACCACAAAAACTTCCATCACCAATGAAAACTCAAGCAAAAGAATTAAGGTTCATCCAAGAAGAGATATCCACCTAATATCATTATGTAAACATAAACCCTAGATGCAAGGTACTATCATCCTACTTGGAACATGTTTTAGGGCAAGATTTTGTGCATGTGAGGTAGAGATAAGCAATAACAATGGAGAAAGTTATATAACTCACCTTAGAGTTGATGTAGAAAACTCCAAACAGCAAGGTAGCTTAAAGAAGAAAGGGTAGAACCCCTATCTTGAGCACTCCCCATGGACAAGCTAGCTCCACCTCCAAGAAATAAATAAAACCAAGGTCAAAGAAGCAAGAAAGAGATCCAACCTTATGTAGAAAAGAAAAGGAAAGAAGTTCTTGAAGCTCTAACTCATGCACTACCATGGAACACCATGGGTTCAGCCAAGAAGAGAAAGAAGAAGAGGGTAGAGCAAGGAAAACGTAGGTAAAAGGGGGACATCTCACTTACTAAGATCAAGAAGAATAGCAAGGATGCACCAAATGATCACAAGAAGGGTATCTTTAAACCCTAGATCAACATGCAAGAGAGATCGGCCTTCTTCTCCTTCTTTGGCACCTCCTTCTCCACCAAGCACCAAGGGGGGGCTCCAAGAGAAACCAAGGAATAAGAGAGAGAAAACTAGGTGTGTAAAGGGGTTATATGAATTTAAAGATAGGGGTATATTTAGCATGGGGTTGGAGAAAGAGAAAATAAGTTAGGTGTCATGCTAAACATGCCATGTGTCCATATCATCTTGTCCATGCATGTACCATATACACACATGCAACTAGGGTGATAAAACCAAGAAAATACACCGACCACACTTGTCCAGTTTACCATAGTGACCTATGAGAACTTGGATCAGAAAAGTAATCAACAGCATAAAGTACTTAAGCGAACAACATGACCAAAAACTCAACGATCACTAACCCTAGGGTTCTTGGCGACCTAGAGGGGTCATGAGACTCATCAACCACCAACACTAGAGGGCACACACAACACTTCATTGACCGTCACAACCATGAACCATAAGAACCTTGGCGATCGCCAAAACTAGGGCTCATCATTCAAAAACACATCAATGGCAACCATCCACTTAGGGCATCCAAGCAAAACCCTAATTCTTATTTATAATTAAGTCACCACTCAAACTAAGGTGTGACAAGGTGCACCAAAGTATAACTATATCAAACACAATGTCAAAACATGTGAGCCACAACAAGAATGTGACAAATTACAATTAGGTCCAAAACAAGCATATATATGCATATCAAGCTCAAACAGTGTCCAAACTGGACCAAACTTAAAGCTTAAGCCTTTAATATTATATCAAAGCACATCACAAGGTTTGATTAAGGTTTTAACTACCTAATTCTGATAATCAAGCATGATCAACTAGAAAGCAAGGTTATAGGTCTTACAACCTATAACATTCAAAATTAAGAAAAATAAATATATTAAATCACAAAAATGAAATACAACGCAAAAGCGGGATAGTCCCTAATCCTAAGGAACAAGGGGATTAGGGCCACATGATTTTATCATAAAACACATAGAGTAAGAGAGAGAAAACAAGATAAACATTAGAATACTAGTCAAAACCCTTGGAGAAACTGGTCTAGATAATCCCCTCTAGTGAGCACCTCAATTTGCAGCGTTCAAGCTACAAATATGCTTTTTGAAGGTACCTAAATCATCTGATACATAGATATTCCTCCTCTCTCGACTCCATTCTCTATTACAATGAGATAGAACATGCTCCCTCTTTTTGACCGAACTCCCTTTAGGCCATAAGTGAGACTCTGACCATCATTAAGTCTCAGCTATTAGATCTGTCCTAATCTTTCATCTGCTCTGATTGCATAAAGTCAGTGCCATCAACTGGTTGTTGGTGGCATCGAGTTGTCGACTGACTCAAAACCCTTGATAAGGGTGGATACTACAGATTAATATGTCGGTAGCACCAAGTTGATTTATGCAAGTTCTGATTATTTTGGATGCAAAACTCGATACCACCGACTTATGTGTCAGTGACATTGAAGCCATAAAATCTTCTACTAACATTTCTGGGTAGAAAGTTGGTTGCACTGACTTCTCTTCTCAGTAGCATCGAACGCCATCTTAGTAGCATTGAGAACTATCTTGATAGCATCGAGTTTTTTGGAATTATCTGTTGGATTTTGCCAAAAGTCGGTAGCAACGAGATGTGTTGAAAGTTCTCAAATAACCTAAAATGAGGAAAAACCAACATAAGTCTGAATAAAAGTTGATAATTTAGCATGATTTGTTAAAATCACTTATTGATTAATGCAATAGTATTTCGTAGGCTAGTGATGATAAACAATGCATAAATTATATCAAAGTGAGAAATTATGCACTAAATACATGGGAAAATAGTTTGTGAAAAGCAACTTAAACTCAGTGCATCAAGTACTTAATAGGAGGATTGTAGAATATGCCCTCTTTTCGAGACAAGGTTTTGATTAGAAACTTTTCTGTGTAATATATGTAGAGAAAATCATGTTAAAACTTCATTTGTAACGATAAATTTGACAAATACTTCTTCAAACAACTTAATGTTGCATGCTAGGATGACACATATCCAGTTTAAATATCACTATATTTGTAATTTTATTGAATTTACATTATTGTCTAACAGAATTTAGAGTCTTATATATCCTATATTTATATTTAAAGAAGCTATCACCATAGATAAAACGAGGTTTTGCAATGCCTCTGTTGGCCTCAGTAAATAATGTAGAAAGAGGCATCATCATAGAATTAGATATTTGTTGAAGTATAAGATGAATAAGATCGTGGTGCTTTTCTTTACAAATATCACTACACAAATCAGCTATTGTTGAAGTTGCAAAACCTTGCATTGATATTATTATCTTGATTATCATCTTATACATGATGGAAGTGCAAACTTATCATATGATTCTATAGATTATAAATTCATTTCTAATGTTCCAAGATTTGAGGGCTCAGATAAAATGATCTTAAAATGAATGACTGGACTACCCGTATCACTAAGGTGCACCTCCTTTTTAGGGAGCCCATCACTAATAATTCTATTGTTAAGCATTCTTGATCTAGAGTAGTATTAGGATGGGTGCCCGGTCAGAAAGTTGATCTCGAGTTGTACATGAATGAGAACAGTGTGTAGTCAAAAACAATAGTCGTATGTGGGGCCAGACATCATTCCTGAAACTATACTAGAGCCTTGGGTGATGAGCTTGGGATTTATATATGGTATCATGACCAATTCCCACCCCCATCAGGTGAGGCCCACATGGACATGTGGCATGTCAGTTTTCACCATGCAGTTCAGGCATGTTGGAAAGAGATATCCACTGAGATGATATGGATCCATTCTTATGCTAGTAAATTTGTATGGGAGATGTGTGTATGTGGGACATCATTGTTGGAAATTGGGGCAATAGATAAGGCAAAAAAAAATAAAAAATTTGAATGTATGATTCCCTAACTAGCAGATCATGTCAACAATAATGTATCTAGGAAGGAAAGGTTGTAAGAGTTATACCTGATCCTGGAGCAAGTCCAGTGAGAACTCTTACTATCGTGTGCTTCTTTCTCGAGTCACACCTGAATAGTTGTCATTGGCAGCCTCCTGGTTGATCACCACATATGGTGGTAGACTATGTCATCCTAGTAAGGAAAGTGCCTCTCACCTCTAAAGAAGTCCACGTGGACCACTAGTAACTCTACATTGAGCTACCAGAGCCAACAAAAAGGAGTTGTTCCTTCAAACGTCAACCTGCTAGAGTTTATTATCTCTCTCAATTATCTCTCCCTTGTTGTCCCGCCCTTTTATGGGTAGGACTTTCTCAGTTCTCTCTGGTTACTACAACTAGACAGGACAACAATTGTCAAAGCTTATTGTTGTGTCTAGGAAGCCCCCAATACCCCTCTATTTAAAGGAGGACTAGGGTCAGTGTTTCAGTCGATATGGGAGTCTAAGAGATGAAATTTCATGAATTTTCTGGAAGCTATGAATGGAAAATTGGTAGGCTCACTGTCCAACCGATTGGCTCAGAGGTGAACTGGTCTATTCATCTCTTGAACCAGTCGTTTCATGTACTTTCCAATTCTGAATCAAAATGGCATTCAATATTCAATTAATGCAAAACATGACATCAACATCAATCCTTGATCCAATCAAATTGATCATTGAATTGGTAAGTTCATCATATGAACCAATCATCTCAGACCTTAATCTGGTTGATTCATGCCATGGTTCAATCATTGTTCAGACAATGTTGTTTCCAATTGGCCTAACACTCCAACTAATCGGTTTAACACTTGAATTGGTCGGTTCACTTAGTGAACTAGTCGGTTCATGCCCTGGTTGAATAATTATTCAACCAATGTTGTTTCCAATTGACCTAACACTCCAACCGATTGGATTCAACACTTGAACCGGTCAGTTCATAGTCCAATCAGTCAATTTTTGAACCTCACTTGTTTAAAATGAATACTGAGCACTTTTAGTAATCAAGTTAAACATAATTCATGAATAAACACCTATTCCAAGTGAATCCTATGTGTGTAACCCTATAGGCCCCAAATTACATTGGTAGTAAATGTGCATAACTAATGTATGACATCACAAGCAATGAGCGGTATCTAACAACACATCATTGCTACCCAAATACTCGGTTGTTGGGTGCCGATGAACCAGCTTGGGATGCTTGTCCACGTCCTCGAGTGCCACTCAAAAACTATCACCTCTAAGAGTCTTGCTGACTCTAACTCAAAGGTTGAGTCACAGTTACATCTCTAGCTTGACAGTCTTTCATTAAATGCTCCATCTTTCCGAATATAAAACAACCTCTGCTCTCCCTCTGTGGCCTAGGTGGTCATGTTACTGATACTGATGCTGAGCTATGGGCTCCCTCAGGTGGTAAACTACGGCCTCTACCCCTACTCGACGTCCATTGTGCCTGGGTATTGAATCTTGGTGGTACTATTGGTGCAGAAAATCTCGGTTTCTTAAAACCTTCAGACCTTTGTCCTTGAAACTGAGTATACACCTTCTTACTCATATTCTGACGCTTCTCAATCACCAACCTTTCTATCCATCTCACGGACTCCACAAAGGTGGCGAACCTCTCCCTGTTCTCTAAGGTAGACACAGAAGTGGTCAAATCAGTGTTTAGCCCCTTCTCAAAACACTGAATTCTCTCTTCATCAGTAGATGCCATATGCAGACAGAATTGCAAAAGTTCCATGAACTTAGCTTCATACTCACTAATATTCATTGGTCCTTGCCTTAACCTCTCAAACTGAGAGATCTTCTCATCTAGATACGTCTTGGGAAAGTATCTATTGACAAAATCTCATCGGAATTCTCGCCATCTGATTTCAACACCTGGCCTCTTGCCCTCTTCTATTGTCCACTAGTAGCCAGCACTCCCTTTTAGAAGGTACATTGCATGCCTCACCTTCTCTACTTTAGGGATATTGAGGATTCTAAAGGCCTTTTCTAGCTCAATCATCCACATGTCTGCATCTGTTGTGTCAGTTGTACCAGCATAATCTGTGGCTCCAACCCGGCGAAGTCGTTCGAAAGTCTTGTCGGCTCCCTGCCTTTCATTATGGGCTAGTGCACTAGGTGCAGGTGGTGGCATCCTATCTTCCATATGCGTCATGGTTGCCATGAACTGCCCAAACAGATCATGGAAAGCTGGGTTTTCTAGTATAGCTTGGTTAAGTTGGGGATGTTCAGGTACTGGTTCCTCCCTAGTCTAGTCCCTTGCACCTCTTCCTAGTGTAACAATGTTGCTCTCAGCAGCATGTTCTTTGTGTGATCCAGACATATTTAAGTTCTTCTTCTCCTCCTATATGAGCAGAAGATATTATCAGATGAACTGGAAGACACTATAATAGATTCAAAAACCTTAATCCTATGTCACTGTAGACTCAGCGAACCTAGAGCTCTGATACCACTAAATTGTGGCGACAAACACCAAAACATCAGATAACGATTAATGCGGAAACGATTATTAACAGTGAATTAACAAAAATCACTAAAAAATTAGACCTTTTTGTAAAGAGATCCAATTCCATGAAACTCTTATAACAAGAACCAAAGTATTATATTTACATCCTGGTTCATAAGTACATGTCCTATACCATCCCTTCTCGAGGGTTACAAGCATCGACTACCCTATTAAAACTATATACAGGTAGTATAAAAACCTTGAGGAATCAAGCCAAAATCTCAGATCGATTCAATAAGAGTACTAACTACTAACTCCGAGGACCTGAGAGTAAAGAGACGATACATAGGACTCTCTATACAAAATATGACAATCAGTGCCTCCACTTGGAATGTCACTACTATCCCTGTTGTTGATGTTTCTACTCTTCCCTTAATATAGGGTTTCTGCCTCTTCTTATGCGTCTACCTAAAAAGTTGGATCCCACGGGGGTGAGACCATTGATATTGTCCCAGCGAGAGATATAACTCTCCACCGGAAATATTATTATTGCAGATTAATAGAATAAAACTGAGTAGAGGAATCATATATATTCAACAACAGTTTAATCAATGTCTAAATAGATTAGAGCAATATTCTTTGTGGCATCCAACTTACAAAAACAATATTTACTTAAGCGGAAGTGAATCATTTGCAGCGTATTACTGAAAATCACTAAAAATTAAATCTTTTTGCAAAGAGATCTAACAAAGGAAAACTCTTTCATCAAGGACCAAAGTATAACATTACATCCTGATTCAAAACTACATAACTTGTATCATCTCTTCTCGAGGATTACAATGTCAGCTACCCTAGTAACAATATATACAGACAACATAAGAAACCTCGAGGCATCAAGCCAAAATCTCAGATCGATTTATTAAAAACACTAACTATAAACTCTGAGGACCTGAGAGTACATAGATGACACATAGGACTACTAACTATAACTTGACAGACAGTGTCTCCACCTGAGACATTACTGTTGTCCCTGATGCTGCTTTTGATCCTTCTTTGCTATAGGGTTTCTGTCTCTTCATCTGCATCCTCCTAAAAACATTTGATCCCACGTGGGTGAGACAATTGTAAATTTCCCTAGCGGGAGATATAACTCTCCGCCAAAACATTGTTATAGCAGTTTATTATAATAAAACTGAGCAGGATATCTTATATATTAATAGCAGTATTAATCATTGATTGAACAAAGTAACGTAATCTCCTTTTCTAAGGAGAGCATTGAATTTATTCATGATAGAATCACAATTCATCCTTCTTCTTGCAATGAGTATAAAGAGATATGAATAACATCTATCAACTACAGATGCATAAAAGAAATGTAACTTTAGCCAATGAATTTCTGTATTCAGTCCTTAAGCAAACATGCTATACGGTTGATTACCTTTTACAATCACACTTACGCCCTGAGGAGATGAGGTATACCGCTCATACTCCAACCGACCATTGCGAAGTCGAAATCAGTGCCATACAAGGTCAATGGTAGAGCCAGCTACCAAGACCTCCCTTGTCTCGGTCAGTACGAGATCAAATATAGGACATCTTGTGTCTCTGCTAAATAGCTTTCCAAGGTATACTGGCAACTTCGCTATTAGAGTTACAGTGGCGTGATGTACTCTCTTTGCAATCGTGAGATTTCTTGTTTATCTCCATCGATCCGACATTAAAATTATTACGAGATGTGTAATGCATCTGTCCCAATCATCGGGAGACTCGTGATACATCATCCCGGTATAAGTAATGAAGGATTGAGAGGTTTAATGTTTACCATTCCTCAATTCCCTCATTAGGACGTCAGGATACATTTGCCCATTGCCCCCACATATTCAAAATATGTGTTTCGGGTTTTGCCGTGGAGCACCCGTTTCACCATACAGCAAGTTCTGACATTGATGGCTATATGGCCAGGGCTCTACATGATATGATTTCACTTCATTAATTAAATACATTAGCATATTTTTTTAGCATCAGTCAAGTTCTTAAATAGTAATTATTATGAAAATTGCTACAAAGAAACATGCATTCTCTTATCTATAACTATACAAAAACTTATAATGCATTGGAATCTTAATCCCTTATCTCCTTACTTGAAAGTTCACATCTCATAGAAACATCATTATTTTACTTATCAAGCTGGGCATTCATACCCTCAATTCATCACTATCACTGTTACCATTTGTTAGGTAATTATTACCTTCAGGTCCTCAGACCGAGGTGTACATAATACTTGATATACAAGTATCTCACATGGCTCACGAGGCCTATTAAATATTTTATCACCTTTCACTAGGCAACAACCTATTTATGGAACTCATAAGGTCCATATACCTTTTGTTACTCTTGCTAAGCAACAACGACATCAGGAACATAAGGCCATTCAACATATTTATTATATGAATGTCATAGCACAGGTCTGGCTATGTTCATCATCTCATGATGTCTACATGATTAATAGTCATGATAACAATTATGTAAGTCATTTGTCACATCATGTGAAACATCGGTAACACCACCATCCTTTACCAGGATTAGGGTTATCTGTCAAATAGGGCTTTTCATTCCCTTTACCCAAAATTAGGGTTAGGGTTTCCCATCTTTCATTAATTAGGGTTTCATGCTCATATTATTGGTTCAACCCTAATGTATTGCTCCACACCTCTAGGAGTATTCAAAGATATCATAAGTATTTGATTATGATCACTATTCTCATCATATATCATTAATGATCATCAATCAAGGTAAGAGTTCATTTCTCATCCTTGTCATGGTATGATTACACCATACTCATTGATTTGGCTTTGTCCCATTCTCAAGGTTTATTAATCAACATTTATCAAGGTACATTGAGTTCATTACATCTTTATTGTAACAATTACATATCACACACTCCATGTGTTTCTTATCCAAGAATATTGGATTAGGGATTCAACAAGGAATGTCTATCCTAAAATGCTGAATGTGATATCTATCATGTCATGATGTATCACTTTCTTCTCATTTCCATCTTACTTAAATTAATCAACTAACCTTTTATTAAGGTATTTCCCTCTTAATACTTTATTCACTAACTTATCACTTTCAGCATATAGTGTATAGGTTACACATTAGAATTGTCCAGCTATCTTTAAGGATATGGACTTATCCAATGGTTAGGCATTGTAGAATATAGGATAAACCATTATCCACCACCTTAGGTAATTCAACTCTTAGGATGTTATCCATATCACTATTTAGTATAACATACATCATTCCTAAGAGTTTTATGTTCTCATCATTATAAGGTGTATAGGATTAATACACATGAAATTTAAATATATAATGATCTAAGCATTATCTTGTCCTTTCTTGCCCTTACTTATCAAAATATCAATATTACCATTCATATGGGTTATCACTTCCACTCCTCATGGTATAACATTCTCATCTTACTTGATTATATTAGCCACACCCTATTTTAGTGTATTAGCCATCATGCCCTCACTAGGTTTCATATAACCTTACATGGCATTACCCTTGATTTGAGTCTCTCATAATATCATCACATCAAGGTATTACCTAACATCATTCAAATTTAGGGATTCTCATGGCATTATTCTAGATTAGGGTCTCACATTGAATCATATTTCATTAGGGTTAGGATTTCATATAGCATCTCCTTCTATTAGACTTTCACATCACATTACCATAATTAGGGTTTACTATTCATCCCCAACTAGAGTTGTTCATGGTATCACCTTCAGTTAGGGCTTCTCATAGATTCTCCCTCAATTAGGATTTCATATATTGTAATCTTGGTTTAGAGTCACAACATTACTCTTTATTTGGGTTGCATCTGATATTACCCTAGATTAGGGTTTACTATATACATCACATCACCCTAGATTAGGGTTTACTATTTATCCCAAGTAGGAGTGACCATAAAGTTACCTTGAATTAAGGTTTATCATGCCATCATTATGAATTAAGATCATATCATCATCATGTATTAGGATTTCACCTATCAATGCTCTCAATTAGGGTTGTGGTTCATTAACCTTTATAATTAGGGTTTCATGATCTCACTATTAAGGATCATACCCTAATTAGACATTCATTCATAATGGAAGTCCACTACTTGATTATTATTCATGTAGGAAGTCTTCTCTTTCATCTTCTATAAGATGATATAAGCATCATCCTTGATAAGGCTAAGTCAACTCAATCTTGACGAAGAATTGACATCATAGGTTATGTCATTATCACCTTGATTATTAAGGCTTAACTATTTAAAGGGTATCGGTCACCCTACCTCATTTAAGGTACCATTATTATAAACACCATTGGTTTACATCATGTAATTGTTCACTAAAATAATTAACCTTCAACCACTTTAAGTGTTCATACAATTTGATTAATTACCTTCCAAATGATCTTGGTTACTTAGACCTCAAACGGTCTTGACCATTCAGACCTCAAACGGTCTTGGTTGAGTACTCAAAACCATTTAGTAAAGTTAAGGTTGAAACCGTTTGCTAAAGGTAGATTTTGAAACCGCATGAACTCAACCGGTTTGGGATCATTTGGCCCCAAACGGTCTTGAGACTGTTTGCTCCCAAATGGTATTGAGATCGTTTGGACTCAAACGGACTTGGGACCGTTTGGTCCAAACCTCCTCAAAACCGCATGGACCAATTATGGTCTCAACCACTCAAATTGAATTAGGGTTCTCAATGTTGATTCCTTCAATCATTGTATTCATGTAACCAATCTTCAATTGGTCCGATCACCATACTTCAATTGAGTTAATTAGGTCACCCTTCAACTGATTTGACCCTCAATTGACCCTCAATTGATCATCAATTAGGGTTTGAATCAATCGAATTAGGGTTTGGAATCGATGTTCCTTCAATGTTAATCAATGTGAGTCTAGTTGCTTTAAACCTATTAAACCATCATCCAAATTGAACATGTCCTGACCCCAAACAGTCTTGAGGTCGTTTGGATGACCTCCAAACAGTCTTGAGACCGTTTTCCCATCTCATCACTCAAATCCAAGTCATCCAATTAGGGTTTGGATCATTGGATTGATCACCAAACCAACATTTGAATACACTTCAACTTAGTACCTTTAGATCTCCAAACACCTAACCATACTTGTCCCTAGACCTCCAAACGGTCTTGAGTGACCACCAAACGGTCTTGAGACCGTTTTCCCATCATATCATCAAAATCCATGACATCCAGTTAGGATTTGGGTCATTGGATTGATTAACAAATCAACATTCAATTGTATTTCAATTTGGTATCTTTGGACCTTCAAACACTTGGACATACTTAACCCTAGGCCTCCAAACGGTCTTGAGTGACCCCCAAACGGTCTTTAGACCATTTGGATGATTCCCAAATGGTTTTGAAACCGTTTAAGTCAATCAACCCAAAACATCAACTTATTCAATTGCAAAATCAGCACTTAGCCGATTAGGGTTTATACCATATCTTTGGCTCTTCAAACACTTAACCATACTCAACCCTAGACCTCCAAACGGTCTTGGGTGACCCCCAAATGGTCTTGAGACCGTTTGGGTGATCCCCAAACGGGTGTGAAACTGTTTGGGTCAATCAACCCAAGTTTCAAACTCAATCAATTATGCAATCAGCACTCAACTCGATTAGGGTTTTGGTGATTGGTGGGCCTTCAACTCATGAACCAATTAGAACTAATCAATTATATTTAGTGTAACATTAACACACATTATTAGAAACAAATATCAAAATGGTCAACCCTGGTCAACACCTCCAAACAGTCTAAAACTGTTTGTCGTCATGCGGTTTGGTGAAATCGTTTCATTCCAAACGGTTTGAAACCGTTTGCTCCCATACGGTTTGTGAAACTGTTTGGACATTTCATTGAAACCGTTTGGTCTAGATATTTGGGTAGGTGTGTGCTTATGATGATTTCAACATCATCAAGCTCTAAACCCACGAAACCTTCTGTGATTTCCATGGAGATTGCATCAATCAACCAAATCAATTATTATGAATAGAGAAATGATCATTATTTGATGAGGAATTGAATGCAATAACAAAATCAAGGTTTCAAGTTATAAAACCCACCTCCAATTGATCTCCAAAGCTCCAAGCTCACGGAAACAATGGTGTATGAAGCTTTTGCAACTCCCCCTAGGCTCATCCTCAAGCTTTTGGTTGAAAAGTTTGGCTAGGGTTGAAGAGGAGATCGAATTAAGAAGAAATCCATAATTTATTTTCGATTTCCACCATGGAATCAAGGTGAAAAGGGTCAAGAACCTTACCAACAGGTTGGGGGTCGTCCTCCTGGTCCTCCCACGCTCCCTTGGTCGTTTTCCAAGAAAGAAGAAGAAGTGAAAATGGAAAAGCCTTTCATTTGGCTTGGAAAGGGTCTTTCTATAAGAAATTCCATGAGAGAGAAAATGTTTTATAAAAGTATTTTAATTCCAAAATTGTTGCCACCTTCTTCCCCTTGGTTTCTTGTATGCAAAGGAATATATATCCCCACCTAACTCCCTTCCATTATCCAAGAATAAAGAGAAAAGAAATTAAGCACCTTAACCTTTATAATAGTAATTTCCATATTTGAGTGGAAATTCTTTTTCTTATAATAATGGTGAGTGGAGTCCTCACCTCCTTAGGATATGCTCGTGCCTTTGCAAGGCTTAAGGATGTCCAAACACATCTGAATCCAACCATATTAATTTTGTTTGAAGGTCCTTCAAATTATTTTATTTATTTTTGCATTAAATTGAATTAGGGTTCCAACTAGGCTTAAATCTTGATTGTTTTAATATCAAGATTCTCTCTCCTCCAACTTAATTCAAATGAGGCGCCCCTCTCATTTTATTTTCTCTCAATGATTTCAAGAAACATTAGGGACCTTATTGTAGTGGTAATTTCATATTGAACCCTAGGTTTTTGGATAAACTACACATTACACCAAACTAGGTTTTAGTGCACAAAGATTACTCTACAAGCTTTATCTTGGTGTCCAAGCTTGTGGAAACCATACCACTACATCATATTCATTCTTATGATGTCTCAATAATCATAGTAACATCTTATCATGTGAAATTTGCAATTAAATCCCTCAACTTGGGTAATTTGCACTTTAGTCCTATTTTAACAAACAATGTTTCAACATTATTCAAAAGGGACTGAAATTGAAACATAAGTTCCTCTTGAGCCTTAACTAATTTTCACAAGATAAAATTAAGGATCTAATTAACTTTCTTAAGAAAAACTCCTAGGGTTAAGGCATAACCCAGGTCAGGGATGTTACAAATTATGCACCCCTTATAAGGATTTCGTCCCCAAAATCCCAGATAAAGGAAGATAGATGTTATTCATACATCATATCATCATGTCTTCACATAACATTTCTTTTCAAAGTTATTTTACACAAGTTACCATAGAATGATTCACATGGGACACATACTCCCATGATCCTTAGTTGATTCAACATTTCTCTTTCAAGATTACCATTATGTTCTGTCATCCTCTTGGGACTATAAGTCCTTTCATACCTTGATTGTGTCTCTCACCTGATAACACCATACTAGCTTTCCTGATTACTTGCACTAACTATCTCATTATTTGTACATTATCTTATCATAAGGAAAGGTTACTTATCAATCAAGAATTTATCTTAAAGATATCTTCAACTATTATGTTTATGCTAAACATAAACCCCTAACATGTGATGTTCATATTATTTGCATGATTAATCTGATTTCATGGTTGACAATTATAGATAGTCAACATAAATCATCTGATATTTCTTTAGATACCAGGATTTATTACCTTGATACCTATCACATGAGTTGAAAACACATCACATCTTCACCTTGGAACCAGAGTCCAAGATAAACTGATATTTTTTTTCTAAGTATTCATCACTTAAACATTTTTATTTTATGCACATCAAGTGTCCTAAGACCCACTTGATTGCCATGTCCCTGAAAAGGAAGAAAACAAGGAATCATATTCCTCTTATTATTATTTTAGGTATTTTCAACTATTCATGAAACATTTACTCTTTATCTCATCCTAGGTTCCTTGCCCGAGCATAGGAATCTTATAAGGATGATTACATGACATTATTCCTTTCTTTATTATTATCTAACATGTTTATGATCATCTTAGGGTCTCATCACATTTTCCATTTCCACATTATGGAAAGGATCTTTATAATACTTACAACTTTATTGGATACGATTCATCTCCCTTATTCTCATTCTTATCTTATGAGGATTATACTTTTAATTCCTCATACAAACATGCTCATCTGAGGTTATCTCAGATTTCTCTTTCTTATGCCTAGGACATGACACATTTATTTATTCCATATTTCTTATTTCATGATACTCATTAGATTGTCTCGGAATGACTACTTGATCAGGGAAATCAAAAAGATAACAATCTAAGAGTTTCCATACTTACTTTATCATCAATAGTTGTATACCTGGCCGGGGTATATAAATAATGAGATAAGGTAGTATGCACTTGTATAATGTCATATTCCTTCCTTTTCATATTATTACAAGTATAAAACTTGACATTACTGGATTTCATCCAGGCATCTCTTCAATACCTCATCTTTCTCATAGAGGTAAGAGCAACATGAAACATCTATAATGTTTATTATGCAAAATATGAGTCCTCGTAGGGATAATCAAGGAAATTTCAATCAATTACCTTCTCGATTAACTCAAGAAACCATAAAAAGACACATAAGAATGACATTATTTTGTCTAACCTATCATGATTCGTGGATAGTTCACTGCCTCAGACCGATTCTGTCTCAGTGGTTGATTTATCACAACGTTCCTGGCTGGACAATTTCTTTCTAGATGTCCTACCTGTCTACATTGGTAGCAAATTCTAGGTGCCAAGTGTGGTCTAGAGGGTTCTTTACCCTTTCTGGATAGCCATTGCCTTGGTGTACTAGGCCCTGGTTGTACTGATGGTACAAAAAACTTCCTCTTTTTAGAACTACTAGGCCTCTGTTCCTGGATTTGGATAGGCCTTTTCTTGCTCCTTCCTTTATATTCCTTTTCTGGACAATTAGGTCTGATATGTCCAGTCTTCCTACACCTACGGTAGATCCTAGTTTCAGATTGTATCCTATTCCTTCCATCATTATTCATTGCTCCAACAGGCTGATGTTGAGCAGAAAACCTATTAGAGTTCAAAATTTCATCATTGGGGGATGGTGGTCTAGGTTGCATTGCTAATGCATGATCTACTATGTGTATCATAGTTTTACTAAATTGCTCAAGAAGAGCAAGGAAAACTGGGCTCTCATTCATGGCTCAGTAAAACTGGGGAGGTGCAGGTGTATGTTCTTCTCTACTATGATTCCATGCATCCTCTCTTGGTGCAACATTGCTGCTTTCTACAGCAAACTCCTCATGAGACCCAGTCATCTTCAAGTTCTTCTTCTCCTATATGAGAAGAAGACACTATCAGATACACTGGAAGACACTAAAATAGACTCTACTACCTTAGTCCTATGTCTCTACAGACTCAGTGAACCTAGAGCTCTGATACCACTAAATTGTGGCATCCAACTTACAAAAACAATATTTACTTAAGAGGAAGCGAATCATTTGCAGCGGATTACTGAAAATCACTAAAAATTAAAACTTTTTGCAAAGAGATCCAAAAAAGGAAAACTCTTTCATCAAGGACCAAAGTATAACATTACATCCTGATTCAAAAGTACGTAACTTGTATCATCTCTTCTCAAGGATTACAACGTCATCTGCCCTAGTAACAGTATATACAGACAGCATAAGAAACCTCGAGGTATCAAGCCAAAATCTCAGATCGATTCATTAAAAACACTAACTATGAACTCTGAGGACCTGAGAGTACAGAGACGACACATAGGACTACTAACTATAACTTGAAAGGACAGTGTCTCCACCCGAGACATTACTATTGTCCCTGATGCTGCTATTGATCCTTCTTTGCTATAGGGTTTCTGACTCTTCGTCTGCATCCACCTAAAAAGATTGGATCCCACGGGGGTGAGACAATTGTAAATTGCCCCAGCGGGAGATATAACTCTCTGCCAAAACATTGTTATAGCAGTTTATTATAATAAAACTGAGCAGGAGATCTTATATATTAACAACAGTATTAATCATTGAATGAACAAAGTAACGTAATCTCCTTTTCTAAGGAGAGCATTGCATTTATTCATGATAGAATCACAATTCATCCTTCTTCTTGAAATGAGTATAAAGAGATATGAATAACATCTATCAACTAGAGATGCATAAAAGAAATGTAACTTTAGTCAATGAATTTCTATATTTACCTTTTACAATCACACTTACGCCCTGAGGAGATGAGGTATACCGCTCATACTCCAACCGACCATTGCAAATTCAAAATTGGTGCCATACAAGGTCAACGGTAGAGCCGACTACCAAGACCTCCCTTATCTCGGTCAGTACGAGATCAAATGCAGGACATCGTGTGTCTCTGCTAAATAGATTTCCAGGGTATACTGGAAACTTCGCTATTAGAGTTACAGTGGTGTGATGTACTCTCTTCACGATCGTGAGATTTCTTGTTTATCTCCATCAATCCGGCATTAAAATTATTGGGAGATGTGTACTGCATCTGTCCCAATCATTGGGAGACTCGTGATACATCATCCCAATATAATTAATGAAGGATTGAGAGGTTTAATGTTTACCATTCCTCAATTCCCTCATTAGGATGTCAGGATACATTCGCCCGTTGCCCCCACATATTCAAAATATGTGTTCTGAGTTTTGCCGCGGAGCACCCGTTTCACCACCTAGTAAGTTCTGACACTGATGGCTATATGTCCAGGGCTCTACATGATATGATTTCACTTGATTAATTAAATACATTAGCATAGTTTTTTAGCATCAGTCAAGTTCTCAAATAGGAATTATTATGACAATTGCTACAAAGAAACATGCAGGCTCATATCTATAACTATACCAAAACTTATAATGCATTGGAATCTTAATCCCTTATCTCCTCACTTGAAAGTTAGCATCTCATAGCAACATCATTATTTTACTTATCAAGCTGGGTATTCATACCCTCAATTCATCACTATCACTATTACCACTTGTTAGGTAACTATTACCTTCAGGTCCTCAGACCGAGGTGTACATAATACTTGATATACAAGTATCTCACATGGCTCATGAGGCCTATTAAATATTTTATCACCTTTCACTAGGCAACAACCTATTCATGGAACTCATAAGGTCCATATACCTTTTGTTACTCTTGCTAAGCAACAACAACATCAAGCACATAAGGCCATTCAACATATTTATTATATGAATGTCATAGCTCAGGTCTGGCTATGTTCATCATCTCATGATGTCGACATGATTAATAGTCATGATAACAATCATGTAAGTCATTTGTCACATCATGTGAAACATCAGTAACACCACCATCCTTTATCAGGATTAGGGCTATCTGTCAAATAGGGATTTTCATTCCCTTTACCCAAAATTAGGGTTAGGGTTTCCCATCTTTCATTAATTAGGGTTTCATGCTCATATTATTGGTTCAACCCTAATGTATTGCTCCACACCTCTAGGAGTATTCAAAGATATCATAAGTATTTGCTTATGATCACTATTCTAATCATATATCATTAATGATCATCAATCAAGGTAAGAGTTCATTTCTCATCCTTGTCATGGTATGATTACACCATTCTCATTGATTTGGCTTAGTCCCATTCTCAAGGTTTATTAATCAACATTTATCAAGGTACATTGAGTTCATTGCATCTTTATTGTAACAATTACATATCACACACTCCATGTGTTTCTTATCCAAGAATATTGAATTAGGGATTCACCAAGGAATGTCTATCCTGAAATGATGAATGTGATATCTATCATGTCGTGATGTATCACTTTCTTCTCATTTCCATCTTACTTAAATTAATCAACTAACCTTGTATTAAGGTATTTCCCTCTTAATACTTTATTCACTAACTTATCACTTTCATCATATAGTGTATAGGTTACACATTAGAATTTTCCAACTATCTTTAAGGATATGGACTTATCCAATGGTTAGGCATTGTAGAATATAGGATAAACCATTATCCACCACCTTAGGTAATTCAACTCTTAGGATGTTATCCATATCACTATTTAGTATAACATACATTATTCCTAAGAGTTTTATGTTCTCATCATTATAAGGTGTATAGGATTAATACACATGAAATTTAAATATATAATGATCTAAGCATTATTTTGTCCTTTCTTGCCCTTACTTATCAAAATATCAATATTACCATTCATATGGTTTATCACTTCTACTCCTCATGGTATAACATTCCCATCTTACTTGATTATATTAGCCACACCCTATTTTAGTGTATTGGCCATAATGCCCTCACTAGGTTTCATATAACCTTACATGGCATTACCATTGATTTGAGTCTCTCATAATATCATCACATCAAGGTATTACCTAACATCATTCAAATTTAGGGATTCTCATGGCATTATTCTAGATTAGTGTTATAACCCCAATTTTTGGGTACAATTAGTGAGAAATGTGATTTCTCATTTTAAAGATAATTGAACAAATAATTATGTCATTTGTTTTGAATAAATGGATTTCTTTCACAATAGCCTTGATTGGTTGCTTTGTGGGCTTATTTAGCTATTGGGCCCAATAACAAGGAAATTCAATTACTAAATGGATAATTGAATTTTTAAGAAGAGAAATATGTAGAAACCTCTAGAAGGCAAATCCAAAGAGGATTTCGTGCCTCTTGGGTTCCTTGGGTACCAAGGAGTCCAAGGTTGCAAAAAGAAATCAATAAGAAAAGAAAAGGTTAATTAAGTATTCCTTTTTTTAGAAAGAAATTGAAAATAATGATAAAATGTGGAAAATGAGTGGAAAGAGGCATAAAAGAGATTTCTTGGTTAAATTTCGTATCCATGAGGTTGCTAATATTAAAAGGAATGCTAATGAGGAAAATAAAAGAGAAATAAAGAGAAATCCTCAAAAAGAAATATTGTAATAAGAAATACATATTATAATGAAGAATAATGCATAAAGATGCATCTAGAAGGATAATAAGTATCCAATAAAAAGAATTTCGAAATAATGGAGTATCTTGGGATCCAAGGAGTCCCAATAAATAGGAAAGAAAGAGAAAATACTAAAGAGGCAAAATAAGAGGATAATGTGTTGCTTTATTAATGAATTATGTGGTATTGTTTAAAAGGATGTTATTTTCTATAATGGAAAATAGGAATTCGTGGCCAATAGATTAAAAGGCAAATAAAGAGAGTGAAGGAGAGGAATTTAGAATTCCTAGTATATAAAGGAAAGAGAATATTCAAATAATATAATTATCGAAGGAGAGAGAGGGTTTGCTTCGCAACCAAGGAAGGTATGTTTCCTTTCAAGAATAGGACTTGAGTCCTCAAGGAGGCACGCCCTAGGGCTCTGTACTCACCCCTATATAAGGGGTAGAGTGTTTGATTCGAGTTCTAAAGGAGTCCTATGTCTTTCTCTCTCTACCCCATTTCTACTTCACATTCGAAACCCTAACCCTGGGTTATAGCTTATCTACGGAGCGTCGAAGGACCAGAGGACGACCTTAGTTGTTGCTGCATGTCCCAACGAACCCAGGGGAAGATTGCCCGACGATTTCATGCCTAGGATCTTGCGCCGTGACCGCCTCTAGGCTGCAGTGAAGGCCGCCAATGCTTGGCCCGACGAGCGCCAGAGAGGACACCCTGGCCAAGGAGTGCAGGCGCCCTACGTGCGCCTATGAGCGACGGAGTTGAAGGAGCAAACTCCGGTAAGGATGGTGGCCTAGGGAGGGAAGGCGAGCCCATGCGAGGCTGCAGAACGCGGCTGCAGGGTCGGCATGGATGGCGGGCCTGACCTACCCAAACCAGAAGAGTTGGTCGAGCGCAGAGAACCTATGCGGGCACGACGGAGGCCGACGGTGCCAGGGGACCCATCCCCAAGGGCCATCGGGGTCCGGGGAGGAAGGGAAGCACTGCACGTGGCCGCTAGGGAGGCAGTTGACGCGAGGTAGAAGAAGCTGAAAACAAGTTGGACGGTTTTACCCTCGGCCTCACAAAGGACGGGCCACTCAAGTGAGGGGCAGAAGCGTCATTCGACTCTAATTCAATCAAACAACGTCGCTTGTGCAAGGATGATGTGGCGCTTCCCTATTGGTCCAGTAAGTGATTTAATGAAAAATTCATATTTATTTAATCGTAGCTCGGATTAAAACAAGTTATATATGAATTTTGATCAGGAGAATGAGAGGAATCCAATAAAAAATGGTTTGATATCCTAAATCTGATAATAGTTCGAAATGTAGTGTAAATTATCATCTTTAATGAATTAAAGGTTAAGAAACCCTATTTTGAAATAAATAAAGTGTTTAATAGGGTTTAATGGATCAAAAGAGTTGATATTAACCTGTTAAATGTAAAAAGGTACATTAAGATCGAAAAGGATGATCTTTGTACGTAATTAGTTTAATTTGAAGATTATATACATAAATATGATTAAAAATTAAAAAGTACATAAAGCTATCATCTTTAATGATTTAAATAATGAAAAACCCTTATATTTGATGATAGATGGTTTTAATGTTGTTTAATGGATAGATTTTGTGCATAATTATGCATTAATGAGCTTGAAACCCCTAATTTAGGAGAAAATGATTTTTTAAATGTTTTAATTATTCAAATCCATAAATAAATAGGGATATGATGATCCTAAGCCAATTTGGGTGTTAAAATGAATAGTTTGAGCAATTAGGGTTTATATAAATGGAAAAGAGTATTTTAGGGTTTGTTAATCTAAAAGAGATAAAGTTCGAGAAATTGATCTAAGAAACCCTAATGAGTAGTAATGGAACCTTAATGCGGATTAGAAACCCTAGAAAGAGAATCCCAGTCAATAAAGTAGTTTCTTGATAAAGTGTGTAATAAATAGAGTACATATTCTTTTCAGGAATGATGTGATGATTGAATTACTTGCTTGGATCTGTTGAATGGGTTGATTGTATATACATGAAGTATATGTTGAATAATCTGCATGACTCATCAAATCAGGTATGTGGTTACGCTTATGACTATACCGAATAGTTTCCAGAGGATTTTACCGACGTTTCCCTCAATGCATGAATTAACTGTTGGATGTCTATTTATTTCATGCAACTATAAAGTGATTATGATTATCACTATAAATGTGCATATATAACTGGCTAGATCCGGTTCCACCTCTGTTTCTTTGAAAAGGCTAAAAAAGGGGTAATCCTAGAGCAAGGTCTAGGTTACCGAGAGTTAGAAATTGGGCTACCTACGTGTTGTGCCATGAGACTCATTAGCCTGCCATGAGTTAAGGAGTGGTCTACTTATGAGTAGTGCCATGTGACTCAACCCTAGAAATTGGTTCACTTATAGGTGGATCATGAGGGGTTTAATGGGGACAACACAGAGGATAGGGTACCCTTGGATCGCGGAGTTATATTTAAAACGTAACCTTGATTGTTAAATGATTAATTGAATGATGATGTTGTTATCATAGTTGCACGTTTATTGTTTCCCCCACATACCAGCCTCGGTTGACCGACGTTTTGTTTGTCGGCGTTTTAGGTACAAGCTAAAAGGACAAACAATAAATCGTCACATTGTGAAATACATGAAGAAAAATACAAGGAGGATTAGTTAGCGTAGAATCATTAAGTGGATAGAAGTTAGAAATCCAAAATTTCAAAAGGTATGCAAAGTTTATTTTCTTACAGCTTTTCAGTTTAGTATGTTAAAATTTGATAAGTATTCTTGGTTAATTGTCGAACCTTGATCCGGAAGTCATGGGTGCGGCTTTGACCTCTCGGTCTCCCTTAATTGGGGGTTGTCGGGAGGTGGGGTCGTAATATTTGGTATCAGAGCTTAGGTTCCTCAGTTAACCATTAATAATTATTAAATTTTACAAACTCCATAGAACCCAAGGGAGTTATTAGAGGATTATCCGAAAGACGGAGGTGTCTAGAAAAGGATCACGACCGGGGGCTGGCAATATTTTCCTCCGCACCGCAAGTCAGAATACGAGGACTCTCAGATCCGTGTGAATGTGTGGCCGAAGTCTTAGGGTATGAATCGAAATAAGATACCATTAGGACTTTCTCATCTTATTCATCCCTTCTCATCACAAAATTCTATTAAGGATCTGAAGGATTAGGGTTTTCTTTCTTCTCCTCACCCACTTGAGGTATGGGTAAGATTGATAAGGTTTAAAGGATCCTCCATCACATTAAAGGAAATGCATGTAAATAAGATGTCATGGACATAAGCTTAATAGATTAAGTGCAAATACATGCTTAGGTCGTATGACATAAGTTGTCATGTCCTCAGAAGAGACATGAGGTTAGACCTTCTTGTCAGGAGGATAAGTCAGTTTTGGAGATAGAGATCTCCATTACTAGTAGAGACCTGGCACATCCTCTGAGGATGATGCTAACCCTAACCCTAAGTGAAGGTTAGAGAGAGAGATGAGTTGGACCAGGTGTTTGAAAGGACATGCCTTTGGGGTGCCATATGATCCATGGGTGACCTAGCACCTTTGGCAACCCAAGTCTGGGAAGGGTCGTGCATGTTAGGGTAAAGGATAGCACCTTGGATGATGATGTTAGTGAAGGACCTTAGAAACCCTTTGGGATTGTGCAAGTAGGGTATAGCTGGAACCTAGGGCACGTCATAGTGCTGGCAGTAGGATGAAACCCTGGATAAGGAATTATGATGGAGCATAAAGGGTTATGGATGATCTTGAGCAACCATAAGTTAGAACCTAGGCTTCACCCATGTAGAGCATGATTTTGAGGTTGATCCTTCATGAATAGAGGACCTCTAATGGTGAGGTTGGATGTAGGGTTAGCTCTAGAGAGAGCAGGGAAACCCAGCAAGAAGGTTGGAAGCCTAAAACCCTAAACAATGGATGATAGTGGTTGCCTCATGATCGATCCCTGAAAGTTGATGATATCTTGGTTGCCTTTAGAGGGACCAAACCCTAAAGATAGAAGATGAATCATCTGGTGCCTATGTGCCTACGATATAGGTGTTTACCTTCTGAGGAGGGAAGAAGAGTTCCTTAGACCTAGAAAAGTTTAGTAGCAGGTTATGAGGCCTTGTACCTTGTTGGTTGTCCTTAAGGAGGACCCAACCCTAAGTGTTGCTCGAGTTGAAGGATGACAGGAAGTGCATGTCATGCCTTTTGCATGCTTGGTTCGTAGTTAAGAGATAGAGCATGCGGTTGGACACCTACAGGTGAACCTAGGGTCCCTAGGCCTAAGAGGGGAAGTGGTGTACCTAATGCTCATAATGAGAAGTTGAGTTTCCTATAGAAGCAAGCATGGTACTCCTCATGTATAGAGGAAAAGGGGAAGCCCCTTAAGTTTAAGGTGTGCTTGATGGACCCCTCACAGCTAGGATGATGATAAAGGAAGGTATGATCTTAATTCGGCATGAAGGAAAGAGGACAAGTATGACCTAGCATGGTTCAATAGGTGATCTGCTTGTGCCTTAATAGTTTGCTAGGGTTAAGTAGGCTCATGTGGATGTAAACCCTGGACCTAAGAGATTTTGTGACCTTGTTGTCAAGAGTTAGTTTGCCTCCCATCCTGGGAGAGGGACCCCGATGGTAGGGTGTATATCAGTTTTGGTAACCTGAAGAGGTCTCACAGGATCTTGAGAAGCTAAGTGAAAAGTACATGGCATGAGAATGAACTTGTAGACCCATAGATATCCATCCCTAATTGCATATGAATGTGTTACCATGAGGTAACCGGTATGGGGCTTGACCAAGGTAGGCAGGTTGCCATGATCCCTATGAAAGGATGGGAGCCAGCCCATGAATGCAGAAAGAGAGATGATGAAGACTTGGGTAAGGTTCTAAGTGAACATGTACTATAATGGAGAATCCTAAGTCTATCCTAGGGTTAGGTAGGGATAAGACCGATGAAAGTAGGAGTTGCCTAATTCCCCAGTTGCACATGACCATAGGGTCGGGAGGTAACAGCTATCATTGTCTGAGGGCCATGGGTTAGGAGATTGATCACCTTCATGAACTCATGGGACCCAAAGGGCAGATGAGTAGGGAACTCTCTTGATGCATGAGGGAAGAGGGATGACCCCAAAAGAGCCGGTACCCTATAGACCTAGAGGAGATGACCAAGGATATAAATCTCAATAGGTTTAAGATTAGTTTGTTATCATGATGTCGGTGAGGTAGAGACATATGTGGAATGTTGCAACTTAAATGTAAAGGTATATTGGCAAGGTGGGATGTACCATCTCTACTCTTAGAACAGGAAGAACTCTATATTTGGACTGTAGCCAAATGCTTATTTCCTCTTGTTATGGGGGTGAGAGATAGGAAATTACACATGCCATACACCAAGGATAAGAGATGATGTAGGTTGGAACGTTGCCACGAGAAATAGGGATAGAGAAGATAACCTACCCAGGTAAAGTGAATGATACATGGTTTGAAAACACTAAGAGGAATGAGCTAGTCACCTTATGCGGATGTTTTTATCATGAGATATAAAGAACTTACAAGTTATACCAGGTTGAGTTGATCACTGTGATGATGAAAACAGAGAGTTTTCTTAATGAAGATAGACATAGAGTTTGAGGTGAGATGATAAGTGAAATACATGGAAGTGTATGTCTTCAATGTTACCTAATACCTAAGGATGTGAAGTGGTAATGGATGCTCTGGTTGAGATACATCTGACTTGTTTTGACTAGAAGCTAGAAGAGGTTGTATGGCTAACCCTAAGTTTGAAAAGGGGAGGTGTTTGGATAACACTCAGATGTAACAAGATACGTTGAAAAGTTAAGGGTTGTTTGGTTAGCCAGTCTAGTCCTTGATGCAATGAAAGGATGGTGGTAAAATCTCAGATGCACCTCTTTGGAAAAGAAGGTGATGAAACCCCGACTAGAGTGGTTTAGGGTTTCAGAGGAATCGATCTTGAAGAATCATGACATACATGATTGAAGATCACCATACACCGTGGCAAATGGCAATAGCACTTTGAATGCTTAAGATGAAGTTGCATGTGGTTTATGGCCATGCAAGCCAGGAGGTAAAGGACGAACCCCAGTAACCCAGTGTATCGATATAGAGGACAAGTCCTTGAGAGAGAATGGAATTTCATTACTATGGACGTTGTGATAGGTCTCCCCTGGATCAAGGAAGGTCAAGATGCAAGATGGGTTATGGTAGTTCGCCTTACCTAGATGACGTGAGAAAGAAAGAGTTCTGTCAAGGGACAGATCTGGTTGAACAACCCATGAGAGAGATGGTTCAAATACACCTCGAAGCGAGTTCAAAGGTTTTTGAGTTTGACCTAAAGTTCCCTTCCAAAAGGCGGAAGTAGGTATATGAAGGACTCAATGTTAGAATAGTTTATCACCCCTAACTAATGGTTAGTATGATCCAGACTAAAGGGTCTGATGAGATCATAGGTGCTCGTTCGGGGTGATATCTAGAGACAGTTCTTGTCCTATGAAAGATGTGATGATGACCACCATAGCCAGTATCAGGATTCTAGGAAGCTCTGTAAGGGAGGTTGTGTCGGTCACCACTTCAGTAAGGTGATGTTGGTGAAAGGACCACATGATGATTAGAAAAGGACCACAGTCCATGAAGATGAAAGTTGTTTTAATCATGCAATGGCTGAAAGGAGCCTAGAGACGATGAGAGTCGTGAGCAGATGCAAAGTAGACTAACATGCAGTGCACTGTGGGAGAATATAATGTGAGAATCCGACCCCTCTAAGCTGCAGCTGAAAAGCTGAGTCCCCGATACATGGGTCCATTAGAGATGAATGGGTGGAGATGGTTAGGTTTTGACCCTACCCCTCAGGATAGAGTTATGTGAGATGTTTTCCATGTGTCCAATTTAGAGCACTATGTGAGGTACCCCGACCATGTGCTGAGCAATGAACCTAGTGAGCCCCAAGGGAGGCTGACATGGCCTGAGTCACCTGTGTAGTTTATAGACGCCAGGATGAAAGAACTCAGAGAAAGGAATATGAGATGATAAAGGTTCTTTGGATGCACCATGAGTACGGTAAAGCCACATAGGGGCCAATGATGGACATGGAAAAGTTGTATCCTGAATTATTTGTTTGCTTGATAGAATTTCGAGGACGAAATTCCTATAAGAGGGGAAGGATGTTATAACCCCAATTTTTGGGTACAATTAGTGAGAAATGTGATTTCTCATACTAAAGATAATTGAACAAATAATGATGTCATTTGTTTTGAATAAATGGATTTCTTTCACAATAGCCTTGATTGGTTGCTTTGTGGGCTTATTTAGCTATTGGGCTCAATAACAAGGAAATTCAATTAGTAAATGGATAATTGAATTTTTAAGAAGAGAAATATGTAGAAACCTCTAGAAGGCAAATCCAAAGAGGATTTTGTGCCTCTTGGGTTCCTTGGGTACCAAGGAGTCCAAGGTTGCAAAAAGAAATCAATAAGAAAAGAAAAGGTTAATTAAGTATTCCTTTTTTTAGAAAGAAATTGAAAATAATGATAAAATGTGGAAAATGAGTGGAAAGAGGCATAAAAGAGATTTCTTGGTTAAATTTCGTATCCATGAGGTTGCTACTATTAAAAGGAATGCTAATGAGGAAAATAAAAGAGAAATAAAGAGAAATCCTCAAAAAGAAATATTTTAATAAGAAATACACATGATAATGAAGAATAATGCATAAAGATGCATCTAGAAGGATAATAAGTATCCAATAAAAAGAATTTCGAAATAATGGAGTATCTTGGGATCCAAGGAGTCCCAATAAAGAGGAAAGAAAGAGAAAATACTAAATAGGCAAAATAAGAGGATAATGTGTTGCTTTATTAATGAATTATGTGGTATTGTTTTAAAGGATGATATTTTCTATAACAGAAAATAGGAATTCGTGGCCAATAGATTAAAAGGCAAATAAAGAGAGTGAAGGAGAGGAATTTCGAATTCCTAGTATATAAAGGAAAGAGAATATTCAAATAACATAATTATCGAAGGAGAGAGAGGGTTTGCTTCGCAACCAAGGAAGGTATGTTTCCTTTCAAGAATAGGACTTGAGTCCTCAAGGAGGCACGCCCTAGGGCTCTGTACTCACCCCTATATAAGGGGTAAAGTGTTTGATTTGAGTTATAAAGGAGTCCTATGTCTTTCTCTCTCTACCCCATTGCTTCTTCACGTTCGAAACCCTAACCCTGGGTTATAGCTTATCTACGGAGCGTCGAAGGACCAGAGGATGACCTTAGTTGTTGTTGCATGTCCCAACGAACCCAGGGGAAGGTTGGCCGACGATCTCATGCCTAGGATCTCACGCCGCGACCGCTTCTAGGCTGCAGTGAAGGCTGCCAATGCTTGGCCCGACAAGCACCTGAGAGGACACCCTGGCCAAGGAGTGCAGGCGCCCTACGTGCGCCTATGAGCGACGGAGTTGAAGGAACAAACTCCGGCAAGGATGGTGGCCTAGGGAGGGAAGGCGAGCCCATGCGAGGCTGCAGAACGCAGTTGCAGGGTCGGCATGGATGGCGGGCCTGACCTACCCAAACCAGCAGAGCTGGTCGAGTGCAGAGCACCTGTGCGGGCACGATGGAGGCCGACGGTGCCAGGGGACCCGTCCCCAAGGGCCATCGGGGTCCGGGGGAGGAAGGGAAGCTCTGCCCGTGGCCGCTAGGGCGACAATTGACGCGAGGTAGAAGAAGCTGAAAACAAGTTGGATGGTTTTACCCTCAGCCTCACAAAGGGCGGGCCACTCAAGTGATGGGCAGAAACGTCATTCGACTCTAATTCAATCAAACAATGTCGCATGTGCAAGGATGACGTGGCGCTTCCCTATTGGTCCAGTAAGTGATTTAATGAAAAATTCATATTTATTTAATCGTAGCTCAGATTAAAACAAGTTATATATGAATTTTGATCAGGAGAATGAGAGGAATCCAATAAAAATGGTTTTATATCCTGAACCTGATAATAGTTCGAAATGTAGTGTAAATTATCATCTTTAATGAATTAAAGGTTAAGAAACCCTATTTTGAAATAAATAAAGTGTTTAATAGGGTTTAATGGATCAAAAGAGTTGATATTAACCTGTTAAATGTAAAAAGGTACATTAAGATCGAAAAGGATGATCTTTGTATGTAATTAGTTTAATTTGAAGATTATATACATAAATATGATTAAAAATTGGAAAGTACATAAAGTTGTCATCTTTAATGATTTAAATAATGAAAAACTGTTATATTTGATGATAGATGGTTTTAATGTTGTTTAATGGATAATTTAACCCAATATTAACCTGTTGTTGATAAACGAGGAAATAGGAACTAAAAAGATGATCTTTTTATATAATTGGCTTAAGTTAGGGTTTTGTGCATAATTATGCATTAATGAGCTTGAAAACCCTAATTTAGGAGAATATGATTTTTTAAACGTTTTAATTGTTCAAATCCATAAATAAATAGGGATATGATGATCCTAAGTCAATTTGGGTGTTAAAATGAATAGTTTGAGCAATTAGGGTTTATATAAATGGAAAAGAGTATTTTAGGGTTTGTTAATCTAAAAGAGATAAAGTTCGAGAAATTGGTCTAAGAAACCCTAATGAGTATTAATGGAACCTTAATGCGGATTAGAAACCCTAGAAAGAGAATCCCAATCAATAAAGTAGTTTCTTGATAAAGTGTGTAATAAATAGAGTACATATTCTTTTCAGGAATTATGTGATGATTGAATTACTTGCTTGGATCTGTTGAATGGGTTGATTGTATATACATGAAGTATATGTTGAATAATCTGCATGACTCATCAAATCAGGTATGTGGTTACACTTATGACTATACCGAATAGTTTCCCGAGGATTTTACCGACGTTTCCCTCAATGCATGAATTAACTGTTGGATGTCTATTTATTTCATGCAACTATAAAGTGACTATGATTATCACTATAAATGTGCATATATAACTGGCTAGATTGGGTTCCACCTATGTTGCTTTGAAAAGGCTAAAAAAGGGGTAATCCTAGAGCAAGGTCTAGGTTACCGAGAGTTAGAAATTGGGCTACGTACGTGTAGTGCCATGAGACTCATTAGCCTGCCATGAGTTAAGGAGTGGTCTACTTATGAGTAGTGCCATGTGACTCAACCCTAGAAATTGGTTCACTTATAGGTGGATCATGAGGGGTTTAATGGGGACAACACAGAGGATAGGGTACCCTTGGATCGCGGAGTTATATTTAAAACGTAACCTTGATTGTTAAATGATTAATTGCATGATGATGTTTTTATCATAGTTGCACGTTTATTGTTTCCCCCACATACCAGCCTCGGCTGACCGACGTTTTGTTTGTCGGCGTTTTAGGTACAAGCCAAAAGGACAAACAATAAATCGTCACATTGTGAAATACATGAAGAAAAATACAAGGAGGATTAGTTAGCGTAGAATCATTAAGTGGATAGAAGTTAGAAATCCAAAATTTCAAAAGGTATGCAAAGTTTATTTTCTTACAACTTTTCAGTTTAGTATGTTAAAATTTGATAAGTATTCTTGGTTAATTGGCGAACCTTGATCCGAAAGTCATGGGTGCGGCTTTGACCTCTCGGTCTCCCTTAATTGGGGGTTATCAGGAGGTGGGGTCGTAACAATTAGGGTCTCACATTGAATCATATTTCATTAGGGTTAGGATTGAATACAACATCTCCTTCTATTAGACTTTCACATCACATTACCATAATTAGGGTTTACTATTCATCCCCAACTAGAGTTGTTCATGGCATCACCTTCAGTTAGGGTTTCTCATAGATTCTCCCTCAATTAGGGTTTCATATATTGTCATCCTGGGTTAGAGTCACAACATTACTCTTGATTTGGGTTGCATTTGATATTACCCTAGCTTAGGGTTTACTATATACATCACGTCACCCTAGATTAGGGTTTACTATTTATCCCAAGTAGGAGTGACCATCGAGATACCTTGAATTAAGGTTTATCATGTCATCATTATGAATTAAGATCATATCATCATCATGTATTAGGATTTCACCTATCAATGCTCTCAATTAGGGTTGTGGTTCATTAACCTTCATAATTATGGTTTCATGATCTCACTATTAAGGATCATACCCTAATTAGACATTCATTCATAATGGAAGTCCACTACTTGATTATTATTCACATAGGAAGTCTTCTCTTTCATCTTCTATAAGATGATATAAGCTTCAACCTTGATAAGGCTAAGTCAACTCAATCTTGAAGAAGAATTGACATCATAGGTTATGTCATTATCACCTTGATTATTAATTAAGGCTTAACTATTTAAAGGGTATTGATCACCCTACCTCATTAAAGGTACCATTATTATAAACACCATTGGTTTACATCATGTAATTGTTCACTTAAACAATTAACCTTCAACCACTTTAAGTTTTCATACAATTTGATTAATTACCTTCCAAATGATCTTGGTTACTTATACCTCAAACGGTCTTGACCATTCAGACCTCAAACGGTCTTGGTTGAGTTTTCAAAATTGTTTAGTAAAGTTAAGGTGGAAACTATTTTCTAAAGGTAGATTTTGAAACCGCATGAACTCAACCGATTTGGGATCGTTTGGTCCCAAACATTCTTGATACCGTTTGGACTCAAACGGTCTTGAGACCATTTGGTCCAAACCTCCTCAAAACCGCATGGACCAATTATGGTCTCAACCACTCAAATTGAATTAGGGTTCTCAATGTTGATTCCTTCAATCATTGTATTCATGTAACCAATCTTCAATTGGTCCTATCACCATACTTCAATTGAGTTAATTAGGTCACCCTTAAACTGATTTGACCCTCAATTGACCCTCAATTTATCATCAATTAGGGTTTGAATCAATTGAATTAGGGTTTGGAATCGATGGTCCTTTAATGTTAATCAATGTGAGTCTAGTTGCTTTAAAACTCTTAAACCATCATCCAAATTGAACATGTCCTGACCCCAAACGGTCTTGAGGTCGTTTGTATGACCTCCAAACGGTCTTGAGACCGTTTTCCCATCTCATCACTCAAATAAAAGTCATCCAATTAGGGTTTGGATCATTGGATTGATCACCAAACCAGCATTTGAATGCACTTCAACTTAGTACCTTTAGATCTTCAAACACCTAACGATACTTGTCCCTAGACCTCCAAACGGTCTCGAGTGACCACCAAACGGTCTTGAGACCATTTTCCCATCATATCATCAAAATTCATGACATCCAGTTAGGATTTGGGTCATTGGATTGATTAACAAATTAGCACTCAATTGTATTTCAATTTGGTATCTTTGGACCTTCAAACACTTGGCCATACTTAACCCTAGGCCTCCAAACGGTCTTGAGTGTCCCCCAAACGGTCTTGAGACCGTTTTGATGATTCCCAAATGGTTTTGAAACCGTTTGGGTCAATCAACCCAAAACATCAACTTATTCAATTGCAAAATCAGCACTTAGCCGATTAGGGTTTATACCATATCTTTGGCTATTCAAACACTTAACCATACTCAACCCTAGACCTAAAAATGGTATTGGGTGACCCCCAAATGGTCTTGAGACCGTTTGGGTGATCCCCAAACAGTTTTGAAACCATTTGGGTCAATCAACCCAAGTTTCAAACTCAATCAATTATGAAATCAGCACTCAACCCGATTAGGGTTTTGGTGATTGGTGGACATTCAACTCATGAACCAATTAGAACTAATCAATTATATTTAGTGTAATATTAACCAACATTATTAGCAACAAATCCCCAAATGGTCAACCCTGGTCAACACCTCCAAACGGTTTGAAACTGTTTGCTCCCAAATGGTTTGTGAAACCGTTTGCTCCCAAATGGTTTGTGAAACCGTTTGGACATTTGATTGAAACTGTTTGGTCTAGATATTTGGGGAGGTGTGTGCTTATGATGATGTCATCATAATCAAGCTCTAAACCCACAAAACCTTCTATGATTTCCATGGAGATTGCATCAATCAACCAAATCAATTATTATGAATAGAGAAATGATCATTATTTGATGAGGAATTGAATGCAATAACAAAATCAAGGTTTCAAGTTATAAAACCCGCCTCCAATTAAGCTCCAAAGCTCCAAGCTCACGACAAAAATGGTTTATGAAGCTTGTGAAACTCCCCCTAGGCTCGTACTCAAGCTTTTGGTTGAAAAGTTTGGCTAGGGTTGAAGAAAAGATCGAATTAAGAAGAAATCCATAATTTATTTTCGATTTCCACCATGGAATCAAGGTGAAAAGGGTCAAGAACCTTACCAATAGGTTGGGGGTCGTCCTCCTGGTCCTCCCACACTCCCTTGGTCGTTTTTAAAGCAAGAAGAAGAAGTGGAAACGAAAAAGCCTTTCATTTGGCTTGGAAAGGGTCTTTTTATAAGAAATTCCATGAGAGAGAAAATGTTTTAAAAAAGTCTTTTAATTCCAAAATTGTTGCCACCTTCTTCCCCTTGGTTTCTTGTATGCAAAGGAATATCTATCCCCACCAAACTCCCTTACGTTATCCAAGAATAACGAGAAAAGAAATTGAGCACCTTAACCCTTATAATAGTAATTTCCATATTTGAGTGAAAATTCTTTTTCTTATAATAATGGTGAGTGGAGTCCTCACCTCCTTAGGATATGCTTGTGCCTTTGCAAGGCTTAAGGGTGTCCAAACACATCTGAATCCAACCATATTAATTTTGGTTGAAGTTCCTTCAAATTATTTTATTTATTTTTGCATTAAATTGAATTAGGGTTCCAACTAGGCTTAAATCTTGATTATTTTAATATCAAGATTCTCTCTCCTCCAACTTAATTCAAATGAGGCGCCCCTCTCATTTTATTTTCTCTAAATTATGTCAAGAAACATTAGGGACCTTATTGTAGTGGTAATTGCATATTGAACCCTAGGTTTTTGGGTAAAGTGCACATTACACCAAACTAGGTTTTAGTGCACAAAGATTGCTCTACAAGCTTTATCTTGGTTCCCAAGCTTGTAGAAACCATACCACTACATCATATTCATTATTATGATGTTTCAATTATCAGAGGAACATCTTATCATGTGCAATTTGCAATTAAACCCCTCAACTTGGGTAATTTTCACTTTAGTCCTATTTTAATAAAATAATGTTTCAACATTATTCTAAAGGGAATGAAATTGAAACATAAGTTCCTCTTGAGCCTTAACTACTTTTCACAAGATAAAATTAAGGATCTAATTAACTTGCTTAAGAAAAACTCCTAGGGTTAAGGCATAACCCGGTCAGGGATGTTACATTCTTATTCAAAGCATTTCAGCTATAACTTGATAAAGTAGTATGTCACTTATCTAGTAAGGAAATGAAGAACATGTATAACAGTTATTCGTATAAGATATGCTAAGAAAGGTAACATCAACCGGAGATTCTCATATTTGAACCTTAAGCAAATACGCTACACGGTTGATTACATTTTACAATCATACTTAAGCCCTGAGGAGATGAGGTATACTGGTCATACTCTAACCGACCATTGTGAAATCGAAATCGGTACCATACATAGGTCAAGGAAGAGCCGGATTCCCATGACCTCATCCTCCTCATTCAATGTGAGGACAAAAATATAGGACATCTTATATCTCTGCTAAATAGCTTTCTAGGGTATACTAGCAACTTCGCTATAGAGTTATAGTGGTGGTTGTACTCTCTTCACAATCGAGAGATTTCATGTTTATCTCACATCGATCCGGCCTTAACATTATCGGGAGATTCGTGATACATCCATCCCGACATTGGGAGATTAGTGATACATCCATCCTGACATATATAATGAAGGATTGAGAGATTTAATATTTATCTCACATCAATTCCTCCATTAGGGCGTAAGGATATTCAAGCACATAGCCCCCACATACTCAACAGTATGCCCTCCAGGAGATCCCGTAGGAAAGCCTGTTTCACCATCACCAATTTCTGACGATGATGGATCTATGGCCAAGGCTCTACATGATAAGATTTCAGTTGATTAATTAAATACATTACCATATTCTTTTAGCATTAGTCAGGTTTTCAAACATAAATTATTATAACAAATGCTACAAAGAATAAGTAATACTTCTATCAAGTACTTTTCAAAGCTTTATAAAACATTGGGATCTCAATCCCTTGTCACATCAGGGGCATTCTCATCCCTTAACATCTCATCATCATGATTATGGAATATGGGTATTCAAACCCTCAGGTCATCAAAGAACACTTGTTACCACTCATCAGGAAAATAATACCTTTAGGTCATCTGACCAAAGTAAACATGATACTTGCTACACAAGCATCTCACATGGCTCTCAAGCCCATTTAATCTCTTGTTACCTCTTGCTAGGCAACAAAGCATATTATGGATCACAAGGCCCATAAAACAATTTCAATAATAAAACATCATAGCTCATACCTGGCTATGCCCAACATCTCATGATACATGCATGGTTAGTACACATGATAACAGTTATATCAACTACATATCAGCACCATGCAAATATAAGGGTAGCATCACTATTCCCTCATTAGTGTTAGGGTTTCTCATCATATTGCCCAAGATTAGGGTTTCATGCATTATAACCCAAAATTAGGGTTTCACATACCTTCATCCTATATTAGGGTTTCATATGACATCACCCTAGATTAGGGTTTCACATAACATCACTGCATTGGGGTTTCATATAACATCACCCTGGATTAGGGTTTCACATCACATCACTGCATTAGGGTTTCATATAACATCACCCTAGATTAGGGTTTCACATCACATCACTACATTAGGGTTTCACATGGCATCACATAGTATCACCATGGATTAGAGTTTCACATTACATCATTATCTTGAATTAAGGTTCCTTATAACTTTTCCCCCAAATTAGGGTTTCATTGTAACTTTACCCGAAATTAGGGTTTCATGAAGCATCCTCTTAAATTAGGGGCTTTCATTATAATACTCTGAATTGAGATTTCTCATATCATCACCCTATATTAGGGTTACACCACTACCCTAGATTAGGGTTTCACCTAGCATTGCCCTAAATTAGGGTTAGTGTTCATCAACCTTCTCGATTAGGGTTTCATGATCTCTTTATCAAGGATCATACCCTAAATACATATTTTATTCATGTTGAGAGTGTTGAGGCTTAACCACTACATGATCATTATACATGTATGAATTCCTCTCTCTCTCTCTCATCCTTTCTAGGATATTGATTACAACATAGTTATCAAGTTGGATCAACCTATTATTCAAGTACATACATCTATGGTTATCATAGTGTATTGAGTTACTACTTTCATAAGCATCAAAAGTTAACCACTCAAAAGGTACTAATCACCTAAGTACTTGAAAGGTACAACCATTATAATTAACTTTGAGATACATCATTAACAATCATAGGGTTAATTGATCTTTCATAGCTTTGAGACTATTAGGTCTCCAAATGGTTTTGATACTTTTGAACCTTCAAACGGTTTTGACCTCCTTGACCTTTAAAAGGTTTTGAGACTGTTTGCCTTCCAAATGGTCTTGAGACCGTTTGGGCATCTAGGGTTGAGACTAATTGCTCTTAAACAGTTTTGAAACCATTTAGTGCCTTCAAACCTTGAAACCGTTTGATCAAAATAACCTTGAAACTGAATGAACAAACCATCATTGAAACCAATTGAACATCAAACAATTTTGAGACCGTTTTCCCTCCAAACGGTCTGAAGACCGTTTGATCCCAAACGATCTCAAGACCGTTTGGACTCAAATGGTCTCAAGATCGTTTGGTCCAAACACCTTGAAACTGAATGATCAATTAGGGTTTCTTAATCAATCGATTTAGGGTTTCCACTCACTGAACCATCCAACATTAAGATCATTAAAAATAGATCAACTTGTAACCCGTGGATCTCCATCCATCCATGACTCCTCTTGACCTCAAACGGTCTTGAGACCGTTTGAGCCATTCAACATAGATATCAACTCAATCAATTTAGGGTTTCATCCAATCAATCCGATTAGGGTTTGTAATCAATGGATCATGCATTCTTGAAACCATTATAATTAAATCAATTGAAACCATTGGATCTTCATCCAACTACATCAGAAATTGACCCCAAACGGTCTTGAGACCGTTTGACCTCAAACGGTCTTGAGACCGTTTTCCCTCAAACGGTCTTGAGACCGTTTGATCACCAAAATTGCAAACGGTTTGCTCATGATATTTATTGAGGTGTGTGCTAAGATGACATCATCATCTTCAAGATTCAACCCTTCGAAAATTATTGTGATTCTTGTGGTGATTTCATCAACTAACCAAAAGCAATTTCGGGAAAGAAGAAAGATTCAACATATGATGAAGAAGTGAAATCAATAATAACATGTAAGGGTTCAAGTTATATACCCCGCCTTCAAAGTTGAATCCAAGCTTCAAGCTTCACGTCCTCAATGGTGAATGAAGCTTTCTCAACTATCCAAGATCCGTTCTCAAGTCTTTGAGTGAAAAGATTGGCTAAAGTTGAAGATTGAATGGAGAAAAGAAGAAAACAAGCATTGAATTTTGATTTCCACCATGAAATCAAGATTGAAGATGATTAAGGAGCTCACCTACAGGATGGAGTACACCCTCATGTTTCTCCTAAGCTCCCTTGTACTCGGCCAAAGAAAGGAAAGAAAGAAGAGTCAAAAAATCCTTTCATGTGGGTGAAAGTTGGAGTGTATATAAGGGAAATTCAAGAGAGAGAAAGTGTTATAAAAATTCTTTAATTCCCAAAATTGGTGCCACTTATCCCCCTCACTTCCTTGCATACGAAGCCATCATCCTTCCCTTCGAAATCCTCTTCTTTATCCATGAATTAAAAGAAAACAAATAAGCACCTTAATCAATATAATAATAATATCCAAAAATGAGTGGATATTACTTTTTCTTTAACTAATGTGAGTGGGCTCTCCACTCACTTTAGATATTTTGGTGCCATTGCAAGGTACAAGGACGTCCATACTTATACAATTCCAACCATCACACTTTTGGTTGCAGGGCACTTCCATTAATATATTTATTTTTGCATTAAATTGAATTAGGGTTTCAATTATGCTTAAATTTTGATTATTTTAATATCAAGATTCTCTCTCTTCCAAAGAGATTCAAATGAGACGCCCCTCTGATTTTCTTGTCTCTAATTGATACCAAGAAACATTAGGGACTCTTAAGAAGTGGTATTTTTTCATATTGAACCCTAGGTTTTTAGTAAATTGCACATTACACCAAAACTAGGTTTTAATGCACAAACATGCTTTATAAGCTCTTTCTTGGTGCTCAGGCTTTCACAAGTCATACCTCTGCATCATTCTCATTCTTATGATGCTTCAACACTTGAGGAACATTTTATCATGTAACATTTGCAAGTTAACCCCTCAACTTGGGTAATTTGCACTTTAGTCCAAAACGGGCAAAACATTGTTTTCAACATTATTCAAAAAGGACTAAAATTGAACATAAGTTCCTCTTGAGCCTTAATTACTTTTCAAAAGATAGAAGCAAGCATATAATTATCTTTCTTAAACAAAACATCTAGGGTTAAAGCATAACCCAAGTCATGGATGTTACAGTTGGATGCAATTTTTTCCATTACTTTTTGAAATTACATATTGGTCCATGTGTGTGTACACCACACTTTTGTCTTTAATGTTTTAAATTATATATATATTAGGATGCACATCTATACTATATAGGAAAGCCCGTGCAGGGAGCTGGATGCATTTTTTCCATTATTTTTTGAAATTACATATTTGTCCATGTGTGTGTACATAACACTTTCATCTTTAATTTTTTAAATTTTATATGATATTAGGAGACACATATATACAATATAGGAAAGCCCATGGAGGGGGATGGATGCAATTTTATCCATTATTTTTTGAAATTACATATTGGTCCATGTGTGTACACCACACTTTTGTCTTTAATTTTTTAATCATATATATATTAGGATGCACATCTATACTATATAGGAAAACCCATGTAGGGGACTGGATGCAATTTTTCCACTATTTTTTGAAATTACATATTTGTCCCTGTGTGTGTACATAACACTTTCATCTTTAATTTTTTAAATTATATATGATATTAGGAGACACATCTATACAATATAGGAAAGCCTGTGGAAGGGGCTGGATGCAATTTTTTCATTATTTTTTGAAATTACATATTGGTCCATGTGTGTGTAGACCACACTTTTGTCTTTAGTTTTTTAAATTATATATATATTAGGATGGACATCTATACTATATAAGAAAGCCCATGTAGGGGGCTGGATGAAATTTTCTCTATTATTTTTTGAAATTACACATTGGTCCTTGTGCGTGTACACACTTTTGTATTTAATTTTTAAAATTATATATTATATTAGGAGACACATCTATACCATATAGGATTGCCCGTGGAGTGGGCTGGATGCAATTTTCTGTGTACTATATAGGATTGCCCGTGGAGGGGTCTGGATGCAATTTTCTCCATTATTTTTTTGAAATTACATATTGGTCCATGTGTGTGTACACCACACTTTTGTTTAGGGATGGCAATGGGGTGGTTTTTCTATCAACCGCCCCATACCATACCAAACCATAAAAGATACGGATCTTGCGGGCACCCACTCCATTAACCCACAGTTTTGTTCTCTTGGTAATAGGGTAACCACTGGTCATACTATATTATACCACAAAATATACGCACAACATGCAATCACCGTTGATGCCATATATTTATGGCAAAAAAACCTAAATGGCACATTTGCCAATTTTAATTACCTAAATGGCATGTTCTTGAACTTATTGCCCAAAATGGCACATTTTGGAGCAATACATCCCCTGCTGGGACGCATTGCTCTCCCGTGAGGCAATGCGTCCCGGTGGGGGACGCATTGGTCCCACAGGAGGGCAATGCGTCCCGAGCCGTGACACATTGCTTTGTTGTGGGACCAATGCGTCCCCCGCCGGGACGCATTGCCACACGGGAGAGCAATGCGTCCCGGAAGGGGACGCATTGACCCCACAGGAGTGCAATGCGTCACGGCTCGGGACGCATTGCCCTCTTGTGGGACCAATGCGTCTCCAGGTGGGATGCATTGCTCAATGAGTCTCCATGCAGGACGCATTGGAGCAATGCGTCCCCATGCCGGACGCATTAGTTTTTTTAATCATTTTTTGCAGTCACTGATATGTTATTGATATGTAAATTAACAATATTGATTATATTTATACATTTATAATTCGTTCACTTGTATTTGGATGTCTATAATATACTCAATTATTATAAATTTGTCAATTTCAATAGGTCGTAACATGCATATGGAATATATAAGTGTATTGCAACCAACATTGGTTGGTTCCTAATTGATTATATAATACGAACTTAATCCAAATAAATGAGATAGCAATTAAAAACAAGGTTAAAACATGAACCAACATGACGAGAAAATAATACACAACAGAATAATATGATAGATCCACAACAACATGATCCAAAATGAACCAATGTGATATCATAATATGATAGATCCACATACAATAGATGTCCTCACAAAGGCATACATACAAAACTGTACAATATATAAAAAAACTAAGTATGTCGTCCTCGCCCACGACGTCCTCGCCCACGTCCCTCTACATCAGGATCCTCTGTACCGATGTCATCTGGAGACTGCTGAACTGGGGACAACTGCGTAGGAGGCTACTGGCGAGCATCAGGGAAGAAATGAAAAGGTGAAGGTGGGGTGAGGGGTCTAGGAAAACCAGGATAGGATGCATCAGGTGGGGTGCATCCTGAGAAATCAAACGGAGTAGGTGAATATGTGACATAAGATGGTGGTCGGCTCTCGGGAATAATTGCTGGTGGGAATGGAGTGTATGGAGCAGAAGAAGAACTTGCTCCATGGTATGATGGTGGTTGAGGTGGGGTGATGAATGAGGAATATGAAGCAGCTCCTGAAAAATATGGCCCTGTCGGTCCCCATGACATGAACTGAGAAGTGGGAGTGGGAGTGGGCTCAACAGTAGGAGTAGGAGTAGGAGTAGGAGTAGGAGTGGGCTCAGGGGCTGTGGTATGAGTGGGTATGGGATCCCACGGCCGAGCATAGTCGGGAAGACTATCAAAGTAACTCCCCTGGATGGTATAGATGTTGTCTCTGATCTGTGCAGGGGCGTGCTGTACTGCCGCTCGGATCGCCACATGTGTTTGTACCTGTAAAATAAAGTATGTACACATAATAAAGACCAATTACATATATTACAAATAACAAAGATAAATAATAACAATTTGTAAAAGAAAATAATAATGATACTCACAAATTCCTGCTGATGATAACTTTGCGGGTAGTATATGCTTGGAGGCATAGCTGGAGGGGGCACAATGTATTGTGGATGATACCATGCATCGTGAACCTGAGGACTGTAGACTGTATCATCTGGTGGAGCGGGAACTAAGCTCTCACGTCTGTTGTTCTACATCTGCACCTCCTGCCTATAATGAAGCATCCAATCCTCAGCCGCATGACCCCTCCCATCTATCCGGCTAAGCTTCGGCAGCTCAAGAGTAGTTTGTACTTGAACAAAGCCGAACTGTCCAAGTACTCTGTCGGGAAAGTGCCACTCCACTATTGTGTAGCACAACAGAGGCACTCGTGCCAACCAAATATCACTACCATCTCTACAAATGGCAGACAATCTCTCGAGAACCTCAGCAGTGTAAGGAGTCAACTTTATCTGTTATTCATATAAACAACGTGTATCATATAAAACGGAGTAAATTGTAAATAAATAAAACATATCAAACAACAGAGGTAAGTAAGTTATACCTGTGAGGGCAAAATATGGTCAAATGCTGAATCGTAAAATTGAATTGTTCCCCTGATAGTTTGACTCCTTTGGACAAAGGTAGGCCACCTATTAAATTGAGAAACTAAATTTAGATAAACACTACATAATATTTAGACAAATAAAAAAGTTAATTGTGTTGATCTTTAACCTGTAGCCCAAGGGAACATCTTCTGGCCAATCATTCCAGCGCATTCTAATTGTACATGGGCGTCCAATTCCCAACCTCTCCCAACACCACAAGTGTAATAGGCACACACAACCTGATAGATGGGCTGTTCTCCTAGACCGGGTGGTTTCCTTATACAACTCCCTATATAAGAAAGCTAGAGTTGCAGCACCCCAAGATAGAGTGCCACAACGTTCAAAATCGGACACAAGAGGGAGATACCTAACATGAACTCTATCCCCTGTACTATCTGGGATAAGGTAACTACCTAAGAAATATAAGAGATATGCCCTAGTATACCTTGTCCTCATTTCTACTTGTTGTTCTTCATCACCCGCGGTCAGATCCATATCCTTGAAGGTCTCACGCAACCAAATCAAGGAGATATGCCCCTTAGACATCCCATCTGGTGCATCTCCTAAGAAATTCTCACAAAGGTGAGTCCATGAAGAAAATTGCCCCTCATCTACACCTAAAGGATATGAAGCTATAACCGGTGGGCCATCAATCCTCAGGCCTAAAAGAACTGCAACATCCTAAAGAGTGACACTCATCTCAAAAGGGGGAAGCCTAAAAGTATTGCTAGAGTTGTCCCACCTGTTAACTAATGCAGTGATTAAACTAGGGTCAAGGTGGATACATGGTAGCCTATGAACAAGCCCAAAACCAGCTATGGAAATATTGTCTAAAACATCCTGGTCAGTAATAGGCCATTGTGCCAACATAATGTGGTGCTGGGAGAGTCGGTAGGTTTCTTCTCTAGGAGCCATATCTATGAAAAGTGAAAATATTTCATTAAATGAAAAGTGTAAAAATTACATTACATGAAAAGTGCAAATAGTGTACAACATTTAAGATTGTCAAGATTCTTCATTAGATAAGATGAAATAACAACATGAACAACATGAATTACATGAACAAACAATATAAAAATACAACATGAACTACATGAAATTACTGCATTTGATTCAGTATCTCATCTAGAGGTTTATAAAATGGCCACACTTGATGTACCACTCGATGTATATCTGGATGTGATACAGCTAACTGGTTTTTTACTTGTTCGTTGATTGGCATTGCTTTCTATTTTGTGTGATCCCAATACCAACCAGGTAGCTCAAGAAGTTCTTCATACATGTGAAACATTTGCTTTAAAAATTGCCAATGAAATTTTGCTTGTTCTTTTGTCACTATAAATCCTAACATGTTGTGCAACAAATCTGGTACATCATTCCAGTCATCATCCAATAGAGTTTGATGAGCCATTTTTCCCTGTAGGCACTTCGTAGCTATTATTTGGATTAACTCTACGGACATGTGAAATGTCCATGTCCTTCGATGAGCCATCTATAGAAATTGAAATTGCAAACATTACATGACTTTAGTGAAATTGAAATTACAACCATTACATGAATTTAGTGAAATTGAAATTACAACCATTACATGAATTTAGTGAAATTGAAACTGCAAATATTACATGACTTGAGTAAATTGAAATTGCAAACATTACATAGCCAGCCATCATATGACATCAGGACAAGTGCGTCTATTATGGCCCTTTCTGCCACACTTATGACAGTGATATGTATACTTATTTGGATCAACATCCATAGTTGAATGCCTTCTCTTTTTCTTTGGTCTTCCAGCTTGCCTTCATTTCCTAGGGGGTAATAAGGGATAAATACCTCTACTTTCATCAAATTGAGGCCAATACCTCTTGTCGGGAATGCCACGAAATTCAGTTCTGTATGCATTTAGATAAGCCTCATTTGTATAATATGCACTCACGAGTGCATCAAGATCCCAATTGACAGAGTCTGCAGCTACCCAAACATGAGAGCATGGAAAATGCCATTGTTGTGGAAAACCACAGCTGCATTGACTGCCACCATTTGGATGCACTATTACTTGAAATTTATATCCATCCATGTCACCAACAAGCCATTCATCATTGTTCACACGGATGTGTATTGTCAATTTTTTTGCATCCTCTCGAACATTATAAAGCTTATCATGAACCTTAAAGGGCCATTCAAACCCATCTTGTGCACGTTTATTTGCGAGATTACGCCTATACAGCCACATGGTCACAGAGCGATAGTATGTGGCAACAATTAACGCTTGTATTGGCAAACCTCTAACACCTTTTAAGACTCCATTACATCCTTCAACATGATTGGTAGTCAATGACCCATACTTGCAACCTCTGTCATATGCGAGAGCCCAATGTACTGGATTTTGGCCTAATAAATACGACTTCGCTGCTGGTTCTATGGTTTCTATAATAGTCATATGACGATCAAATTCATGTGTATCAGATGTGGATCCCACCTTCCACATAAGGTCCCTCAACTCCTTGGACTTGAACTGCTTATGGAAGTTCTCCCGAAGATGTCGAAGACAATAACGATGTTGAGCCCAATGAAATTTTGATTGAAGGGCTGGAAAAATCCCACTCATTCGATCAGAAATAATACACAAGTCTGTACGTCGTGGAATGATTGGAATACAAGTTTGTAGAGAACCAAAGAACCACTCCCATGAGTCCTTATTTTCTTTCTCGACAACAGCAAAAGCAAGTGAAAATAGACCATTATCAGCATCTATGCCACATGCAAGGAGAAGTATGCCAGTATATTTTCCTGTTAAAAATGTGCCATCAACAGTAAGAACAGGCCTACAATAGGCCCAACCCCTCACAGCTGGACCAAATGCCCAAAACACCCGCTTGAATCTACGAGTGCCTTCCGTTTAAAGGATATAATCATCAATAAGGTGGGCATATATAGTTCTTGGAATATATTGTGTAGAGAAATTAGGAACGGCAACAAACTATGATATGATGATTCCCAGTCTCCAAATATTTTACAAACAACCTTCCTCCTCGCTACATATGCCTTCTTGTAAGATATATTGAGCCTTAGTTCAGCATTCACCTTGTCACGAATTTCTCGTGTCGACATATCCAGTCGTGATACTAGGATTGGCATTATCATTCAAGCAATATAAGATGCTGTGAATTGGTGATGATCATGATTCATAACAGTTAATTCACAATTGTGGCCTGCTTTACAACGTTTTATCTTCCACATGCCACCTGCTTTTTTGGACTGGCAAGCGGTCAATCTCCAAGGACATCGTTCATCATAGATACAAGCAAGTTTAAGATGACGATTATTTGAGCGTAATGTACGGTACTGGACATTCTTTTGTACTGACCATTTTTGGAGTGTCTCAACCAGTACAACTTTAGATGCAAATAAAGCACCCTCATATATAACAGCACTGGAAGGATTGTAATTGAGACGAAATTCATGACAAAAATCTTCCACCCAGTCATCATCTTGAAAAGCTTCATAGTTGGAATCAATGTGTTCATGTTGGGGCCATTGGTTGTCAAATATGGATGGAATATGACTCAATGCTGCAATAGAGTCAGGGAATGGATGTGTGTGCTGATCATCGGTTTCAGTCAATGACTCATCCTCAGGTGGTTCACTGTTATTACCACCTTCAATGTCACTATTGTTATCACCTTCATGATCACTATCATTATCACCTTCATGATCAATATCATTATCTCCCTCCTCAACCTCAACACCAATATTCTCAGTACTAAGATTTTGAGAAAATTTAGGTGGTTGACTCCACTCAGCAGTTAAATTGCTAAGACTGAATTGAGGTGTAGGACTGAATTGAGGTGGTTGACTCCATTTAGTAGTTAAATGACTTTGACAGAATTGAGGTGGTTGACTCCGAGAGAATTGAGATTGAAATTGATTCAATAGACTCATTAAACAAGGTTGTTGGTGGATATATGTTTTTTCAAGAAACACATCAATATAGGCATCAGCTGAAAGTGATAACAAGGTTCTGTATGCATCATCATCATCAACTTGTACGAGCATATGATTTTCTCCAGGGAAAAGATAGGATATTTTGATAGAGAAGTGGTTGGGATTGATGTCAAGTGTTGTATAGATATATGATTTTAGTTCAGATAGGGTATTAATAAGTGAAATGTTTATGGGTCTAACAGATCGACTATAATAAGACCCATCAGAGAGAAATTGCCCATCATATCGCATCTTCACAATTCGTGAATTTGAACTAGATGCCATGTTCCTATATTTTAGAATATTATATTAACATCAGAAAGAAATTCATATTTTATGACATTATATCAACATAAATTAATATTTTAGAGCAATGACATCAATTTGGAATTAAATTTATTGGATTATTTTTTCTATAGCATTAACAGTGAACAACAATTTTGCTAATTTTTTCAGTAAAATTAACTAACATTTCAACTAACATTTCATAACAACAATTTTGCTAATTTTTTAGTAACACTAACATTTCAAAATAACAATTTTGCAATTTCGAACAATAATTTTTCAGGTATTAAGTAGCCTTTAATTTTCATTTTCTACATCATTATTTCAGTAATGTGCAATTAAAGAGTAACAATACAATTATTTCAGTTGTAATATTTCGTAAGTTCATATTTTGAAAATTAAAAATTTGGTAGAATAAATACCTGAAATGGAGAGTTATCTGTTGACAATCGAAGAATAGAAGAAGAGAAAGAAGAAGCTCCAAATAGTCTCCGAACAGCAGAAGATATCAGCTCCAAGATCGCCCAAAATAAGCTAGAAATCACCCAAAGCAATAGAAATCCAAGAAAAGCTCCAGAGCAATGGGAGTATAGAGCTAGACGAAGGAAATGAAGAATGGTGTGAGTTTGGGGGGTTGTTTTCGGCCAATATATATAGGGGAGCAATGCGTCCCGGTTGGGGACGCATTGCACCCACGTGGCACCGCCCGGCGTTGCGCGGCGGCCCCAACGGTAAAATAGCCGTTGCGCTGGGAGCAATGTGTCCCCGTCCGGGACGCATTGCCCGCGTAGCAATTTTATAGCCGTTGGGCGCGTCGCGGGCCGCGACGCATTGGTCCCACAAAGGACAATGCGTCCCGAGCCGTGACGCATTGCACTCCTGTGGGGTCAATGCGTCCCCATCCGGTACGCATTGCTCTCCCGCGTGGCAATGCGTCTCGGCGGGGGACGCATTGGTCCCACAACAGAGCAATGCGTCACGGCTCGGGATGCATTGCCCTCCTGTGGGACCAATGCGTCCCCCACCGGGACGCATTGCCTCGCGGGAGAGCAATGCGTCCCAGCAGGGGACGTATTGCTCCAAAATGTGCCATTTTGGACAATAAGTTCAAGAACATGCCATTTAGGTAATTAAAATTGGCAAATGTGCCATTTAGGTTTTTCGCACTGACTGCCATCACCGTCGTGTGCTCACGGCCGATACAATGGTCCAACCGCTACCGCTTCCGGACAGTGGCAGCTGGCACCGCCATGCACTCATCACCGTCGTATGTTACCATAATGCAGTTGTTACTACCTCCGCCATGCACTCATCACCACCCCTGCCATGCACTGGTCACCATCGTTGCCATGTAGTTACAACCACCATGCACTCAACGCCACCACCATGCATTCATTGTCGCTGCTTCCATGTGCTCACCACTATTGCCATGCACACAGCGTCGCCATAGCCATGCCCTTCCCCCTACGACGACCACCATGGTCCCTGTCTGTTGATCTCAACAGCTCTACAAACCACGACCGGTGAGAAAGATGAACCTAGTGAGCGTCGGAGGAGGAACCTGGGGAGCGTCAGAGTGGAAGCAAGCTTGGATGTCGGTTTGGTTAATGCCTGGCCGACAACGATGTGGTTTAGCAAGAGTGAAGTTGCCACGAGGCGGATGTTTCCTATGATGGTTTGGCTAGAAGCATGCCATGGCGGCGCCGCTAGAAGCATGCTATGGCGGCGGGGATGGAACCACGCCGACCATGACCGCGGGGCTGGAAGCAAGCTGCAACGGCGAGGTTGAAGCATGCTGGAGGCAAGGATGGAAGGGTGTTCCAACAATGAGGCTGGGAGATTCTGACAATGGCGTGAGACTAGCAGCGTGTAGGAGGGAGGCTTGGACAGTGAACGTTAAGGTTGCCAAGGGGGCTAGAATCATGTCGCGGCGGCCTGGGATAGTGATATGGCGGCTAGGGTAAGCATGTGAAGGGAGAGGGAAAGACCTGGATGTTGGGTTCCCAAAAGCCAACCTCTCGACATCCGGTGTTTTGTTCCACCCGACCCAGCTACCATTTCTTAAACGGACACCTAATATTTCGGGTTTGGTCGGAGTGGTTCGGTTTGGTCTGGGAAATCGATTTTTATTGCCAAGTCTACTTTTGTCTTTAATTTTTTAAATTATATATTATATTAGGAAATACATCTATACTATATAAGAAAGCCTGTGGAGGGGGTTGAATGTAATCTCTCCATTATTTTTTAAAATTACATTTTGGTCCCTGTGTACACCACACTTTTGTCTTTAATTTTTTTAAATTATATATTATATTAGGAGACACATGTATACCATATAGGAAAGCCCGTGGAGGGGGTTGGATGTAATTTTCTCCAATATTTTTTGAAATTACATATTGGTCTTTGTGTGTATGAGAAGTTCTATCAATATATGTATTGTACATATTTATTTTATTATTTTAAGTTAAATCAATAAATTGTTGATTGTAGTCTACTAAGGCACCCGTGCATAGCACGAGTTTATGCCTAGTAATATAGGAAAGCCTGTGGAAGGGGCTCGGTACAATTTTTCCATTATTTTTTAAAATTATGTATAGGACCCTGTGTGTACACCACAATTTAGTTTTAAATTTTTTAAATGTATATATTATATTAGGAGACACATCTATACTATATAGGAAAGCTTGTGGAGAGGGTTGGATGCAATTTGCTCCATTATTTTTTATAATTACGTATTGCTCCTTATTAGTGTACATCACGCTTTTATCTTTAATTTTTTTAAATTATATATTATATTAGGAGACACATCTATACTATATAGAAAAACACGTGGAGGGGGCTGAATGCAATTTTCTCCATTATTTTTTGAAATTATGTATTGGTCCTTATGTGTGTACACCACACGCTTGTCTTTAATTTTTTAAATTATGTATTATATTAGGAGACACATCTATATGTATAGGAAAGTTCGTGGAGGGGGCTAGATGCAATTTTGTCCATTATTTTTTGAAATTACGTATTGGTCCTTGTGTGTGTACATCACACTTTTGTCAGTAATTTTTTAAATTATATATTATATTAGGAAACACATCTATAATATATAGGAAAACTCGTAGAGGGGGCTGAATGCAATTTTCTCCATTATTTTTTGAAATTACGTATTGGTTCATGTGTGTATGAGAAGTCCTATTAATATATGTATTGTACATATATCTTTTTATTTTTATAAGCTAAATCTATAAATAATCTTTTTATTTTTATAAGCTAAATCTATAAATTTTTTATTGTAGTCTACTAAGGCACCCGTGCATATCATACAATTTTCCATTATTTTTTAAAATTACATATTGGTCCATGTGTGTGTACACCACACTTTTGTCTTTAATTTTGTAAATCATATATTATATTACGAGACACATCTATAATATATAGGAAAGCCAGTGGAGGGGGCTGGATGCAATTTTATACATTCTTTTTTGAAATTACATATTGGTCCCTTTGTGTGTAGACCCACACTTTTGTTTTTAATTTTTAAATTATATATTATATCATGAGACACGTCTATAATATATAGGTAAGCGCGTGGAGGAGGCTAGATGTAATTTTCTCTATTATTTTTTAGAATTCCATATTGGTCCATGTGTGTACACCACACTTTTGTCTTTAATTATTTCAATCATATATTATATTGGAAGACACATATATACTATATAGGAAAGCCCGTGGAGAGTGTTGGATGCAATTTTTTCCATTATTTTTTAGAATTCTAAATTGGTCCATGTACGTGTACACCACACTTTTGTCTTTAATTTTTAAAATCATATATTATATTAGGAGACACATCTATACTACTAGTGAACTCGCATGTGCACATCCACGTGACATATAAAATTTGTTGGAAATGTGCGGGGAGAGGACTCGTCCGTGAAAAGGTCCTTACGGTAAAAGATATTTGTGTTGGTTATTTGAAAAGAGAGAATCAAGGAACTATTTTCGTGGGATGGAAAGAGAAATACAGAATTAAAGATAATAAAAGTTAATAGGAGAGTATGAGAATAAATATTTATAGGAGCAAAATTCCTTAAAAAAGGGAGAGAAGAGAGTGAATCAAAGAGAGCGAATCATCAAACTCACTCTTTTTATAGTAGTATAGATATAGAAAAGCTTGTGGAGGGGGCATGATGTAATTTTCTCCATTATTTTTTGAAATTACATATTGATCTTTGTGTGTCTTTCAGTTTTAAATTATATATTACATTATGAGAGACGTCTATACTATATAGGAAATCCCGTAGAGGGAATTGGATGCAATTTTTTCATTATTTTTTGAAATTACATATTAGTCCATGTGTGTATAAGAAATCCTATTAATATATTATTAATATGTATTGTACATATTTTTTATTTTTATGTTAAATCTATAAATTATTGATTGTAGTCTATTAAAGCACCCGTGCATAGCACAGATTTATGCCTAGTTCTTTTAGATGCCGGGTCTACTAATACAATACAATACACGGACAGATTCATCAAAACAAACGTGCCCCAAGAGTGGCAGCAAACTGTTCACAAAAACACAACTTTTGACCATGCACTTACAAGATTTCTGGCTTCTTGCTAAAAAAACCATGTAGTTACAGAACCAATTAGTGGCAGCAAACTGTTCACAAAAACACAACTTTTGACCATGCGCTTACAAGATTTCTGGCTTGCTAAAAAAACCATGTACTACCAGTTACAGAACCAATTAGTTCCTCTTGAGTTTCACCTTCCTCTGCCCAAGAGGCAAAATAACTTTTATTACAACCACTAACAAAGGCCAAAGTACATTACAACTGCCATGTAATTGTTAACTAGTGTGAATCCAATCAGGAATACAACGTAGCCACATCATATGATGCAACAAGAACAGCCCACAAGTTTACCAGGAATCTCCCAACATACTAACACACTCGTATATACGCACAGGTAACAACTTCTAGCTTATTATTGTTTTGGTTAACATAGAAAAATCATCCAATACTCCTGTTACACCTCAACAACAGCATATGGCAGGCAATCATCAATCATGGATCGAGGAAATCCCATTACAACAAATTTTCACCTACAACCACATCAGTGCCAAGATGACAAGTACGCCCACGATCGCAAGCAGTGTGGTGAGATGCGAATCCGCATGCTGACCCAACCCACTATTGTTGCCGTGGTGGTGATGGTATCCATGGACATGCCCGCCATGGAACGCGTTGGACATGCCGTAAGGGAATCCAGGCGCCGCCGCGGCACCATAGGCACCGGCATCAGGGAACCCGTGGAGATGGAAGTTGAAAAGGGAAGGGAACAGCCCGCCAATACCCGCAGAGAATGTGAAGTTCCCCCACCTAGCGGTGGCCATGGGAGGGAACCCGCCCATGAACCCGAACCCGGGCTGAGGGAACTGGTTGGGGTTTGGGTGAGCGTTGGGTTGAGAAGGTGGAGCTGTCTCTGGCCTCTGGCCAGTTGGGCGGTGAGGAATGTCCTCTCCTGGGACGGAACGAGTGCGAGGGTCGGATGTGGTTTTGCCTCGCCCGTATAACGGCACTAGCTTCTCCTCCTGGATGACGGCCTTGCAGACGGGGCACTCTGGGGAATGCGAGTGTATGCGGAGCCATTTGTACAGGCACGGCCAGCAGTAGAGGTGGCCGCAGAGTGTCACGATTGGGTCCTGTGCCCACTCGAAGCATATGTTGCACTCAAAGTTGCCGCCGGCGTCGTTGTTGTTGTTTGCTGCTGCGGCGGCGGCCGCTGCGGCTGAAGAGGACGATGACGATGACGGGCCTTGCTGCTGCCGGCTGCTGGCTGGTTCCCCCACTCCGCTGGCCATCGGGGAGCCATTCTCAGAATTGGATGAGACGACCTGTGATTGTTCGCAAGAGGGGAATCAAGTCAAGAATCGTTTTGTTATTCTCGGCGTGAAATATGTCCAAATACTAGTAGTGAAAAGTTCAATTGAAACAAAAATCAAACGGCTTTCCTACTGAAAAGTTCAATTGATACAAAACCAAATGCAACAGCGAAGGCAGATGACAGATAATCACCAGACAGCTTACAATACAAACAAACCAAACCAGAAAGAAAAAATTCCGGACATCCAAACAGAATGATATTCCATGACGAGATGATGGTTCAGGAAAGCACGACAAAACAACAGACGGAAAGGAATCATACAGCCTTCTTTATCAATCTGCAACGGACAACTACGAACCCTCACAAAATCCGAAACCGATTCCCTCACTATCTTCCTGGATCCACGCCCCGTGCAACCCTAACGAGATCTGAAAACAGGTCGCTTGCCCAATCTTCACATAAAAAGCCAGATGAATAATGGGAAAAGTTACAGATCGGCTTCGAAAATGATTAATCGCTACCTAACTTCCGAAGATAACCTCGGAATATGGATCAATACACCCGAAATAAGAACAGGGATCTAAGAAATACACAATATCCCCAACTTACCCGCCTGCGCATGCCGCTCCTGGCAAAAAACCGCCTCGTCTTATCGGAAATGTAAAGCTCGACCTTCCAATGTCCAGCGTCGGCCACCGGGAGCCGACTGCTGACGGCGCGCAGTTAGATCCCCGTTCGGATGCTGCCTGCGACAGGACTGTCAGGTACGCGGAATGCTCTAGGCCTCCAAACCGCGTCTCCAAGAGGAAGAAGCGACGACCCCGAGCTGTTCCCGTGTCCTGCAAGATCAGTTTAACGGGGCGAGATGCTTTCACGGTTCGCGGCTCTCCCTTTTTTTGGTTTCCGCAGGAAGACAAACCGACAAGTGGATAGCAAAAAACCCGGCTCCCTTGTATCTTTCGTATTATACGACGCTATACTATATTAAATTGTATCTATACTGCATAGGAAAGCCCGTTCGGGGTTTTCTATGCAATTTTTGTCATAATTTTTCAAAATAAAGATGCATTTCAGAGTCCTCCGCAATTGTCACACCAAAATACTGCGGGAAGAATCGAGTACTCCTCTCGAGTCTCTCGACGCACCGCACGCTGCTGGTTGGTAAGGTTTCCCAAACGACAGAGGAGACAACCTGGAGGAGATCAGCGGTTCCGTAGGGACGATTGGATTGGCATGGGTAAGAAAGTGAAAGGCTCCTTCTGGTGGCATTGATAGGTAAACGTCGTATCTACCATTGTTCGTTCTTGGTTCTGTCTTTCGTCATCCCTCTCGAGCCATCACTGCAATTACTAATTTCACTTGAGAGCATGTTTTCCTTATCTGCGATCATCTCCTTCAAACCTCCCTGCTATTGTTCGTTGATGGTTAAGCACTCGATTTAGGGGTATTGTGAATCGTTTGCTGGAGGGTCTTTGTCCTCTTTTACAAACCCCCTTTGTAGCAGGCTCCACATAAATGAGAACTTCAGGTTCGCCTCCGTCTACGAGGAAGTGGTCCTCTTCCCCTTCCTTGATAACCACTTCACCGACTATCAAGAACCACTTTTATCCCATCACTATGTCGTCCGTTCTGGAGAACAGAACAATATTCTCCTACTAAGATTCATTGCTACCACCGCTCGTCACAGTAACTCTATGATTGTATTATGGGACTCAAATTGTGCTTCTGGTGCCTCATAATTAGGTGGTTTTGGTTTGTTGCGTATAGTCCGGCTTAGATATATTTATATCAACATCACAAAGGCATCATTTTGGTCAAGGTGCGGCCACAACTTCATCCATGACTCAAAGTTTCGTCAATTGCACCTGCCACATATTCAAATACTTATTGATTTTTTTTTTTTTACTTAGTTGGCCGTGTAATGATAGAATGTGGAAGCAGAAATAGTCATAATTCTCATTTCCTTTTTCTTTGGAATGCCACCAGATGGTCTCAGCTACCGGTGTGCAGATATGGATAGGAAGACCACAACGTTACTGGGTGTATATAAGTCCATAATGGAGAATGTGGATGATTCCAAACGACCTTTGCATGAGCGTTCAATGTTTAAGAAAATATTTGATGATAATTATATGCTACATTGTGAGTCTCACTGGAATAATAACATATCTATTGAATGGCTATCCCAAAGGCTTTCTAGCGCATAATGGTAAAAGAAAGAGGGATTTTTCAGAACCTATTACTTATAGATATAGAATAAATTCACATTATATTGGGTGTCCCTCTTTGTTTCTCTTACTGTTCAGCCCCTGCTCTGGGTATCCAACAACTACATAGTTTGCTCCCATATGTCTCTTTGGACATCTTCAACATTTACAACTTTTATGTGACAACGAGTCGGGCTTATTTGATCATGTGTTTATCTCAAGTTCATTAGATTATGTTAATGACTAAAATTTTATCATTCTTATGTGGCCTAAATGATCAAGTCATCAAATGTAATAGATGTAACAAACTATCGTGCATGTGCAGGATATCCAACAACTATATCATATAAATATAGAATAAATTTGCATTTATATTAGGTGGCCCTCTTTGTTTCTCTTACTGTTCAACCTATGCTCTGGGTATCCAGCAATCACAGAGTTTGCTCCCATATGTCTCTTTAGACATTTTCAACAGTTACAACTTTAATGTGATAACTGATAACGAGCGATCATATATGATCATGTGTTTATCTCAAGTTTATTAGATTTTGTTAATGACTAAAATTTAATCATATTTATGTAGGCCTAAATGATCAAGTCGTCAAATGTAATAGATGTAACTAACTATTGTTCATGTGCAGAAAATCTATAATCTGACCATGGAAAGTATCAGGAGACTGAACATGTTGACCCCTCTATCTCACGTTGATGTTGTGATTAGGAATTCTGGTACTAGCATTAGTCACATAGGTCGTTCCAGCAATCTGCTATAACAATATATGAATGGAGGGGTGCTCCTGAAGAAATGATCGTTGTGATCCATGGGACTGCTTCACAAGCTCAAGCTCCTCAGTAGTTGATACAGAATTTCATGGCTGAGGCTAACCCATTGGGACAAAGCGCACCCCCTGATCAAGGCTACAATTTATATCAAGTGCATGGCTCATATACATACAATGCAAGTGTTGGTTCATCACATATTTCTGGAGTTTTTGGTTCTGGATATAGGTCAAACTACGTGTATTTAGAAAAATGTTACATTCGATTAACAGTTCCAATCAACAAGAGTTAGGCCTTTGTATTGAATATTCCTTTCTAGACCATGAAATATAGATTTACCTGAGCTAAAAGGGTTACGGTGGGACATAATATATACAAAATGTTTTCTGTAAATGCTAACTGTATATTAGCATGACTCTAATAGCCCTATTGCCAGATAGTGACGCCCTTCCATTTTAGTAAAGAATTGAGTTATATGAGATGTGTAGTCTCATAATATCTATTGTTGTTATCCTATGTACAATATGTATTTCTTTAATACATCTATTGTTTTGAAGACCGTGCATCGCACGGGTTCATGTCTAGTTATATAGGGAATGCGGATAGTGGAATATTTTGCCGACTTCATCCGTTTACTTCCACGAGGTCTAAAGAAAATAGTGACAAAAACTACTCCTTTAATCGTACACAATAACTCCGAAATGTGTGAAATCTATATCATTTTGCCGATTATAACATTTTTGTAGAAATTGTCCCTTTGCTTTACCCTAGTTCGTTATAACCTCACTAATTGAAGCAGTCTTCAACAACCTTTGTTATCCGTTCGTTTATTTCTAAGAAGCCATATACGATGAATAATGTCAAAAACCACTTCGAGAGACTGGTGATGAATTATTTGAAAACAAAGATATTCATTGGCGGAGGGAGAGGGTCACAGAGGGGCAAGTGTGCCCCTCAACTCTAAGAATTTTTTAATTAGTAGTAGTAAATGTCCTTCAACTCTAATTTTTTTAATAATAGATGTCTTGGTTAGTTAGGTGTTCTCTGGACTGCCGTCTGGCTGGCAGGTCCGTCCCCTCCCTTTTCTTGTCCAGATAGATGCCTCAACAGGAGCTCTGTTTTTTGCTTTCGTTCTCTGGGTGTCTTACATCCTGGTTGTAATGAGCTTTTAGCTCATGTTGATGTAATGGGGTACTTAGTGCCCAAAGTTTTTGGTATTAATAGTAACACGCTTTTTGGACCGACCAATTTTTTTTTAATAATAGTAGAAAGTGCCTCCCTTCAAATTTGATTTTTTTTTAAATAGTAGTACTAAATGTCTCACCAACTCTATTAATTTTTTAATAAGTATGGAGTTTTTTTTTTTAAATAGTAGTACTAAAAGTCCCACCAACTCCAGTTGTAACTTTGACCAGCAATACTCTAAACAATTGACTCAAAAAATGTAACTCCAAAAAGTATTCTATCCAATATGAATTCATTCCTTTAAATTAAATTATGCTGCTAAAATAATTGCGGTGTTAAGTTTCTACGAAATAGACATGAAAAAGTGCATTAAATACATATTTTTTCCAAGATAGTCTTCAAACAATTGATTCAAACAAGGTAATCCAAAAACTACTATATAAATACAAAATTGGTTCAAAAAAACAGGTCCGTCCCCTCCCTTTTCTTGTCCAGATAGATGGCTCAACAGGAGCTCTGTTTTTTGCTTTCGTTCTCTGGGTGCCTTACATCCTGGTTGTAATGAGCTTTTAGCTCATGTTGATGTAATGGGGTACTTAGTGCCTAAAGTTTTTGGTATTAATAGTAACACGCTTTTTGGACCGACCAATTTTTTTTAATAATAGTAGAAAGTGCCTCCCTTCAAATTTGATTTTTTTTAAAATAGTAGTACTAAATGTCTCACCAACTCTATTAATTTTTTAATAGTAGTAGAAAATGTCCCCCTCAAGTATGGAGTTTTTTTTAAAATAGTAGTACTAAAAGTCCCACCAACTCCAGTTGTAACTTTGACCAGCAATACTCTAAACAATTGACTCAAAAAATGTAACTCCAAAAAGTATTCTATCCAATATGAATTCATTCCTTTAAATTAAATTATGTTGCTAAAATAATTGCGGAGTTAAGTTTCTACGAAATAGACATGAAAAAGTGCATTAAATGTATATTTTTTCCAAGATAGTCTTCAAACAATTGATTCAAACAAGGTAATCTAAAAACTACTATATAAATACAAAATCTATAAAATTAAATTGTGTTGACTTGACTACATGTGACTATTTAATTTTAACAAAATATGTATGAGAAAGTTCATCAGAAGTACATTTTCTCGATAATGCTTAAATAAAAACATGCATAATACATAAGAATTAAAAATATGGTATGCTCGATTAGAAAAATTAATTAATTTTGTAGTGTGATTTTTATAGACATAGTGGGTCCCAAATAGGATTATAGCTTAATTAAGAAAATATTTAAATATTATTTTTAGAATGTATATATATAGTTAAACATAGTGTGAAAGCTTGGTTATGTCAACACTTGTGATACCAACAATTGTCTTTTCAATGAAAATATGAGGTTTAGAATCTACTTTTTGCCAATCATCATAACCTATACATCCTTGTAGTCTTGAGCTAGATTCAATCGATGCTTTTGTATCTTGATCTTGTGTTCATTATTACCAACATCAAATGATCATTTGTATTTCATTTATTTATTATTTTGACGACTGACAAGAGCTATTAAGATTTTAATCAACTCATAGAGCAATAGGTATGTTCTTGTATATTATATGTGGTTGATTCAATTTGTAATATTGGCAACACCATAATATAATCAATGTAACAACTACCATACACTTAACATATTGGTGAATTACATATTGGATGTTCTACTATCTATTTGTTTATTCTTGATTTTGAGATATTGATAAATATAAATTTCATCATATCTAATATGAAATGTATGTGATTCTGTTATGCACTTATTTCGATTAGATCAATAGATTCTTAAAACTATAAGATATGAAGAGATATTTGTATGTAACTAAGTAGCAATGGAGATGCATGTTAGCATACTACAAAAAAAGAGTAGAATAGAAAATTGTATGGAGGAGATTGAAACTGATCTGAAATTGCAATGCAAATTATATGACTATCATGTAAACAAAAGAGATGAAATATAAAGGCATTATCCACAAAAAGAGCCATTTTGACTATATAATCACCAGTTTCCTCAAAATATGATTGGTAATAAATTTTGAAGATTTAACAAAGTATGGTTTTCTGAATTCTCAACATGTATAGAATATAGTGTTTCTCAGAATGTTGTTTGTTGTCCATGTTTCATCTGGAAAACAGAAAGTCCATATAGATGTAAGTCAATCAGATTAGTTTTGATATTACTAGTGACAACATCAACAATGGAAATATTATCTTTTATCATAAATTCTATTAAAAATTCTTGATGCAACCGGATGAATGATAAGTGACTCGATGATTCAATGATTTCCTATAATAAAAAGAAAATATTTGACACTATTGATAATAAAGTAATAGTGAAACAGTTTTGTGGAAAACTCAATTTAAATTGTGAGTAAGAAAATTATATTTTTATTTTGGAGTGTATTAGTATATCCAGAAATTGTAGTTTTAGTGTGTTTTAGACATTAGTTGCCAACTATTATTATTATTAGATATTTTCATAAATTTTAGTTATGACTAAATTTGTTTGTAATTGTGCCCCCTCCAAGATCCTACTGGCTCCGGCTCTAAAGATAGTTTTATTTCTACTAGAAGGCTAGATGATGACTTTAGAAGGCAATGGATTGGTCGATCGTTTCTACGGTTCTTTCGATCACCTTTTTCACATTCAAATTTAATGCATATTCTAAATAGATTCTGTTATCTAACATATTCACACGTCTGACACCAAAAAAATCTAAATCAACGTGGAATTTTTCTTTCTTTTGGGTGGTGGATCATTGTTACACCCCGATCTCATAATTACCATTAATCATGAGATTATGACATAAAATTGAGGATTTATCATAATACAAATATCACCCTTAACCTTTTCTTCTTTTTCAAACTCTTTGTTTTCTTGCATTGAACCACATAAACTAACTTTACAAGGGAATCGAAATATTGATTTCTCTAATCTATTTTCAATAGTAAAAATGCATGTATGAACATTCATTATGTTTCTCATACTTTTAAGCACATAAGACTTGTTGATCTGCATATATTGCTAAAAGAGGAATAATGTTATACATCATCATTTACAACTCTCTCTTATTTCTTTACAAGGACCTAGAGTGACAAGGACCGACTGAACTTAACTATACTCAGACTTAACTCTTTTGGAAGATCTACTCTGATGCAATGACCTTCTTCAAGTCCATGTGATATCCCTAAAAATTGTGAGTAGAGCGGTGAGCCTACTCGCTCCGTGAATGAGTACTTCAAAGAAACAACCTAAAGCATTAATATAATTACAAATATACTTTTGAGCAACTGATATCAATTATAACAGTAGTAAGCTTTAAAGAGTCTAATCATTGACAATCATAAATATGACATGATACTCTAGATATCTACAAGAATGAATCAATATATGAGCATGCTTGATTAATTTCAAAGAGAACTAATAATTTAGAAACATACAAAGAATAATTGAATAACTGCACACACTTATTTAATCTCTCATTCATCTTATTATTTCCTGAACCCACATGAGGTGTACCACAATATGTGGAAGAATCGCAGCAAGCTACAATCTCACTGTATAAGGCTTAGAAGCATGCCTGGGTTCCTAAGCCTATCTCTCGAGTAAGACCCCTTCTGCAGTGGTCCTCGGCACGTCTGCCTCTCAGCGGCTAATGGGAGTGGTCGGATATCTCAGAATCCACCTCTCAACCTAGGTACTCAGGCGGTGAGTCAAGCCACCTATTGGCTTTAGTCAAGCCACATATTGTCTTTAATGTACTCTAGTTCCACTAGGATCTCTGGTTGATGTTGGACACTACATGTTGTAATTTTAAGGAGACTTCTACCAGGGCTTCGTTCCCCGTACCACCTGTTAGTACGTTCTGACCCCCGTATACTGGACACTACCAGGGTTAGGTCATTTCATCCCTAAGATGCAAACCTCTCATAGAGAATCTACAGTGTTCAGGGCATCTACATGTCTAATTCACTCTTTACATTCACAATTCAATCATCACATTACATATCTTAGTTTAGCTATGTAAAACATTCGTTTCATAGACTATCTGATAATATTTACCACAATTGAATTGTTAAGCATCACACATCTCATACTGAGAACATTGATATCACAATACTTGATTCATTAAACACCCTATCCTTAGGGTTTCATTTACCTCATTCACTTATCACATGGCTCTCATAAAGATTTCATGCGACATAAACATTCACTGAATAAAGACTACTATTAACAAATCATATAAAATCAATATATGCATGAAACCTTGGAACTGGGCTAAATTTGGGTTTCCATGCCATTCACTGAGATAACATGCATCAATAATAAAATTGAATAAATAAAGTCTATCATGTCAAGAAAATCCATTCAAATGGATTTCACGATATCTATTCACAAATATCCAACTTTCCTCGCATCTAGGGTTTCACCCTCTTTACTGAGATATCAAACAAATGTTAATCACTTAAAAAAAATCTAAGATAGTATCTGACATATATATACTACGCATTCAGATAAATAATCATTCATAACCAAGGGGATCCGGATAAACAAATTTCTCTATTTAATTATACAACAATTTCAGTCATAGACACATTCCCTATATTTCAGTTTACTCTTATAACCTCTGTGAATACTTAGGGAATTCTCATTTGGATGTATTGTATATATTTTTAATATGAATTTATCATCTAAAATTCATCCAAACAGAGGAAGAATCCATTTCATATCATTTTGCAATAACTTAGATCAAACACACAATTCAGGGTTTGTAGTCACATACTAAGCAATTAAAGATTATGGATGATTTAATCAATTTTCATGTAATATACTGTTTAAAGGAAGTTCCCACTCACCCTAAGGTGTGAAAACACCTTAAAAATGTAGCTCATCCCTGAAAATCTCGATCTCATATCAAATCCCTAGCAATTCACTTGATTCTTCTTCCTTTCAAGTCGGAAACTCTAAAAATGAGAGATTATGAAGAAAGAGTGAGAAAAGGGGAAGTTTTGACATCATTTCAGATCAAATTAGAGGAGGGACAGAATCTTGATATGTGAGAGAAGATTCACCATTAAAGTTTATGCAAAGAAGCTAAACTTACTTAATTTCATCATTCCTCAGACCGTAAAACCCTAGGTCAACAACTCCATCACTTTCTCCTCTCAAACCCTAACTCTCCATCTCTCTCTAGGATTTCATTTCTCTGGATTGAATCACGAATTATGAGAGCTTCTAGTGTGTTAGGTTGACCATATAGAGCAATTCAGCTGCTTGGGTCAACTGCACATTGACCCCTCACTATACTTTCTCTTATTTCAGCGGAGTTTTCTGTCATAAAAATATTACTATAATTCATCTATTTATAAGGTCAAAATGCATCTAAAAATTATGAAAATTTTACATGTTGTTTATGATTGAGTTTTAGATCTCCAGTTAAAATTTCAAATCATTTGGAGTTACCAATAAATAATTAAAAATAAAACACTACACTTCTAAAAAGCACTCTGTCAGCATTTTGGTTGAAGTATAGTTCGACCAAGAACCACATTCAAAGAACACTCAAATATTATGAAATTTTTCTCCAATATGCATGATTGAGTTATCCATATCATATCCAAAATTATGTTAAATATAAAATTTGTAGAAAATATGAAAAATCATTTACCACACTACTATCCTAATCAAATTCCATATTCATGTACTATCAAAACCCTAATTTTTGCCGATTAGGGTTTATATTTCTCAAACCCTAATTCTTCAAACTAAAATCATAGTTAGAGTTTCTTCTTAGGTTTAAAATATCACAATTGATCTACTATCATTAATCAAGTCTAAACGATGTTCAATCTAATAAAGCATGTAATCATTCAGGTAAACCCTAGTTTATCAATTAAGCACAAATGTGGTCATTACAATTCTTACCCCCTTAAAAAATTTCGTCCCCGAAACATAAATATGCAAATAAAGTATATTCAAAGTTTATTTTAAGCTTCTGAAATCTTACATGTCATTACATTCTTATATTTTATACTTGAATGTAGTTTTCAATGTTAAGTCCTTTATTTCTTTTCTAATCACAACATGTTAAAACAGTTCTCAATGATAACAAACAAATTCTCTATGCCACAATCAATCATAGAGTAGACAGAGAAGCAACCATTTCAATATTTTCATACTCTTGAGGTGTTACCTCAACATTGATAATCTGATCCAACCATCTCAATTCATATGGCTCAATATGTACTATTGTTTTATATTACCTCTGAGTCACAAAAGAGTGTTCACTATGTTGTTTGAATATTACTATTGTGGTACTCAAATAGCAAACCAGTCATGAGTTGGAAGACTAGATTCAATAACAATTGTACAATACTACTCACGACATCCCCATTGCATCATGGATGCATAAGGTGAAGCATTATCATCACATTCCATATTATTCTCAAGTATGAACCCACACATAATTCAAGGTGTAACCATCAGGTTATAGCATACTAGGGTTTCAACAACAGTAACAAAGTACTCCATGATTGTATTAGTCATTCAAGGACTATTCATACCCAATTACCATGACTTAGTTATATTAAAGCTAGGTATAACAAGCTATACCTCATTAGGGTTATATATCAATACAATATGGTTATCATCCCTTCTATTCATATGAGTGAATATGTAAGACTACCTTATTCAGGGTAACCCTTCATTTGTTCCATCATTATTTAACCCATATCACCATACTACAATTGTACAATACTAAGATGGATTACTGGTATGAATGACTACAACTATCAAACACCTTTAATTAACATATTGCTTGCACATGTACACTGAAATCATACGTAGAACCAATTTATATCCCTTAATATACCTTCAACAAATTATACTTCTAAAAACAAATTCACATATTACTAAAAGCCATTATTTTCTCTTATCTCTCTCCTCATTCACTACTACTTACTTTTTGCTACTTATCCTTCTCGTTTTAATCATGTAGATTAAACATTCCTAAAATTGAAACATACAAGGTACAAATAGATTATTCATCATTCTTCCTATCACTACAAGAATTTATCTCATATCACACTTCACTCATATTGTATTTATCCTTTTGTTCAAAACACACTTGTTACATTTCAAATTTATATCTTACTCTTTACTCTGAATCATTTCCATATTGTTTATCTACCTTTCAGATTAGCTATCTTTAAACCCTGGATTACTATCAGTGCTAGTTTACTTCTCATAGTACAAATCTCATGATCTTGTTTTATAGAGATGCCAATATTCAAGGTCAAATCACTATTGAAATCCCTTGAACTACTACAACTCTAAACATTCTAGGGTTTGGTCCTTATCAAAAGCATGACGTTATTGTGATGTGACTTTTCTCCCTTAATTTGAAATTCAAACTTTGGATCTCACAAGTTTTACTAAGGTCTTTCTTATCTTATCAAATGAATTTTATTTCTCTTACTTGACCAATTCAGATAGATTACATTCTCAATTACCCTACTAGGGTTTCATCATCATATTGTGTGTCATTATTACATTCACTAGATGTCTCTACCATGGTGGTTATGCATCATATATGATTCATTTTCTTATCACTTCATTCCCACATTTCTCTCATCAAGGAAGACATGAAAGAGAAGATTATTTTGAGACTTATAATTCTTATCTTCAAACATTCAATAATACATTTCTCATATGTAGGTTTAATTAATTATCAACAAGGATACTTGACTAATTAGCATTTTTATAAATCTTGTAATCTCTTTCTTTTATAATCTATATTACTCCATTATGTTTCAAACCCTTCTTTACTTTCCATAATCCCCTTACCATATACTACTATTCCACATGTCATCTTTAACTTCTAGTTTTCTCTTATAATCATGTTGCTTCTTTTATGTGTATGGTCATGTATACCATGTTGCATATATTTCCTTTTATCCTTCTACTAATGTGAAGTTAAAATTCCAAATCAATAATCTCTCTACTAGTTTCAAATCATGTTTAATACATTACATATCCTTCATTTTAAATCAAACGGCTCTTGCATGGGTGAAACATAGTTTCTCTTTCAATCAAGTTTTTCCTTCCTGAATATAGTCTACCTTTGTATGACTTATTCATTTATTTAGCTACACTTTTGTTCTTCTTTTAGAAACTAGTTTATTGTTCTATAGAGACTTAGAATCCAAAGGCAGTAAGAATGAATGTATTAAACTTATTAATAAAGGTATACATTCCATGCTCTCAATTATATCATAACCCTCATTCCTTAATCAAGCTCATCATTTCCAACATTTATCTTTGTTTTAACTTAGTTTCTTATCCTAGTCTTATGATTTACATGTTCATCTAATTCTCTTTACTTTAACTCTTCTGAAGACTCTTCACTTATATTTACTTATTGTCTACTTAACTCTTTTCTTCTATTTCCCCTTTGCTTTGAAGTACATAAAAACATTATACTCGATTATATAGTCCATTCCTCATGATCGATTCTTACTATCTTGATTCTTACATACTTTTCTCATATCTTTTCCACATTTCATATTTAGAGTTCATATAATACTAATCATTAAACTTAATCTAAACCTTATGTCGTGTTCCTTTATTCCCAATTAAAGGTTTCTCATATGAGGCCCCAAAGTTGGATCTCAGATATCAGTTCCAACTGATTCTTAGTTATCCCAATCTTTCCCTTATACTTCAAAATCTTAGAGTATATACATTCATATTAGAATTTGGATCTAATCTATCCAGAATTTACTCTTGTTATATTACCCACAGGAGTTATTAGATCCCAGTAATGCATCCTTCCAGCCAGACTAGGCCAAACCTGCAGTCCTGAAGTCAAGAGCTACTCAGGATTACTCAACTCCTATTCATCTCAAATGTGTGGAAGAAAACTTATCCACTTAGGAAAGCTCATTCAAAGATCATTTCTAGTCTACTTGATACAAAAAATGTAATCAATAAATGCTACAACTGCATAGTATACAACAAATCTTAAAGACACATATATATTTCAAAATACTGGATATCTGAATTCAAACATATAAGGGTTTTTCTATTCATCTCCAATAAAACAACAATATGAAATGAAAGTTCTATCTCATTTTATATTTATGCTCTTAATTCATGTTACTTATCTTGTTTCTAACCCTTATATTTCTAGGGTTCCTCTCTAGACCGTCCTTCTACTGTATACCTGGCCAATAGACAAAGTAGCTTGATATTGGTTGATCCACGTACTCAGATACCAGGCCAGGATATCCAAATACTCAAATCCCCAGAGCTAACATCATAACATCTCCTATCTGCCACACTTATGACTCTAACTTACTAATTTAATGGTCCCTGACAACTCAGCCTAAGCTCTGATACCAAGTTGTTCCACTCCGATCTCACAATTACCATTAATCATGAGATTAGGGCATAAAATTGAGGATTTATCGTAATACAAAGATCACCCTTAACTTTTTCTTCTTTTTCAAATTCTTTGTTTTCTCACATTGAACTACATAAACTAACTTTAAAATGGAATCTAAACATTGATTTCTCTAATCTGATTTCAATAGTAAAAATGCATGTATGAACATTCATTATGTTTCTCATACTTTTAAGCACATAAGACTTGCGGATTCACATATATTTCTAAAAGAGGAATAATGTTATACATCATCATTTACAACTCTCTCTTATTTCTTTACAAGGAGCTAGAGTGACAAGGACCGACTGAACTTAACTATACTCAGACTTAACTCTTATGGCAGATCTACTCTGATGCAATGACCTTCTTCAAGTCCATGTGATATCCCTAAAAATTGTGAGTAGAGGGGTGAGCCTACTCGCTCAGTGAATGAGTACTTCAAAGAAATAGTCTAAAGCATTGATATAATTACATATATACTTTTGAGCAACTGATATCAATTATAACAGTAGTAAGCTTTAAAGAGTCTAATTATTGACAATCATAAATATGGCATGATACTCTAGATATCTACAAGAGTAAATCAATATATGAGCATGCTTGATTAATTTTAAAGAGAACTAATAATTCAGAAACATACTAAGAATAATTGAATAACTACACACACTTGTTTAATCTCTCATTCATCTTATTATGCCCTAAACCCGCATGAGGTGTACCACAACATGTGGAAGAATCACAGCAAGCTACGATCTCACTGTACACGGCTTAGAAACATGCATGGGTTCCTAAGCCTATCTCTCGAGTAAGACCTTGTCTGCAGTGGGCCTCGGCACGTCTGCCTCTCGGTGGCTAATGGGAGCTACTGGATATCTCAAACTCCACCTCTCAACCTAGGTACTCAGGCGGTGAGTCAAGCCACCTATTGGCTGTTCTGTACTCTAATGCCACCAGGATCTCTGGTTGATGTTGGAGACTACATGCTGTAATTTTAAGGAGACTTCCACTAGGGCTTCGTCCCCCGTACCACCTGTTAGTACGTTCCGACCCCCGTATATTGGACACTGCCAGGGTTAGGTCATTTCATCCCTAAGGCGTGGATCTCTCATAGGGAATCTATAGTGTTCAGGGCATCTACATGTCTAATTTACTCTTTACATTCACAATTCAATTATCATGTTACATATCTTAGTTTAGCTCTGTAAACCATTCATTTCATAGATCATCTGGTAAAATTTACCACAATTGAATTGTTAAGCATCACACATCTCATACTGAGAACATTGATATCACAATACTTGATTTCGTTGAACACCCTATCCTTAGGGTTTCATTTACCTCATTCACTTATCACATGGCTCTCATAAGGATTTCATGTGACATAAACATTCATTGAATAAAGAATACTATTAACAAATCATATAAAATCAATATATGTACGAAACCTTGGAACTGAGCTAAATTTGGGTTTCCATGCCATTCACTGAGATAACATGCATCAATAATAAAATTGAATAAATAAAGTCTATCATGTCAAGAAAATCCGTTCAAATGGATTTCACGATATCTATTCACAAATATCCAAATTTCCTCGCATCTAGGGTTTCACCCTCTTTACTGAGATATCAAACAAACACTAATCACCTTAAAAAAATCCAAGATAGTATCTGACATATATATACTACACATTCAGATAAACAATCATTCATAACTAAGGGGAACCAGATAAACAAATTTTTCTATTTAATTATACAACAATTTCAGTCATAGACAAATTCTCTATATTTCAGTTTACTCTTATAACCTCTGCGAATACTTATGGAATTCTCATTTGGATGTATTGTATATATTTCTAATATGAATTTATCATCTGAAATTCATCCAAATAGAGGAAGAATCCATTTCATATCATTTTCCAACAAATTAGATCAAACACACAATTCAGGGTTTGTAGTCACATACTAAGCAATTGAAGATTATGGATGATGGTGCACTCCCGCTAGAGGCTTGCAACAAGTGCAATCCACGAGGTCGGGAGGCACGATATGATGAGATATTTGCTTTCGATATTTGTATGGTCCCACACTAACTACCTACGTCTACTAAGACACTACGCCCGCAAGCGCACAAGGTCGTGTCGTAGTATAGGTGAGGCGGCAAGTACGGGGTCGATCCGCGGAGATAGAGGGGGCGCTAGAGTTAGACGGCATGAGCTACGTTCCTAGTGCAGAGAGTAAGGTTTTTAGGGTTTTAAGGTTGATTGGTTGATTACACTAATGAGAAAGTAAGAGATGCGAGAAGGAAACTAAATTATGGAAGAGCAAGCAAATTAGTAAACTAAGCTATCAAACTAACTAAGCAAGAGCAAGGAGGGCTACACTACTCTAGCAAGGCAAGAAGCAATTAAGAACTAAACTAACCACTAGCAAGAGCAAGAGCCTAAGTTAACACTAAAGAGCAAAACTAAGCAATCGACTAAGTTAACTAAAGCAAATAAACTACACTAGCATTAACAAGCAAACTAGGCAATTAGGGTTTTAAGCAATTAGATGAAGGAGGTGGGCCATTTGGGAATGTGACCTTGACATTAGTTGGGGGATGTCACCATAATAAGCAATTAACATATTTCATTCTAGATTACCAAACCAAACAACAAGGTGGGTGCTATGAGAATGTACCCTAAGCTACTAATTGGAGAACTAGGGCTAGGTGTAATTCTCATAGGACGTACCAAGTCTAGGTCTCTAGGATAAGTGGTATTAATCAATTGAGGACCAAGGGTAAGGATGGGAGTAGATATGAGGATATTTGACCTCATGCCACTAGCCACCTCAGCCTTTAGGAAATCCTAGGCAATTGCACTAGCCGCACTTATACTAGTCACTTAGAACTCACATTTGCATGTAGGAAGAAGGTGATTATGTAGGAAGATAGGGGGCTAGCTAGGGATCCGAATTAAGGACCTAGGAGCCAATCCTATGATAGCTACATAGAAACCAACACCCTAGAGGCAAATGTCTTCAAGCACCACAAGGCAAGCAATTAATATAATTAAGAAACAACCACATGCACAAGTAATGGGAAATGAGATACAAGCAAAGGCAATCATCATAGAAATGAAATATGTTCATTACAAATTATATTCCCCCAACATGGTATCATAGTCACATTTTTGCCCCAAACAACCCACCCAAGGGGGCTTAGCTATACATGATCAAACTAGGAACAAAGAAGAAGGGAAAGAGAGTGGGAAACACCATGGATGCTTGATGTAGCTCGACCACCTTCACCTCCTTGCTGCTAGCCACGAACCTCCTCCTCCAAAGGTGCCCAAGAGCATGGAAATGGTGGAGTGGATGGATAGAAACCTAGAGAAACTAGGTTTCTATGGTGGAAATGAGTAGAAAGTGGGTGGAAATGGGATTAAATGCAAGGAAGTAGGTAGGTGGGAGTAATGGAGGCAAGGGAGCAGCTAGGTTGCAGCTAGGGGGTGCTCTCTCTCGATCCCTAGAAGCAACTAGTGCTTATATAGGAGCTAGGGCTAAGTGGGGGTAGAATAGGAAAAACAGTGAAAAGTTGTATAGGGTAGGTGATCACCACGGTCGTGGTGGGTGTGCCACGGCCGTGGTGAGGGTAGTGGGGGACGACCGTGGGGTGGTGAACACAGTCGTGGGGTGAAGGCAGTGGTGAGATGGTGGTGGCCACGGCCGTGGCGGAGTGCCACGGTCGTGGTGGGTAGCATGCACCACGGCCGTGTTGGGTAACACGACCGTTTTGGAGGAGTTGGAGCTGATCGTGGGGAGGGGCCACGGGCGTCTTGATCAGCATTGGCCACGGTCGTGGAGACTTGGCCACGGTCATGGCTAGGAGGCAAATTCCCTGTTGGCGACTGACTTCTTGCAATTTAATTCCCACGACCGTGGCAGGGTGCCACGACCGTGTTCTCTTCTTCTGACCACGACTGTGCTGATGGCCACAGTCGTGTTATCTTCACTGGCCACGGTCGTGGCTGGGAGGCCACGGTCATGGGCAATCTATGGAATTTCCTATTGCAACCTGTTGGAACTTGGCAATAAAGCCACGACTGTGGCATTGTGGCCACGGTCGTGGTGAGGCTTGACTTTTTGATTTCTCTTCTAACTTTGTCATTTTCGGATGTCTTTGCTCGGGGATGATTCTTGTCCACTGGAGGTAGGTTGAGGGAGACTTTGGGGTCTTCTTTGGGTCCCTCCTTCTCTCTCTTCCATCTAAGCATGGTCCAAGTACCTGAAAAATAGTGCAAAGAACATCCATAAGCATATTTGCAATGATAATCATATTGGGGAGAATAACATGTAATTCTAATGCATTTGAATGTGATAAATGTACAAAATGACATGAGATACAACCCTAGAATAGGGTTGGATCACCACCCCAAACTTGAAACATACTTGTCCTCAAGTATGCTCCAACTCAATCTCTTTTCCATTTTCCACAATCAAAAGATATGACAAATGCAATATGATGGGAGACAAATGCTAAATGGGATCAAAGGTGACTAGGTACATGCAAATCACTTCCCTCCTCTTCTACTTTCACAAACCAACCATGAAGAGAGCACAGAGCACATGAACTTCGCATATAATGCATGGATTGCACAAGTTATCAATATCTCATTCATAAGGTTCCGGGTAGACCGTTTCATGATGATGTTAATCGCCGATGACCAGGAGTGTTGTTTCACCTTCATGCGTTCAACCTTATGCTTCAAGTTATGCCAAATGACCCACTTGGCTGCGGAAAGGGATAAAGTGAGCTAGGTTTAATGTTTCCTAGCTCCATAGGTATGAAAGAAGAAGAAAGGGTTGCGGTAAGATTTGGAGTGCTTTTACACACTCTTCTTTTCTTTATTTGAATGCTCTTAAATAGGAGCATCCTTTTATTTTATTTTTGCTTCTCTCTTTTTTTTTCTTTGCCCTTGGTGTAGATAGGGCATATGGTGGATAGAGTGAAGCGAGGAGATAAAGATGTGGCCACCCCAAACTTTTAGATGTGGCCACGGCTAATATGTGCACTTTGGCATCTTTTTATGAGGCGGAGAGGTATGAAGATGATGAAAGAGTGGTCGGGTCAAAGAGGGGTCACTTGGCATAATCTTCCACATAAGGTCTTCTGCATGAAAACTAGTCTGACACTTCACCATAGATATCACATCACATGAATGAACCAAATGAAATCCATATATCAATCAAGTAACTCCACAAACATTAAACGTTCTATGCTTGCTCGGATCATAATTCAATCAAACCAACACATTCCCAAGGGAGGTGACGAGCATGTAAGAAGTCACTCGTTGATACCACATAGCACTTCATCCTACCATATCATCTTGTATTTGTCAAAGATAAGCAATTTCATTCAATATGGTAAAGATTGAGTCAAAACACGCTTTTTGGACAAGAAACATCAAATCTGGGCAAAATTGGCCAAAAAGGTGTCAAATTGCACTAAATCACATTCAAACACAATTTTAGGTAAAAAGTAAGTAAATCCTAGCTAATTAGCAAAAAACTACATGAGATGCAATGCATGGCTGAAAAAGCAAAAATTTTGAAAAATTACTCAAAAATGCAGAAATCAACTACATGTCATGCAAAGATGCAATGAAAAGAACAAAAACAGTAAAACTAAACTAGATGGCATGGTGATATCAAAATGACAAAAATAGAGAGATAGGGTGATGTGTACCGCCCTACCCACCCCAAACTTTAGAATCATGTTGTCCTCAGCATGAAACTATAGCTTAGGGGATATAGGGGAAGTGTCATGGCTGCGGTGGCTGGTCTGGCATGTTCGGAGGATATGGAGGAGGAGCTGAGTCTGGAGCTGAGCTTGACGGAGGATGCTGGTAATAGTGACCCCAGTAGTCATCCTGGGGTGGAGGGTAAGTTTGTGGATACCCAGCTAAAACACCCCAAAAATCTGTGCCCCATTCGGGGTTTCTTTTTGCTTGGGCGTGGTGATATTGATACGAGTGGTTGATCTGATAGTGCATCTGCTGCTGATGATACCACATTTGCTGTTGGGCAAGTTGCATGTCACCTTGGATCTTCTGAATGTTCTCAAGGTGTGCCTGGATTGCGGCCATGTCATAGGCATTCCCTGAGGGTGGCTGCAGCTGGGATGTCTCCTCATCCCTCCTTCTTGTTCTTCAGGGTTGCCTTTGTTGTTCATGTTCTTGCTCCTACCCTTGTACGTTTGATTCAGCGACGTCTTCCTGTACGGCAGCGGCTCCCCTAGTATACGTCTCTCTTGGGTGGTCTAGCTGTCATGCCATCAATTTTTCCCTTAACCTGTTGCCAGGTCCCCACACAGATATTAGGGGTTCCACGTGATATGGCAGCTCTAGTTCAAAATCATGCACACTTGTAGTTAAGTAAATCATTCTTTTATCCTTCATTTTTATGGTGTGCGAGCGCGTCAGATAGTTGAGGTCAACACGTTCTGCCTCAATCGCATCTTGTACCCCCGAGAGATCATATCCCAACGCTAGTGCAATCGAAGTCACAAATCCCCCCATGACAAATGGCTTTGTGCTCTTGTAGGGTATGGACTTCATATGATCGATCAAAAGAACTCCAAGGTCAATGTACCTCTTGTGGTGCATACCGATCAAGACAATCATATCCTTTTGGGAAATGCTGCCTTGGTTGTCGTATCTACCCACAATCGTGTTAGCCAAGACCTTCTGCACGTAGCGCGTTAGCGGGTTACATATAGCAGCAGTTTTTGATCTACCAGCGTAGTAGTCTTCTTTGCCTGTGAAGGTCTTCCAGTAATAGGCATAGTCTAGAGTGCCGTCTCTCTCTAACAAGCCGTCATCCAATTTCACGGCTTCTTCAGGACTAGAGGCGAAGATAGCATTCAGCTCAATGGAAGTGAGGGTATGCATGTTGCCCATCATGGCAAATCTGAGTGCATCAGAACCCCTCACTTTTATCTTCTCCAGAGTGGCAAAGAATTCTCGGGTCAAAGTGGGATATGTAGGTTGGGGTGTGAAAAGAATATTCCACAACCCAATCCTCTTCAAGCCTATTTCCACTATCTCTTTGATCCCAAGATCTTCAATTGTCTTCTCACAACCGTACCTGGAGGCGACGACTCGCCTTGTCATGCACTCGGGGTAAATGAGTTTCTTTTACCTGTGTCCTCTACCATAGGACACCCCCGCCGGTGCTTTGCCCAGGGTTCTTTCTCTGCCAGCCTCCAAATATGCCATAACATCTTCTCCTTCCGGCTCCAGCTCCACCTCTTCCTCCTCGCTATCTTGTTCTTCCTCCATCGCATAGGATTGCGACCCCGAGCTGTTGTCAAAATTGTACCAGTGGGCCGACTGCTCCTCGTCTTGCTGCAATTGCCGCGAGGGTTGCGGCTGCACACCACGCCTCGCCGCCGCACTAGATGTCGAGTGGCGGGGTGGTGCGGGCTTTCGAGGCATCCTGGATGAGGACGGCGCCGCTTTAGATCTCTGGTTTCTTTTTGCGGCCGCCGACTCGATCTCATCAATGAGGTTGTCCAGGTTGACCCCCATGGACTCCTCCTCTTCTTCGTCCTCTCCCTCGTAGGTGGCGTCTGTGATATGGTGGTTGTCGGATGAGCGGGAGTGTGATCCGCTCACCGATTGCGACCGGCGGAGGGAATGGTGGGCGGAAGCGGTAGGTGATGGGGTGTGGGATGGAACAGACAAATCAGAGGAGGCATTTTTAGAACGCTGTTTCCCTCCGGTGAGGATGTTCGTCCCCTTTGTGATAGCCTTCCCAATCTTCTTCATTGCGGAAATGGAGGTGAAAGTGGTGTAGGATGGAGATTTTCAGATTTGGTGGAGAAGGTGGTGTGGATGTGGTTTTGTGGGTGGAATGGAAGGATAGTGATGTACGGATGGTGGTTATATGATTAGTGGTGGATTTGGGCGAGAATGGAAGGTTTTTTTTGGAGGTTTTGTGTAGGGGAGTTGCTGGGCGGAATGGAGATGGAAATAGAGATGGAGATGCGATTGGGAGAGATTGGACGGTGGGAATGGGAGAGGGATGGTTGGGGATCGATTTGGGATGGATTAGGGATCAAATGGAGGTGGTTTTGGGGGTTGGAGGTGACAAACGGGGGAGCACACAGTCGTTTTCCGCCGCCACCGTGCGTAGTTGGTGGTGGAAGACGAAAGAATGAGGGGGAGGGTCATTTTTGGACGCTTAAAAGTATATTTTTTTTCTGAACCGGGTTCGGCCACGGTCGTGGCCAGGGTTGGGTAGCACGGCCGTGGCGGGTGCCACGATCGTTTTGTCGATGAAGAGAACCCCGGTCTGACCTCGCCACGGTCGTGGCGGCCAGCCACGGTCGTGGCCTTGTCCTCATGCCACGGTCGTGGTCGACTTGCCACGGTCGTGGCTGATCTTCAAAACAACCTGTAACTTCGGCCAAATTGCAGCATAAATTGCCACGGTCGTGGCCTGTTGACACGGTCGTGGCACGCCATCTTCAAAATGGCTGTGGTGAGGACCAAGGTCGTGGGCAGTTTCCTTCACCACGGTCGTGGGCAACTCGCCACGGTCGTGGCCGATCTTCAAAACAACCAGTAACTTTGGCCAATTTGCAACAATAATTCCCACGGCCGTAGCCGTAGACCACGTTCGTGCTTGGCCACATCCACCACGGTCGTGGTCGAGCTCCACGACCGTGTTGGGGTTGTCTCCTCAGCTGTCAAACTTTACAATTTGATCTTTTGGTTTTATTTGTTCTTTTGCCACAACTATGACTGAATGACCACGATCAACTTCTAGATCCTCCCTCTCTAATGTCTATCACCTGCCATCATCAAAACTCAAACAAAAACTGTAAAGCACAAGTGTGCGTGTGTGTTTTTGTATAAAATAAAGAAAAAGTATCAAAAGAAGGGTTCGAGAATCTCAAACCACGTGGGTTTCCTCCCACTAGCGCTAAGTTTAACGCCTTCAACCAGGCTTATTGATTGTTGGACTTTTTCACTTTTTTGGAATCTTCAAAAGATCCTTGTAGTAAATCCCTTTCTCATCCTCGTCCAAGCATTCTTCTTCCTCGGATTCTTCTTCTATAAGCATAACAATGTCAAAATCTTGGTTGGCCTTGTCTGGGCCGACCTCAACAACAGATTTCAGCCTTTGCCCATTAACGGTGAATTCCTTAGCTCCTTCTTTTGCACAAATGATCACTGCCCCAGATGGGTACACCTTCTTGACAAGGTAGGGACCTTCCCATCTAGAATGAAGCTTTCTGGGGAAGAACTTCATCCTTGAATTGTATAGCCATACCCATTTTCCGGGCTCAAACTCTTTCTTCTTTATGATCTTGTCATGTAGAAACTTGGTTCTTTCCTTGTAGCTCTTTGACATTTCATATGCTTCATGCCGCATTTCTTCTAGCTCATGCAATTGAAACTTTCTTTTCATTCTGGCTTTCTCTTCATCGAAGTCCATCGTCTTCAAGGCCCACAATGCCTTGTGCTGCATCTCAACTAGCAAATGGCAACTCTTACCACAGACAAGCTTGAACGGTGTAGTGCCAATCGGGGCTTTATATGCAGTCCTATATGCCCATAAAGCTTCATTGAGTCGAAGTGACCAATCCTTACGGTCCGGTCGCACCGTCTTCTCCAAAATGAGCTTTATCTCCCGATTTGCCAACTCAACTTGACCACTCGTTTGAGGGTGGTAAGGAGTAGCTACACGATGGTTAACTCCATGTCTCTTTAGCAGCCCTTCGAAGGTGCAGTGGATGAAATGACTCCCGCCATCACTAATCATAGCCCTTGGAACACCAAAACGGCTAAAGATGTTGGATTTCACGAAATCACACACCACCTTATGATCATTTGTCCTTGTTTCCACAGCCTCAATCCATTTTGATACATAGTCTACGACGACCAAGATGTAGACATACCCGAAAGAAGGAGGGAAAGGACCCATAAAGTCAATCCCACAAACATCAAACACTTCTACCACAAGAATAGGTGATAGAGGCATCATGTCCCTCTTTGAGATGGTGCCCACTTTTTGGCACTTGAAGCAACCTTTGTAAAAGTCATGAGCATCTTTGAACAAAGTCAGCCAGTAGAATCCACATTGAAGAACTTTGGCGGCCGTGCGTTTCCCTCCAAAATGGCCTCCACACACTCCGGAATGGCACATAGATAAAACTTCTTGCTGCTCCATATCCGGAATGCACCTCCTAATGAGTTGGTCCGGGCAATACTTAAAGAGGTGAGGGTCATCCCAAATGTAGTTTTTTACCATTGCAAACAATCTCTTGCTTTCCTCTCTTGTCCACATGCTCAGTATCCTCCCACTGGTTAGGAAATTCGCTATGTGCTTGTACCATGGCTTTTGGACAGATGAGACTAGGAGGAGTTGTTCATGTGGCATTGTCTGTTTGATTGGACTTGTCATATCAAAAGGTCCATCAAGGGGGGAGAGATGATCTGCAACACCATTTTCTATTCCTTTCTTATCCACAATTTCTATGTCAAATTCTTGGAGCAACAAAATCAATCGGATCAACCTTGGCTTTGAGTCTTTCTTGGACATGAGATACTTCAACGCAGCATGGTCCGTGTAGATTGTCACTTTGTTTTGCAAGAGATACGGCCGGAACTTGTCAAGAGCGAAGATCACCGCAGGCAACTCCTTCTCGGTAGTCGTATAGTTTCTTTGAGCATCGTCTAATGTTTTGCTTGCATAATAGATAGCATGAGGAATTCAGCCATTGCGTTGACCCAGCACAGCCCCCACCACCATATCGGATGCATCTGTCATGATCTCAAATGGTAGAGAGAAATCCGGGGGCTGCATGATAGGAGCAGAAATAAGCCTTTCTTTCAAATGATTGAAGGCTTCAACACATTTGTCATCAAGCTGAAATTCGACATCTTTCTCTAGTAATCGACAGAGTGGTCTTGAGATTTTGCTAAAGTCCTTGATAAAGCGGCGGTAGAAACCTGCATGTCCCAAGAAAGATCGAACATGTATTACAGTGGAAGGAAGGTCGAGTGTAGAAATAAGGCCCACCTTGGCCTTGTCAACTTCAATCCCATCTTTAGAAACTCGATGTCCCAGAACTATACCCTCAGGTACCATGAAATGGCTCTTTTCCCAAGATAAAACTAAGCGAACTTTCACACATCTTTCTAGAACATCATCTAGATGTAGCAAGCACTCATCAAAGGTTTTCCCAAAAACTGAAAAATCATCCATGAAAACTTCAAGTGATGAATCAAGCATGTCAGCGAAAATTGAGGTTACACATCTCTGGAAAGTGGACGGGCATTGCACAATCCAAATGGCATTCTCCGGTAGGCAAATGTACCACTTGGACAAGTGAATGTCGTCTTTTCCTGATCCGCTGGATGCACATCAATCTAAAAATATCCTGAGTATCCGTCAAGAAAACAGTAGAAGCTCTGCCCAGCCAATCTCTCTAAAATCTGATCAAGAAATGGAAGTGGGTAGTGATCCTTCTTTGTCTTTTCATTGAGCTTCCGGTAATCAACGCACATTCTCCACTTGGATTGCTCTCTCACCCGCATAAGCTCACCATCGGCATTTTCTGCAACCGTAATCCCGCCCTTCTTGGGCACAACTTGGATGGGACTCACCCACGTACTTTCAGAAATGGGGTAGATGATCCCTGCATCAAGCAACTTAACAACCTCTTGAGTTACAACGTCCTTCAACTTTGGATTTAGCCTTCTTTGCATTTGTCGGGTCGGTCTCACATCTTCTTCTAAGTATATCTGATGCACACAAATGGAGGGTTCAATCCCTCTTAAGTCAGCAATAGACCATCCAATGGCTTGGATGTTCTTCCTCAAGACTTCCATCAAGGCATCTTCTTGCTTAGGAGAGAGAATGGAGGAAATGATCACCAGGAGGGTGTCATTTGAGCCAAGGAAAGCGTACTTCAATCCTTCAGGAAGTTTCTTCAACTCAAGAAAGGGGGTGCTTCAAGGGAGTTCTTCAAAGGTGCAGAAATAGAAGGGAGGTCCTGACTTGCAGCCACTAAGGCTAGCTCACACTCTTCATCATCTTCATCATCGTCGTCAGGGAACTCAACAATTGGTTCAAGACATATACCTTGAGTGGCAGTCTCAATCCACGCAGGTAGGAACTCTTCAACAATCTCATCTAGGCATTCCACCAAATAACAATCTTCCTCGGTGGATCCTATCACTTCAGCTGTAGTAGAAGACTTGAAGATGTTCAACCTGATCTTCATGTGCATGAATGTAACATACATGGTCCCAGTTCTCACATGGATCACGGCATCATCTGTGGCTAAGAAAGGTCTCCCCAAGATGATTGGCACCTTTCTAGCTTCATTTTCCATATCAAGAATGATAAAATTGGCCGGGAAGAAGGCAGAAGTATCCTCATCAAGACGGACCAGCACATCATCCACACGCCCTCAACTCCCCCATTTGGAGCTCAGCAAACAGATCATACGACATCAAGTTTATGCTAGACCCTAAGTCAAGAAGAGCCTGGTCTATGCGATGTGCCCCGATGTAGCATTAGATGATGGGAGCACTGGGGTCTTTTCTTTTCCGGGGGATGGTGTGTTGGAGAATGGAGCTCACTTGCTCAGTGAGCTTGATCTTCTTAGGCGTCCTCCCTGTTGTCTTTCTTTTGAAGGTGCACAATTCTTTAAGGAACTTTGCATAGGACGGAATTTGCTTGACTGCGTCTATAAGAGGTACATTGATTTTCACTTGCTTGAAGATCTCCAAAATATCATCAGCATGCTTCTTCTTTTTCTTTGCAATAGAAGGCTCCTCAACTGCATCAGGATATGGTGGGAGTTGGGACCCCAATCGGTCCAAATCAACATTATCATCCACTGGTATCACTGGAATCACTGTATCACGGCTCGATATCATAATATCAATGCTCGGCGTCACGGTATCAACACTGCCTCTTATCATAGTATCATCCATCTGCATCTCAGTATCAACCTGCTCAGCCTTAGTGTCATCTCCACCAACTAATGTACCATGGGGGCTCTCTAAAGTCCTGCCACTCCTCAACGTAGTCACCGCCTTCACATGCTCATGGGTGGTAGGAGAGGGAGCTTGTGGAGGTGGTTGTGGCTGTTGGGGTGGTGGAGGCCTTTATTGAGGAGAGTTGGGATTTTGAAGAATGAATTGGGGTTGCGGTTGTTGTTGTGGTGGGGTGGGGTATTGTGGAGGTGGTAGTTGGTAGGTGTGAGGTGGAGGTGGAGCATATTGATAATTGAGTGGCGCTTGAGGAGGAGGAGGAGCATAGGGGTTTGGTGGGGCTTGGTAAGATGGTGGAACATAAGCACTCGAAGTGTTCCCTAGAAAAACCCCATCATTGTTCAGATTTGGTAGTGGTTGAGATGGAAGGCTACTTTCTTCCCTTCTAGCCAAAGAGAGAGAAATTTGGTCCAACCTCTGCTCAAGATAGTTTATAGACTACCCATGTGCATTGACATCTTTTTTTACTTCATCTAGGCTCCTTAGCCTTCCTAGTACCTCATCCTCAGACTTGGAGCTGTAGCGTGGCTTTTGCTGCCCCTGTCCTTGCCCTTCCTCATTCTGTTGTTTCCAGGAGAAGTTGGGGTGGTTCCTCCACTCGGGAGTGTAGGAACTGGACATTGGGCCCTAGTTGTTGCGGCCACCAAAGGAATGTAGAGCGTTGACTTCCTCGTCTATAGTCTCAACAACCATTGCGGGTTGGCTAGAAGAGCGACCCACTTGATTCTTCATCATTCACATCATATCGGCCATCATTTGCATCATGTCGGGGTCGGTGGCATTACGTGCCGGAGCCACAGAGGAAGGGGGAGGGGTGTAGTTCCGGCCGCAATGCCCCCCTTTAGTGGAAGCTCGGTGGCGTGAATTCTCGACGAGATGCTCAAACAGCGGCCATGATTCCTCGGGCGGCTTTGCCATGAACGTGCCCCCGTAAGAAGAATCTACGTTGTTTTGGCTTTGCTCCTCAAGCCCGGTGTAGAAGGCCTGAACTAGCTGCCAAAGAGGAACCTCATGATGAGGGCAGTCACAAAGCAACTTCTGGAACCTCTCCCACGCCTCGTGGAATGGCTCGTTCTCTTTCTGGGCGAAAGACATGATGCACCTTCTCATGTAGGATAACTTGGCGATGGGGAAGAACTTGAGAAACTCGTTCTTCACCTCATTCCAAGTGACCAACTCTAGCCTCGAGACGTACCATTCCTTGGCCTTCTCTTTGAGAGAGAAGGGAAAGAGCGTCCTTCTGATGGAGTCTTCAGTGGCGACAGGAGTGCGGAATGTAGAGCATGTTTCAAGGAACGCGTCTATGTGGTGGTAGGGGTTCTCGTTCTCCATGCCGAAGTATGTAGTAGAAGCCCCAAGAGTGCCGGTGGGATGGAGAACTGTTGACCGGGCATTTGGTCAACTAGCGTGGCAATGGGGGAGTTGTAGTTCCCTGGCGTGAAGTACTCGTGAAGCGGGCGGTGTGGCGGTGGAGGTGGAACCTCCGGTGGTGGGTTGTTCTCAGCCATCTCAGCTTCTCGATGTAGATTGCGGCGAACTTGACGCCTTCTTCTCCCAATCTCGAGGTCGTAAACCACCAAGTCGGTGCAAGTCGAACGTGTGCTATGAATGCACAACTGTCACCTGCGCAAGTCACAATCAAACAACAAGGAGCCAAGTTAGCAAACCAATATGCAAGAATAACACAAAGAATAAATAATACCAATGGTGAGGGCAAAAGGAAAGGCTAAGCTACACTATCTAACTAGGCCGAGCACCTCTATCCCCGGCAACGGCGCCAGAAAGCTTGGTGCGCTCCCGCTAGAGGCTTGCAACAAGTGCAATCCATGAGGTCGGGAGGCACAGGATGATGAGATCTTTGCTTTCGATATTTGTATGGTCCCACACTAACTACCTACGTCTATTAAGACACTACGCCCGCAAGCGCATGGGGTCGTGTCATAGTATAGGTGAGGCGGCAAGTACGGGGTCGATCCGCGGAGATAGAGGGGGCGCTAGAGTTAGACGGCGTGAGCTACGTTCCTAGTGCGGAGAGTAAGGTTTTTAGGGTTTTAAGGTTGATTGGTTGATTACACTAATGAGCAAGTAAGAGATGCGAGAAGGAAACTAAATTATGGAAGAGCAAGCAAATTAGTAAACTAAGCTATCAAACTAACTAAGCAAGAGCAAGGAGGGATACACTACTCTAGCAAGGCAAGAAGCAATTAAGAACTAAACTAACCACTAGCAAGAGCAAGAGCCTAAGTTAACACTAAAGAGAAAAACTAAGCAATCGACTAAGTTAACTAAAGCAAATGAACTACACTAGCATTAACAAGCAAACTAGGCAATTAGGGTTTTAAGAAATTAGATGAAGGAGGTGGGCCATTTGGGAATGTGACCTTGACATTAGTTGGGGGATGTCACCATAATAAGCAATTAACATATTTCATTCTAGATTACCAAACCAAACAACAAGGTGGGTGCTATGAGAATGCACCCTAAGCTACTAATTGGAGAACTAGGGCTAGGTGTAATTCTCATAGGACGTACCAAGTCTAGGTCTCTAGGATAAGTGGTATTAATCAATTGAGGACCAAGGGTAAGGATGGGAGTAGAGATGAGGATATTTGACCTCATGCCACTAGCGACCTCAGCCTTTAGGAAATCCTAGGCAATTGCACTAACCGCACTTATACTAGTCACTTAGAACTCACATTTGCATGTAGGAAGAAGGTGATTATGTAGGAAGATAGGGGGCTAGCTAGGGATCCGAATTAAGGACCTAGGAGCCAATCCTATGATAGCTACATAGAAACCAACACCCTAGAGGCAAATGTCTTCAAGCACCACAAGGCAAGCAATTAATGTAATTAAGAAACAACTACATGCACAAGTAATGGGAAATGAGATACAAGCAAAGGCAATCATCATAGAAATGAAATATGTTCATTACAAATTATATTCCCCCAACATGGTATCACAGTCACATTTTTGCCCCAAACAGCCCACCCAAGGGGGCTTAGCTATACATGATCAAACTAGGAACAAAGAAGAAGGGAAAGAGAGTGGGAAACGCCATGGATGCTTGATGTAGCTCGACCACCTTCACCTCCTTACTGCTAGCCATGAACCTCCTCCTCCAAAGGTGCCCAAGAGCATGGAAATGGCAGAGTGGATGGATAGAAACCTAGAAAAACTAGGTTTCTATGGTGGAAATGAGTGGAAATGGGATTAAATGCAAGGAAGTAGGTAGGTGGGAGTAATGGAGGCAAGGGAGCAGCTAGGTTGCGGCTAGGGGTGCTCTCTCTCGAGCCCTAGAAGCAACTAGTGCTTATATAGGAGCTAGGGCTAAGTGGGGGTAGAATAGGAAAAATAGTGAAAAGTTGTATAGGGTAGGTGATCACCACGGTCGTGGTGGGTGTGCCATGGTCGTGGTGGGTAGCATGCACCACGTCCGTGTTGGGTAACACGACCATTTTGGAGGAGTTGGAGCTGATCATGGGGAGGGGCCACGTGCGTCTTGATTAGCATCGGCCACGGTCGTGGCTGGGAGGCAAATTCCCTGTTGGCGACTGACTTCTTGCCATTTAATTCCCACGACCGTGGCAGGGTGCCACGGCCGTGTTCTCTTCTTCTGACCACGACCGTGCTGATGGCCACAGTCATGTTGTCTTCACTGGACACGGTCGTGGCTGGGAGGCCACGGTCGTGGGCGATCTATGGAATTCCCTGTTGCAACCTGTTGGAACTTGGCAATAAAGCCACGACCGTGGTGAGGCTTGACTTTTTTATTTCTCTTCTAACTTTGTCATTTTCGTATGTCTTTGCTCGGGGATGATTCTTGGCCACTGGAGGTAGGTTGAGGGAGACTTTGGGGCCTTCTTTGGGTCCCTCCTTCTCTCTCTTCCATCTAAGCATGGTCCAAGTACCTGAAAAATAGTGCAAAGAACATCCATAAGCATATTTGCAATGATAATCATATTGGGGAGAATAACATGTAATTCTAATGCATTTGAATGTGATAAAGGTACAAAATGACACGAGATACAACCCTAGAATAGGGTTGGATCAGATGATTTAACCAATTTTCATGCAATATACTATTTAAAGGAAGTTCCCACTCACCCTAAGGTGTGAAAACACCTTAAAAACACAGCTCATCCCTGAAATTCTCGATGTCATATCAAATCCCTAGCAATTCACCTGATTCTTCTTCCTTTCAACTCGCAAACCCTAAAAATGAGGGATTATGAAGAAAGAGTTAGAAAAGGGGAAGTTTTGACACCATTTTGGATCAAATTAGAGGAGGGAAAGAATCTTGACATGTGAGCGAAGATTCACCATTAATGTCTATGCAAAGAAGCTAAACTTACTTGATTTCATCATTCCTCAGACCACAAAACCCTAGGTCAGCATCTCCATCACTTTCTCCTCTCAAACCCTAACTCTCCCTCTCTCTCTAGGATTTCATTTCTCTAGATTGAATCATGAATTATGAGAGCTGCTAGTATGTTAGGTTGACCATATAGAGCAATTGAGCTGCTTGGGTCAATTCCTCATTGACCCCTCACTATACTTTCTCTTATTTCAGCTGAATTTTCTATCATAAAAATATTACTGTAATTCATCTTCTGATAAGGTCTAAATGCATTCAAAAATTATGAAAATTTTACATTGTTAATGATTGAGTTTCAGATCTCCATTTAAATTTCAGATCATTTGGAGTTACAAATAATTAACTAAAAATAAAACACTAAACTACTGAAAAGCACTATGTCAACATTTTGGTCAAAGTATAGTTCGACCGAGAACCACATTCAAAGAACACTCAAAATTTCTGAAAATTTTCTCCAATATGCATGATTTAGTTATCCATATCATATCCAAAATTCAATTAAAATTTTTTTAGAAAATATGAAAAAACATTTACCACATTGCTATCCTAATCAAACTCCATATTCATGTACTATCAAAACCCTAATTTTTTCCGATTACGGTTTACATTTCTCAAACCCTAATTCTTCAAACTAAAATTATAGTTAGAGTTTCGTCTTAGTTTTGAAACATCACAATTGATCTACTATCATTAATCAAGTCTAAACGATATTCAATTCAATCAAGCATGAAATCATTCAGGTAAACCCTAGTTTACCAATTAAGCACAAATGTGGTCATTACAATCGTAATCCATAAACCTATGGGATTGTACCATAACCATAATTTATGATGGAACATGTCTTTAATTTCTTCAAAATGATTTTAGTTTAATGTTATTACTTATCCTCTTATGACGAACCCATTTTTAACTTTATTTATAGAATATAATACGATGCATAATGGTAACAAAGACCCCTTATGTATCCTTTTCACATTGATATATATGATATCTCTATATGGAAAGAAAAGAATAAGTAACTTGTGAATTCATTGCTAGTATTATTCTTTGATGCACATGCAATTATCACAATCATATATGATATTCTATTATTTGTGAATCTTTCTGGGCTCTATAGTTTTTTTTTAATTTAGGAGAGAACCCATTTCAGGTAGGGCCACTATTGGATCCACCCCAGCATAGCAAACATTCTGGACCTGAGAGAGTGTTGTTCAGTCACCTGCCTATCGAGGCCAATCAGCATGAAATATCATTTGTAGAGAGTCTTTTGTCATGATTCGAATGAGGGTCCTTCGTTGGGACTTATGAAAATCTTACCAGTCAGGCTACTACAGTGTGGTCAGACAGATCTATAATTTCTTGTTTCTCTCTGCATTGTCGCATTGCAATATAGTTGAGAAATATTTTATGAAGATGTTTTTTGACACCACTTGCTAAAATTTATGCTTTGTGATGCAATTATGTTGAAATACACGTACGAGAAGTAAATACATTTCTATTTAGTATCCTCTTCAACTGTGAGATATCAATGGACATAATAAATTTCCTTAGAATAATTGATATGAATCCATGGGTCGTCATGTGCATGAATGAATGTGAGATCCTATAGATATTAAGAATAATATTTCTAAATCTTCCTAGTTAAGTGTAATTCTAGAATAAAGGCAACAATAACAAATTTATATTAGTATGTGTGGCTGCCAATGGTCATGTCTCAGGGGTCATAGATATTGGTTATCAATTCAAACATGTAGGTACTTGTTATTAACCATGTGGATGTCATAATAATATCTCCATGTGATTAGGTGTTGAGATCTGCATTCGTGAACCCGCTAGAATTGTCACGTAATGGTTAGGAATAATATTTGATACCAATCTTGTCATCTTAAAGAAGATTGTGATAAAGGTCGTGATTCAGTGTTTTGAGACTCGTGCGTGGTGCACATTGTGAGTGGTCAGATGGAAATTATTCTTCCATGCAATGAGAGGGATATACCAAAACTATTGATGAGTGAGTGTAGGAAAATGCATGTTGGTGCTTGTGTGAGTCAATATAGAGATATTGAGAACATGTTGCCACTAATCTACTTGAAGAATAAGGAAACTGGATTGAATGTACCAAGGTTGACTTGTACATGCTTGTGGTCGATTGAGATATATCAGTGACAAAGGCATCATACAACATGGTAACTTGGTCTAGTCAGTGTCAAACTGATCCTACTACTTGGGTAACAATCATGTAAGGACCTATCTTCTGGTTCAACACTACTATTGACACCCCATTTTTTCTCACTTGGCTAATTCCACAATTTAATGCAAATTCTCTAGCTAATAATGGAAACCATTCCACATTCCACCCATTTTCCACATATACCCTTTTCCACCTTATTTTCATATTTTTAGCACATTTTATCCATCCCTTTTTGCCCACTTTTACCTAGTTTGGGGCTTTCTGCAAAGAAACCTTCTTTCAGATTGAAAGTGCAATTATCCTTCAATTCTATTTTAAATAACTTATTTTCACAAATTTCCTAATTGAATTGTCTAAAATAGAATATTCATTTATCAATTACCTTTTCAAGGAATATCTGAGAGATAACATCAACTTAACTTTATGTGCCAATTTTCTTTGATTTTTTCCAAAATGTTCAAAAAAAATTAGGAAAATGAGAAACTTCCTTTTCCCCCAGGGACACCTGGTGGATCATAACCATCTGCGACATGCCACATTCTAGATTACCTCAATCTATGTGCCCCTCTACATGAAGCATCGCGGTGATCCGTCGCCTCTTCTAGAATATTTTCTCTAGAATCACGAACCCTAAAATCCACATATAATAGACCCCCATACACAAGGTATTTGAGGCCCCTTTCAACTCTCTTAAAGATGGAGAAATGACTACCTCCGTCTTTATTTTTCATACCACTTGTGATCAGAGGATCCTTCCTCTAAAATCTCCTAATCTTTTAGATTTGCAAAATAATAAATTGCTTTAACTATTGTGCCTAACTACTGCATCTATCTTGTTAACTGTTCTAACTACTGCACCTGACCTGAATTGTTGATACATCTATAGCTATATATATTGCTTGCTTTGTTGAGTATAATTGTCAATTTTATTTATATCTAAAAACTCAGATCTAGTTTCTCTTTCCATACACCTTGTTATAACCTCAAATTTTGCTTGTATTTAAATAAAATGAAATGCAATTATGCAAGTGGAAGAAACTTGAATGGAAATGTGTATGTTGTTTTTACAGAATGGTCTCCTTTGCAAATTTTCCTTGGATGCATGATTTCATGATTTGTATTGTTTTAATAATCCAATGATGGATAAAAGGGAATAAGGATAGTAGAAAATCCCATAATAAGTAAAAGGAAAAAGAAATAGAAGATAATGGTGTGCATAAGTGAGAGTTGTGTAGAATTCTCTAGAAAGTGGCATGGATGACCACTATTGATTACTTTTTGGTTCCACATGGTTTCTAATAAGAAAAGAAACCAAAATAAAGAAAATAGAAGAGAAAGAAAGAGAAAATATGAATTTTAAATGCATAATATATGCCTTAAAAGTGGATGACTTGCATATGAATAAAAATCTCTTTTATCTTTTGGTTTTGGTCCCAATATCTGCACACAAGTAGTTTAAGTAATCAAAGACTTATCCTTAAAATTTGGTATTAAAAGGATGCATGGTTTAAAAGTTATGGAATTTTTAAAATCCCTAAAGTGGAAGGAATATCATTAAATGTCACAATTTTGAATCATATTATACTTCTTTTAATTAACCTTCTAATCAGAGTGTGTGATGTGGACCGTTGGATTTGCAATCCAACAGCAGCACCCTAGTCACCTACCTTCAGCTAAGAAAGGAAATAGTGGCCAGTTCGATCAATTTTCCCAAGCAATTTCCTCTCATTTCAGTACATGAGTAGATCAGGAAATCAGCCCAATGATTTTGTGAGATTGAATCAAACCAGCCTACCCTAGATTTGAACTAGGTTTGAGGTATCTAGAAGAATCCCCTAATCTACAACCCTCCATGGCCGACCCACAAATATAAATTGGGGGTCTCAAACCATCTACAAGGGTATCGATAGAATCCAAATCTTCAGCCAAGTCCCGCGAACAATCCCCGCTCTCAATTTCCCAATTGGCCTTGATCTTCACCCTAGTTTGATCGGGACTCCTCACCGAAGTACCCCTCTTTCGTCCCAATGACTCTAAATATCGTTCAAGAAATTTGAGGCACCAGCGGGATCGTAGGAACAGGATGAAGGAGAAGGCATCCTCACTTTGCGCTCTGGTTTGTTGAAGCACAAAGTCAACACCCGAGTTGACTCACCCAGAGGAGCTACATCAGTAGGAGGTTGAAGAAGGATCTCAGGGATTGGGTTAGACTGCGCTCACCTCCCTTTGGAAATAGGTATGACACTTTAGGTCTTTTCTCCACTTTTCAATCTGGTCCAGCAATCATCGCCACACGCGTCGGGGAGCTGAGTTGGTTGGAGCCCATTTGCTCAGCCCGGCTACGTTGGCAAGGAGGCTCTCGAAGCCCTTTGCTTAGTTGGCAGTATGTTATTGGTCTAAAAATGATTTATTTAGAAAAATCATAACTAATTGTAAGATTATCCAATGGGAACAAATAATATATGATTTTTTCTTAGAAAAATCCATAAAATCCAATAAAAATATAATTAGAGCCTAGTTTTGCTTCTAGTTCAAAAAGATGCATAAAGTTGTTATCTTTAAGATGGTTAATGAACTAGAACCCTAATGTTTTTTTAGAATTGATGATCTTAAGGCGTTCAATTGCTATTGTTGATAAAAGATTGATCTTTTATAAATAAAAAGAGCAACTTGAAAATTATCTGAGTTTAGCAACCCATAATTTGATAAATTAGGGTTTCCTTGAAATAAAATGAGTACTTAATGGTGGTTTAGGGATTGTGAACTCAATGGGCATAAGAAGTGGAAATTAGGGTTTGGGAAGCCAAAATGTTAATGTTGACCTAGAAACCCTAACTTGGGACCCAATCCAGTCTTGATGATGATTTGGATAAAATAGTGATACATGGGTGTATTGCATTAACTTTCAGGGTAACTTTGCTTGGTTGATTGATTTCTTGCTCTTGCTTGGACATCTAGCTGCTGATCAAGGTATGTAGTTATGCTTATAACTAATCGCTCTAGTTTCTCGGTGATTTTTGACGTTTTACCAATTGGTTGAAATTAAATGCTTGGATGACTTTTAATTTCTTCAATCTATAAAGTGACTATGGCTACCACAATAATAATCTTATAACTTGCTCGAACCTACATACCAACTCTAGAAATTGTGAATGAAAAGGAAAGTAAAGTCATGGTGATGACTAAGATACCAAGCCCCAAGTTGGGAAGGTCAGACCATGCCCCAGATTGGGAAGGTGATAAGTGGTCAAGACCCAGATTGGGAAGTCATAATGGAACCTAGCTCCAGATTGATAGGTGGCCAATGAGGTACCTAGGTCCAGATTGAGAGGTGGCCTAAAGTCCCCTATAGGGAAAAAACTGTACAAGAGGATATACCAGAGGTTGAGTAAAAAGGGTTGATAAGTTATAAAGAAAATGTAAATTTTGTTTTGTAACAAATAACTGTTGTGGTTATGTTGTTACAAGTAAATGTGAACTTTAGGTTCCCCCACATACCAGTATAATTCATTATACTGGCTGACGTTTTGTTTGTCAGTGTTTTAGGATAATCTGACATTCTGCAATTATGATGAAACTGGATATCTAGAAAGAAGGCACAAGATGAAGAAACATAATGTAAACATGGAGGTTACAATTAGATTTTATTTTATGTTGCATCTTTAGATATTCCATCAGTTTTGTACCAAATTCCTTTCTGTTAGTAAAATTTATTAATTATTTCTTGATTAATTACTAAACTTGTGATCATATATTGGTGATAATGGCCTTTTTCCTCTCGATTCGCCTGAATAGGGGATAACAGGGGGAGGGGGTCGTTACACACCTACCAGTCATCCTTTAACTTACTACACATCCTAATCACCAATGAAGGATCTTCATTGTGGGAGTTCATGAGGTGATTGGGACCAGAGCTGCCTAAAATATTAGGACTTACATGATGATGATGAAAAATACACAATCATATCTAGCCCCAAAATGCCCCACACAATAAAACCCATTTTTTATGTTCTTTTCTTTAATTTAACCTTTCTGAATCACTCAATTTTCCACAACAAGATAAGTGTTTTGATATTGGTTTATCGGTGAGATAGGGGTGCTAATTTTTTCCCACTCGTAACTATATATCTTGATCTGATCTCTTATTCTGCATTTCTAATTTTGTTTTCCTATATGGCATGAATAATTGCTCAGATCGACATTGGCTTCAATGACTTATCTTTTTTCTTGGTTTTTGCACAAAATTTGGTGACAACTTCAAACTTGCATTTTTACTTGACGTTTCACTACCAAAATGGGTAGAGTTTATTCATCAAATATCTCTTTTCCCCCTTTTCCAAGAAGGGTGCAATAGACTGACTCTGATGGGGAGTATTGCCAAGATGCTCTAAATAAAACTCCCATTATCTTATTTCAAAGATGAAGCCTCTTCATGAATGTTGATTTTCTTTTTTTATTTATTGTATGCTATTTTTTTTGGATCAGGGTGGTGCATCAACCTGATTATCCATCCTTAGGTGTGTAGATAGAGGCTATTATCCATTCATATCCCCCCTAGTGTTACTTTTCTTTTTCTTGATTTTGATCCTATTTTGTTCCCTTTTTTTCAGGTATCTTGGCTTCTAATGATTTAGGGTTTTGTATGTGCTTCTTGTCCAAGTTTAGTTTTTGCTTCTCTCACTTTTTTTTCTTTTTTCTAAAAAAGCAAAAAGAGGATGAATGGCAAGTGTGGGTTGGAAACAAAATCTGGTCTTTCTTGAAAACATCTTGTTGATATTTTATTATTTACATGTGTCTGATTATCAACTATGAGTTTGCTCTTAAAGATATTAAAACCTGTCACATGCACTTTAAATTCCTAAAAACCCATGTGTAGTGGAATAGGAGCCAACCTCATGTTGGATACCTAGAAATGATACGGGACACCAGTCAATGTACTGGTGTAGTATTAAGTTGGACGTCCAAAGGCCATGAAAACATCCCACTCTCCTAACACTCACGATTGATTATGGTCACAATAGTCACAAGGTGTATGGGGAGCGGTACCTTTATCCCCTAAACCTAGGATACCTCTTGACGAGTATCATCTAGCCATAGAGAAGATAAGGACCAGACCCTCCTATATAGGTCATGCTTGAGTGAGTATGTAACATGGGTCTAATCTAATAGGCTAAAAGGGGATGGTTTTTTTATTCATGTGCTATGTATCCTCTTTGCCATTGTAATTTTTTGAGATTCTTGCTAACCTTTTGCATGTGAAGATTCAAACAATCTTTTTTAGAGATTAACAATCTCAAACTCAAGAAAATCTTTTATGGAGACTAAGAATCCCAAATCTGACCACCTTTCCAAAACTATCTAATTCAATAAATTAATTCAAAGTGCGAGCATAGTTCAAAAATTGGGCTTCTCATATCAAAAATCACTCAAAAGGAAAACAAACCTTCCCTAAAGAGAGTCATGTCCTCTAGACTTGGGTGAAAAGGAAAAGTTCCTCCATATCGTGTAAGACATCGTCTACCAATGTCAGGTCTGCCCCATGATGGTCGTTGACTATAACCTTAAAATGATCCCACTTCAATTTTCAAATCCTTTTTGGGCCTTAGACCACAACCTAATACTGGCCCAATCACACTTTATCTTTATTAATAGGGTCATGGACTATGACCTAAAATTGGACCCCAACCTCTCATTGAGTTCCATTGAGAAGGAAAATCCAAGTCGAGGCTTCCTCCTTGTCAATAGTCCCTTACATCTGAAGGGCAAGAACTCCCAGGAGGAACCCCTTACAATAGGAGGAAACTACTGAGTCATGGATGCTACCTAGGGTTTCAGTTTGGTAACCCCACTGGACGAGGACGCCTTGGGGAATAAAAACGATTAATTAAGCACAGTCACTAACCCAATGAGGGCTATCTTAATCTTAATCAACCAATCAAACCCCCACCTTCTGCCCCATTTTGAACGGTCCTTTTTGGAGCACTTCCCAAAGGAACACCACATCCACCATATTTTTCTTTCTTCCATGGCATTGCCATGCGTATCTGTTACAAAAGTGGATAAGTTCCTCATATAGCCTAAGATAGGGGCAGGAACAACCACCAAAAAAACAATTACAATAAAAACAAGAGTACATGAGTCTTCCAACATGAGAATATCACAATAAATTCAAGTTTATTCCTATTTATATACTTCCCTAACCAAAGGGGAAGTCTTGTTCATTTATTGTTTGATGTAATGCGTGTAGAGGGACCCATCCTAAAACATAGAGTATTTTCTCATAACGCTACAACCTACTTTTAAATCCTGCTAGTGGCATTTCAGGGCATCACGGGAAAAGAAAGAAGCATGTACTTCACCCAGTCTTTCTAACGAACAACACAGATGACCAGGAATAGCAACACAGATCATCAGTATGATGGTAGCTCCAAGGGGGATGCCACACACAACAAGCAAGACAAAGTGGAATATGTGGGGAAATGCAAGGAAGATGTTGTGGTGGCTAAGGCAACAACCTCTCAAGAAGGACCTTTTGATCCTTTGAATGGTTTTCCCACACCATAAAGCTCATGGTGAAGTCTATGTGATTTCCCAAACCTAATTGGTGCATCTTGCTTGATCCTTTGAATGGTTTTATCAATCCTGGATATGTTATTGATGTGTTTGTGTGCATAGAATTGGCAAAACCCGATTTCACCCAAGTGACTTCCATCATTAAACCTAATTTTATTCCTGCATTTTTACTTTCCTTTGCAATTAGTTTAACTAAATTCCATCAACTATTGGTTCTAAATATTATTCTTAGTTCAAATGGATACAAACTAGCAAGGTTCTTAAAAACTTTGTATCTAGGAATTTGATCCTTAAATATATTGCAGTAAGACCCATCTGCTTGCGGGTGGTGTTTTAATTCTTGTTGTTTTGGTAAAAACCTAGGGATTTTAACCCTAGGTGAATTTGTTAGTGTGGTAAAATTCGCATCACACATCTCTAGAAACTGGAGGGGGTGTTGCAAAGCCCAAAACCAAAATTCTTCTGTGAGTAAAGGTACCACTTGGATAGGTGAAGCTAGTCTTTTCTTAATCTGTAAGGTACACTACCACTTCAAAGTAACCACAATAGCCATCGAGAAAGAAATATAAGCTTTTCCCTACCAATCTCTCTAAATTTCGGTCAATAGATTGTAGAAGAAAATGGTCCTTCTTTGTCTTATCAATTAGTTTGTATCCTACACACATGTTCTATTTGGATTGATCCCTCAGGCACCATTTCACCATCTTCACTGGGTGAAATAGTGATCCCACCCTTCTTGGGTATAACTTGGATTGGACTCACCTAAGGTCTATCAGAAATGGGATAGATGATCCCTTCCTCAAGTAACTTTACAACATCTTTAGTCACAATCTCTTTTAACTTGTAATTAAATCTTCTTTGCATTTTGCAGCTTGGTCTTGCATCATCCTCTGAATAAATTCTATGCACACAATTGGAGGGGTCACACCTATCATTGTAGAAATAGACCACTCAATAGCTTGAATGTTCTTGTTTAAGATAGTAATAAGAGCATCTTCTTGGTCCATAGGAAGAATATACGAAATAATCACTATTAGGGTCGAATTTGGACCAAGAAATGCATACTTTAAACCTTCAGGAAGTGTTTTCAAGTCTAGAATATGAGGATACTCAATGGAATTCTTCAAAGGTATCATAGAAATCGAGGGTAGATATTCACTCATAGAAACTAACAAAGAATCACTCTTCTCTCCATTAACCTCATCGGAAGCTCTACCATGGCCTTAGACCTCTACCCTTTGTGGCAATTTGAATCCATTAAGGCAGACATTTTCAATCTAGACAGTCAACAAGATCAAAATCCTCCTCAATAGCACCCATCGCCTCATCTTTGGCAGATGCTTTAAAGATATTCAACTAGATCTTCAAGTGCATGAAGGTCACATACATGGTTTTGATTCTCACATGTATCACCTCATCGATTGTCACTAAAAAACGACCTCTCTAAGGTGATGAGAGTTTTCCTTGTGTCCTTTTCCATGTCTAGGCACAATGAAATTTTTAGGAAAGAAGGCATATGTGTCATCATCAAGTCTTATCAACACATCATCAATTTTCCCTTGAGACATCTTCACAAAATGGGTGGCTAATTGCAAGGTGTGGTTAGCCGGTTCCAAGTATCCCAAATTCAATTCAACATACACATGATAAGGCATCAAATTTACACTAGAACCAAAGTCAAGAAGAGCTTGGTCTATGTGGTGTGTGCCAATGTAATAAGGAATAATGTTGGAAACATGATCTTTCATTTCCTAGGAGTGGTGTGTATTGTAATAGAGCTCATTTGCTAAGTGAGCTCGACTTGGTAAGGCATTCTTTTAGTTAGCTTCCTCTCAAAACTGCTCATGTATTTTAGAAATTTTATACACGAGGAATCTTCTTGATAGCATCCAACAAATGGATATCGGTCCGTACTTGCTTGAATATTTCCATGGTGTGCTCAGTGTGCTTTTGCTTTCTTTTAGAAGTGGAGGGTTCTTCAACTACATCAGCAAATAGAGGTAGTTGTGAATCTACCTTGCTAATATTCACATAATCATCAAGTGGCATCACAAGTATTATAATATCATCATTCACTATCATAGTATCACCTTGGATTTCCATCACAGTATCACTGCCTTGCATCAAAATATCATCTCTATCTTCATTCACAAAACCAACAACTACTCAGTTCTTTGGCTTCTCCAAATTCTTTCCATACCTTAGAATCATTATAGCCTTCACTTTCTCATTAGAAGAGGAGGGAGCCTTTTGTGGTAGTTGTGGTCCTTGAGGTGGTGGCCTTTGGTGTGGCATATTGGGGTTTTGGAGGATGTGTTGTAGTTGTTGTTGTGGAGGTTGTAATGGAGGTGGATGATATTATGGTGGTGGTGGGTATTAATGTGGTGGTTGTGCAATGTATTGGAAGTTGTGTGGAGGTTGTAGTGGTGGAGGAGAATAGGGATTAGGAGGCTCTTGGTACTACTTCAAGGTGGGAAATTTCCCTTGTTGTGGTACATAGGTTCCTTGAGGAGCACCCAAGGATCCACCAACACTATTGGGACTCACCAGTGATTGAAAGGAAAGCCTCCCCTCTTTAGAAAGGGGAAATGATATAGAAATTTGGTTAATTGCTTTGATAGGGAATCCTACCCTATTCAAGAAGGGAAAGTGATAGAGAAATCTGGTCAATTATTTTTCCTAGTCTGTTAATGTTTTGTCCTTGAGAGTACACATTTTTATTCACATCATCAAGGCTTCACAATCTCCCAAGAACTTCGTCTTAAAATTTGGAGCTATATTTTGACCCGTGATGGTTCTTAGGCTACCCTTATCCTTCCTCTCCTCGCTTCCAAGAGAAATTAGTATGATCCTCCATTTTGGAGTATAAGAATTAGATGTTGGGCCTTGGTTGTCCCAAATACCACATGATTGCAAGGCTTGCACTTCCTCATAAAGAGACTCCAGGGAGTGGGTAGATTGTCTAGAAGAACCTCCAACACGTGTCTTCATAAATTTCATCATGTCCACCAATATTTTCATCATTTTGGGGTTGGAGTCATCTTTGGTTCGGGTGGGGGATCTGTCTAGTTTCTATCACAATGCACATCCATACTAGAGGTACAATGTCTCGATATTTTAGCCTAGTTCTCAAAGAGGGTCCAAGATTCTTCAATAGGTTTGGCCATGAACGTACCACCACATTATGAGTCCACCATTGTTTGACCCATCTTAGAAATTCCATAGTAGAAGTATTTAAGTAGTTGCCAAATAGGAACCTCATGGTGGGGGAAATCCTACAAAAACTTCTAAAATATCTCCCACATCTCTTGAAACTTCTCATTATCTATTTGACTAAAGGAAGTAATGTATCTTCTAATCAGAGCCAACTTGGAAATAGGGAAATTTTTCTTCAGAATCTCAGTTGTTTAAGTCCTAACAAGTCATGATTGCAGTATTGGATGTGCACCACTCCTTGGCCTTGTCCTTGAGAAAGAAAGGGAACAAAGTGCACCCGAAGGAGTTGTCAATGGTTGTAGGCATTTTGAAGGTGAAGCATGTCTCAAGGAAGGATTCCATGTGCTTGTAGGGGTTCTCGTTATCAAGTATGTAGAAGGTGGTAATAAGTCTAAGAATACCAACAGGGATGGATAATTATAGCCTTGGAATCTAATCCACTCGACAAGTAATTGGAGAGTTGTAGTTTCCAGGCATGAAATAGTCATTTAGTGGCTTGTGCATAAGTGGAGGAGGTGGTGGCAGGTCACGTGCCTCATTAGGTTCCTTTATATTCCTGATTGCCATCTCTTCCTATGTATAGACGTTGGTTGTGCTATTTTTTTTTGCCTTTTCATCCTATCTTAGGATCCCATGAGAAAGAGTCAATAGAAAGACAACAACATCCAAACATATAAAAGTAGTCACATTCACAAGGCACAACCAGTCAAAAGAAGACAAGTTAGCTAGCAAGTTTGAAAAAGTAACACAAAGAATAATGAATAGAAATGGTGAGTGTATTAGGAAAAGTCAAAGTTATATGAACTAGCTAGGCTGAGTGCCTTTCTCCCTGATAATGGTTCTGGAAAGCTTGAAACATGCGCAAGACACACACACTTGAGCTAACAAACTTGTAGATCCTAATAGACATGCTTAAACACTCACTCACAAGTGCACAAGTTCATATTTAGCATAGAAGGTGGCAAGTTAGGGGTAGATCCGTAGGGAGAGAGGAGAAACTAGATCTTAGTCTGCTTTTGTCTAGGTTCCTAATGTGGAGTCTAGGGTTCAAGGGTTTGAGTTTGGTTGGTTTAGGTTCCTAATGTGGATGCTAGGATTCAAGGGTTTAACTTTGATTTTGTGATTATACTATGTGGTCAAGAAAGCAATTCAAGGACAGCAAGAGCGAAACCTACTTTAACCCTTAGGTCTAATTAACTAGGAAAGGAAGTTTAAGCAATGAACTACACTATAGAAAGCTAGAGCAAGTTAACACTTAGGACTAGGTTAGCATAGCAATCCAAATTATCAAATAGTAGAAGGCAATTATCTAATAGATAAGAAGCTACACTAGAATAGAAATTTATGCAAAAAGATAATGTGAAGACTATATTAGTGAATATCTAGCTGAGACTAACACAAGCAATCACAAAGTAACACTAACTATACTATCAATGTCTAGCTATCAAGAACATGACAAACAACAAATTGAGCAAGTAAAGAGACTAGCTAAGAAGGAGTTAAAAAGCAAGAAATAAATAGGGTTTTGATTAATTAATGGAGGTGTGGGCCATTCAGGGTCATGTGACTATCACCTAGATTGGGGGTTCATAACACGCAAGAACTACTCATTCATTTAGATTATCAAATCAAATAACTATTTTTCTAGGTTAACCATGAGGTGATAAATTCATCTTTCACTCTAGACACAAGCAAATCCAACAGGTTTACAAGAGTTGAACTATTCTCCCTAAGTTCAGCCTTGAAGTAATCATTGGTGAACATTGGAAAAGTGTCATAGTGATAGGATCCCCTAGGATTCCATGAGCCCCATTTAGCAATAATGTTTGTGACCTTGTTAGTTTTTCTTCTATTGTAACTAATTTGAACATCTAATTTCTTCTTTAGCAAAACTTCAACACATCTTATCAAAGGCAAGTATTTGTCTAGGTGATTACCTCTTCTAGTGATATACTCAGAGGCAATCTTGCTACCAGAACTGATTAGGATCTTGTCTTGAAGGTGGATCACATATTCCATACCTCGGTAGATAGCTTGGAGTTTGATCTCCATTATAAAGGATTAGACAGAACTCTCACGTACGCCTGAGATCCAATTCCCATTGTGATCTCTCAAATGTAAGTTGTAGATACCACAGAGGACTATTTAATATAGGATTCATCCACATTTGCTTGAAGGTGTCTGGTGTAAGATTAACCCATCTTTCCTAGGAGTTGATGTGTTTTTCCTATAGAGCTAGGGTTTTGAAGCCTTTTCTAATAATCCAGACTCGGTTCTAGATTAGATGTAGATCCTGGGTGGGTTTAGTTTGGAATTTTTTAAATTATAGTCATTCCTTGACTCCAGATCGTCTCCATGGTCACAACAAACTAGGTAGGTCTTTCTATAAACCTCATGTGCTTCCTCATGTTCTTTGCAATCCACTACTTAATACAAGGATCCTTTTTAAAGTGTACATCAAACTATACTTTCAATAGTTTCCATATCTCTTCCGCTATGTCTTCAATTCATACACAACATTTTTAGGATATTTCCCACATTCAGGATAAAGGACATCAGTAATTAGATCCCTACTATCTCTATGGAAATTAGTTACAAGCCCCTCATGAAGGACTTTCTAGAGGAAGTGTTTGATCCTTTTAGGAGATCTCAAATTCCACACCTTCGTCCAACATCTAGGAGTTCTAAAACTTTTCAACATGTAGTCATAAATTGCCTTTGTAGTGAAGCATCCTTCCTCAATATAGTAAATTTCCAGTCATCTAGGCCAACTAATGGTGCATAGGGTATGGTGCTAATGATTTTCTGACATGTCTCTTCCTCAAGCCAATAGTTTATGATATCATGATCCCATTCACCATTGACTTCCATGGAAGAAACTATGAGATCCTTGATCTCCTCAAGTATTGCTTGGTCGCTCTACAAAATAGGTATCTCAGTACCCCGAACCCATTTGGCATTCCATGCTGACGTGTCATTTCCATTGAGGATGATACAACCAGTATAACATTTCATCTATTCTTCATGGACTACAATGAATTTCCAAAGATGCAATCCAGTGAGTCTTATTCTATCTTTAAGGTGGTAATACTTGGCCTCCATGGCTTTTCTCCAATGGACTTGTCAAAAAGTGCAGATGTTCCACACAACCTTAGATATAAGCGCATTTTTTGAATCCTAGTTGACTTGATGCAAAGACCCCCTTCTTCATTAGTGGCAATCACCTTCTTCCAAGAAATCATGCTCATTTTCCTTTGGTTAGTTGTATTGCCCCAAATGAAGTTTCTAATGATTCTACTAACTCATCATAGATAGAATTGGGAAGTTGAGTGGTTTGCATCAAGTAAGCAAGAATTGAATTAAGCAAAGATTGAGCCAGGGTGATTCTACCAACAAGGGATAGAGTGTGGTAGGTCCATGTTGCAACTTTTCTTTCCACCACATTCAAAACATTAATGTATAAGGCCTTGTTTTCACAAGTTTGCAACATCAGACACCCAAATAATGTCCCATATTGTCAGTTTGCGCAATGCCCATCCGCCTATTATTCCGCCTTCTAACACATTGATTCATGTTTTTTGAGAAGAAAATTGTATATTTTCCCTTGGAGAGAGATGCCCAGAAGCCAATATGAAAGTATATAAACAATTCACGATTTACTGAGCTTGAGATATAGATGATTCACCAAAGATAATGATATTCCACAAAACATATGTGGGTGGAGGCAGGTCTGCTGCTGGTAATGCAAATAGGTGACCACCTCCCTTGGGATTGTTCCTCAGAAATGTCTTGAGTGAATATCTCTAGGTAGAGCACAAAAACATACTGTGATAGGCTAACGCCTTTACGAACCCCTCTATTAGCTTTTAAAGGTGGAAGCATTTCTCCTTTCTAGTCTATGGCAATTTCCTTAGATGTAATGATGTTCATAATGAGTCTGATGAGACAACCTGGGATGACTGTCCTTTTGAAGGGTTTCAGGAATGTTGATCCAATCCATTCAATCATATGCTTCATCCAAGCCTAATTTGAAAGCCATGCAAGGTTGACTAGAGGTCTTGGTAGTCATTGTGAGGATCACCTTAGACAAGAATGATGTCATCTGCAATCTATTGTTCAAGAATGAAACTACTTTAAAAGGGCATAATCCAGTCATAGAAAAATAGTTTGATATGTTCAACAACAATCTTAGATATCATCTTTAGACTCATGTTGTTAATAGTTGTAATCCACAGGTGGTTGCATCCCTTTAGAAAAGGAGTCTCAGGAATCAACGTTGAAGTGACATCTGCCATACTACTAAAGATAGGTTTTCCTACAAAACACTGAGTAATGGTTAGGTAAATTGAGTTCTTGATCTCACTCCAATTCCTTTGGAGAAACCCAACATCAACCACATTAGGGCTGGGGCCTTGTTGGTGTTCATCTTCCCCAGGTTGTCATGTATCTCCTTCTTAAAGGTTTGATAAGGAGTTGGATTGTGTTGTGGTTTTGTAGAGGAGGGAAGTACCCCAAATAGTTTGTGGCATTACTAAAGAAATTCCCCCAAGTATCCCCTATGAATAGAGCGGAAAGTGAGAGGTAATAAGATTCTTGAGGGTGTCTTTCTCCTACACCAAATTACCATTGAAATCCTTCAACTTGGTAATGACATTCATCCTTATTTTGGATTTCACTAGAGCCTAGAAGTACTTAGTATTAGAGTCACCTAATTTGGTCCAACCACATCTCATCTTTTGTTGTCATGTGACTTCTTCATTAGTCAAGATTTCAAGGTATTCTATTTGTAATATACTTAGCTTGTCGTCCACACATTTTGAGTAGACATGACACATCTCGTCCTACTTTCTTCCAATAGTCTTAGAATCCAATCTTTCCTCTATTACTCTTTCCTCCGTTCATCCCTATCCCATTGACCGGCCTTCTTCATGAAATGAGAGATAGCCTAGGTGAAATCCAGCTCTTTCTTTCAATTTTGAGAAAGGAATCGTGGAAAGTCAGTCAAGAGTTCCACGAGAGACTCTTCTTCAGATGATAAATGCAAAGTCCATTCCTAACCATAGTCTGTACTAGAAGAGGGACGTGATTAGAAGAAATTTTAGGAAGAACTTCTACCTTTGTTTGGGTTAAGGCATCTAGTCAAGCCTGGTTAGCAACCACCTTTTTTAGACTCCCTAGTAGAATGCCTCATTTGAATGTCATGATGGCAACCTGAAGCCCCTAAGTAATCAAGACATGAGTCATTTAGAGTGTATGTAAACTCTCTACATCAATTGATACTAAGATTATCACTGCCAACTTTTTCACAAGGATTGATAATAACTTTAAAATCACATAGGACCATCCAAAATAGTGTGGTGTTATTCACACGCGTTGTCAGGTGGTTTTACAAGATGTGCCTCTTGCCTTGTTTAGTGGTAGCATAGAAAAAGGTCATTAATAACCTCTTATAAGCCAGATAGTGGATAAACTACTTTTGGAGAGCTAAGATCTCCACTCTCCCCTAGTCTAGATTTCTAGAGCACCCAAAAACCTCCCAAGAAACCAACTTCTTTGACACAATGAGAAGAATCAAAGCCAAGTCTTTGTACAATATAATAAGAAATTGAACCATTGGTTTGTGGTTTCACAACCCCATGATATTGTTGTTGTAGCTGGGAGTGTACTCTTCGATAGTGTTCTGGACATCCTTAGAGAAAATTCCCTCCACATTCCAAGATGTGCAAATCATTGGATAATTGGGCTTTCAGTTATTAGGCTTATCTCTCCCTCACCACATGTGCTTTGGATATGATTGTGGTTCTTCTTGTCCTCTTCTAGGGTGCAGAAAACATATATCTTACTATTCATCAAGTGTACCCCCACCCAACTACCCACAAATGATGACGTATCAACTGAAGGCTTAGTATTTTGATAGGATCCAAAATAGATTTACATTGGTGGGTCTAATGTTGCTTTCTCCCTTGCAATGACCATCATATCATCATTTGATATCTTTTTTGCCACATGTTGGATTTATTTCCCTACTTCTTTGTTGCTTGTGCTTATGTGGTTCTCCACCTTTTGTTGATTTTGTATTCCCTGCAATGGTACACATGTACTCTCTGCCTTTTATTGATTGTTCTTCCCATTACTTTCCTTCCTATGTTGATAGTCCATGCCTATAACCCGGGGAGCAATTTGGCCAGGTTAAACATTGCCTCATTCCTCTTCCTCAATTGAAAAATTGTTGAATTTAATGGTTGTCTCTACATTTTGTCGCATGCAACTTGTTGTGGTTTATTCCTCTTTCCTCAGCATGTGCTAGAAGGGTTTAGCGTGCATAGAAATGTTGAAATCACCTAGTGGCTCAGGTTCTACCTATAGTGTCTTTCCACTGGCCTACTTCTCCCTCTTGGATTCGATTCTCACCCTAAATTTGATACTGGTATGGTCAAGCATCCCACCATGCATACAAATGACTGGTAAGTTATTGTACTAAAGGTTGCACCTCTCTCCCTAGATGTAGATGGTGAGGGTGAGGAGATTAGGGAGTCCAGTTTGATGGTAATCCTTGCAAATTTCCCCCTTCATTTTAGTTTATTGTTCACGTCGACTCTCATTGTGGCACCAATGTGATCTCTGACTTCCTCTAAGAATCTTCACTCATAAATAAATACAAGCAGCATCGGGATGTGTACCCATGCAATGATATATCTAGGGTTCCTGTAGAAACGAAAAACATGGGGTCCCATGGTTGAATGCTCAAATAGGATCCCATCATCAGCCATGGGCCTCCTATCAAGTCCTTCAAATTATCATCTTGCAAGAGCAACTAAACTATAAAGTAGTTGTTTTTAAAATCTATCTGTCGAAAGATCCCAATGGGATTCCATGTAACCTTGATGTATTTTTGCAGCATCATGAACTTGACCTCCCTTCCAAGAACATTCACTATCATTGAATAGCACCATTGCTTCATCAGTTCCATGTACTTCCCTTCTTCGATTTCAAATATTAGAGTTTTGTCAATCTCCCTTAGCTCAATGCTCACTTTGGCTAGAAGTACGTTTAGATCTTTGAAATCCCATGGTTAATTTCATTTCATTGTCACCTTCTCTAGAGGCAATGTATTTGTAGGAAACCGGGCAGTGAGGGTCTGAAGGCAGTGATGCTCCCTATGGACTATTATGACTCAAGGAAGGGAAGGAACCATGAAAGGCATTCAAGCCATCAATTTCCATGGCCCCATTCAGTCTTCTCTGATGATGAGTCATCTGGTGCCTAGCTTTTGGATCTCAGTAATCCAAGGATATGTCAATATCCATAGAAATAAGCATGTGTTGTGTCTAGGTCGTGTGCCTCCAGTTGTCCCCACTCTTGAGACAATAAGCTAGGGGTGCTTGAGATCCCTTCCATGCTTTCAAGTGGCGTGATAAGTACCTCCTCACCTATTTCTAGTAGTCAGAGCCCTCTCCCCGCATTACTTCCTCAACCATCACCACTTCTTTCATGTCTCCCAAACCCTAGCACCATAACATAGACCAAACAATAATTAAAATGTTAGAAAATTGCCCTAAACTACTTATTGGCCATTAATAAGGTGTATATAGGGGAACTATGCCCTATCAGCCCCTATCTAACCTTACAAGGCTCATTTGGGTTAATGTATAGGTGTATTTCAATTAGGATCTAACAAGTCTAGACTTCTAGTATGGAAGTTCATTAGGGCAATTGGGGGCCAAGGGTAGTAATGGAGGGTGGTAATGAGGGTATCTAACCTCACATCACTTACCATCTAGCCTTCAGGTAGCTTCAAGCCAATTGCGATAAGTGCTTCTAAACTAGATACTTAGATCTCTCACCTAGGTGTGGAAGAATGAATTGATATGAAGAACGATGGGTATCTAGCTAGGGATCCACTAGTTGGACCTAGGAGAAATTCCCAAAATAGCTACATATAAGTCATTTCCCCTAAAATCTAGGTGATTTCAAGCATAAACCATAATATAATCTATGGGAAATGAGATAAATGTAGAAAACAATCATTAGAAAATGAGTTTATAGAGTTTGCACATTACTTTCCCCCAACATGGTATCAAAGTCACATTTTGCCCCCAAACAGCCCACCGAGGGGCCTGTCTACTCATAACAAAATAAATGGAGAAAGAACAAGAAGTAGAGTAGTAGATAGACATAGGACTCGATGAAGATTCCTCCTCCTTCACCTCCAGCTAGAGAAGCATGCCATTTTGCTCCTTAGTGGATGGATGGTATGGAATGATGGATGGAAGAAGTAAAAACCCCCAAAGATTTAGGGTTTTAAGGTGGAAGATGGTGGAAAGGAGGTTGGAGTAAGTGGAAATGAGTGGTAAAGGGGTAGGTGGATCCTTCAATGCTTGGAGTGGCTAACCTTCATCTCCCATCTATCAAAATGTATATATAGAGGCTTGGGAATACTAGGGTTTAAGTGGGGTTAAATGGGTAAATTGATATCTAGGAAGCAGTAGGGTTTGGGTAGAAGGTTGGGTATTCTAGGTAGAACAGTTGTGGTGGTGGAGTGGTGAAATGGGCATGCTAGTAGACAATGGACATGGTGGTGGATTGAGAAAAATCACAGTGGAATATGTACTTTTGGAGGTTGGCAGCACGACTGTTGTGGGCTCTGATCTCCAAACCATGACATAAACACGATTAAAACTTAACGGAAGCGATTCGATAATCAGCGGAAGACAAAAATCACGGGAAATTTAAAACTTTTAAGACAAGAGCTTGAATCCATAAAAACTTCTTTCATAAAGAGAGATAAACTGTTTACATCTCATGATAATTACTCCTTGAGTAATTATATACATCAAGATACAAAATCTCAAGATCACATAACAAAAGACTCCAAGACCTGAGAGTACAGAGGACACATAGGACTGACTCTAACTACACCATATGGCAGGATAATCTCCACCTGAGATTCTACTACTGCTCCTGGTGCTGCTGCTGCTGCTGCTGCTGAGACTGATCACCTGTAGGCTGGTTCCTTCATCTCCGACGTCCACCTAAAAGTTGAAGTCTACGGGGTGAGACAATTTTACATAATTGTCCCAGCGAGAGTTATAACTCTCCGCCAGAAGCTTTATCATAACATCAGCAAATATCTTAAGCAGTAAAGCCTTCAATGTATTCAATAACAGTTGCAACTATAACCAAGAACTCAACATTTATGAGGTATGAAGAAATATAAGCACTATTACAGTGTAACATTAATCAACTATCTTGGAGTTATCTCTAACAAGTATATTACGTGGTTGATTATGTTTTACAAACAACATTATGCCCTGTGGAGATGAGGCATACCACTCATACTCCAACTGATCACTGAGAAGTCACATCAATATCATACTTAGGTCATCAAGAGAGCCGGATTCTCATGACCTTCACCTTCCTCAGTCAGTAAGAGGATCACTTGTAGGACATCTCGTGTCTCTACTATTATAGCTCACCAGGGTAAACTGGTCCTTCGCTATTCTAGAGTCACAGTGGCATTCTGTACTCTCTTCGTCGTCAGGAGATTTCATGTTTATCTCCACTGATACGGATATCTGTATTTTCTTTGTCATCAGGAGGTTTCATGTTTACCTACCACTGATACGGTATGAAATTATAGTGAAGGATGGATGGATTACACATCTACATCACTTTCCTACACTAGGATGTAAGGTTCTACACATCCATGTACCCCACATACTCAAAAGTATGTGCTCCAGGAGTTCCCTGAGGAAAACCTATTTCACCATCACTTGATCTCTGACAATGATGGATCTATGATCAGGGCTCTACATTATACTTGATTAGTTAGGTACATTCAGTATTCTTTAACAACATACATTGTTCTCTAAACAATAACAGTAGCATAACAGCTATAAAGGAAGAATACTAAATGTAACATGCCTAACTCATATCAATCATAATTTCTCATCATACTCATCACAAGTCATCTCTAAAGCATGACTTTGATGGTATTCATGGCTCTTACAGCCCATTAACTCATGGGATGCCACTGACTGGGCATCAAGTTACTTTTCTTATTCATAAGGCTAACAACATGCCTTTAATGAATATAACATCAATATCCATACCTGGATAAGATCACCTTCATATCAAAACCTGCATGGTTAATTCAACTGATAAAGGTAATACAAAATTAAGGAATACATTTCCCACTCTTATCATAACAGTTAACTCCTCTGATTCTCATCAATTGGAGTTTAATACTCATTTGTATGCCATTACCCTTGAATTGGGGTTTATTATTCACATTACATGTCATCACCCTTGAATTAGGGTTTACTATTCACATTACATTGAATTGAACTCATAACATCATCATGTATGAGTATCATTATCATTGATGCCCTCAGATTAGTTAAAGATTCATCATTCATCATAATTAGGGTTTCTATGACTTCACACAGGTGGATCATACCCTAATTATGCACATTCATGTGTATTGAAGGTTCTTTAATTGAGTTTCCACCTAAAAAGGGTACTTTCTCTCTGTAGAAGTACTTTCTCTCTCCTCATACTAGTAGAGGGTGATAACACCACTCTAGATCAGGTTGGTTTAAGTCATCATAGGCTAACATAGCCAAAAACATCACCACCATATGATTAGGGTTTGATCTGATCAAGGTATTACTCAATTAACCCTTTAAGGGTATTTTGGTAATTTACCCCATTGATCATCATCATGTTCAAGTCATTAGTCAATTAATCCCTTAATATCCTAGGTTATCATTAGGGTTTAGATTAGAACATAATTGATCCATTTATATCTTCAAATGATTGAGTGAAGTCAACCTTAAACCACCTTGATCGATCTCAACCATCAACCTCCAATTGGTTTGAGATCGTTTGAAAGAGTTGACCGTTTAGCCAATTTTGACTTCCAAGACCGCGAGGGTGTGTTGACCGTTTGCTCTATTTTGACTTTTCAAGACCGCGAGCCCTCATCTTACTCTAAGACCGCAAGCCTTCAACTTGGTTTCAATACCGCGAAGGTTATGTAGACCGTTTGCTCACCTTTGACCTCAAGACCACGAGGCCCCTCACGGTCTTGAGACCGCGAGCCCTCTCACGGTCTTGAGACCGCGAGGCTCACATGGTCTCAACCACTTGGACCATCAACAAAGTTCAATGGTTACAACCGATGATGTCAACCAATGTTGAAGCCCTCAAAAGGTCAAAGCCATGGTGACCACTTATGGATTAGGTCAATTAAGATTATGCTTAACCAATTGGTCACTCAATTGACCCTCAATTGTTGACCAATTAGGGTTGAAGTCGATTCAATTAGGGTCTATCAATGTTCACCCATCAACACTCAACAATGTATATCAACACAAGGTTGAACCCTTCAATTGAGCTCCAATTGGGCCCAAACTTGGCCCAAACGGTCTTGCGATCATGTGGGTGGACCCCACATGGTCTTGAGACCGTTTGCCCAAGATTTCATCAAAATCTAATGTGATTTGATAGGGGTTGCACCATGATTGAGTCACAAAATCAGAATTTTGATTAATTGATAACTTATTGCAATTGGGTCCTTAATTGATCAAATTAGCTTAACCCTATACCTTCAAACGGTCATTGTTGATTTCCCTCGCGGTCTTGAGACCGTTTGGATAACCCCCAAACGGTCTTAAGACCGTTTAGGTCAATCAACCCTAAAAACCCTAATTAAGTCACCATAATTTCAGTACTGATTTCATCTAGGGTTAACCCTAGTAATCACCCTTCAAATCTTAGCTCGTTTGGAATTAGACCATCAAACTTGGTGAGTTGTTAATTAACATAATTTTGAACAGTAATTTCATATGGTGAAAGCTTGGTCAACGATCTTACACGGTCTTGGGACCGTTTGCCCAAAAAGGCAATTTCAGACCGTTTGAAAGTCAGGAATAAATTCAATTAAAGTTGTTACTTAAAAAGGCCATATCTCCTAATTCCTTTGGAGTTAACCTCTACAATTTTGAGGGTGATTATCCTACATAATTAGGAACAGATTTCTTATACGGTCCACGCTCGGTCAACGGGTACAAACGGTCGTGAGGACCGTTTGCCCTCTCACGGTCCAGAGACCGTTTGCTCACCTCGCGGTCCTGAGACCGTGAGAGCAAGTTAGGGAGACCGTTTAAGAAAGTGAAAAGCGGTGGGTTTTTCTTGGAAATCACGCCTTCATCTCCTAGATCAAGAAAAGTACGGATATCCCACGGATTGTCTTGCAAGGTAGCAAAGAAAAGTAGGGAACATGAAGAACTATCATCTAACCGCATAAAAGAGATGTATATAGTAAAGCATGGGTTTAGAGTTATAAAACCCACCTAAAGCTTGCTCCTTGAGCTCCAAGCTTTCAAGCTCCAAGCTCTAATGGCGTACTTGAGCTCTCACAGGTTGGCCAAGGTGAAAACTCCAAGGAAACATGAAAAGAGATGGCTAGAAAGGTAGAGTTTCGTGAGTTAGCCATGAAATTGATCTTAAATCCGAATTCTGACCATGGAATTTAGGCAAAAGAAGGTCCCAAACCTACCTTGCACCCTTTGTCGTTCCTCTTGAGCTCCAAGACAGTCCTTAGTCGGCCAAGCAAGGGAAAATAGTGATATGCACGAAGGAAAGGTTCCTTTGCTTGAGAGGTAAAGTGTATATATACTTGGGTGGGGTTTCATTAAAGGCCCATAAGTTTCCCCTAATTCCAACTAGGTCCTTCCTTCATTACTTGATCGTCCCTTCCTCTTTATTATTAGGACAAACCTTCTCTTAAGGTCTAGAAAAATAGGCAAAGAAGATCAATCTAATACTAAGATACATACATAAAGAGCTATTGCACATATACCCTGATTATTCAATCACAAGGCATATTTCATAACTCGATCATTCAATTGAGGTGACTTCCTCATCATTTCTTCTCTGAATGATGGAAAGAGTCTTAAAAGATACATTAGATGATATATTTTTTACAAATTGCACCCCTTAATTTGGGTAAATTGCATTTTACCCCAAATTAGGGTTTCAAGCATCGGGATTGCTTCCACAGCTGCACCTTGGTGCCCAAGCTTGGGAAATCCCTCAAACTTTACCAAAAAGATTCTCATGATGTCCCAACATTAGAGGAACATCTCATTATGTGCAAATTTCAAGCTAACCCTTTCAATTGGGTAAATTGCACATAGGTCCCTGTATATCAAAACAATGCTACAACTTTAAATAAAAAGGAGCAAATACTGAAATATATGTTTCTGAGAAATTTAATTACATGCTCAGAGTTAATCACAAAGATTTAATTACATATTTAGGCAAAAAACCTAGGGTTAACTCATAACCCAGGTCAGGGATGTTACAAATTATCCACCCCTTACAAGGATTTCGTCCCCGAAATCGATAAGACATATTAAGAGAAAAGGGCAGGATACTTCCTTCTCATCTCATCCTCTAACTCCCAAGTGGCTTCTTCAACACCACGATGGTTCCAGAGGACTTTTACAAGACTTATATCTTTCTTCTTTAACTTTTTAATTCTTTTATCAAGGATTGACACTGGTCCTTCCTCATAGGATATATCATCATTCAATTCTACTTCCATGGGTTGTAGAACTGACTCGGTGTCTGGGTGACATTTCTTCAGCATAGAAATGTGAAACACAGGGTGTAACCTCTGTAACTCTGGAGGCAGCTCTAGTCTATATGCTACCTTTCCAATTCGTTCAATGATTGGATAAGGTCCCATAAATCTAGGAGCTAACTTCCCTTTCCTTCCAAAACGAAGGACCCCTTTCCAAGGCGAGACCTTGTGATACACTCTGTCTCCAACCTGGAACTCTAAGGGTCTACGACGCTTGTCAGCATAAGATTTCGGCCTATCCTGTGCAGTCTTAATTTGTTGTTGTATTATTTTAATCTTTTCTGTGGTCTGCTGCACAAGATCAGGACCTAACAACTGATGTTCACCAGTCTCAAACCAACACAGAGGTGATCTACAACGTCTACCATACAAGGCTTCATAAGGTGCCATATCAATACTATGTTGGTAGCTATTGTTATAGGCAAACTCTATCAAGCTTAGGTGTAGATCCCAACTTCCGGTGAACTGGAGAACACATGCCCTCAACAGGTCTTCTAAGGTCTGTATGGTCCTTTCCGACTGTCCATCAGTATGCGGATGAAAGGCCGTACTAAACCTCAGCTTGGTACCTAAGGCTCGGTGTAACTGTTCCCAAAAACGACTCGTAAACTGAGGACCTCTGTCAGAAACTATTGTGACAGGAACTCCGTGCAAACACACTATCTCTTGAACATATAACTCTGATAACCTTTCAGCAGAATAGGTTGTTTTGACAGGTAAGAAATGTGCTGTCTTAGTCAACCTATCAACAATTACCCAAATGGAATCATGTCCTTTGCTTGTCCTGGGTAGGCCAACAACAAAGTCCATGGTCACATGGTCCCACTTCCACTGTGGTATGGGTCAAGGTTGCATTGTCCCTGCAGGCTTCTGGTGTTCAGCTTTAACTTGCTGACACACAGGACACCTCAGAACAAATTCTGCAACATCCTTCTTCATTCCAGGCCACCAATACAAATCTTTCAAATTCCGATACATCTTGGTGCTCCCTGGATGCATAGCATACATGGAAGAATGAGCTTCTTCCAGGATTAACTTCCTCAAGTTGTCCACATCCGGCATTATCATCCTTCCATTATAACAAGCTACTTGATCCTCTGAGTCATGGAAACCATCTCGCTTTTCATCTCCATACTCAGATCTAATCTATTGAACTGTAGCATCACCTAGCTGTGCTTCCTTAATCTGCTCTCTTAGGGTAGGTTTAATATGCATCTCAGCTAACAGACCGGCTAACAATGACACTTTCAACTGTACATTGTCTTGCCTTAAAGAGATAAGCATATCTCTCCTAGAGCATACTAAAGAGTTTAGTTGTGCTCTATTCATGGTTGATGTTGCTGATTTCCTACTCAAGGCATCTGCAACAACATTGGCCTTGCCTGGATGCTAATCAATTGTACAGTCGTAGTCCTTGATTAACTCCATCCAGCGACGTTGCCTCATGTTGAGCTCATGCTGAGAGAAGATATACTTAAGGTTTTTGTGGTCTGTGAAGATCTGGAATGTCTCTCTGTAGAGATAATGTCTCCAGATCTTCAAAGCATGAACCAGAGTAGCTAACTCCAGATCATGTGTCGGATAATTCTCCTCGTGTTTCTTAAGCTGTCGGGAAGCAAAAGAAATCACTTGTTTATCCTGCATCAACACACATCCTAGTCCATTCTTAGAAGCATCAAAGAAAACTACATATCATTTTCCTTGTTCAGGTAGCACTAGCACAGGTGCACTTGTCAACCTCTCCTTCAACAACTGGAAAGACTGTTGACACTTATCATTCCAAGAAAAAGGAACATCCTTCCGGGTCAACTTGGTTAAAGGTAAGGCTATAGAACTAAAGTTCTTAATGAACCTTCGATAATAGCCAGCTAACCCCAAGAAACTTCGAATCTCTGTCGGTGTCTTCGGTTGTTCCCACTGTAGAACAGATTCTACTTTTGTAGGGTCAACACGAATTCCCGAGGCGGATATCACATGACCAAGAAAAGATACCTCCGGTAGCCAAAACTCACACTTGCTAAACTTAGCATACAACTTATGTTCTCTTAGCAAGGTCAAAGCTTGGCAAAGATGCTGCTCATGCTGCTGAGCATCCTTACTATAGATCAGAATCTCATCTATGAAGACGACAACACACTGATCAAGGAAAGGTCGAAAAACTCTATTCATGAGTTCCATAAATGCAACTGGTGCATTGGTTAGTCCAAACGACATAACCGCGAACTCATAGTGACCATACCTTGTCCTAAAGGCAGACTTGGATATGTCACTATCCTTAATACGAAGTTGATGATATCCAGACCTCAGGTCTATCTTTGAAAAGACTGTTGCACCACGCAACTGGTCAAAGAGATCATCAATCCTCGGTAGAGGGTACTTATTCTTTATTGTTACTTTATTGAGTTGTCTGTAGTCGATGCACAACCGCATTGACCCATCTTTCTTTTTAACAAACAAGACCGGAGCACCCCAAGGTGAAGTACTCGGTCGGATAAAGCCCTTCTCAAGTAACTCTTGAAGCTGTTTCTTGAGTTCTGCCATCTCGGCAGGCGCCATCCTATATGGAGTCTGGGCTATGGGTTTCGTATCTGGGATCAGATTGATTTCAAAATCAATCTCCCGAGGTGGTGGTATACCAGGAAGTTCTTCAGGAAACACATCTTCGAATTCCCTGACTATAGAAACTTCAACAGGATTGGAACTTTCCTTGGTAACATCTACCACATGGGCTAAGAATGCATAACATCCTTGTCTCAACAACTTATCAGCAACCATAGCTGACACAAGGCAGGTGGGCAGAATCTTTCTCTCACCTTGAAAGATCCATGTGTTGCTTTCATCAGCAAACACAGCCAACTTGGACTCACAATCCAAGACAACTCTATACCTTTCCAAGGTATCCATCCCTAGGATTATATCAAATCCCTGCATATCAAGTGGTATAAGATCCACTTGAATGCAATGGTCAGAAAAGAAGAGGATGCAGGGAGAACATACCTCCTGCAAAACGGCAGACCCACTCAACGGAGTCTCCAACAACAAACTATCTGTCCTATGACTAACAGTCACATTGCAGTTACAAATCACTTCACGTGTGATGAAAGAGTGTGTAGCACCCGGATCAATCAGAACAGATACAACACAGGATGTAGACATATCCGAATATAAAAGTTCCATCTGACCTGCCACTACCCGTGGATTAACCACTGCTTCAGGTGGGTTCATAGCATAGAACCTCGCAGTCACCTGGTGTTGAGGTGGTGCTGATGATCCAGCTTGAGACGCTTGTCCACGTCCTCAAGCTGCTCCTTGATGTTGTCTATTCTGAGATCCCTGTTGATTCTGTCTCGGAGGCTGTGTCACACTGATAGGCCTAGAACGGAAATCCTTCATCAAGTGTCCCACCTTACCACAGTTGTAGCAACTCCTCTCCTATTGTTGTGGTCGGGGTGGTCCAGTAACTGACACTGATGCAGAACTGTGAGTTCCTTGAAGCGGTTGACTCCGTCCTCTACCTCTGCTCGGTGTCCATTGAGTTTGAAAACTCGATCTGGGTGGTGGAGGGTTAGGTGCAGAGAATCTAGGTTTCTTGGAATCCCTAGATGAAGAACCCTGGAACTGTGGATATCTTTTCTGAGTTTGTCTCTTCTCAACCACAGATCTCTCTATCCTTCGGACTGACTCGACGAAGGTAGAGAATCTCTCTCGGTTTTCTAAGGCAGACACGGGGGTTGACATATCAGCATTCAAACCCTTCTCAAATCTTCTGATTCTTTCCTCCTCTGTGGCAGCCATGTGCGGACAGAACCACAGAAACTCCATGAACTTAGCTTCATACTCGCTAATGTTCATCATACCCTGCCTTAGTCTCTCAAACTGAGAGATCTTCTCATCTAGGAAGGTCTTTGGAAAATATCTATTGATAAATTCCCGACGAAACTCTTCCCATGAGAACTCCACTCCAGGTCTCTTCTGCTCTTCCATGTTCCACCAGTGACCAGCACTACCTTTGAGAAGATAGACAACATGTCTAACCTTCTCAGCTTCCGGGATGATAAGAATCCTGAAAGCCTTTTCCAACTCTGTCAACCATAAGTCAGCATCTGCAGGGTCGGCAGTTCCGAAGTACTCGGTAGCTCCGACACGACGAAGTCGTTCGAACGTCTTACCGATACCTTGTGCTTCATGCTGGACAGGTGCCCTAGATGCAGGAATGGGCATCCTATCGGTTATATGTGTCATGGCAGTCATGAACTGCCCGAACATCGTCTGTACAGCTGGGTTACTCATGTCAGCTGGGTCGAACTGGGGTGGCTCTCTTGGTGACTCAGGTGTAGGTTGTTCTATTCTCGGAACCCTTGCACCGCCTCGAGGTGCACTAGCACTACTCTCTGCCACGTACTCATCGTGATGTTCTGACATCCTTAGGTATCTTCTTCTCCTGAGGAGTAGAAGATTCTATTAGATAAGGAAGGAGTACTAAAGATAGACTCAACATCCTAAGTCCTATGCCTCTGTAGACTCAACTGACCTAGAGCTCTGATACCACTAATTGTGGGCTCTGATCTCCAAACCATGACATAAACACGATTAAAACTTAACGGAAGCGATTCGATAATCAGCGGAAGACAAAAATCACGGGAAATTTAAAACTTTTAAGACAAGAGCTTGAATCCATAAAAACTTCTTTCATAAAGAGAGATAAACTGTTTACATCTCAGGATAATTACTCCTTGAGTAATTATATACATCAAGATACAAAATCTCAAGATCACATAACAAAAGACTCCAAGACCTGAGAGTACAGAGGACACATAGGACTGACTCTAACTACACCATATGGCAGGATAATCTCCACCTGAGATTCTACTACTGCTTCTGGTGCTGCTGCTGCTGAGACTGATCACCTGTAGGCTGGTTCCTTCGTCTCCGACGTCCACCTAAAAGTTGAAGTCTACGGGGTGAGAAAATTTTACATAATTGTCCCAGCGAGAGTTATAACTCTCCGCCAGAAGCTTTATTATAACATCAGCAAATATCTTAAGCAGTAAAGCCTTCAATGTATTCAATAACAGTTGCAACTATAACCAAGAACTCAACATTTATGAGGTATGAAGAAATATAAGCACTATTACAGTGTAACATTAATCAACTATCTTGGAGTTATCTCTAACAAGTATATTACATGGTTGATTATGTTTTACAAACAACATTATGCCCTGTGGAGATGAGGCATACCACTCATACTCCAACTGATCACTAAGAAGTCACATCAGTATCATACTTAGGTCATCAAGAGAGCCGGATTCTCATGACCTTCACCTTCCTCAGTCAGTAAGAGGATCACTTGTAGGACATCTCATGTCTCTACTATTATAGCTCACCAGGGTAAACTGGTCCTTCACTATTCTAGAGTCACAGTGGCGTTCTGTACTCTCTTCGTCATCAGGAGATTTCATGTTTATCTCCACTGATACGGATATCTGTGTTTTCTTTGTCATAAGGAGGTTTCATGTTTACCTACCACTGATACGGTATGGAATTATAGTGAAGGATGGATGGATTACACATCTACATCACTTTCCTACACTAGGATGTAAGGTTCTACACATCCATGTACCCCACATACTCAAAAGTATGTGCTCCAGGAGTTCCCTGAGGAAAACCTGTTTCACCATCACTTGATCTCTGACAATGATGGATCTATGATCAGGGCTCTACATTATACTTGATTAGTTAGGTACATTCAGTATTCTTTAACAACATACATTGTTCTCTAAACAATAACAGTAGCATAACAGCTATAAAGGAAGAATACTAAATGTAACATGCCTAACTCATATCAATCATAATTTCTCATCATACTCATCACAAGTCATCTCTAAAGCATGACTTTGATGGTATTCATGGCTCTTACAGCCCATTAACTCATGGGATGCCACTGACTGGGCATCAAGTTACTTTTCTTATTCATAAGGCTAACAACATGCCTTTAATGAATATAACATCAATATCCATACCTGGATAAGATCACCTTCATATCAAAACCTGCATGGTTAATTCAACTGATAAAGGTAATACAAAATTAAGGAATACATTTCCCACTCTTATCATAACAGTTAACTCCTCTGATTCTCATCAATTGGAGTTTAATACTCATTTGTATGCCATTACCCTTGAATTGGGGTTTATTATTCACATTACATGTCATCACCCTTGAATTAGGGTTTACTATTCACATTACATTGAATTGAACTCATAACATCATCATGTATGAGTATCATTATCATTGATGCCCTCAGATTAGTTAAAGATTCATCATTCATCATAATTAGGGTTTCTATGACTTCACACAGGTGGATCATACCCTAATTATGCACATTCATGTGTATTGAAGGTTCTTTAATTGAGTTTCCACCTAAAAAGGGTACTTTCTCTCTCTAGAAGTACTTTCTCTCTCTAGAAGTACTTTCTCTCTCCTCATACTAGTAGAGGGTGATAACACCACTCTAGATCAGGTTGGGTTAAGTCATCATAGGCTAACATAGCCAAAAACATCACCACCATATGATTAGGGTTTGATCTGATCAAGGTATTACTCAATTGACCCTTTAAGGGTATTTTGGTAATTTACCCCATTGATCATCATCATGGTCAAGTAATTAGTCAATTAATCCCTTAATATCCTAGGTTATCATTAGGGTTTAGATTAGAACATAATTGATCCATTTATATCTTCAAATGATTGAGTGAAGTCAACCTTAAATCACCTTGATCGATCTCAACCATCAACCTCCAATTGGTTTGAGATCGTTTGAAAGAGTTGAACGTTTAGCCAATTTTGACTTCCAAGACCGCGAGGGTGTGTTGACCATTTGCTCTATTTTGACTTTTCAAGACCGCGAGCCCTCATCTTACTCTAAGACCGCGAGCCTTCAACTTGGTTTCAAGACCGCGAAGGTTATGTAGACCGTTTGCTCACCTTTGACTTCAAGACCGCGAGGCCCCTCACGGTCTTGAGACCACGAGCCCTCTCACGGTCTTGAGACCGCGAGCCCTCTCACGGTCTTGAGACCGCGAGGCTCACATGGTCTCAACCGCTTGGACCATCAACAAAGTTCAATGGTTACAACCGATGATGTCAACCAATGTTGAAGCCCTCAAAAGGTCAAAGCCATGGTGACCACTTATGGATTAGGTCAATTAAGATTATGCTTAACCAATTGGTCACTCAATTGACCCTCAATTGTTGACCAATTAGGGTTGAAGTCGATTCAATTAGGGTCTATCAATGTTCACCCATCAACACTCAACAATGTATATCAACACAAGGTTGAACCCTTCAATTGAGCTCCAATTGGGCCCAAACTTGGCCCAAACGGTCTTGAGATCATGTGGGTGGACCCCACATGGTCTTTAGACCATTTGCCCAATATTGCATCAAAATCTAATGTGATTTGATAGGGGTTGCACCATGATTGAGTCACAAAATCAGAATTTTGATTAATTGATAACTTATTGCAATTGGGTCCTTAATTGATCAAATTAGCTTAACCCTATACCTTCAAACGGTCATGGTTGATTGCCCTCGCGGTCTTGAGACCGTTTGGATAACCCCCAAACGTTCTTAAGACCGTTTAGGTCAATCAACCTTAAAAACCCTAATTAAGTCACCATAATTTCAGTACTGATTTCATCTAGGGTTAACCCTAGTAATCACCCTTCAACTCTTAGCTCGTTTGGAATTAGACCATCAAACTTGGTGAGTTGTTAATTAACATAATTTTGAACAGTAATTGCATATGGTCAAAGCTTGGTCAACGATCTTACACGGTCTTGGGACCGTTTTCCCAAAAAGGCAATTTCAGACCGTTTGAAAGTCAGGAATAAATTCAATTAAAGTTGTTACTTAAAAAGGCCATATCTCCTAATTACTTTGGAGTTAACCTCTCAAATTTTGAGGGTGATTAGCCTACATAATTAGGAACAGATTTCTTATACGGTCCATGCTCGATCAACGGGTCCAAACGGTCGTGAGGACCGTTTGCCCTCTCGCGGTCCAGAGACCGTTTGCTCACCTCGCGGTCCTGAGACCGTGAGAGCAAGTTAGGGAGACCGTTTAAGAAAGTGAAAAGCGGTGGGTTTTTCTTGGAAATCACGCCTTCATCTCCTAGCTCAAGAACAGTATGGATATCCCACGGATTTGCTTGCAAGGTAGCAAGGAAAAGTAGGGAACATGAAGAACTATCATCTAACCGCATAAAAGAGATGTATATTGTAAAGCATGGGTTTAGAGTTATAAAACCCGCCTAAAGCTTGCTCCTTGAGCTCCAAGCTTTCAATCTCCAAGATCTAATGGCGTCCTTGAGCTCTCACAGGTTGGCCAAGGTGAAAACTCCAAGGAAAGATGAAAAGAGATGGCTAGAAAGGTAGAGTTTCGTGAGTTAGCCATGAAATTGATCTTAAATCCGAGTTCTGACCATGGAATTTAGGCAAAAGAAGGTCCCAAACCTACCTTGCACCCTTGGTCGTTCCTCTTGAGCTCCAAGACAGTCCTTAGTCGGACAAGCAAGGGAAAACAGTGATATGCACGAAGGAAAGGTTCCTTTGCTTGAGAGGTAAAGTGTATATATACTTGGGTGGGGTTTCATTAAAGGCCCATAAGTTTCCCCTAATTCCAACTAGGTCCTTCCTTCATTACTTGCTCGTCCCTTCCTCTTTATTCTAAGGACAAACCTTCTCTTAAGGTCTAGAAAAATAGGCAAAGAAGATCAATCTAATACTAAGATACATACATAAAGAGCTATTGCACATATAGCCTGATTATTCAATCACAAGGCATATTTCATAACTCGATCATTCAATTGAGGTGACTTCCTCATCATTTCTTCTCTGAATGATGGCAAGAGTCTTAAAAGATACATTAGATGATATATTTTTTACAAATTGCACCCCTTAATTTGGGTAAATTGCATTTTACCCCAAATTAGGGTTTCAAGCACCGGGATTGCTTCCACAACTGCACCTTGGTGCCCAAGCTTGGGAAATCCCTCAAACTTTACCAAAAGATTCTCATGATGTCCCAACATTAGAGGAACATCTCATTATGTGCAAATTGCAAGCTAACCCTTTAAATTGGGTAAATTTCACATAGGTCCCTGTATATCAAAACAATGCTACAACTTTAAATAAAAAGGAGCAAATACTGAAATATATGTTTCTGAGAAATTTAATTACATGCTCAGAGTTAATCACAAAGATTTAATTACATATTTAGGCAAAACACCTAGGGTTAACTCATAACCCAGGTCAGGGATGTTACAACTGTGGTGGCAGGGCAGTGCTATGTCCATAGAGGATAGCATGACCTTAGTGGAGGGATTGGGTGAGGGTCTCTCTCTTGAGAACAGGTGTTGTGGGAGATTGTAGAACGACCATTTTTCCTGGCATTTCCATGCTGATGTATTCTTGGAGCAGTTGTGTTGGCCAATACGACCATGCAGATGGACATGTCTTGAGCTACTTCTTCACTTATCTTCTTTGTGAATTTCTAACTCTGTTGCACAACCATTCCATGGCATCAAGTTGTGTTGGGGTCTTGTCTTTTCACTTTGATCTTCAAACTCACAATCCATGGAGTTATTTTCTTTAGATAAACCCTTGGATACTATGGGTAGGTTGGAGAAGCTCTTAGATTCCATTCAGGCTCCTCTAAGGGTAGAGAAACTCTTGGATCATTCTCTTTTTGTCCTATCCATCCAAAGCTTGGTCAAGGTACCTGAAAAACATGTGAATAGACTAGGTGCATTTTACTATATTACATTTCTTGAGGGAAATAATATGCATCCTAACATGTTTATATGTGATTAAAGAGTAAAATCACACAAGATGAAGTCTAAAATAAGGATTGCATTAGGAAGTTTGTCTGAGTTTTCTAGTTCGATTACGATTGTGAGATGCGATTAGTACAGGGATTAGATTTTGAAATGCCAATCCCATGACTCTCCTATATATAGTATAGTACATTGTGATGGTGTGGAACATCTTGAGAATAAATATACACAAGTTACTAATATATTTCCCTCTTGAAGAGAGAGGCATCATCTTCAAGGATTATCGCCAATGGAAGGAGGGGAGTAGGAGTTTGGTGAATCTAGCACATCCAACACCCCTGGTTCCACTTCCTCTTGGTGACCAAGGTGGTGCATGAAGATTTTTTGCATATATGTGGATGATGTAGAGGCCGAGGGACTTGTGTAGAGGCTTAGATAATAAGTTCCAGAAGATAACAAAGTGGTGTTGCAAAGGCGACAAGACGGTGAGTTTAGATCTGAATCTGGATGATCAGGATCTTCAGTAATAGAAGACATGTCTATTGTTGTACAACTAGTGTGTATTGAGGTATATATAATATCCCTTCTATTTCTTTAATGTGTCAATGTTTGTGTCTATGATGGATATGTTATATAAACATTTGTTGGGGAAAAATGTATTTTTTCCGCCCCTCTAAAACCCTACAGTGGTATCAAAGCCAACGTAGTATGATTTTAGTTCTAGTTTGGGTTTTCAACAACACAATTTTTTGGACAAACAATGTGTAATTGTACCAATGTTAATAAACTAATATCACATATGGTGTTATATGTGTGTATATATATGTATATATAGGGGGATAGAGAGAGTCAAGATCCAATAGACTCGAGTGTACTAGAGACACCATATACCCCAATCATTTTCCATCATGCAATTTTTTTCTAAATACAAACTACTCATCTTCTTAATATCTTATGTATAGGCTTTATATAAAATTTGAGCACATTTGGACACTTATAAGACATCCATATGAAGTCAACAAAAATGATTCATTAGAAATTAGTTTTGTGCTTTGATTTTGTGTTTCTTGGATGAGTGGCCTAGAAGCATACAAATGAGCTCAAATTTTGCATGTATTCTATATTTATGATAACAATGAATATAAATAGTTTGGATTAAAAAAAAACTTGGTCTTGATAAGTAAACACCAATGTGGTGTACGGTGTGATCGATACACTTGAGTTTAGTTCTAGCCTGACTCTCTCTCTCTCTCTATATATATATATATATATGCATATGTGTGTCCATGTGTGTGTGTCTACACACACACACAGATATATATATATATATATATATATAGAGAGAGAGAGAGAGAGAGAGTCAGGCTAGAATACACTCGAGTGTATAGATTACGTTGTACACCCCAATGGTGCTTACCTATCTAGACCATGTTTTTCTAAAATCTAATCCATTGATCTTAATGGTTACAATAATAATAGGCCACATAAAAATATTTGAGCTCATTTGGATGAGTGTAAGTCACTCATCTAAGGGAAACAAAATCAACGCACAAAACTAATTTGAAATGCCTAATTTTTGCATCCTTTAGAGGCGTGACCTATAAGTGTCCAAATGAGATAAAATTTATTATATGGTATGTTCTTAAGATATTTAAGAAGATCAATGGTTTAGATTTTTTCAAAAAGTTATTGCATCTTTAAAAATGACTGAGGTGTACGGTGCCTCCGGTACACTCAAGTGTACACTAGCCTAACTCTCTCTCTCTCTCTCTCTCTATATATATATATATATATATATATATATATATATATATATATACATATGTGTGTCCATGTGTGTGTGTCTATATATATATATATATATATATATATATAGACACACACACATGGACACACACACACACACACATATATATATATATATAGAGAGAGAGAGAGAGAGAGAGTCAAGCTAGAATACACTTGAGTGTACAGATCATGCTGTACACCCCAATGGTGTTTTCCTATCTAGACCATGTTTTTTCAAAATCTAATCCATTGATCTTCACAGTTACAATAACAATCCACATAAAAAATTTGAGGTCATTTGGATGAGTGTAAGTCACTCATCCAAGGACAATGAAATCAACACACCAATCTAATTTAAAATGCATGATTTGTACCTCCTTTAGATGCACGACCTATAACTGTCCAAATGATCTTAAATTTATTATATAGTATGATCTTAATATATTTAAGAAGATCAATGGTTTAGATTTTTCAAAAAAGTACTGCATCATTAAAAATGAATGAGGTGTACGGTGCCTCCGGTATACTCGAGTGTACACTAGCCTGACTATATATATATATATATATATATATATATATATATATATGTACATGCATATATATATATATATATATATATATATATATATTACATGAACCATTGTGACATGTTTAAAATCATTTTTCTTGGTGAATGTGGATATGGAAATGAGGTTGTTGGGCGAATAATCTGAAACATGTAATATCATAATTTTTTTATTGTGATCAAAATATGTAACATTTGTAAGGTTGCATGTCATGCCTCTCTACATACCATTAAAATAGGAAGATGTAATGACATGATTGGTGGATAATGGGAAAGAGGAGGAGATAGTTAGAAACCCACACCAACAAGGAAGGTCCTTGGAGGGTTCATGATGAAGATGAGGCAACAAATCTATCAACAATCAAAGAACTGCCCAAATATGGAATCAAAAAGGGTGAATGGCTTACCAGTCAGGCGACTACAAAACCCTATAGAAGAAGATTTAGGGTACATTGGATGTGGATTTCTTGGTTGTTTTTCTACTACTCTTGTTGGATCAAGATGTTAAACTAGTTTTCATATCCTATTTTATCACTTGTGGTGATTGTTATAGTATATGATATGTATAATAAAATATATGTAATGGTGATTAGATATAAATGAATATAATGTTAATTTCTTGACTAACGTTAATTTTAATATGCCTTTCACTGCGAAGTAGACATGAAAACCTCGATCAATTATGTGTCGGAACTCTTAGTATGGTGAACCATCTATATTGGAGAAGTGTGATACTAAGTATGTGCTTCTGTTCAACAAGATGTGTAGTCATTTTATCGGCCTTGGGTTTTACTTGACTATGTGATCTTAATATGATTAAGCACCTAAAGGGATAAAGATGGTATATAATTCATGAGATAACTTAGGGAAAGGAGTTGTTCAACCATCTATCCAAGATTTTCATTAAACTTACTTGGTAAAAGTTATATACCTAAATGGTTAATGTGAGTGATCAACCAAAGTTGACTCCTAACTTAATGTATAATGCATCTTGTCTCACTATAATGTTGATCATTGTAATATTTAAAATTGATAATTAGGGCTATTCATTTTCATCAAAATAGTGGGAGTGTCATTAATTAAAGGCCATATTAATATCATAAAATGAATTCCATTTCAAACCAAATTGTTGATTCATGCAAGATTTTTTCTTTGTATATCTAATAGTAAGAACACATAACAACTTCTCATTGTGATCAGTCATTTAGAAATAAAAGTTGAATATGAATAACTTTAATGACTCGTATGGGACATTGAGAGTTCCTCTCACTCATGAGAGTACAATCAATGTCCTAGAAACACCAAAACCATAGGAACCAACTCTAATGCACTTAGAGTGGAAAGGGATGTTTATCACAAGCAAACTGATGGCACTATTGAAATCAAGTGCCCCATGCTATGTTTCATAAATGTGAGATTCATAAGCAACATGAGTACATGGAAGTTATAGAGATGGCCACACATCTCAGGGATATGTTCCAAGCACAATCAAGGCCAGAGAAGTATGATGTCTTCAAGGCCCTATTAAACTGCAACATGACTAAAGGTGATCCAATTGGGCCTCATGCACTGGACTTGATTGGGTATGTGGAAATCCTAGAGAACTAGGATTCCCCTTAGGACAATAGTTGGAAACTAATGTAATCTTGCATTCATTTCCAAAATATTACAGTTAGTTTGTCATGTACTTCAACATGACCAACTTTGTTTGCCCATTACTAGAACTGAATAGCATGTTGAGAATTGATGAGACTAAGATGAAGAAAGACAAGTCAAATTCTATGATGATGGTCAACAAGGGAAAGGGCAAGTAAATGGGTAAAGGTAAAGCTAAGGAGAGTTCTAAATCTAGCCAGAATCCAAAGTCTTATCCACTTAAGCAAAAGTAGAAGTAGACAAGGAATGCAATTTTGTCACCAATGTTACCAAGATGGACATTGGAAAAGAAATTTCCCTATTTACCTTGAGTAACTAAAGAAGGAGAATGAGTGGTTAGGGATCTTCACTTTATGTATATATGATATCAAGATAAGCTTATCCACTTCTTAGTCTTTGGTATTGGATACTAGATGTGGATCCCACATAGGCTCTAATATACATGATCTGAAAAGGAGTAAATCTATACTAAAGGGAGATGTGGATCTATGAGTTGCTAATCAATAACAACCAATTTTGTGGATGTTACATACCAATATGACCCTTCCTTCCCTTTTTTATCCTAGGTTTTAAAACAATGTTTCTTGTATTTACTCGCATTTATCATCATCTACTCTCTACAACATTAACCTTGCTTTTTTCTATAGGAAAACATAAATTTTGGAGCACATAATCATTCCATCATTTGATTTTCACTCAGCAATTGATAAAATCCAGCTAACTGCATCAACTGACTACACATAAGGCCCATACTTCCCATTAGTATCCACAGACCAATGGAAATTATATGCTTTCAATCAAAGAAGAAAAATGGTTGGAGTTCAAGAATGGTGTCCCTAGCATCTCCAACTGATAAGAGCCATGTATCCCATATATCGATGACCCAACTGGCCCCATCTACTGATGGGACCCCAAACCCTATGAACCAATAAGATCGCTACCTCCTGTCCACCAATGGAAAATTCTATACATACCAATCAATGAAGTTTTACAACCATTTACTGATGACACAGTAGGGCATCCCTCTATTGATGGACTCACTTTGGCAGTAGGTTCTGTCAGAGTTAGTTAAGCATGTGACCCAAGCCAGTGCTTTGGATCTTGAGGATCAAGTAAGGCTCCTACCCTCCAAGTGCCTTGAGTCCATGACCGATCCCTATAAATAGGGACCTCAATCCTCCTAAGGGAGGCACATCTTCTTCAACATGAAGTGATATCAAACTCCACTTGCTCCCCTAATTTTCATTGGTTGATGAGTACGAGAGTATGAAATCCATCAATGTGCATCCCTTGAAGGTGACTACCTTTTTCCTCAGAGAGAATGGAAATCAAGGTTTCTTTCTTTGTCATCACTACTTCCATAAATAGTTTTGATGAGGTAGTCATCATGATTAAGTATCCATGCAATTATTATTCCAATTTTCTACCTCTTTCTTCCTCACTCTATCCATATCCGTTCTTCATTTCCTTTTGGGATACGAGCATTGTTACTTGGAATTCAGCTTTTTAACTTGTAAATATTATTAGCTTGACCATTTAACTTGTTTGGGAGTAGCCACTAGGTCTATCCCAACATGTAAACATCAAAAGAATATTAATTGACAAGTTGGATATGGAAAAAAATCATGAGGTATTGAAATAAATCTGCTTGGATGTGTAGTGACATATATAGCACACATGCTTGAGTACCCTAGGGTCATCACCAACTTCACATAAGCTAAGGGGATCGATTCATGGACATGATATACCTGACATCAACATGTGTCCAAGAAAGAAGAAAGAAGAAACTATTCTACATATTTAAGAAGACATATGATTTGTTTCTCTTTCGAAAATGAGCTACTACGACAATAATACACTTGTCCTTTCTATGGGTGACATCGTGAAGATGAAGTTAGGGTCCATGCCTCTACCTCAATCCAGTGAACCAAGAGTAGAAGATACAACTCATGCAGAAGGAAGGCCACCATCAACATGTTCCAAAAAGAGCAAGATTTTGATTAAAATCCCAAAGAAGACCACAATAGGACCAAGAAAGATAAAATCTCCCTCATCCTAGCCTCAGTAAAAAATTCCATCAGAGAAGTCGGTGACAACTTCACCTGTCACCCAATTAGAGAGGCCCATATGTATCCTGCTATAAATTCGGGAAGAAGAGGAGAAGATCACTATTGCATCTATCACTAGAGTAGTAGGGCCATCAAGCACAACCGCGGAAACCAAAACCAAAGATGTCCCTCAATATGGACACGATTAGATACAATACTAGAGAAGTCTATAACTAAGTAGACAATAATAAGTGGGAGAGAATAGGTTGATAAAGAGACCCCAATCGATGAATCTACCTAGCCAATTGAAGATCCCATAAGATATCTACACCAACACATTATAGGTGAGGACCCGCGCTCTCCTTCAATGGAGACACCCACGAGAGAAGCTCTCCCATGGTCACCTGCTTCTACAAGTAGGAAGACAATATTGGCAACACAATTCTGGGAAATTGGGTGGCAATATGACATTATGTGTGAGGTGGTTTTCCCATATGTTGACAATATTACCAATTTATACTTAGATATGCAAGTACTAACCATGCAAGTAAAGGATGTAAGGATGCAAACTCAACCAATATTGAGCCTACCTTCGCACCTAGAGCTATTGGAGGCCAATCAACGTTTGATAATGAAGACCATGGCAAACATGGCCAAGGAGATTGCCAAGTTGTAAAAGTAGTGTGGTGAGCTACACCAAGAAAAGAACATGTTGTAACAAAACCACGCCTATAAGGAGTTCAAGAAGAGGAAGGGATCCCCTTATACCTATGAAACTCATGAGGAGACAAATTCTAAAAGGAAAAAGAGACACCATGAAGTAGAAAGGCACTCCATCCCTTGATAAGAATGCAAACATCAACAATGACACATAAATGACCTTGATGGTCCAAGGTGCAACTCATCAATACCACCACTATAGGACTATGTCCCAATGGTGCTCTCACACCATAATGAAGAATAAAATCTTATGCAAAATGGTAGCAATTTTGAAGATCATAATAAATCTGATGTGAACTTCGTGGCCTCTCCTATACACTCAATGCATGTATCAAAGGAACATGAAGAGAAAGGTCCAGGAAATGCTACAAGGGATGAAGTTGTCTAAAATGACAATGAAGCAGTTGTAAACGTTGATGCATAAGAAGCGGTAAGTGATAATGAAGCAATTCATGACCCCATTCTTGTATTGAAAGAAGAAGTTAGGCAAACTAGGGGAGACATCATGGACAGACTTGAGGGCCTATTTACTTACAAAGCTCCATCACCACCTTTACATGCAGACATGTCTACAGATAGTTCATATCAAACCAACCTAGGGTACAATTTGATGAAGGTGGGGTAAATCAAACTGATATGTTCTGGGAGAGCAATGAAGAGGGAACCTCCAATGTGTAGGGCTTTTGGGGAAGGAGGTGTAGCAGAATATTAAAATTTTCTTCCTAAAATTCCCATGTCAACAGATCCTCCGTAGAACTAAAACTCCAGTATATAAAATAACAAAAAAGGTATTTTGTAAATAAAGATCTCAATCTATGAGATTCAAATCTGACTTGGCAACCAAGAGAACTGGATGGAGGAGAAAGGATCCAGATTGTCCTTCAAATAGAAGTTATCAACATGTTAGTCACCTTGAAACTTCTTTTCTTCTCCTATCTTAGGTGACAATCTTAGGGTTTCTCTTTCTCTTGGAGAGAGAGGATGGTCAACTTGTATCACATGTTATATTTCACCCTTTTTGTCATGCCTCCTTTATATAGGAGAGTCACAGGCTTGAAAAACCTAATTTTTAATATGTTTCTTCTTCATAATCCCAAAAATAGTACAATGTTGAAAACTCAGACATGATTTGTAATTGCCCTATCACAACCCTGATCGAACAATCACAAGAGTTCAGATCTAATCTGACATGTTTTCCAATTTTAGACTTTCCTTGTATCATTGTGATAGTCTGATTAGTTGTCCTGATTGACCAATCACACAAGTACAATGGAAAACTCAATTGATCAATTGATCTATTCTCCCAACTAATTTGACGGACTGATCAAACATCTTGGTTGCCTTATCAAATGGTTAATCAAAATGTTTATGATTCAAAACCATTCTAATGTATCTTTGGTTGTGAACTTCAATTACCTAATGCATCCTTATGCGTGTGGCATGGTTGGTTCCTAATTGCATTGGAAGTGATGTTCAAAACATGACAAGCAAAGAGTGATGTCAAGCTACACATCATTGTCACTCAAGTAATAGGAATAAGTTGGAGAGGAATGAAAAGAAGTAATCGGTGTTGCCATGACTGTATAATCTATTTGACATAGATATCCAAATCAAAATTGAGGCATGGAATGTCATCCTCTTAACTTTCACTTCATGTTCCTTGAACTAGGGTAGACTACTTGAGATATTATGAGTTGAATATCATATATTGACTCACATGAGCATGGTCATGCATATTATAGTCTTGGTTATCAAGTGGATAGGATATCGCTCCTAATTGAGAGACAAATTCCATCTACATAATTTGAGTCATGCTCAAGTGTCAGAGTGCATCCAATCACTACCTTTTTGGCAACTCGTTTTTCATAGCGCATTGGGCTAGTGGTCAAAGAACACAAAAATACTTGTGATTACTATAGTGATTTCAAGTCTAAGGATCACAATGATCATTGTCACATTGAGTTATGATATTAACATGTCAATACATGACTTTCATGTGTCCATCTCAAAGTGGGTTTGTTCAGTACAACTTGTTCTCTAACCAGTACATATCATCTGAGTTGATCTCCAATATCATGACTAAAGAGACATAATCATTACTCACCATACATGCTAGCCTTGTCTATTATTCTTTTCCTATGACTAGGAACATAACAAGAATGAATGCTATTATTATACATATGATCACATGTTTAGGTCCTCAACCCAAACCATATTTCATCGATTCATATCATTCATAGCATATTATTAAGATAATTCATCATCTCAATATTTAAACAACATAATAAGTGTAATTGCCTTTTATTAATACTCAAATCAAGTAAAAAGTGTCCCTTACAATCATTACATGATGGCTCTTAGGGCATGCAACCAAAAATCTCCCACTTGCACTAGATTCAATCACTCATGAATCTAATTTCAAGTGAACTAACATGACCATCATGCCTTTTCCAGTGAAAGTGCTTTTGTTAGGGGATCAACAATGTTACTTTTAGCCGGTACTCTACAAATCTTAATATCTCCTCATTGTACAATCTCACTTATGAGATGGTAATGCTTGAGTATGTTCTTGGAGTGCTAATGCCATTTGGGTTCCTTAGATTGTGTAATAACTTTACAGTTCTTACAGTAAAGGTCTACCACTTTTTCAATGGATGGAACCACCCCAAGTTCACTAATGAATTTATTGATCTATACTACTTCGTTTGCTGCATCAGATGTAGTAATATACTCAGTCTCCATTTTAGGGTCAATCATTGTTTCTTTCTTGGAACTCTTCCAGCTTACAAGTCTACCACTTAGGCAAAACCCAACTCATGATTGTGGTCTATAATTGTCCTTGTCAGTTAAGAAGCTTGCATCAATATAACCCTTTAGAACTAACTCTTTCACACTTTCATAAATTAGGAATCAATCCTTAGTTCTTCTCAATTACTTAAGGATATTCTTCACAGCTATCTACTGACCATCACCCAGATCTGACTGGTACATACTCGTCATGCGCAAAGCATACAAAGCATCTCATTGTGTACATATCATTGCATACATGATAGATCCCATTGCTGAGACATATGGAATCTAAATCATGTGTCCTCTCTTCAAAAGAGTTAGTAAATTGGGATTTAGAGAAACTTGTTCCATGTAACATGGGTAAGAATCTTATCTTGGAATCATGCATGCTAAACCTATTTTGGCACTTTGACAATGTTTGTACTTTGACTTAGACCAAGAATCCTTCTAGATATATCTATATAGATATTGATTCCTAGTATATATGATGCTTCTCCTAAGTATTTCATAGAGAAGGTATTGTCCAGTCATGCTTTAATTAGTTGTAGAGTAGGGATGTCATTTACCATCAAGAGTATGTGATCTACATACAATATGATAAATACAATTATGCTCTCACTAGCCTTCTTATGAACACAAGGTTCATCTTCACTTTGAATAAAGCCAATTTTTTTGACAGATTCATCAAAATGAAGATTCCATCTCTAGATGTTTGCTTCAATCCATAGATTGACCTTGTAGCTTACAGACCTTATTGGCTTCATTTGGAGAAATAAAACCTTCGGGTTGTGTCATGTATACATCATATGGAAAATTCCCATTAAAGAAAGAAGCTTTAACATCCACTTTCCAGATCTCATAGTCATGATAACTTGTAATGGCAAGCATGATCCTGATGGATTTAGCCATAGCACTTGGTGAAAAAGTTTCATCATAGTCAACACCTTGAACTTGTTAGAAATCATTGCAACCAATCTACCATTATAGGTTTGTACATTACCATCCATGTCAGTCTTCTTCTTGATGATCCGTTTGCACCCTATGGGTTTTACCCCTTTAAGTGAATCCACCAAGGTCCATACCTTGTTGGTATGCATGGAGCCCATCTCAATCTCATGGCCTCAAGAAATTTACAAGATTTTAGCCCCTCAAAATCTTACTTGTAGGTTGTTTTCTCATCATCTATGACCATCAAATCATCATGTTGAGTCATGAAAAATCCATAACTATTTATCTCAATATGTGCCCTACTGGATCTTCAAGTTTCTAATGTTACAATAGGGACTCGAGGTTCTACAATAATTTGTGGTTCCTCTAGTTCCTTATCTATTTTCATAGGTTCAATGCGTTCTTGTTGGTCTTAAACTTCTTCACATTCTATTTTTCTTCCACTGGTTCCTTTAGGAATAAGCTTCTTTTAAGGAATACAATATTTATGGAAACAAACATTTTGTTATCGAATGGAATATAGAAGTAGTAGCCCTTAGTTTCCTTTAGGCACTCCAACAAAAATATATTTATCTTATCTGGGTCTAAGTTTTTTTTACAAAATTGTTTCTTTACATAAGATTCACATCCCCAAACTTTCATAAAAGACATATGGGGACATTTCTCATTCCACATGTCATATGGTGTCTTTTCAACAGATTAGGAAGGTACTCTGTTAAGTGTAAACGTTACAATTTCTAAAAAAAAGTCCTCAGAAGGAAATAGAAAGATCAGATAAACTCGTTATAGATCATATCATGTCCAAAAAGGTGGTATTCCTTCTATTCGATACACCATTATGTTGTGGTGTTCCAGATGGAGTCCATTGTGATACATTACCACAATCCCTTAGAAGGACCTCAAACTCTTGGCTCAAGTATTTACCACTTTGATTAATCAAAGTGCTTTGATTCTTTTGCTAAGTTGATTTTGTACTTCATTCATGAATTCCTTTAAATTTTCAAAAGATTTTGACTTGTGTTTCATTAGATACATACATGCAAACCTACTAAAGTCATCCTTAAAAGTAATGAAGTACTAGTATCCACCTCTAGTACTTCTGAGTAAAAGGACCATGTACATTAGTACGTATGAGTCCTAATAAGTCACTCACTTTCTCAACATTTCTAGTAAAAGGTTCTTTTGTCATCTTGCCTAATAAACAAGACTCACATGTCTTTATTGATTCAAAATCAAAATAGTTTACATAAAAAATTTATGGACTCTAGATATGCATTTATCATTTATGCACCCTGGAAGATAGTATCGAAGATAAGTTTTTTTTGAGTCATTGAGTTTTAACTTCTTGATATTTATGCTATATATATGTGTCTCAAGATTTAATAAATAAAGACCATAATACATAGGGGCACTGCCACAAAATATCTCATCTTTAGAAATGGAAATACAACCATTCTTTTTTAGAAGCTCAAAACCATTATTGTCTGAAAAAGATACATAATTAATGTTTCTATTTAGGGAAAGAACATGATAGTAGTTTTCTAACTCTATTAAAATCCCACTAGCCAGAGATAAATAGTAGGTGCCTACAATAGTGGCAACAACTGTTGCTCCATTTACACCGCATAGTCCCACCTCCCCTTTCTTCGAGGGTATACTTCTTTTTAGATCATGCATATTTGAACATATATGAGATCTGCATCTGGTATCCAATACCCATGATGAAGAAGTAGATAGTTATTTCAAATATATATATACCTAAATTGGAGATATCCATCCCCTACTTCTTGTTCTTTAGTTCCTCAAGGTAGAGAGGGAAATTTCTTGTCTAATATCTAGCTGACAATTGCCTCCCTTTCCCACTCCTCCTTTTGCTTTAAGTGTCGAATACTTTGGAAAAACTTTAGAACCTTTCTTAGCTCTTCCCTTACCCTTGGACTTACCTTTTCCTTTGTTAAACACTAGCACATATTTGGGCTTGTCTTTCATTTTCTCCTCAGTAGTTCTCAACATGCCAAATAGCTTAGTTAATGGCTTATCAAAACTCTCCATGTTGTAGTTCATGATAAATTGCTTGTATGAATCTGGCAGCGATTGTAAGATTGCATATGTGACCAACTCTTGACCCAAAGGAAATCCTAGTCTTGCAAGATTTTCCACATAAATTATTAACTTGACTATGTGGGATCCAACTGCATAACCTTCTGCCATTTTTCACATAAATGACACCTTGGAGACATCGAACCTCTCATGCCTTTATTTTTTTCTTGTTATATGTACTAAGATGTGTTATCATCTCCATAAAAACATGTTCTCATGTTGCTTCTAAATCTCATGATTCATGGAGCAAAGCATCATGCATTTAATGTCCATAACATCCTCAAAATGCTTATTATGATCCTCCCTTTCTTCTCTAGGTGCATTTGGAGTTGGTTCTTTAGGTATCAGTGTGTCCAAAACATAGATCTTATGTTCATTTATGAGAACAATTATATATGTCTTGAACTAGTCATTGAAGTTATTCCCGTTAAGATTTTATTTGTCAAGGATAGATTGTGGTGGAAATGGATTGTGTGTTGTGTTTGACATTGATCTACAATAGAAGATGATTTTGTAAGAGTCAATAATTGTTTTGAAAAATAATTTGATTTTAAAATCATTTTTTTAAAAAACTTGGACTTTAATTAATTATGCTCCCACTATTTTATTTAAATTAATATCCTACTATAATTTTGGAAAATGATAATGAGCAATCTTCTAGTGAGACAATATCCAAAATAAATAAACCTATTACCCAACCAATGTTGGTGTCCAAAACATAAAGTATAAGATAGGTAACAATAACCAATTACATCATATGCAACTCTTGGATAGATGGTTTCACAACTCACTATCAATAATTCATCATATGCATTATTTATCATATTTATGCCTCTAGGTGCTTAAGCTCATTAAGATCATCTAGTCAAGTCCAACCCAATGCCAATACAATAACATGTGCACCTTGCTTGGTAGGAACACACACTTATTATCAAACTTCCCTAAGGTAGATGGTGCACCATGCTTAGCATGCCCCCCTTAGACGAATAAGATTTTCATTTGTATTGCACTCAGAAGGCATCTTCAACATTGATATTATATATATATACATATATATATGTCCATATGTATCCAATCATCATTTCATATATATTATTATACACATCATATGCCATAACAATCACCACATGCGAAAAAATAAGATATGGTAACTAGTAACAACAACTTGAGCCAACAATTGTTGTAGAAAAACCAACCAAATCATTCACATCCATTGTAATAGTTATTTTGTTTTTTACGGTTTTTTGGTCACCAGATTAGGCAAGCTGATCAACAAAATCCTAGATCTATCCCTTCAAGGTTTTTTAATCACCTAATCAAGCAAGTTAATCGATCAATCTAAATACCTTGATCATCGGGATAGATCCTTATTAGAGTTCCTGATCGCCCCATCAGACAAGTTGATCGGCAGTTCGTAAGTCCCTAATAAGGCATATCTTGTTTTGTTGTGTATCTTTCACCTCATGTCATTCACAAACTGTCCAAGTCCATTCCTCTTTGGGTTGGGCATCTAGTATTCTCCTCCTTTCCACCATGGTCCACTGGTGATGATTTACATCATTGCATAATTGAAAATACTACATCAAGACTGATAGACAGAGGCATGGTATGCAATCCATATACATGTTACATGATATTTGATCAAAATCAAAACCATGATATTACATATTTCAGAACATACCACAAGCAACATAATTTCCATATCAGTACATGCACCAAACAAAATGATTTTTTAGGTGTCAAATGGCATATTTATTATATATATACCATATCATATATGATATTACATGATTATGTGGATACAATTTGAACAATATTCGTAAAAAGAATCGATGTGGTGCAAATCCCAAATTGGCATGGAAAGCATATGACATCGACTCCGATACCACTATAGGGTTGTTGGGGAAGGAGGCGCAATAGAATATTAAACTTTTCTTCCTGAAATTCCATGCCAAAGGATATGCCCATAAAAATTAGGTATATAAAAGAACAAAATGGTATAAAGGTGATACCTTTGTGCACACTTGTTGTCCGACAACAAGATGTGTCTTTTGTTGGTGAAGATTTTGATCTATCATATTCAAATCCAAGTTGGCAACTGAGAGGTCTAAATGGAGGAGAAAGGATCTGGTTCATCCTCCAAACTGCAGCCTTTTATTGTAACGCCACATCCTGCTATCACACAGATAATGAAATGCCACATGAAAGCATGCGGAAACACCATAAACCACATATTACCAAAAACATGGGTTAATTAAAACCGTTTGCGGAAAGTAGATAATCCTACAAGGAAACATGTTATATAAATATGCACAAACATGGATATATGTCTACATCTTATAAGAACCAACTGTCATGTCAGCACCGAAGTTCATTACCTATTTACACATACATAATGGGCCACATCAGGCCAGCAGTAGGTTATACAAAACTACATCAGCTAAACATCGTAAAACATCGTCAAAACACCTCTGAGGACCTGAGAGTACAAGGAGGACTCTAGGACTCTACTACAAAGCAACCAAAACAACAACATATCCATCTCTTGCCTCCTACTGCTCCTCTTGCTGCTCGACCGCAACCTCACAACCACCACCACGTCTAGCATGATCACCTAAAAAGTTTGTAAACCAATGGGGGTGAGACACACTATCCCAGCGAGAAACATAACTATCTGCCGAAACTATAAAACTTCAGGTAAAGCAGGTAAAGTAGATAACTGATATCAGCAGATCATGAGCGTAGCATCCTGAGCAGAACTTATTTTATTAACAATCTTACCAGATATCCAAGAGGAATATAACCATATATTTCTTTATGGAACATGATTGACGTGATAAGTGAAAAACACTAGAGGGGGGTGAATAGAGTTTTTAAATAATTTTAACAATTTATTGAACTCAAACAACCACAATTGAAATTGGTAGAAGGAGACAGGTGTTTAGAGTGGTTCCAACTTTAGCAAATACTAAAGTTGTCAGTCCACTACCCGGTTGCTTACCCAACCGGGATTTTAAAAGTATTTATTTTATTACCTTCTCAAGGATTTATACAAAATACAATACTTTCCTTTACACCCCTTGAACAGCCTTCCCTTGAAGTAGGTGCACCAACTTGAGGTAGCCTTCTTGAAGTAACTTCAAGCTCCCCCTTGAAGTAGCCTTCCTCTCTAGAAGTAACCTCCCGTTGCACCAGCCTTCTGAAGTAGCTCAAGGTTGCCTTCTTCACCAAGAAGATCTCCACCCTCTCCAATCCACAGCCTCCAACCTAGGAGTAGCAAGGAGAGTACAAACAGTAATAGAGAACAAGAAAGGAAAAAGGAAATTACAACTTATCCTTTGTAGCCCAAGGTTTGATTTGCCTAGATCAAGCGTATAGATCTCCTAGCCAAGTGTATGGACTTGTGATTGCAGTGGGTAGGAGATGTTAGCCTATAGGACACGAATTTTGAGCTAAGGAAGGAAGTATCCAATTGTCACAATGCTCAAATTGCTCACAAACAGATTGCTCAAAGTATGCTCAAGGATTTCTCAAATGTAACAAGTTTTTTTGAGTGTCCTATGGCTTGTCCTATTTATAGGAATGGTCTAAGGATGCTTAAGGACGTTCTAGACAACTTCTAGGGGTTTCTAAGTTCTTAACTAGCCGTTAGGTACAAGTTTGTTGCTTTAGCAACGGCTAATTAATTTACTCTGCAGTTGCTGTCAGAGTTCATCTCGGTCGAGGAATGGTCGACCGAGATACCTACTCGGTCGAAGTTTTGTCGACCGACAGGCTCTCTGGATCAAGTGATTTGCAACGTCTATCTCCAACTGCCAACTACCTTGTCAGTTGTGTCTAACGGCTACTTTGGATCTTTCTCGGTCGAGAAGATTGTCGACCGAGAGTGTCTCGGTCGAGGAGTTAGTCGACCGAGATAGACCCTGTTTCAATCTTTTAATTAAACCACTAAATGTGTGTATGAGTGTGCATATGTGACTTTATTTGAAGGGGATGACCTATCTAAATGTGGTGTTTAGCTAGGGAAAATCTAACGCTTGATTTACATGAAATCTAAGTACTTGTACATTATATATTTGTACAAGCTTTTACAAGGCGATTACATTTCATGAAAACATAAACATGTAAGCATATGGATTTCCCTAGTTGCTTTGTCATCCACCTGAATCCTGCACACTCAAGTAGCTCGTTAGATCAATAAGAATGAAATGTTTGTCATAATCAAAACAAAGGGATTTATAGATGTCCAACAATCTCCCCCTTTTTCAAGATGACAAACATTTCCAATATAAATAAAGGAAATATAAAACATATGAGTTTCATACCTGAAGATTTCCTTTTGTAGCCATTTTTATTTTTGCAAGTAAGTGCTGGCCAAGATGTTATGAAACTCATTTATATTTTTTATTTTATATTCTTTTCTCCCCCTTTGTCATTTCAAAAAGGATATCCAAGTTGAATAATTTATAGTATTTTTCCCCCGTAATTTTATACTATACTCCCCCTTAATTAGATATCCCAAAATAGAAGTTTGAATTCTTTTCAATAGATAGTCAATTTAGTCATAATTTTAAAGATTGCATTCTTTTTTATTTATTTTTATTTATTATTGACAATTTTGGAATAATTTTGTGATCATGAATTAATTGTGCTTTTAATCACAATAAAATGATATTCAATTAGTTATTGTGTCAAACTTATTTTAGGTCGATTTTGACTACGACCATAGCGCCCCTTGGTCAAATTTCATTTTAACCAAGAGGCAAATTTGCAGATTTTCAAATTGAATATATCGAGTATAATATCTGCATAAAATTTGATTAAGTATCAAGTTGAAGCATACTACTTAATATGATTCTTAAATGAAGGCACAATTAATATCTCAAGTCTTCAAAGATACTAATTTAGAGATTTTGTCTTAAGTGTTGCAATCAATAGCATATAACTTAACAAATCATTTTGCTTGCCAAATATATCATCACGGATCCATGCATACAATTATCATTATCTATGCGTACCAAATAGTGAAAGCATATCCATGATGTAATGATAACAACATATAATGATAATTCCATCACATGATTTGTATATGGATAGACCAGAAAATACTTTAGGAAAAATCATGTGAAAATAGAAATTTTCTTTTCATTGAACTAAGCATAATTTTAGTTTAAACTTAGATCATTTAGGGAATAAACTAATATTAATCTCATTTAAATTTGCAGGGATTATTTTCAAACTATATCCAGTCATCAATCACAAATAGATAGCAATTTTATCAAATTTAAAAGAATTCCACAATTTTGTAGCAGACTGGAGATCAGTGACATGCTCGGTCGACAATTTCTCGACCGATGGTCTCTCGGTCGACAGTCTTTCGACCGATAAAATTTCTGGAACTGTTAATTTCTTCCAAATAAAGCATAATTATGCAAGTTAAATATTTAGATAATTAAATTTATTTGTTATCCCATTGTGTTGAGTTGAGATAGACATAGAAATATGCAACTAAGGTCCTTGGTCATATCTCAACTTGATTCTGTTCATTTAGTTTGGAGGTTTTGGAACCCAAACTAACTCTACATCTTTTCTCTTGTAAGGGCATGAAAAAGAATAGTGACCAAGGCGCAAACAATAATGACAACATATCGAGTCAACCTCATATCTTCTTCTATGGTTGTGTTCTGTGTTGTCCTTGGGTGAAGATGTTCCTTTAGGTACATATATAGATTGATGGGTTTGTGGCTTTCTCCAACTAGGTTGTTGATAGGATTTCCCTTTAGGCTTGTAACCTAGTCCTCTTCTCCCAATTTGATGATAGGAATTATCTAAGATTTGATCAATAATGCCATTATTATTTAAACTACTAACTTTTTGTTGTAACTTGGCAATCTCATCCATTCTCTTCTTGATATCTAGTTTTTCTTGGTCTAGATTAGATGACAATGAGTTTCGTTCTTTGACAATAGTGTCATAATCTATATGAGTGCACAATATGGGTTGTTTTTGAAGATCGTTCACTTGAGTTTGCAAATTGATCTTCTCCAAAGAAAGTAGATTGCAATTTGCCTCTATAGATTTTATCTTACTATCATGATCTTCAATGATCTTTTTAAGATCTTCATTTTTGGAAGTCATAGAAAGAAGCTTAGCATGTAATTCATCATTTGCTTTAATAGATTTCTTTAATTTCTTCTTGCACTCAACATATTTAATATGTGTTTCTTCAAGACTAGAAACTAGTTCTTCTTTAGATAAATCAAAAAGACTTACCTCTTCTTCTTCTTCACTAGTTGTAGCAATAAGACAATCTTTGTGCTCATCTTCCTTCTTTGATCTCCATGGGCATCTAGTTGTTGTGTGGCTTGTTCCTAAGCACCAATTGCAACATGTTGTAGTTTTGTCCAAGCAGCACCTTTTGTTGTGATTGTAATCACCATTACCCTCCATTCTTCAAGACCTGGTTAGGGTTCCTTGAAGCCTGCTCTGATACCAATTGAAAAACACTAGAGGGGGGTGAATAGAGTTTTTAAATAATTTTAACAATTTATTGAACTCAAACAACCACAATTGAAATTGGAAGAAGGAGACAGGTGTTTAGAGTGGTTCCAACTTTAGCAAATACTAAATTTGTCAGTCCACTACCCGGTTGCTTACCCAACCGGGATTTTGAAAGTATTTATTTTATTACCTTCTCAAGGATTTATACAAAATACAATACTTTCCTTTACACCCCTTGAACATCCTTCCCTTGAAGTAGGTGCACCAACTTGAGGTAGCCTTCTTGAAGTAACTTCAAGCTCCCCCTTGAAGTAGCCTTCCTCTCTAGAAGTAACCTCCCGTTGCACCAGCCTTCTGAAGTAGCTCAAGGTTTCCTTCTTCACCAAGAAGATCTCCACCCTCTCCAATCCGCAGCCTCCAACCTAGGAGTAGCAAGGAGAGTACAAACAGTACTAGAGAACAAGAAAGGAAAAAGGAAATTACAACTTATCCTTTGTAGCCCAAGGCTTGATTTGCCTAGATCAAGCGTATAGATCTCCTAGCCAAGTGTATGGACTTGTGATTGCAGTGGGTAGGAGATGTTAGCCTATAGGACACGAATTTTGAGCTAAGGAAGGAAGTATCCAATTGTCACAATGCTCAAATTGCTCACAAACAGATTGCTCAAAGTATGCTCAAGGATTTCTCAAATGTAACAAGTTTTTTTGAGTGTCCTATGGCTTGTCCTATTTATAGGAATGGTCTAAGGATGCTTAAGGACGTTCTAGACAACTTCTAGGGGTTTCTAAGTGCTTAACTAGCCGTTAGGTACAAGTTTGTTGCTTTAGCAACGGCTAATTAATTTACTCTGCAGTTGCTGTCAGAGTTCATCTCGATCGAGGAATGGTCGACCGAGATACCTACTCGGTCAAAGTTTTGTCGACCGACAGGCTCTCTGGATCAAGTGATTTGCAACGTCTATCTCCAACTGCCAACTACCTTGTCAGTTGTGTCTAACGACTACTTTAGATCTTTCTCGGTCGAGAAGATTGTCGACCGAGAGTGTCTCGGTCGAGGAGTTACTCGACCGAGATAGACCCTGTTTCAATCTTTTAATTAAACCACTAAATGTGTGTATGAGTGTGCATATGTGACTTTATTTGAAGGGGATGACCTATCTAAATGTGGTGTTTAGCTAGGGAAAATCTAACGCTTGATTTACATGAAATCTAAGTACTTGTACATTATATATTTGTACAAGCTTTTACAAGGCGATTACATTTCATGAAAACATAAACATGTAAGCATATGGATTTCCCTAGTTGCTTTGTCATCCACCTGAATCCTACACACTCAAGTAGCTCGTTAGATCAATAAGAATGAAATGTTTGTCATAATCAAAACAAAGGGATTTATAGATGTCCATTTAGCCAACAATAAGCTTAATAAGAACTTCTCACAAAATATAAGGATTGTACAAATAGTTGCTACGTATAACTAGATCACCTATACAAGCAAGGACTCAATCAATGTTCCACATTTTGCCTTAAGCAAAATATTCTATATGGCTGGATTACGATTTATTATGCCCTGAGGAAGTGAGCCGTCCCACTCAAATCCAACCTTTGGGTGAGAAGCCCAAAACATGGTGTCATACAAGGTCATTGGGAGAGCCAGATTCCATGAGCTCACCTCTTCGTGGTTAGTGTATGAAAACCAAAGCAGGACCACAATCTCTTGCTTGAGTGGCCTCAGCCACAGGGTCAGCTCCGTAGTCTACCCTTTTATAATACTGAGCCATGGGCCTGTTCACCATGCTCTATAATCATGGAGCCATGGGCCTGTTCACCATGCTCTATAACCACTAAGCCAAGGGCCTGTTCACAATGCTCTATACACAACCACCGTTGTACTCAAATCCTCCTACTTTCAGCTAGGAGAAACCCCGCAATGCGCTCCAGGTAATCCCGCAGGATAAACCTATTTCACCATCACCAACTACTGACGATGATGGATCTATGGCCACGTAAAACTACATGATATGTTCCATTGTAATTAATTAGTATATATTAAGTGGATTGTTGAGGCAACCAAGTTATAAAGCATAACAACATTGAGTTACATTATTACTGTCATTATAACATTATCATGGGATCTCAATCCCTCATCACAGAATGCCACTGCCTCTCAAGGCTTACATCATCACCATGGGATAGCAATCCCTTATGTCAACATCAGAGGATAACACCTCAACTAGGCACTCAGCCTTTATCAGGTCAACAAACCTTTCAACGAGGATCATCATCATTCAGTGTTATTCAAACACATAAACCTCATAGCTCTTACCTGGCTATGAACCCATCTGATACACCTACATGGTTAGTATGCATATCAAGAGAGATAACTTAAATCACCAAACCTATAGATCTTTAGGGAAACACATTATGATTATCATGCTATTAGGGTTTAAGGTACATGATTGGATCGACATCCATGATTATAATTACAAGAGGGGTAAAGCTATATTAGTTACATTATTGTTATCAAACCATGAGCATAAACTATGCCCTAACATTTCATGAGCATGATAATTATCAAGGAATACATCCCTAAGGATTTCACAACCATATCCTAGTCATACATCATTGGTCACAACCTTTCATCCATAACCCATCATCCACAAGGTACAAGAAAGTAACTACTAGGGTTTCCCGGGTTAAGCACAACCCTCACCAAAGGTACTGTCTTTCCTCACTAGAGATGTGGCGCGCAACACCATCTCTCACCCAAAGGGGTAGAGGGCAGGATCATATCCCTCACAAAAACACTAACAACTAGGGCACTTAGCCACACATATCGGCCATCCATGTCGTGCACCCATGCACCAAGGGTATCATGCAACCAGGGCTAGTGTTGTGTCATACAACTTGATCCAAGAGGGTATCATGCATCCAAGCAACAAGGGTGATAATGTGCATCTCATACTACGCAACCAAGAAGTAAGGGTGGTCGGGCAACACAACTAACCCTAACGGCCAAGACCCTAACGCCCACTAGGGTTAGGGTTCATATCGGGCAACCTTCTTCACCATATCGTCAAAATCCCTAACGGCCAAGGCCATGGCGCCCAAGCTCAACACTGTGTCACCCAACAAGCTTACTACAACAAATGACACCAAGACACCACAAGGTGACCTATCATACAACTAGGTTAAGCACAACATATCAGTCACCACGAAGGCACCTAACTAGGGTCCACCACCCTATGTCGCCCAAGGCACAAAATAGAGGTATCCATTCCCAAAACTATCTCGGGCAACAAACCCAACAGAAATCAACTTAACATGTTGTCCAAGACAAAATCCCTAGAAGAGGGGTATCGTGCAAAGCACAAGGTCCATATCCGTTTGGTCATCATCAACCTCAAAATCACCATCATCAAACCCTAATAGATCAAGAGGGTTGGGTCACCTCTCAACAACCAAGAGAGAGGGGTATTGCACAACCTCCATCCCATATCGGGAAACAAGGTAGGTCATCCATATCGGTCAACCCTTCAACCTCAACTAGGTCATCAACAACCAAAGGCTCACCTCTCAAATCCATGGTGAGAGTAGGGTATTGCCCAAGCAACTAGAATATAGACTCACCTCTCAATGACTAAGGAAGAGAGGGGTTTTGCCTTCACCACTAGAGCTCAATCTCACTTCTCAAAACTAAGGAGAGAAAGGGGTATTGCCCCAAGGAAAACCTAATCCATAGGTTCGGCCAACAAGGTCCAAGGTCATACAACTATCAACATCATAACCACTAAGTCCAACAAGATTAAAGGTACAAACTAGAGAAAGAAACATATCCAACAAGATGCAAGGCCGATCAAGATCATATATGAACATGCAACATAAAAGAAGGTAGTATAGCTAGGGTTAGGAGTTATGTAACCCGCCTCAAGCAAGCTCCTCAAGATCCAAAGCTCCAAGCACCAAGCTTTAAGCTCTTAGCTCCAAAGCACCCCACCTTCGGCCACCACAAGAAGAGAAGCAAAGCTCATAACCACCATGGATGAAGAACAAGAAATAAGGAGAAGAAGGTGCTAAGGAGAGAGGGGAGATGCTCACCAAGGAAGCAAGACCCTTCAAGGGTTCGTGCACCCCCTAGAGGAAGAAGAAGAAGACTCCACCAAAGGGGGGGGTCGGCCACCAAGCTTGCTCTACCAAGGGAAGGTGTATCAGCCACCACAGGAGAAAGGACTAAGCAACTAAAGAGAGGGTTGTATATATACACGAGGGTCTATGGGGTTCCCACCTTAGTGTTGCTCCACATGTGCACGTCCAAGGAACCACTTGTCCAAAGACATGCCACCTTGCTAAACCACATGCACATGTCATGCCACCAACAAACAAAGGATCGACCACTTGTCCATGGTATGGTGACACAACCAAGGCAAGGTCAAGGTGATCACATGGGCGACACACCCCACTGGGCGACACACCCCATCTGGGTGACACAGGTCACCAAGGAGCTCTTTGCATGACATAAGGCCTCAACAAGGCAAAGCAAAGCAAAGCAAAGCCCAACAAATCTCAACAAGGCCCAAAACTACTCAAGCAATGAGCCCAACCCATCCTCTTAACCCTAGATGATGCAAAGAGAGAGAAAAACATCTCTCAAGGTGACAAACTTGCACATCAACCCTAAAACTTAGGTTATTTGCAAGTTGCACCTCCAACTCTCAACAAAACACAACAAACCCTAATCACAACCTCAGGTGATTAGCAAGCTTCTAAACACAAGGTTTAGGCAAAGCAAACATGGTAAACCCAAAACAAAGGTCAGGGTCCTTACAAGCCATAAACCTCTACAAAGGGATTTCCCCCCCGAAATATGAAGAGAAAAGCGAGGGATATTTCCTCCTCATCTCTTCCTCAAGTTCCCACGTGGCTTCCTCAATGCCACGATGATGCCAAAGAAGCTTCACAAGCACCAGGTCCTTCCTCTTCAAATTCTTCACTCTTCTGTCAAGAATCATCATTGGACCTTCCTCGTAGGTCAAATCTTCATCAAGCTCAACCTCAACTAGATGTATCACTGTCCCTGTATCTGGATGACTTTTCTTCAGCATACTGACATGGAACACCGAATGTAACCTATGCAATTCTGGCGGTAGTTCTAACTTGTAAGCTACCTTGCCAACACGTGTTATTACTGGATATGGACCCATATACCTGGGTGCCAACTTGCCTTTTCAGCAAAACCTTAGCACACCTTTCCATGGTGAGACTTTAAGGTACACCTTGTCTCCCACCTGATACTCTAAAGGTCGTCAGCGATTATCTGCATATGACTTATGTCTGTCCTGTGTCTCTTTCAACTGTTGTTGTATTACTTTAATCTTTTTTGTTGTCTGTTGCACTAACTCATGACCCAAAGGTTGATACTCGCCCGACTCATACCCGAACAAAGGAGATATGTATTTTCTGCCATATAAAGCCTCATAAGGAGCCATATCAATGCTCCGCTGATAACTATTGTTGTAGGCAAACTCTATCAAACTAAGATGCACATCCCAACTGCCTAGGAACTGCAAAACACAAGCTCAGAGAAGATCCTACAAAGTCTGAATAGTGTTTTCAGACTGTCTACCTGTCTGTGGGTGGAAAGCAGTACTGAACCTCAACTGCGTTCCCAATGCTTTGTGCAACTATTTCCAAAAATGACTCGTGAACTGGGGTCCTATGTCAGAGACTATCATTGTGGGCACACCGTGCAACACACTATCTCACACACATACACATGAGCAAGCTTCTCTGTTGTATACGTTGTCTTTACAAGTGTGAAATGAGTAGACTTTGTCAATCTGTCCAGTATCACCCAGATGGAATCATGGTTCTTAGCTATCCTCGGCAGACCAACTACAAAATCCATGGTTATATGATCCCATTTCCACTATGGTATCAACATGGGTTGTAGCATACATGTCGGCTTCTGATGCTCAACCTTGACTTGCTGGCATACCGCACACCTAGCCACAAACTCAACTACATCTCTCTTCAATCCAGGCCACCAATACAGGTCCTTCATATTATGATACATCTTGGTGACAGCTAGATGCATAGCATACATCGATGTGTGTGCTTCCTCGAGTACTAACCTCCTCAAATTATCAACATCGGGGACCACCATTCTATCATGATAGCAAACTAGTCCATCCTTGGACTCATGGAACCCATCACGCTATTTGCTGCCAAACTCTGATTTGATTAACTGAACTGAAGCATCTGCTTGTTGTGCATCTTTGATCTGCTGTCTCAATATAGGCTTTACTTGCATTTGTGCCAACAATCCTACCAACAAGGAGACTTCCAGCCGTACATTCATCTGTCGCAAAGAGACAAACATATCCCGCCTATGGCATACTAAGGAACTCAACGATGCCTTCTTCATAGGAAGAGAAGAAGACTTTCTGCTAAGCGCATCAGCTACCACATTCACCTTACCAGGATGATACTCAATGGTGCAATCATAATCATTGATCAACTCCATCCAGCAATGTTGTTGCATGTTTAGCTCACTCTATGAGAAGATGTACTTCAAGTTCTTATGATCTTTAAAGTTCTGACACACTTCCCCATAAAGATAGTGTCTCCAAATCTTTAATGCATGGACGACTGCTGCCAGCTCCAAATCATGTGTTGGATAATTCTCCTCATGTTTCTTAAGTTGTCGTGAAGCAAAAGAAACCACATGATCTCCCTACATCAGCACACATCCTATGCCTTTCTTGGAAGCATTGTAGAAAACAACATAGCCTTTCCCAGGCTCTGGCAGCACCAACACCAGAGTACTAGTCAGCTTCTCCTTCAAGCTTTGGAAAGCTTGCTGACAATGATCATCCCAAATAAAGGGTACATCCTTCCTGATCAATTTTGTCAATGGCAACGTGATCACACTAAAGTTCCTTATAAACCTTCGGTAGTATTCTGCTAAACCCAGAAAACTAAAAACTTCTGTCGGCGTCTTCAGTTGCTCCCAATCTACAACTGACTCCACCTTCTTAGGGTCCACTCCGACTCCTTCTGTAGATATCACATGACCCAAGAAAGTCACCTTCTTCAACCAAAACTCACACTTACTGAACTTGGCATACAACAGATGTTGGCAGAGAAGAGTCAATGCTTGTCGAAGATGTTGTTCATGCTCTTGACTGTCCCCACTATAGATCAAGATGTCGTCTATAAAAACTACAACAAACTGATCTATAAATGGATAGAACACCCTGTTCATTAGATGCATTAAAGCAGCAGGCGCATTAGTTAGCCCAAATGGCATAACCACGAACTCAAAGTGACCATACCTCATCCTAAAAGTTGACTTTGGTATGTCCTCATCCTTAATTCTTAACTGATGATATCCAGACCATAGATCGATCTTTGAGAACACTGTAGCACCACACGTACAACTGATCAAACAGATCATCTACCCTTGGCAATGGGTACTTGTTCTTGATCGTAACTTTGTTCAACTGTCGGTAATCTATGCACAAACACATCGATCCATCCTTCTTCTTTAAAAATAGGTCTGGAGCACCCCACGACGATGTGCTTGGTCTGATGAAACCTTTATCTAGCAAATCCTATAACTAATTCTTCAGCTCTGCCATCTCGGCTGGAGCCATCCTGTACGGTGTCTGAGCAACTGGTTGTGTTCCTGGTACCAGATTGATCTCAAAGTCAATCTCTCGAGGTGGAGGAACACTGGGGAACTCATCGGGAAACACATACGCAACCTCTCAGATAACATGCACCTCCTCAAGGTTATCATGGATGCCGATCCAATCATTTACCTTAAACCCTAATAAAATGATAATTATAATATGTTTCCCTAAAGATCTATAGGTTTGGTGATTTAAGTTATCTCTCTTAATATGCATACTAACCATGAAGGTGTATCAGATGGATTCATATCTAGGTAAGAGCTATGAGGTTTATGTGTTTGAATAACACTAAATGACGATGATCCTCATTGATGAGATAACATGTATCACCAGTATGATGTGGGTCTGTTGACCAAATAAAGGCTGAGTGCCTAGTTGAGGTGTTATCCTCTGATGTTGAGATAAGGGATTTCTATCCCATAGTGATGATGTAAGCCTTGATAGGCAGTGGCATTCTATGATGAGGGATTGATATCCCATGATAATGTGATAATGACAGTAATAATGTAACTCAATGCTGTTATGCTTTATAACTTGGTTGCCTCAACAATCCACTCAAAATATACTAATTAATTACATTATTGTTATCAAACCATGAGCATACACTATGCCCTAACATCTCATAAGCATTATCATTATCAAGGAATACATCCCTAAGGATTTCACAACCATAGCCTAGTCATACATCATTGGTCACAACCTTTGATCCATAACCCATCATCCACAAGGTACAAGAAAGTAACTACTAGGGTTTCCCGGGTTAAGCACAACCCTCACCAAAGGTACTACCTTTCCTCACTAGAGATGTGGCAGGAAAAACCATCTCTCACCCAAAGGGGTAGCGGGCATGATCATATCCCTCACAAAAACTCTAACAGCTAGGGCAAATAGCCACACATATCGGCCATCCATGTCGTGCACCCATGCACCAAGGGTATCATGCAACCAGGGCTAGTTCTATGTCATGCAACCTGATCCAAGAGGGTATCGTGCATCCAAGCAGCAAGGGTGATAATGTGCGGCTCATACCGTGAAACCAAGAAGCAAGGGTGGTCAGGCAACACAACTAGCCCTAATGGCCAAGACCCTATCGCCCACTAGAGTTAGGGTTCATATCGGGCAACCTTCTTCACCATATCAGCCAAAGCCATAACGGCCAAGCCCATGGCGCCCCTGCTCAACACTGTGTCGCCCAACAAGCTTACTACAACAAATGACACCAAGACACCACAAGGTGACCTATCGTCCAACTAGGTTAAGCAAACAATCTCGGTCACCACTAAAGAACCTAACTAGGGTCCACCACCCAAACACCATATCAGGCAACACAAAACCACCCTATGTCGCCCAAGGCACAAAACAAAGGTATCCACTCCCAAAACCATCTCGGGCAACAAAGCTGATAGAACTCAACTTAACATATCATCCAAGACAAAAGCCCTAGAAGAGGGGTATCATGCAAAGCACAAGGTCCATATCGGTTTGGTCATAATAAACCTCAAGATCACCATCAGCAAACCCTAATAGATCAAGAGAGTTGGCTCACCTCTCAACAACCAATTGAGACGGGTTATGCACAACTTCCATCCCATATCGGGTAACAAGGTAGGTCATCCATATCGGTCAACCCTTCAACCTCTACTAGGTCATCAACAACCAAAGGCTCACCTCTCAAATCCATGGTGAGAACAGGGTATTGCCCAAGCAACTAGAATATAGACTCACCTCTCAACGAATAAGGAAGAGAGGGGTTTTTCCTACACCACTAGAGCTCAAGCTCACTTCTCAAAACCAAGGAGAGAAAGGGGTATTGCCCCAAGGAAAACCTAATCCATAGGTTCGGCCAACAAGGTCTAAGGTCATACAACTATCAACATCATAACCACTAAGTCCAATAAGATTAAAGGTACAAACTAGAGTAAGAAACATATCCAACAAGATGCAACGCCGATCAAGATCACATATGAACATGCAACATATAAGAAGGTAGTAAATCTAGGGTTAGGAGTTATGTAACCCACCTCAAGCAAGCTCCTCAAGCTCCAAGCACCAAGCTTTAAGCTCTTAGCTCCAAAGCACCCCACCTTCGGCCACCACAAGAAGAGAAGTAAAGCTCATAACCACCATGGCCGAAGAACAAGCAATAAGGAGAAGAAGGTCCTAAGGAGAGAGGGGAGATGCTTACCACGGAAGCAAGACCCTTCTAGGGTTTGGCCACCACCTAGAGGAAGAAGAAGAAGACTCCACCAAAGGGGGGGGTCGGCCACCAAGCTTGCTCTACCAAGGGAAGGTGTATTGGCCACTAAAGGAGAAAGGAACAACTAATGGAACTAAAGGGCTAATCAACTAAAGAGAGGGATGTATATATACAAGAGGGTCTATGGGGAGCCCACCTTGGTGTTGCTCCACATGTGCACGTCCAAGGCACCACTTGTCCAAAGCCATGCCACCTTGCTAAACCACATGCACATGTCATGCCACCAACTAACAAAGGATTGGCCACTTATCCAAGGTATGGTGACACAACCAAGGCAAGATCAGGGTGGTCACATGGGTGACACACCCCACTGGGCGACACACCCCACTGAGAGACACACCCCATCCGGGCAACACTGGTCACCAAGGAGCTCTTTGCATGACACAAGGCCTCAACAAGGCAAAGCAATGCAAAGCAAAGCCCAACAAAGCTCAACAAGGCCCAAAACTACTCAAGCAACGAGCCCAACCCATCCTCTTAACCCTAGAGGATGCAAGGAGAGAGAAAAACATCTCTCAAGGTGACAAACTTGCACATCAACCCTAAAACTTAGGTTATTTGCAAGTTGCACCTCCTACTCTCAACAAAACACAACAAACCCTAATCACAACCTCAGGTGATTAGCCAACTTCTAAACACAAGGTTTAGGCAAAGCAAACAGGGTAAACCCCAAACGAAGGTCAGGGTCCTTACACCAAAACTTAGAACGCCACATCCCGCTATCACACAGACAATGAAATGCCACGCAAAAATGTGCGGAAACACCATAAACCACATATTACCAAAAACACGGGTTAATTAAAACCATTTGCGGAAAGCAGATAAAAGAGAACTATTACATCCAGATCCTCATCCTGCAAGGAAACATGTTATATAAATATGCACAAGCATGGATATATGTCCACAGCTTATAGGAACTAGCTATCCTGTCAGCACCAGAGTTCATCACCTATTTATACATACATAACGGGCCACATCAGGCCAACAACTAGTTATACAAAACTACATCAGCTAAACATCGTAAAACATCGTCAAAACACCTCTGAGGACCTGAGAGTATAGGGATGACTCTAGGACTCTACTACAAAGCAACCAAAACAACAACATATCCATCTCCTACCTCCTACTGCTCCTCTTGCTGCTCGGCCGTAACCTCACGACCATCACCACGTCTAGCACGATCACCTAAAAAGGTTGTAAACCAACGGGGTGAGACACACAGTCCCAGCGAGAAACATAACTACCCACTGAAACTATAAAACTTTACGTAAAGTAGATAACTGATATCGGTAGATCATGAGTGTAGCATCCTGAGCAGAACTTATTTTATTAACAATCTTACCAGATATCCAGGAGGCATATAACCAGATATTTCTTTATGGAACATGATTGACAAGATAAGCTTAATAAGAACTTCTCACAAAATATAAGGATCGTACAAATAGCTGCAAGGTATAACTAGATCAACTATACAAACATGGCCTCAATCAATGTTCTGTGTTTTGCCTTAAGCAAAATATTCTATACGGCTGGATTACGATTTATTATGCCCTGAGGAAGTGAGCCGTCCCGCTCAAATCCAACCTTTGGGTGCGAAGCCCAAAAACTAGTGCCATACAAGGTCATTGGGAGAGTCGGACTCCATTACCTCACCTCTTCGTGGTTAGTGCACGAAAACCAAAGTAGGACCACAGTCTCTTACTTGAGTGGCCTCATCCATAGGGTCAGCTCCGCAGGCTACCCTTCTATAATACTGAGCCATGGGCATGTTCACCATGCTCTATAATCACTGAACCATGGGCCTGTTCACCATGCTCTATACACAACCACAATTGTACTCAAATCCTCCTACTTTCGGCTAGGAGAAACCCTACATATTCAACAATATGCGCTCCAGGTAATCCCGTAGGATAAACCTATTTCACCATCACCAACTACTGACGATGATGGATCTATGGCTAGGGAAAACTACATGATACGTTCCACTATAATTAATTAGTATATTTTAAGTGGATTGTTGAGGAAACCAAGTTATAAAGCATAACAACATTGAGTAACATTATTACTATCATTATCACATTATCATGGGATCTCAATCCCTCATCACAGAATGCCATTGCCTCTCAAGGCTTACATCATCACCATGGGATAGCAATCCCTTATCTCAACATCAGAGGATAACACCTCAACTAGGCACTCAGCCTTTATCAGGTAAACATACCTTTTCACATCATACTGGTGATACATGTTATCTCATCAAGGAGGATCATCATCATTCAGCGTTATTCAAACACATAAACCTCATAGATCTTACCTAGCTATGAACCCATTTGATACACCTGCATGGTTAGTATGCATATCAAGAGAGATAACTTAAATCACCAAACCTATAGATCTTTAGGGAAACATATTATGATTATCATACTAGTAGGGTTTAAGGTACATGATTGGATCGAAATCCATGATTATAATTACAACAGGCATAATGTATTAATTACATTATTGTTATCAAACCATGAGCATACACTATGCCCTAACATCTCATGAGCATGATCATTATCAAGGAATACATCCCTAAGGATTTCACAACCATATCCTAGTCATACATCATTGGTCACAACCTGTCATCCATAACCCATCATCCACAAGGTACAAGAAAGTAACTACTAGGGTTTCCCAGGTTAAGCACAACCCTCACCAAAGGTACTATCATTCCTCACTAGAGATGTGGTGGGAAGCACCATCTCTCACCCAAAGGGGTAGCGGGCATGATCATATCCCTCACAAAACTCTAATGGCTAGGGCAATTAGCCACACATATCAACCATCCATGTCGTGCACCCATGCACCAAGGGTATCGTGCAACCAAGTCTAGTGTTGTGTCGTGCAACCTGATCTAAGAGGGTAACGTGCATCCAACCAGCAAGGGTGATAACGTGCAGCTCATACCGTGCAACCAAGAAGCAAGGGTGGTCGGGCAACACAACTAACCCTAACGTCCAAGACCCTATCGCCCACTAGGGTTAGGGTTCATATTGGGCAACCTTCTTCACCATATCGGCCAAAGCCTTAACGGCCAAGGCCATGGCACCCAAGCTCAACACTGTGTCGCCCAACAAGCTTACTACAACAAATGACATCAAGACACCACAAGGTGACCTATCGTCTAACTAGGTTAAGCACAACATCTTGGTCACCACTAAGGCACCTAACTAGGGTCCACCACACAAACACCATATCGGGCAACACAAAACCACCCTATGTCGCCCAAGGCACAAAACAGAGGTATCCGCTCCCAAAACCATCTCAGGCAACAAAGCCAACAGAACTCAACTTAACATATCATCCAAGACAAAAGCCCTTCAAGAGGGGTATCGTGCAAAGCACAAGGTCCATATCAGTTTGGTCATCATCAACCTCAAAATCACCATCATCAAACCCTAATAGATCAAGAGAGTTGGCTCACATCTCAACAACCAAGAGAGAGGGGTATTGCACAACCTCCATCTCATATCGGGCAACAAGGTAGGTCATCCATATTAGTCAACTCCTCAACCTCAACTAGGTCATCAACAACCAAAGGCTCACCTATCAAATCCATGGTGAGAGTAGGGTATTACCCAAGCAAATAGAATATAGACTCACCTCTCAACAACTAAGGAAGAGAGGGGTTTTGCCTACACCACTAGAGCTCAAGCTCACTTCTCAAAATTGAGGAGAGAAAGGGGTATTGCCCCAAGAAAAACCTAATCCATAGGTTCGGCCAATAAGGTCCAAGTTCATACAACTATCATCATCATAACCACTAAGTCCAACAAGATTAAAGGTACATACTAGAGTAAGAAACATATCCAACAAGATGCAAGGCCGATCAAGATCATATATGAACATGAAACATAAAAGAAGGTAGTATAGTTAGGGTTAGAAGTTATGTAATCCGCCTCAAGCAAGCTCCTCAAGCTCCAAAGCTCCAAGAACCAAGCACCAAGCTTTAAGCTGTTAGCTCCAAAGAACCCCACCTTCGACCACCACAAGAAGAGAAGAAAAGCTCATAAACACCATGGCCGAAGAATAAGCAAGAAGGAGAAGAAGGTGCTAAGGAGAGAGGGGAGATGCTTACCAAGGAAGCAATACCCTTCCAGGGTTTGGCCACCACCTAGAGGATGAAGAAGAAGACTCCACCAAAGGGGGGGTTGGCCACCAAGCTTGCTCTACCAAGGGAAGGTGTATCGGCCACCAAAGAAGAAAGGAGAAACTAAAGGAACTAAAGGGCTAAGAAACTAAAGAGAGGTTTGTATATATACAAGAGGGTCTATGGGGCACCCACCTTGGTGTTTCTCCACATGTGCATGTCTAAGGCACCACTTGTCCAAAGCCATTCCACCTTGCTAAACCACATGCACATGTCATGCCACCAACTAACAAAGGATCGGCCACTTGTCCAAGGTATGGTGACACAACTTGTAAGGACCCTGACATCCGTTTTGGGCCTATCCTGTTTACTTTGCCTAACCCTAGTGTTTAGTTGCTTGCTAATCACCTCAAGTGGTGATTAGGGTTTGTTTGTGCTTTGTTGAGAGTTGGAGGTGCTACTTGCAAATAACCCAAGTTTAGGGTTGATGAGCAAGTTTGTCACCTTGAGAGATGTTTATCTCTATCCTTGCATCCTCTAGAGTGGAGAGGATGGGTTGGGCCCATTACTTGAGTAGCCTTGGGATTTATTGAGCCTTGTTTTTCCTTGTTTGGGCTTTGCCCTCCCTTGATGGGCCTTGTATTGGGCAAGGGAGTGTTTCGGTGCTTGTGTCGGCCATGGTTTGTGTCGGGCATGAGTGTATCACCCAAGAGGATGTATCGGCCTATGACCATCTTTGACTATTAGCATCGTTTCTGTCACCCCCTTGTGGACACTTGGTGCTTGATGCTTGCATATGGCAAATGCCTTGGACATGTGGATGTGGCGAGATGAGAAGGCGACATTGCCCATGGACACATATCCCTAGGTGGGTGACACCTTGCCTTAGTTCCCTCTTTACCCTCTTCTATATATGTCTCTCCTCTCTCTTGGTTAGGATCCCTTTTGTACCTTGTTACTTCTCTTCTTCCTTGGTGGATGACACATCTCCTTTGTGAGCTTGGTGGCCAATACACTTGGAAGAGCAAGCTAGGTGGCCGATCTCCTTGGAGTCTTCTTCTTCCTCTAGTGGCGGCCGAACCCTAGAAGTGTCTTGTTTCTCTTCTTGTGGTGGTCGAAGGTGGTGCTTGGGATCTTGGTTCTAGGAGCTTGGAGCTTGCTTAAGGCGGGTTACATAACTCCTAACCCTAGCTATACTACTTCCTTTCTTGTTGCACGTTTATGTTTCACCTTGATCGGCCATGTATCTTGTTGGATATACTTCTTGCTCTAGTTTGTATCTTTGATCTTGTTGGATATATGATCTTGTTGTTGAAGTGTTCTTGACCTTGGTGGCCGAACCATGAGTTAGGGTTTTTCTTAGGCAAAACTCTTTTCTCTCCACTTGGTTTTGAGAAGTGAGTTTGGGATCTAGTGGTGTAGGCAAAACCCCTCTCACTTGATTGTTGAGAGGTGAGTCTATACTATAGTTTCTTGGGTGATACCCTTATCTCACCATGGATTTGAGAGGTGAGCCTTGGTGGGATGTTGACCTAGTAGAGGTTGGGATCTTGACCGATATGGAGATGATCCAACATGTTGCCCGATATGTGATGGAGGTTGTGCAAAACCCCTCTCTCTTGATTGTTGAGAGGTGAGCCAACTCTCTTGATCGATTAGGGTTTTATGATGGTGATCTAGAGGTTAGTGGTGACCAAGCCATTGTGGACCTTGTGCTTTGCATGATACACTCTTGTAATGAGGTTTCCCGATAGCCCCCCCCCATCTAGGGTTCTGGCTTAGCCGTTATGCTAAGATGAGTTTTGTTGGCTTTGTGCCCGATATGATCCTCTTGATATTGTTGGTGACCTTGGACGATATGCCTTGATCGAGATGGTTTTGGGAGTGTTGAACCCTAGATGTTCCCCTGGATGATAGGGTTCTCGGTAGGTGCCCTTGCTTTGTGCCTTGGGTGACACATGTTGGTAGGGTTGCTTCCCGATACAGTAATGAGGAGTGGAACCCTAATATTTTCCTTAGTGGTGACTGATATGGTGTTCTTGACCTTGTTGGGCGATATGCCTTCTTATGGTGCCTTCGTATCATTTGATGTCATGAACATGTTGGGCGATACAGTGCTGGTTTTAGGCGCCATGATCTTGGCCGATACAATGGTGAGTTGGTTGCCCGATAGGAACCCTAACCTTAGATGGGTGATAGGGCCTTAGCCGATACAGTTAGATACCCGATACACATCTATCTTGGGTGCATGATATGTCCTCTTGACCCAGCTACACGTTACACTCCTTGATCTTAGTTGCACGACATAGCCTTTACATCTAGTTGCACGACACACCATAGACCTGGTTGCCCGATGTGCTCTTGTTATTGGGTTGATCGATAGTGTGGCTAAGTGCCTTGATTGACAGGCTTTTGGTGAGGGTTGTTACCCTGTCCGTTACGACCTATAGTGAGGGTAGTTGGTACCTTTAGTGAGGGTTAGGCTTAACCCAAAAACTCTAAGTGGCTGAATCCGTTATCTTGTAACTGTACCTATGATGTTAATGTACTATGAATGATGGGTTGTGAACCAGTGTAATGCTTGATGCTTAAAGATGATGATAATTAAGATTACAAGATACTGCTCTATGATTCATGTAATAGATATAGCTTTGTGCCTCATATGATTATGACCATGAATGGTTGTTCCAAACATCGTGCATCTACAACTCTAATAGCATGATAATCATAAAGATCTATGTTTGGTGATTTATGTTATCTCTCTTGATATGCATACTAACCATGCAGGTGTATCAAATGGATTCATAGCCAGGTAAGAGCTATGAGGTTTATGTATTTGAATAACACTGAATGATGATAATCCTCGTTGATGAGATAACATGTATCACACATATGACGTGAAAAGGTATGTTGACCTAGTAAAGGCTGAGTGCCTAGTTGAGGTGTTATACTCTAACATTGAGATAAGGGATTGCCATCCCATGGTGATGATGTAAGCCTTGAGAGGCAGTGGCATTCTGTGATGAGGGATTGAGATCCCATGATAATGTGATAATGGCAGTATTAATGTAACTCAATGTTGTTTATGTTTTACAACTTGGTTGCCTCAACAATCCACTTAAAATATACTAACTAATTATAGTGGAACATATCATGTAGTTTGCCCTGGCCATAGATCCAACATCATCAGTAATTGGTGATGGTGAAATAGGTTGATCTTGCGGGATTACCTAGAGTGCATATTGTTGAATATGCGGGGTTTTCTCCTAGCCAAAAGTAGGAGGATTTGAGTACAACTGTGGTTGTGTATAGAGAATGGTGAACATGCCCATGGCTCAGTGATTATAGAGCATGGTGAACAGGCCCATGGCCCAGTGTTATAGAAGGGTAGCCTGTGGAGCTGACCCTGTGGATGAGGCCACGCAAGCAAGAGACTATGGTCCTGCTTTAGTTTTCATACATTAACCATGAAGAGGTGAGGTCATGGAGTCAGACTCTCCCGATGACCTTGTATGGCACCGGTTTTGGGCTTCACAACCAAAGGTTAGATTTGAGCGGGATGACTAACTTCCTCAGGGCATAATAAATCATAATCCAGCCGTATAGAATATATTGCTTAAGGAAAAACACATAACATTGTTTGAGGCCTTGCTTATATAGTTGATCTAGTTATACTTTGCAGTTATGTGTACAATCCTTATATTTTGTGATAAGTTCTTATAAAGCTTATCTTGTCAATCATGTTCCATATATAAATACTTGGTTATATGCCTCCTGGATATCTAGTAAGATTGTTCATAAAATAAGTCTGCTCAGGATGCTGGTTTTATGATCTGCTGACATCAGTTATCTGCTTTACCTGAGGTTTTATAGTTTTGGAGGGGAGTTATGTTTCTCACTGGGACTGTGTGTCTCACCCCGTTGGTTTACAACCTTTTTAGGTGATCGTGCTAGATGTGGTGGTGGTCGTGAGGTTACGACCAAGCAGTAAGAAGAGAATTAGGAGGCAACAGATGGATATGCTACCATTTTGGTTGTTTTGTAGTAGAGTCCTAGAGTCATTCCTGTACTCTCAGGTCCTCGGAGGTGTTTTGACAATGTTTTATGATGTATAGATGATGTAGCTTGTATATCCTGCTGCTGGCCTGTTGTGGCCCGTTATGTATATATAAACAGGTGATGAACTCTAGTGCTGACAGGACAGCTAGTTCCTTTAAGATGTGGACATATATCAAGGCTTGTAAATATTTGTATAACATGTTTCCTTACAGGATGAGGATCTGGATGTAATAGTTCTCTTTTATCTGCTTTTCGCAAATGGTTTTAATTAACCCGTGTTTTCAGTAATATGTGGTTTATGGTGTTTCTGCACATTTTCACGTGGCATCTCGTTGTCTGTGTGATAGCGGGATGTGGCGCCACAAGTTTTTGGTATCATAGCTCTAGGTTCACTGAGTCTATAGGGATCTAGGACTAGGTTTGTGTCTGTTCTTGTGAGTTTTCTAGATTTTCTTACAATAACCTTCTGCCATCAGTGAAAGATACAGCTTAAAGATGTTTGGAAACCATGATGAACATGCTGCTGAGAGCAGCGATGCTGCATCAGTTGATGGAGCAAGAGTGTAGGCACATGAAGATCGGGTGCCTGGGGTCCCCCAACTTGACCCATCCATTCTTGAAAACCCTGCCTATCAACAGCTTATGGGGCAGTTAATGGCTACAATGGATCACATGGTGGATAGATTTCCAGTGCCTCCGCTAAGAGAACATGCTCCCCATGGTGAATCTTTTGGTATTGGGAAGACCTTTGAGCGGCTTCGCCGAGTCAGAGCTTCGGATTACGCTGGAACGACTGATCCAACAAATGTAGATCTGTGGCTGACAGGTCTCAAGATGGCCTTTTGGATCCTCGATATCCCCAAAACAGACAAATTAAAGCACGATGTCTACCTTCTGAAAGGTAGTGCTGGCCACTGCTGGGCCATCGAGGAGGATAAGCGACTCGGTGAGGTGATCTGTTGGGAGGTTTTCGGATGGGAGTTCGTCAGCCGATACTTCCTGAAGACGTATCTGGATGATAAGATCAATCAGTTTGAGCATCTGTGCTAGGGAAAAATGAGTGTCACTGAGTATGAAGCCAAGTTCATGGATCTACTAAGGTTTTGTCCTCACATGGAGATGACAGATGATGAGCAGATCAGACAGTTTGAGAAGGGTTTGAGTGCTGAGCTGTCAACACCTTCTGGTGCCTTAGAAAATCGGGAGCGGTTTGCCACGTTCGTGGAATCTGTCCGTAGGATTGAACAGTCTGTCAGGGAGAAAGGGGAGTCCATGACCAGGAAAAGGCCTGCTCAGTTCCAGAGAGAGAGGTCTGATGGCTTCAAGAAGCCAAGATTTTTGGCACCTTCCGCGATGTAGAGTTCTCATGTACCATCTCAGTGGTCTTCGAGTAAGGGAAGAGGGCATGGATTTTTGCCATCCAAAGCTCATAGTACAGCTTCGATATCAGTGATAGGGCCATCTAGGCCGCAGTTAGAGGACATGTCATGTTATCTTTGTGAACAGACCGAACATTTGAGGTCAAATTGCCCAAGGAAAGATGTCGAAGTGACGCAACAGCTGAGATAGAGTCAACAAGTGTCAGATAGACAATAGTCTAGTGGTAACAGAGGGTGAGGATGTGGTCAAGCATCGCAAGTGGGATCGTCTGCTCAAGGAAGCAGATGACGTGGATAGAAAGCAATGGCTCAATTCTATGCTATGAGTTAGCCAGAGGCGATAGTCAACCCACAAGTGGTGGTAGGTTAGATGGAGTTATTTCATTCTAATTTGTCTTCTTCTTGCTTTATATCTGTTCTGGTTAACCCGGGTGCTACACACTCTTTTAACACACGTAGTATGCTTGATAACTGTCTTTTACCTATTAGTTGTAAGAAGGATAGTCTATTGTTAGAAACCCCTCTTAATGGTTCCTCGATGCTTCGAGAGGAGTGTCCATCTTGTGTTTTATCCTTTTCGGGACAGAGTATACAAGTGAATCCTATACCACTTGATATGCATGGATTCGATGTGATCCTTGGGATGGATACCTTAGAAAAGTATAAAGTTGTGATGGAATGTGGTTCCAAGAAAGCAGTGTTTGATGACGATGGTGAAAGATGGATCTTCCAAGGAGATAGGAAGATTCTTCTGACATGTTTAGTGTCAGCTATGGTGGCAAAGAAGTTGTTGTGGCAAGGCGTTCTTAGCTCACATTGTGGATACCAAGGTGAAGGATCCTAGCCTTGAGGAGGTGCCTGTTGTCTAAGAGTTTGCGGATGTGTTTCCCGATGAGTTCCCTAGTGTTCCCCCACCTTGAGAGATTGACTTTGAGATCAATCTGGTGCTAGGAACATAACCAGTTGCTCAGACACCATACATGATGGCTCTAGCTGAGATGGCAGAGCTAAAGAAGTAGTTATAGGAGTTGTTGGATAAAGGTTTCATCAGACCGAGAACTTCGTCGTGGGGGTGCTCCGGTCCTGTTCGTAAAGAAGAAGGATGGATTGATGTGTTTGTGCATAGATTACCGACAGTTGAACAAAGTTGTGATCAAGAACAAGTACATGTTGTCGAGGATAGACGGTCTATTTGATCAGTTGTGTGGTGCTACAGTGTTCTTAAAGATCGATCTATGGTCTGGATATCATCAGTTAAGAATTAAGGATGAGGACATACCAAAGTCAACTTTTAGGATGAGGTATGGTCACTTTGAGTTTGTGGTTATGCCGCTTGGGCTAACTAATGCGCCTGTTGCTTTAATGGATCTAATGAACAGGGTGTTCTGTCCATTTCTAGATCAATTTGTTGTAGTTTTTATAGACGACATCTTGATCTATAGTGGGGACAGTCAAGAGCATGAAAAACATCTTCAACAAGCATTGACTCTTCTCCTCCAACATCTGTTGTATGCCAAGTTCAGTAAGTGTGAGTTTTGGTTGAAGAAGGTGACTTTTTTGGGTCATGTGATATCTACAGAAGGAGTCAGAGTGGACCCTAAGAAGGTGGAGTCAGTTGCAGATTGGGAGAAACTGAAGACGCCGACAGAAGTTTGTAGTTTTCTGGGTTTAGCAGGATACTACCGAAGGTTTATAAGGAACTTTAGTGTGATCACATTGCCATTGACAAAATTGATCAAGAAGGATGTACCCTTTATTTGGGATGATCATTTTCAGCAAGCTTTCCAAAGCTTGAAGGAGAAGCTGACTAGTACTCTGGTGTTGGTGCTGCCAGAGCCTGGGAAAGGCTATGTGGTTTTCTACGATGCTTCCAAGAAAGGTCTAGGATGTGTGCTGATGCAGGAGGATCATGTGGTTTCTTTTGCTTCGTGACAGCTTTAGAATTACGAGGAGAATTATCCGACACATGATTTGGAGCTGGAAGTGGTGGTCCATGCGTTAAAGATTTGGAGACACTATGTTTATGGGAAAGTGTGTCAGATCTTTACAGATCATAAGAACTTAAAGTACATCTTCTCGCATAGTGAGCTGAATATGTGACATCATCGTTGGGTGGAGCTGGTCAATGATTATGATTGCACCATTGAGTATCATCCTGGTAAGGTGAACATCGTAGCTGATGCGCTTAGTAGGAAGTCTTCTTCTCTTCCCACGAAGAAGGCACAGTTGAGTTCTTTGGTATGCCATAGGCGGGATATGCTTGTCTCTTTGCGACAGATAAATGTACAGATGAAAGTCTCCTTGTTGGCGGGTTTGTTGGCACAAATGCAAGTAAAGCCTACATTGAGACAGCAGATCAAGGATGCACAACAGACAAATGCTTCAATTCAGTCGATCAGATCAGAGTTTGGTAGCAAGAAGCGTGATGGGTTCCATGAGTCCGAGGATGGACTGGTTTGTTATCATGATAGGATGGTGGAACCTGATGTTGATAATCTGAGAAAGCTAGTGCTCGAGGAAGTGCACACATCAATGTATGCTATGCATTTAGGAGTTACCAAGATGTATCATAACCTAAAGGACCTGTATTGGTGGTCTGGCTTGAAGAGAGACGTAGTTGGGTTTATGGCTAGTTGTGTGGTATGTCAGCAGGTTAAGGTTGAGCATCAGAAGCCAGCAGGTACGTTGCAACCCATGTCGATACCGCAGTGGAAATGGGATCATATAACTATGGATTTCGTAGTTGGTCTGCCAAGGACAACTAGGAATCATGATTCCATTTGGGTGATAGTGGATAGATTGACAAAGTCTACTCATTTCATACCCGTAAAGACAACATATACATCAGAAAAGCTTGCTCGGATATATGTGGATGAGATAGTGTGTTTGCACGGGGTACCAACAACGATAGTTTCTGACAGAGGTCCTCAGTTCATGAGTCATTTCTGGGGAAGTTACATAAAGCATTGGGAACACAGTTGAGGTTCAATACTGCTTTCCATCCGCAGACAGATGGGCAATCTGAAAGGACTATTCAGACTTTAGAGGATCTTCTCCGAGCTTGTGTTTTGTAGTTCTTAGGCAATTGGGATGTACATCTCAGTTTGATTGAGTTCGCCTACAATAATAGTTACCAGCGGAGCATCGACATGGCTCCTTATGAGGCTCTATATGGCAGGAAGTGTAGATCTCCTCTATGTTGGTATGAGTCTGGTGAGTATCAGCTTTTGGGTCCTGAGTTAGTGCAATAGACAACAGAGAAGATCAGAGTGATACAATAAAAGTAGAAAGCGGCACATGACAGACATAAGTCGTACACAGATAATCACCGATGACCTTTAGAGTTCTAGGTAGGAGACGAGGTGTATCTCAAGGTCTCACCATGGTAAGGCGTGCTAAGGTTTGGTCGGAAAGGCAAACTGGCACCTAGGTATATGGGGCCATATCCGGTAATAGCACATGTCGGCAAGGTAGCTTACCAGTTAGAACTGCCGCCAGAGTTGCACAGGTTACATCCAGTATTCCATGTCAGCATGCTGAAGAAAAGTCATCCAGACACAGGGAAAGTGATACAGCCAATTGAGGTTGAGCTTGATGAAGATGTGACCTACAAAGAAGGTCCAGTGATGATTCTTGAAAAAAGAATAAAGAAGTTGAAAAGGAAGGACCTGGCACTTGAGAAAGTTCTTTGGCATCATCGTGGTGTTGAGGAAGCCATGTGGGATCTTGAGGAAGAGATGAGAAGGAAGTATCCCTCGCTTTTCTCTTCAGATTTCAGGGGTGAAATCCCTTTGTAGAGGTTTATGGCTTGTAAGGACCCGAACCTCCATTTTGGGCCTATCCTATTTGCTTTGCCCAACCCTGGTGTTTAGTTGCTTGCTAATCACCTCAAGTGGTGATTAGGGTTTGTTTGTGCTTTATTGAGAGTTGGAGGTGCTACTTGCAAATAACCCAAGTTTAGGGTTGATGAGCAAGTTTGTCACCTTGAGAGATGTTTCTCTCTCTCCTTGCATCCTCTAGAGCGGAGAGGATGGGTTGGTCTCATTGCTTGAGTATAGCCTTGGGATTTGTTGAGCCTTGTTTTGCCTTGTTTGGGCTTTGCCTTGCCTTGATGGGCCTTGTATCAGGCAAGGGAATGTTTGGGTGCTTGTGTCGGCCTAGTGTGTGTCGGCCATGGATTGTGTCGGGCATGAGTGTATTGCCCACGAGGATGTATCAGCCTATGACCATCTTTGACTCTTAGCATCGTTTGTGTCACCCCCTTGTGGACACTTGGTGCTTGATGCTTGCATGTGGAAAATGCCTTGGACATGTGGATGTGGCGAGATGAGAAGGTGGCATTTCCCATGGACAAGTGTCCCTAGGTGGACGGCACCTTGCCTTAGTTCCCTCTTTACCCTCTTCTATATATGTCTCTCCTCTCTCTTGCTTAGGATCCCTTTTGTTCCTTATTTCTTCTCTTCTTCCTTGGTGGACGACACATCTCCTTTGTGAGCTTGGTGGCCGATACACTTGGAAGAGCAAGCTAGGTGGCCGATCTCCTTGGAGTCTTCTTCTTCCTCTAGTGGCGGCCGAACCCTAGAAGTGTCTTATTTCTCTTCTTGTGGTGGTCGAAGGTGGTGCTTGGGAGCTTGGTTCTAGGAGCTTGGATCTTGCTTAAGGTGGGTTACATAACTCCTAACCCTAGCTATACTACTTCCTTTCTTATTGCATGTTTATGTTTCACCCTGATCGTCCATGCATCTTATTGGATATGCTTCTTGCTCTAGTTTGTATCTTTGATCTTGTTGGATATATGATCTTGTTGTTGATGTGTTCTTGACCTTGGTGGCCGAACCATGAGTTAGGGTTTTTCTTGGGCAAAACTCCTTTATCTCCATTTGGTTTTGAGAAGTGAGTTCGGGCTCTAGTGGTGTAGGCAAAACCCCTCTCACTTGATTGTTGAGAGGTGAGTCCATACTCTAGTTGCTTGGGCGATACCCTTCTCTCACCATGGATTTGAGAGGTGAACCTTGGTGGGATGCTGACCTAGTAGAGGTTGGGATCTTGACCGATATGGAGATGATCCAACATGTTGCCCAATATGTGATAGAGGTTGTGTAAAACCCCTCTCTCTTGATTGTTGAGAGGTGAGCCAACTCTCTTGATCTATTAGGGTTTGATGATGGTGATCTTGAGGTTAGTGGTGACCAAGCTGTTATGGATCCTGTGCTTTGCATGATACACTCATGTAATGAGGTTTCCAGATACCCCCCCCCCCCTGTCTAGGGTTCTGGCTTGGTCGTTATGCTAAGATGAGTTTTGTTGGCTTTGTGCCCAATATGATCCTCTTGATCTTGTTGGTGACCTTGGACGATATGCCTTGACCGAGATGGTTTTGGTAGTGTTGAACCCTAGATGTCCCCCTGGCCGATAGGGTGCTTAGTAGGTTCCCTTTCTTTGTGCCTTAGGCGAAACAGGTTGGTAGGGTTGCTGCCTGATACAATGATGAGGAGTGGAACCCTAAGAGTTGCCTTAGTGGTGACCGATATGGTGTGCTTGACCTTGTTGGGTGATAGGCCTTCTTGTGGTGCCTTTGTATCGTTTGATGTCATGAACATGTTGGGCGATACAGTGCTGGTTTTGGGCGCCATGATCTTGGCCAATACAATGGTGAGTTGGTTGCCTGATAGGAACCCTAACCTTAGATGGGCGATAGGGCCTTAGCCGATACAGTTAGATGCCCAATACACATCTATCTTGGGTGCATGATATGCCCTCTCGACCCAGATGCATGTTACACTCCTTGATCTTGGTTGCATGACACAATCTTTACATCTAGTTGCACGACACACCATAGACCTGGTTTCCCGATGTGCTCTTGTTCTTGGGTTGATCGATAGTGTGGCTAAGTGCCTTGGCCGACAGGCTTTTGGTGAGGGTTGTTACCCTGTCCGTTACCACCTATAGTGAAGGTAGTTGGTACCTTTAATGAGGGTTAGGCTTAACCCGAAAACTCAAAGTGGATGAGTCTGTTATCTTGTAACCGTACCTATGATGTTAATGTACTATGAATGATGGGTTGTGAACCAATGCAATGCTTGATGCTTAAAGATGATGCTAATTAAGATTACAAGATACTACTTTATGCTTCATTTTATAGATACAGCTTTGTGCCTCATATGATTATGACCATGAATGGTTGTTCCAAACATCGTGCATCTACAACTCTAATAGCATGATAATCATAAAGATCTATGTTTTGTGATTTATGTTATCTCTCTTGATATGCATACTAACCATGCAGGTGTATCAGATAGATTCATAGTCAGGTAAGAGCTATGAGGTTTATGTGTTTAAATAAGACTGAATGATGATAATCCTCATTGATGAGATAACATGTATCACCCGTATGATGTGAAAAGGTATGTTGACCTAGTAAAGGCTGAGTGCCTAGTTGAGGTGTTATCCTCTGACGTTGAAATAAGGGATTGCCATCCCATGGTGATGATGTAAGCCTTGAGAGGCAGTGGCATTCTGTGATGAGGGATTGAGATCCCATGATAATGTGATAATGGCAGTATTAATGTAACTCAATGTTGTTTATGTTTTACAACTTGGTTGCCTCAACAATCCACTTAAAATATACTAATTAATTATAGTGGAACATATCATGTAGTTTTCCCTCGCCATAGATCCATCATCGTCAGTAATTGGTGATGGTGAAATAGGTTTATCCTGCGGGATTACCTGGAGCACATATTGTTGAATATGCGGGGTTTTCTCCTAGCCGAAAGTAGGAGGATTTGAGTACAACTACGGTTGAGTATAGAGCATGGTGAACATGCCCATGGATCAGTGATTATAGAGCATAGTGAATAGGCCCATGGCTTAGTGTTATAGAAGGGTAGCCTGTGAAGCTGACCCTGTAGCTGAGGCCACTCAAGAAAGAGACTATGGTCCTGCTTTGGTTTTCATACATTAACCACATAGAGGTGAGGTCATGGAATCCAGCTCTCCCGATGACCTTGTATGATACCGATTTTGGGCTTCGCAGCCAAAGGTTGGATTTGAGTGGGACGGCTCACTTCCTTAGGGCATAATAAATCGTAATCTAACCGTATAGAATATATTGCTTAAGGCAAAACACGGAACATTGTTTGAGGCCTTACTTGTATAGCTGATCTAGTTATACTTTATAGTTATGTGACGATCCTTATATTTTGTGATAAGTTCTTATAAATTTTATCTTGTCAATCATGTTGCATAAAGAAATACTTGGTTATATGCCTCCTGGATATCTTGTAAGATTGTTCATAAAATAAGTCTGCTCAAAATGTTTCTCTTATGATCTACTGACATCAGTTATCTGCTTTACCTGAGGTTTTATAGTTTCAACGGGGAGTTATGTTTCTCACTGGGACTGTGTGTCTCACCCCGTTGGTTTACAACCTTTTTAGGTGATTGTTCTAGACGTGGTGGTGGTCGTGAGGTTGCGATCGAGCAGCAAGAAGAGCAGTAGGAGGTAATAGATGGATATTCTGCCATTTTTGTTGTTTTGTAGTAGAGTCCTAGAGTCATCCCTATACTCTCAGGTCCTCAGAGGTGTTTTGATGATGTTTTACGATGTATAGCTAATGTAGCTTGTATATTCTACTGCTGGCCTGTTGTGGCCCGTTATGTATGTATAAATAGGTGATGAACTCTGGTGCTAACAGGACAGCTGGTTCCTTTAAGCTGTGGACATATATCAAGGCTTGTAAATATTTGTATAACATGTTTCCTTGCAGGATGAGGATCTGGATGTAATAGTTCTCTTTTATCTGCTTTCCACAAACAGTTTTAATTAACCTGTGTTTTTGGTAATACATGGTTTATGGTGTTTCTGCACATTTTCGCCTGGCATCTCATTGTCTGTGTGATAGCGGGATGTGGTGCCACACAAACAAGGCAAGGTCAAGGTGGTCACATGGGTGACACACCCCACTGGGCGACACACCCCATCAGGGCGACACAGGTCACCAAGGAGCTCTTTGCACGACACAAGGCCTCAACAAGGCAAAGCAAAGCAAAGCCCAACAAAGCTCAACAAGGCCCAAAACTACTCAAGCAACGAGCCCAACCCATTCTCTTAACCCTAGAGGATGCAAGGAGAGAGAAGAACATCTCTCAAGGTGACAAACTTGCACATCAACCCTAAAACTTGGGTTATTTGCAAGTTGCACCTCCAACTCTCAACAAAACACAACAAACCCTAATCACAATCTCAGGTGATTAGCAAGCTTCTAAACACAAGGTTTAGGTAAAGCAAACAGGGTAAACCCAAAATGAAGGCCAAGGTCCTTACATTTATCATCTTGTGGGAGATGTTTCCAAGCCTTTGCACGTCATGCCTTAGCTCTACTTTGTCCACATAGATGAGGGAGGACATGGTGCACCACCTTAGTCACCCCATCAAAGAGGAACAAAAGTTTTTGACATGCTTGCCATCCTGGAACTTCTTTTCTTTCCTATCTTGGGATGCAACCTTAGTGTTTCTCTTTCTTGTGAATATAGAGAGAGAAGACGGACAACTTCTCTCATTAGTTGTGTCTCAAAGATGGTGTGTCTCACCCTTTGGGATGTTCTGCCTTTATATAGGAGAGTCATGAGCTTGCCTAATTCCAGTCCCTTTCTTATATGCAATCCCAAAAATAGTACAATGTTGAAAACTCAGACATGATTTGTGATCGACCAATCACAACCCCTCATCGATTATTCAGGAGGGTCCATATCTAGATTTGACATGTTTTCCATTTTAGACTTTCACTATAACATTGTGACTGCTTAGTCAGTTGTCCTAACCGACTGATCATGTTAGTATAATGCATACATGAGTTGATCAATTGACAATCAATTGGTATGTTGTCTCGACTAATCCGATCGTATGATCAAACATTGTGATCACTTGATTAGATGGTTAATCATCCCATTCATGATTTGAAACCATTCTAATCATATGTTTGATTTTGAACTTAAATTCCCTTATGCATCCTTATGTGTGTGACACAATAGGTTCCTAATTATGTTGTAGTGATGTTCAAAACAACACATGTAAAGCGTAGTGTCTAGCCTCACATCATTTCCACCCAAGTAATAGGAATGAGTTGCACATAATCTACAACCTATAAAAGTGATCAGTGTCGCCATGATTGTATAATCCCTTTGCCATAGATATCCTGATTGAAACTATGGCATGGAATGTCATCCTATTAACTTTCAATCTATTCTATGTTCCTTGAACTAGAGCACTCTATTAGAGATATCGTGAGCTCAACATCACATATTGACTCACATGAGCATGGCCATGCATTTCATAGTCTTTCTTATCAAGTGGTAGTATATCACTCATATTGAAGGGAAAATCTGATCCACATCACTCCCAGTCATTGTGTCATGATGCACCCAATCACTACCTTTTTAAAAATTCATATTTTAGATCACGTTGGGATAGTGATCAAAGCACGCAGAATGACTTTTTTTACTATAGTAACTTTAGGTATAAGGATCATAGTCATCATTGTCACATTGAGATATGACTATGAAATGTCACGACATGGCTTCAATGTGTCAATCTCAAGGTGGTCATGTTCAGTACAACTTGTTCTCTAAAAAGTACTCATGCATCTAAGTTGATATCCAATATCATGATTAGAGAGACATAGTCATCACTCACAATACATGATAGCCTTGTGTATTATTATTGTCCTATGGTATCCACAATAATAATCGAGTAGGAACATAACAAAAATGAGTACTCTTATTATACATATGATATCATGTTCAAGTCCTCAACCAAAACCAAATGTCATCAACTCATATCATTCTTAACAAACATGAGTGCTCTTATTATACATATGATATCATGTTCAAGTCCTCAACCAAAAGCAAATTTCATCAACTCCTATCATTCTTACGACATTATTAAGTTTATTTATTATCTCAACACTAAAACAAACATAATAAGTGGAATTGTGTTTTATTCATAGTCAAATCAAGTACAAAATATGTGCATTACAATTATCAAATAATGTCTCTTAGGGCATACAACCAACACAATGAATAGGATGGTAACTTAAACAATCTATTTAAATAGACCCTTGAAAGAATAGAGAAGCCAATCTTCCTTGAGCTAGAAATTCCTCATGATTCTAGTCAAGCTACACTTCTATTGCTACCTTATAAAATGAGGACATGGACAAGTCGTCCACTTCAAGGGTGATTCTAAGGGACATCCATGTCCTTGGATGACATCTTCGACAATGACAAGCTCAGTAGTGGTGTGCTATATTAGACTCAAGGGTGCATACTGACTAGGAAAAACCTAAGAACAATGCTCAAGGCCAAAGCCTCCATTAGTAAAAGGTACCTTAAAGTTCTATGTGGAACTATTATTAGAAGAAATCATGTAACAATTCAAAGAAGAGCCAGTCTTCAATGATCTGCCAAGTCTATTTGCAAAACTCTATGAAGACAACTCTAAAGCACCCTTAATAAATTAATTTCTGTTCACATTGAGAAGCACCAAGAACATAAATCTTGTTATGCTGACTTACAAGGCCAAAGAACACTAGATTCTATCAGTTGTGGACCTATTTGATAGCAAGGAGTCATATATAACTACAATATAAGAGATTTGTCAAGACATATAATGCTTTTTAGAAATTTTGAAGCTTGAAACATACAAAATATCTGAACAAACCTTGAGCACCTAATCAAGGGAACTGATAGCTGGTACGACCCAAACTAAAATAATTTCATAATTAATTTTGATGTTTCCCAGCCAATTCCTGATTATGGGACAATGCATTCATTTTACTGAGGGTGATAAGAGGCCTTGGACCAAAGAATACCCCTGGAATACCTTACAAATGCATGAAACAAGATTCCTTTATGACATGTGCATGAATACTATCACCAAGCGTATGTACACAATAATCTCCCTTGCAAAGAAGGCACCATGGAGAGAAACACTCAAAACGCTCTAGAAGGAACATGTCCAAAAACCTCAACAAACTCCAACTCCAGCACAACACACACCTGCTAAGCTAGATCTAGCACTAGAAACAACCACACAATCCATCGTAGAGCTTGAACAAGATCAACTGCTTGACACAAACCTAGAAATTCACCATGAACATGCCCATGTGGATAATGATTTACAACATGAAGAGATAGTAGTAGCAACATTTGGTAACTTCAACATGGATGCATGTTATGGGCTAACACATGAGGACTTGGATAATGTCATGGAAAGGCTCAAACATGAAGATGGCAACCTTTTAGTCATCTTTCAATGCAATGATGTACAAGTTCTAAAGCTAGACCTCCAAAATATTCTTACAACTGGAGGATACATGATAGTAAGTGTAATGATAGCTTTTCAAATTTTGTTAGGGGGCTAGACGAACGATGTTTACATGGCAGGTCATGAAATCCTAGGGAACATAATTATCAAAAATGGATTTATAAAAGAGGAAAGACTCATCAAGCATCCAAAGCTACATATCCCTCGATTTATTTTCTTACCCATTGTAAAGTCATGATTCTGTCATAGAATCCCACAATAGATAAAACAATCTAACGACTACCATTTCCATGTCCAAGTGCTGACCGCCATGGTTAATAGAGTAGAACGATTCCAAGACAATTATTACCATCATCTATCTATGAGGTGCTTACACTGTCCAACCATTCTTCTTGCATTGGGCGAATAGAGGACTATAAGAGAATAATTGAACTCACATGTTCACATATAATCTCTTCCTTTGACAATCTAGGGACAAAGTGAAGGATAACTTTGGGGGGTGAACATGTTTTTTTAAAATGGCAATTCATTCATGCCATTGTTAGGGAGTTTTGGACTTGTGAGATAGGTACCCTCTCATTTCTTATTTTTTCAATATCACCCTTACATATACATCATCTGCATATACTAACAAGTTTGAAAATGTTATTAGTTTGACATAAGGCAAGTTTTGATCCAATTTTCCCGGACTTTTCACTCCCAGACTAGGTCTATTGCCTCCAAGCTATATTTTAGTGTGTTGTCATATCAAGTGATGAATGTGGCACTAAATACACATAAAGTGGTCATTCTTTTACACCATCTCTATTATAAGATGTTGCATACTACCAATTAAACGCTTACTCTCATGGAGAAGTTCTTAAAAATTGGGTGGATATTAGTCTGACGCACTTCCGAGTGATCATCTGAGACCTAGAGGACATGTTGGAAATGCATAAATCTTGCACCAAGGGAAATCCTATCCCTTCTAGTTGCAAATAATCCTAAAAGGATGGAAAGAGGTTTGGCACCCCACAAAAACACACAAAAAATCCCAACGTCACAAAATGCCAAAAATATATAGAATAAAATCATGTGTGATGGTAAAACATGAGAGTTGTGTCATATTACAAGTCAAAGTTGTTGCCTGACCAGTGTATAGATGCGCCCACAAATGTAAATATGTAATAGACGATAGTATAACCTAGAAATTGTATAAAACAATCCCTTGTTCCTCAAAGTTGTTCATATAAACCACTTGTTGCTACACCAGACCTCTGGGCGAGTGACCTAGAGAAGAACAAGTTACACTTCATCCTTATCATACCCTACATACCATCTTGATTATATAAAAATAGAAGTTAGGATCAAAGATACCTTGTACGAGATTTATGAATAGTACGACTAGGAAGAAGGAATCATAGTGGATATCATAGAGGAAGAACATGACCTTAGAAAAGGGGAGTAACAGATGAAATATCAAAACACTTCAAATTTTAAGAGAGATTCCATGGAAACATCAAGAGAATAAGGAAACTAAGCAGAAATATTTTCATATATCTGACATAAATACATTATCATAACACTATGATCACATTGTTCAATGTGCCTATTTGCTACCTTATATTCTTATTGTATTTATTCTCTTGGGGACAAGCTAGGCTCTAATTTTTAGGGTTGATAACATCCATTTTTTTTGGATATTACATGTCTGTTTTACCCTTCATTCCCTTTGTAATCCTATATTTTGATATGATAATTCTTGTATTACTTAAATTTATCACCATCTACTCTCTTCAAGAACAACCTTGCATTTTTCTGTAGGAAAACATCAATTTTGAAGCACACACTCATTCAATCAATTGATTCACATTGAACATCTGGTGAAATCTAGCTAAATGCATCAATTGACTACATATATGGCCCAAATTTCTAATTGATGGCCATATATTGATGGAAAGTCTATGGTCTCAACCGAAAAAAAATATGATGAGTCCACCAATGGCATCCCTTCCCTCAACAACTGACTAAAACCTAACCTCCCATCTACCAATGACCCAATTGGTCATGTCCACTAAAGGGACCCTACACCCTATCAAGTGATGAGAGCCCTACCTCCCCTACACTGATGGGAATACTAGCCATTCCAACTGTCAAAAGTTTTGTAGCCATCTACTCATAGCATTGTAGGGAAGCCATCTAGAGATGGACTCCATGTGATAATAGCTTCTGCCATAGTTAAGAGCAAGCCTCTGGAGCTTAAGTCACAAGTAAGTTTCCCATACTCCAGGAATCGTGGGTCCGTGACTGATCCCTATAAATTAGAACATACAATACTCACAAAGGAGACACATCTTTTGACATGAAGTGATGTCAAACTTTGCCCTACCCCCAATTTTTATCGATTGGCGAGGATGAGAGTCCAAACTCCACCAGTCGTCATCCCTTGGAGGTGACTACCTTCTACCTTTGAGACAAGGGAGATAAAGGTTGATTCCTTCACCGTTGACACCTCCTTCAATAGTGTAGAGGAGGTCTTCATTGCAATTCAGTATCCATGTGGTTATTATTCCACTTTTCTACCTCTTTCTTCCTCACATTCTCCATATCCATCCTCTATTTCCTTTTAGTCTATGGCCATTGTTACTCCTAAATTAGTTTTTTCACTTGTAAATATGAGTGGCTAGACTGTTTAACTTGGGTTGTGAGTAGCCACTAAGGCTCTCCCAACATGTAAATATTCTTATTAGATTGAATTATATATTCTTAGCAATGTATGTCTCCTTGCTCTTATTCATAAATGAATCACTTGCATGATTAGACACCATCTTCTAATGCTTGATTTCTAATGTATTGAATGAGTAGTATTAGATCATATATAGAGTTAAGAAGTGGTGTGAATGCATGAAAGTGTTGGATCACTAGATCTAATGTTCATATGTTTGTATACTTGATTGTTTGATTGTCATGTTGAGAGAGATACATGCTTATAATCAAGATCTAACATGATCTTGATAGAGGATGAAATAGACAGTAATTATGATTGCTCATAAACTACACTAAGGGTATACCATGGGTAGGAGCGTCTGCATGTTGGTAAACGTCATTAGTTGGTGAAACCTGACCCAAGTTCTATCTAAATATTGAAAACAACTAAAAAGATCTACAACTTATTTTTGTTTTTTTAGGTTTGTTTTCTTTTACTTTGTTCTTTTTGGTCTTGTTGGTGACATTGTTCTGTAAGCAACACTAAAATTACTCTTGATTTGATTTACCTAAGCTAAGGGCTTGAATCCTAAATATCTTGTCACCCTTATCCCTATGTTTGACCCTGTGTACTACACATGACCTCGTATTACCATTGATGGCATGTTTGACCCCACTTACTACACAAGATCCTGTATTATGGTTACTAACATCTAAGGTATAATGTATAAATTTGAAGTTCAATTAACCCTGACCCATCTGCATTTTGGAGACTTGAATCATATGAGATCATTAATGGATCAAGAGTTATTTCCACAGTTGTAGGCACCTATGGTTTACCTCTTCCCAGTCAGACCTATTATTAAGTACCTCCCACAAAAAGAAACATTATTTTTGTATCTTGTTTGAACAAGAATAGTTTTGAAATTCTAAGAAATAACGATAATTTCAAATTTAAGAGATGATATTTTCTATGGAAGTACCCCTATGTCTTATGGTCTTTGCTTATTAGATCTTGAGACAAGTGTTGTAACATATATACCAAGAAGTTAAAACTCGATGACTAAAATAAGACTTACCTTTGGCACTTCCGTCTAGGGAACATAAATGAGAAATGCATTTATAGAATCCAAAACATTGTTATCTAGCCTCATTTGATTTTGAATCAATAGAGACATTTGAATATTATTTACTTGTCAAGATGACAAAAGAACCCTTCATTGCAATAGTGACATGGAAAGTGACTTATTGGAATTTATAGTTATTGATGTGTGTTGACCTTTTAAAACATGTGATATAGGTGGATATTAGTCTTCATCACATTTACCAATGACTTCCACTACTACAGAAAATGCTTTTTACAATGGGAGATAGACAACAATTCTGATGATTGTGTTGTAGTTAGCATACTTATCACAACAAGTCCATTTTTGTGTTGTATATTGTATATTTTATACAACACAAGTCATTTACAACATGCCAAATATGTTGTAGTATAGGGAGATACCACAACAACTGCTAAAGTATGGTAATAGGTTGTAGTATCACAACATATTCAAAACTATTGTAAAAGATGTTACTTACACAACATATTTTGACATGTTGTAATAGTCACATGTTGTAATAGACCATCATTACACAACACAGACTCATCCGTTGTAGTATGTATTAATTATACAACATGCCTTTACATGTTGTATTTGGTACATGTTGTAATAGACCACCATAATACAACATATTGAAACTCATTGTTATATCCCAACATGAGACAACAGACTCCAACCCGTTGTTATATATTATAATTACACAACATGTTGTAACCTGTTGTAATATTCACACATAAAACATCGTTGTAATAGACCTCCATTACACAACGTAAACTAAACAATTGTTATATACTATTATTACACAACATGATATCACCTGTTGTACTAGCTACATATTGTAAAAGACCATAGTTAAACAACACGTCATATTCACATAATTCTCTGAATTTTTCAATTATTCGCGTATAATATGAGAATTTTTTATTAGACGTATGGTACACCTGAATTTCGTATTAAACCCGTATTTTCTCTGAATTTTACAAATTATTCGTGTTTTATTCGTCATTTACGCATTTTCACGTATTATCCTGGACAAAACAATTTATTTCTGAATTGTTTAAAAAAATACTCACTTAGCATTGTTTCATGTTTCAATATTTTCTAAAGACTATTTCCCCTCAATCACTACTAAAAAACTCAACAAGGCCGAAGGATTTTTCTTCAAGGACATAATCCCTGACAAGTGTATTAATTTTTCCGAAGGCTTATCCATGACCCTTGTGATGCTATCCTTGACGAGTATATTAAATTTTCCCTAAGGCTTATCCCTGACATTTGGAAATGTATCCTAGACTATTATTTAATTTACCCAAGGATTGCTCCTGATCCTCAGTAACTTTTTTCCTAACCAATATTAACTATATTAAACCAACCATTATCTCTTTTACTTCCATGAAGAGTCCATTTGATTGTGTACATTTATCCTTTTCCTTTTAGATAATCATAATTGTTTAAATGGATCAGCCGTTGATTTTAAACAACAATTGCAGTTTCCTTTTTTGTACCTTGTTGAATCCTAATTCGTTTAGACAGTGGATTACTTTCCAATACATGCCTCCCTTCCATTCTATATCTACCGGTCTGAAAACAAAACAACGATGCCAAATCCTCACTCCCGCTCCAGAAATAGAAAGACACCAAAGTCCCACTTCCAAAATTAGAACAAGCACTCCCTCTCCTTGTGCCGCTGCAAGTCTTCTTCTGTCTGGTCTTCTTCGTCAAGATTTAATCTGTTTTGCCTCTATATTAGCCATCAGAAGTCTACGACTGTTTCTGCAAGGAGTCTTCGGTGTGGTTCGTCTACTGCGGCCAGGCCTAATCGGGTAACCGGCGACGTTAGATAGGCCATTATCTAGTGGGTGCCTTCTCCGGGAATTAGATTGTTCCTTATCCATTCTGCTCCCACGTTGGATAGATCATTCTATTTTTACCTCTACTTCTGGTGAGTGCCTTCTCTGACTATTAGATTGTTTCTTGTATACTAAAATTATATTTGTCCCTGCACCAGGAACCATTATCCTCGGTCAATCTACCTAGACAGTATTAAAAGGGGCATCTTTTAAATTGCATCTCTAGGTGACCGACAACGTTTAGGTCTTTCCTATTTTCTCTCCTCGAACAATAGTCTCCAAGGCACAGTTGCGTAGTAGCAAGGAAAATACAAATTAACATCTTTTCATTGCGGCTGAAGTCAGGTAATTTCTCATTTCTGAAAAAAGGTTCCCGTATCTTTGATTTTTTTATACATATATTATCAGTGTTCTTAAGAGTCTGTCCGAAAGAGAATATACAATATGTCTTTTTTTATTTTATATAATAAAAACTTGAACTTGAGAGTCATTGACATGTTTGTCTCGATATTGCATCCATATTTTTACATGTCAACCCATCAAATGAGATGTTCTTGTAATTTTATATCAAACTTACATGTAAAACAATGATTTATTTGAATCATGATAGACATTACTCTCCCCCTCCCTCAACCCCTAGCAGAGGCAAACACTCAGAAGGGTGGTAAATTCAATACGGCCTCTAGGAGTCAAACTCAGGTCCTTTTATTAAGGGACGTCGTGCTTGACAAATCTTATAGACGGGAATGATTTATTTCATGCCTTGAGTTTGATTTAGGTTCTCTTTTTGTTGGAATTGTTGTCAATGCCATATTTAGTAATATTTTATGATCTTAATTTTTTTTCATGTTGCTAATAAATATGTGAGATCATATTTTAATTAATAATATTAGATAACTCTAAAAAATCACCATTACATACTCTTGACAATCGAATATTATCAAGTGATATTAACAATATCTTAGTGTTACTATTAAAAAATCATGATTGACGTACATTGTTCATTCAACTATATAAGTTAATGACCTATTTTCTCATTGAGTATGTATTACTTGGATACAAAAATCTTAACCTTTTTCTATACATAGGCCAAAATAGTATATATCTTAATTTTACAATGCATGATCTATCATCATTATTCAATTAATTATATTAGGTTGCTTATATTTAAATTTGTTATGGCATCCTAGAGCATGCCGTTGTCGCTTTTTTAGATCACCATAAGGCTAAAGTCCTCTTTACCTTAAAAAATCATGTTTGTTCAACATAGTGATGAAGACATATTTTTTAATAACTTTTCCATTTTTTTTCTTTTCAGTTATCCTCTCTTTCCCACAGGTTACTAAACAACCATTTTTAATAAATTTTCCATTCCCTTTCCTTTCCCATTTGTCCTTTCTTTTCCAAATGATACCAAACATCCATTTGTAATACCTATATCAACTAAATTATTAGCAATGATTTACTTTTAGAATTAATTACATTTATCTCATGCATATCCAAATTCTTGTCATTGTTTTATAATGAAATAAAATTTTGATATACATGTTTTTATTTTATTTATTTTATTCATGGTAAAAAATTAAGATCAACTAGATATAGAATTTTTTTAAAGAGCATGCTAAGTTTGTTTTGTGAACTACATTACTTGTACTTTTTCTCTACAAATGATAGACTTTTTAGTTAAGTCAGTGATCTTAGTTGAACTTTGTTTACATTTAATGATGAAGATATTGTAATATTGAATAATGTCATGTTGTTACACATTAGAACATAAAGATTTAAAGAAGATAAAAACAAATTAATAAATTCCTAATTTTAATAACACATTCAATACAACTTTAAATGATCAACTTGACGTACTGTGTTAGATGCAATAAAATATTATAAAATGAAATTAATTAAATATGGCATATCTTGCTCCAATTTTTATCAGTAGATTTTTCAATAACACTTGAATAATGTCATGTTGTAGACAACTACTATACTTACATGTGCATGTTATATTTTTTTTTCAAACATTCTGTAGTGATATGTATTTCTGGTTCATATATTTTCTAATGACATAGTCATAATTCAAATACAACTCTTTAATATAATGCTATTTTAGTTAAGTCAAATGATCTTAGCTGAACATTGTTTTCATTTAATGATGAAGATATTGTAATGTTGAATAATGTCATGTTGTTACACATTAGAACATGAAGATTTAAAGAAGATAAAAACAAATTAATAAATTCCTAATTTCAATAACACATTCAATACAATTTGAAATGCTCAACTTACGTGCTATGTTAGATGCAATAAAATATCATAAAAAAGAAGATTATTTAAAATAGGAATATCTCCAATAAAAAGTTATTTGAGAATGTATCTTGCAAGCTAGGGAAAAGGAGTTCATTAAAATATCTAGAGAAGTATTTTTATTATTGCAATATAGATGATCAACTTATTTTCCTACTATGATACTAAATATATTATTTATTATTATTGTAGATGGATTACTTAGCCGATAGGAGTTGGATGTACATTGAAAGATGTTTCCTTAGTAAAGACTATTGAGAGGGGGTGTCTGCATTCATAGACTATGCTCTTTCTCATCAAAGGCCTTTAAGAAACAATCAATTGTTGTGTCCATGCAAAACTTGTAGCAATAGGTATTTAAAATCAAAGGAAGATGTTTATGAACATGTCATGATTAAGAAATTCTTACCAAATAGTATTTGGGTGACTGTCATATTCTTCATATCATATAAATCATTGTAAAGAAAAATCCAGTTCTACTACTGATTAAACAACAATATAACTTATGTAATATCACATGTTTGCATATAAATTTTGTTTGAACATATTTGGATTATTTTCTTTTTTATGTAGATGGTTGATCATATTGGTTGTAAGGAACGTCAACAAACATATGTCATTTTGATAATGATGATCATGTTGATCTTGAGCAAGAGACGACATAGAAATTATCCATGTATTAAAAAATCATATGCACTTAGGGATAAGCCTATGAAAAATACTTTGTTGATTATGAAGTTCTATTTAAAATAGATATGATATGGTTTGCAAAATATAAAGTTTGTGATGTTTGTGGTACATTACATTTCATGTATTGTAACAAAATTACAGCAAACCAATCACATGGAACTCATCTTCCTGAAAAACTTTGATTTTTAAACCAATCATCTGAACTCAATTTCCAAGAATTGCACTTCAGTTCCTAGAAAAGGACTTCCAAAAAAACTCTACTTACACTGAACCAATCGGAGCCTTCCAGGAAAATGAGTTCCATGAAAATTTTTGTTACACCAAACCAGTCAGACCCTTAAAGGTCGATGTTTATCAATTGTACATATTTTTGTTTCTCAACTAAATTCTACACCTATAATTTTACCAAATTGACCATTGTGGTACCGTGGTACTTTTATGTACATGTATGAATCTTGATAATTGTTGAACTTTTTGTATCAAATTACCAAGTAAAATGTGCATATATATATATATATATATATCCAAATTGTATCCATTTTTTCTAGAATGTTTGACCGAAACTTTTACCGTATCTTTGCCGTTTTTTATCAGAAGTTCCCACATAATTCCCGAATACCAAAATTTTCAACCTCGCCGAATAAAGTCAAATGCTGAATTTGTGACTGTGCAACACACTATACATGTTGTTGTATCTACAATAGACTCCTACTTATTATATATTGTGAATCAAGCCAGAAAAAATTTCTTTTTATAGAATTTTTTCATGAACATGTAATTAGATCATGATTTTTTTATAAACTTATTGTCAAATATGGGTACAAGTTCTTTTTTGCAATTTAGTTTTCTCAATATGGGTTTTTTTATAGATATGTGGGAACCACCCCTAAGGACGGTCCACGATTAAGAGAGACCCACCCTAGCGGTGTAAACCCTTGGTCCCCCCGCCTACCCACGCAATGGGGAGAACATTTAAATCACACATAGTGCCAGCCTATGTGATGGGACAAATACATTTTCGAGGAGATGAAGAAAGTGGATCCAAAACACAAAAAAGTGATAATTGATACCCCGTTGATGCCTGAAGAAAGTGTGCCAATACCTTTAGATATGGCTAAAGTTTATCAAGTTTGTCAAGGCATAGACACCTACCTTCCTTGGTCTACAGAATTGATCAAAATAAATATGAAGGTATATGCGATAACTTGACAGTGTTTTTATTAATTTATTGAAATGAATCATGTATATTAATAAATTATATTTTTATTTTTATAATCATATGCAAGGAATCCCAAGACTCATTGTCTCAAAGAAAAGTGAGGAAATCAATAAGCACACAAATAGGAAATTCAAAAACTAGAAAAAACTGTGATGAAGTCTCAAGTCCCGTCAAGCCAACATGCAAAAAGCCTCCAACGAAGCTGAAACTGTTGATGGTGTATGCGGAAGATGATGAAAATCATAACATCTCTCTTCAGATGTCTGAAGATGTAGTAAGTTACACACATGAGCTGATTATCACACTGAAATTGGTTAACATATGCCATGATAAAGACCAACTAGAAGCCTCGCACATATCAGTGTACATAAAGTAAGTTTCTATACGAGTAATATGTGTTTCTATACAAGTTTATGTATAAGTACAAAGACTAAATATGTATTTATATACAAGTTTCTATTCAATTACAAAGACTAAATATATGTTTTTTTGTAGGCATTTGTTCAACAAAGTGACCTCGAGAAATGTATTTAATATATTTGGATTTATATGTCCACATTATATAGATCTGTTATACAATGATAAAGTGGAGACTTGGGCGCAGTACATAGCAGATCAGTTCATTAGAGGGAAGAAACAAAGATTAGAATTGTTCTTTATACCTTATAATGTGGGGTACGCATACATTTTGTCGATTGTCTGTTATTTTTTTACTTTAAATGTTGCTTAAATATACATAAATCTTAAAATGTAATACTCATGTATGCGTAGGGGACATTGGATACTTTGCGTCTTCGACCCTATGTGGGGTAAGTGCCACTGTCTTGATCCGTTATGAGGAAAATTATGTGGGAATGTGGAAAAACTAATGGAGTTGTAAGTACTTCATAAAACAATTTCAATTACATAATACATGTATTGAAAGTTCTATATATAGTTACTAATGCATAGAATTCTTGATATGAATTTGAATAGGACTCATAAATTTTATCAAAAGAGAGATGTGCAATATAGGAAGAATTTGAAATGGGAAATTATCAAGGTAATTTACCATTTTGATCCAAAAAAATACTGCTTTCTGATTCACCAATAGAAGTGTTGTTCTAGCTTTTTTAGATTTTGCTACTTGATTTGATATGGTCTTATTTTTACAAATGCTCTTATTTTTACATATATCGATTAGATCTTCTTTGGGTCAATATCATCAAGTTGCTCGAGCATTATCCTTTGAAATAAGATATTATACTTTGGGTTTACAAGTAGACCCTATAGGTAGATCCCAATTGTAAGGACATTTAATAAGTTTGTAAAGAGCCTTCTTCTAGAATGTATGCATGAGTTTAATGACTGTTTGCTTGACAGTGGTCTACTTGAATTGAATTTAAATGTTGTTAGGCTGCAGTTTAACAAAGGTTCATTTTGGAAGGGTGGCATTCTTCACTCTTACAAAATCCCCCTCTTGCAAGAGTAAGTTTTGCATCATCCAGTATGGCATATAAATCACACCTTCTTTAGCAATAAACCATGCCTTTTTCACTCTTATAGTATTTTTGATTCTATTTACACATACCTTTTATTAAGTTTTTTGGCTATTTATACCTTTCCATCCTCTTATTTGCTAACAAGTTCTCACAATTATTTGGATAACAAATTAATATTTATTTTGTACAGTGTCCAAAGCAGCCGAACAATACAGATTACGGGTATTATGTGCTGAAGTATATGGAAGACATCTTTGATGCGAGAAATAGAAATATTCCTGAATGTGTAAGCTACTTAACATTATATTCTTTTAGTTTGTTCAAATTTCTAAATAAATTGAAAAAATCACAATATGTTGATATATTTGTCATATGATTGCAGTATTATTCGAAGTATATTGGTTGTTGCTTCAACCAAGAAGAAATCGATGAGGTACGAAATGAGTGGGCGACATGTGTTCTTGAGCACACATAAGATTATGTGACATGTGGGGGAGACATTTGTTCTTTAGCATAGACCAATGTGTGAATTTTTTTTAGTTAGTTTTCAGTTCGATTCTAGAGTGGATACTCAGTACTTTGTATTATTGAATTGTTGTATGGATGATTTAATATTAATTAAATTTAGTACGAGTTTATTTCAAGGTTTGATGGAAATTTTGTTCAACTATGTGTTTGTTTGTGAAATGAAAAAGTATAATTGCATATTTATTATAATTTATTAATAATATAGTTAATTTGATCAATACAATTGGTTCGATATATGACCTATCAAACTCTAATCAAAGACAACAGTTAATGATATGTTGTTAAATGTATGATTCTACAACAAACAACACATGTTGTGTTATCCACACCTATTACAACAGGTTTGTCAGGAAAAAAATACACATATTACAACAAGTTTTCTAGTAAACTAAAACATGCATAACATGTTGTATAAATTATGTATATTACAACAGACACACACCATGTTGTCTAAACAATCCTATTACAACGGTTAAATATATGGAAAGACAACATACTCCAACTGTTGTATAAACATGTATATTACAACAAGTGCACTGCATGTTGTAATATACCTACCTATTACAACAGGTGTGTTTAGTGAAAGACAACATGCTTCGACTATTGCATAATATATATTACAACGGGTGAACCACATGTTGCAAAAAATACCCCTATTACAAAGGGTGTGTTTAGTGAAAGACAACGTCATTCAACTGTTGTATAATATATATTACAACAGGTGCACCACATGTTGTGTAAAATACCCATATTACAACAGGCCATTCCTTAAAAGACAACATGTTTCAACTATTGTATAAAATACATCTATCACAACATGCGATCACATGTTGTGTAACACACCCCCCCATAAGACCACACGATCTAATACAACACTGTTGTAAATTGAGAAAAAGGAATTGTTGTAAAAAGCATTTTCTGTAGTAGTGTTCCTTAGATATGGATGTCTCTGATGAAACACAAATCAGAATCTCATGAAAAGATCAAGGATTCGTGAAGGAAGTACAAAATGAACTTGGCTAGAATATCAAAGTACTACAATCCCATCATGGAGGAGAATATCTACACCAAGAGTTTGAGCCCTTTCCGAGAAACCTAGTAGTGTATCAAACTTGACCCAAGCTAGAACACCACAAAATAATGGTGTTCCAGAAAGAAGGAATCACACATTGCTGAACATGTTACAATGAATAATAAATTTAGTTAAACATCTGAATTCCTTATATGGGCATTCTTTTGAAACCATCATGCTTACACCTAACCACATATCTTCTAAATTAGTTCAAAAGACACCACATTAGATATAGAATGGGAAATGTCCCAATGTGTTTTTATGAATATTTGGGGATGTGAAGCTTATGTCAAGAAATAGTTCTATGAAAATCTTGGACCCAAATTGAATAAATATTCTTTGTTGGATACTCCAAGGAAACTAAGTGTTATTACTTCTATATACCGTCTGACAACAAAGAGTTTCTTGGCAAAATTGTTTTCCAAAGGAACCGGTGGGAGGAAAAAAGACATTGAAGAAGTTTGATACCAAAAATGAACTTATGGAGGTAGACAAGGACAATGAGAATCTCAAAAGGTTTTTGAATGTCAAATTCCTCATGTAGCACAAAAACCTCCAAGGTCTAGTAGGATAGATTTGGAGCTTGGATTTATCATGTCTCAATCAAACAATTTATTAGTCATAAATGGTAATGAGCCAACAACCTACAATGAGGTTGTTGAGGGACCAAATTATAGTAAATGGCTTTAGGGCATGACATATTAGATGGACTCCATGAAAATATGGACTTTGTTGGATGCACTTGAATGGGTAAAACCCATAGTGTGCAAAATGGGTATTCAAGAAGAAGCTAACGTGTATGGTAATAAACAATCCCAATAATAATTATTGGTTGCAAAAAGGTTTCAAACAAGCTCAAGGTGTTGACTATGATGAAACCTTTTTACTAGTAGACATGGATAAATCCATTAGGATCATGTTTCTCATTGCAGCTTATCATGACTGTGAGATTTGAAAAATGGGGGTGAAAATTGCTTTCCTTAATGGGAGTTTTCTTAAGGATGTGTACATGATGCGACTCAAAAGTTTTATTACTCCAAATGAAGCCAACAAGACTGTAAGCTACAAAGGTCAATATATGGATTGAAGCAAGAATCTAGATGGTGGAATCTTTGTTTTAATGAGACAATCAAAGAATTTAGTTTTATGAAGATGAACCTTGTGCTTACAAGAAGGTTAGTGGGAAAATAACTATATTTCTGACATTATATTTGGATGGCATATTATTGATAAGAAATGACATACCTACTGTACAATTGGTTAATACTTGTTTGGGAAATATCTTGTCTATGAAGGATTTAGGTGAAGCATTCTATATTCTAGGAATCAAGATCTATAAAAATAGATCTAAAAGGTTTCTTTGCCTAAGATGGAGTACATACATTGACAAAGTGTTGAAAAGGTTCAACATCGATGATTCTAAGAGAAGTAACTTGCCCATTTCTCAGGGCATAAGTCTCACTACCCAATGCCCCAGCTATTTGGAAGAGAGAGCACACATGGGTAAGATCCATATGCATTTGCAATTGGAATTGTCATGTATGCAATGTTATGTACACGCCCAAATGTCTTATATGCTTTGAGGATTATGAGAAATTAATCATATATATGTGAAGGTCATTGGGTTGTTGTAAAGAATGTCCATCTATGACCAACCCCCCCCCCCCCACGACTACTCTTGTGGCCCGGTCTAGCTCCCTTCATCTATGGAACATGTGACTCGTTCATCCTTGTACTTCTAAATTGAAGTCTTTATTTCCAACTTTGTCTACTGAGAACTTTTCATGTCAGTCTTGTCAACTTGGAAAATATTATTGGACAATATTTCTTCACTATAATAACAATAAGAGTCCAAGTTTGTTTTACTTAGTTCACTCTAATGTTTGGGGACCATGTCATATTGCTAATTACACTGGTGTACGGTATTTTGTTACCTTTATTGATGACTAGTCTCGTGCTACTTGGATCTATTTGCTAAAAGGTTGTTTTGAAGTTTTCGATGTTTTCTCCATATTTTTAAATGAAATAAAAACTCAATTTTATGCTACTACTAATTTTTTCTAAAATGATAATGATTTTGAATATGTGTAACATGATTTTCAAAAGATTTTTATTTCCAAGGGGATTATTCACCAAACTTCATGTCCCTATAAACCACAACAAAATGGAGTTGTTGAAAGGAAGAACATGCATATCCTTGATATAGATCGCACTCTCCTAACTAATATGAAAGTGCCTAAGTTTTATTGAGATGATGCCATTCTTTTAGATAATTATCTCATCAATTGTATGCCTTCTTCTGTGCTTCAAAGTTAGATTCCTTATAACCTTCTTTATCCACATGAACATGTCTTTGCTTTACCACCCAAAGTGTTTCACTATCATTATTTTGTTCACAACCACGAATGTGGGAATGATAAACTATCACCCCATGTTTTTTTGTTGTTGTTTCTTTGGTTACTATCGTACACAAAAGGGGTATAAATGTTTTGATCCTATTGCATGTCATCTGTATGCAATGCGGATGTCACCTTTTTTAATATACATCTTTCTTTTTAGAACCTAGTACCCAAGTTCACTTCCATATAAGACCATTCCATGGCTCAATTTACTACTATTTTATCTACGAATTCTATTCTTGAGAATGCTCAAGAGGCAGTACTGCACTCTGGCTGGAAATAAATCATAGACGAAGAGATGGATGCACTTCTGTAAGGAGTGGGACCTGGGAGGGGATCCAGTCCCTACTAGATCAAATAAAAAGAAAACATCCCATATATCAAACACCACTATAACCAATTTATTCAAAATTTATGTATCATGATACCAAATGGAGTAGAGGAACACAAAATATCTAACCATTACAAAGCTCAATATTGTCACTATACTCCACCACGTAGGGTGATATATATATATATATATATATATATATATATATATATATATATATATATATATATATATATATATATATATATATATATATATATACATATACATACATATACATACTAGTAATTGTACGTTCTTTGCACGTGAATTCTTTAATAATATTTGATAATTTAAGAGAACAATCTGATAACAATTTTTTTGTATTTACTTGTATTTTACACTAATAATAAAAATAGACCATTTGAAAACAAAATTAGACCACCATTTTGTTGATATTGTCACACAATTATGTACCACATGATCTTCTATTATTTTCTATGACTTTTAATCTTTATTGTTCAGTAAATGATCTAATGATACTTTTCATATTTTTAGTGCATATCTCTGATAACTATAATCATATGGTTCCATTGGACCTTCTATACATTTCATAGGTATATTTTACACCTTTTATTATACAAATTTGATCAAGGATCTCTGTTATATCACATATTCAACATCTTACATCATGGTGCATATATGTACTTTTATATTGTTTTTAGTGTTAATATTGACCCTTATTGTGTTGCCATTTTTATATGAATATTTTCGAAGTTTGGTTCATAAATACAGTATCTAGACTATTAATTTAAAATCAAGGTTAATTTTAATATACGTGTATTTCCAGTTGTTATCAAAGATTTCTGGTGAGTCTTATTCCTATTTGAAATATAATTATCTTGTATGAAACTACTATGATATGTCAAATATAGTTGTACATATATATAAATATTAGAAAATTCATTTATGTATAAAAATATGCGGCTGAACAAATATTTGTAATTAATATATCAATACATAAACTAAATATTATTTACCAAATATCAACACTCTTAAAATTTAAAGAATATAAGTAGATATATTTTGATTCCTCAACATGAATGATACAAAGTTTAATTGTACAAAAGTAAATGCAATATATGATATATATATGGGTGTGATTTTTCATGTATCATAATAGTCATTACTCCTTCACATACGTATTCAACTGACATCATATAATGACCCAATCAAATTTCTAATTCCAAAAATTAGCTAATTAATGTAATTATAGGTGCAATAAAGAAGTATATATTAAAAAGAAGTAAAATTACAACGAAAATAATCCTTTTTTATGATAGAAAAAGAATTAGTTCTTACAATTGATATGTAAACTATTCTTATTTATTTGCTCTTTTGGTATTATTAATGAGACAAAGATACAAATTAATATTATGAAAAGAGAACAAACAAGCAAGGAATCAGTTGGGATGTAGTGTTATAGAAAAAGAATTGGATAAGTTTGAAAATTCCTATAACTATATAATATGAAGAACTTCAACAATGTAAACCTATAATATAGTAAAACTATATGTTTCAGCTAATTATTGTTATAATGTTCATCACCTATTGAGACATTTTATAGCAGGACCACTTTTCTGAGAGAGAATTATGCACACTCCTTTCAATATAGTTGATTTTAACATAATCTATACTCTATTTTACTCATTTAAAAATTAGTTCAAAAGGGTTCTCCTTGTGAAAAGTTACAATTATAGGAAGTGTTTGGTCAATATATAAACATTGCATACTTTAACATAGACTTATGTTGAATTATTGTGTATTTTGACTGAAATGTATTCATGGGCTATCTTATGAATGTGTCAGGATAATTGCAAGTTGATGTTGGAGCATATAATTTGAACATGTAGGCTTTGATATTCTTACTACATACACCATTATGATACCAGTCTTGTCTTCACTTATATTTAATTTTGAAGCTATATTTTTGCATGTTATTGCTTATGCGGTAGCCTCCAATTGTAAATGGAGGAGGTAGAAACATGGCATTTCCTATTGGTATTCTTTGAGAAAATGTTGATCTCATAAGGATGATTGAGAAGTTTTATGCATATGTACGTTAAGAAGGAGGTCAGAAGAGGGGGGGGGGGTAGATGAGGTATGTTCCTTGGAGAACATCTTATTGGTTCCTAGTGAATTCATGACAAAGTGGATAATATGTAGATAATTTTGATTATTTAGTTATACATATACATGAATCGTTTTTTTATGGAATCAATTCCTGATATAGGGTATGTTAAATAACACTACTCCAGGTTGTTCTTATTGATATAATGCACATTAGTAACTTATAATCTAGTTTCATTTTAGTATGGATTTACTTTAATATTTATATTTCAATATTTCTTTATCTTTGAAGAATGACTCATGGTTATAATCATGTTCCCAACTTATATATGTTTTTTTATCCATAAGTAGATTTATTGTCAAATGTATAGAAAGAAGTAATTGTTCCTAAATGGTCATGATAAATTAGACTATAGAAGAAAGTTCTCAACTCTGGAATCACATCATCATTATCATTATCATGTATGTTTTGCACTTTCTATTATTATGGTTATATTCATAATATATTATTTGTTGTATTGATTTTTGTATAAATTGAGATTGCTTTCTTCAATTAAGATTCTTTATGTCATTATAGATGACTATGAAAGACATGTTTGTCTATCTACAATCAAATGGTTTACGTAGTTTATATATTTTCATTTACAAATTTTTATAATGAATAGAATATTTTAGTTTTACTCAGATTAAGGTTACCAAACCAAATATTATTAGTATACAAGGACAATAAAGATAAAGTTCATTTTTTTAAAGAATTCGAATAAATTATACAAAATATGTCGCTATTTATATCTAGAATCACTCACCAATAAATTTTAACATCTTCAATTATGTGAATATGTGGTATTCTGTAAGGATGAACATATACATATTTATTTTAGTGAATTAACATTATTTAATTGTTATGGATCTATAATCAAATATTCTAATGTTATGAGTTTGGTAAAATAAATATATAATTTATTATCATTTGATAATAGAAGAAGTTATATTCGTATGAAAATTGGTTATGAATAATTACATAGTCCGTCTATTAAAGCCGTATGTGTGAGCAATGGATCTATGAGTAATAAAAAAGAACATACATTTACTTTGTCACTTATGATATAAACCAACTTTGAATTTAAAGGAATGATAAAGGTTTGAACATCTACGAGGAGAGGATGGGAGATCTTCTACGAGTTCAACTTTTAAATAAAAACTCCACAAGTAATACCTTATCTATACCGAACAGAACGACATGACGAAATTATGTGCGGGAAGAAATATGGATCCCAAACTATTAAAAAGATACAAAAATGTATCCATGGGTTCGTGCCATGGTTTTGTTTTGTGGAGTGAAAATTGCAAGGCATTTGCTCCAGGTACACATATTGTGGTTGATGATTATACTTGACAAAGATGGTATAGGAAGCGTGTGAGGTTTGTGGTCGGGTAAAAAAGGGCACATATCTACTGTGACAAAGTTGCACCATTGGAAGGCTGGTCTCCTTCGTCACAATCCCATGAATGGGAGCAGTATTATGATGCATGTAGATTATCTTGCGAGATCAAAAATCAAGATCTCTTGACGCCTGTGTATAGAAATGACCCACGTCTGTAGGAGCATACCAACAAATTTATTGAGGATGGTATAAAAGAGATGATAAAAGATAATGATTACAATTAAAAAATGTGGAATAAATGGATAGGTGATGATGGATATGATTATCTAGAATAAACATTATTAATATGAGCCAAAATAGCGATCGGCCCAAAAACCTCGTCTAAGGCTCTGGTTGACCATTACTTGTGATGAATGAGGGCTTATATCGGTTGCCTAAAAACACTGTAGAAGATTTCATGTGCTTGTTGGACGGACCTCCCTCTTACCTCTATATAAGTTAACGTGGGGTTGACATGTAATCTCCACAGTTGGTGTGATCACCAGTGGAAGAAACTCTTTCGTTCCCTATAAAGTAGCAAATGGTGTTGCAACAGGGACTGCATCGATATATGGAGTTCTAGCTACCGCAAGCGTCGAGGGCTTAATGGCTTATCCTCTTGCTGCATAGAATTGATTACTGCCCAGCAGTCTGATGGTTTGCTGCACTTAAGGAGTTAAATTATTCAGTATCCCACATCTAGACGTGTTTAGTTAACGTAGCATTGCAATTGGTGTGCCAACGCTATGATGCGGTGAGACGGACTCTGGTGGAAAACGTTACTGATGAACGCTACCAAACACTAAAAATAATACAAACTCAAAGCGGTGGATGGTCTTGTATTTGATAACAACGGTTACGAGCGATTGCAACATGTCCAATCTTATCCTATCGATGTTTGGACAATCATACGTGTCCGATCTTGTCCTATGGATAATCATACTCTTTACCAAACGGAGCATAAGCGTATCGTGGTTCCATTTATGGTTTATGACCTTTCTCAGTTCTGGGATACTCCTAATATAGTATCCAACAATGACTATCCACCGAGCTAAGACACATGTATGACTATGCTTCTATTTAGAAAAACAACAAAAAATGTTCCAATGTATAGCTATATTGTTTGATTAATAATGAATCTTGAGAGATATTTGTGGTTTAGTTGCAAATTGATGATGATTTGCGTACCAGGAAGAGTAATGACGGCTCGGTTGGCAACCTCCCGAAGAAGCATGTGAGATCCACACCAGGCCAATACTTGTTGGTTATCGGTTTCAACATATGATCTTGAAATAGCTTTTTTCCTTCTTCCAAATAAAGTCCGGCAAGAACTGGTCGACGTCGTAGCTGAAGACATTCTCGTCCCTTGTAGGGAAGGAGTGGTAGCTGAAGATCATCTCCACTCCTATAAAGTTGGATATTTCTCCGGCAAAAAAACCAAAATGGCACGTTTGACCATTTTAATTCCCATAATAGCACGTTCTTGAACTTAATTATCAAAATGACACATTTTGGGGGCAATGCATCTCCTGTGGAGACACATTTCTCTGTCGCGAGGCAATGCGTCCCGGACCAGGATGTATTGGCCCCACACAGGGGCAATGCGTCCCAGATTAGGACGCATTGCTCTACGAATTGCTCTCCGGAGTTGGATGCATTCCCCTTTGGTGGGGCCAATGAGTCCTGATGCGCGTCTCATATGGGGACACATTGAGTAATGCGTATGTATGTAGGACACATTGCTAGCAATGTGTCCCCATGTGGGACGCATTGAGTAATGTGTCTCCATGCAGGACGCATTATTGTTTTACATTTTTTTTCATTCATTATTAATCTTTTAAGCATAATATTTGTATATTAACAACATTGATTATATTTGCACATTTACTATTCTTTCACTTCTATTTGAATGTCTATAATATAGCCAATTATTATAAATTTGTTAATTTCGATATCTCCGAACATGCATATGGATTATAGAAGTGGTATTGCAACCAACACTAGTTGCTTCCTAATTGATTATATAAGAAGAAATTAATCTAAAAAAATAAGATATCATTAGAAACAAGGTTAAAATATGAACCAACTTGACGAGAAAATAATACACAACAGAACAATAATACACAACAGAACAATCTGATAGACCCAAAATGAACCAATATGATATCATAATATGATAGATCCACATACAAGCTAAATAAATGCCTGAATAAAGGCATATATACAACACTACACAACATGTATGTATATTAACAACATTGATTATATTTGCACAATTACTATTTTTTCACTTGTATTTGAATGTCTATAATATAGTCAATTATTATAAATTTGTTAATTTCAATAGCTTTGAACATGCATATGGATTATACAAGTGGTATTGCAACCAACACTAGTTGCTTCCTAATTGATTATATAAGAAGAAATTAATCTAAAAAATGAGATATCATTAGAAACAAGGTTAAAACATGAACCAACTTGACGAGAAAATAATACACAACATAACAATCTCATAGACCCAAACTGAACCAATATGATATCATGATATGATAGATCCACATACAAGCCAAATAAATGCATGAACAAAGACATATATACAACACTACACAACATGTACAAAACTATGAAAATGTAAGCATGTCCTCCACGCCCAGTGGCGGAACCAGAACCCATATATTGGGGGGGGGCAAAAACTAATTATTCATTGTAAGGTTTGAACTCATGACCTTTGGTGCATCAAATAACATATCAACCACTACACCATGTTCAGTTTTGTGTCTTTATATGTGAAACATTATATTAATAGTAATTGCATTCCACATTTATTGCAAAAAAATATATAATGTGCACACCAAGAATCAAACTCATGACCTTTGGTAGATGAGTGCAACTGCTAACCAATACACTACTTCCACATTTGTGTCTTTTATGCGTCATACATGATATATATTATAAATATACGTTATAAATATATGTATATATATGTATATGTATGTTTATTTTTATTTTTTTGGAGGGGCCATGGCCCCTGCTCGCCCCCCCTTGGTTCCGCCCCTGTCCACGCCCATGACGTCCTCGCCCACCTCCCTGTACATCTGGCTCATGAGTACCAAAGTCATCTGGAGATACCTCAATGGGGGACAACTGTGTAGCAGTAGGCTAATGAGGACCAGGGAAGTAATGAAAAGCTGGAGGTGGGTGAGGGGTCTCTGAATACTAGGATGTGGGGCATCAGGTGGGGTGCATCTTGAGAAATCAAATAGAGTCGGTGAGTATGTGACATAGGATGATGATCGACTGTCATAAATAACTAGTAGTGGGAGTGGAGTGTATGGAATAGAAGAAGGACCTGCTTCATAGTAGGATGCTGGTGGAGGAGGGGTGATGTATGAGGAAAATGAACCAGCTCCTGAAAAGTATGGCCATGTCAGTCCCCATGCCATGAACTGAGAAGTGAGAGTGGGAGTGGGCTCAGCAGCAATAATCATAGGAGTAGGAGTAGGAGTGGGCTCAGGGGCTGTGGTATGAGTGAGTGGATTATACGGGCGAGCGTAGTCGGGAAGACTGTCAAAGTAAGTCCCCTGGATGCCATAGATGTCATCTCTGATCTGTGCAGGGGCATGTTGTAAAGCCGCTCGGATCCGCACATGTCATTCCACTTGATCAAACAAAGTATGTACAAATAATAAAGACCAATTTTATATATTACAAATAATAAAGATAAATAATAACAATTTGTAAAAGAAATATAAATGATACTAAAAAATTATTGTTGACGATAACTTTGTAGGTAGTATGTGGTCGCAGGCTGAGCTGGAGGGGGCAGTGTGTACTGGGGATGATACCATCTGTAGTGCGCCTATGGACTGAAGACTGTCTCTGCTGGTGGAGGGGAGACTAAGCTCTCACGTTTGTTGTTCCACAGTTGCACTTTCCGCCTATAATGATGCAACCAGTCCTCAGTCGCATGACCCCTCCCATCTATCCTACTAAGGCGTGACAACTCCAGAGTAGGTTGTACTTGAAAAAATCTAAATTGTCCAAGTACTCTGTTAGGGAAGTGCCACTCTACTATTGTGTAGCACAGTATAGGCACTCGCGCCAACCAAATATCTGGACCCTCTCGACATAAGGCTGGAAGTCTCTCCAGAATATTAGCAGTGTAAGGAGTTAACTGTATCTGTTATTCAAATAGATACAACATGTATCATATAAAACAGAGTAAATTGCATAAAAAATACAACATATATCATATAACATGTTAATAGAAGTAAGTTAGTTATACCTGAGAGGACAAAATCTGGTCAAATGCTGAATCATAAAATTGGACTGATCCTCTCATAGTATCACTCCTTTCAAGAAATGTAGGCCGCCTATTAAATTGACAAACTAAATTTAGATAAAAATTACAAAATATTTGGAAAAAATGTAAAAAAAAAGTGTAAATCTTTACCTGTAACCCAAGGGAACATTGTCTCGCCACTAACAATTGAACTTGCACGTCCAATTCCTAACCTCTCCCAACACCACATCTGCAGTAGACATACACAACCAGACAAGTATGCGGTTTTCCTAGAGCGGGTGGTAGGCTAGTACAACTCCCTATACAAGTATGCTAAAGTTGTAGCACCCCAAGATAGAGTGCTACAACTAGCAAAGTCAGACAGAAGCGGTAGGTACCGTACATGAACCCTATTTCCGGTACTATCAGGAATAAGGTAACTACCTAAAAAGTATAGGAGATATGCTCTAGTGTACCTTATCCTATTTTGTATTTGTTGTTCTTCATCTCCCAAAGTGAAATCCATATCCCTAAAGGTCTCACACAACCATATCAAGGAGATATGCCCCTTAGACATCCCATCTGGTGCATCTCCTAAGAAACTCTCACAAAGGTGATACCATGAAGAAAATTGCCCCTCATCTACGCCTAAAGGATGTGAAGCTATAATCGGTGGCCCATCAATCCTAAGGCCTAAAAGAACTGCAACATCCTGAAGGGTTACACTCATCTCAAAAGAGGGAAATCTAAAAGTATTGGTAGAGTTGTCCCACCAGTTAACTAAGGCAGTGATTAAATTGGGATCAAGGTGGATAGGTTGTAGCCTATGAACAAGCCCAAAACCAACCAAAAAAATATTTTATAAAATACCCGGGTCAGTAATAGGCCACTGTAACAACATAAAGTGGTGCTGGGAGAGTCGGAAAGATGCTTGTCTAGGAGCCATATATATGAAAAGTGCAAATATTACATTAAATGAAAAGTACAAATATTACATCAAATGAAAAGTGTAAATATTGCACAACATATAAGTTTGTCAAGATTCTTCATTAGATAAGATGAAATTAATTCAAATACATGAACTACCAAACAATATTAAAATACAACATGAACTACTAAAAGAGAAATATTACAATAATTAGTTCTGTATTTGATTCAATATCTCATCTAGAGGTTCATAAAATAGCTACATTTGATATACAACTCGATATATCTCTGGATGCGATATAGCTAACTTGTTTTTGACTTGTTCATTGATTGGTATTGTTTTCTGTTTCGTGTTTTACCAATACCAACCAGGTAGCTCAAGAAGTTCTTCATACATGTGAAATATTTGCTTTAAAATTGTCAATGAAATTTTGCTTGTTCTTTTATCACTATAAATCCTAACTTGTTGTACAACAAATCTGGTATGCCATTCCAGTCATCATCTAATAGAGTTTGATGAGCCATTTTTCCCTATAGACACTTTGTAGCTATTATTTGGATTAACTCTACAGACATTTGAAATGTCCATGTCCTTCGATGAGCCATCTATAAAAAACCCATTATAAATTCATTCTTTTAGTGAAATTGCAAACATTACCTGACTTGAGTAAATTAAAATTGCAAACATTACATGACTTGATTAAATTGAAATTACAAACAATACATTACTTGAGTAAATTAAAATTGCAAACATGACATGACTTGAACAAACTAAAATTGTAAACATTACATGTCTTGAGTAAATAGAAATAGCAAATATTACATGACCAGACATCATATTACATTAGGACAAGTGCATCTATTATGACCCTTTCTACCACACTTATGACAATGATATGTATATTGATTTGGATCAACATCCATAGTTGAAGGCCTTCTTTTTTTCTTTGGTCTTCTAGCGTGCCTTCATTTCCTTGGGGGTAATAAGGGATAAATGCCTCAACTTTCATCAAAATGAGGCCAATACCTCTTGTAGGAAATACTAAGAAATTCAGTTTTGTATGCGTTTAAATAAGCTTCATTTGTTTAATATGGGCTCACAAGTGCATCAGTATCATAATTGATAGATCTTGCAACTACCCAAACATGAGCACATGGAAAATGCCATTGTTGTGGAAAACCACAACTGCATTCACTTACACCATTTGGACGCACAAAGACTTAAAATCGATGTCCTTCCATGTCATCAACAAGCCATTCATCATTGTTCACGCGGATGTTTACTGATAGTTGTCGTGCATCATGTGATACATCAAAAAGCTTATCATGAAACCTAAAGGGCCATTTAAAATCCTTTTATGCACGACCATATGCTTGATTACGCCTCTCCAACCACATTGTAACAAAACAATAGTATGTGGAAACAATAAGTGCCTGTATTGGTAAACCTCTAACACATTTTAAGACTTCATTTAACCTTTCAACATGATTTCTAGTCAATGACCCATACCTATAGCCTCTGTCATATGTGAGAGACCACTGTACGTACTAGATTTTGGGCTATCAAATACTCGTTAGTTGTTGGTTCTATGGTTTCTATATCAGCCATTAGACGATCAAATTCATGTGTATCAGTTGTGGATCCCACCTTCCACAAAAGTTCCTTCAACTCCTATGACTTGAACTTTTAATAGAAGTTCTCACAAAGATGTCAAAGACAATAACGATGTTGAGCCCAGTTAAATTTTGACCTAAGTGCTGGAAAAATTCCACTCATTCGATTAGAAATAATACACAGATCTGTACGGTGTGGAATGATTGGAATATAAGTTTGTAGAGAACAAAAGAACTACTTCCATGAGTCCTTATTTTCTGCCTCGACAACATCAAAAGTAACTGGAAATAGACCATTATCAACATCTATGCCACATGCAATGAGAAGTGTGCCAAAATATTTTCCTGTTAGAAATGTGCCATCAGCAGTAAGAATAGGCATGTAATAGGCCCAACCCCTCACAGCTGGACCAAATGCCCAAAACACCTGCTTGAATCTATGAGTGCTTTCAGTTTGAAGGGTATAATCATCCACAAGGTGGGAATATATAGTTCTTCGAATAAATTGTGACAGAGAAATCGGGAACGGCAACAAAGTATGATATGATGATTCTCAGTCTCCAAATATTTTACAGACAGCCTTCCACCTCATTAGAAATGCCTTCTTGTAATATATATGGAGCCTTAGTTCAACATTTACCTTGTCACGAATTTCTCATGTGGACATATCCAATCTTGATACTAGGATTGGCATTATCATACGAGAAATATAAGATGATGTGACATGGCGATGGTCCTGATTCAGAATAGTTAGTTGACAATTGTGGCTTGTACTATAACGTTTTACCTTCAATATGCCACCTTCTCTTTTGGACTAGCAAGCGGTCAAACTCCAAGGACATCGATGGTCATGGATACAAACAAATTTAAGATGACAATTATTTGAGCGTTGTGTCCGATATTGGACATTCCTTTATACTGACCATTTTTGGACTGTTTCAACCATTACAACTTTGGATGCAAATAAAGCACCCTCATATATTTCAGCGCTAGAAGGGTTGTAATTGAGACGGAATTCCTGATGAAAATCTTCCACTCATTGTTCATCTTGAAAAGTTTCATAGTTGGTATCAATGTGTTCATGTTGGGGCCATTCTTTATCAAATATAGATGGTACAAAACTGAATGTTGTAATAGAGTCAGGGAATGGATGTCCATGCTCATCATCAGTTTCAGTCAATGACTCATCATCATGATCACTATTATTATCACCTTCCTGATCACTATCATTATCACCTTCATGATCACTATTATCATCACCTTCTTGTTCACCCTCCTCAACCTCAACACCAATACTCTCAATAGTAGAATTTTGAGAGAATTTAGGTGGTTGATTCCATTCAGTAGTTACATTACTGCTACATGGTTGGGATTCAAATTGATTCAACAAACTAATGAAACTAGATTGTTGGTGGAAAGATGTTTTTTCAAGAAACACATCAATATAGGCATCAGATGAAAGTGCGAACAAGGTTCTATATGCATCATCATCATCAACTTGTATGAGCATATGATCTTCTCCAGGGAAATGATAGGATATATTGATAGAGAAGTGGTTGGGATTGATGTCAAGTATTGTAAGGATATATGATTTTAGTTCAGATAGGGTATTGATAAGTGAAATATTTATGGGTCTAACAGATCGACTAGAATAAGACCCATCGGAGAGAAATTGACTATTATATCAAAGCTTGACAATTCATGAATGTGAACTAGAAGCCATGTTCCTATCATTGTAAAATAGTAATTCAGCTTTTAGAACATTAATTTAACTTTGAAACAATAATTAACATGAATTAATATTTTATAGCATGAATTAATATTTTATAGTATTAATTAATTTTTTCAAACATTGACATCAATTTTAGAAGAGTAGTTAAGATTTTAGAACAATAATTTTGAATTTGGAAATAATTTGAAATAATGTTTTTTCTATAACATTAACATTCTAGAACAATAATTTTAAAATTTGGAACAATAATTTTGGAATTTGGAACAATAATTTTTTGAACAGTAATTAACCTTCAAGTGTCATATTCTATAACATTATTTTAGTAATGTGGAATCAAACAGTAGCAATACAATTATTTTATTTTTAATATTGCATAGTAATTTTAGGTACAAATTTTTGAATCTAAAAATATTGTAGAAAAATTACCTCAAATAGCGAGATCTCAAAACCCAAGAATAGAAAGAAGAAAAGGAATCCCGTCCAGACAGCGAAGCAATAGAAATCTGAGCATCGAAACAATAGAAGAATAGCTCCAAGATCGCCCAGAATCAGCTCCAAGATTGCCCGAAATAAGCTCCAAGCAATAAAAATATGAGCACACCACTCCAAAATAATGGAAGTAGAGAAGAAGTTAAAGAAATGGATGAATGGTGTGGGTTCACGGGGGTGATCTCATCTCCATTATATAGGAGACTAATACGTCCCCAACGGGGACGCATTGCCTCCCCACGTGGCAACGGGCGCGGCCCGCAGCGACTCTTTTTCAACGGTCGAGTGAGCAGGGGACGCATTGCCCCAACTAGCCGTTGGGACGTCTCGGGACGTGACATATTGGTCCCACCGAAGGGCAATGCGTCCTGGACCGAGACGTATTAGCCCCACACAGGGACAATGCGTCCCGAATTGGGACACATTGGTCCCACCGTCGCAGAGCAATGCGTCCTGGTCTGGGACCTGGGACGCATTGGTTCCACCGGAGAGCAATGCATCCTGGTCCGGGACCTGGGACGCATTGGTCCCACCGGATAGCAATGTGTCCCGGCCCGGGACGCATTGCCTCGCGAGAGAGTAATGTGTCTCTACAGGGGACACATTGCCCCCAAAATGTGCTATTTTGAGAATTAAATTCAAGTACGTACTATTATGCGAATTAAAATGACCAAAAGTACCATTTTGTTTTTTTTTTCCTATTTCTCCTCATAATTGACTTTAAAATTCTCCGGGGCGTCGGCATAGTGGAATTTCATTGCCTGGTTGCCGATCATGAACTGCGAACTTGGTGAGTCCCAATACCATATCGACATTGCAAACTTGTTGCCAGCGTCCGTTGCGGCACCCACAGAGTATTTGGGCGCTTGCTACGTCGTAGTACGTGCAGGAATCCATGAAGCGGTTACACATAAATATGGCGTACCAAAGCTTTGTTGGTTGACGTCCAAAGCCCATAAGGATTCCTACACCGATGTTATCAATGTGGTTATGTTGTTATCAAAAGTGGCGCAAGCATTAATTCAAAGTCCTGGTGCATGAAAACTTGTATTGCACTATGAATCGTGATCCTGGACGACCGTGGATAATGCTTATCATAACAAATTGCTCATTTATTAACGTAGTTAAGGACTTGTCGTGCACGTGCTAAACCGGTGAGGACGGAAACGAGTGGCAAAACCGGTGGTGATGGTAAAATTTTGCAAAAAGTTAACTAATAGGGTATATTTTTAATCCATAAAGTTGGATTATGAAAAAATGGTCACTATAAAAAGTTATTCAAATGCCTTTCTTGCTCTCACCAAGATATGTTTCTCACTGGATAGCTGTCATATATATATATATATATATATATATATATATATATATATATATATATATATATATATATATATATATATATATATATATATATATATATATATATATATATATATATATATATATACAGAGAGAGAGTCAGGCTAGAATATACTCGAGTGTACGGATTGCACGAATATATATATATATATATATATATATATATATATATATATATATATATATATATATACAGAGAGAGAGTCAGGCTAGAATATACTCGAGTGTACGGATTGCACGAATACACTCAAGTGTGTTTGCATATTTAGACTATTTTTTGCAAAATGTAAACCATTGATCTTCACCGTCATACTATAACTAGGCTACATACAAATTTTGAACCCATTTGGATGAGTGTAAGTCACTCATCCAAGGGAAACAAAATCAATGCGTGAAACTAATTTGAAATGCATAATTTTTGCGGTCTTCATAACATGAGTTATACATATCTAAATGTGCTCAAATTTTGCGTATAAGTTGTTCACGAGATGTTTAAGAAGATCAATGAATTAGATTTTCAAAAAAAATATTGCATCATGAAAAACTACTTGAGTGTATTCCGCTCCGGATACACTCGAGTGTATTCTAGCCTGACTCTCTCTCTCTCTCTCTCTCTCTATATATATATATATATATATATATATATATATATATATATATATATAGTCAGACTAGTGTACACTCGAGTGTATCAGAGACACCATATACCTCAATCATTTTTAAAGATGTAGTAACTTTTTGAAAATTCTAAACCGTTGATCTTCTTAAATATCTTAAGAACATACTATATAATAAATTTTAGCTCATTTGGATACTTATAGGTCGTGCATCTAAAGGAGGCAAGTTTCATGCATTTCAAATTAGTTTTGAGCGTCGATTTTGTTCTCCTTAGATGAGTGACTTACACTCATCCAAATGAGCTCAAATTTTGTATGTGGCCTATTATTATTGTAACCATGAAGATCAATGGATTGGATTTTAGAAAGATAAGGTCTAGATAGGAAAACACCATTGAGGTGTACAGTGTAATCTATATACTCGAGTGTATTCTAGCCTGACTCATATATATATATATATATATATATATATATATATATATATATATATATATATATATATATATATATATATATATATATATGACAACTATCTAGTGAGAAACATATCTTGGTGAGAGCATGAGAGGTATTTGAATAACTTTTTATAGTGACCAATTTTTCATAATCCATCCTTATGGATTAAAAATATACCCTATTAGTTACCTTTTTGCAAAATTTTACCATCATAAGATTTATATTGCATGCACAACAAGTGAATACTTTTCAATGACCAATATTGAGATTTAGGCTGACTGTACATATGGGCATGTAAGAAATATCGAATTGTAATGAATTTTTATGTGAAGGTAAATAAAATGATATTCTTCTCATCCATAAGGTTGGATATTGGAAATATATTATAATTTTATAGTTATTAAAGTGCCTCTCATGCTCTCACCGTAGTTTTTTCTCACTAGATCACTACCATATATATATTATATATATTATATTTATATATATATATATAGAGAGAGAGAGAGTTAGTCTAGAAAACACTCGAGTGTATTCGGAGTAGAATTCACTCAAATAGTTTTTCATGATGCAATATTTTTTTCAAAAATCTAATCTGTTGATCTTCTTAAACATGTGTAGAATAGCTCATACGCAAAATTTGAGCACAATTGGACATTTATAGGTCATGTTATAAAGACCATAAAAATTATGCATTTCAAATTAGTTTCGCGCGTCGATTTTGTTGGATGAGTGACTTACACTCATCCAAATGGGCTGAAAATTTGTATGCAGCCTAGTTATAGTATGACGGTGAAGATCAATGGTTTACATTTTGCAAAAAAATAGTCTTGATATGTAAACACACTTGAGTGTATTCATGTGATATGTACACTCGAGTTTATTCTAGCCTGACTCTCTCTCTCTCTCTCTCTCTCTCTCTCTATATATATATATATATATATATATATATATATATATATATATATATATATATATATAGAGAGAGAGAGAGAGAGAGAGAGAGAGAGAACTAAATATACTAAAGGATCAACTGAGGATCATCTAATTACCTCGAAACTATCTCCAATAGATTTAATTGCACTTGATGATGTCCTAGTCTAAATTTTGGTTAAGTTCTCCTTGACCTAAACCTGGGGTTGGATGCATACCCCAGCAAGAGGAGAAAAGTAGATGAATCAACATAAAACCTAGTATGAGCATATTAAGTTGGGATTGAGCAATATAAGGAATAAATGATTTTAAATAAATAAGGTTTCTCATAGAAAAGGAAAGGACTAACCAAACGAGTATCAAAAGAATATGAATATCAAATTGAAGAAGATAAACAATTTCTTGCCTTTACAACAATGTCACAATGATAATATCACAAAGCATAAAAACTTGCATGGTGAGTAAAACACAAACTAGTATATACTAAAATGTAGGATAGGACCCATATTTATTCCATGCCAAAGGATAGGAGGACTAAAACCTTAGTTAAACAATATATAGATTTTGTAGGAGGACTAAAACCTCAATGCCTGAAAGGAGGACTAAAACTTCAGTGCCTAAAATATAATATATTACAGGAGGACTAAAAATCTCAATGCAGCGACAGGAGGACTAAAACCTCAGTGTCTAAAATAAATATGGTGCCACTACTTCTAGTTATGACTAGTCCTTCATCCATGCAAACATAGCAAGAAATTTAAAGTATATTCAAGCATGAATAAGGGATGAGATCATCCAACTAATGTCAATGGGGTCAAATGACCCATAAGTAAGAATTCAAACATTTCTACTTCATGATCTCAAAAGTCCACAACTTAAAATTCTGGATTTCACAAGGAATAAGATGAACAAGATACATATTTGAATCCACCAAGAATATATAAAGGAATAAGATGATCACAAGATCAAAATCAACATAGGACACTTCACATGAAATAAATCCAAATAAGAAAGAGATTTTGTAGGCTATCAAGAGAGAGATAATTTGGGTAAACTGCTCAATATAGAAAAATAGAATATGCAATCATACATTATGAGAGGATAAAATTAGGCTAATTTCTCAATAAGGATAATAGGGGATGCAATCATACCTCAAGATGTCTACATATGTCCAAAGTCAAAACATTAATCCCATCTCAGTCTACAAGCACCCTATGATGTGATTAGGAAACATGGTATAGGAAAAGCATTGAGGGCCTCCGTCGGAGCTAGCCGTGATGACTTTGTAGGTGAGAGGGTTTGAGACCCACCATTTTGAAGAGTTGATGGCCGATGATAACGGGGTATTGATGGGTAAATCAGAGAAAAAGTAGGTGATCAAACAAGTCCTTGGACAAATATTATATATGTTAACATGCATGGGTTTCTTTCGAGAGAGGCATCATGGTGGTAGGAGATGTTGTTGCGTGGTCATGGTGGAGGGTAAGAATAGGGAAGGGAGAAGAGAAGAGACAATCGTGAACAACCTTCTGCATAGCACTGACTTAAATGGGGTCCCAGATAGAGAAAGGAGGAGAGAGATTTTATAGAACCAAGAATAAGAGTCAAAGGTTGTTGTCTAACTAGTTTCTTTTTGCAGACATAAAATTTAGTGTAATAGGAAATCCTAATGAAAAACCAACCCAACTACAACAACTATATTCCCTTATATACTAGGGAGTTGTAACATACTAGATCTCAGACCCTACCTTGGAAGTTGACATTTTGGACTTAGCCAAACAAGGTTGAAGGTTAGACCTAAATAGATGTTTAGTATAACCCCAATGAGCTAATGCATGCATAATCACCTTAATTTAACCTAATGTTCTAATATTAATCTTAGGTTTATAATGGATACATAAAATATGCCACATAACTCATTTTGGTGGTAATATGAAGATAAGAAACTTAATTGGATGAATAATTTAGATAATGGGTCGTTAATGGGCCATATGAAATATCTCATAAAAGAAGTCTCAAAAGTGGAAACAAACTTCAAATTTGAAATTTACATATTAAAATTAGCCTACATGTCAAATTTCATCTAATTTGGACAACCTTAAAATATTAGGATAAGTTTAGGAGAGAGAAAATGAGTAAAAGGTATAAGTAATGAATAATGTGATTATATAACTTCAAAATATGGAAATAATGTCAAATTTGTATTCAACACATCAAATATAACTTGTGGATGAAGTTTCACCAAATTTGGATGTTGTTTGTGCAAGTTATACAATTTTAGGTACATTCTGGACTTTTCTATAGTTTACCGAATGGAGAGGTTTTCTTAGAAAATTGTTATATGAATTATAATACTTATATATTCTCTTACCATTCTCAAGTTTTTAAAGCATGGGGCACCTAGTTGCACCTTGGTTTGAATGTGTTTCTCTCCAAGGGCATTTTAGGGATTACCTTCTTTATAAATGAGTTTATCTTTAGAAGCTATCAACCAATGGGGTTATTTCTTTGATTGGAGGTCGGTTAGGATGGCCTATAAGTGTCCATAAACTGACATTTGATATTCAAGAAGACCCTATGAGCTGTCCTCTTGCATGGTCATGAAATCCCTAGGCTAAGGACACATAAAAAGCTCCATGGACACCTCATGCTTGACTTCTTCCTTATCCATAAAGGTTTGCATGTCCATGGGCAGCCTTAGCATTGGACACATGGAAAGTAACTTGACACCTTATGCTTCAATTCTTCCTTATCCATAAAGGATTGCATGTTTATGGACACCCTTATACATGACACATGGAAAGTCTCATAGACACCTCATACTTGACCTCTTTCTTTATATAGCCATATCTACCCCTTCCCAGCTCCCAATTCAAAAAATCTTGCTCTCCTTTATTTCCTCTATCTTAGAGCATCATTCCTACTATGTTATTTCACAAAGTTGTTATCCCAAGTTAAAAGGAGGTGCCTACCTTGGTGAAGAAGGCTCCTAAGGTTCCAAATTTCTCTATTTAGGATTTCTTAACCTCCTCCTTGGTGATTTTAACCAAAACTAGTAAGTATCCTCATTTTTTCCCTATTTTCATGTTGTTAGTCTTCCTTCCACCATCATACAGGTCGGAACCCTGATCTTCCACGGTGAAGCCCCACCTAGAGCCCTTAAACACCCCATCTCCATGTTCTTTTGTTAGGGGTTTTCACCTCTAAAGTGGAGAAGGTGCTTCTTGCTCGAGATAGGAGTTTTGTTGGAGAAACCAACCTTTCTAAGCTTGGGAACCTTACTTATTGGATGTGTCCACCTTCCGTAGAGGTTCTTTGGAGGCCTAGGCTTGACTTTGATTGTTTAGACTCTGAAGTTGAGGTATGATGTATCCCCTATTCTTCTATGTTGAGCAATTCACCTATGCTTATTCATTCTCTTTGTCCTATGGACATTAGCCTATACACAATGTATTTTCTTTTTAAAATCATGGTTCATGTGAACTGCCTTATTTTATAATGATCATGTGATTATGGATATTCTTTTTTTTTTGGTGAATCATGTGCCACTTGTCATGGATATTCTTTTAAACTCTTATCTTATGATTTGTTCATGATGGAACTCAGAAAGATGACATGTGATGTCTTTTACCCACTTATGAGGTGGATGTATATGTTGGTCACTTATGTGGTGACTAGTTTATATATTCTGACTATACTTTCTACTTGCCTCTACATTTAACATGTTATGTGATTCAGTAGCACTAGAGTAGTGTAATTGCATTGGTTTTTATGGCAGATATGTTATTTCCTGTCGAGCAGATGTGATATTTCCTGTTCTTTTGGGATGGAAAAGAACCTCATACCCAGGGAAAGATGTGTGATTCCTGGACCATGTTTTATATATTTGGGAGATTGGCAATATTCCTTTCTCTATCAGGTTTCAAGTTTATGAGACTTACCCACCTTTGTGTTTATATTGTTCTAAGGCTATGTTTATCTCACATGCATGCATGTTGATGATATGGGGTGTGTGTCCTAATTCTTTACATGTGCTTGTGTGGCACAATCTTTATGTTTTATTAATGGAAAGTATTCTTTTATTATCATATGATTTCAATTCTTTTTCTCTTGATACCCATTTGGGTGGTCCTTATCCTTTCTATGGGAAGCCTTTTATATTTGATGTCCTTTATTCCATATATTGCTCAATTTCCTATTTAGTGTGCACATACTAGCCTTTGTTGATGTCATCTATTTTCTCTTCTTGCTGGGATATGCTTCCAACCCTAGGTGAAGGACTTGGATGATAAGGCATAAAGTTTTGGACTAGCTTAAGGAGTTAAAGCTTGGAGACAAAGTTGTTATGGTTTAGATTTCCCTCTACTTAGATCCTTATGTTGTATCATACATGTAAACCCTTATGGGATATTATGATGTACCATTCATTGGATATATGTGAAAATTGAATATAGTCATTATTTTTATTCCGCCGCTATACTTTGGTTGTTTTGAATGCCATTCATTGAAGTTTGAAAATTTTGCATCTATTCTAGCATACCATTGAGTGTGTTTGGAATGGATGCTTTATTCTTCAAATTTTTATTAGTAGGGAGTGGATCCCACCTCCTTACAACATGGTATCAGATCCCATGGTAGTCAAAATCTGACTATTTCAATTTTATTTTTCTAGTTAGAATACTTGCCTTACCTTTAAGTGACATGTTTTCCCTAGAGTTGATAAATAGATGATGAATGGTTGATTTAGGATCATATAGTTTCAAATTAGAATAATGATGAATATATCTCTAAAATACTTACAACTAAAAGATGCATAAGTAACCATAGTAACTTGAGGTTGTTTAGCTTGGCCTTTAGGCAGCTACTAGAATATGAAGTTGAAAGCAAAGTCTAGAAAGGATCAAGGTTCGGGGACTGGCAAGAATTTCCTCTGCACCACTAGCTTGGTTTATGAGGATTCCCAAATCCATATGATACCGGTATGGCCTGAGCTGATATGAATTATTCAAAATAGCATGCTTTTAGGCAATAGTAGCCTTAGACATCTATATGATTTATCTTTAGGGACCCTGATATGTTGAACTATTCTCCCAGGTTTAACGACTTGTTTGAGGATGGATACCCAATATAGTTCCCTTATGACCCATAGAACCACATGTTTGGATAGTTATACCTAGAACCTAGACTTTGAAGTTTAGTGTCTAGTAAGCAATCAGAGTGCACAGTGAAGCGTGATGGATCTTGTATATGGTTTAGTTGGAATACCCATTTACCTCTAGATTAGTTGTCTTGGAAGGTTAAATCCTTTAAGGGGTGGTGAATAAGTTGTTTTCTTATATGTGGATGTTTTGATTTCAAGGACAAAATCCCTTTAAGGGGTGGTGTGTTGTAACATACTAGATCTCAGACCCTACCCTGGAAGTTGACATTTTGGACTTAGCCAAACAAGGTTGAAGGTTAGACGTAAATAGATGTTTAGTATAACCCCAATGTGCTAATGCATGTGTAGATCAACTTAATGTAACCTAATGTTCTAACATTAATCTTAGGTTTGTAATGGGTACACAAAATATGCCACATAACTCATTTTGGTGGTAATATGAAGATAAGAAACTTAATTGGATGAATAATTTAGATAATAGTCCATTAATGGGCCATATGACATATCTCATAAAAATAAGTCTCAAAAGTGGAAACAAAATTCAAATTCAAAATCTACATATCAAAATTAGCCTACATGTCAAATATCATCTAATTTGGACAACCTTGAAATATTAGGATAAGTTTAGGAGAGAGAAAATGAGTAAAAGGCATAAATAATGAATAATGTGATTATATAAAATCAAAATATATAAATAATGTCAAATTTGTATTCAACACATCAAAGATAACTTGTGGATGAAGTTTCACCAAATTTGGATGTTGTTTGTGCAAGTTATGCAATTTTAGGTGCATTCTGGACTTTTCAGCAGTTCACCCAATGGGGAGGTTTTCACCCAATGGGGAAGGTTTCTTAGCAAATTGTCACATGAATTATAATCCTTATATATTCCCTTACCATTCTAGAGTTTTTTAAGCATGTGGAACCTAGTTGCACCTTGGTTTGAAGGTGTTTCTCTCCAAGGGCATTTTAGGGATTACCCTCTTTTTAAATGAGCTTATCTTTAGAAGATATCAACCAATGGGGTTATTTATTTGATTGGAGGTCGACTGGGATATAAGTGTCCATAAACTGACATTTGATATTCAAGAAGCCCCTATGAGTTGTCCTCTTGCATGGCCATGAAATCCCTTGGCTAAGGACACATAGAAAGTTCCATGGACACCTCATGCTTGACTTCTTCCTTATCCATAAAGGTTTGCATGTCCATGGACAACCTTAGCATTGGACACATGGAAAGAAACTTGACACCTCATGCATGACTTCTTTCTTATCCATAAAATCTTGCATGTCCATGGACACCCTTAAACATGACACATGGAAAGTCTCATAGACACCTCATACTTGACCTCTTTCTTTATATAGCCATATCTACCCCTTCCCAACTCCCAATTTGAAAACTCTTGCTCTTCTTTATTTACTCTAGCTTAGAGAATTGTTCCTTCTCTATTTTTCCACGAAGGTTCTCTCCCAAGGTAAAAGGAGGTGCCTACCTTGGTGAAGAAGGCTCCTAGGGTTCCAAATTTCTCTATTTAGGATTTCTTAAGCTCCTCCTTGGTGATTTTGACCGAAACTAGTAATTATCTTCCTTTCCTTCCCTAATTTCATGTTGTTAGTCTTCCTTCCACCTTCCTCCAGGTCAGAATCCTGGTCTTGTTGGGTTTTAGAGGAGGCAGAGAAGCAGCAGAAACAAAAATTTTCTCCCCAAAACCCAGAACATAAGGAATCGCATCAACGTCTATACAATAGGAAAGATGGTTTGTGGATGCATACCTTGTCCCGAGGCTTGCTCAGTGACAGTACCTCGCGCCTTGCACGATCTTCACCTCCGGTCTTGGACGGTGTCTGTGCAGCTCCTGGTCGCACCGGGACTTTCGGGATTGACAGTTGTCCTCTGAGCGACAGAGATCTCTCGCCTCTACAGTCGTCCACACGGACTACCTAGAACTCTGGTCTCCTTGTCGCACAAGGAACCGAAAGGAGTCACGCCCTCTTGTTGGCGTACTAGTTGCCAACACACTCTCCTGCTGCAATTTGCAACTGTAGTTGTCTTTCCCTTGTTGCGCCTCCCTTTTCGGGTAGCACTTGCTCAGGCTCTCTCGGTTACCAAAACCAGAGAGTGACAACTTTGCAGAGCAACTGGCTTGCACTGAGTTGTACTCTGAGAATCCCCCAATACCCCTATATATATAGGCGGGTCATGGGATAGGGTTCTCTGTCCCCGCCAATATGGGACTAAAAGTAGGAGTAGAAGGGTTTGAGATTTTCCACAAAAACAACCAACTCGCAACCTGAACCGATCGTTTCACAACTGAAACGGTCGGTTGGGGACCTGAACCGGTCGGTTGACACCTCAACCGATCGGTTGGGACTCATGAGCTGGTCGGTTCACTTATGAACCGGTCGGTTCGTGGTCCTGACCAATTCCCAATTGACTTTCCTTATTTTGTTTCTAATTGGTATCGAATACCAATCCTATTTCCCAATCAAATTGGGCAAGTGAAACGAAAGGAAAATTCTCACCAATCTTACTTTCCCAACTTGCTCAGTTGCATCAATTGAACTGGTCGTTTCAACACTTGAAGCAATCATTTCACCCTGACCATGAGCCGATCGACTCAACCCTTGAGCCGACCGGTTCACCAGGCTCAGCCGATCGGTTCATCACATGAGCCGATCGGTTGGGAGTGCATATTGTGCAGAATCAGTCAATTGCGATTTCAATCAATCTGATACTCTAATCAATCCGTCCAACACCTTGAACATTATGATATTGAGCTATCAATTAATTGAGTGTTTAATTGAACTACTAAACTCCTTTAGTAATCAATCTAAACATTGTTTGTGGACAAAACTCTTCTTCCAGGTTAAATCCTATGTGTGTGACCATGCAGGTCCATTTCACGTTGGCAGTGAAAGTCCATAACACTTATGACTTCACAAGCAATGAGCGGTGCCTAGTCACACATTAGTGCTACCCAAGTGAAATAGAAAGTTGGACAACAACTTTTAATCCTACAATCTGTGAATGGTGTTACAGTGAATGTATAATTCCTTTGTCACTGATATCCTGAATGAACTCGAGGCATGGAACAGTCATCCTGTCAACATTCATTCATTTCCTTGATCTCAGAGCAGACTGGGTGAGATGTGTGTGACATCAATATCACATATTGATTCACACATGCATGTGCATGCCTTTCTCAATCCTACTCATCAAGTGGCCAAGGATATCAAACTCCCTCAAGAGGGACAAATCCCATATCTATCACTCACCCCTCAAAAGCCCCATGTGTCAAAGCCACCCAATCATCACCTTTATAACAACCCATGTTTCAGGACTGTGTTTGATGATGTCAAAGTGTGCCCAACGACATGTGTTGAGTGTAGTGATTTCAGGTCTAAGAATCACACTCACCACCATCACTGTGAGAGCTGACTATGACTACCAAGTCATGGTTCCATGTGTCACTCTCACAGTGGGTATGTCTGGTACCTTGTTCTCTAACAAGTACCTATGTACTTGGTTTGATATCACTATATCATGACTAATGAGATTCTGTCATCAACCAACACACAATCTAGTCTTCAGTGTTATTGATGTGTATGGTTATTTCCACAATAACAACCGACTAGGGACCAAACAAGAATGTATACTCTTAACATCTGTATGATCTCATCATTTAGGTCATGAACCTAAAAGCATACGTCATTGAGTAAAACCATTCTTTAGACATCTATCATGTTACACCATCATATCAGAAACAATTTAAACATATAGATCATAAATTGCCTTTATTATTATTCAAATCATTTACAAAGTATCCCATTATAAACATCATATGACTTTCTCTATGGGCATACATACCAACAGGTCTTCCATGGTGAAACCCCACCTAGACCCTTAAACACCCCATCTCCATGTTCTTTTAATAGGGTTTTCACCTCTAAAGTGGAGAAGGTGCTTCTTGCTCGAGATAGGAGCTTTGTTGGAGAAACTAGCCTCTCTAAGATTGGGAACCTTATGTATTGGACCTGTCCATATTCCTTAGAGGTTCTTTAGAGGCTAGGATTGACTTGGACTGTTTAGACTCAGAAGTTGAGGTATGATGTATCCCCTATTCTTCTATGTTGAGCAATTCACCTATGCTTATTCATTCTCTTTGTCCTATGGACATTACCCTAGCTACACACAATGTCTTTTGTTTTGAAAATCATGGTTCATGTGAACTACCTTATTTTATAATGATCATGTGATCATGGATATTCTTTTGAACTCTTATCTTATGCTTTGTTCGTGATGGAACTCTAAAAGATGACATGTGATGTCTTTTACCCACTTATGAGGTGGATGTATATGTTGGTCACTTCTATGGTGACTAGTTTATATATTCTGACTATACTTTCTACTTGCCTCAACATTTAACATGTTATAGGATTCAGTAGCACTACAGTAGTGTAATTGCATTGGTTTTTATGGAAGATGTGTTATTTCCTGTCGAGCAGATGTGATATTTCGTGCTCTTTTGGGATGGAAAGGAACCTCATACCCAGGACAAGATGTGTGATTCTTGGCCCATGCTTTATATATTTAGGAGATTGGAAGTATTCCTTCCTCTATAAGATTTCAAGTTTATGAGACTTGACTGCCTTTGTGTTTATATTGTTCTAGGGCTATGTTTATCTCACATGCATGCAGGTTGATGATATGGGGTGTGTGCCCTAATTCTTTACATGTGCTTGTGTGGCACAATCTTTATGTTTTATTAATGGCAAGTATTCATTTGTTATCATATGATTTCAATTCCTTTTCTCTTGATACCCATTTGGGTGGTCCTTATCCTTTCTATGGGAAGCCTTTTATATTTGATGTCCTTTATTACATATATTTCTCAATTTCCTATTTAGTATGCACATACCGTCCTTTGATGATGTCATCTATTTTCTCTTCTTGCTGGGGTATGCTTCCAACCCTAGGTGAAGGACTTGGATGATAAGGCATGAAGTTTTGGACTAGCTTAAGGAGTTAAAGCTTGGAGAAAAAGTTGTTATAGTTTAGATTTCCCTCTACTTAGATCCTTATGTTGTATCATACATGTAAACCCTTATGGGATATATGATGCACTTTTGTAATCTTTTATGAAAATTGAATATAGTCATTATATTTATTCCATTGCTATACTTTGGTTATTTTAAATACCATTTATTGAAGTTTGAAAATTTTGCATCTATTCTATCATACCTTTGAGTGTTATTGGAATGGATGTTTTATTCTTTAAATTTTTATTAGCAGGGAGTGGATCCCGCCTCCTTATAGGAGTCAACTTTGATTGCAGTAGTCCAGGGAAGATAGTTCTACCTAAATGCCATTTATATATAAGAGAAGTAGATACCAAATTAGATTTTTTTTGTGAAATGTATATATTGAATTAATGGTACAATGTCATTAAATTCCATATAAAAACACCATATTTAGAAATGAGAATTTTATTAAAATTATTTTATGATGAATAATTTCACACATTTACTGCAAATGATGCACTAGTTTCTTTAAAGCTAGTTGTTAGCCAAAAGCAAGCTAAATTGTCTCGTTAATATTTAATTAGACATTTATGCATATTTTTAACATTAATTCATTTATATGTATATCATAATATATATTTCTACATGTCTTGTAAGTATTATTGGGTTTTTTTTGCTAAATCATGACATAATTGTATAGTTACATTTATAAAGTAGAAACTAAGTTTACATATTTTGTTACACATTACTCCAAATCACAACAATTTTTATATTGCTTTTCATTCAAATGTTTACTTAGACTTTTATTGTAATTCTTCTATGAAATAATGACTTAAATTTCCCAAAAAAGATTAATTTTCTCATCAATAAGAAATCAACTTCTATTGTCAATACAAATGAGAAAATTACTCCTGTCACTAGATTCCAATTTTGAAGTCATTTATTATATCATTTAATTATTTTAGATTATATCACACATTTTACTTCCTTCATGAATTTGAGGAATCCAGAAACTCTAAAAAAAATATGAAACTTAGCCTATAAGTAAACTCAAACATGAGTATTATGATTTTACAATTAATTTTCTATTTTGGGGTTGTTTAACATGTAATATAATGTTTTGGGCTTTACTTTACATTCTCTCTCCTAAACTACACTAGGATAGATTAGTTTGCCCAAATAAGATGAAACTTCATATATAAATATATTTTTGTATATAGATTTTGAATTTGAGGTTTATTTCCAACATTGAATATTTTAAGTAATTTATTTAATATTTTAGTTCTTATTTCTATTTTCTTTTTCAAATAGAATTAAGATAGTTATCATTATGCAAATAATGTGAAACTTAGCTCCCAAGAGAATTGGGGCCCAAAGAACACAATTTCACTATTATATTTTTATTTTGAGATTTTATTTTATAAGTTATGGCATCATTTTGATATTTGTCTCATTACCATTATATTTATCAAAATTTTATATCTTTGTTATCAACATTCATTAAATTAAATGTTATTATCTTCACATTGTTGCCAAAAGAGCTATCTTATATTTTTACACGAAATTCCACATTTAAAATATCTAGTATATTAATTTTATATTTATTTAAATAATAGAACATAATTAATATTTAAGGACATGGAATTACCAATTATTACTCCAAAGCATATGATTCATTTTTTTCCATTATATTAGTAAAGAAAATATATGTAATATATTTCATTAATTTATTTATATATTGGCTCATAATTAAGTCATTATGTAAATATTTTTAATTTTTACCCTTGTTAGGTTAAATCTAAGAAGCCAATCTTTCTAGATTTCTAATCATAGAATAAGGTAAGATTCTAAGTTTTGGTTTGTTACAACTTCACTCTCATGGGACATGGGACCTTATTGATCTTCCTACGGGTAGTATACATGTTGACTCCCGATGGGTTTTTACTGTGAAATGTTTTCCTTATGGAAACGTTGAATGCCTAAAGGCCTGACTTGTTGCTAAGAGATTCACCCAAGAAGTTGGGATTGATTGCTTTGAAAACTTTTCTCTAGTTGCTCAACTTAATTGTATCCAAAATTTTGGTTTGTGTTGCTATTAAAAAAGGATGGTACTTACATAAACTAGATGTTAATATGCCTCTCTATATGGATATTTACGGGAGACTATCTATATGTTACAACCTCTAGGTTATGTTGCTCAGGGGGAATACACTTGGAAAGTATACCTTCTGAATAAAGCCATTCATGGCCTCAAATAGGGTCCCCAAGCATGGTAAGCCAAGTTAGCACTTGTATTGCACAAATTTGGCTTAATACGATCTCAATGTGACCATTCTATGTTTATTAAAACCATTACTTCTGACACTATTGTTCTTATTGTTTATGTTTATGATATCATCTTGTCTGGTAGTTATGTGTTGTCAGAATTTTTCTACAAAGAATTATCATATGAAGCATTTTGTAACCAAAGACCTTGGGCGTCTATGGTATTTTCTTGGCTTTAAGGTAGAATATAGAAAGGATGGAGTATCTTTATCATAGAGGAAGTATACTCCGGACTTACTTATTGAAATTGGAATGCTTGGTTGTAGATCTACAATCTCCCCTATGGATCAAGCTCATGATTAATGGGAAAAATCTACTCAACCCTTAGCTAGATAAAATTAGCTATAAACACTTGGTAAACTTTGTAGCTTACTGTTACAAGGCCAGGTATATGCTTTTTTGTTGGTGTTCTTAGTCAATTCATGGATTGTCCTAGGAAGTGTCACTAGGAAGTTGCATGCTAAATATTGAGATATTTGAAGAATGCACATGGACATGGATTATTTTATACAAGAAATGGGCATCTATATGTGACTAGATATTCTAATGTTGATTATGTTGGGTGTAAATCTGACAGGAGATCCACCTTTGTCTATGGTACCTTTGTCGGGGGTAACTTGGTTACCTGGGAAGAAAGAAACAAAATGTTGTTACCAGATCCAGTATAGAATTTGAGTATCATGCAATGGAATATACTACTTGTGAGCTATTATGGATCAAATCCATTCTATATGACTTTGGGTTTCCCATCACTCATGCTATTCCAGGGTACTATGACAATTGTGATGCTACTTTCATTTCTAGTAATCATATCTTTCTGGAAAGGACCAAGCATATTGAGGTGGACTGCCATTTTCTCCACAATGTTATGCTGACTAAGAAGATCACTACCCCTTTTCTGCCAGCACATGATCAAACTACATATATTTTTACAAAGCCTCTCTTTGGAAAGGGAGTTGTAGAGCTATGTTGCAATCTAGGCATGATTGATATCTATGCTCCAACTAAATGGGGAGCATTGAGATATATATTTATATTTAGTTGTAAACTCCCTATTAATTCTATTTTTCCTTTTTCACTTAAGTCATATGTAATATGGGACTAAGTATAATAGACCCATTAGGATTTGTTGTGTGCTTCCTTGTTGTTCTCCCTCCTATTTATAGGACAGGGTTGTGCTCCTTTTCAATATAGAAAGACATTTGTTTCAAAAAAGAACAAATGATCAATTCTTGATATGAGAAGGAGAGGAAAACTTATTTGTAAAAACTTACCCTAATGTAATATTCAAAATTGATAAGGAAGATGATCAACTTCAATCAAAATATATGTTCTGCCTAATTGGCATAGTTGTAAGCTAGACAAGTTCTAAGTAAGAGACAATGGTTGGTTCAACAAAAGAAGTCGATTAAAGTGCTACACCCAAATGCAACAAAGGAAACAATATGGATCAAGAAGTTCATTAGTGAACTTGCAGTGGTTACAACTATTGAAGACACAATATATATTTACTATTATAATAATGGATATGTTGCACATGGCTAAGGAACTCAAATCACATTGGCATTACATGCACATACTACAACGGTGTCATCTCAAATAAGAGATCATACAATGAGGTGATGTAAATATTTGTAGAGTGTCCACTAAAAGCAATGTTGTCGATACCTTGACAAAAGCACTTTCATAGCAGAAGCATGATGGTCATGTCATATCTCTTAGTTTCAATTCATGAGTGACTGACTCTAGTGCAAGTGGGAGACTATTGGTTGTGTGACCTGAGAGCCGTCTTGTGATGAGTGTAATAGGGTTATGCTACATATGATTTGATTTTTAATAAAAGGCATTCTAGTTATGATGTTTGTTTCAATATTAAGATAATGAAAAATTTTGATAATGTCTTAAGGATATTTTGACTAAATGACATAGTTTGGGGTAAGTAATTGAACACGGGATCATATGTACACTTAAGAGTATTCATTTGTGTGATGTCTCTATTTAGTTATTATTGTAAATGTTATAAGACAACAATAACATACAACCCTAGTGTGTATGATGAATGATGATTATGTATCTTTATTCATGATATTGGTATCAACTCAGATACATGGCTACTTGTTAGAAAATAAGTTGTAATGGATAAACCCATTATGAAAATGATACATGGAAGACATTTCATGGCAATTGAGATTCATATATCAACGTGACAGTGGTTACTATGATCCTTAGTGATGAAGTCACTACATTAATCACAAGTTGCTCTATATACTTAAAATACCACCCATGTGACTCAGAATAAATGTTTCCATACAGTTGTAGAGTGGGTACACTATGAGACTTGTGGATTATTGTGAATGATGTAAATATAATTTATTCCTCCATTGTAGTCATATCATGGTCACTTGATCGTGAGACTATGAAATGAATGGCCATGCCCATGTGAGTGAATATATGATATTGATCTCACAAAACCTTAATAGTCTTCTTCAGTTCAAGAAACAAAGATTAAGTATAAAGTGCATGACTACTCCATGCCTTGGGTTCAATATGGATATATATAACAAAATGATTATATGGTCATGGTAACATTGGTCACTTTACATGTTGAATTTGTTCTTCAACTAGTTCATATTAATTGGGCAGCAATAATGTTTATATATACCAATCTTTGCTTGTGATGTTTTTAACATAACTACAAATGTAATAAGGAACCTAGGGGAAGTACACACATAAGGATTCTTAAAGGAATTGAAGTTGTGATCACATATGTGATTAGAATCATTCCAAATCATGTGTATATTTATTTCCATCCAATTGGTCAAATGGGAAAGCCAATCATTTGACTAGATGGTTTGTATCAGTTGGTCAGTTGAGTGCTTGGGTAAGTGGCCAATCATCTGATTGGATAGTCTAGTCATGAGATTGGATGAAATTATGAAGAAATTAGAAATGGAAACGATTGATTGATTTGGAACTAGAATAGGACTTGTTGACTAAGTGAGTCAGGAAACTAGATAGTCCAATCATACCAATGGGTTAGCAAGTTGATCTATTCATTAATAAACTAGTTGTCTAAGAAGTATGTTTGACTTTTCCAGCTTGATTCTGATTATGTGTTGCGATTATAAAAAGGACCATGTTTTGGTAATTTCATCCCCAAGACTCTCTCCTATAAATTGGGTAGTGTGTCTAGAGGGTGAGGAATACCTTCAGAACCAATAAACAAAAATTATCTAAGAGATTCTTTCTTGAAGAGAGAGAAAATTAGCCCCAAGGATGACAACCCCCGAAGGAGGAGAGTACAAGTTTGGCAATGCTAGAATTTCCAAGAACTCTTATTCCTCTTCCTCTTAGAAACCAAGGTGGTGCTCCAAGAGCTCCTCTTCTATTTCAGTGATAAAGAGGTTATGAAACTTGTGAGGAGGCTTGGTGGACAAGTTCCAAGATAACAAGATAGTGTTGCAAAGGCAAGAACTAGGCATCATTGTGAAGATGATCTTAAATCTAGATCTAGAAGTTTGAGATCTTCATTAACATAATACATGACTAGTTGTTGGACAACTAGTGTGCATCAAGGTATATTCTATATCCCTTCTATGTCTTTAATATATATACATTTTATAGCTACGACAGATTTGTTGGCTACTAGTTTTGTTGGGAAATATGTTTGTATTTCTATTTCCCCCTTTTTGAAAACCCCTATATATTAGCCCCAAGGATAGTTAATCCCTTATGAAGATCTATTTGTTGTTATATATAACTATGGTCAAGGTCAACTTGAAGGTTGACTCTCAACTCCAAGGGTTGGAATTATAATATGAAGCCACATCCATGTTAGGATAGCTTTGGCGAACTCAACATGCCCTTTGGGGTTGTCAGGGTTTCCCAAAGTAGGGGTTTCCGTGGTCTGGGGGGTCGAACTATAAACAAGAGCAAGTATGTTGGGGTCAAAATATTTACTACAAAGGTCAAATTTAGATCATTACCTCAACTAACATTAGTCCTACTGAGGTAGAAATCTTCCTCATGGATATATTAATACCTACCTAGGTATTAACAATGTAATGCCCTGCCTAGGTGGCAACATTATCAAGGATCACCAATGTGATTACATTTTTGACTCTCACCAAGGAAAAAGCTCAAGCCACAATGAGGTGATCATGACATTAAGTCTCACTATGGTAAGAAAAACTCTTAAATCTCATCTGGATGAGTACAAATTCAAGTATCACTAAGGTGAGCATTACTCCAATCATCACTGAGGAAAGCATGACAGTAAGCAACACTAAGGTGGGAATGACTTCAAGTATCACTAGGGTGAGAAGGACCCAAATTACCAGTGAGATGACCATGACATTAAGTCTTGCTATGAAGCATAATTTCAAGTCTCACTATGATGAGAAAAAGCCCTAGTCCCACTACAATGAGCACAACTCCAAGTTTTAGTAAGGTGACCACGACATCTAGTGTCACCCATGTGAGTATAACCTCAAGCCTAACTGAGGTGATCATGTACAAAAGTCTCACCTAGGTGAGTGTAATTTCAAGTCTAAATGTAGTGAGGACAACTTAAACCATTACTGAGGTAAGTATGACATTCACTCTAACCATATAAGCACAATTCCCAGTCTGACCACGGTGAGCATGACATCAAGCCTCACCTAGGTGAGCATAACTTTGAGTCTCACTATAGGGATCACAACATCAACTATCACCACATGAGAACAATTATACTCCTCACTGAAGTAGGCCCATCAATAAGTCTTACTATGTTGAACTTCCAATCCTTACTGAGGGGAACACCCACCAAGTCTCACATATGTGAGAAAAAAATACAAGCCTCAGCTAGATGAGGAAAAATCCATATATAACTTCTAAGAACAACCAATGTCAACTAGTTGATCACAACTACAAGTCTCATTTACTTAATAACAACTCCAAGTCTTACAATGGTGAGCATGCCTAAAAGTCTCACCACAGAGATCACAACATATCAACTATCACCATGTGAAAACAATTCAAAGTATCACCGAGGTAAAAATTACACTAAGTCTCATCTAAGTGAGAATAACTACAAACCTTATGAAAGTTAGCACAACACTAAGGCTCAATACATTGAGAACAACTTCAAGTCTAATTATAGTGAGCAATCTTCAAGTCTCACTACAGTGAGCATGCCTCCAAGTCTCACTATAGTGGGAAACTCAATAAGTCTTACAACTTGATCATTATTCCAAGTCTCATGACAGTGAGCATGACTTTAAGTCTCACTATGTATATGAAATATTCAAGCCTCACTATGATGAGCATGCCTCAACTCTCATTGAGGTAAGCATTTCTTCAATTCTTACCAAGGTAGGCATCACCCCAAACCTTACTGGGATAAGCATCACTCAAGACCATACATGAAATTAGAACCAGATTACCACTTGACACCATGATCATTTATCCAAGCCTTATCAAGGTAAGTATATCTTTTAGTCTTGCTTCGGTAAGAAAAACTCCAAGCCTTAAGAATTAATCCAAACTATACTAAGATAAGTATTACTTTGATCCTCACTAAGGTAAGAACCATCTTAAGTCTTACTAACATAAGCATGGATTCAAGCCTAGTGAAGCAAGATACTGTGGATATTTAGAATGTGATGGATAAACCCATTAGTCCATTCCTAATCCCTACAACCTAAATTTTCTCAAAAAGAGGAAAACATTTCTTTCCATAATGTTTTCCTCATAACACATCTCCCTTAAGAGTCCCTTAAGAGTATTGTTCAATCTTTATCATACTCATCACCCAATTTATCCTATTCTGGATTCCCACTATACCAACTAAAGAACCATATCATACTAAGCATGTAATCTCAAGCCTTGTTCTAGAAAGAACTCAGTTTCAAAGCATTACTTCAACAAGCACTCAAGCCTAAAATGTTGTTGTGACAAGCATCACGCCCAAAGTCCTACCAGGGTAAGCACTTGATCCCAAAGCCTTGTTGCATCAAACACCCAACTACAAGCCTTATTGCAATAACCATAGTTTCAAGTCTTGCCAAGGTAAGCACATCTAAAGTCGTGATGAGCTAAGGAAACAAATACGAATTGGAACCATTTGACTCCATCCTTGGGATCGGTCATTTAAAAAATTTAAATCCTTTTAGAAGGAATCGGCCATTTTCCCTTCAGCATGTTAGATATACACCAACCCTATTGACTTGGCCACATTTTCCATTATTTAATACTCAACCAAGCCTCACTCCAACCAACACCTCAATTCAAGCCTTGACAAGCAATTCAATTTAGCCTTGCTTAGACACACAAACGATTGGTTTTTGAAAAATGATATATGCTACTCTTAACATGATAACCATTAATAAAATGTGATTGTGTATCGAATTAAGATGTCCAAGGCATGTTAAAGTCAAGAAAGAATAAATTGTGATCCATGGGCATTACATTAGTTGCCTAAATCTATACACAAGCACTAAAGGGTTGTATTGGATTGAGAGATAGAAATGAGAACACCTTAAGTTATCATGAGTTACATCCCAAGGTATGCAATGATACAATAATATAATTCTATGCACCACTGATAAAACCCAACTGACCATGAGACTCTTGAATGTAAATATGGTTGGATACTTGAAATAATTATAAATGTATGCCTTTTTCCCAAATGGGTCAAAAATCATGATGAATACCAAATTATGTGATAAAAAATAAATCAAGATATGCTAACATATTAGTGCTAAACTATGGGCTTAATGGCAGTAACTAAAGTATGATTGGATAGCACAAAATTTTGCATTGGATTGATACAAAGCAATAAGAACATAACAAGTATATGAGTTACATCATGAGGAACATCATGGCAACAATATGAGGAATTTATTATTGTTAGGTAACTTCAACAAGAAACAGACCATGAGACTTCTAATTAGATACAAGATCAATTATAAGATAAATCCAAAAATGATGATGATTAACATTGACCAAGTGAATTGATCAATGAACAGTCCTAATATCACCCATACTTAGATGTCACAATCTTTCAATTCAAACAATAACTTCCATAATGGAAGGTTGTGAACGAGAATGAATATCTAATCAATTAATGTGCAGTTGTGGACTGCCTTGCTTAGATGTCACCACTTAAGATATGTAGGAACCTAACCTACAATCTCATAGCAGTCAACCAGTCGACCAAGATGCACCTTACAATATATAAAAAATGCCCAATTTCATTCACACACAACCCATACATTCCTAATTACCTAATGGTAGGACCCTTTATCTGCAACAAATTATAGGATAAAATAACATCAGTTTGAGCTCAAAATATGACCTTTAAAGTGGGGCGCCCAACAAAACCACATCTAAATTTCTCTATACTGGTATTTTTCAAAACTCTTTTTCCCTAAAGAGTTAAGATATTGAGGTTAACTGGGATGCACAACAAGTGCAACCCCCTTTGGATTACCAAACCCTATTGTGAACATTCCATTAAATTAGCATAACTTTGATAGGGATTGGAAACGGGGTGCCCCTAAGTGCACACCCACTTTCCCCCATCCCGCGTCTTATTTGGATCAGAGTCCATGAAGTGAACCTTCTAGAATTAAATGGGGCATCCTTGAGGTGTGCACTCACCTATTTCTAGAATGATTTCGGGAATTATGAGGGTAGTATGACTTAAATCAACCCTACCCTAATACAACCCCAACCTTTACAAAAATAACCTTTGGGTCATCATTTACAAAGGTCCATGACCGAAGAATGCAATTGAAAAAGGTTACAACCTGTATATCTTGAATAATCTATCACCAAGCCTAGAGTACCCACAAAACTATATTCAACATTAAAAACCCTATACAAACCTCTAAGGTTATGGACCTACATGATTGGGGAAGGTCTGTTGCACCCTTATGAACCAAATGTGTATGCTTTGATGAGAAATAAATGGAAGTAATCCTCTTTCACCTCATACAACATCCAACCAAGGTATATTAGGTCCAGCAATAATATATACACTTTTACACCTCCATTTTTTGATCCCTTCGTAGTGTTATGATATGAGAACCCTAGATTGATGATATGTTGTATATTCTTGTACACTAAATTATTTGTGAAACTAGCATGTAAATACATTTTCTTCATGTTTTTTTGTCTGGCCTAAATTCACACTGTAAAAGAACTCTTTTTATATCGTTTAGAATAACAATACTAAGTTTGAGTGCACGAGGTGCCAAACACCTTCCCCATGTGAAACTTGATGCATTGCCTTGATATTTCATGTTCAATTTGTGCCTTATCCACTTTTATTTATGAAGTATTTTCATCATTTTCATGTTTCTCTTGTACATGTGGTGGCAACTCTATTTTGAAACCACCCATTTTGATATTTGAAATCCACTAAAGTCTTACTTACATCAACATGGTGGTGATACCACTTCTAATCTTATTCCTTGCATCACTCAAAACCCATCAGTAAGTCCCTCTCAATGATAATACTTTTGTATATATTAGGCCCTACTAAATTTTTTTTGTCGACATATCAAGAAAATCAACCCAACTTTACCTGACTACATTTTAAAGCATTCCTAGTGTAATATTTCTTCCTCTCTATATCTTTAGGGGGATGACTAGAGATCTAGACCTTGCTTAATGACGAGAGTGCTAGCTATAGAGATAGATTAATCCACTCATCCACAAGAGTGATACTTAGACCACTTCCTTCCTATAAGAACACTTGCACTTGCTTCTAGGATAAGTGTTTGATATGATGTGTGTGGTGTGGTGAAACCCTAAGTTCATGATACTTCTCATGACCTAATTAGAACCATTTAATTGTGATTTCAATTTGTCCTTGATTAATTAGTTTAATTTGTTTAAAATTTCACACTACCCATATATACATTTTAAACTTGCCTAGATTGTTGAAAGCGACTAGTACTTGCATTTAGCAACAATAGGGTATGTTTAGAGCGACCTATATTACTTCAATCCCATATACTTTTGGGTTCAACTAGTCAAGTCACTAAAAATTTAAGACTTGTTGGAACACTAAGAAACACGAGCCCCTCTTTAGAGTACCACAATCCTTTTCAAAGCTTCAACCAAATTATCATGATTTTGCCACATACTAGAAATGAGATGCCTCTAGGTACTCAACCCACTTTCCCTATCTATCTTAATAAATGGACAAGAGATCGTTTAGTGAATCTTCCTAAAATTTCTAGAAACATGTGCCCTCAAAGTGTGTGCCATGCATTTTTTTTGATGATTTTAGGAAATATGTTGGCATGATTTAACTCAATCCTCCCTAATGCAACCCCAAAATATATAAAAAAATATCCCAACCATTGATGAGGTAGGTTATAACACAAGAAACTAGGAATAAATTCCTATGCTTTTACCTAAAGTAATGTGCAATAATCACCACTCCCAAACGGATGGGTCTTATCGCAATTAGATTTAGGATCAAACCCAAAGGATAATGATTTTAAGAACAAAATAGGTTTCTAGCCTAATCAAGAAAAAGTAATTAACGTGGATGGTTTTTTGGAGATTGTTTGATTAACTAAAATAACTAATCAAGAAAAGAAATTTAAACTAAATAAGAATTTTTTTTACACTATGAGAAAATTAAGAGGAAGATGGGATTCATTGCCACTGCTAATGTAACTATTCTAGACATTGGATCAAACATTTATATGAATATTAGATTGGATTCAAAGGAATTCATATCCTTTTAGAGTATGAAATCTACATGGACTAATTTGTCCTTAGACTCAAGGTCTCATTACCTATAGATCCTTAAGATGTCGCCTGAGAGAACGCCCTTATGTGGTCTCATGCGGGATGCAACAATATTGTCTATTTCTCTAATCGTAAGGTCTCTACATATACAATAATAACAATCATGCAAGATAGATGATTAGAATTTAAATCAAGAATTAAAATAGTCAATTATCAATCCAAATATTCATAAAAATAACAATTGATAATGTAGAAACATAATATGTCCATCAAGGCTAATTCAGGTATCTTTGTAAAAGATCTACTCTCTAGTTATGTTCACTATACAAAGATAGAGAGAGATAGAAGAAGAAGAAAAAGAAGCTTATATAGAAGATATCATTTTGGAGGAGAACCTCAGCAGTCTTATTAAAACTCCCCGAACAATGGTTGTAATCTCTACTCACGTCATCCAGTAGAGTGTGTCACCACATCAAGCCATTGGCTTTTGCCTCTGACTCTTCTTGGTGGTGGCTAGGATTGTGTATGGGAGAGATAAGTAGTGAAATATTACCTTGGATGTCTCCCAAGTACTTATGTATCAACTCACAACATATCAGATCTATCCAAATTAATCCAGTGGTTGTCAGTCATTTGCTGCATATTTCCATCATAGGGTTTCAGATGACTATAGGGTTGGCTAGATGACCATGTAGTTAGTAAATATATTAATTGTCTAGATAATATAAATTCTATTATAACCCAACTTGAATTACTCAATTTTGGCATTGGATGTAAAGTCTAGAGATGTTTTAGTATCTAGGTATACTTTTTGATCAACTGACATATTTTATAGTCAGACGCTCACTAACTAATAAGGATTTTCACTTACAGATAGGTCGTACAACCTATAAAGCTGACTGGGAAATTGGAATTATATAGAAATTTATGTTGGTTACTAACCAAATGAAGATGAATTTCGATCAGTCGACCGGCAACATTAGTCGCGCTAGTCTACAACCCATTCATCTAAATCACAAAGAAATTTAAGGATGGGTCATCCTTTAGGGTTGTATCTTATATATACCTTTTGTAAAGGTAATTGAACTTTTCATATAATGGTTTTTCAATCATTAAATTTTTAGTTTGTATGTAAAAGTAATGGAAATTTGAGTGATCATTTATACTTTCACGATCCTCACTCTAGTTGTCAGAGTTTGGGAGTGAGGATATGCAATCGTTGATCATATTTTTGGGTTTTTTATGCAAAGATAATTGCATATCTCTTAATATTCAATCAGATGATAATAAACACCAAAAATACATTAAGTATCAAACAAATTGCATAAAATACTCAAATCATAAAATAGCTAAAAATGTTGTAGAATGTAAAGAAAATATGCATCACTAAATCTAAAATGCAACTAAACACATGATGAATAGATATTCATCACATCCTCGAGCTTGAACATTACTCATCCTTGACTAATACAAAATCTAAAACACTCTCCAAATAAATATTTTAAACCAATGTACCCACCTCACACTCCCATCATGTTTGAATTCCTACCACCAATATGGGTAATCAACCCAACCTCCTAAGATCAAGGAACACGAATTTTCATATCCTAATTTTTTACTTCACTTTTAAAAACCACTTTCTCACCATCATCCCAAATACCACATGTGTCTAAGGATTTCATGAACAATTAAGGAATCTCTTAAAATCATAAGTATGCACATAATACAACATTGGGATTTGTTAAATGGATATCAATGGAGCATGTAACGAGCACCTAGATAAAAGTGAAGTGAATCAGGGTATGGAAGAAATAATGCATGTATCTCCTCTATTTGGATTGAGAGTGTATTTTATTTGTGCAAATAAATATATTACACTATTCATGTGTGCACATTGGCATCTTTCCTTTATTTTTTGTGTGATACGCCCATATTACATAGAGGGAGTATGGAAGAAGCATATAGAGAGAGGAGGGTGTGCCACCCTGATCTTAGAGTTTTGCACATTTAATGGATTTTTTTCTTGTTTGTGTATGGAAGATAAAAAGATGGAAGAAGAAGTGTAGAATAGGATTTGGATCATGTGCAATAGTTGCTTATGTACTTAAATACATCAAGTTATTCCTCTCATTCCCTACACCTAATTAATGATATGATTAGGGGATGCATGTCAATTCCATAGATATGATTTGTTCCTAGTAGGATGAATTTCATATTTGATCCTTATTGGTTACTCAAGCACCTATCATCATTTCTAGGTCACATCATGTTTATATTGATTGGCTAATCTATAACCATTAGCATGCTTTCAACAACATAGTTAACATCAAAAGATTCGAATAGGGGGGTTGTATGACAAATGCTAAATGTAAATCAAGATGAATGTAAACAAAGATGACTAGATAATGGCTTCAACTAACATTGTAAGAACCACGAACTAAAATAATAATAGTTTCAAGATACATGCAACGCAAGAAAACTAAATGCAATGGATGCATGCAAAGCTAAAATTTGTTGAAATAAAATAAGAAAAATAAAAGAGATAGGTGTGGGTGGAAAGGAGTACATACCACCCACCCTCAAGCCTAAGTTCAGAAATGTACTCATCCCGAGCAAACACTAAACCTAGGATGGAAGGGAAGAAAACCTCGATTCTCATCTAGGAGGTTCTGGAAACTCAAAGTAGGTTCAACTGAAGGGAATATGGATAAGGGTTGTGACCTTGAACATGTGAGCTACACGGTGCAAAATGTGATTAGGTGGTCCTGGTAGCTCCACCTTTGTCTAGATACTCGAATTAATATCATCTTTCACCCAGCAATACATCCAACATGATCAACCAATGCTCCTCCATTTGTAGAGGAAGTGTAGTAGTAGTGTGTGGATCAGGAAGAAGTGGCACAATGTAGGAGTGGTGTCCGTCTGGTGACCTCATGATTTTCTCGTATGTGAATGTTAGAGGAAAACTATCCTCTTCTATGGCTAAGATCGTGTGCAATAAATTACAAACTAGTACTTCCAACTGTGCTAAACTAGGTGGAGGATTTGTATCTGGCTTCTTCTCATCAGCTAAATATGTATATGTATATGTATATGTATATATATATATAGAGAGAGAGAGAGCATGGTGTTGGCATAAGAGAGTCACCCTCATTTGTAAAGATAGCACAGTAAAAACTTTTATTCAGTTTTGCATCCACCTGGTCTACAATCCAATAGACATTGGGATAAAAAAACCCATATGGGATCCTTTACAACATCGACATGTGACTCTTACTCCTTTGTGTGGAATACACCCAACTCATCCATTGGTTCAACAAGAACTAGAACTAGAGATATGATCGCCCTATTTTGTGAGTCAAAAGTGTAAACACAGTTGTCTAGTTAAAGATATCATACTTTAAATTTATACCCGACTAGAAAAGATGTCTACAACTCAATACAGAGTCTATTGCAGTTGTGCGGGGTCGAACACATGGATAAGGGAAATAATAGAATAAAAATGTGAGATTTTATCTTATTCTAGCCTAATCATTCGAGTAAATTGGAGGGTTTCTGGGTTAAGGAACAAGTTAATCTAATTGATCAGTAAAGTCTAAGTTTAAGAAAACTAAAAGAAAGAAATAAAGATGAATTGGGAAACAATGATAAAAGATACTTGAATTGGGGTTCCCCAATAAAGCCAACCATTACTATGTAAAACATTCACTCCTAAATTATATATGTTATTTACTCATTTTGCAAACAATCACAAAAGATATAGTTCCTTCCTTGATAACACCAAATTTTGTGATGTTTTTGGCCCTTATTTCATTATCAAATCTGCCCTTTTAAACTGATTTCCTCTCCTTTTTGTCATGTTTTTGCATAAATAGGCCACGCTACGCTTTTAACTCAATATTATCACCTTTTGCAGAATTTTCCCCGATTTTTAACTCATTTATCAGCAAAAAGGTTCGTCCCAGCCCACGAACGTGTTCCACCTGCATCGGCCTTCCTACCAACCAGCCAGCCGATACGCTCACTGCCCAAAAGGGCAGCACGATATACTGTCGCGTGACACGAGGGTGTCGCACAAGAGGAAGTGGACGAGCGATACGCCATTTACCCGATAGGGAGCCGAACTCGCCACGACTGCCGAAGCATGTCGTGCGATACAGGCCACCCACCGGCAGGCGTCACTCGTCGCGTTGACCGACACGCTCCCAGCCCGACATCCTTGTGATGGGCGATGAGCATATCGGGCGCCCCTGAATCCACGATAATAAGAGTTGATGAAGAACATGTGGCGTCCGGAGCACCATAACTTCCTCCAACCACTGCATATAAATAGCAGCTACAGGACTTTGATGGGACGGGTCAGAATCTCTCGAAAGCCAACTTAGGAAAGCATCTGGAGCTAGCGTGTCGTGCCTCAGAGGTGTGTCGGGCGATTCTAGGTGAGCACTTCCCCATCCCGAGAGGGAGGGAATGGTTCACTTAGGGTCGGCCCCGGGAACCGCTGCAGGCCGATATCGGCCAACAAGGACGCCCGATAGGAATACCTGATACTGGAAGCAACACTCTGGCCCGACACGATACCAAACCCGACACACATCACCAATCATGGCGTGTCGCCCGAGAGGGTTCCGCCCGACATGATCGTGTCGGGCATGGGCGCCTCGCACAATATGTCCGCCCGTCATGAGCGTGTCACCCAAGAGGGTGTGCCGCCCGACACGGGTGTATCGGGCAAGGCTCCCACCCGGTATCGAGCTGGAGGGTCTGCTACTGCCTGTCACCCTTCTAAATCAAGAAGGCGGCATTTATCTTTATTTATTTCAGTCATTTACTCTCTTTACTTATGCAATGTAACCAGACCCTTTTATGCTAATGGAATTAGAAGAGTTTTAATTACATGTTGCTTTATGTTTGGCCCCTTTTGTTGGATGATTGTTTTGTTTAACATCCGAACTCTAGCTTGTACGCTTGGATCACGTTTCAACTAGCTACCGAATCGTGTTTTCCCATTGCAGCAGCCTCGAGAGAGGTGTTGTGACTCTAGTGTTTGGTCCGATACAGGAGTATGAGAGTGCCCAGGATCGGAGTTGCTTTAGTAACCTTTCCACTCTAACTTAAGGCCAGCAACCTCGAGAGGGGTGTTGATGCTTAGTTAGAGGTACCCGCTTCGAGAGGAGGGGTACAGGATGTTTCTGCTGCCTCTTGTTTTACCGAAGCTTTCTCCTTTGTTCCTTACTTAAGCAATAGTATTATCTCTCTGTTTCCGTTGCACAAAAACCCCTAAAACTGATAAATGCTTAAAAACCTTAATTTTCCTCGTAGCTCCAGTTGGAGATAAATTTCTTTTGTTTTATCGATCCTAGCATGTTGTTTCCTTGGGGAACTTTTATCATCTCCTTACCCATACTGGAGTGTAACGTGTCGATTCTGCGTTCCCAACACTACCACCCTTGTCCCTGTGTTTGACCCCGTATATCTACTTCGACCCCGTAAATAAAGTTGTGGGGGCCTAAAAGGTTTCGTGTTATAAATTTAAAAGTCTGACAACTTCAAATCCGCTCCACTTTTCGGACGCGCGATTTAGGCCGGTCAACTTTTTGGCGCCGTTGCCGGGGACAAGGCAAAATGGTACTGTTGATGAACCCGAATCCACTAACTACACTCCAGTGCCTCAAGCTTAGAAATGAGCTTGACAACACTTTCTTTTTCCTTTTTTATATCTTAAATTGAAATGAGTAATTCTTATTATTAACACAGGTTTTCTGACTTGATTTTTCATGCTATTCAGCTACTCAGAAGGGAGGCGCTCTGCTCAACTGAGCACCAACATCACCAGACATGCCGCCTCGCATTGAACAACCTCATTCAGAAGGTGAGCGACACGGGAGAGCTAGACCTCACTCCCCTCCGCCTGAAGACAATGATCGCTATGACGGCGATCATCAACCTGAAGATCCTGAAATAGAGCAGTTCGAGGATGACCATCGCCGAGATAGACGTCGTCATCACCAGAGGCGCATAAGGAATCACAATGATCAAGATCAGAACTAGGGAGGCAGTGACAGTGACGATTCCAATGAAGAAGAAAAGACCCTAAGGGAGTTAGCTTCCACCAAGGCTAACAATTCAAGATGCCCTGTTGTCGTCCTGAGATTCAATGTAGCCAACTTCGAGCTAAAGCCATCAGTCATCTCTATGATCCAGAACAAAAGCTTTAGAGGGAGTTCAAAGAATGACAACCCCTATCACCATTTAGATGCTTTTAAGAACATAGGTGACACCATCAAGATGCGGGGAGTCCCACAGGAGGTGATCTATTGCAAGGGTTTCATATTTTCTTTGGAAGATAAGGCTCTATCATGGTACCTGGGGATGCCACACCAAGATCTTAACGGATGGAGTGCACTGGTGGATACCTTTGTAAACAAGTTTTATCCTACTGAGAAAACCGTCCGAAATAGACAGAGGATCACATCTTTCATGCAAAAGCCAAACGAGAATCTCCACGATGCCTGGGAACGATATCAAGAATATCAGAGGGACTACCCTCATAACAACTATAAGAAAGGTTTCTTGATAACTACCTTCTACAATGGTCTAACCCCTGAGGAAAGGATTTCGCTGAATGCAGTAGCAGGCAGTGACTTTTTGGGGAAGAAGCCGAGCAGATCTGAGAAGATCATCAAGAACATCGTCGAGTTGCAACCCGGCACTGATGACAATAGATTAGACAGGGGACAAGCTAAGAAGGCTAGTGAAGGATCTTCATTCGAATCCAAGGCTCTGGAAACTATCACCTCTCAGATCCAGAGAATAGCCACTTATGTGAAACAGCTGAAAGAATCAAGTGGAAAGGGAAAGAAATAAGTCGAAAAAGTCATGAAATGTGTCACCTGCGGAGAAGGTGGACACGGGGTAGATAACTGTATCTACACCTGACCTGACGAGTCGAGCAAAAGTGAATCTGAAGCTGAGGAGACAGAGAATGTCTCTTTTGTTAATTTCAAGAGGCCTGATCATCCTAGTTTTAGTTATGGCAACAAAGATGCAGCCGAAAACTCGCATCAGCTGCATAACTCCGCCAAGCCACCCCAAGTTTTTGAGAAAAGAGGAGGACAAAGTCAATTCACCAGAACCACTTCTTTCCAGTCAAACAAGGGAAATTTCCAAGGACAAGGAAAGTACCAAGGTTGCCAAGCGGCAAACACCAGTCAAGGTCAAGGTCAAGCCAAGGAGCAAGGTCAAGACAAGGTTTCAAACCAACCAGACTTGGTTGGCCAGTTGTTTGATTTTGTAAAAAGACAAGATACCATCAATAACCAGCTGGCGCAGAGTGAACTTTCAAATTCAAGAGTTCTGAACTCAATGCAGGTCCAGATGGCAGATATGCAGATGCATCAACGCCAAATTGATCAGCAGTTGGCCCAGATGGCTGAAGTGATAAAGAATCCCTCGGGGAAGATACCCTCCAACACCGAATCTACCAAAATGGCAGGGCTGTGATCAGGAAGGGCAGAGATCAACTTGCAAGATAGGGATACTGTTGAAAATGAAAAGTGAAGGATTTGGATCTGTCGAGCTGGCGACGCAAACTACAGCGCTCCTCGGGAGGCAGCCTGAGCTTTTACTTTTCCTAGAATAGGATGTTATTTACTTTCTTGCATGAAGATCATTATGAACATTTGGACTGTAATAAGGCCCGAGTCAGTGCATGCGCCGGGCCACCACTCTATTTTATGAGCATTGATGGGTAATACTATCTGAGGTTGGGAACTTAACCTTGGGCCAATGATGTTTTACCCATCAATCGCTTTTTCCTTCGCTTTGTTTTTAAGTTTTTCACCTAGCTTCTTGCCCTGAGGACCTTATGTCGGGCAAAGTGTACCCTTTTTCTTGATCGTATCAGGCAACAACTCAACCGGCGCGCAGGACGCGCTCGTCTCGGGAATGACTTATCCCAACGACCGATGTGCGTCCTGGATTTACCTGTTTTACCTCTGGTTGGGATTGCTATATATAGTACGAAGGTTTTACTGTGTCGGGCTTCTGCTTTTACTTTTCACCTACCCATATCGTGCAGTAATTTCTCCCTCTACTCCCGTGTCGCGCAACTAACTTTTACTCTCGTGTCGCGCAAGATAGCTTAAGAAAGAAAAGGTATAGCCTGAGATCCCTATCGTCCTTGCTTTCCCGACACGAACTTCATACGTGCACAGGGTATTGGGCTGACGAGTTTAGCTGATTTTTCTTGTATCGCCCGACACATGTGTCGCGTGACACGTCTCTAACCCGCGCTTTCCCGACACCCTATATCGAGCGATAACCGTGTCGCCCATCCTTGTGTCATCTCGCTTGTTCTTGTTGTCGGGCGACAAGTTTTTATATCGGGGAAGACCTTATCGGGAATTTTGTTTCACGTGACTGTATCGCCCAACGCAGCATATCGGGCAACGGGTATGACGCGCAGTTTTTCTCCGTATCGTCCAAGTTTTATATCGCCTAGATCTTCTTCCGACGGACGACAGAGTATCTCGTATCAGGCGTGAGCCTACGGTGATTTCTTCGAGAACTTCGTATCGCCCGACACGAGCGTATCAGGCAAACATCATATCGCCAATGTTGACGTCTAGTACGGTTGTGTTGGGTAGTTTTTGTATCGGGCCGAATTTAAGTTTTGCCTACCTAACATTGGAACATTTAAATGATCAATGAACTTGTTTAATGATGACAGATATGGCCCGTACAAAGCAAATCATTGTTCGAGTTGACGAACACGGCAGGAGGATCAACACTGAGGCCGCAGCTGAAGCAACAACGGTCGGGCAGAAATGCCTGAATCTCGAGGCAGCTGGGCCATCCACAACCGGGAAGAGGGAAAGAAAGAAAGAAGTAACAGCTCCAACAACAGCTTCAACAGTAGTGGCAGAACCTCTGGATCACACACCAGGCAGGTTCTTGCCTAGAGATAGCGAGCATGGACGTCGGTACACAGAACTGGTAACTAAAATCTACAGGTCGAGCAGATTCTGCCACCAGTCGTCCTTTCTTCATCTAGGCATATTCGACAAGCTCAAAAATGTCATGGCTGCAGCAGAGCTACAAAAGATCTGCTTCAGCCGCTCCACCTCCTACACTAAACTCACCAAGGAGTTCATGTCGTCTCTCCGCCGAGTGAAGAATACAACTGAGTACATTGAAGAATATGGTGGAGCAGACAGACTGCAAGGGTAGCTGTACAACTCGGAGCACGTAATCTCCAAAAAACTACTCAACGAGATCTTCTCTTCCAACAAGGAGGAGAAGAAGATGCTGAATAACGGTGAAAGGATCACCGAAGGAGATGGGTTCAACCCTGTGGAGCTCTGGAGGAGGCTGACCGGCGAGTCATCATACAAGCCGGGAAGCAAGGTGGCGGTAGTGCACTCCTGTTTCTGGAGGATAGTGCACAAGCTGGTAGCATGCCTACTTTTCAACAAAAATGAGTCCAGCAATGTCTACACCGAAGAACTCCACCTAATGTAGCACATGATGGAGGGCAAGTTGATCAATCTGGGGGGTTTCTTGTTGAACATGTTGCACCCGATAAAGGATGCCACCAAGGAATATTGTATGGGTGGCATCATCAATCTGATCACGGTTGGGTTGGGATACCCGAGGGAACCACACAGTCTTTCGAGGAAAAGGGGCGACGAGTTGATTGACCTCAAGTACCTCATGAAGGCCGCCATCATAAATGAGGGGAGAAGCTACTTCTATAAGTTCGCAAGGACAAGCACCCTCCTTCCACTCCCTCACTATGCCGCCTACGACACAAAAAAATTGGTCTTCACCGCAGCAGAAATCGAAGCTGTGGCGGTAGAAGCAGCTTACGCCGCCACCACCGGTATTCAAGAAAGGGCGGCTGCGAGAGGAGAATCAATCCCTCTCGACCCAAGGCAGGACAAAAATTCAACGACCTTTGCCAAGCCAGTCGCCACTCCAGAGCCACCGATGACAGCAGTTGATAGAGCTATCATCGCTCCTGCTATCCCAGCCACGATTACGACAATACCTTCTGTGGCTGAAGAAGGATCGGCAATCATCGAGATTGCCGAGACAACCGGGGCAGGAACAACAGTACAAGCCCCGACAGGAGCTGCCGCGGAAGAGGCAGCCGCAACCCCCGAAGTTTTTGTGGTGCCTTTAGAGGCAGAAGAAGAAGAAGAGTAGTCGAACGCCAGTGATGGGGTGTTCGCTGAGATCCTAGATATGGAGCTCGGAGCTGCACGGCTTACGCCGACACCGCAGCCGGTGTCCCCTATAGCAGCTGCTGAAGAGATCGCCGACAACGTAGAGGTGGAGCAACATCCACCCACACCGCGGCCTTCTCCACCATGACAAGAAGGCGAGGCAGTGACGGCCGCAAGGGCACTGATGCCTCTCCCAACAACATCCACCTCGCGGACAATCGAGATAGGTTCTACCTCGTCGGGTAGACCCTCGCGTGAGAGGAGTATAGTGAGGACGAGAGGGAGATCTGTAGGAGCCCCTCTGTCGCTTGGGAAAATTCTAGGGCAAGAACTCGACCACTTGCGGGAGGTAACAGAAAGCCACTTGGCTACATTTACTTCTCTAACCCGCAAGTTTTCATTTTTCCAGCAGAGGCTGAATAGCTAGGAACGAGAACTGCTGACTCTAGTTGACCTTCCCAGTCAACTAGAGGCACTCAACGCCATGCTTTAGCAGGCCCTCCAGCATCTTGATGTGATCGAGGAGAGGCTGAATAGGGGAGACGACCATCCGCACCCAAGGCAGCCGAGAAGGTCTTCGTCACCTCGGCTCTCAACCTTCCTCGTCAGCAGCCTCCTCAAGATCATCATCCTCTTCCTCCTCCAGCGGGCCAACCCCAACGCCCAAAGAAGGGACGCCACAAAGATCGACCAACGAAGCTCTAGCAGGACAGGCGATCTCCCGCGGTCTAGCAGAAGCAACTCCCTCAGTCCCCCTAGACGAAGCTGAAGATGACAACAAAGACATCAGCATCGGGGAGGACTCTTCTGATGAATCAGAGGGAGAGGGGGGACATATGTGCTGCCAACAAAAGACACCCCCCAGAAGAAGACGCTCGATGGAAGATGCTTTCGCTGCACCATCAAAGCTACCTTCCTTCGAGATGGCTGACTTCGATAGGAGGGTCATCGGGTACCTGTCGATCAGGGACCAAAAATTGTTGAACAAGGTCCTAAGGTCATAGGCAGATGAAGAAGACGTCTTCTGGAGTGACGCCTACTTCTCCGTATGATGGGGAGTGCTCAGAAGCATATTCTGCTTGCCAGTCGTCGTCGGAAAGAAGTTGTTCAGGGTCCTAGAAGGTGCAATAATAGAGAACATCAGCACCGGGATAGGTCGGAGAACAATATACAACGCCACCCCGACCTTGGCAAGAAGACTAATGATGGGAGTGTCAGACTCCATTGTGGTGGCCAACATGCTGCAACACACCGAAGAGCACAACACAAACATCATGTTGGCCCCATACAAGCACCGAAAAATGTGGTTTCTATGTGTGGCAGACCTCCAGAATCACGACATCCAGCTACTTAGCTGCTGCAACAAGGAGGTGCCATGCTCCAGGCTTATTTTCAGTCGCCCGGAGGACAAACATGTGAGGCTTGTACCGCTACGTCTTCTATGAGCTATCAAGCAAGGAGTCAAACGTCACAATGGCATTTGGAACTTCTTCTCTATCAGAGACTTCCCCATCCAAGTAGAAGAGGGAAGCAGAAATAACACATTTATCGTCTTGCGCGCCATGGAGTTGTTCAACATATTCGGATACATAAGGCATCTCCAGGGCCAAAACTTTTACCACCTCAGGAGCATATATGCCCTGCTGCTGATCAAAGACAGGCGCTATTTCCAAGATGCAGGGGTACCAGAGAGGATGCTGGGCAGTGATCAAGCAGATGAATTTTCGCAACCCAGCAGCACTCCAGAGAAAGAAGCTGAGATGGAAACAGACATCTATGGGGCAGGCAAGCAGTTAAAGATCCTGCGGGAAGTGCACGGATTCGAAGACCCTGCTTCACCTAAAACATCAGAAGAATTGATCAACAATTTCGACCACTTCTCATGCTCTACACTCACGCAGGAGCAGGTTAATGAAATTCTTCTAAAGTTAGTTGATTCTACCCCGGAGGATGTCATCTACAAGGCAGTCAGTGTCATAGTCTCGGTTGATGACTGAAGGGACATGGTAAGAGATGGAGGATGCTTGGCGATATCTGTGGCGTCCTCCTACATCCAGACACTACAGACGAAGTTTGAACAAGCATACATAGCTCATCCAATGTTGTTCAACGACATCTGCCTCAACGATGAGTCAGGAGCAAAGCAATCTTTTCTGGCAGAGTTGGAACGCAGGGTTCCACGCACAATCTTCCTGCCCATCCTGCATTACAACCGCTGGACACTCCTGACGATGTACACTCGCCAATGAGTAGGAATCTTCTACAACAGCTCGGATATCAACAAAGACCATCCAGTGCAGTGTATATCAATAGCGTTGACCTCCCTCGAGCGCTTAGTACAAAAATACTACGATGAGATGGTGGCGTTGATACAACCATTCCTGGAGACGACAGCGAGAAAATGGCATGAGCTCCAGTTCTACCACTGCAGTCCACAACAAATTCCTCTATCCAATGACTGTGGCATCTTCGTCCTGGAATGGATATCAAATAAAGAGACACCTGACCAACTCCACCACATAGACTACCACAGCAAACGAGGAGAATATGTGTGGGAGCTCCTATCTGGCGCAGGTGCACTCACCAGCTAACCCTCACTGGGTTAACATTACCCTACCTTATCTACTGCACAACTCTGGGACAGAGTGTGGAGTAAGTTTGGGGGGGTACCATGTACCAGTGAGGGAGGTATAAAACATTTTTTTTTCTTCAAACTCCACCCTCTTTGTTCTTTTGTTCTTCTCCTATATCATGTGTACATATACATATACATTCTCATACAAAAACTCTGCTAAAAATTTTACTTATTTTTGTCTCCACACATATGTACAAAGACACTATATAGTAAAAACCTGATACGACTTCTTGCCAGTTTGTTTTCTATGTACCCAAGGAGATGCAGGTTTTGTTATGTCTTTCCACGCTAAAAATTTCAAAAAATAATCTCGCAACAGCTAAGAGACGTGTATGCAGAAGGAAAAAGCTGCCCAAACAGTAACAAAAATTCCTCTTGTTTTCCTTTACCCAACAAAAATCCCAAAAAGAGAGAATAGCCTTATGAGAGTAAATAAAAGCATGAGAGATGTGCCAAATGAAAAGAAAGAAAAAAATACATATACACACTTGTTTTCCAAAAGTACCCATCTTTAGGCATGGTACATCCAGGGCAGTGGTACGTAGGATGTGAAATCACTGCTCTAAAGCAAACTGGCTTGGACTGCAGGGACCACTCGCCCGCTAATGGACCCGTACCTGGATGGACTGATGGGAAACAAACAAGAAAAACCCAAAAAGCCTTAAGCCTACCCAAACACACAACTTTCTATCCCCAAAAGTTGTTTGGTGTGAAAGCTAACTTCGAAATCATGCACCCAAGTCTCGCCGAAGCTGTGGAGAAAATTTTTGCTTAAATAAGGCAGGAGAAGTAAAGTTTGTTGTTCATGGACGGGTCGTATTCACTGTAAGAGATATCAATGCTCGCTCAAACCCATGGTATGAAAACTATACCAGTCAAGAAGAAGCGTCGCAAAACAAAGTTTAAAGATTGATTGAGGACAATCAAAATGCTAAGTTTGGGGGAGTTGATAACACCAAATTTTGTGATGTTTTGGCCCTTATTTCGTTATCAAATCTGCCCTTTTAAACTGATTTCCTCTCCTTTCTGTCATGTTTTTGCATAAACAGGCCACGCTACGCTTTTAACTCAATATTATCATCTTTTGTAGAGTTTTCCCTGATTTTTAACTCATTTATCAGCAAAAGGCCCATCCCAGCCCACGAACGTGTTCCACCTACATCGGCCTTCCTACCAACTAGCCGGCCGATACGCTCACTGCCCGATAGGGCAGCACGATACACTGCCGCGTGACACGAGGGTGCCGCGCAAGAGGAAGTGGACAAGCGATACGTCATTTACCTGACAGGGAGCCGAACTCGCCACGACTGTCGAAGTGTGTCGCGTGATACAGGCCACCCACCGGCAGGCGCCACTCGTCACGTTGACTGACACGCTCCCAGCCCGACATCCTTGTGACGGGCGACGAGCATATCGGGCACCCATGAATCTGCGATAATAAGAGATTATGAAGAACATGTGGCATCCGGAGCACCATCACTTCCTCCAACCACTGCCTATAAATAGAAGCTATAGGACTCCGATGGGACGGGGCAGAATCTCTTGAAAACCAACTTAGGAAAGCATCTGGAGCTAGCGTGTCGTACCTCAGAGGTGTGTCGGGCGATTCTAGGTGAGCACTTCCCCATCCCGAGAGGGAGGGAATGGTTCACTTAGGGTCGGCCCCGGGCACCGCTGCAGGCTGATATCGGCCAATAAGGACGCCCGATAGGAGTACCCGATACTGGAAGCAACGCTCTGCCCCGACACGATACCAAACCCGACACGCACCACCAGTCACGGCATGTCGCCCGAGAGGGTGCCTCCCGACATGATCGTATCGGGCATGGGCGCCTCGCACGATACGTCCGCCCATCATGATTGTGTCATCCGAGAGGGTGTGCCGCCCGACACTGGTGTATTGGGTAAGGCTCCCTCCCGGTATCGGGATGGAGGGTCTTCTACTGCCTGTCGCCCTTCTAAATCAAGAAGGCAACATTTATCTTTATTTATTTCAGTCATTTACTCTCTTTACTTATGCAATGTAACCATACTCTTTTATGTTAATGGAATTAGAAGAGTTTTAATTACTTGCTGCTTTATGTTTGGCCCCTTTTGTTGGATGATTGTTTTGTTTAACATCCGAACTCTAGCTTGTACGCTTGGATCGCATTTTGACTAGCTACTGAATTGTGTTTTCCCGTTGCAGCAGCCTCGAGAGAGGTGTTGTGACTCTAGTGTTTGGTCTGATATAGGAGTATGAGAGTGCCCAGGATCGGAGTTGCTTTAGTAACCTTTCCACTCTAACTTAAGGCCAGCAACCTCGAGAGGGGTGTTGATGCTTAGTTAGAGGTACCCGCTTCGAGAGGAGGGGTATAGGATGTTTCCGCTGCCGCTTGTTTTACCGAAGCTTTCTCCTTCGTTCCTTACTTAAGAAATAGTATTATCTCTCTGTTTCTGTTGCACGAAAACCCCTAAAAACTGATAAATGCTTAAAACCCTTAATTTTCCTCGTAGCTCCAGTTGGAGATAGATTTCTTTTGTTTTATCAATCCTAGCATGTTGTTTCCTTGGGAAACTTTTATCATCTCCTTACCCATACCGGAGTGTAACGTGTCGATTCCGCGTTCCCAACACTACCACACTTGTCCCTGTGTTCGACCATGTATATCTACTTCGACCCCGTAAATAAAGTTGCGAGGGCCTAGAAGGTTTCGGGTTATAAATTTAAAAGTCTGACTACTTCAAATCCGCTCCACTTTTCAGACGCGTGATTTAGGCCGGTCAACTTTTTTCTCGAGAACCAAACAAATTTGTATCTAAAGGGGTTCTCTCTCTCGAGATAAGAACTGAAAGATTAAAGGAAAATTATATGACTATAGTTATAGAAACTCCTCACTCTCGTGGCTTGTTACTATCTTATACTCTAGATCTCATTGAAATCATTCTTTTAAACAATATTCATATCAAATGTCACAAAAGGGTAGCTAAACATCAATCGATGCAATAACACAAGAGTATAGAAACAAAAATTTTAAGAACATATGCCATAAAATAGAAGAATGAATAATTACATGGTTGGGAGGGCCTAACAGATACTCCAAACCCAGGTTATGGAGTTTAGTCATGCATGGAAATAGAAACAAATGGATTATAGCTTGAATAAGTCATGATAGGAAAGAACAGAAAGGGTTTGAAACAAAGGTAGATCGAGTGATCGGTCTACCAACCTTTCGGATGATCAGGCAAGTGGTCAACAACAAGGTCGACAACTCTTCTCCTCCCTTCCATCTTGGCTGGATGCAAGTAGGTCCATTGGATCATCAATGGAGATGGATTGAGCCACCTAGGAAAGTGGTCGACAACTAGGTCTATAGAACTAGATTGATCAATAGCTCTCGTCCTTGAGATCTGGAACTTGGCAGAAACATTTCAGCTTGATGACTTCGGGAATCCAAGATTGTCTGAAGTGAGACTATGGGAGTCCATTTGTAGGCTTTGACTTGTGGCCTATCGATCTTGATTGGTCCACATGGCATTTATGTCTCTACAACTTCTGTCAACGTTGTTGGTTCATGAAGTGTTTCTTTGACAAGTATTTGTCGATCGACATCAGTGGCAATCTTTTGCATATGTCATTAGGCTGACTCCTCGACATGAGTCCTTTGGTCTTTGAATAATGTCAATCGAAGTGTTGACATGGCCAATGATTCTAGGTTCCTCGATGATGTCATCATTGATCTACTCCTTCACAATATTGTCGAGGAACTCACTCGATAGATTGGTACCGATAGGAATTCATCGGTGTCCTCGATGATGAGGTAAACTGTCTATGTGTCTTCGATAGGCTTGATTATCACCTTTCGATAGGTGAGTGTTTGATTTGCTCGATAGACATTACTCGACATGTATCTGTCAAGGTTCTTATACTCAATAATGTGGTGTTTGATGCATCTATCGAGCATAACTCGATAGTCTTTTGTCGATTCTTTGGATAAAGGATCATCTGTCAACCCTACTGGTCGATGGTCTGTTGGATTTTGTTGAGCAATTGCTTATACTTCATCATTTTCATTGGATTTTTACCAAATTCCTTCAAATATCAAAAAAAACTTAATTAGAAATTAACAATTGGTAAATTGAAGTTAAAATAAGTAAAAAAAAAACATCAAAGCATTAATTTTAAGGATTTGTGTTATGAAAAAGGCTATGAAAAGTGCATCAAAACTTATGTTATCAACTCCCCCAAACTTAAAATTTAGCTTTTGCCCAAGCTAATGGAATCATTGATCAAGTAAGTAGAATCCATATTTTACTGAAAATAAAGTTTTATACCAGCCTCTTACAAAACCATCCACTTTTTCATAGAATGGCCTAACTTATCATGAGCATCAATTAGCTAAAAGATTCTCTCTTAACTTGTTTCTTAATTATTTTTTAGTCATATTCTTATCATTGGCATATTTATCACTATTCAAAGTAGCTTTCACTCTCGTCGAGGTATTATATTGAAGAAATTAGGTAGGAAAAAGTCTTATGGATATTCATTTCTTCCTTATGGGTCATTCAAGTATATGTTTGTTTAAATGGGTAAGTGATCCCTGCGGTCCAAACTAGTTGGCTTTAGAGGAGTGATTACACATCTTAAGTATCACCGCCCTAGATTTCAATACCTTTAAATGAACACCATTAGAATTGAGCCAGTGTTTCAGAGACTAACAAAATCAACATATCTGTGTTCATGAGCACAATAATACACCATTTCAATAGCTCTTCATAATGGCACATCTCTCTAATTCTTTTTCACTTATCACTCTTTTTGGGATTTTGCTAAAAAGGATTTTTGGAAGAAGAATAGCTCTTTGTTTATTCTTGTGAGACTATGCCTTAGACAAAGTATGATTTTTCTTCTTTTTGTATTCACGGAATATTTTTGGCAAGAATATTTTGATGAAATCTTGAGGTTAAAATCAAAGTAGAGGAAGAATTGATGCTTTCTTAAGAGAAAATCATAAAAGTAATATATGTATCAGAAAGATTTACCTTGTGATATTTGTGATTTGCAAAAAGTTATAGTCTGAAAGCAAACTAGACTCTTTGTAGAGGGAGTTTCTATCATCTGCATCTTTACAACTTTGTACAAGAAAATTTAAAAGTTATGATGGAAATAAAGAAAATATGAAAAGAAATGCTAAAAGAAAGAAAGAAAAGTTTATGATACTTTAGATACCTATCTCACTATGTTACACCCCCAAAACATACAACACACATTGTCCTTAGAGTGTGAAAAATAAAGATGGAAAATGAAAACACGTGAGATGTTCAACGGAGATCAATTGTTGCCCATGGATATTCTAGCAGCATCATAGTGTAATTTCCTTGGAGGCAATGGTAGTTATCATTGTGAGTTTATTCTACTACAGTGTAGAGCACTCTAATGGTGTACATGCAATGCAAGACATACAAACCACAATCATTGGATAGTTGTCGTTGTTGAGGACAACGATGCTAAAATAGTGGAACCTTTCATCTTTTGGATTCTTGAGAAGCATATCCACAACCATATTCTTTGATCAGTGGAATGAGTTCTTTAGTACATGTATCAACAATACTTTCATGCTCACTGCAAACTAGAATAGAATGGTGAGGACCTTCAATGTTAAAATAAGTGTTAGAACTATTATCAAGCATGACTTCCCATTCATGAGTAAATACAGCAAGCAAAGTCCAATGAGAATAATGAAGTATGGGTATGAAAATATATCAAGGAATAAAGTCCTACATATGACAAATAAGTAGGTCATTTTCACCAAAATCAATGCCTTTGCAGAGATCATCTATAAGATCATGACCATCCAGAAATACATCATCAATATTTTGGCAGATAAGAGATTGATAAGCCATGAGGTCATGAGATAGACACCCCTTGGGTTGGAGAGTCTCTAGAAGACCATCTTTCATAACTAGCAAATCATCTTTACTGAAAATGACTGAATTGCCTCCCTTCTGGAATCACTTCATTAACGTCACAAGCTGAGGATATGAAAGCTCACAGTAGTAACTGCGATCAAAATTTTCAAAACTAGGCTTTGTGGATGATACTGATATACTGGCAATGGTTCAATCTCATCTAAAAAGTCTAGTATAGTAGCAGCCTCTTTAGCTTTTATAGTTGTTGTAATGGTGGCAGGAGAGAAAGTGACTAGTGGTGATGGATATTATTTTTCCTTATTCCACTTCTGATCTTTGTAGAACATTACAGAAGGGCTCCTTGTCAGGTTTTGGAATTAATGGGTAAAGATCCCATAAATTCTCAGGGAGTTTTAGATCTTGAAGGAAGCGTCTATGGTGGATGACCTCCATTGCATAATGTCCACGAAGAGGGGTGAACCCTTCTGGAACCAAGCTAGAAATGGATGTTTCATGATTGAGAGATTCCATAACTCTGAGCACTATGAAAGAATTGTTGTTTTTATCTTGATTGCGCTGATGGGATAATGGTTCAATCACAAAACTTGTCCAATTTGGTTGGTAGTAACTGACCTCACGTACAACCCTTTGAAGATGGATACGAATGTCAGGAAGTTTTTTTATATAACGGTCTTTAATTGCTTGTCATAATTTTTAAGATCTACAATGCATGTGTCGAACAAGGTAACTTGATGTTTGTTCATATTAGCTACACAAAGCAGCCACAAACCCCTAAAATGGAAAGGCAGAAGGATAACTCTCATGTGTTTTAGCTTGAGCTTATCCTTAAGGGTCATAATAGTTGGAGCATTCATACGCTTCTTAAATAGATAGTCGGCGAGGGAGGGTGTTGCATTATAAAATGCCCACTCCTTATACTGGGCATGACATCCTCCAAGATAGTGGATGCCAGAACAGAGAACGTCTTTTTTGTAACTTTTATAGTATTGTGAAATAAATTCTAAAAATCATCACAGGAAAGGGTGATAGAGCCATTATTATAATGAATATGATTCCCATCTTGGTGGTCTTCCAGAATGTCTTGTAAAACAAAAAATTCATGGATAGGTAATGCCTTTAAACAATCTGGATCAAACCCACTCATCTTCATAGGAATTTGAGGTGGGAGAAGCAGTAATGGTTCATGAAATATTGGATAACAAAAATGGGGAGGTGAAGCTGACAAAATAATAGAGAGTTCATCATCATCCTCATCAAAAGAAGCACTCTCATTGTCTGAAGGACTGTCAACATCTGCTTCTAGATCCAGATTAGTAGTATATACCCCAACACATATGTCTTCCTCCAAGGTGTGGCACCTTTTGAGTGACTGAATAGGGTTGAGGTTCGACCATGCCTCATCTAATTTCCTTATTAAATCTCATTCAAATGAATCAAGAAGTGATGGTAGAGACAGAGGTGGAATGTTCTATGATGGATGAGCATGGACATCTGTAGACAGACCTACATAAGGCTCAATTGCTAGAATAAATAATCCATCTGGCTAAAGTTGTGGAATAGATGTATCGTTGTCTGATGACAAAAACTTAGTTTCATCAAGAATGGATTCAGAAAAATGAGAGAGAGACTCCCGAACTAATCCAAGGGGGTGCTTAGGAGAGCGGCAGTGAGAATCATCACTCGTAGTGTTAGGAACATACGAGTTGCCTTGAGAAGAAAGAGAATATGAGGAAGATGATGCTTTTATAGAACGAGCATGAAATTCACGATGTTATTCGCATTGGAGTGTGTGTTCTTCTTATTCACACTTTTGAGCATTTTCATGTCTTGTGATATGGATATGATGTTGAACAGAAAGGATTTCATCAAGCTGGCATTAAAGAGTTGCCATGTAGCGAGTGATGTTTCTAAGCTCACTAACTTGTTGATCTAGGGGATGAACTTGTTTGGCTATGTCCTACATATCTTTAAGTAGGTTAGAATAGCAGTCATAGTTGCAGTAGTTACCTTACAGATGATGTCAAACTAGCATTTGAGGACACCCTCAAATGTTTCGGGATAGTCGTGATCAAAAGATGATGAAGAATGGTTCTTAGATTGGGGTACCCTATGATAAGTAAAAGGGCGATCTCCATGAGGATGATGTCATGGCGGACTATCAACAACGTCGTGTATCTTCCACTTTGGTCAAGAAGTAAGTCTGCTTTTGGCCGCAACCTGAACTGGGATGGTGGTGGGGATCTTTATGGTGGCCCAAAGTTCTCTACATGTGGAAGATGACTGATCAACAATTGCCGGTACATCTTTTAAAATGTGTGGAGAAGTTGGGACCTACTTTTGTGATGATTGGAGGACTTCTAAATCATAATCAACTATTCTCTCTTGTTCTCTTTCCTCATATATCTCGGATAAAGGCTTCTTGCAAGTTTTTTTCATGATAGGATTCGGGCAGACTCTGTTGGATGATGCGCCTGGTTGTTGAGGAATCACTGAATTCTTCTTGTGAAAGTTGTTGATAAGTTCAGCGATCTCATCCTTAGAATAAACAACTCCTCTTTTTCATAGTCTGCCAATTTCGGTAAAGGAATAAGGATGTTTGTTCTAGTAAACCTATAGTAGCTGGCATTGTTATGACAGACCAAAATTCTATAAGATGTTAGGTGCCTTGTTATAATGAAACTTTCTCCTTGCATCTCTCTGAAACCTTTAGCAGGAGGGTGTCCATATGTTTGAAAGATGATTTTGATCAGACTGCCCGTGCAATACTCTTTTTGTTGAGTGGAAGAGGTAACCAACCATCTACAATTAGTAGGCAACCAATATTGACTAGGCATCCTTCCATAATATGAGAGAGAATATATTGTTCCTCAAGATAGATGTTGCATGTATCTTATTTGTAAAGAGAACATTTGAAACAATTTTGGGCGTGATTCTCCAAAATACATATGGAACAATTGTTCTTTAGATTGCCTAGAATGGTACTTGCATTGACATGTCAACTTTGCCTAGTATGCAGAGTCATTAAAGTTGGAATCCTCCTTTTCCAGCATCACAATGTTAGCTTTAGTGGCCTCTTCTTCCATTCCACAAAATGTTTTATTCAGAATATGTTCAGTCAGGACACGATCGAAATTATTAATGTGGACATGCAACTGTCTATGTCCACTTATGGGATCGTCAGCCTATTTGGCCAGACTTCCTTGATTGAAGACATGACTTCCATTATCTGTTCTACATAGGCTTTAGGGTTGTAAAAATGGATATGTGTCATGTTAAACATGGCTACCAAATCTTTGACTCCGGCTTTTATCCCAATCTCTTCAAGAATAGTAGAAGAGACAAAGAAAGTAGGTTTGTAAGTCTTGCCTCTCATTGCCTTATACACCTCTAGATGTTTTGTATTGTGTGGTTTGAATGTTTCACAATAGGGGAGGTCCAACTATGAGCCCTGAAGCACATCAAGTTCAGTTTCATTGATTCTTGCTCTCTTGTCACCTTAAATGGAAGGTTGTTTAGGATGAGACCTCATCTCTCCTTTATTGGAAGTGCATCCAGATGTCAAGATGGAACTACCATTATGAGTCATCACTGTGAAACAAATGAAAATGAGAGTGACATTAGACATGATATGAAGTACAATTCTATGGAGTACTTATGTCAATTGGGGTTTGACAGAGATCAGACGTCGATAGAACTTGTAAAGATACGGGGTGTTAAATCTATCAAACATGAAAGTCGACAAGGTAGATATCTATCAACTGAGCTGAAAGAAAGATCGACATAGAAGAAAAAGAAAACTATTCGTAAGGAGATCTCATTGATAGAAATCATCACAATAAGGTCAATAGTACTGTTGACCGACATGATCACATTCCTAATACATGTCGATTTCGTAAAGATGATAGTAGCATAAAGAATCTAGAAGCATAAAGATGGGATATGAAAATGTATTGTGTATCCACCTATCATAAGATTAATTAGGTGCAATTGGAAAGTGTTTCCTACCTAAATAATCAAGTTGTGGGTGATCATCCAAAGCTGACTTATGAGATGATGAAATATGGATCTTGGCCCACTAGGAGTTTCTTTGTTGCAATCTTCCAAATTGATAGTGAGAGTTATTAATTTGAAGTAAAATATTGGGATCAATATTTAAACATAGACCAAATTGATATCAATAAAAACTTTTACAAATCAATATATAGACTCGTGTAGATATTGTCTGATAGATCAAATGGCAAACAACACAACAACAACTTTTCATTGATATTGGTCCTTTAGAAGGAAAACTTAATGGTAATAACTTCCATGACTGATTTAGGACTCTGATAAATATTCTCACTCATGAGAATAAGCTCTATGCTTTAGACAATCCAGTGACAGAGGAACCAACTCCAAATGCGCCTAGAGGGATGCTTATTGTAAGCATCTTGATTACACAATAGACATCCAATGCCTCATGTTCTACTCCATGAACAATGAGGTTCAGAAACAACATGAGAACATGGGAGTTATAGAGATTGTCACACATCTCTATAACATGTATCAAGAATAGTAAAGGCAAGATAGGTATGATGTCTTCAAGGCATTGAATAAGTGCAATATGGCAGAGGGTGATCCAGTCAGGCCCCATGTGCTCAAGTTTATTGGTATGTGGAAAGCCTAGCTAGATTGGGATTTCTTTTAGGCCAAGAGTTGGCTATGGATGTGATCATAAAATCATTTCCAGAATCATATAACTAATTAGTCATGAACTACAACATGAACAATTTTGTCAAACCATTGATAGAGTTTCTTGGCATGTTAAGGACTGTTGAGGCACAAGTAAAAAAAGACAAGCTCAAATCACGTTGATGGTCAACAAAGGAAAGGGGAAACCCAAGGGAAAAGGCAAAGAAAAAAAAAGGTTCTAAGGCTAGCCAAAATTCTAAAGCTTATGCACTTAAATCAAAAGTAGGAGTTAGTAAAGAAAGAAATTGTCACCACTATCACCAGTTTGGACATTGGAAAAGGAATTGACCTCTCTAGTTAGAGGAGTTGAATAATAAGAAGAAGGGGATAGACATCTCCACTTTAGGTATTTATATTATAGAGAGAAATTTATCTACTTCACCTTCATGGGTATTAGATACTGGATGTGGATGTCACATATTTTCAAATATGCATGATTTGAAAAGAAGTAGATCCTTGAAGAAGGGAGAGGTGGAACTACGCGTTATAAGTGGAGCACGAGTTGTTACCATTGTCGTAGGCACCTACTTTTTATCTATGCCAAGTGGTCTTGTAATAGAGTTAGAGAACTGCTATTTCGTACCTTATATAAATATGAAAAAAATTTCTATTTCTTTTTTGGACAAGAATGGATTTGAATTTCATATTAAAAATTGTCGATGTTATATTCATAAAATGAGATCTTTTATGGCTATGCCCCTATGTTTTATGGTCTTTACTTAATAGATCTTGAGACAAGTGTCTATAACATAAATACTAAGAATCTTAAAATCAAGTAATCAAATGAAAACTATCTACTACATTATTGTTTAGGACACATAAATGAGAAGCACATTTCTTGACTATATATAGATGGAAATCTAGACTCATTTGATTTTAAATCAATTGAGACATGCAAATCTTGTTTATTAGGCAAGATGACAAAAGTGCCTTTTACTGATAAAAGTGAAGGGCAAGTGACTTACTAGGACTCATATATATTGATGTATATAGACCTTTTAGCACAAAGGCCAAAGGTAGTTATCAAAACTTCATCATGTTTAGTGATAACCATAGTAGATATGGATATGTGATTTAATGAAACACATGTTTGAATCTACTGAAAAGTTCAAGAAAGTCATGAATGAAGTATAAAACTAACTTGGCAAGAGTATTAAAGCACTTCAAATTGACCGATATGGGGAATACTTAAGCTAGCATTTTGAGGACCTTTTAGGAGATTGTGGTGTTGTATCACAATTGACTCCACGTGGAACACCGCAACATAATGATGTATTATATAGAAGGAATCACACCATGTTGGACATGGTACGCTCAATGATGAGTTTTTCTAATATTTCGACTTCCTTCTAGAGATATGATTAGAAACTACAACATTTACACTTAACCGCATACATTAAAAAATGGTCCATAAGATACCATATGAGATATGAACTAGGAAACCTCCCAATGTGTGTTTTATGAAGTTTTGAGAATGTGAAGCTTATGCCAGGAAACAATTTTCTGACAAGCTTGGACACAAATCAGATAAATGTTATTTTGTTGGATATCCTAAGGACCAAATGGGATATTATTATGACATTCCATCTAACAACAAAGTGTTTATTTCCATAACTACTATATTATTGGAAAAGGAATTTATTTCTAAAGAAACCAGTGGAAAGGAAATAGAACCCAAAAAAGTTTGAGACCAATACAAAAACATTGAACCCATGGAGGTAGACAAGGAATAAGAAGAATTACAAGTAGTTTTTGAATCTCAAGTTCCTCATGTAACACAAGAACCTCTAAGGTCTAATAGAACACACCTTGAGACAGAGAGAGAGTTTTATTTTTTGAGACTAAAAAAAGTTGTATGTTGGTCATGAATGATGATGAGCCAACCACCTCAACTGAGCCCACTGAGGGACTAGATTCTGATAAATGGCTAGAGACCATGAGATATGAGCTAGACTCCATGCATGTCAATAAGGTATGGACCCTAGTGGATCCAGTTAAAGAGTTAAAACCCATAGGGTGCAAGCGCATCTTTAAGAAGCTAACATGGATGGTATGTATAAACCTACAAAGGGTGATTGGTTAAAAAAGGTTTCAAGCAAGTTCAAGGAATTAACTATGATGAAAATATTTTATCAGTTGCCATGGTTAAATCCATCAGGGTCATGCTTTCCATTGCATCTTATCATGACTACAAAATCTAGCAAATGGACATTAAATCTTTATTCCTCAACAAGAACTTTCTTGAGGATGTGTACACGATACAACCCAAAGGTTTTACCACTCCAAATGAAGCCATAAACAAATGTAAGCTACAACGGTCAATCTATAGTTTGAAGCAAGTATCTTAAAGATGGAATCTTCATTCTGACGAGATTGTCAAATAGTTTGGATTTATTGAGAATGAAGATGAACCTTGTGTTAAAAAAGTTAATGGGAGCATAATTGTATTTCTCATATTGTATGTAGATGACATACTTTTGATGGGGAATGACATCCCTACTCCACTATTGGTAAAAATATGGTTGAGAAACACCTTATCTATGAAAAACTTAGGAAAAACATCCTATATTCTAGGAATTAAAATCTATAGAGATAGATCTAAAAAGCTTCTTGGTCTAAGTCAAAGTACATATATTGACCAGAACTTAAAACATTCAACATGCAAGAGTCTAAGAGAGGAAACTTACCAATGTCACATGGAATAAGTCTCTCTAGATCTTAGTGTCCAGGCTCTTCTAAAGAGAGGAAACACGTGAGTAATATTTCATATGCATCTGCAATTGGATCTATCATGTATGCAATGTTTATGTACATGTCCCGACATCCTGTATGATTTGAGCATGATGAGTAGGTACCAGTCATATCCCAATGAAGGTCACTGAACTTCCATAAAGAATATCCTTAAACACTTGTGAAGAACTAAGGATCAATTCCTTATTTACAGTGGCGATGAAGACTTGGTTGTAAAAAGTTACACCAATGCAAGTTTCTAAACCGACAATAATTACCGATCATAGAAGGTTTTGTGTTTTGTCTCAATGGTAGAGTTGTAAGTTGGAAAAGTTCCAAGCATGAGACAATGGCTAATTCTATAATAGGGGTTTAGTAGGTTACTACCTCCAACACAGCAAAGGAAGTTGTATGGATTAAGAAATCCATTGGTGAACTAGGAGTAGTTCCATACATTGATGATGTAATAGAACTATATTGTGACAACAATGGAGCTATTGCACAAGCAAAGAAACCCATATCACATTAGAGTTTCATGCAACTCATACTACAATGTTACCATATCATATAAGAGATTGTACCATAAGGAGATGTCAAGATTTACAGAGTACTAACTGAAAGAAATGTTGCTGACCCTCTAATGAAAGAAATGTCACAATAGAAGCATGATGGTCATGTAGATCACTTGAAATGAGATTCATGAGTGAGTATCTCTAGTGCAAGTGGGAGACTATTGGTAATATGTCCTGAAAGCCAATCATATGATGATTGTAATGGCACATCTTGTAATTGACTTAATTATTAATAAAGGCAATTCTATTTTTTTCTTTCAATATGAGATAATGAATAAATATAATAATATCATAAGAATGTATGACTCAATAATGTGTGAATTTAGGTTGATGACCTAAACATGAGATCATGTGTATGTTAAGAGTATCAATCCTTGTCTTAGTCCCTAGTCAGATATTATTGTGGATATTAGAACAACAATAATACAACAAAACTAGTATGTGTGTCTATTGATAACTACATCTCACTAGTCATGATATTGGATATCAATCAAATACATATGTACTTGTTATGAAAAAGTGTACTGGAGAAACCCACTTTGAGTTTGATACATGGAAGCAAAAAATGGTGGTCAGAATCACATCTCAATGTGACATTGGTGATTTTGGTCCTTAGACTTTATATCACTACAGTGATCACATATCATTCATTGTGCTTTAACACTATCAACGTGACCATGAATTAGGGTTTCTATATGATAAATGCATATTTATCCATTTTATGGTATATTTTACATCAACTCTTAGAAGTATTTTGTTAATTATTCCCTAGTTTTAGAATTAATTGTCTTAATTTAGATTTTTTTTCTTTTAAATAAATTTTTTTATTAGATTTATCTAGATTTTGTAGGAAAATGGCCCAATCACTCCAAAGATCAAGCCTTCTAAAAAATACTCTTAGAAGATGTTTGTACAGTTTCCCATAGTGCCTGATATATATATATATATATATATATATATATATATATATATATATATATATATATATATATATATATATATATATATATCGAACCAAATTGCTATATCTTTTGCATACGAACTCCAAATTTAATGTTCAAATATGTGTTGGAAAGGAATTTAATTGTATATAGGAAAAAATATTTTTGGACTTCTTTGAAACTTGTGATGAGATCAAAATTCACTTGAAATTCTTGTATTTAAAATTTGTAACAAAGAGAGTCGAAGAAGTTAATGAGTGGTCAAAGTAATTGATGAAAGGCAATTCAATAAATTTCTCTATTTAGGGAAAAGTATTATATTGTCAAATATACTCCCTTGACTGGGAACAAAGGCAAGTTGGACAATGACCATGAGCTTTGGTACAAAGGAAAGAATGTAATGAAAGCCATGCCCTTTGATCAAGCAAGAAGCCATCAAAGCACCAATATGAAAGATACCAAATCAAGGCCTCATTTACCCCTATAAAAGGAGGGGGAGTCCAAGCACAAAATGGAATCACCCCATATTATAGTGCATATTTTAAATTTGCTTCCACTTTTATCATGTCAGAGTAGTTCCCCTATCGGGGTATGGGTCGTAGCCCCAAAGCATGTCCTTCACCCTATTGTATTTGACTCCAATGTTTTAGTGAATGAATGTTTTCCAACCTTTTTCACCTTGATCTATGGTTATATAGATATACTATTGTGGGTGATGAGACCATGAATCCCCACAAAAATCAAACCATAATCCCCTATTTAGATTTTTATCTTTTTATCCATTCGATCTTTCACTTTTTTTGTTTAGTTAGATTATATTCTTGAAGGGTGATGAGATAACAGATCCCAACAAAAATGAACCCATAACTTCCTTGAGGAGACCACAGAGAGAAAATTATGATCTTCAATTCAGTTTATCTAGTTTGTTATAGTTATGGTGACGTGACAATCTGCCCATAAGTTTGAACATCAGAATAGGAATCACATGTTCCTTGATGAGACCACATATAGGAACTTGTTAGACGGCTTGATGAGACCACATATAGGAACTTGTTAGATGCTTGGATGAGGATCCTTAATCACTAATACCACAGGGTCAAGAGAAATCTAACCCATGTGATATTGATTCTTTGGATGGACATCAATCCACATGGCCCTGATTTAATCATTAAAAACTTATGAGTTGAACCGGTTAAGTAAATGCATGTATTTTGGTGGTGAACCCCCAAACCCTCAATATCTTTTGAGATTCGATCATCTAGTTTTATTTTTGCTTTCATTTTAATTAACCACTCTCAAACTGGAATTCACTTTTGGACCACCACAATTGGTTTGGATCAACACTTAAAAAGGTGGTCCTTTAGGACATATACCTTTCTATACTCATCACAACTCACTTGAGAGTTGTTATCCATTTAAAGACTAAACTCTAGGATCCCCTTTAGTGATTTGGTTTGTAAATGACACACATCACTATACAAGTAGTGCTTCAGTGCATTGTGACACATGTGGATAATTGTGAGTGACATAGATGGAATTTGTCCTCCTATTAGAGTGATATTGTGGCCACTTGATAAGTGAGACTATAGATTGCATGGACATGCTCATGTGAGTCAATATATGATATTGAGCTCATGTGTATCTCAAATAGTTTACTCTAGATCAAGAAATAGAGACTGGACATGAAAAAGGTGATGTTTTCATGCCTCTTATTCAATCTAGATATAAGAAACAAAGGGATTATTCAAGAACTGTAACACTACCTATAATACTAGGTTAAAGTTGTTCTCCAACTTCTTACTTGGATGGTAACGAAGTTTTGCTAGATACAATTCTTTGCTTGTGAAGCCATAATTAGATTATGAACATTAGTACCGACGTAATTTAGAGTCTATAAGATCACAAGCATGGGATGCAATGAAATAGGAGTATAACTGTAGACATTATTGGAAATATTCTAAGTCAAATTGATTACTAAAATGTTTACATAATCAACCGAAAAATATTGGAATATAATCAAAGATAATTGCTTAAAAGTTTTAAGGGAATTGGTTGAATTTAAACTATTGATTTATATGATAAGTCGATCGGCTAACCCCGAGAGTTAGGTTAGAGCTTACAACCGAGTGATGAAAAATTAGTTAATCAACTAATGGATTAATTGATTAATTAATTAATGACATGATTCCAAAATATTCTAATTGCCTATATGGTTGTCCATGAGTGGATTAATTTACACAAAGTTGCATCCTTATGTTTCTTAGGTTTTAGAAAACCGTGCTTCTTTACCTCTCCCATTTAAAGGGGCATGATGGATGGGTCACCGATAGACTCTCATATATGTGAACCCTAGCCATCATCACCCCTGAGAAAGAGATAGGGAGAGAGGGAGAGAGAGAAAAGTAGAACATCCACAAGGTTAGCATATCACCAAGCGAGAGGCTTCTCCTTTTTGCTCGCTCAGACATCACGACGAGGAGTTCCCATATAACACACAATAGTGAGATTAGGAGATTATATATAGGATTTGTATCACAAAGATTACTAGAAAAAGTCTAAGCCACTCTCCTTAAATGCATGCTTGAATCCTAGCTCTAAAGCTTCTCCAAACAATCAAAAAGCATCCAATTTTACATAAACTAGCTCCAACCACACCAAAGAAGGTGAAAAGAAGCTTTTCCCTATAGATTGCCTATAAATTTGACCAAGACCATAGAGTTGAGATAAATTAGTAGTAAATATGATAAGAAGTGAATAATTATACATTGATTCTTTGTCTACAAGGCTATGGATGGGATTCCAAGCTTATATATTTAAGAATCTTAAGAAATCACCAACATGCAAGTGCTCCTCCTTCAAAAAGGGCTTCTTCCAGATCCACTAGGCTCTCTCCATCTCTAGAATGGACAAAAATAGATCCTAAAGTTGAACGACACATTGGTTATCCCGAACGTCATAAACTCATACTTGTAATGCCAACATTCAGTCATAAAAGTTGTCTTATGCATGTCATATACCTTGATCGTTGTGGTGGTAAATTTATCTCATATCTATCTTGGGAAACACAAAAGATCCCATAAATTGATCAAATAGCTTATTTATCTTTGGAAAGGGTACATGTTCTTCAATATAACTCTTTCAACTATTGATTGCACAACCTAATTCATCCATCCTTCTTCACAAAAAGAATAGGATCATCCCAAAGGTGACATACTTGCCTATATGAACCCCATATCAATCAAATCTTACATATGCATATCCAACTCCCTCATCTTTTAATGACATCTTGTATGGTTTTTGAGATATAGGCTGAGTACTAGGTATTAGGTTGATCTTAAAGTAAATCTCTCTAGGTGGAGGTAGACCTAAAAACTCCTAGGGAAACACATATTTCAAGCTCTCACACCACATGAACATCCTCTATTTGAGGGTTCTCTACCTTAGCATCCAAAACATGTGGCATAAGGGTTGCATATACCTTCTTGAACATCCTAACTGATATGGGTGCAGACTCCAAACATGTAGGAAGGATCTTACTATCTCCTTGAAAAGACCAAGAGATGTTACCATCTTAAAACTCTACAAGTTTGGGACCCATAATCCAACGCCACCTTATACTTCACTAGGATATCCATACCTAGGATCACATAAGATCCATGTGCATAAAGGGGTACAAAACCACATGAATGTTGTGCTATGAAAAATAAAGAACCCAAGATGGACACACCTTCATCAACACTGTTGAACCCATCAACAGAGTCGCTAGAAAAATCTCATGAAACATACTGCTAACATGAATACTATATATAAATCTACTTCTATGGTGATAAATAACTATGTGAACCTTTGTGATCTAAAACTTAAATGAAATATGATGCAATTAAGTCAAAATGCAAGAGTTACATATGACTTGTAATGACCAAAGTGGAGACTACTCTTTTTTGTTGAGTCATGGAATAGACTCTTCTAATTGCATGTGGGAAGTCATATCTTTGACTCTTAGAAGTTGGTCTAGATGAACCTACCTACAACACCTGGATTTTCCCTCTCACAAAACCTCCAAGATCCTACATTGATTATAAAATCTATCTCTATTATTTCACCTATTGACACGATTGTAATTGCAAAAAAATGTTGTCATGCTCCCATACTTTCTATACTAGTAACACTATCTGTTCACAAATTGGCATGGCTCATTGTAGTGAGTGTTATGGATTGTGCACTATCTGCCAAATTAAAACCTAGATATATTTATGACTAACATAGATCATGAACTCGTTTCCCTATAGGACACAAATCCTCTTCCTCTATCTTTACTTGGTGGTTTTTGAGAATGTAACTAGCTTCTCAATAGGAAATTGCCTATTAATTTTGAGACTACAATTGCTTTTGTCATGCTAAATACCTCAACCTAGTAAAACTTCCAAACTATTTTCTATAGGATTGAGAAGCCGCTTCCTCAACTAAAACTCATGACATGTTGTCATCACCCTCTTGATATCCCTAACTGGATTCATGAAGGCATTAAAAGTTTCCCTCATCTCCATTGTAGATGTCAACTATACATTCAATCCTTCCTAAAGGAACTTGATCCTCTTGTCATAAATAGGGGATTACTAAGGACAAAACCTCAATAGATCCATAAACTGCACCTCAAATTCATTCACAAACATTGTCCTTAGATGCAGATTCTCAAAGTGCACATATTCTCCCATAGGTACAATTGTGGGAAGTATCTACTCCCTAATCCTTTCCTAAACTCTACTCAGGTAATCACCTCCAAGCCTCTTCTCTTCCTCCATGTCCCACTAGTGGACAACACTTCCATTTAGTTTATAGACTGCATGCTTGATATTCTTCTCCTCTAGTATAACCAAAATTTAAAAGGTCTTCTCTTATTTTGTAATCCATAGATATGCATCCTCTAGATTTGGCGTAATTGTGTACTTTGTTGAACCAACCCTAGTAAACTGGTCAAAGGTCATCCATGAACCTATAGAAGATTTTGAATGAGATAGTGGGGGTGTATGTAGTGGAAGGACTAGCAGCTTGTCTATCAAGTGCACAAATGTGGACATCAATTCCCCAAACATAGCCTGCACTGTTGGGCAATTGGTATTGTTGGGTTCAAGGGAGGAAGTGGAGGTTGTTTAGGGACCACCTCAGGCACTCTATTCCTAGGTTCCCTCTGCCACTCCTTAGATTTATGCATCATAAAAATACTCTCAACATGTTCTTCATTTCGCACTGTAATATCTACATCATCATAAATTGTGATTATACATGGGGAACACTCAATAATAGACACAATATCTTATGCCTTTGTGACTTTAGTCAACATAATATCTGATACCACATAATTTTACACCCAAAACCATGATTAAGGTGCAAGCACGCCTTGAGGTAGAGTAAGTCACAAAATGATAAAACTCAAAATGAAAAATATGGTTAAGTCTAAAATAATATTATTCAATAAGTATGCAAAAAAATGCTTGAATATATTTTTCCAACAAGATACACATGCAAAGCATTGGTAAGGCATATCGATATATCACTAGGTTACTACACCATTGTGACCTATATTAAAAAGCTATACAAAAAATAAATTCATATTCATATTTACAATCATAAGCATCATATACAATGCATGCAACCTAAAATAAGTCCTACATACGTCATTGATTGAAAAAAACTTTTTTGGGGACTAAGTGTACATGGGTGACTACAGACACCAACAAAAGGATAGAGTCCCACCTTCTGACCACTAATTCCATAGAAAAAAATGTGGTTCCTCACCAGAAAAATCCTGGGTCATATGTTGAGAACATAAAAAGGGTGGGAAACCATGAGAGTGACACTAAAGTCCCAATGGGAGATAAAGCATATGTAGTACAATGCATGCTATATCTAATTTAGTAGGAAATTCTAGGTTAAAGAGAAACTTCTACAAAATATATTATAGTAGTAAAGGAAGTATATAGTAAAGGCTATATAGTAAAGCCCAATGTAGTTGGAGTATACCACCAAAATTAATGCACAATGACTAAAAAATCCCCTAGCCCACCATAGAGGATACTAGGATTACTAGTCCCACTAAAACCTACCCATGCATCAATCGTTATGAGTATAAAACTAGAGTTTCATCGACATGAAACTACAAAAATTACTCGGGCCATCTTGATTATTCAAGTCATGACATTATCATATCACAGTGACATTATTGCCATATAACATAATATTACATCATTTTCAATCACATTGACAGAATCTCCATATAACACCAATAGATAAGGATTCGATCATACTCGTATAAATTGATGAATTCATGCCTTATAGGGGACCATACCTCATAAGCATTCTCGATAACCTTCATTTATATTTTACAGAATCTAACCCTCGATAGCTTCTCACATTCCCTAAATTTCCAAGATTCATATATCACTTCTATGACTTCAACCACTTAGGAATTTATAAGGTCAAATGGCAACAATTTGGAATAGTGATTACTTGTATTTTAAAGAGAAAGAAGGTGGAATTAAAAAAACTCATGATTAGGTATGAAACATTTAAGCATTAGATATCACAACCCTAACTGATATCTAGCATGTACAACCATATCCAAACTGTTCATATTTGATCCATACATAGGATGTACATCAAATGGGGCTCAAAATCCAATTTTATCTACTAGAGTATCATCTTTTGACATTAAGGAATTAATACAGAATAATCTATTCACATACTCTATCATATGAGTTCAATATGACAAAAGTAGTAGAAAGTGCCTAAATTTGGTATTTATGACAGGATACATGCAAAAATCATATCTTTCACTAATAGTAAAAATATAATTCTAAGGAGTGGGACCTGAGAGGATATATACTCCTTAATTAAGTGACAAATAAACCCATCCAATAAAAACTAGAAAATACAGTTGATGAGAAATATGTAGTTTCATTTCTCACAAATGATATATTAAATAGAGACATTTTGTGGCAGTAGAAAAAAAAAAGTATATCAACAATATTCCCATGACTCAGGGTGATATTACAAAACTATAAGGGTGCATCTAGGTATTACATAGGACCAGTGTATAGGGCAACCTGGACATCCTAAGCTATCCTCAAATCTATTTTCTTGGTCAAGCTTGTCTTGAATTATCATCCTCTAGATCACCTAACTTTGGTTGGTTTTGAAACAACATCTAGAAGATCAAGAAATGTGAAAAGGTATGCTTCATCAAAATATTGGTATGTGCGATAAAATAATTTCTTTGGGATCTAAAGATTTAAGTGAAGTAGTATGGGCATTCTCAATCAAAATATATCTCTAAACAATTAGGCAAGTTTAAGAGGAAGTAAAATAAGAGGATGAATAATAACACAAGAATGAGGCATTTTATCATAGAGCAATACATGAATATAGATATTTGTTTTATTATTTTTCCAATAACAAGAAATTTAAAGTGGATGTAGACTACAAAAAAATACTAGAATGATCTAAAGTAGGGATAGGGAAACATGAACCCAAAGCCACGGTAGAAAGAATAGTACCTTAGTGCCCAAACATATAAAACATGGCAGACAGAATAAAAATTCAGTGCATGCAAGAGAAACAAACATCAATGTCTAAATATGTATCACTTGTTAGTATGAATATTGTCTGGGGGGATTAAAACATCAATGCCTAAAATATGGTTGAACTACTAATAGATATTACAAATCCAAATCTCACATGCATAAGAGAGAAGACAGGATCACAATTTTAAGCATATAATATTTAAATGCAAAAAGGATGAAACCATACAATATATTACAATTGGGGTCACATGAATCATATACAAGAGATGCATGATTTTAGTAATGGAGAAATTAGTTGGTACAATTGATATTCTGAAAGGATTTTAAGAGATTCAAAAGGAGTAAATATCAAAATATGCCTCATTGATAACAACTATGATTCAAACATTATATGCTCAAATAAAATTGAGAAGATGCACAAACTTGATCAACATGGATGGAGGTTATCGCTATAAATCGGTTCATAATATCATTTTTTTCATCCTATAAACAAATTATGTTTGTAAAATTAAGGCAAACATGAGTATACATTTCTAGAATAGATAAACATATTGTTTGTATCCTAAACCAGACTGCCTAAATGGATAATAGGGTTTTTAATATTATTAAGATAACAAATGATCCATTATATATCCATCAATATGGTCATATTTTTAACATGTACATATCCATCTTATGGCAGTGAATGACATTTTGTCTTGCAATGTTGTCCATGATCACAAATGTACCACAATTTAGTTGGAAAATGTAACATGGTAGATTAGTATTGTATACACATGGGATTGTCATATAAAGTAACATTTTGATATTTTAGGTCATGATTCACATTTGAGGCTCTTATGTATTTCTTTTTAAATGGCCATTACCAATTTTCTAACATTCTCTTATAGGGAATTATACTTACCAACTCAAGTTCCATAATGGCCATTCACTCATCCAAGTAATAGTGGGCATTCATTACTAGAGGAAACATCACATTTCATTCTAGATGAAGTCTCATCCATGTTATTTCCAATTATATAATCATCTACAATAATATTATTTAAGTAAAGACTTCATTTATATAATTCTATTTAAATAATATTATGTCTATTTGGATTTATGTGACTCATCAGTTGTGATATAGTTCTCCAACATATTCTTACTATTCGTCGCCAGGTTTCTAGTTATCCTTTCTTCCCATTGAATATGTGAGTTAGTTTATTTTAAGTCGTCATGTTCTATTAAGTGAAATCAGCACTATGTCCTTCGTGCATAAAGGCTTTATTTAGTGTTTTTAATTGTTATAAATTTTCATTAAAATCCATTAGATTATTTTTTACAGTAAGGAACATAACTATACTACTCATGGTCTCATACGAAGCGTTTGTTATCTTTAATACCCACGTAGATAACCTAGAATTAGCCACCCTTTCTGCCTAAAAAGTAACTATTTGGTCAGAAAAGTAGATCGTTGAACAAAAAAATAACTATATTGATCAAAAAATAACTATTCGACTCAAAAAGTAAATCTGGACAGAATACACTGTTTAACTTTTTCTGGAATAAATATATAATTGTATATTTGTACAACTGTTATAATTAGCAAGGTAAAGTAACCCTCTACATGAAGTAAGAAACTTCAAAAAAAGTAATAATTAGTAAGGTAGCTACCCACGCGAGCATTGAATAAACGCCCTATATATAAACACACACACACAGAGAGATATATATATATATACATCTTTAATACCCG